>CM072862.1:3997500-5267500 GCA_036937835.1 Pampus argenteus | reverse complement strand
ATAGTCACATGACTGGCATCCTTCTTACACTGATATTGTGTCCTTGAATTATTCCCTTTCATTCCATTTTTTTTTTTTTTTAAATCACTGTATTTTTCAGTTTTGGATGAAAATATTAATCTGGCACATTATATTACGGAATAACGGCCTTCCTCCCTCGGCACTCCCTGCTTTTTTTTTACCGTGTAATCCCGTGTAAGCCCTCATGATAAACACTGTCTCCCGAGGAAATCCCATTTGGCTGCTGTTTAATCTGAATTTTCCAGTGTGTACATTTCAGTGGCAGCAGTGATTGTGGTATGGTAGGAACGGTGTACTGTACAAGCCTTTACCTCTGCAGTAAAATCTTTAAGTACATAACATGAGAATAAAGTTCCGTTTGCTTTCCACCTGTGCTACAGCAGCAGCAGCAGCAGCAGCAGCAGCACCTTGTTTGGAAGTTAACAGTGTCTGTCATCACTTAAACCGACTTCAACTCCAGGGTCAGCTTTTTCCACATGGACCTACTCTGCCTTAAAATAGACTGGTGTTTAAAGTTGGACGTTAGCTGCTCACAAATCTGCGTTCATGAGCAGTTGGCTCTCAGACAAACACACACTCACGAGACGCTACTTTATTAGGACGAAGCCGTGAGTGTGTGTAGTATCTTGGAGAGGCAGAGCGGTGTCTTGTGTAAATACTGGCTCAATGTGAAAAGCTCCAGTAGTTGTTCATCTGTTACCAACATTTACTTTACACAGCACACTAATGGCTGTCATGTAAATATTGATCACAGCTTTAGGTGGTTTCCGTGAAACCTTGCCGACACTTTGGTAGTATCTGTGTGTGTGTGTGTGTCATCATATAACCCTAGCTGTTTTTGTGTTTCCAGGGGCAACCAGAGATATTGGTTCAGCTCTGACCAGGATGTGCATGAGGCATCGTAGCATCGAGGCCAAACTTCGCCAGTTCACCAAGTAAGACACACGTCTGTGAATGAGTACAATCATTGGCATGCAACACGGACCGCTTTGAAAACCTCTCCACGAGTCATTGTTTAACCATTGTTTAGCCTTTTCCTTCACTCTCCGTATTGTCTAATGACTTTTCCACAGCAAAAGCTAATACATTGATGGTGATTATAACGACGATGATATACGGCCATGGTTATAACAGGAGCCCCTTTGAAGGCTGAGACTATCTAAAAGCTATTGTGTCTGTGTCTGCGTGTGTGTGTATATGCACATGTTCCCATAATATCATTCATGTGTGTGCATTTGTATCACACATGTATTCCTGTGCGGATGGGGAAGAAGTGTTCCAGATAGAAATAGTGAAGTGGAACAACACATGGAGGGAATTGATGTAATGATCTCATTCCAGAAACCACACCGGCAGCAAGCACTCAGCGTGTATTACATATTATCAGACACTGTTTTTATAATTATAAACTGTCCCTTCTTTCCACAGTGCTTTGATGGAGAGTCTGATCAATCCTCTCCAGGACAAGATTGAGGACTGGAAGAAGACCGCCAACCAGCTGGACAAGGATCATGCCAAAGGTACAAAAACGGCCCAGTTTATGATTCAAATGTTTAAAAAAAACGAAGCGTAAGCTGTTTGTTTTCCTCACTGAAGTGGCTTCAACCCTGCGCGAGTTTGAGTGACCACCTACGAGGTCAGATCAGTGAGGAGGATGCCTGTTTGATCAGCGGTGTTAGATGTTTTCACTTTAACTAAACTCATATCCTCTTATCTATTAAGGCTGAAAAAGGCACTGCATACTAAAAAAAAAAAATGCAAGGTCTGCTGGGCAAGCTTATCAGATGCCAAAACACTGCACAGGTGTATGTAATACTATGAGATGAGACAGCTGAAAGAAAATATCTAAGTAGTATCTACTACTGCAGTGTGTTGAGAGAAGATGCTGCAAATGCTGAACTGGGTTCATCTTTTTCCCTTTGTGTCGGATCCTCCATTGTGCCAATTTACTGGCTTCTAACTGAAATTATGAATGAAAAAGATGCTATTTTTGACATTGTGCTATTGTTACACCTGTAGTTCAGTTAAATTAGTCCAGATTAAAAAAGAAAAAGAAATTTTTTTATTTTTTTTTTGCCTTTTAGTCATCTGGACTGACAGGTAGCTTATTTTCATCCTTCATCGTCAGCACTACATGGATCCATGTGGGGAAAAATTTGAATGACGACGAGTCACGCAGACCTCATGAATAAATAATGAGCATTATTAGTAGAAGACTGCAACTGGACTTCATATACGCTTTCATAGATAGTGTTTAAGGCTAATCTCACTCTAATCAGCTTTTTCCCCTAATCAATGTCTGTATCAGTGAGCCCTTAAAAACGCAGCTACCGGAAATTGTTCTATTTAAATCAATATCGGAAACGTAAGCTAATATGAGTCCACACAGAAAGCTTGACATTCCTGCTAATAAAGCATCTCTGTTCATCCTGTTTCAAGAGTACAAGAGGTCACGCCACGAGATCAAGAAGAAGTCATCTGATACCATGAAACTACAGAAGAAGGCGCGCAAAGGTCAGGCTCAGGCTCTTCTCACATTTGACACAACAGGCAGAAAGTCACATTGTAAAAGTCAATTTGTGTTTTCCAAGGTCACCCAGACATCATTAATTATGCTAGTATCAATAGTATGTCTGTCTGTGTTGCTCATATGATGTAGCTGTTGATGCATATGGATACTCAGCTGAATGGATCAGTGCGTGTGTGTGTGTGTGTGTGACTGTCTGGGGAACATCATGAGCAAAATTATGAAGAGCTGTTTTCACCGCAGTTGAACACAGATTAGAAAACCTGTTCATATTTTCATGATATATGCGATATTTCATTTTACTCAACTCGTTGACGTCAAGCACCACTGACTTTATGCAGTCTAGATAAAGAACATTGTAGCTTCATATTGCCATCTAGTGGTGCTGCAGAGGTGCTTCTGGGTGCTGGGTCTTTTCTCTCATTCGTCCTCAAACACTTCAGTCAGTGATGCTTGCAGCCAATAATTAGTGTTTTCTATGTGGAACAGCTCAGCTTCCATTTAGTTGCCAGGCAGATGAATGAATGTAAGCCATACAAAATTAAACTTTCTATACATGTAGTCTGAATTCTTATAATAATGCCATATATTGATAGGATATTTGGTAATGCAGTGTCCTTTGCTGTTATGTATGCAAGTGGTTAACTCTGTCAGCGCTTGGTGATATGATTATTATTTCTGGTTTTGGTTGCAGCAGTGTTATTTTGCTCTAACCTGTGGCACTGTGGCTGTCTTGTGATGGCTTTGTTGTACTAACCTTAACAATAAGTTCTGCTATTTCTGCTTTCTCCCCCCCTCTTCCTCCTCCTCCTCCTCCTCCTCCTTTTTTTGGCTCCCTTTCTTTTTGCTGTCTTCCCTTCTCACTGCCACCTGTCTCCCTCCCTCCCTCTCTGTGGTATTTTGTCCCCCTGTAATAGAGATCCAGGGTAAGTATCAGCCTGTCGCTCGCTGCATTAAGTACTTTTGGCTATCTGTCCATTACTTTTAGATAACCATTTGAACCGCTACTATCTATCTATAAGGATCCATTTACATTACTTCTAGCGAGCTATTTTTACCATTTATCTTTTACTTTTATCCAACCGCCACATATTTCAGCTCTGTATCCAATACATTTAGCAAACTATCTTAACAGTATATTACTTTTAGCCATCTATTCCAGCCATTTCCCTTCCCCTTTATATATTATCATATATATATTCCACGCACTCTCACAGATAGATAGATAGATAGATAGATAGATAGATAGATAGATAGATAGATAGATAGATAGATAGATAGATAGATAGATAGATAGATAGATAGATAGAGATACTTTATTAATCCCAAAAAACTGGGAAATTAGAGAATTAGAGAGTTTTATAAGGACAGCTATTATTAATGAAAAAATAAGTCTTATAACCATTAGTCCATAATTATTGTATTTCCTTTCTTGATGATGATGAAGTAAATGAGAGGCTTGACTTGAAGCATTGTGTCCTGGTGACAGATGAGGGTTCAGCTTCTGTTACGTGTTTAGCTCTACAAGTTGGAGTCGTGTTTAAGTCCCAACAACGCATGATGTCATTTACCTTCTTCCTTGACTCCTGCATGACTTCTGTAGCTGGTACTGTTAGCTTTGTAGTGACACTGCAGGCTTTCACTCTCGCTCTACAATACTACAGCTTCTTTCTATATATCTGTTACTGAAGATGTCTCTGTTGCCTTTATTTTTTTTGCATGCTGTAACAGTACAATGTTTTTTTTTCAAGTCTTGCTCTCCACCCCTTGAATTTTCATGCTTTATGTTCACAGTAGATAGGATTCCGATTGTGTGCACTGTACTTTTATGCACCAATGTCGTACCTCTTTTAGTTTGGAGACAGAAACACATTATTTATGTTTTTGGCTCTGTAATTATCTTTGGTGTGGACTGACACCACAGTGGCAGTGAGAATTTGACACTCTCACGTGCTGTAATCCACGTTTAATGCAAAATTTAGGAAAGCACAAAAGACATGTGCCCTTATACACAGTAAATATTGCCTGAAACGTAATGTTGACAGCTGTAATGTAAGGAAACAGGAAAATGATGCTGATGTTGTTCTGTGTGTCCTGGGTGTATAAATCAAACAACTTTTGCCACATCAACTTTATAAAGTAAAATAAATCAATGTTGTGTTTTACAGCTTGTTGTGCTGCCCCCAAGTGGTCAAAAAGTGTAGGTGTAACCATCCATGTTTGTTTGCAGGATGCAAAGATGGCTTAGTGAAAAGGAACAAAACGATGAGTATTTATAGTTATAGCAACCACGGCACTAGCAGGTGCACCTTTGCTGTTGCTGTAGCAACAAGGCTATGGCTGTGGACCATATCGCTGAAGCCAGGTATAGCCAGTCACAACACTGGACACACTCATTCAAAAACAGAGCCAAAACATCAAACAAGGTGTTGCTGATTACTTTTGTCTCACTCAGTCTGAGTTATACAATTTATGCCAGTGGTTTGATGGCGCAATGTATTATGGGAAACAGAGGCTATACAAACCACACTGTGTTAACACAATATTTTCTATTCTACTCCTGTAAATACCCCACTTTATCTTCATTTCACGTGCACCCTCCTGCACCCCCATCTTTCTTTCCTACCTCTTCATCCATTTCTCCTGCTGAAAACTTTCCTTCTATTTCTACAACCACCCTTACTTTTCATCTTCTCCTTTCTCTTCTTTCTCATATTTTTTTCTCTCCTTACCACTATCCTTCCCCACCCCAGGGCGAGGGGACCTACAGCCCCAGCTGGATAGTGCCATGCAGGATGTCACCGACATGTGCCTGTTGATGGAGGAGACAGAGAAGCAGGCAGTGCGCCGCGCCCTGGTGGAGGAGAGGGGCCGCTTCTGCACCTTCATCGGCTTCCTTCAACCAGTCGTGGTGAGGAGAGAGACGAGATGGAGTAGAAGAGAAAGAGCACGTCCAGACATTGTTGCACAGTATATGCTCAAAGGCACTATGAGAGGTTTAATGGGTTTACTGTTGTAAATATTCTTCATTGTTTGTTTCTTGGTGTTTTGTCAGAATGGAGAGATTGCCATGCTGGGCGAGATCACCCACCTGCAGGCCATCATTGATGACCTCACTGTGCTGACAACTGACCCCCACAAACTGCCCCCTGCTAGTGAACAGGTGAAACACACACACACACACACACACACACGTAAAGCAATAACCACATGCTTATTTTTCTGTCTCTCTCTCTGTATCTCAGGTGATTAAAGATCTGAAGGGGTCAGATTACAGCTGGTCCTATCAGACCCCTCCATCATCCCCAAGCAGCTCTGGCTCACGCAAGAGCAGCATGTGCAGGTACACACACACACACACACACACACACACACACAGACACACCTGTTCTGCAATGATTTCTCAGTAGTCTACGTATCAGAAAGAGGAGCCCTCCCTGACGTTTATGTAACACTGTGATCGTCAGTCCTTCTGTCTGTGTCAGTACATCATTACTGTTTGTCCAACCATCTTCAGTTTAGTGGAAATCTCCAAATAAATGAACCACAGCTTTCAGACACAGAAGCGTTCCGTTGAATATTTTTTTTTTTTCCTTGAACTTCTACCTGCTCGTAGCAGAAATTTACCTGAATCTTGGCATTTTATAATTAATATCAGCTTTGAAACATGAGTGGTTATACACAATATCTGCTTTCTTAACTGTAAATGTGCACAGTACAGCACAGAATTCAAAATCTTTAAATAACAACATGAATACGAGAAGAATAGTGAAACTTAAATGTACATTTCTGCCGTTCTTGGTCTGAAAACTTCATGTGGTGTATGAGTGTGTGAACCAGTCAACGTGTGTTCATGTCGCAGTCGTCCTTGAGGCGAAACTCTAAATCATGAAAGTTCACGGCCATTTGCCTGCAGTGTTAAATGTTTGTTTGTGTGTGTGTGTGTGTGTTCTCTGGATCCTCACACACTCTCTGTTTACCCCCACCCCCCTTTCTCTCCCACCATTCTTCTTCCCTTCTTGTCTCTTTCTCCACTGCACATCCATCTTCTGTCTTTCTTTTGTATCTTGTTTGTGTCCATCGGTGTGACTTGCCCTCTTTCTCTCCTGCGCTGTGTTTGATTACCTGGTTTCTTTTCATTTTCGGGATCTCTTTTAACTGTGACTTGGTGTGTGACTTGAATGCATCATCGCATCGCGGCCTTTCACTAACCTGATTGAACAACAACTTGCTGTGAACTATTCCTAAACTCCAACTCATCACAAAAATCTTTCAATGCATCCTCCAATCATCGATTTGTCATATCCTCCAATAACCAACCTCCTGTATCTTACATATTCCCCTAAATAAAACTACATCCCTGTAATCATGCTCTCTCTTCCTAAATACTGTCCTGACTCCACATGGGCAACCATCATCCTCATCCTCCACCTCCTCTCCTCATACTCCTCGCCCCTCCATTACCCTGCCCTCCCCCTGCTCCTCTACACCTTCCCCTCCTTGCAGCAGCGTCAACAGCGCCCACAGTAGCGCCTCCCGTTCGTCAGGGGGAGGCGGTAGTGGTGGCTTTGGTGGGGGCGGTGGAGGCTCCCTGCCCCACTCACCGACCTCTTCCTCCTCCTCCTCCTCCTATCGCTACCGCAGCAGCCTGCCACATCAGCCTCCGCCACCGGGGGGCATCACGGCCCACCGCCTCAGCAGCGTCTCCTCTCACGATTCAGGCTTTGTCTCCCAGGATGCAAACATCTACTCCAAGCCCCCCTCACCCATGCCCTCAGACATCACCAGCCAGGTATGCACACACTGGCATGCTCACATATTGATATATACACAAATTAAAAGACAGTGTGATTAAATTGTTGGGCTTCCTCCAAACCATCACAGCAAGAAAACATTTTCACTCATCTCGATTTTTTTTTTTTTAGGCAAATATGATTTAATTAAGATGGCTTTTGATCAAGATTGTGTTTTTCTCTCTGTGTATTTCTGCTGTAGAAGTCATCCAGCTCAGCGTCATCAGAGGCCTCAGAAACATGCCAGTCAGTCAGTGAATGCAGCTCCCCCACCACTGTAAGTACTCATAAAAAAGAGTATATAATAATTAGTGCTTTTTTTTTTTGAGGGGGACAAATGGACTCTCCAGCAGAGAAAACTTTTCAAGCAACATAAAAATCACACATCATCAAATTAACTATAAAGAAAAATACATATGCATCAGACATTAGGTGTCGGGTTTTGAAACACCAAATTATATTTAATTGCAGAAATTAGACTCCAAAGGCTTTACTTTTGTGCAGGCGCATGCTGCAAAGTTTTATTTTTATCTTCACCTGCCTGTCCTTCATAATTTGGTGACTTGCGGTGTGTTACAGTGGTAGGAGAGGTGCTGTAAAGTATAGCAATTCAGTTTTAATATTCACAGAGTTCTGCACCTTTTCTACTCAGATCGGATCAACAGCAAACTATACAGTAACTTTAAATGACAGAGCCACACCCTCATAAACCTCTCTAAAAGCACAGATTCAGTTTTATTCATGTTTGAGAGCTTGTCTCTTTCCTGTTTATTATGCATTCTTTAACCAAAGGCACATCTGTTCGTGGTGTGAAAAAAAAACGATAATAAAAAAAACAATTCCTATGATGCTCATGAGGCAAAATAAATATTCATGTCTGATTTTAACCAGCATCTGTCATCTACAACAGATTGTATCTATGCCTGCCTTTTCTTTCAGTTGATTAACTCCCTTTACAGCCATCTGAAGGCAGCATGCATGTGATCCATCTCTCGTTCGGGTGACACACATTGTCAGTACGGAGTACGTGCCCCACATCCACCAGTTCCCTTGATTAAATCTTTCGTTATTGCAAAAGCAATCACACGAACCTCTGTGCTTATATGCAAATCAAACTCGTTGGTTACATCTTGGATGTTTTTATTTTAATAACCAGAATCAATCGAGAAGATGAAGTCTTCAGGATACATTAGACGCACACACACACACACACACACATACACACAGTTTCATGAAAACATAAGACAGTTAAAACTCCCTCTGTGTCTTCATCAAACAACATCAAACAACTGGGGCAACAACTGAATGCGCCTGATGCAAAAGTAGAGCCGATAAAACAGTCAGATGGTTACATACAGACCAGAAATGGTCTGTATGTAACCATTTTAAGTGTTGGATTGATTATGTTTTCATTCCCAGTGTGACAGTAGTGACATGAATGCATTTACATATTGCCAAATCTAAATGTGCACACTTGACCTACATTTGGAATTATAAAAGTAGTACCCAAACGGTTGCTCTTCCAATTCCAGCACCACTAGCCTGTTTGGGACTTTCTCACTCACCAACAGTCCTGGATGCTGGAAAAAAAAAAAAACCTCTGAAGGATAAACCTCTTCTTTTTTTGTATGTGGAATTTCAAACGCGTACCTGGGGCTGCTTTAACACATCCCATGATCATTCTAACATAACCATATGAAGTAGCTGTTAAACGTAGATCTGCTGGGCTTCACTGACCTAGTTTACATATAGAGTCACTTTGATGCATGGACAGCAGTGACTCTTTGTGTTTTAGAGGCCTTTTCTATTGTCACATCTGCTGCTGATCTCCTCCAGCTCTTCTGTATATTGATGTGTTTGGCCCAGTGGTCCTTTAGCCACAGCCAGCAACCTCTCTCTCTCTCTCTCTCTCTCTCTCTCTCTCTCTCTCTTTCTCAGTCTGCCATTTGTCTCTTTCTCTCATAATGTGACTATGTCTCTCGTCCCGCAGTTTGGCTCGTCCTTCGCTACCTTCCGCCCCGCTCTCTCTCACTCTGGCTCCACCAGGCCTCTCTCTGTCATTCTTCCTGTTACTGCGTCCCCATCCTATAACCGCCCCCCTGGATCCAGCTCCTCCTCTCCCACATCAAAGGTTCCTATCTGGAAGGTTTGTTCTCCATTCGCTTCCATTCCTTCAGTTGCCTCTTTTCTTCTGTTGCTGTTTAATATGTTTTATTTTCTTCATGTTAAGTTAATGAATAGGGTTTATTTTCTTTTCATTTTTTATCACCTGAGTAACTCATTCATAACCACATTGCTTTGCTTCTTTAAAGTGTTCATCCCCACCTGCTGTGTGTGCATGAATCTTTTTTTTTTTTTTTTTTTGGCCTCCCCTGCCTCACTCACTGGTTTTGCAATCTACCAACTGGAGATTGAGCAAAACTAAGCAGAGTGTGGAGAGCTGACCAATCAAACTCATCATCAACACACACTCAAACTAAAAAAAAAAAACCCTTGCCCACACACACACACTCAACCACCCACCCACCCATACACACTCTTCCAAGCACCCAGGCACAATCCACCCACATAGGCCCCTTCTCTCTGCACTCAGATGAAGGGCTTCAAACTGCTGGATACCGGACAAGTCTATTGCGCTAACCCTACCTGCTACTTCCTGTTTATTAATTCCACTCACCTCTTCAGGATTGGTCCAAAGCAGGTCAGTACGAGCAGCCAGTGACTGCAGCACCAGTTCAGAGGAGGAAGGAACCTCTCGACAGGCTGAGGGAGAATGAGGCGTCGCCGAGCTCCCAGGGCTACGCCGGACCATCGCACGTTGATGACGGACAGAGGGCCAGGATGAATCCGGCTACCATTGCTGCCAAGGTAATGTTGGATAATGTTGAGAAGAAACACAGTCCAGTGATGTAGTTTTTTTTGCATATGAACCCCCTACTAGGTATGTGATGGAGGCACATCACAGGAGGTGGGTCTTGAAAATTGAAACGACACCATGCACTTAACTGCTGCATTGGTTACTTCTCCATTCTCCTCGATCAAGCGTCAATCAACGGTTCAGCATGTAACATCGAAGGCTCCTGATTGCTTTTCCTCACCGCTGTGTTGACCATTAAGGCTCCAGAAATTCCATATCAGTGGGAATAATTGGAGCCTCAAAAAATCTATATAATTAACACTTAAGACTGACATAATTCTCCCCAGTCTTACTTGACTTTTTGAACAACTCCTCAGCATGGAGAGGAGGTTTCTCCAGCAGCCAGTGACCTGGCCATGGTGCTGACCAGAGGACTGAGTATGGAGCAGCAGAAAAGCAGCAGAGACTCCCTGCAGTACTCCAGTGGTTACAGCACAGAGACCACAACCCCATCCTGCTCAGAGGACACAATCCCTTCACAAGGTGACACTTTTCTCTTCTTCTGCTGTAGTTTTTAATCTCGTTCAGTCGACGGAGTCCAAATTTATAAATTCTTCCTGGCCAAAAGCCTGACCACACTCATCATCTTATTTCTTTGTAAAATATCAGAAAAGACACTTGTGTTTTTTTTAAATTTGAAAGATTCATATTTACTCGAATTTTGACTTCATTACTTTCCCTAAAACCTCAGTAGTTTGCCAAAATCAGGCATTTAATCATCCTGGCAGCAGGTTCAGTATGCGGTTTATGGATTTTCTGTTCCCTCTACTGTCTCTTGAAATGAGCATACAAAAATGAAACTAAATAATATTGTTCCTCAATAAATTGCCTGCTGACCAAATAATGCATCTTTCCCTTTGTCAAATTATGTGACCACATTACATTGTCTTCCCTCTATTACATCTTTAACATTTATTCATTGTCTCTCTACCTTTCATCATCCTTTCCTCCCCACATCAGGTTCAGATTATGACTGCTACTCAGTGAACGGAGATGCTGAAGGCCCAGATGGACAGACCGAGTTTGACAAGTCCTCCACCATTCCTCGCCACTCCAACATCGCCCAAAACTACCGTCGTATGATCCAGACCAAGAGGCCAGCCAGCACGGCTGGTCTACCCAGCGGGGTGCTCGGCCCTGGGGGTCATGTGATACCAGGACAGCCTGGTGGATCTGGTGGGGGTGGACCAGGGACACCAGGCACTGCTACCATCCGCCGAACCCCGTCTACCAAACCAGGTGTGAGGCGCACCCTGTCCAATGCAGGGCCCATCCCTATTCGACCACCTATTGTGCCTGTCAAGACACCCACTGTTCCCGGAGACTCGCATTCGCCTGGTGCAGGGGGCAGCGGATACGCAGGCGGAGGGCATGCAGGTGGCGTGCCTGTGCGTGTGGGCAGCGAGGAGTGTGTGTTCTTCACCGGAGTAGAGGATGCACAGGGAGCCCTTGATTATGTTAAGGCGTCACCCAAGCGCCTCAGCCTGCCTAACACCGCCTGGGGGTCAGGGGCAGCGTTAGAGGTCTATGCCCAGCAGCATGGGGGCCTTGCAATGGGAACAGGTTCAGGATTGGAGGAGGATCAGATGATCGCCGCGAATCGACACAGCTTAGTGGAGAAGATTGGCGAGCTGGTAGCCAGTGCGCACGCTCTCGGAGAGGGGCAGTTTCCTTTCCCAACACTCCCTGATGACCCGGCCCCACCGCCAACTGGCTCCATCGACGGTCAAATCGGTACCGAGGGGGCAGAGGGGTCCGGTGACATGTTGACCACCATCAGGAGAGGAGTACGACTTCGCAAGACCGTCTCCAATGACCGCTCAGCGCCGCGCATCTTGTGATTGGAGAAGCAGCAGAAAGGGGAAGATACTTGTCAGCCAATAGGGAGTCATGTGTTGGTGTGGTGCAACCCAACCACCTAGTACATACACAAGAACTTAACCATGTAGGGAAATCTATAACATAACAGAAGATGAATGAAAACAAAAACATACACAAAAAATAAGTTTAAAGACACCATTAGAATAAATGATATATAATATAATGCTAATAATAACATTAATAATGTTAACTCATGCTGACAATTAAAGTTAAATACTGAATATTGACAGGCTCCTAGCTGGCCACTATAACTAGTGTGTGTTGGACGCATGTTTCTCTTCTCTACACCCTCACCCAGGGACGGAAAGACTTACAGGAAGAACAGATTAGAAGATTTAAAAAAAAAAAAAAAGAGGAAAGGACAAAGAGAAAGACTGGGTTCTGTTTGCCAATTTACTGCACACCCTTCCCCATCCTCTTCTCCAACTAACCTGACTGTCTAATCCCACATGAAAGACTGACGACTGAAGGAGGGGCCAGTGGAAGCAAGAGAGAGGACGGGGCGTCAGAGTGCCATGTGACCAGCTGGATTTGAACCCAGCCCGTCTCAGCAGCAACACATTGTACTTATTAGCCCGCTGAACTGAAGCTTTGGTATTAGCACGGGGAGCTAACAAGCCAGAGGCCTCCTCTGGTTCATCCTAATGTAAAAGAGTGTTTAAAAAAAAAATACTGTTGGCATTGAACCGTGCTAGTGTCCCCTTCCTCTCTCTCTCGCTCTCTCTCTCTCTCTGTGCGTGTTGTGTGCAAGTGCATTCGTGTGTACGCACGTGTGCGAGTGTGAAATGTAAGTGTGTGTGTGTGCACATGTGATTGATTGTGTGTATATGCTCGTGTGCGTGTGTGTGTGTGAGGGGGGTGGGTAGAGCTCTGCTGCAGGACAGCTGGTTACCCAATGAGGGCAGGGCTTTTCTCCTGTGTGTCGTGCGTGTATTTTCTTGTTTATATTGTGACGTCATTTACCTTGTTACAGCTGTACGAGAAGTTACGAGAAGTAATCCAGGCGTATAGATATATTCATATATATTTTCTAGAACCAGAGAGAAAAATGTTAAATCAGAAATGGAGCAATAAATGTGTTTTATTTTCTTGTTTCAAGGAAGAGGATCGATGGAGGATTGCAGGTTCTCCTTTGACATATTCAGGCAATCATCAGGAATGCTAAAAATTACACATCGACTGTGAATTCATGCCTCGCCAGTTTTGGCGTGTCTGTCTATCTCTCTCTCTCTGTCCCTGTCTCTTTCCGGTGGAGGATATGGATTATAAAAAATGTTGGAAAAAAAAAAAAAAAGGAAAACTGTAAGCACTTTGATAGGTGGTAGACTATGTGCAGTGCAATAGCCACTAGGTGTTGCTGTAGTCATACTGTGTAATTAGAGAGAGTGAAAGTGGGAGAGAGATGGTTGCGGATTAGACTGTGTCCTGAGGAAATTATTTAATTTGTAGAAGAAGAAGAGAAAAAAAAATGCAAGGAGGGACAAAGAGGAAGTGAAGAATGGTGGAATTGGAGTGATTGGTTACATGAGAGATGGGTTAAGAAAGTAGAGCAACATATTTATTTAAAACAGGATTGGACGTCAAGCCATCACCTGCTGTGGGTTGTGAATAGTGCTGAAGCCGTTTATGATGTGGTTGCACTGGAATCTGAAGGAAGACGAGAATACACAGCACAGAAAGAGTATGAATACATATTTTCTCACTAGCCATGCACATAGCTTTGGTTTCATTTGCTCAGGTTTTAAGATTTCAACTGCCATTTCCCAGGTCAACAAACATGAATTATGCTTGTGATACTGAAAAAGACTGTCTTCATTACTCTGGGTCATCCTACAGGCCTTGTTTTCATCAGAGCTACTTTGAACCACGGAAACAATCCCATGAAAACCTGTTGACAGCACATTCTGTAGGTCGCACGGGGTGAACGAGGACACTGTTCCCGGAAAGATGCATCCCTGTTTTTTCAGTGATAGTTTTTTTATATATATATAATTCTTCTCCATTGTATTAAAGTGAAGGCAGAAATCTAAAAAGACTTAAAATCTGGGCAAATTAAACCAAAAGTCTCTGCATGCCTAGATAATAATAATAGTAATAAATGAGAGAATATGATTATCTGCCATTTAAGTGAACCAACCTCAATATACATTAACATTGAAATGTATTTGCTCACCAACCATGTTCATGTGCATTTCAGCACACCTTATAATCTGCAAATCTATTCTTACCAATACTGTATTTTTATTTTTATTTTTATTTTTTTTGCATTTTGGCAAAGGACAGTTAAGTGTTAACCATAGCTCAACAACACTATTTTGCAATTCTGTGGTAAGAATAATAAAAATTTTTTTTTTTAAAAGCAGCACCTGGCACTAATGTTACCTTAGGAGACGAACAATAATGAAAAAGTGTGATTAAATCCCACAGACACATTTTAATTCTTGCAGGAATACATATATATATATATATATATATATATATTAATTTTTTCAGCTTATGCGGATGATGTTTGAGCTACAGGCAGAAGGTAGAATGGTGTGCTGATGAACATCGACACTTAAAAAAAAAAGCACTGAGAGTAACATTTATTCCGTCGTAGGGAATGAACGTGGCTTCAGAATGTTGTGTGAACGCATAATGTGCCGTCGAAACCTTGTAAAATACACCAGGCTACAACAGATTGGTTCAGCTCAGTGCACATATAAAACCCAGTTCAGCTCAGGACAAGGCTGTATGAAAGGATTATTTATGGACATTAAGATGTCTGAATAGGTGATGCGCTCGCTGATGACCAAGGAAGATTTAAATTAGACTTTCAAAGCTGACAGAGAGAGAAAGATGTGTGGAATGAGCATTTCACTGCCTGTTCATACAATATGTACTGTATGTGCTGCATTTGTAAATGAGAATCAGGCGCACAGATAAAAGGTTTGTTAGAAAATACTACATGGATTATACAGTTTCATTATCTTTTTTTTTGTTTTGTTTTGTTTCTTTCTGCAGTACTGTTTGAATATTTAGTCTTACCTTTAAATAATGTAAAAAGAAGAAAAACCCCAGCTGGTAAGACAAACTACTAAGCTGTGTAACGTACGGATGTAGGATGTGTGGGCTCAGAGTGAGTGCATCCTAGTTTGGCTGTTGAACTGTAGGCTAGTGAACTCTTCATCAACATGTCTGTACACTCTTCTAGCAGTGACCTGAACAGAACCGGTGACACCAACACTAACCTTTTATTTTATTAGATTTTTTTAAATAAAGCACTGTTTTAGACGTATTTGTGGGCTGTTTAAAAATGAATTGGGATGATTTCGAGAGATTGAGAGAATGTTTTGCAACTTTTAAACATTGTCACCCTCTGCGAGCATGTTATTTTGTTCAACTTTAAAACAGTGCTTAAAGCGAGGGGAATTTTTTATTTTTTTATTTTTTCCCTGGGAGGGGGGACTACTGTATGTGTTGTATCAGCTGAACATAACTGGGTGAGAGGGTGGAGGGGGAGAGCAGTGGGCTTAGGCTCCATCCTCCCAAAAAACATATTTTGGGTGTGAAAATGTTCATCTGAAGAGTTTGTATAAGACCGCCTGTCGAGGTCACACTGTACATGAATATACGTACATACGCTGAATGTACTACAAGGTGACGGTGGACATGGAACCGTTTGACTTGCTTGAACTCAATGTCCGAACCTTGTTCTCGTACACCTGAGTCAAGTTCCCAGTTGAACCTGTAGGAAAGCAATAGAGCGGTAGTGTGCATATACGTACATTCACATTGATGTTCCAGTGTGGGTATGTTAAAGGAAAATACCAATGTTTTCTCCATTCAAGGATATTCCCCATTGCATGATGGCCCTTTACTAAACATCCAAGAACACTGCGATAATTCCACTAGTCTGAATGTGTATGTGCTGTGTGTGCAAACAACTGAATTCACTGCCAGTTATCTACAGTAAGTTATTGCTTGAATAAAAGGTTTATAATGTCCTACAGACACATACAAACTGCTTAGTTCCAAGTGATGGATAACATCTCAAGACAAGACAAGAAGACTAAAGGGTCAGGCTTTAGGATGACATAAGTGTGAGACACAACACTGCTATTTTCCTTCAAAATGCCCAGTTAACAGCACAAGAAGTTATCTAACTAAACAATAATGTATTTTTTTTTTTAACATGCTGAATTAACTGTGTACTGAACTAACTGTCTGAACAAGCTGAAATAACTACTCCGCTACAGATGTGTCAATATGTCCATTTTTATTGAGTGTATGTGTGTAGATGTAGACTTACCAGTGTGTGGGGGCAAAGCAGGAGCTACAATGAAAACAGGACATTTGTGTAGGAACATACACAGCACATGACCAGATTTACATGCGTGCAGGCATGCGTGCGTACACACACACACACACACACAAACACACAAACTGCATCTTCATTTACTGAGCACACTACTGTACACAATCTTAACTACAGCATGTAGGAATAAGCAAATAAGCACTGTAAAACCTAACATTTTAACCGTTCATAATTTCATAATTGTATTCAGTTAAAAAAAAAAAAAGATCCCATCTTTATTTTCTGTGAAATTACGACATTTTAAATTTCTTTTGGTGTTAGCATTCTTGGTGCCGAGCAAAGCTAGCACACCAGCTAGGCAACGGACTCATGGAAACAAGATGGTACACTCATGTCACGTTACAGCTAGTTGTATGCATACTTGATTAAAAGAAATAACAAAATGACTTTAGGAAATGCTGTTTTTCTATACATGGGCTACAGGTAGCGCAGGCTACGGTGCTGTTGAGTATCGCGTACAGTTTGTGACGTATATCAGTTTATAGACGTTCAAATATTAAATACGCTCACTTGCTTTCTTGCAAAGAGTGAGACGAAAAGATTGATACCACTCACGTATGTGTTAAAATTTGAAGCTACAGCTGATTAGCTTAGCTTAGCTTAGCATAAAGACTGGAAACAATAAGGAACACCGAGCTTGGTTTACCATTAAAACCTCTAAAACTCAACAACCGTGTTACATCTCATTTGTTTAATCAATGTAAAAACTGAAGTGTAAAAGCGACAAAATGTTTTAGATTATGGGGGAAATACACTGGATGATTTCTCCACCTGACAACCTCATGGTAGCGAAAAAGTGTATTTCCCATCATTTTGAACCATTCCTTTTAAGGTTTAATCAAAACTTGAGACACCATTTTTGCGATGGTGAAACCGTGGTAGGATCAAGATGTAAACACTCAACAGCACCATTGTCTGAAAAGTCTGGAGCTACTGGAACTCACATCTCTGACCAACTAATATGAGGCACGGAGGAAGCCGAAAGAAAACTAAATTTACATAATCCCTCTGATTCAAAACGTCTCTAAAAAGCCTGTGCATCCTGCTCTTCCTTTTCCCATATCCCTTTTTTTTCGTTTCTTGCAATGCCACAGCCTGAACTGCCAATCACTGATTGATACACCCAGGGATGCCATCTTGCTGACAAGTTTAAAAACAAACACTCATCATGACGGGAGCCCCATTGGCTGTATTCTGTCTCTCGATACCTCGCAGCCTGTCAAAACTAATGAAAAATAATTCTAATGAAGTCTTCATTTCCACCACAGTCCACAGTGTTTATGAGCTCAGCTCTGTCTGTATGTCTCTCGTTCACTTTCCTTCCCTCAATGTGTGTGTATGTGTGTGTCAGTATGTCTGTGTGCTATGGTCCAAATGTATACGTGTGTGTGCGCACGTGTGTGTTTGTAGTCGGTAATGGCTAATGGGTGGTATCATTATGGCTCCAGAATGTGTTGTTCAAAGGAGCGTTGGAAGCATTAGCTCGGGTAAACTTCTTCCTGCTGTAGTAACATGAGATGGTTTGGGACTCTGATACTACATCTCAGTGCTAGATTAAACTTTAATTAATTTTGATCAGGCTTTTTAAGACATCTTTTTGGCATCATCTCAGAGGCATCTTATCTTTGATGGTTTATTGCTGTGTTTCTTTCAAAGAAACCTACAAGATCCAAGTTTGAGCATTAATTCAACATATACTTGGCCTTTTTACCAGCACTTCTAGGGCAAGTAAGTCCTCCGCTGTGTAAAGCACAGGGTTGACTGGCATAGTTTAACTAATAAAAAGTGCTGTTACTTCTCTGATAACTACGTAAACACAAGTAAACCTGCTAAAGTAAAAAATCTACTCTAACTAAGACAAACTTTTGCTGAACAGGGGCCACTAGTGATAATACAGGATAATGGTAATTGCTAACAGTTTATAGTCAAACATAAGTTGAAAGAGACATTAAGACAGAAATGTAAAGTTAGCTTACATTAGCTAAGATTAGCCACCGTAAACTACTGGTCATCCAGGCCAAGAAACGCTGTATCAGCAAAACCGCGGAGCGAGCTAGACTGCTTCGATGCTTAGGAATTCAACTTTTTATCTGTTGGTTAGTTTTGGTTGTTTGGTTCACTCACTGCTCTAATTAGTGTTAAAAATGGGTTATTACAATTCTAAGCTACTTTAAAAATCAACATTGCCAGTGTGTGTGTAGGTATTGTAAATGAATGAGATGAAAGAGTTGGAGAGATGAGGTGAGGATTAGTGTTGCAGTGCGTATGTTGTGTTCACCTTGATCTTAAAGATTAGGATATGCAATTAATTCAAAATCCAACGTTCTTTTCCTCCTTGTTTTCTCTTCATCTATTAATATCTATCGAGACTTTAGAGTCAAGAATGTTGACTTGTGTTGCGTTTCTCCATCTACAGTTCACATCACAAGCTTCACACTGTCATTAGGACCGAGTTTAAACCAATTTCAGAAGTGGATTTGAGCTCTCAGGGCAGAAGACTGTTGATACTGCGAGCATTTTGGTACATTTGCCCCTTCATTCTGACTAACTGTGGTCAGCACTTTGTGTGTGCTTTTGTGTAGTGGTCTGCCAATATTTCAACATTCCTTCAAACCAGTACACTCAACTCAAATGACTCCATAGCTCACTGGTGAGACCAACAATTGACTCAACTGTCATTTTGCTGTTGCCAGCTGTGAAATCAATAAGGTAAAACATTCAGCTAAGGCCAGATTTTCTCAGTCAGTCAGTCAGTCTTATTGTTGGACATTGAGTTTCCCTGGTTACTTAGATTTATAGGAAATTGGTGGATTTCCAACGTGAGCATTAGCTTGCAGCACAAAATCACCTTTAGAAATCTTTGCGGACATTTTGTGGACAACTGCCTTTATTTCTCTTTAAAACTTTGCTTGTCTTCAAATGCAACACACTGCAACTTCCTGTACTGCGTGTCTTAAATAAGATGTAAAAGCATCCAGTTGGAGTAAATGAAGTCAACCTGTTGCAGTTCTTTGTCTGACTGATTCAAATAACACGAGACTGTGTTGCTTATTCAAGTAAATATCGTGTTGTATATTTATGATGAGAACAAAAGCAGCATTCTGAGTTTGCTTTATGTAAAGCCCACTCCTTTAGCCATCTGCCCAGGTTATACTGAACGTGTCCTCGTGTGTGAGTGTGTGTGTGTGTGTGTGCATGCATGTGTCTGTTGCACAAGGACACGTGGTTAAGACCCCCACTGTTCCTCCCTGTCACCTCCCACACACAATCTGCCAATCCTTCTTGCTGTCTGATGCTAAGAAACCAACTACACGGTCGCACATACACACAGTACACACACACACACACACACACACACACACACACTCATCCGAAGCAAACGTGACTAAGGTAGATTGTAAGAAGTCACACGAGGGTCCGCTAATATCCTCCAGGGGATCCTAATAAAAAACACATTGTAACTTCCTGTCATACAGCCATGCAGAACAGAGTCACCAACGTGGCCTCCTGCTGCCAATGTAACTAAACTGAATGTCTTACTATCTACTCCAGTTCTCGGTAGTGTCTGTTGTTCGCTCGCTCGCTTTCTCGCTCTTCTTCTTCCTCTGCAGACTCCATCTGAACTCTACAAAGAAATCTCTCCAACACTGAGGTATAATTTCTATGGGACCATTTTGTTCAAAGGATAACATTGTGACGGGGTCAACATCTGCTCTTACTGCTTCTGTACAAACTGATCTTTTGCCTCCTCACTTCCCTCCCGAGTAGCCCTGCAGGCACTGTGGTCTTGTCTCTCTCTCTCTCTCTCTTCTTTCTGTCCCCTCCTTTGCTCTTCTTTCTTTAATTTATTGTGAATTCATTTTCTAAGGTTCTTTCGCCTCTTGTCGCTGATGATAAGGTTTTATTTTCTGTCTTCCTTTTTGTAAAATTGACCCTTTTTTGTTAACTTTAGTCACTTGCTAATGTAACAAAACGCACTGTGATGATTCCAGTATTAATAAAAGTTGTACTTAAACTGTGCTCTGCTGTGTAAAGTGAGTGTTACTACTCAAGAATGGAAAAGGCTCGAGGTCCTGAATCGCCCTGCGCTGCACAGCACATGAACAGAGCAGTTAGCTGTCTGTGTGACTTGTAAAGGCCACTAGGGGGCAGATAGGATAACTTCAGTCAAAGAACCAAAAGAATTAATAACCATGTAACACTGATCCTTTCTGTTCTACGCAGAATGTTATTATATTCTTTAACAAATACAATCATCCATCTAAACCCATCAATTGTTAAAAAAAAAGACATTTTTAATATGATAAAATGAATATGGATAACCCTAACTGTCTAAAAATCAATCCGTGGCTGACATTAACACATCTATCCCATATTATATTTCCAAATCTTTTTTTTAAAAAAAAAGTCCCGTTCACAGTGGTCTGCACCTCGCTCTGAGCTCTCAAAGTCATGAAAAATAAAATGTACAGAATTTCATCCAAAGATGGCTTAATTTATTCACTCCATTAATAAATTAATTCCATTTTTCTATGCAAAAAGAAAAAAAAAATCACACATATTTTACCGAAATTGAAGAAAATATATCAGAACTGGTTCTCTTCGCACACTGGGTTGAAGTGACATGACTGAAAGTGCAGAGACTCTCACTAATCAACAGCATTCAATTATCACTTTATTGCAAATGTCTTTAATGATATGCGACTCTGTAAATGAGGAAAGTTTACTAAACCTCACACAGTCCTGCCTGCATCAAAATGATTTGATTTGATATGAATAATTATATGAAAATCAAGCTTTAATAGTTACTGGGAGTATCTTAAGTGTAAATGTAAAACAAGAAACACTCTTTATCCAGCACCTATATGCATAATGAGTGCGAGTCTCCACTTCATTTGCCTTTTTTTTCCAGGTCAGTGCACATGACACCAAAGTGGCAGATCACTCATAAAAAGGTGGAAATGAGAGAAGCGAGAGGAAATGAAATGTGTTTTTAATGTGTGCTGGTAGGGGGCGCCCAAGACCTTTAACTTCCCCCTGCAGAAAGTCATTCTGAGGGCAGACAGATCAGTTCTAATACAAGCTGCTTATACGGACAGGTCATTCCCATGCGATCTGTCAGACACCTAAGCTGTGCAGAGAAGGCTGAGATATGCAGCCAGGCTATACTTTCCTCAGCCTACAGCCTTTCTGACTGTCCTCGGTTCATTCTGTGGTTGCTGAAGGGACTAACACAAAGCACTGTATACTCCCATCAACGTGAGTTTAAGATTAAATGATTTCAGGATTTTTCATGATCTTTTATTCTACATCTTGATTTTAGTTCAGTCCCCAACAGAAGTGGCCTCGACCGTCATCTTGCTGAGTGAATAGCGCGCGTTGGTTAACTTAAACAAAAATCTTGTCAGCCTGTCTTGATTTAGCCACACTGACAGAACAAGGACAGACTTCTTTTACTTAACACCTACTCCCACGTTACCAGCGTGGAACCACACAAAGAAAACTTTAATTAAAAATAAGTGGGCCGCAATTTATCTGAGGGAGGCATGCTTCATTCAAACTCGCAGCAGCTTGAGACTATAAGCCTGATGTCTTTTATGACTGCGCGTACATGCGTGTGTGCGTGCGTGTGTGTGTGTGCACGCGCATGTGTGTGTCTCTGCTTGGTCCGTCTCATGTTGGAACTTTAATTAAATGTTTAAACGATGTAGTTCAGTGTTAGCTCCACTAATAGCAAGCTGCTGTATATGACATATTGAAAGGACTTGGTTGGCATTGTCTGCTTTTCAATATTGTTGCAGTACTAACAGCTCATTTTATTAGTACTTTGATTGTTCAGTTTTTTTCAGCGTTGTCAATCATTCAAACTGATACGTGTTCATTTGTATCTCTCTCTATTCTGTGCCCATTTACAATTATTATATTATCCAAAGATACTAAAAAGGTGGCAATGTGGAGTTCTCCATGGTTCAATTTGCGAACCCCTATTATTCAACATACTTTCATCATTTTCATCAGAAACATAGTTGCCTACCATACAGATACTTTCTTATGTATATTTAAGCAAGAAATAAGAGGCTAAATGTAACCGTTTGGTTACAATAAAAGGCTTGAAAGTGAGTGCATACCTCACCTCTCAACTCTACTACTACTCAGCCATGTGTCTATAGGTGTCTGAGTGATGCTTTCTGGAAAACATACACATGAGGATATGACCCTGGTTTGTGCTTGAGGTTACAAATTCACGAAGTAAAGTTTGAAAGATGTGTACATTTACCAGGCAGGAAGGATCTAATGAAGATACTATCATGGTGGTTATAGTATTCAGTGCTTTTTTTGCAACTTGACCCATATTCCAAACTAAAATTCAGGATGTCTGCCATTCACAAGTCCCCCAATTTTATCAAAGCGCAGTGCAACCACTGTTAAAGGGTCAGGTCTCCAGTCAAATATACAAGTCACCAATTAACCTAACCTGCATGTTTGACCTGTAAGGGTCACACTGTTGCAACATATACTGTAATCACTGTACTGTAATCCCTCACTACAGTTCTATAACTGCATTTTCAATCTGCAGAGAGTAACAACATGGGACTTTTATTTGGTGTTAATGGATGACAGTAGCGTTTTATGACACAGACAAGCCTTGAAAGAACGATCGATTCTTTTTGTCTTTTTATGGGATTTGTTGGTGATAATAAAAAGCATAAAATAACACTAGCTTTAACCTTTATACAAAAAAAAAAGTGTTGTGAAACTTTTCATGCTTTAATAAGTTCTCGAAAATCATTCAAGCCCTTTTTCTCCAGAAAGTTCGAGGTTTTCCCAAACAGCTTGTTAGACAGCCACAGCTCATGAAGAAGAACACGTCTGCTAGAGTTCAAACGAAGGCCATGAAAGCTGAACACAACCCTCCAGTTCTGCTTTCACTGTGTCACTGAACTGACTTTAAAATAGTGCTGCTCGTTCACAGTGGTTTGGGGGCATAAATGCATCACATACTTCAATTTGCAATGTGAACATCCCCCCCGGTCTTCTGAGAGCGGCATGTTATTTCTGACACAAAACCGGATAAATGAGCATTTAGTCGTAAGGAACTTACATTTGAGACCATGTAACTGTTACTACTTTTAAATCTAAATACATTTTCTTAAAAAAAAAAAAAAGACATTAACGATATATGATGTTTCCTATTTACTTGCCTTCTGCCTCTTCTTTCTCTCACACACACACACACCTCACTGCTCTAGAGATGGTAAGTAGTGTGCAGTAGGTGTGTGTGTGTGTGTGTGTGCAATGTCCATTTTGTCTCCTTGAAGATCAAAGAAGGTGTTAAGGTGTCTCTTTATCTGACACAACACACAATGACAGTGAGGATGGAATTGAAGCAGGATGCTTTTTGTACAATAATGAGTCACGCTACGTACATTTATGGCTTTAAAATGTACAAGCAACATGTGGAGCCTGCGAGGAAACCTGACATCATCAAATTATATCCCAGGAAGAGTTTATTTTCCCTATTTAACCTCATATTTTGAGCCATTTCCTCGTCTCCTCCTCGTTTTCTGTATCCATGAGCATAAAAGCCCGATTCCATATATAAATGAAGGCTAGACTTCATCATTTATTGATACTACAATTACAGAAGTTGTTTAAAATGCATGTTTAACTTACTGCTGTTCCAGATTTAAACAATAAATTATTATTGATAAGAAAAGAAAAAAGCTTATTCTAAATATGGGTCAGTCAACTTTATATTTCACAAGTAGAGACTTCTGTAACGGACCGTTGTGCTTTATAAAATAATCACGTTTTATTTATATATCTATAACTTCTAGCTTGTTCAGATTTGAGAGGCATTTCTTGATCTTAACAGAACTCTACTGAGAATCAATATTACTTCAATGTACACTGGACAGGCACAATTAACCTGTAATCTACTACTACGAGTACAATAAATACTACTTTTTTCTTTTAAAACCCGTTTGTAGCAATTTTTGTCCTCACAATTCACTACAACATAACAAAACTACTTTAATGTTTTTTTAACTGTTATTTTGTGCCTCAACTTATTCACTTTAACACAAACCATAAGAAGGATTGCACACAATTTGAAAGTGAAAAAGGAAGCAATAGCAAAAGCTCTACATGTATATAACGTAGCATCCACATGTATTGAATATGTCTATTTTGAATTTGAACATGTGTGCAATGCAATGTTTGATCTTGAGTAATCAATACCAAAACACAGCAAATCCACACAGTCCTGAGAAGAGGTCTAATCAAGCGTCGTTAGTGAAAACACCTGTGTAGTATATGAACTACAGGCGTGTTGGTGCTTTAACATTACAAATTAATTTACTACATGTAGTGGTGAACAGTAGATAATAACCTATGCTTGGGCATGATCAATGCTGTTACCTAGGAGTTGGATAAGCTTGACTGAAATCACAGTCTTGATGTAGCCGTGGCTTGGCCTGGCAGAGGTTTGTTCTAACAGATGTTATTGTCCGTTGATGGCTCACATTTCATCCGTGCTCCTTTCTGCCAGCATCCTGCCACCACGCGAAACAATCAGAGCACGAGCCACCGCGTTCACCAGCAGACACCAGGCTCTGTACACTCTCACTCTCAGTTATTAAGAGCAATGACGATGTTTTGTGTTCCACTTTATGTTTAATGTTGTGCTATTCCCACTGATGTATGTTGTTCCTTTTTTTATATATATATTATATGCTCACATTTTTCATACTTTCCTGGCTTTAACATTTTATACAGTTTGCCTTATGTCTTAAGTTTCCCCTTTTTTTGTCTTTTTACTCTTTTCTGTCTTAATCTTGTAATTGTTTTTTGTTTTTTTCTCGGTAATTTAACACTGTAAGTCCTGATTTCTCACTCGTGCAGTTTATTACATCAGCTGTTCAACATATCTAACTCATTGACATTACAGGAATACATGTGCAGTGGCTTTAGACAGACTACAGGAAGGAAAGGAAACTTCTCCTCCTCTGCTCCACATTCAGACATGCCAAGAATCAGTTTGTCAGCATGCCAGATATAAGTGCTCATTTAGAGGCCAAGTTATCCTCTTTTAGAGCTGCTACTTTAGAACATGGGCTGACAGGCTGAGAGGGTAATGATATGATTAAGTCAGAAGTCGTCTGATCTATAAGAGGCTGAAGGAAGTAAAAAAAATTGCATTTACATTTAGCATACATGTAGCCGCTTGTGTTCAATGCAACCGACTGTGAAAACAGTCAGATGAAGTAAACTCCTCTCAGGACCCTAAGCATGCCGGTGATGCCACATAACAGAAAACCTCAGAACAAAATTTGGACGACGGTATCAGGTTTATCTGTGGAACATAATTACACACAGAAGCACTGTATGAAATGATAAAAATATGTTTGTTGCAGCTCATAGAGAATGCTAAATATAAACATTTTAAGGTCTCACCAGTGCGTAATCTTATCAATCCACACAAACACATTCAATTACTAGTTATTGGTATTTTCCATTTCATTTTGCTTATTGGGTTCACTTGGCGATTTTTAATATTGTCTGACTTGAACTGCATAATCTGAGAGTTCTTGTGTTTTGATATTTGGCTTCTGGGAAAATACCATACATTTTTCATGGATTGCTTCTCTTGATTCAATATGATCTTGGCACCGTTGTTTCTTTTCATCCTTCTTTCTCATTAAACATTTTATTGCCAAGAGAGAAAAGAGCCGTTACAGAGGTTAAAACGAGAAAAACGGAACGTACGACATATTGACCCGGACTGTACATAGTACGAGTGTATGCAATGTCCACGTGCAATGTGACACATCACGTTACAGATGTGCAAATAATTTTATGTCAATGGGCGTGATAGGAGTTTTTGTCAGCGCGGGGTCCTTGTTGATGAGACCATTTTAACTTAATGCGACTGCGATGCCACAAACCTCTTTAAAAATCATTCATTCAAGCCCAGAGAGAGTGAGGCAGAGAGGAGAGAGAGAGGAAGAAAATAAAGAGAAATTGTTTTGCTAGTGATAAAATGAAATTCCAATCATGGAGCAACAAGGCCGCTGAGTGACATATTTTGATTATCACACTGATAGGTGGCCTAGTGTGAGACCTCCACAATGAATCAGGCAGACCTCATGTTTAAATGTATATATTACTGAAAATAGAGGGAAGAGTCGGTGGAAAGAATAGCAAAGCAAGGTTGCCGGAGATGAAAAGGACATCTGGAGTTTGGGTTTCTGAGAGGATGACAGAAAAAAAAATATGTCATCCGAAGAATGCGAAAGCCGAATCCGAAATCACAGAATACCTCAGCTCACAGCAAAAAAAAAAAAAAAATTATCAAGAGCCTCTCTGTCTGTAGACCGAGTGGCCCTGAAGAGTGTCGACGGGAGATGGAGGAAGAAAGAAGAGAAGCTTGACTAAAAAGAAAGAAAGCATGTCTCGGTAAATGACGTGCTGTTTGCTCTCACAGCAGGTCCACAACTTTGAATGACGAAGAGAAAACAATGCATCTGTGAGAAGTGACACCGAGATGAGAGCGATGACAAAACACAAATATGCATAAATTATATCAACTGTCTCTAGTGCTTGCTGGTAACACATGAACTTGAACATTTTTTTTTTTAAGACTTCAAAATCTTTTCAATAACACATCTCATGTGTAGTGGCCCTGGAAGGACATGTCAGGGTCTGCTTGTCAGGGTCTGCTTGTCAGATTCGGCTCCGCTTTAATCAACCTTAGCTGCACTTTGTCAAACTTTGCATCGCATCCGTCAGAAGAAGAAGCTGTTTGTCAACGACGGTTATACCTGAGAATGAGAAGGCTGGCATGTTTATTTTTTACCAGACTGTGAGGTGCCGACACTGAATGATGATGACGATAGTGAGTAAGTGAGATGTTTAAGGAAAGAAAAAGAAAAAAAAAAACAGATATGAAACAATTCAGTCTTACTGTTCACATCTCTAAGTTAACTACTTTCCTGCTGCTTCATGTTAAAAACACGGGATGGGTTTTACTCCACCAGGCTGCAGTCACACGAAACGGTTTTTAAATACTGCATTGATCAATGGAACAAGGAGCAGCAGCCACGGTGAGCGACTCCTCAGCAAGCTAACATGTCTTTGCACTGTGCCCTGCTGTTGCAGCATGAGAATTAGCAGCTCAGCTCATTTCCCTTTCGGCACTCTAATTGGCTCAAACAGGCCGCACCTGAACACATTAGGGTCACGATATCGTCTCCATTCATTCATGACTGGCTGCACAGTTGTACTCTAGGTGAGAATTTGTTCTTGTACCGTAGTGAAGCGTGCAGGTGTTAGAAGATGTTGCACAACTGAAACTAATTTGAATTATTGCAATACCTGACATTTATACAGTTAAATTGCCCGTCTTGACTCTCAGATCAGCGTTGAACTCTGGTGGGGTTCAAATGTGAAAACTTACAAGTCACTTTCAGTCCCCCCATATTAGTAGCACCTGGCACATTTTGTCATTTCTTTGCACTCATTTGCATTACAAACACTGGTTGACACGACTAGACAGGCAGTCAATAACTCAATAAAGTCCAAGGAGAGGTCATAAATCAGAGTTCTCATCCTCGTCCGTTCTCGCCAGGCTGCAGGCTTCCAGCCAATGCGAGCTGATTTCCTCGTCTCGTGAAAGGTGGACTCATCAGTGTTTAGATTGCATGTGGTCAAGAGCCACAGAGTTTCTGAAATCAATTAACATAGTCCCTGGTTAATATGCAAAATAATAATTAAGTTAAAGTGCAACAGATCACACCGTGCCACGGATGTGACTGGGTTTCGAGAGAGCAAACACCGTCATCTCCTCGCAAAATGACTCACTTTTGTTTCTACCCCCTCCTTATTTTTATTCCTCTTCCCTCTCTTCCCCCAATTCCTCTCCGTCTTCCTCCACCGTGGCTCATTATCAACATTTCTTCATGGTGGTGCTCTCTTTTGTTTGTTTGGAGATGCTGGGCGTCTCCTGTTTGTCGATAAGTGCTCTGATATTGGTGGCTTCAGTTAGCCAGAAGCCCAAAGCAGCACACTCATTAATTAAAGACAGTTAATGAACAACAGCATTAGCATGTCAATAAAGACCTCCATTGTCTCAGACCAGCTGCCTGGCTGCTCAGTTGTTGGTGATGCTGCGTCCGTGGAGAAGCACACAGAAGCAGTCTGCTCAGAGGAGGAAAAGGGCAACAAACATCCAGGTTTGATCCGGCAGATTATTCATTACACTGATTAGAGGATGATCAGTCCCATGATCAAGTATTAAATACTGATATCTACAATTTCTCTCTCTCGTTAGTGGGCGCTGACGTGATGTATCACATGACCTTCCCTCATCTGTCTCTCTCTCTGTGTCTTACAAACTGCTGCTTCATGCTCATGAGCAATATTTGTGAATACCCTGAACATTTTATGAGATTCTTGCAATGTCTTGTGGCTATGGTAACCAAAGAATTAGGTCTTGTGTTTTCGTAAGACTCATTTCTCTCTGTTGGACAGTACCATTCAAAGTTTTGGTTAGGTAACTAGAAAAAAGCAGAAATTTGCACAGGTTTCCTTGACCCTGGTATTAACATGTAATCTGTATCTGGAAAGTAGCATCTGACTTGAGGCTTTTGCATTTTACACTTTTCTTCATTCTGCCCACATTTTGTTGTGATCTTAATGTGAAAATGAAGTAGGTGCACCGTGCAGACAAATATGCTCATGTCATGTTAAGCGATTGGACCTCTATGATGTCAAGCCGGAACTCAATCAGGACTCATAAGCAGACATGTTAGTGAGCCGATTTATTAAAAAGACCAAAAAAAATAAAAAAATAAAAAAATAAAAAAAAATCGATCACGATCAAACACACTGTGACTATGAACACAACTTTGAAAAGGCTTTGGTGATCACACGAGTTGAATGGCACAGGACGAAGGGAGACACAGAACCTATATAGACACACACAGGTGGATAATGGGAAACAGGTGGAGACAATCAGGAATCATGGCAACAGGTGACACACAAGGGAAGGGCAAGTGATCTGAAACGAGAGGATGGGTACATTTCAAAATAAAACAGGAAGTCACAAGACAAACACAAGAACACATAACATATCAATATGTTGTGACATATGACATGCAAGGCGAGGGTCAAAATATGCAAATATATATACATTGGACAAAGTATTACATTGTTGATAATTATATTATATTATTGACTATATAGTTAATAAACTGACAATATAATCTAAATGTTGTAAATCTGAGTGTTCTGTTGTAAGAAGTATACCAGGCTCTGGACCTCTATGTATGACCCCCGCATTTCAGAAGTGCGGGGGTTATAAAGTGTGTGTGTGTGTGTGTGTGAGATGAAAACTGGTATCATTATCAGTAGCAGAGTCAGGTCAGGTACAGATGTGTACTAGAACTGATTGAACTCAGCAGTGAGCGCATACAGCTAACACAACATAGACGTGTCAGTCAGTCACCACCTGCACAGCAGTAACACATAAAAGCAGTGTTAGAAGGAAAAGGCAACTTTTGTCATTGTTGGACTTTAGATTGTGTGCATATGGCTTATTTCCTTGAGGCACAGTAGCACAGACCCAGTACAAATCAAACTTGAAGAAATATCAGCGGAAAAGAAATGTTCATTCATTATAAGAAATGTCCGTCCCTCAAGCAGCCGCGAGTTTCAGCACCGCAACCTCTGCCCCCGGGGAACACAGACTTTTAGGTAGTGTTCCTGAAAGATTCGGTAGAAACAACCCATTTCATTGTAAGAAGTACAGCAGTGCCAGTGGGGACACTTGGCAGTTCGGCTATTCCTGTCGGTCATATGACCCACATCTTGCACACTGGAGCAGTCCATCAAGAATCTTCTGTAGCAATGCTGCTGTAATTATATTTCCTTCGCCAAGGCAGGGGTTGCCTGTAGTGTTTTTTTTTGACAGGCAGCTTGAGATCGCTGACGAAATGGGGTAGCTTTCTCCACACAGTCGGAACTACTATTGAATTCAGGACTTAAATGGGCATGCAGGAGTGTTGAGTGATTAATAATTATCACTGGGAGGGAGATTAATTTCAGAAAACAGTATTACATGAATAATAGAAAGTTCAAGAAGAAAATAAATCACATAGAAATGGATAACGAGGAAGTCTTGCCAGCTCTGTAGTTCTTCCTTACAGTACATTGTCCTATTGTTGCTTGAACCACAGTACTGCAACAGCTTGCATCAGAGGGTAAGTATACAGTCATCCTCTGATGCAAGCTTTTTCACTATTCTATTTCACAAAGCCACGGGGACTCATTGATTCACTATGTGATCAACCTCTCCAAACAGCCTAATGTCAAGAGCCCAACTGACACTCTGGGGACCGACACTTTGAACCTGCATTTGTGCTGCACTGGTTGAGCCTTGGCCCACTGTGAATTGTGTATGTGATCTGATGTAAGCCTATTCACAGACATCAGTAATCGCAGACAGAGACTTTTCCTGCTGAGAAATGTCTGGTTATTATCTCGCTTACTTCAGTTACTGTGTAGTCGAATAGTGATCAAACCAAGTATGTCAGAGTTGTGTTTTAATATTAAGTATCCGGGATATTGTTCCATTGCTGCATAGACAGTGTACATCCTCCGGTAGGATTTAAATGATTGCAAGTGATATTCCTAATGAGACCACTCTAATACCTTGTCAAAAGCCCTCAGCATGCACTGGTGCCTAAGGCTATCCAAGCCTAAGGATAAGTTCAAAGACCAAAAGAGTATATATATATATTTTTTTTTTATAAGGCTCGTCTGTAGTGGTGGTATGAAGTAATATAAGACAAGGAAGGAGATGAGTATATAGCTCTAAGATTTAACTTTGTCAAGTTTAAAAGGACTGATACGTCCCTCTGGCCTGGTCAGGACAGAGAGAGACTTGGTGAGAGTGACATATTCTTTCTTTTTTCAATGGTCCCCTTTTCATAAGCCCACAGAGGCCAATGATAGCCAGGACAGTGAACTACAAAGGCTGACCCACAGTCCTGTGGAGAGGAAGAACAGTTATTAATCTTTTAGTTGCATGATTCTTGGCGTATAGAAAAAGAAGGGTATAAAAAAAAAAAGAAAAAAAAAAAAGAAAGAGAAAATGTGATGATAAAACACTGAATTAATTAGCCACTTTAATTGTGTGTTCTCCAACTCCTATTCTCTGCGGGCATAATTAAGATGTGTTTATTTGGACACAGTTTGCTCTTCAAGGAGGTAACACAGCTAATTGGTATTATACTCAAGTCACGCATACATTGCAATTATATCAACTCGGTGCTGCTGCAGCAGCCGCACTGTAGAGCTGGCACCTCCAATTACTGATTTAAAAGATAAGAATTAGTACATATTTAATGGATTTGTAAATGCAGTAACATTTAAGAGGTGTGTGTGTGTGTGTGTGTGTGTGTGTGTGGGTGGGGGATGTTCTGGGGAATGAAAGTTGGAGCATGCTCTCTTAAGAGGAGGGAGGGAGGGAGGGGGTGGAAAATGCATTTGGCTTTTTCACCCACAATGTATTTCCTCAATCAGTTCCACTGATTCTCTCAATAAGGAGGCTTTGGAGGGTGGGATTAAGAACCGGTTCATTTTCTACCTGATGATGTTGCGTAATCACACCCTTCATTAACAGATTAAGCCAGTTTGTTGGTTTTTTTCCTGCTAACTTTTATATTTCCGTTCCACCTATTTTCCTGAAACTATGAACATTTCTTGCTTCTACAGGTTATTAAAAACTGGAGTAATTTGGGGTGTTTTTTTTTTTAGAATTACGCTCTCAGTCAAAGGCAGGAAATGTATGTGAAAGAAAGGAAAAGAACACACACACACACACACACACACACACTTGGCAAATGAGTTAGAGCTTATTTATTATCACAAATGTCATTAAAGTCACAGAGAAACGGCAGTAAGAGGGTCTTCCTTAATGTGACATTAAAAGTCACATTACGGACTATAGAACAACCGTTGAGTAATCTTAGGTTCCAAGGCGTTATTACACACGTCGGTGTGATTTTTGATTGCGGTTTTCTAACTTCTTGAACAGAGTGGAAATTCCAGTTTCACTTCACAATAGAGCACCTGTAGAAAGTGTGGAGGACGGTTGGCTCCACACTTCCCTCATTTATGCTGTTACATCAACAGGAGAACAAGAGAGAGAGAGAGAGAGAGAGAGAGAGACGAATCAATTATGGCACGACCTCATGTTTGTAATGACTAACGCACACCGCCTACTGTGATATTGCTCTGTTAGCTGCTACCAGCTAACGATGAATTGTGGTTTATTATACATATAGACAGCTGATTGCCCTAAATCACATTCGACTGCGTACATTTATGTGAAGAGTTCAGAATGAGTCATTAAACATATCGTAATGTTTTAGAGAAGAGAGGGAGGAAAACATGGAGGAAAAAAACAACAATGACAAAGTGACTGTTTAACTGTTGACTTGTTTAACAGAACGATTAGCGCAGGACACAAGATTAAAACTTAGAAAAATGTGCCTGTTTCTCTGTGTCTTTATAAAGTCTATGACCTCTGTCAACTTTGATCAGTGACAGCCTTGATCATACACTCCCTCCTACCATATACACACACACACACACACACACACGCAGCTCCTTTCTCCTTGAGCTACAGCTGTAATTGACACAAATAATACAGTCACAGCTTCCCAATAGAGACAAATAAGCCGACTAATTAGAACTCAAATATCTGTTGAAGAGATAATTTGTCACAACACAAAATACTTCTAGTCATTTGCTGTTTTTTTTGGCTGGAAAAACAAATTGTTTAGCTTTGCTCATCGCACCACCTTCAAGTCACTGAGCGGTTAAAAATACCGTTAGGTGGAAAAACTAATTAGCAGTCGTGAGTTTTGATATTTGAACGCCAGAAACCTCTGCACCTTTCTGCATAATGATCAAGCCTTTTAGGAATTCAATCAACAATCCTATCACTACCCCCCACCCCCCAATCACAGATTATATTATGTTCAAAAAAGTCTTACAAATCGCGAAACGTTAAGACATGCATTTAAGAGCTTTAGTACTGCTTGGTTTCATATATCTGTGAGAGTTATATAGGAGTTGCTGGATGGATGTTTGTTCTCTGGATGTTCATACACTTTGGGTAATTCAGTCTTCTGAGACAATATTAAAAAAGAAGCAACACATTGATTTATCCTGAGAATTGCAAAAAAAAACAAAAAACCCTACTGAGAGTTTGGATGTATTGACATAAATCACAAGGCTTCTTCTTCTTCTGTCTGCTTGATCTTTGCTTTTCAAAAGAGTCTGTACCATTTTTATTTAAACAGATGTTCTTCTAGCAGCACACTGGAATCATCAGAAAGAAAAAAAAAGCTGATTGCTTGTGTGTATTAATAAATATGCTGTCATTAGCACATAGAGGTAAAGTGGAACCAACAGGGAGCTTGGAAGATGCATCACTATGTTGGAAACATGCTTAGAGTTTTGGGACCAGCGCAGTAAAACAACAAGACTTTAAATTTTTAAGAATTTAAAATTTATTAGCACACATTTCATTTTCCTACTTTTTTATAGAGTTCAGAAAATAAATAAATAAATAAAACAAACTCCACAGTGCAGATTAGAGAACCTGAAATGAGCTGACTTGATGGTATGACATCTGAATAGCAATCGCAACTGTTTAAAGCTTTGAATGCCCCAGTTTGAACATCACAGCTTCTCTTTTTTTTTTTACATATCTTCTTCTTCATCGCCGCCCAGCCTTTGTCTCGCCGTACATCCTCAGCTCATCAGTCGACCACCGCCACCCGCTATTTTTTCTGAGAAAAGAACAGATATTGCGCCCGCCGATCTGTCTCTGCGATAACGACCAGACGACACCACTATGTTTATTACCATGGTAATGAGGAGCCACTCTTAGAGAAGATAGGGAGGAATTTCATTAATCGTCACCATGGTAACTTATCTATTAGCTGTACTAGAGTTAGAAATAGTTGGTAACTTTTTTTTTTTTTTTTTGTATTTTAGGAAATTCATTTCAAAAACATAACAATAGATGAGGGGAAGGCGCCTCGCTCGTACTATGATTTATTCAGTGGATTTTTCAAAACACTTTTTCTCATTTTTTATTCTGGGAATGACAGTATGAGATTAATTGTACTTAACTGGGATAGCAGCGTGAAGCAGCCAATGTGCAGAGGCTGAAATGTGGTCGAAGGCTGAAGACTGAAGAAGTGAAGGACAATAAAGATCAGCATCAGTCTTTGTGCATGGCCCACTCTGCTCTTTAAGAACACAGCCTTGCATCTGCATTGTATGTATCATTCTTTCCTCTTAATGCTCTTACTCTTCTTTACAGATAACACCTCTGCTCTTCTTTATCTCCTCCCTCTGTCCTGGTTCAACTCCATTCACCCTCTCTTGTCTCGTCCCGATCCTTTCTCAAAACTATTTCTACTCTCCTTTCCCCTGATCCCACCTCTCCTCCCATCTCTCATAATCTCCTTTCCTCTTCGATATCTTCTCCTTCTCTTTCTGTTGTTTTTTTTCTTTCTCACCTGCATTCAGACTTTTCTTTTCTCCATCACCGTTGAAGCCTTGCCATAACACATACAGTATACACCCCTATTTTTCGCTGATCTTTATAATCTTCTTAACCCCATTTGCATATTCACGCTGTAAATTTCCTCCCAGGTTGCATTTAAATAATACAAATCCAGTCTATATTTGTCAGCTGTGAGACGATCCTATATTTATAATTATAATTGAACACATTCCAGACGTCAGAAGATGATGCCGGGAGGGGGGGTGGGGGGGGTGGTAAGAACAAGGAGTCACATCTGGAGGCCCACTTTTCTCAACCTCGTTTATTCTCCTCTGAAACCGGAGCATTGCAGTCACTGCTCAGGCCCCATTCATGGCTTTTCTTTCTTCTTTTTTTTTTTTGTTATTGTGTTAAGAGGGGGTGCTAGGTGGTTTATTTGAATAACTTCACATTTCCATCACCTTCTTTCCACGGTTTTGCATCTGTTGATATGTGACAGTGTCTTCATTACACTAATTTGGTTTCAAGGGTGCTTTCAGCACAGCGGCATCTAATTTCTCTCGCTTTTCGGGTTTCTTTTCCCTCTCCTCCTCTGTAAAGTGGGTCAGCTTCACAAACTAATGAACCATTTTTAATTCTTCGTCTGCAGTTCTGAACGGCGACATTCATCAGCATGATTAATCAATCAAATAAGTACCCCTATCTCTGATGACATTAGTGATATCAAATGCGAGGAGGTAAAATTGAGATGTTTTTTTTATACCTCTTGCTTATGAATGTTTTCTATCTCTCTCTCTATATGTTGGTGTGTGTGTGTTTGTAAAATCTGAGAGGAGGTGGAGAAAGCATAACCCTCCAAGATTGTGATCTCATATGTATCCTTTGAAGCTGTGTTCTTGTAGTAACTGTGGATAATTGATCCATGCCTTTGATTCCAGCTCCATGTCTCTCCATGTCTCTCCATGGGTAAATACCGTCATTTCATGAGATGTGTGTGGAATCCATGGATTGAAGGGAGAGGCCCTATTGGAAGCTTTGAAGCTGATGGTGAAATGATGATTGCCCTCAAAAAGAAGCTTTTTTTTTTTCTTTTCTTTTTGAATGAAATCTCACAACATTGGGAGTCACTGGGCTCCAAAGATGTGCGTGCTCATATGCTCAGGGATGTGAACACACACACATACACACACACACCCAGGAATACACACGATGCAATGCAATGAGCATACATATATGCAGTGACAGACACATGCACAGGCACTTTGTGACACACGTAGGGGGAAAGCCTTGCCTCTGAAGGACAGCAGCTGTGTTGTACAGAATGTACTACATGGTGGTTTATGCTCTGTTTGGGAGCAGTTAAGATTATTTGTTTCTTAATGCTTATGGTAAACAATTGATTAGCAGAATGCTACATGAAATACCAGAAGGTATTCAACCCTGTGCCCTTGGACATATTTGAGCAGCTTTTAAGCACTCTGCAGTGGCAACTCTGCTATATTAATGCAGTGGTCTCATTGAAATTAATCAGTGAGCTGCATTTCCAGCTACAGTGTTATAGATTTTAAAAGAAAATAAGACAGTAACAGAACATTAACTACAGAAAGTGTAGCGCAAGCCTCCAAAATAGATCTAAAAGTTTGTTCAGAGCGCTTAAGTGTAGTAAGAGGTAGTCTCGTGATGGAATATGAGTCTGAGGCCAGAACGGGTTTAATCATAGCTTGGTAGGAATGAGCAGTTCCTCTGTCTACTTTGGTTGTTTGAGCTGAATAGAACAAGGCTACAAAAATACGCCAGCGGTCAAATGAACAAGAACAAAGCAAGATGACAGTGCATGTTGTATTGAATCTGAATGCACCTTCAGTCTGAATGTGAATTAATCTAGTTGACACTGCCAGAGCTATGCTGTATACTGACAGGTCCAGGACAGGGACACCATACTGAATTAATCCAATTACTTTTTGGTATCTCCTGACTGAAAAGTCAAGTGGAATATCTCAACATCAACTTGATGAACCTCACAAGTTTGCACACACATCCACGGTTCTTTCTTGTTTTACCTTTTTTTACCACTGTGAGGAGACTTTTGTGGTTTTGAGTTAAATATTTTAGGAGACAGATGTGATGTGTTCATTCCAGATCATGCACCAAGATAAGGTAAATACTGAAGACAATTAGTATACTTCCTCATATACAATCATGTATGCACAGACACAAACACACACATACTCATACTCTGTCAAATACTACATGCAGGTGCACAAACACAAACGTCCACGTTAATACGCACGACCACAATACACATACTAGATGCAGTGGACAGAGTGGAGTAGCCCCCTGTCACTGATCTATAGTCAGCGATTCTTTACTCCTCCCAGTGCTCGCAGAAAAAACTCCACCACACCACTGCAATGCTGCAGCAAACTACATCCAGGGCAACGCTCAGAAACACACCGACACACAGAGTGAGACATTTAAAAAAAATAAAACATCATCACCTTTCACATTAAGTGTTTATTCGCTTCATTCCCCACCACTGTCTCTACACAAATACACATGCTGCCTGTTTTTCTGAACCATGCATGACGGCACAGCACTCGCTATTGATCAATATTGAGAATGCAGTTATAGGGCTGTTAAGCTGGCAATCGTCTTTAGAGAATGTGACTGGTGATCCACATCCTCCTTATCTGCCTGTAATCACTCACTGGGGAAATCAACAGATAAGACAGAGAAGAAGAGAAAGAGCATCTATTCATTTATTGAATGTTTAAGGGTTAAGTGGTCATGCACACACGCACGCGCGCGCACACACACACACACACAAACACACACACACACACACAAGGTTAGGAAACTACTTTATAGTAACATTGAAACCTTTTTAGCTCTTCAACTTGTAGCACAGAAACAGCCTTAAATCATTTAAAATGAAAGTGTGTGTGTGTGTGTGTGTGTGTGTAAGAGAGAGAGAGAGAGAGTGAGAATTAACTTCTTTAAATTAAGGGATTCAAAATCACGAGATTATTAGCATTTTATAATTTCTATACTATTTAATTTATTATTCATCTGTGTGTTTATGTTTGTTGATGGCTTTGCATCTCAATATGCTAAGTTCATCAATTCAGGCTGCCATGCCTCTGATTACATGCTACACCCCCATGTAAAACAATTGCATGATACACACCAACCGCTGGCAGTGGATGGAGATTGCACAGCAGGAACATTGCACGTGTACTAATCATGGGTAGGTAATTATGTGCAAACTAGGATTTGGCAGGAAGAGACTGGCAGCTATACTGGCGTCCTGTGGGCTCCGCTTTTAATAAGGAACTAGCATGTGCACAACTGACAATTCGCAGAATGTGATGCTGGGAAAGTGGCAGTCAAATTGCTTTAGTGAGTATTGTTTAACACTGCAGTAAAGTTGAACATACTTATAATACAGAATAATATTGTCCCCACTGTTGATTGATTGATTGATTGATTGATTGTGGAAATAATTAATAATAATAATAATGTTACATACTTGTACAGGGCAACAGGGGACATGGTGTACTTTTCAAAAAAATAAAAGAACAGAAAATAGAAAATTACATATTTGCTTGTTGACACATAATTTAGTAATATTGCTATTTTTTTAATTTATTTTTTTGAAGTACATATTCATGTTAAAACAGATTCGTGAAACATGTTAGGAGAAAAACACACAGGAACACACAGACAAATATTAGAAATAAGCTTTTATTGCATTGTTTTTTCTCAGTCGTATAAATAGTACAGTCCATGGTCAAAAACTCAATTCCTACAGGACATACTGTATATAATATATGTATATAATTGCATGTTAGTACATTCTCCATCTGCATTTTAACTACATCCCTCTGCTGCTTCGAGGTACTTGGCTTTAAAAAAAAAAAAAAAGTGAATTTCTCCACTTTTTTTGAATGCTTTACCTTGATAAAACCTTGATAATATATATATATATATATATATATATTATTCTCTTCACAATGTCCATATTTGAACTGCTCAGCAACCAAACCCACACACAAATTTTAATTCTGGCTTCAAAATCTAATGTATAATAGTCTAACCCATAAAACCTTAACCACTGTACATACTAGAGAAATATAATTATCTAGTATTAACAACTTTCCAGGATACTTTAGGTTCACATTTTTCTTTTTTAAGTTTTTGGATATTTTTAATAGTATGAACAGGAGGAATGATTACAGTGAGGAAAACTTTTTCTCTTCATATGGACACCTGACTGAAAAATAATGCTACTACTACTTCTCTGCTTTGTACCATCGAACCATCCTGGCGCTTGATTCTCAACTAAATCCAAAGATGGAGAGCAGAAACCAGAGCGAGCATGTCATAATCAATTCTATGATAAATAACCGCCCTTTGCTGTTGAGGCACATGATATCTAAAAGCATATTTTCCCCCTGATTTGTGTAAGAGCACACACACTCCCGCTTCACAATTCCTTCGTTTAATGAAGCACCTCCAGGTTTTGTCTTTTAATGACACTACATAGAAATGCTTCATGCTTCCGAGTTCACAGCCTTGGGGTAGAAATGTTCAAATTTACAAAACTTATTGAACTAAGATCACAGGAAGAAAGCGGGATCTAAAGAGGATTTCTGCTTAAAGGTCTTCATAAGCTGGGAGGAGGGAAATTTCTTGAACAGGCATTTCTTTTACATGAGATAAAAAAAAAAAAGAATAAAAAAAAAAAGAGAGAGCGCTGAGAAAATGGATTTTGCCTTTTATTGAAATTAGAGACTTACTTGGCACGAACACAGACTGTTTGAATTGACTAATTAAATTCTACAGTGAATTCACATGCTGTTCAGTGATCCTTCACGAGACTTTCTCTCCTTTGCTGCGCTCTCTAAACTAAGGGTCAAAGTGTCATCATCTATACAACGTTCTTTTTCCTCTACATCTCCCTTCTTTTTTTCTTTTTTCTTTGTTTAACTCGTGCATGAATGAACATATTGTAAGTTGTTTGTTATCATCATGGAGGTTTGCTTTGCATGCTAGCGTGGAACTACTACATGATCATTCTGTTCTCGGTCGTCATTAATCAGTTCATTAGTGTACAGTGTACACAGGCTACGCTTGTGTTTTGATGGTCAGTATTATGAATGCTAATCAGTATTCCTCATTTCACTCTTTCATCGTGGATTTCATCATGTTGCATTAAATATCTTGGAGCTAATGTTTGCTTTAAACAGAAAGGCTAATTATGGACTATGGTTAATGTAGATTAATAAGTCTTATTTGGCTTTTTGCATATTTTCTCTACAAAAAGAAAAAGACCTGAAGAAAACAAAATGTTTTCAAGCACGACATGATTAAAATATGTATTTAAAATATAAATCTCACTCATTGTGGAACTATTCTTCCATAACTTATTGTTTGTGTAGTGTAACATGAACAACGTGATCATTTTTAACCTAAACCTGACCACACCTTAACCATAACATTACAGGCGTGTAACACTCCAGTGTGATTTTGTAAATGATGTATTTTTGTCATATATTCTGTTTTATATTTTAAGCCTCCTATCTGTTCAGTATATCATTCGGGGAATAAAGTGTGTGTGACAGCGTATGAAATGATTTAATGAGCCAGCGTCAGGTTGAGGATTGAAAGCCGTACAGTTGTTGGGTGGGTGGCTGTTTATGTAATTCATACAGTTGGGGTGATGGAGCAGAAAACTGTTAAATGAGTTGTTTAGGGATGCACCGACACACCATCTATTTTGTTGTTTAGCTGTTTTGATATGGAAATTGGACAAAGTACATGTCAGTGAAATGCTTAAAATGAAGTTAACACCATAGCTTGATAACAGTTAGACACTGTTGGCAGCCGGAAGTTTAAGAATGATTTTTTCATACAGTATGTGTGAATCTGAAACCAGCACCGCAACCACATACAATAAACATGCCTCATTTGACAGTCTGTTACTAGATCACTTGGACGTTAAAATATGAAGAGAAGAAGAAAGTTCAACTGTAGTACTGTAGAAATGTCCTTTTTAATGTTAGAAGCAGCACTGTAGACAAGGAAGATGAGATCAGAGACCTATTGCTCCTCTGCCTTCATAAATCATGCGAAAACAAAACATAAAGAGGAAAGAAAATCTAAAAATAAACACTTCAGACACGGCGGCTCCATAAAGATTTACATTCATGCATGCCCTTACTCTATCTCTCACTCATAAAAACATATACCCTCCAACAGCTACTAGTCACACCATTTTTCTTTTTCTTTTTGTGTTTTTTTTTTTTCATTTTTATCCAGAGATTGTTTTCACTCAAACATAGATAATGTATATCCAGAGCAAAGACATCAGGCGTCTTTGTGTCACTTCCTTAGAATCAAAGAGCAAAAGCTGCAATGGTCGTGTCACACTGTCTCAATCACCCTGCATCACTTCAACCCCAGCTGCATCTTTCCCTGAGGTACTCCCCAGCAGCGTTAGAGCGTCTCTGACCACCCGTTGTCAGTTTTACATGGCAACGGGTGGTCACAAAAACAAAAACAACAGCGTAGGTTTAAAATTCAGCTGGTAAAAAAACAACCTATAATTACGTTTACGCCATCTGTCCATAATCTTTCCCTAAACCTGACCACAGCGTTGTCACATCACATCATATTATAAAACATAATTATTTTTTGTCAAGCAGCATATTACGTCTTTTACGTCTTTTCCGTACGTAATCTTGTCCCCGTCTGTCCTATAGAGGGCGCTGTCTGCTGCCTGTTTCTACTGTTGCCTCTGTTCCTCTGGCCATGTCACTATCTTACCTTAAGCCCCATTTGGATTAGATCTATTTCTCAAAGGCCCGGTTAATTTAATATTTGCATGTTCTTCTCAGTGATTTTAATATCATCCACAGCACACATATGTGATCTCCTTCCCTCCTAGTAATAATTATATCCCAAATTACATTAGATCCTCCAATAATTTATTTTAAATGTATCACCGGGATAGACACACACACACACACACACACCGATGCATTTCGTTTCCTGTAATTGAGTTACACCAACAACATATAGAAACTATAACTGCCGTAGCACATAGGTAGAAAAAGTATAAAAGGTTTAAACAGTTTGCCAGGTTGTTAATACAAGAGAAAGTCCTGTTTGTGGACACATAAGCCAAAGAAACAAAAAGACAAGCTCATCAAATGGGTTGCTGTAGTGTCAGCTAGAGGTAATTACTTTGTCTACCTTTGTGTAATTCACGGATATCATTCCTCTTTTTAATGTAGGAGCATCCTATCCTAATAGGCATTCAGAAAAAGCCATTTAAACAGTCCAAATAGTTAAAGTCAAACTTAACGTTTGAATTCTCTTCGATTTATGTGTGAGGGACGGAAACTGTGTGGAATACTACAGCTATTATGCAGATTTTTCCACTTTGTAGAATTAATGTCACTTTGGTCTTGTTAGTGATGTCAACCTCCATGGTGCAATACTGCTGACCACAGCATGTTATAGTTCTGTTTTGCCTACGGATGTTAATACAATATACTTTCACTAATATTCCGAATATTCGAGTGGACTCGTCGAGCTGTTTGCATTCCACTTGAAAAGTGGGAATTAGTTAACCGGACTTGCTAACGTTAGCACCGTTTACCACAAGGCATTAATGATTTTTCAACACCTGCTGAGTCATTGTCAGGTCCAACACACCCAGCGCTGTCCCGGTTCTCATTCTGTCCTCCCCTGCTGCCGGCTGACCTTCTCCTGTTTAGCTCCAGCCCGTCAACTCCTCTTCATTAAAGCCTCTTTAACATCACCATCTGTCCCACAAATCGTTGTCACTACTACACCCGATATTCAATCATACGGGGAGAAATACAAAAGGCGACGGTGGCAATTTCTCCTTTAACAGACAAGGATGCATTTCAGAAACGAGACAAATTGGGTTTTGAATGCGGGGGTGAGGGAATCAACCCTGTTTACAGTTGATTATAATTCTCGGCTCGTTCTCTGGGGGTAGCCGCAAGCCACCGTAGGAGATGTTGCTGGATTAAACAAAACGTCTTGATTCCTCCCGAAATGCAATGAACAAACACAAAGTCGTGACGCATCATACAGTGCAAGAGAAAAGTAAATGCCTTGCTCAAAGTGCGGCTTTGTCTACAGTTACACTGGAAAGTTTACACAGACAGATAAACATGTGAAAGACAACAGAAGATTCAGCTGAATAGTTACGGCAGTTATAGTTTCACTTCTTCTACAATGCATCGTAATGTTCATTTTATAAATTATAGTCCCATTTAGAGTCAAATGGATGATATAAGATGAAAAAAATGATGCATTGTTGCCTCAAGAGCTCATGCAAAAATAACGTATGATGGGCATTATTAATATTAGACTCCAAATCATCACACATGCTATTAATAATAGAGACAAAAAAAAAAAAGAGAGACGTCTTGTGCAGCAGATAGATTGATTTTTTTTTTAGATTGACAGCTTTCACACCGTCTAACACAAAGCGTGCTAAATGGGCAAATGCACCGGAGTTTGTTTGTTTTAAACGGACCCGGCGAGTTACGTATGAAAGTTACATTTATAGGTGAATCTGTTGATTATTATGTTAGACTGTTATGCTGCTCATAAAAAGCCTGAAGTCTTTTCCGGGATCAATTTTAGTATGAGGTTCCTGAGACATAAGGCAAATCAATGAAGCATGTAAACATGAGATATAAGACTGGATAGCGAGAATACCGGCGGTTATTACGCATGGACCGGTCGACCTCACATAACATGTAGTTATCTTAACGAATGAGCTGAATGGCAAACAGAACGTGAGGGTCAAGGTCAGTTTATAAGCATATATTCACTGTTTACTGTATGTATTATTCAATAAAGATGTTTATGTATTAAAACCAGAAACAGACTAGATCATATATTCTCTATATATTTTAAGAACAGACTCTCTTTTGTTCACATTAAGCAGCAATAAAGATTAAATAGCATCTTTTTATTCCTGTCTCCTAGGACGTTACGTTTATATATTACTCGTTCGCTACAGGAAATACATATTGAAAGAAACGTAACGATGCAGATTTAAACATTCACTGATGTATCTGACATCCTTTACGTCTGCTTTACCGTGTCTGTGTGTCACTTCTACGGACATTCAGGGTTATTCATGTGCAGATCTGTACAGCATGATAATATTATGTAGCACACAGACTAACCGGTCCAGTTATGGGCCAAACTTAGTGCCAGAAAGTCTGAGCTCCTATTATACCATTATGGAACGCCCTCTCAATTTGGATCAGCTTGTCAGGCTGCCTGATGGAAGACGTACATACATATACATTTATCACTGTATTAGTGTAGAGTATTCATCAGTGTATCGAGTCACAAAGTCTTGATTGCTTAGAAATGAGTTCATCTGTCAGCTGGCTATGACAACACCACTTGTTTCCAGTATAAATGAACTAATATGAAGAATTCCACTGTTTGTTTGTTTCATTTCAACAAAGTGACTTGACTCAAGCAAAAGAACAACTGGAATTAACCATTGAATCCTGTCTACATTTAGTTTCTGTTGGCAGGGATTGCTACAGGGATTTATTACCATTCATGTTTAACCGAATGAAAAAAGGGTTTGGTGCCAATCTACTGGTTGGAAAATAAACTAAAATTAAAATTGGATATATATATATATACATATATACATATATATATATATTGGAGCATTATCGCAGCACATTTGCTACAAGGATTTAATTTGCTCATTGTATAAAATAAATCATCATCATCATCATGGCAATTGACTTTGTCCCAGAAACAGATGTTTGCTTGCCACCCTGAAGCAGACTGTAGTAGAATATTACCTACATTTCACTTTGTTTAATTAAAAGATAATGAGTTGAAACTGAAAGTTTTGCCTTGAACTTTTGTTTAAATGTCGACTTGTACGCACTCGGGGGAAGCGTTGTTTAACACTGTAATGGCTCCTCGCATAATTGCTTGTCAATTAGCTCAAATGCTGTTGGCAGAATTTTTCAGGGTAAACATGTGACCTTTTTAACCACTTTTGCGGTGTGTGTGTTTCTCAGACACATTTCCTTGTCCCTTAAATATGAAATAATACAACACTCTAGACATACGGCAATAACTGTTTTAATATCCTCTGTTATGTCGAAGCTGGTAGATTTTATGAGCTTTGTTCACATACCAATTTTGTTTTTTGTTTTTTGGGGTTTTTTTTCAGCCCACCTCAGTTTAAAGTACCCACAAACTTAAATTATGAAGCTCATTTGAAGGTGAGAGCTCTCTAGGATTTTACAGTGGGTGCTGCTCAGAGCTGCGTCCTTGTGAGAGGTAGGCATATTGTGTGTGCGCGCGCGTGTGTGTGTGTGTGTGTGTGTGTGTGAGGGAGAGAATGACAATGCATATGAGGGATATCTCCAAACTTTCATGTATTATGATGTGATTTCTAAATAAATGTTTGACCTTCTCTATTCAGATCAATACAGTAGCATCTATAATGCTCAATAATAAGAATGTGATTAAGGATAATTCACAACAAGATTGGTTTTTTTTTTGGAAGCTCAGAGGCCGTCTGGTAATAAATATCTTCCATCTACATTAGGTACAGGATGTTTTGCAAGCATACAGTCTGGAGGCAAATGACAGACAGCTTTAATCTTGTGTGATTGGACTCCGCTGGACCTCCACCAGAAAAAACTGCTGTAGTTCAAGTAGAGCTCAAAACAGTGTGATTTATATTTCGCTCTCATAGTTTGTGCTGGTGTCAAAATGTGTTTAGCTGTGATTGCAAACATGGTGTGTGTTTTGTTTCCAGACTGCGACGGGTAAGAACCTAATCTACATATTTATAACTCTGTTTGATATCATTAATTTTATCTTTGATATATGCATTGGTGTGCGTGACCGTGTGTGTGTGTGTGTGTGTGCGTGCGTGTGTGTTTCTGATTGATGTGCATTATGCTTCATCTCAGCATAAACTGCAAGTGAAGATTAAAGGAAAATGGGGATTCAGCAGAACGCGCTTAGTTGGTTCGCACGTAAGCACGATAAGTGGAAACAAAACACACACACACACGCACACACACACAGCGACTGAATCTTTTTCACATTTGTTTCATCTGGCTGATCTGTTGATCTGTGTTTATTTAAGAATCAGAAACACTACAGATGTCGGATAACCCTTGGCTTCTCTCTGTCTCTGTGTGTCATTCTCAAATTCAAATGAGCTTCATCAGCATGAAACATTTCAGCATCTGTTTGCCAAAGAACATGGTGACAATCTTGACGAGTGATAAATCATTGAGCAACCCCCCCCCCCCCCCCCCCTCCCCCCATCGTAAAATTACAATCAATTAATTAACACAATTTATTATCATTTGTCTCCCCTGTCTCTGCTTGAGAAAATAGGTTATTTGTCTTTCTGTTCTATTTCTACCTCATTCTGTCTCCTGTCATCTCGCTGGAATCTGCATGCAGCAGTTTCCATCATACATAATCATAGTATGAACCCCTGACTCTAGGGATCAGAATCCTAACACGGCGTGCTCGCTGTGATTGGAATGATGCATTAACAACACCTTTTAGCCAGCAGCCAGCATGCTTCATTCATGCAGCTTCCATCAGTCTTTTCATTGTGAATGTGTGGCCTATACAAAAGAGTTGAACGCCTCTATCCATGACCTGATCAGAATAAGGTGTTCTCAAAGATGTATGTATGTATGTATCCATACTGTGAGGTTCATTATCATAGTATTATTCTTTGTTAAAGCATTATGAGCAAATATAGTGCAGTTTAACACAACATTTCAATGCACAGTATGAGCAGTACTCTGAGCATCCGCCGTCACACATATCTCTGTTACTAAGGTTACTCTGCGTGTGTTCTCCCATGTTTTGGGTTGGATTTGGGCTCAAATGTGGTACGATAGAAAGTGACATTTTAATTTAAAAAAATGAGGGGAAAAAAAAAGAAGTGAAATCTTACTACTCTTTTACAGGAGGTGCATCTAAATTCCCTTAAATGGCATCCACTTCTCGCTCCCCTGCTGCCTTTCCGAACAATGCGGGTAAAGAGGAAACAAGGAAATATGTATTTAGAGAAATGAGACGTCCTTTACTCTGAAGCTTCATGTGAAGCGATACACAACGGTCAGCTTTCACCGCTGCAGTGATTTTTGAGTTTGTGTCTGCATACCTGCTCACTGTGCTAATGCTAATAAAGGTGAACGGTTATCAGAGCAGCAGCGTGTTACCTGTTAATAAACACCTGCACATGAATAATACAAAAAATATATTTTTTAAAACCCTTGCATTATGTATTTATACTGTGTACTGCATTCTGCTGAGACGCACAGGAACCCTTTCTACTGGCATTTATATTATTTATTAATCATTTGTGTCTGTATTTATTGGTAGTCTGATTGTGAATTCATTATTTAATAACACAGAATATGATCCGGGTGTCCTTTGAACGCTGGAAATTACTAAATGTTTCAGGGAAAATGGGATATTATGCGGCTCATTTCAAACAGCGACGCTCAGGAATTATCAGCCTCACGTGTGGCCGGATGGAAATGATGACCAACCGTGTGAAATATAAATGTGTTGTTGATCAGACCTGCAATTAGCAGATTGCTGCATTAAAAAAGGTCATTATTTCAAACTGTAAATCATAGCAAGTGGTAATATTACAGACCTGTAAATGTGCATTATACATCCCCTTTAAGCTCTTCACAACAACATTCCTCATTTGTCATGGTCTGCAGGGTGTTCAGTTGCTGTGTCAATTTTACAGAGTATCATGCGCATCATTGCAGCTGAATCAATAACCGACAGAGCAGAAATTCCCAGAAAACTGATAGGTCACAAGATGATAAAAAGGGCATATTATAGTGTATTTATTTATTTTCAGACAGTATCTCTGTTTTTCCTAAATATACGATGGTCTAAATGCTATTTTATAAGAACCCTGTATTGTACACTCAGAAGTTAACCATAACCCTGAGTTAAAGGAGTTAAAACTGAAGCCTAAAACTGATGTCTTCACTGTCCAGTGAAATCCAGAGATGATTTTTCACATGCTCCTCTATAAACTCATAAACCTTTATCAAAAGCCACTGGATTATCTCAAACATGTAATTTCATCAGGCTAAACAGGCTGCTTTCCTGAGCTCCAATTTACCACTAAAGTTTGGCTTTTAATTGTAGACTGTAAAACTCTAAAAAAAAAACACCAAACTCCCCAGACAAAATACAAAAAGATATGACCTCAGCATAGCCTGACTCCTTCTGGATTAAACTGTAATATAATACCGTCGTGCCGCTATAACTCAGGTGTAGGTTTATGCAGGTTTTACATGTAAATGAGGCAATTCAACGTAGCAACTACCTATTTATCTTCTGGTTTCACCTTTTCTGCAATTACTGAACCTGCAGACGGAGCACCTGTCTACACTCAGTTGTGTTTAATGAAGAATTAACAGATGGAGCAGTTTGAAGCATGTGCTAGTGGAAAACAATAAAAAGTAACGCGGCATCCTATGAATTAGGAAAAGCTTCAAAGATTATAATAACATAACATTAACTTGTTTAACTGGCAGAAAAGTATCAAGACTATTTTGCGTTTTATCTGCTTTTGGAGTAAAAACTGTGGTGGAGCTGAGGCAGAACTTTGACGCAGGGTTTTAATCGATTCATTGATTGAATTTTTTTATTTTATTTATTTTTTTCTTCTTTTCAGCCTCTTTTTGAGCTGCCTCATACGACACATTGGCTGGAACACTCAGCTGTGACCATTGCTGTTAGATTCTACATTATTCATGTGAAGCCGTTCCTCACAGGAACATGGGCAGATGTGTACATGCCAAAGCACACAAAAGGTAGAGGGGAACCATCTGTCACTGAGATATTAGTTTTCCCAGCAGCCTTAGCGAAATGTAACATTTGGGTCCTACTTATGACTTATAAATATAATTGCTCTGTGATTGATAATGCAGTCTGTTCAGGCCCCGTAGGTTTTAGGTCCAGGACAACTATCCCACTTGTTCCTTCTGACACTGACCCTTGAGGAGTATAAAGCAAACTTATTTCCAGCGCAGTCTCAGGTACTGAATGCACTCAATGCAAAGTGATGGATGGAGGCATCCAAGATTAATTGGTAACCTAATTTACTGGTAATGGCTTGTGTCTGCTTTTGGATGGCCTGGTATAACCATGTACTGCAACTAAAAAAAAATATTATACCTGACTTGCATAAAATGTTGTCGTCGCAGACATCTTGTGTTTCTGTGAGGCTCCGAATTAAAGTAGCTTAAAACTAAATCATTAACCTGCAGCGCACAAAGGAGAACACCATTGTGATTTGGTGCGCTCATGTTTTATCAGTAATAAACACCTTCCTATGTATGTACCTGATAGTGAAGTAAATGACAAGCAGGCAGCACACATACCTCCCTCAGGTATACATTGCACCTGAGGCAATTAATTACTGAGCCTTTACCGATGCACGAGTATTAGGGATTCTCTAATGAAATGGGATTCAGATGTATACCTGCTGTGTGTGTGTGTGTGTGAACCTGTATTACTCTTATCTTAATGCAGGTAGACTTGTGGTCTGAGAGGATCTGTAAAAAAACAAATAAATGAATGAATAATGCAGGGACTGTACACAGAAAACACACGCACACACACACACACACACACACGAATGCCGGCTCTGCAATAACACAAAAAAATACGTATGGGGGCCCCCAGCGTGTGTTTGAATGAACGTGTAATACATTTTAAGTTGTACCAAAACTTTTTTTTTTGTAGCTGTTATTGCAGCTACAATCATGTTTCAACATGATGTAGCTGTTTTAAGCGAAGTTTTACTATTTTGTTTGTGTGTCTCACATAATCACGGGACTGCAGCAGTTTGATGATCTCGTGTAACGTTATTTTTAGCGATGTGTGCCAAGTGCCATTCTCCAAACGAAATATCAACCAGCACACATCTAACAGGTTTATTGTAAGACGAGGATCATCGTTTGCCAGATTCTATTTCACGTCATCTGAAAACCAAATGTACTTATTTATTTCACTTTTTTTTGACACATCAACATAAATAGCATGCATTCCATTTATCCCAAATACTACAAATAGTATGACAAGGCCCGAAGATTCAGATACCACTCAAACGGGTGAACAGGAGTCCAGAAATGGATCTTGTAAGGATGTCTATGACACTTTTGGTAAACCTAATTAACTATAAGAATTATTACTACTAATGATTTGATTGAGGATATGAAATCAGGTATGTGTAACAAGTAAAACCAGATTACACACTTAAATGCTTTTCTAATCATAAACAGCTTGGGGTTGAAGCAAACACCCAAAAGTGGATCTATGCAGCAGCATGATTCAGACTGGAACCACCAGCTATTTCTAAACTTTATAGAGGAGGCTGACAAAGAACGTATTTTGGCAGCGGCCAGTTTCACATCCATCTTGGCCATTGAGCAGCTCTACTGGAGCAGTCGGATTACTAAAAGTTATTTTGAAAGTTTCGGTGTGAGTGTACCTGATACGTTCTGTATGTCTTTCTGGAGAAATAAAACTGCTATTACTCTGAAATGTAGTAACAGAACAAGAAGCAGTGATCAAACACATTTAGTCTGATAAATCCTCCAAGGTGCCAGCCTACAATCCACTGACACACATGTAACCCCACCCCCCCCCCACCCCCCCAGCCCAATGTGATATGCCTATCCATCTCTTCCATGTCTATCCCCTGTCTCTGAGCCTCATGGATGCTTCCAGATATCTAGACATGAATGTCAGGAAGTCCAGATTCAGTGCCAAGCATCCAATGCTGCTGTGGTAACATGCCAATAAAAATTAGTTATCACTGAACAAACAGCCACGTCGTGACATTGCCCTGTAGAGATACTGATACTGACACACATTCATCCTTATTCCACTACACACATCCACATGAGAGTATAATTGCAGCACATACTGTATCTCCCGGTAAACACTTTTAATGGATCTGTCCTACAAAAGAACGGCTCTTCAGCCTGTCTGATATACTTTGAAAGGAAGGAAGGAAGAAAAAAAACAAAAAATGACCCCATCTTTTCCATTCATTACATCACTGCTGTTATATAGTAAAGCAGAAATAAAATCACTGCAGGAAAGAACAAACAAAGGAAATAATACATGAATCAAAATAAAAAATATGTCCTTAATTGAAATGGGGTTTTTTGAGTCTCCAGCCGTTGAGGAGAATAACAGCACCGAAAATTTAAGATTTCCTTCAAATTTTTCACCAAAATGTAATTTTCTCTGTTTTTATCCCCTCTGCTGATGTATTTCTTCTCTCTCTTTCATTCTCAGTCATTAAAAGTGTCATGAATCTCTTAGTTATTTTCGTCTGTATTTTGTTCTCATGCCATATCACTGATTCTCCTGTCATTTCAGATCGTGCCTCTCATTGTTTCCACATGCAATAACCTCTAAGTTCTCTTCACCTGCAGCTCATTAGTCCCTCAGAATAAATACCTGTCGTCTTTGTTGTCTGATCTCAGATTGTCTTGTGTGTTTTGCCAAGTTTTCCAGCATTCTTTATTCCGCTTTTTTACTTTTTCTTTTTCCTGACTGACCAGTTCTCACTTTGCTCCCCTGCCTGCCTCTTCTCTGATTTGTTTGACTGAGTGACTGATCCCCCAGTTTTTTTCTGTTGAATAAATAAACTGAACTCTCTTTGCAGTTTTGTCTTTCTCCTTGTTGTTCTTTTGAGTTCCAACCTGCTGTTACCAAAACACTTCAGACTTTAATCTGGCCAAAGTGCCGGTGCTCCAGCTCCCAGTCCTCTGGTCCTTCTCCAGTGTTGGATGCACAGTTACCTCACACCGGTGTTCACTCGCCTTTGACCTCCTGCCTTTTCCCACAGAGAGATCCATATATTGTCCTGCTGCTTGCAGTCCGCAATCTTCCATCTGGCTGCAGGGATCATTCGTCCTTATAACTGTTGGGCAGCGTGTCTGGCTGTCCAAGCAGGACCTTACCATCAGAGTGGAGTCTAGGAACTTGACTCCATAGTTGCTGGGTCCATTCCCCATGTCAAGGGTCATCAACCCTGCGGCTCTCCGTCTCCATCTGCTGCGATCTATAATGAGTCACGTTAAGTTCAAAACGAGACCTTATCTGTCGACCAAGTTGACGACGTAAACTAAACTCTCCTTGCGACTGTGTCTGGTTCTGCCAGTACCAGTGAACTTCACAAAAAGACAGGTGTCAGTTTCTTGTTTGTTTGTCCTGTGTATCTTGACTGCTGAATGATCAATTGTTAATCTGAGAAATGGCTCTCATTTCAAATACAAATACATTGAAATGGGCTCCCTGCTTGGCTTTCTATACATTGGACCAACAGTGAAACTCATGTATAATCCACATCCACACGAACAACAATGAAAGACAATTTTTGATTTTATTTTCATTGTAACTCTGTATTGTCTGTCTTTTCAGAGTTATTTTGTGATATCGATATTTGGCTTGTTTAGCTTTTTCTTGTATTATCGATCAATGTGACTTTAAATTGCTGTTAAATTGCTGTTGTTTTTATTGTTGCTCATTTCTTATGGACCCGAGGAAGACGAGCAACCACTTTCTGGAAGCTAATAGAGATCCAAAGAAAGAATAAAGAATACTGAGCTCTACAGTAATATTAATAGCTCCATCTTCATGTGTTTTTCATATGAAATAATTAGCTGACCTGTTGGACAGACACAGACACTCTGACATTCATACCTGGCACCGGCAAAAACACCAGTTTATTTTTTATTTATTTTATTTTATTTTTATCACACAATAGATCCAGAGAGGTTCTCTCTAAAACATCCACAAGCTTCTGTGGCTGTGAAGATGAAGTCATTATCCACCCACAGCACGCACTTTGTGGTCACCTGGGAAACGACCAGGTTTCGTCTGACAAACAGACATACAGTATGACACACAGCACTGAGCTTGAGATCCAGACAGCAACAGGAATATGTATTTTATGAATCTTCTAATCTATTAGCCAACAAATAGGCATGATGTAATGTTCAATGTAAGGCCAGGACAACAAATATCACCACTGGCTCTCGCACCGGTAACAAGGCACAATTTGCTATTGAAGCCCTAATCTATCTTTTTATTAACCATAATTGACAACTCTTGCACCTAATCAATAATAAAAAGTAATGATAAAACATGTTAGAGAACTAATACGTTACAATATAATATCTATCTAGCTTTAAATGATAATTCTAGCTGTTTGATATTGCATCTATTAAAATATATGGACCAATTAAAGGGACCAGATAAAGCAACGCTATGGAACACATTCGTTCGTTTGGCTAATTTTTAATTTAGCTTAACTATTCACCAGAACCAGCAGTCGGGATCACTATCAAACTTCTGTTGCATAACTGACACGTGATTTAAAAAGGTGACACTATGTAACGCTAATACTATTAATATAACATGACCATCAATCGAGGGATTTTAACGTCACTGCTCTGCAGAGCTTCTGTCTGTCTGTCTTTTTTTTTTTTTTTTTCGAAAGCTCACTTATTCAACTGAATATCTGGGTCAATCAAACACCCATTAATATATGTATCAATATAAAAACAGATGCTCTGTGTTTTCTCTGCTGCTGTACCCAAAAATCTCTTGGTACCAAAGTTTTTATGTGAACGATGATTCTCAAACGTGTCAGAGAAAAAGGTAAAGAATAGTCTACAGATTATATTCACTCATTGTCTTATATAAAAGCGAATGCAGCAAGGGGTGAAAAAAAAAAGGTGTTTAAATCGTATTGTGGAAAAGAAATGCAAGATGTGCGAAGGATGCAATCAAATCTAGATTAACCCTTTGCTCTTTAAATCATTGTGTTTGTATGTGTGCACGTAAATGCACATAAATCCAACATAATGACAAAAAGTTCCCCAAAGGCTGTGTGTGTAAAATAGAGAGAGGGAGCGGTCACACTTTTATGATCTGTTGATATTGATCATAGGTTGATCACAAATGTAGAGAAAGTTCTGTGGCCATGCTTTTGATATATCTGAGTTTGCTAACCGCTGCCCTTGATGCCCTGAAACCTGCAGCTTCTATTCCAATGAGCATTGATTCAACTAAATTATTTATCTCTCTCTCTCACTCTCTCACACACACACACACACACACAGATAGAGATAGCTGTAAATGTAAAAATGCCTTCTATAAAGATATACTGCTACTACTTAGAGCACAAGAGGAGGCTTTCTCAGAACTCCCCTACAGATAAGCCCTTAAAAGGTGCAGTCGTTGAAAAGAAGCACCCGATGCATGCTGCTGTCTTCAATCATGTTATATAAACTGTACGATAATGCATTTTCTGAGCCATCGACAGAATTACCTCTGGCATTTCTTATGAAGAAATTGTCAGGTGGAAAAAAATAAATATCAGCCAACACAATTCAAGGAACATTACTGTAATTGTTAAGAACAAGCTTAAAAAAATAAAGGGTCACAAGTCTTCATTTGGCACCCGGGTATTTTCTTCCATAGACTTTCTGTGATTTCAAAAGGTGACAAAATCTTTCCCTCTGCAGCCTCTTCAAGTTCAAACCAGGATTTGAAACCTGAAGTGCAGAATTATGACTTTGATCTATTAACCAACAGATCTCCTCGGGGAGTACGGTACCAGCAGATGTTGTAACACTTGATAGAACAACAATGGCAGCGAACATAAATGGGATTTAGATTAAAGAGAGAACAGCTTTGTCTGTGGGAAGAAGCATGCTCACTTCTTTTGTGTCAGATTTGACATTGATTTGATGTGACTTGACACTGAACTTTACACTGTGTGATTAGCTCATGCAGACAGAAGGTTTGACCATTAAGAGTTTCTAAAGGATGATCCTGGTGTTTCTGGGTGGAAACATCCAATAGGCAATGCTTGGGTTGTTACTTAAACCATGAACAAGAAAAGGATGCGTACACAATGATTTGTTCTCTGGAGCAAGTGAGTGTATTTAAAAATCCAGAACAGTGTAAGGCCGGGACCCAAACAGGACTCAAGTGCAGAGGTTTCAGTGAGCCGATTTATTTAATATAACAAAAAACAATCCAAAGAAAAAACTCCACTTTGATATACAGAAGCAATGAAATCAAAATCACTTTCCGAGGGAAATCAAAAGGCTATAAAACAATATCTTTACACTGCTATACAAACAAAAACTATCAAAATCAAAGTCACCCTTAAGAGAATAAACAAATACAAAAGGCTATAAACATTAATTTTACTACGACTAGGCAAAAATGTACAAAAGGCAAGACTAGAAAGTAACAACAGAAGATCTCTCTCTTTCGAGGCAGGACAAAAACTTACAAATGAACACACTGCGACTATGGCTGAGAAATGGCTTGGGTGATCGAGCATGAGACAAAACACTTTGGAACAGGACAAAGGGAGACACAGATCTTATATCAACACATAGATTGGGTGATGGGAAACATGTGTAGACAATCAGGAAACACACATGGGAAGGGCAAGTGAACTTAAAGGATGGGTGAATTTTAAAATAAAACAGGATGTCATTGAACACATAACACAAGAACACTAACATATCAATATGTTGTGACAACTAGCTGTTTCTACCTGCTTCTAGTTATTGTTCTAGTCTAGTTACTCCAAGAAAAAAACTACAGGATCAGCCGTTTATGCAAGTACCAAAAACAATAAAAACAACATAATTTAGAGCCCAATAAGTTCGACCACATGGTTATAAATGTAACCATGATGAGTCCTAACCAGGTCTCTTAATTGGGTAATAGTTTTAATCCAGACCTAATTGTTTTCTTAACCATAACAAAGTATTTATTTGAACCAAAATTATGTTTTCCTGATTTTGAAGGACTTCTTGAGGTTTTATGCTAAGCGAACTATCATGAGACTTGTTCTGACCTTGCAGAAAGAAAATCAGCCTACTTTACAGAAGATTGAACTATTTCTTTTAGTAGTCAATAGATGTAGAATAGTATTGATCAGTTGGAAGCTTCCAAGAGATGCATTCAATCTTCACTTTTCACTCATTTTTCATTCTTTACAACATTTTTGCATGACCACACAATCTACTTTTATATAATTTTCAATTATCATTGCCACATTCCTGAGAATTATTATTATCTTTTCCTATTTGGCAAAGATAATTTTTCAACACCTTGTGCAATTGCAACTAAATTCGGATAGTATATGCATATTAACTCTGAACAAGCCTGCTAAAAACTGATGGCAATGAAGCTTTTGTAATCAGTTTGACCATAACATTTAAGTCATTAGTTGTGTGAAAGCTTTAGTTTCACAGAATTTCTCCAAACCCCAGCATCATTGAATCACTATGTGTATGAAGCAAATAAAATTAAACTTTTATCATGATTAAAATAACAAAATTTTAAGTTTTTGTAGCCTTGGTAGAGTTGTGTGCTCTGACTGTTTCTTAGTATATTGTTTATTTAACCATTAAAGCAGAAATAAAGATGAAAATAAAATCACAAATTGACATAATTTTCACTCTGAGAATATTAAAAATGTTTTTATACCAACAAAACAAACTAAACTTTTGTTTGTAATAATAAATAAAAACAATTCAGCAGAACTCTACCCAAATAATAACCTGCAGTTTGCCATGGTTTCAAGGTTGTGCCCTTGGGCCTATGGTGACTGTACTGAAGTTAGGAGCAGAAACAGAGGGAGCAACAAAGAGATACAGGGGAAGAGAGAGAGTGAGAGAGAGAGAGAGAGAAAGAGATAGAGAGAGAGAGAGAGAGAGAGGCAAAAAGGAAGCTGCAGCCAAAGTAATGAGCTTTAGAAAAGTAGAGCGAAGATGAAAAGACTATCTTCCATGTTTTATTCATATAGTTTGTTTTTAGCCTGTCGGCTCACATTAACTTCTGTACACACTCATACACATCAGCATTTATAAGGGCTTGCACATTATATATATATATATAAATTTCTCCGGGGGTTGGTATCCGAGTCATCCTCAAGTTCGGGTCCTCTGGGAGTTTGAGGGTTCTGTGTAATATCTTCGATATTCCGAGGACTGCACTCTTCTGGACTGAGGCTTCAAATGTTGTTCCTGGGATTTGCTGGAGCCAATCTCCCAGTTTGGAGTGCCCCCACTACCACAGGGACCACGCTATCTATGACCTTCCACATCTGTTCCAGTTCCTCTTTCAACCCTTGATACTTCTCAAATTTCTCATGTTCCTTCTTCCTGATGTTGGCAGCTGGGAACGCCACATCCATCACAACCACCCTCTTCTGCTATTTGTCTATCACAACTATGTCCAGTTGGTTAGCCAGAATCTGTTTGTCAGTCTGGAAGCTGAAATCCCACAGGATCTTGGCCTTGTTGTTTTCGGCCACCTTATGTGGTATGGCCCATCTAGCATCTTACACCCTGCTATTATGTGCTGGACTGTCTCAGGGGCTTCTTTGCACAGTCTGCATCTTGGGTCTGATCTACTCTGGTAGATCCTGGCCTCTATGACTCTTGTGCTTATGGCCTGTTCTTGTGCTGCCATGATTAGTGTGTCTGTGCCAGTCCGGCTTTATCCAGCCACTGGTAGGATTTCATGATATCAGCCACTTCCTCTATCTGACGATGGTACATGCCGTGTAGGGGTCTGTCCCTGCAGGATGTCTGTTCCTCCTCCTCTGCACTCTCATCAGGGTTCTGCTGCCTGAGACATTCACTTAGCAGTTCATCTTTCGGGGCCATCTTTCTGATATATTCTCGAATTTTCAATGTTTCATTCATGGTCAAGAATGAAACATGGTCAAGGATGAAACATCCCTTGGCCTCTCTCTTTCTGCTTAGTGTACAGCCTCAGGGTGCTGAACTTGCCAGTAACTTGGGCGTTACTGGCATACAGCTTGATGTCATCTGCTGAGAGCAGATGGTTGATTGTCGCCCCACTATGTAATCGGTATCCGTGGCTTTCGTGAGGATCTGACTAAGGGGGTTCAGGCCTATACAGAACAGCAGTGGTGATAGCGCACCTCCTCGGTATATGCTGCACTTGATGTTGACTTGGGCAATGGATCTTGACTTTGCTTCTAGAGTTGTCTTCCACATTTCCATTTAGTTCTGGATGAAGGCCTTAGGTTCCTGTTGATCTCATACAGTTCCAGGCATCCCAGTATCCATGTGTGCGGCATTGAGTCATAGGCTTTCTTGTAGTCAATCCAGGCAGTGCACAGGTTGGTCTGTCTTTTCTTACAGTCCCGGGCGACTGTTCTATCAACCAGTAGCTGGTGCTTGACTCCTCTGGTGTTACTGCCAATTCCTTTCTGTGCCTCACTCTTGTATTGAGCCACATGCTTACTCATTTTCGCCCGCAATGATGCCTGACAGCGCCTTCCATGTTGTGCAGAGACAGGTAATTGGCCGGTAGTTGGATGGAATGGGTCCTTCATGATTAGCACCTCAGCAGCTGGTTCATCTGTGCTGCTAGGCGTTCATGGAGTGCAGTTAGCTTCTTCAGCCAGTACGTATGGATCGGGGCCTGGTGCTGTCCAGCTCTTCATCTTTGACACTCTCTTTCTTGGATGTCTGCAATTGAGATGGTTACTGGTTCTTGTTCTGGGAGGTTGCTATGGGCAGCTCTTAGGTCTGCACTAACCATTGGGCATGAGTTTTGTGTGATGCCTTTCTTTCCCATGTATTTTTCCACCTCAGCTCTTGGTGGTTGTCATTTCGCTGCCACTGAGAGTACACCTTGGCTGCTTGTTTGTTTCCTGGCCTCTCCTTCTTTGGTGTTTCACATACACTAGCAGATCTATGTGGCCACTCTATGCTTACAAAGAGAGATCTGAATACAATTACCATATTTTCCAGACTATAGAGCACACCTAAATATAAGCCGCACCCACACAAATTTGAATAAAATATATATTCTGACACATATAAGCCGCACCAGACTATAAGCCACCGATATCCAGGCTGAGAAATAAGTTGTTTAGACAGAAAAATTTTGTACCATAAGTGTTTATTCATATACCCTAACTGATTGTTTCCGAACCGTGCCGCAATAAAAGTAGCAATAAACACAGCAATAAAAGTGCTGATAAACAAAACAGAAAAGTCATTGATGGTTTTATTCATCTTCCTCCTGTGCACTAAAAATGAGTTACTGTTTTTGTTCCTCCTGAGTACTGAAACCATTAAACACCAAATCACTGTCACCTTTTCTTCCTGCACGCTATTCAAGCTAATAAACTAATGAACACCATACCACTGTCACTTCATGTCTTTTGCGCACTGAAGCCACTGAAGTTGTCCTCTTCAGCGTCAGAGTTGAACAGCCTCAGATAATCTTCATCACATACCGTCTCACCATAGATTCATTAACGGCAAGCTTACATGCAGCCACTCTGTTTCCTTCACAGATAACCATATCAATGGCATTCAACTTAAAAGCTGCATCATAGGAATTTCTCCATGGGTTTTCCATTTTGAGGGGGTGAGGGTGTAATAATATTATATACCCCCTGTAGGCTGAAGAAAAATTCACAGAAAAGCTGCATCTCTGTATAAGCCACATGGTTCAAAGTATGGGAAGAAAGTAGCGACTTATAGTCCAGAAAATACGGTAACACTTCATAATTTCCAAAATCCAAGTATCATAGCCATCATAGCTATACCAGTTTGGTACAAACATCCAACATAACCTTTATATGCAGAATTCTGCACATACAGTTTACATGGACACAGAAGACAACCAACAAATGCGTGTAGGGCAGAATTAGGCAGATGCATGTGTTACGCATGTTGCGTAAACAGAATAGAAGATGTAGAAGATGAGAAAAATGGAGAGGTTTGAGGAAGGTTTTCTTTGAAAAGCGTAACATTACTAGCTGTAGTGACAATATGCAAACTAATGTTAACATATTGAATAACTTTTAGAATTAGCTTTATTTGACTCATATATTTAAACAACTGAGCATGTTGAACAGGTGAGAGCATTGGACCAAACTTGTTCCCAGAATAGTCAATACCTCACAACTTGACAAGCGGATGGTCAGTGGGCAGCGTGTTGATGGGCTCATCAGTGTGAAATGTGCTGATTAGCTAATCAGCTGAAGCTTAAAAACAGGGTCAAAATTCACACTTGTAACTTGGAGCTTGTAGTTTTTGACTTGAGGGTCACAATTTGTGTGTCTATTGTTGTGTCAAATTCTTAGGGTCTCAGTTTAAGGATGTTTAAAATATCCCAAAACCAAATCAGGAAAAACTTCTCTTTGGTGTCAAAAAAATCATCAGCAGTCAGAGATCAGAGCAGCAAAAAGTGTTCTTTTATTGCCAGGCAAATAAAGGAGAGCACATCACAACACACAATGTGGATCTGAGATGAGTCTGGTTTGCTGTGGATTCTGTCTTGTCTTTTATACTCTTAAGGCCTTCAAAGGTCACGCCTATGGCCAACACCTTATTCTTGACTAATTACACTATTGGAACTTATTTTAGATCCTTATTTGGCTACCTTTCTTGACAAAATTTTCAGCAGACCAGGTTCTGCCTAGGCATGTCCGGAGCTTTGTGTCATGGTTGCACAGGTTGACCCAAAATGCAGGCTCGGACAACGGTTAGTGAGAGAAGGGGATTTATTGTGATGTGGGAGAAGAGGAGAAGGAGAGGGTCCAATAAGAGGTGGAGAGAATGGCTGAGGTGAAGCAGTGGTGGAAATGGATGGAGGAGGCACGGAGTCTGGACGGTCTGAAGATGGTGGATGGAGATCAGGCAAGCAGGTGACAGGAGGTGAAAATGGTGGTGGACCTGAGCACAAGAGATCGGTGGTTAGAGGTCAGGAAAACAACAAGGAGCACAATGAACAAGTAGTTTAGGATGGTCCGAACGTGAACTACCACGGAGGGTGAACAAACGATCTGACAAGGAGTGGAAGGAAGGCCAGGGTTTATATGTAGTTGGAGTGATGAGTTGATGGAAGGCAGGTGAGCTGAGGAATGGCAGGTGTGCTTCATCTGTTGATTATCCAGGAGGCCCGGGGAACTGTGACACGCCCACACAGACAACACAAGGAGGGGGAGAACACAGACAACAACAACAACAGACACGACTGCCATCGTGACAGTACCCCCCCCTCAACGGGCACCTCCAGGTGGCCTACCAGGCTTGTCAGGATGCTGCTGGCCTTATTTTTTTAAAAAGTTATTACTGCCTGTTTTACACCCTTATTTTGAGACCGATATATTTAAAGATAGATAGATATTTTTAAAAAAATATTATTTATTTTATCAACTTCATAATAAGTGTCTTCACACTAAATCAAACATATTGCTGCTGTTTGGCGGGGGTGGGGTGGGGGGTGGGGGTTGAGGTGAGGGATGGGGGTTGAGGACTTAAGGGATTTGGGCATAGACATTGTTGAGAGGATGGAGTTTGAACAGGTGGTATCTTACTGCAACCAGGGATGGAGCTTGAGCTGCTCCAGAGTGCCACGCTTCTCGGGGTACACGTTCAGACACATCTGCAGGAAATATAAGCAGCCTGGAAAGCAAAAGAAAGAGGTTGTAGCTCAGTTTAACACATGGTTTTCCCTGCTTTCCCTAAAAAACTGCTTACGAGTAACTATTCTTTAAATTGTCTAAAACTCATTGGAAATGACATGCTAGTCAGGACTGATTTGTTAGCATCAAGATCCTCTCATGCAAACTGTGTGTGTATTTATGTCTTACCTATGGACATCCTACTATTGATTGGAACCCCATCAGAAAGCAAAGTCTCGGTTTCAAATGTCTGGTCACACTCCAGCAGCTCGTACAGCAGTGCTCCCAGGTGCCACACTGTTGTGGGACCGGCCTTGTATTCTCTGGCCATAAACCACTCTGGAGGGGCCTTTGAGAAGGTACCTAGAAGACACAGCGATAGACATAAATTGGACAGTTCATAGACAGAACGGGTGACAGGGCCTTTAAGAAGCCTGGACAAGACATCATACCTGAGTAATGACGATAACTTCCCTTCTTCACAAAGCAACCACATCCGAAATCGATCACCCGGACACGAGGACCATCAGACCTACATTCCAAAAGGATGTTTTCCAGCTTGATGTCTCTGTGAAATACTCCATTTGAGTGCATTTGGATTGCTGCATCCACCATCTGCTTCAGGATGTTCTGTTATAGAAGGGAAGAGTGAAACAGATGGGTGAATGGACTTAGGTTCCCAGTCAGAAAAGAGAAACTGAAATTTATTTACTCATCCTTGTGAAAAAGGTGATGCTGTAAGCTTGGTGACATTGTGAAGACCTGCACTCTTTATTGCTAACCTACTGATAGCAGTCGTTCCGATCAATTTGTCAGGCTGGAAAAGCCTTGAAACAACAATCAGACCGCTATGGAACAATAACGCTGCTTTCACAGCAAACATGTTTAAAGGAGTATTTTGCTTAATAACTATATTGCTTCGAGTAAGATGAGAACATTGATACCACTTTAATGTCTGTAACTAAATTTGAAGCTATCACAGTAGCCGGTTATCTTAACCTAGCATAAATCTATTAGCATAAATAATGTTTCTGGTTTCACTAGCTTATCATCCTTCGCCGAGCTTCATTACCTTTGCCTCATTTTCCTTCAGGTAGCCTCCTTTGGCTTTTCGGTATGAGTATAGATCCATGGAGGGGAATGGTCTTTCCATAACCAGGATCACTTCCTCCTTCAGTTCAAAACAGTCTAGCAGGGAAATGACACCAGATCCTCCCGGTGATTGTGCTCCACCTGCTGCTTTCACCATGAGTGCGACCTCATCGATGACTTTGCACTGTTTTCCATTTTGAACCTACAGTAAGAAAAGACATGCATAAAACTCCATCAACTCTAATCATTGTGTAATCAGTAGCAAAGCAATGACGTGCAACATTCAGCTGATAGTGCTGCAACAGTCGTATTGAATCACTAACCACTTTTTTGTAATAGACATTTTCCTTTGGAATGTGCTTGATGGCCACCTGCAAAACAGGAACAAGCATTTAACTTGATACCTCATTTAAAGGATGCAGTGAAACATAAATTGTGTGTGTGTGTGGGGGGGGGGGGGGGGGGGGGGGGTGAGAGTAAGAAAGATGCATCTAAGACTTACTGGTACATTGTCTGTTGTCCTCAAACCTGCAAATGCGGTCCCAAAACCACCTTCACCGAGCTTATAAATCTCAGTGTAGTTTGCCTTGAATTCACCTGCACACAAACACAGACAGATATGAGCATTTGTATTACATCCAATTATTAACATCAAAGCAAGTATTTGATAGTTTGGAAATATGCCTGTTTTCTTGTAAAGAGTTAGATGAGTAGATTGATACCACTCACAGGTCTGTATGCTAAATATGAAACCAATAGCAGTAGTTGCTTCCCTTTGTTTAGAACAATGGAAGACTGGAAATGGACAAACAGCTAGTCTGCTTCTGTCCTAAAGTAAATACATCTACCTGCATCACTGAAGCCCATCATTGAACACAGACAAAGATCTGCACAAATGTCTGAACATGTGACTGTTTGTTTTGTTGGAAGTAGTTTTGTGATGCAGACATGAGAGTGGTATCAATCTCTCAGCAGGAATGCAAATACGCACAATTCCCAAAATGATTTCTTCAACCAAGAACAAAGTCGAAATAAACTTATCAGTTTACCTCTGCTGGTTTTCACTGGGAAGGACATGTCATACATATCGTCCTCATCTGAGGATGAACTGCTGCTGCTGCTCCTGCTGCTAGTGCTACAACTGCTACTACTGCTGCTAGTGCTACAACTGCTACTGCTGTTGCTAGTGCTACAACTGCTACTGCTGCTAGTGCTGCAACTGCTGCTGGAACTGACCCTGCAACTGCTGCAGGGCCTGCAAGTACTGCAAATGCAACTGCTACTGCTACTGCAAATACTGCTCGTGCTACAGCTACAAGTGCTGTAGCTGGTACTGCTGCAACTGCAACTGCTGCAGCTGCTGCAGCTGCTGCTCATGTTCACTTTAGGGCTCCTCAACTTCTTTAAGGGTCTGTCTGTGTCATTGCTTGCTTTTCTTTTACTGCTCCTGACACTGCCAACCTCTGCCACTGGGATGCTGGGCTTGGTGGTGCTGGTATCATTGACAACCCTCATCTTTTTCTTGAGGGTCTCTTCATCTATGGGAGCCTTACGCTTGGTTCCCCTCACGCTGCCATCCTTAGATACGACACTGCAGGAGTTTTTGGTGTCGGTATCGTTGACAACCCTCATCTTTTTCTTGGGGGTCTCTTCATCTATGTGAGGCTTACGCTTGGTTCCCCTCACGCTGCCATTCTTAGATACGACACTGCAGGACTTTTTGGTGTCTGTATCATTGACAACCCTTGTCTTCTTTTTGGGGTTCTCTATATCAGTGTTGGCCTCCCTTTTGTTTCTGGGTTTTCTGGTGTTGGAGTCATCATCTACAAATGAGGGAAAACAGCGGGGAAACTATTGAGTCAATATTACTATGAAGTGCCTTTGTTGTCCTCATCACAATCACTCAGTCATCATGAAAATATGGCAGAATAATTGAACTCTGAGGTCCTATTACAAGTGACCAAAGATCTGCACACATATCAGTACAATAATATGTCTATGTTAGCAAACTCTTTGTGTGATTCCTTTATAAACGAGTAAGGACCAAATTAGTATTGTTTGAAAGTTTGACCAGATATCTTTGTTGTTAGATTTTATTTAGAAAAGAAAGTGCAATCTTGCTGATTTTATGGAGTACTTTTCCCATTAACTAAAACATAGTCTTGAGAAAGGGACTAAATAGCTTTCTCAAAGTATACATTTTATAATTACTATATAATTACAATGCACTTATTTCTACTTTAAAATTGTCCATGACAGGTTCGACATATTTTGCTGTTTGTACATTGTCTGCGTGTAGTTAACTTATAAAAAGTGTGGAAGCAACATGCATTTCTAACAGCACAACGTCTACTTAATACAATAAATGTGAAGTTAAATGGAAAATCTTTGTATTTAAAGATATTTAGTCACTAATGGTATGAAATGTTTTGTCTTGTATAAAAGTCACAGGCTCATCCCATTATTTTATCAATATGTAACACTTACCATGATCCTTTCTACAGGCCAGAAAAGTCTTTAAATCCTGTATACAAACACGAGCCATTGCGTTGTTTCGATAAATTTCTAATGAAATTAGAAACTGTGTGACTGAGCGGTTGATCACTTGCTGAACACTTGCTTCGATCTGGACGTTTCTTAGTTGACTGAAGTGTTCAGTGTATATAATTCATTTGTGATGATGTTCCATCCAGTTACATCATTAAGCGACAAAGAAGAAAGAATGTTTGCATCATCAGATTCATAAATATACAGATATGAGGACAAACAATTCTGCAGATACGGTTTACATGAACACAGAAAATCACCCACAAATGCATGTAGGGTGGAATTAGGCAGATACACACTGATAATCAACATTCAAAAGAGAGCAGCCCCCAACACGGTGTAGTGTACTATCCAAATACTCCAGCTCAGAAAGTCAGAGTATTATTCAGGAAACTTTAGCTTTTTGTGACTAAAAAACAGTCAAATGAGAAGCAATGGTGAGATGAAATCTAACAGTTAAATGTTGATTGTTAACATTTCAAACGTCAGTGCTTATGCAGCAACAGGGACTTGTTAGGCCTTTCAATAATACATAAGCATGCACTCAAACATTACACATTGTATTTTTTAATTTATGGATATTACTGTGCTGCTATAAAAACCTTCACTCTTCTCCGATGTTTTTTTTCACCAAATTTTAAAATCTGGTTGAATGATTTTTCTCCCATTCAGCCAATAGAGCTTCAGCAATGTTGGGCAATCTGTGATTCGGTGCATCACAAAGGTGTCAACGGTTACCAAGGTGAAAACTAAAATATTATTGCATGCTGGAGCAAAGAATACAGATTTGTCTGCATACATTTTGCCATTAAAATGTATGATAAAAGAATATGTGACAGACACACACTGGGTTGAGTGATATTGTGGTTTTTTATAAAAGGGAGATATAGAGCCCCAGCTAAAGGCAAAATAAGAAATGCTTTTACATAAAACCATATGTAACCTCAATGCAATAATATTTAATATTTGACCTGCTAAAATATATCTATCACTAACTAGGCTTACATGCTGTTTTGCTTTCATGACTCTGACTGACATGTTAAATTTCAGATTAAAGCCCACTGGACAACATGTGCAAGAGGTTTGAATTGAATTCTGCAGACTTTCATTATTTTTTTCTGCCAAAAACTGACAAGGAGACACTCAAAGACACAGGCTGACGGTGGTACATGCCGTGTAGGGGTCTGTCCCTGCAGGATGTCTGTTCCTCCTCCTCTGCACTCTCATCGGGGTTCTGCTGCCTGAGACATTCACTTAGCAGTTCATCTTTCAGGGCCATCTTTCTGATGTATTCTCGAATTTTCGATGTTTCATCCTGGACCATGGTCTTGAAGCTCTCTAGCCCTCGGCCTCCCTCTTTCCGCTTAGTGTACAGCCTCTGGGTGCTGGACTTGGGGTAGAACCCTCCAGGTTTCTAGTCTCGATATCTGTGGCTTCTATCTCCTCCTTTAGCCAGTTTATGATACCGGCGGGGTATCTGATGACTGGTAGTGCGTAAATGTTGATGGCTTGGACCTTGTTCTTTCCATTCAGCTGACTTTTCAGGACCTGCCTTACTCTCTGGAGGTATTTGGCTGTGGTTGACTTCCTTGTGGCCTGTTCATGGTTTCCATTAGCCTGTGGTATACCAAGGTATTTGTAGCTGTGTTTGATATCGCCTATGTTGCTCTCTGGTAGGTCAATCCCTTCAGTCCGTATCATCTTACCTCTCTTTGAGACCATCCGGCCACACGTCCAATCCTATGTCAACGCTGTACATCTGGGTGGTGTGGATCAGCAAGTCTATCTTTCGCTCGTTACTGGCATACAGCTTGATGTCATCTGCTGAGAGCAGGTGGTTGATTGTTGCCCCACTACGTAATCGGTATCCGTGGCTTTCGTGATGATCTGACTAAGGGGGTTCAGGCCCATACAGAACAGCAGTGGTGATAGCGCATCTCCTCGGTATATGCCGCACTTGATGTTGACTTGGGCAATGGATCTTGAGTTGGCTTCTAGAGTTGTCTTCCACATTTCCATTTAGTTCTTGATGAAGGCCTTAGGTTCCTGTTGATCTCATACAGTTCCAGGCATCCCAGGATCCATGGGTGTTACTGCCAATTCCTTTCTGTGCATCGCCTATTGAGCCACATGCTTTTTCATTTTCGCCCGCAATGATGCCTGACAGTGCCTTCCATGTTGTGCAGAGACAGGTATTTGGCCGGTAGTTGGATGGAATGGGTCCTTCATGATTAGCACTGTCCTGCCTTGGGTTAGCCACTCTGGGTGGCTCCCATCCCCCAGCAGCTGGTTCATCTGTGCTGCTAGGCGTTCATGGAGTGCAGTTAGCTTCTTCAGCCAGTACGTATGGATCATATCGGGGCCTGGTGCTGTCCAGCTCTTCATCTTTGACACTCTTTCTTGGATGTCTGCAATTGAGATGGTTACAGGTTCTTGTTCTGGGAGGTTGCTGTGGGCAGCTCTTAGGTCTGCACTAACCATTGAGCATCAGTTTTGTGTGATGCCTTTCTTTCCCATATGTCTTTCCAGTATTTTTGCACCTCAGCTCTTGGTGGGTCTGACCGGTTGTCATTTCCCTGCCACGGAGAGTACACCTTGGCTGCTTGTTTATTCTCTTGGCCTCTCCTTCTTTGGTGTTTCATATCCACTAGCAGATCTATGTGACCACTCTGTGCTTACAAAGAGAGATCTGAATACACCCACTCAAATTTGAATAGAGAGAGTCGAGCTGCACAAATTTGCTCGTTCACCAAGATAGCTCCGGTAAGGATGCTAATGCTGTGTCATGTTAACTGTGCTAGCGTCATTATACCGTATTGTACTGTTCTTATTTAAATTCTTATAAAACCAATCGGAGTTGTGACCCTAACGTTTAGTGTTTGGAATCATATAGACACGGATTCAGATCGTTTTATGTGGTTTAAATGTTTATAAAAGATCGCTAATCGCGCTAGCCGCATGCTAATCGCTAGCATGTAAATGTGAACTTGCTTTGGTTAACTCTGCTGCTAACTCAGCTAAGTTAGTCATCTCTGTAACAGTATTTACCCTTTTGTTTATCACAGTTAAGATGATGGTGATTTAGTTCATTTAATTGCCAATATATGTTTAATATAAATATGAGAAATAGAAGTTCATCTTAACTGTTAATAGAATGAATATATTAAAATGTGATGGTTAAAATGTTATTAAGATGCATAAATAGGCTTAAAAGTTTAGAAACATAAATATAGATATATACAATATCTGTATAACTTTCATAACCTCATTTCTATGCTGTGAGAATTTCTCCATGGGTTTTCCATTTTGAGGGGGTGAGGGTGTAATATTATATACCCCCTGTGGGCTGAAGAAAAATTCACAGAAAAGCTGCATCTCTGTATAAGCCACATGGTTCAAAGTATGGGAAAAAAGTAGCGACTTATAGTCCGGAAAATACGGTAACACTTCATAATTTCCAAAATGCTTGATCATCCAGCCCATTATTCTGTATGATAGTGAAGTATCATAGCCATCATAGCTATACCAGTTTGGTACAAACATCCAACATAACCTTTACATGCAGAATTCTGCACATACAGTTTACATGGACACAGAAGACCACCAACAAATGCGTGTAGGGCAGAATTAGGCAGATGCATGTGTTACGCATGTTGCGCATGTAACATAAACAGTAGGGGTGTGAAGAGATCACGTGTGACGAGATCTCGCGAGATGGAAATTTGCGAGATTTCTCGTCGGGTTGGAAATCGGTCTCGTGAGATTTGTTGTCCAACAAGCAGCCGGAAAACACATGCATAACTATTTGCGACGCCCCCGCCACTTTTAAATTGTGATCCAACAAGCAGCCGAATGACGTCGGAAAATACAGGTATTGAAATTGAAGATGCCCCCACCACTTTCAAATCTTTTGTCTGGCAGCATTTTAGTTTTCTTAAAATCTCGTCTCGTCTTGATCTCGTGAACCTAATCTCGTGTCTCGTCTCGTGAACTGAGTGTCTCGTCACACCCCTAATAAACAGAATAGAAGATGTAGAAGATGAGAAAAATGGAAAGGTTTGAGGAAGGTTTTCTTTGAAAAGCGTAACATTATTAGCTGTAGTAACAATATGCAAACTAATGTTAACATATCGAAGAACCTTTAGAATTAGCTTTATTTGACTTAGATGAGAGCATTGGACCCAACTTGGTCCCGGAATAGTCAATATGTCACAACTTATGTCACCACTTGACAAGCGGATGATCAGTGGGCAGCGTGTTGATGGGCTCATCAGTGTGAAATGTGCTGATTGGCTAATCAGCTGAAGCTTAAAAACAGGGTCAAAATTCACACTTGTAACTTGGAGCTTGTAGTTTTTAACTTGAGGGTCACAATTTGCGTGTCTATTGTTGTGTCAAATTCTTAGGGTCTCAGTTTAAGGAAGTTTTAAAATATCCCAAAACCAAATCAGAAAAAAAATTATTTTTGGTGACAAACCGCTTGACTCAATCAACCAGCCGAGATGTGCTAAGATAAAAATACTCACCTGCTTATTAAGTGCTTATACACTCGATGTAATGAGGTGAAATATGTGTGAAGTATTTTTGAAGTTATGATACTAAATAGCTTTGTAGCATATTAGCTAATGATAAGCAGCTAACCAGCGCTATATAGAAAAACCCTTTTCTGGCCAGCTTATCTAGGTAATCCTTTGTATTTTGTTTAGTTATTTTCAATAGTCTTTATACAGACACCATATTGAGATATGAATACAACTGCTATTTATTTTTATGCAGATCCGAATGAAGGCTTCCATGTTTTACGGCAAGCGCGTAAGAGCGCAACCTCATGTTAGACCTCCCTCAGAGGACAGTGAAGACAGCTGTCTCAGTGATAGTGCAGGCAGCGATGAGGAATATGTTCCCAAGCCAGGTGATGAGGAGAGTAGCAGTGAGAGTGACATGAGTAGCAGTGATGAGAAATGTGTGCCCAAGACAGATGAAAATGCAGATTTCCTATTAAATGGCTAGTGAATTTCACCAGTTTATCCATAGGTTATCCATAGATTTTCACATTGCTAAAAGTTAATTTTGACCCCTGCAGGTGATGGTGAGAGCAGTAGCGAGAGCGACAGGAGCAGCAGTGATGAGGTTACTAGCACCAGTGCCCACGCTGCAAAAAAGAAACAAAAGAGACGAAGCAAAGAAAAAGTGACGTGGAAGACGGTGAAGCAAACTCAGAGCTCTGCAAAAAATGTGCCAGTGTGGCAAGGTGCCCTCCTAGACAGCGGCTCAATCAGACTGCCTATTGATTATCTTAGACAGTTTTTTAACACTGAACTTTTGGCTTTTATTGTCAATCAGAGCAATCTGTACAGCACACAAGAAAACCCAAATCATGCCCTGAAATTAGATCAGGAGGAATTGGAGCAGTTCATTGGAACTGTTTTGTACATGAGTGTTAACCGCTTACCTCGCTCTAGGATCTACTGGTCTAATGCATGTCGTGTACAGCAGGTGGCTGATGTGATGCCCCGCGACAGGTGGGAAGAAATTAAACATTTTATTCATTTCAGTGACAACACGGCAACCAACAACAGTGACAGGCTGTTCAAAATTAGGCCACTGATTGATTCTCTGCTACCCAAATTCCAAGCTCTGCCTCAAGATCAGATGCTGTCTATTGACGAACATTGGTGCCATTCAAAGGCAGATCTGTTTTAAAACAGTACATCCCCAAAAAGCCATACAAATGGGGATACAAAATCTTTGTTTTGCGTGACACAAGAGGCCTGGTGCACTCATTTGATGTTTATGCAGGGAAATCTGATCCTCCACCAGGTTCACAAGACATCGGGGCAAGTGGGAAGTTATTGAAGGCTCTGTAAACCACCTGCTGTACTTTGATAACTGCTTTTCCTCGCTCAATTTGTTTGTTGCCCTTGCAAACAGGGGGATACCAGCCCTTGGCATTGTGCGGCAAAATCGCCTAAAAGACAGTTGCAGTTTGCAGTTTCAGCGAAGACAAAAAGCTAAAAAAGAAGGGAAGAGGGACATTTGAGGAGCAACAGGCTGTTGTTGACAGGGTGGAGATTAGGGCTGTCAAATGGATTGACAACAGAGTGGTGATTGTTGCCAGCACATTTGCAAGTGCCTAGCCTGTTTCCTTCACAGAGAGGTGGGACAGAAAGCAAAGGAGGAAAGTGTCTGTGGAATGTCCTAGCATCATCACCCTCTATAACAAGTTCATGGGTGGTGTTGATGCACTTGATGCCCTAATTGCCTACTACCGCATCCACATCAGGTCTAAGAAGTACTACCTCCGATTCTTCTTTCACTTCGTGGACATGGTGGTTGTCAACGGCTGGTTGCTCTATCGGCATGATTGTGATAACATCAATGTTCCACGGAAGAAGCAGAAGGACCTGCTGGCTTTCAGGCTTTCCATTGCACAGGCCCTCTGCATGCAAGGCAAAGATCTGTCGACCAAATAGAGGGGACGGCCCTCATCTGATGTGCAGCGAGAGTTCCAGAAGAAGCAGCGCAGAGGACCAACTAAGGCTATTCCCACACAAGATGTCCGTACTGATGCTGTGGGTCACTGGCCGCAAATCGACAGTGTGCGGCAACGCTGCAAATTCCCTAAGTGCACGGGCCACACTAGCATCAAGTGTACCAAATGTGACCTTAACCTGTGCCTAAACAAGAACAAAAACTGCTTCTGTGCATTCCACTAGTGAGGAAAAAGAAACATTCTCTCTCTCCCAGCTCGCAGCACTGGTAAAGGAGGGGACTGACACTAAGAGCTAAAGGGATTGGATGTGAGGATAAGGGGGTAAGGGAATAGAAATAAGAGTCCGGCCTGAGCAGGACATGGTTTTAAATTGTACGTTGTACATTGTTACATTGTTATATTACGAAGAACTGTTGCTGCTATTGAAAACCTGCTGTTGCAGATTTATATAAAGTAAAAAAAGGATGAATAAATAAAACATTTTTTCACTGTTATGTTACTGTTTTATTGTTATCTTATTATTGACCATTATGCCTGTTGTTGCAAATTTGCAACATACCAAATTTTCTATTTATTTTTTGTGCAAAAGTGAAATGAATAATCTCAACATTATTTACCATCTACTTAAAGGAAAAAACACATAAAACATTTTTTTATATACAGCTATATAAATTCAGGCGTTAAGGGGCTAGGCATGTCCGGAGCTTTTTGTCATGGTTGCACAGGTTGACCCAAAATGCAGGCTCAGAGAACGGTTAGTGAGAGAAGGGGATTTATTGTGATGTGGGAGAAGAGGGGAAGGAGAGGGTCCAATAAGAGGTGGAGAGAATGGCTGAGGTGAAGCAGTGGTGGAAATGGATGGAGGAGGCACGGAGTCTGGACGGTCTGAAGATGGTGGATGGAGATCAGGCAAGCAGGTGGCAGGATGTGAAAATGGTGGTGGACCTGAGCACAAGAGATCGGTGGTTAGAGGTCAGGAAAACAACAAGGAGCACAATGAACAAGTAGTTTAGGATGGTCCGAACGTGAACTACCACGGAGGCTGAACAAACGATCTGACAAGGAGTGGAAGGAAGGCCAGGGTTTATATGTAGTTAGAGTGATGAGTTGATGGAAGGCAGGTGAGCTGAGGAATGGCAGGTGTGCTTCATCTGTTGATTATCCAGGAGGCCCAGGGAACTGTGACACGCCCACACAGACAACACAAGGAGGGGGAGAACACAGACAACAACAAAAACAGACACGACTGCCATCGTGACAGTACCCCCCCCTTAACGGGCACCTCCAGGTGGCCTACCAGGCTTGTCAGAATGCTGCTGGCCTTATTTTTTTTAAAAGTTATTACTGCCTGTTTTACACCCTTATTTTAAGACAGATATATTTAGAGATCAAACCAAATCAAATTTTATTTATATAGCCCAAAATCACAAAATACATTTGTCTCAGAGGGCTTTACAATCTGTACATGGAGTGACACCCTCTGTCCTTAGACCCTCGATTCGAGTGAGGAAAAACTTGCCCACCAAAAAACCTTTTAACAGGGAAAAAGGTGGAAGAAACCTCAGGAAGAGCCACAGAGGAGGGATCCCTCTCCCAGGACGGACAGACGTGCAATGGATGTCACATGTACAGAACAAATCAACACACACATATTGTACACTCACAATGAATAACAGTGATAAATAATGACAATGATAAAATGAGAATAATGACAATGAATGATGAATTATTACAGTAACAGTGAAAGTAGTGGTAAAGATACATATGCATAGTAGCAAATTATTAACTAACTATAAACTGTAATGGGGATATGGCAACAATGATGACGGCGACAACACATGCAGTAGACGATAGATAGATGCAGTAGACGATAGATAGATAGATATTTTTAAAAAAATATTAAAGTTTAATTTATCAACTTCATAATAAGTGTCTTCACACTAAATCAAACATCTTGCTGCTGTTGGGGGGGGGGGGGGGTGAGGTGAGGGATGGGGGTTGAGGACTGAAGGGATTTGGGCATAGACATTGTTGAGAGGGTAGAGTTTGAACAGGTGGTATCTTACTGCAACCAGGGATGGAGCTTGAGCTGCTCCAGAGTGCCACGCTTCTCGGGGTCCTCGTTCAGACACATCTGCAGGAAATATAAGCAGCCTGGAAAGCAAAAGAAAGAGGTTGTGGCTCAGTTTAACAAATGGTTTTCCCTGCTTTCCCTAAAAAACTGTAACGATTCTTCAAATTGTCTAAAACTCATTGGAAATGACATGCTAGTCAGGACTGATTTGTTAGCATCAAGATCCTCTCATGCAAACTGTGTGTATTTATGTCTTACCTATGGACATCCTACTATTGATTGAAACCCCATCAGAAAGCAAAGTCTCGGTTTCAAATGTCTGGTCACACTCCAGCAGCTCGTACAGCAGTGCTCCCAGGTGCCACACTGTTGTGGGACCGGCCTTGTATTCTCTGGCTATAAACCACTCTGGAGGGGCCTTTGAGAAGGTACCTAGAAGACACAGCGATAGACATAAATTGGACAGTGCATAGACAGAACGGGTGACAGGGGCTTTAAGAAGCCTGGACAAGACATCATACCTGAGTAATGACGATAACTTCCCTTCTTCACAAAGCAACCACATCCGAAATCGATCACCCGAACACGAGGACCATCAGACCTACATTCCAAAAGGATGTTTTCCAGCTTGATGTCTCTGTGAAATACTCCATTTGAGTGCATTTGGATTGCTGCATCCACCATCTGCTTCAGGATGTTCTGTTATAGAAGGGAAGAGTGAAACAGATGGGTGAGCTTGGTGACATTGTAAGACCTGCACTTTTTATTGCTAACCTACTGATAGCAGTCGTTCTGATCAATTTCATGAATTTGTCAGGCTGGAAAAGCCTTGAAACAACAATCAGACCGCTATGGAACAATAACGCTGCTTTCACAGCAAACATGTTTAAAGGAGTATTTTGCTTAATAACTATATTGCTTCGAGTAAGATGAGAACATTGATACTACTTTAATGTCTGTAACTAAATTTGAAGCTATCACAGTAGCCAGTTATCTTAACCTAGCATAAATCTATTAGCATAAATAATGTTTCTGGTTTCACTAGCTTATCATCCTTCGCCGAGCTTCATTACCTTTGCCTCATTTTCCTTCAGGTAGCCTCCTTTGGCTTTTCGGTATGAGTATAGATCCATGGAGGGGAATGGTCTTTCCATAACCAGGATCACTTCCTCCTTCAGTTCAAAACAGTCTAGCAGGGAAATGACACCAGATCCTCCCTGTGATTGTGCTCCACCTGCTGCTTTCACCATGAGTGCGACCTCATCGATGACTTTGCACTGTTTTCCATTTTGAACCTACAGTAAGAAAAGACATGCATAAAACTCCATCAACTCTAATCATTGTGTAATCAGTAGCAAAGCAATGACGTGCAACATTCAGCTGATAGTGCTGCAACAGTCGTATTGAATCACTTACCACTTTTTTGTAATAGACATTTTCCTTTGGAATGTGCTTGATGGCCACCTGCAAAACAGGAACAAGCATTTTACTTGATACCTCATTTAAAGGATGCAGTGAAACATAAATTGTGTGTGTGTGTGTTGGTGGTGATGGAGGGGGGGGGGGGGGGGGGGGGGTGAGAGTAAGAAAGATGCATCTAAGACTTACTGGTACATTGTCTGTTGTCCTCAAACCTGCAAATACGGTCCCAAAACCACCTTCACCGAGCTTATAAATCTCAGTGTAGTTTGCCTTGAATTCACCTGCACACAAACACAGACAGATATGAGCATTTGTATTACATCCAATTATTAACATCAAAGCAAATATTTGATAGTTTGGAAATATGCCTGTTTTCTTGTGAAGAGTTAGATGAGTAGATTGATACCACTCACAGGTCTGTATGCTAAATATGAAACCAATAGCAGTAGTTGCTTCCCTTTGTTTAGAACAATGGAAGACTGGAAATGGACAAACAGCTAGTCTGCTTCTGTCCTAAAGTAAATACATCTACCTGCATCACTGAAGCCCATCATTGAACACAGACAAAGATCTGCACAAATGTCTGAACATGTGACTGTTTGTTTTGTTGGAAGTAGTTTTGTGATGCAGACATGAGAGTGGTATCAATCTCTCAGCAGGAATGCAAATACGCACAATTCCCAAAATTATTTCTTCAACCAAGAACAAAGTCTAAATAAACTTATCAGTTTACCTCTGCTGGTTTTCACTGGGAAGGACATGTCATACATATCGTCCTCATCTGAGGATGAACTGCTGCTGCGGCTGCTGCTGCTGCTGCTACTGCTACAACTGCTACTGCTGCTACTGCTACAACTGCTACTGCTGCTACTGCTACAACTGCTACTGCTGCTGCTAGTGCTACAACTGCTACTGCTGCTGCTAGTGCTGCAACTGCTGCTGCTGGAACTGACCCTGCAACTGCTGCAGGGCCTGCAAGAACTGCTACTGCTACTGCAAATACTGCTCGTGCTACAGCTACAAGTGCTGTAGCTGGTACTGCTGCAACTGCAACTGCTGCAGCTGCTGCTCATGTTAACTTTAGGGCTCCTCAACTTCTTTAAGGGTCTGTCTGTGTCATTGCTTGCTTTTCTTTTACTGCTCCTGACACTGCCAACCTCTGCTACTGGGATGCTGGGCTTGGTGGTGCTGGTATCATTGACAACCCTCATCTTTTTCTTGAGGGTCTCTTCATCTATGTGAGCCTTACGCTTAGTTCCCCTCACGCTGCCATCCTTAGATACGACACTGCAGGAGTTTTTGGTGTCGGTATCATTGACAACCCTCATCTTTTTCTTGGGGGTGTCTTCATCCATGTGAGGCTTACGCTTGGTTCCCGTCACGCTGCCATTCTTAGATACGACACTGCAGGAGTTTTTGGTGTCGGTATCATTGACAGCCCTCATCTTCTTTTTGGGGGTCTCTATATCAGTGTTGGCCTCCCTTTTGTTTCTGGGTTTTCTGGTGTTGGAGTCATCATCTACAAATGAGGGAAAACAGCGGGGAAACTATTGAGTCAATATTACTATGAAGTGCCTTTGCTGTCCTCATCACAATCACTCAGTCATCATAAAAAATATGGCAGAATAATTAAACTCTGAGGTCCTATTACAAGTGACCAAAGGTCTGCACACATATCAGTACAATAATATGTCTATGTTAGCAAACTCTTTGTGTGATTCCTTTATAAACGAGTAAGGACCAAATAGTATTGTTTGAAAGTTTGACCAGATATCTTTGTTGTTAGATTTTATTTAGAAAAGAAAGTGCAATCTTGCTGATTTTATGGAGTACTTTTCCTATTAACTAAAACATAGTCTTGAGAAAGGGACTAAATAGCTTTCTCAAAGTATACATTTTATAATCACTATATAATTACAATGCACTTATTTCTACTTTAAAATTGTCCATGACAGGTTCGACATATTTTGCTGTTTGTACATAGTTTGCGTGTAGTTAACTTATAAAAAGTGTGGACAGCACGTCTACTTAATACAATAAATGTGAAGTTAAATGGGAAATCTTTATATTTAAAGCTATTTAGTCACTAATGGTATGAAATGTTTTGTCTTGTATAAAAGTCACAGGCTCATCCCATTATTTTATCAATATGTAACACTTACCATGATCCTTTCTACAGGCCAGAAAAGTCTTTAAATCCTGTATACAAACACGAGCCATTGCGTTGTTTCGATAAATTTCTAATGAAATTAGAAACTGTGTGACTGAGCGGTTGATCACTTGCTGAACACTTGCTTCGATCTGGACATTTCTTAGTTGACTGAAGTGATCAGTGTATAGAATTCATTTGTGATGATGTTCCATCCAGTTACATCATTAAGCGACAAAGAAGAAAGAATGTTTGCATCATCAGATTCATAAATATACAGATATGAGGACAAACAATTCTACACAGAAAATCACCCACAAATGCATGTAGGGTGGAATTAGGCAGATACACACTGATAATCAACATTCAAAAGAGAGCAGCCCCCAACACAGTGTACTATCCAAATACTCCAGCTCAGAAAGTCAGAGTATTATTCAGGAAACTTTAGCTTTTTGTGACTAAAAAACAGTCAAATGAGAAGCAATGGTGAGATGAAATCTAACAGTTAAATGTTGATTGTTAACATTTCAAACGTCAGTGCTTATGCAGCAACAGGGACTTGTTAGGCCTTTCAATAATACATAAGCATGCACTCAAACATTACACATTGTATTTTTTAATTTATGGATATTACTGTGCTGCTATAAAAACCTTCACTCTTCTCCGATGTTTTTTTTCACCAAATTTTAAAATCTGGTTGAATGATTTTTCTCCCATTCAGCCAATAGAGCTTCAGCAATGTTGGGCAATCTGTGATTCGGTGCATCACAAAGGTGTCAACGGTTACCAAGGTGAAAACTAAAATATTATTGCATGCTGGAGCAAAGAATACAGATTTGTCTGCATACATTTTGCCATTAAAATGTATGATAAAAGAATATGTGACAGACACACACTGGGTTGAGTGATATTGTGGTTTTTTATAAAAGGGAGATATAGAGCCCCAGCTAAAGGCAAAATAAGAAATGCTTTTACATAAAACCATATGTAACCTCAATGCAATAATATTTAATATTTGACCTGCTAAAATATATCTATCACTAACTAGGCTTACATGCTGTTTTGCTTTCATGACTCTGACTGACATGTTAAATTTCAGATTAAAGCCCACTGGACAACATGTGCAAGAGGTTTGAATTGAATTCTGCAGACTTTCATTATTTTTTTCTGCCAAAAACTGACAAGGAGACACTCAAAGACACAGGCTGACGGTGGTACATGCCGTGTAGGGGTCTGTCCCTGCAGGATGTCTGTTCCTCCTCCTCTGCACTCTCATCGGGGTTCTGCTGCCTGAGACATTCACTTAGCAGTTCATCTTTCAGGGCCATCTTTCTGATGTATTCTCGAATTTTCGATGTTTCATCCTGGACCATGGTCTTGAAGCTCTCTAGCCCTCGGCCTCCCTCTTTCCGCTTAGTGTACAGCCTCTGGGTGCTGGACTTGGGGTAGAACCCTCCAGGTTTCTAGTCTCGATATCTGTGGCTTCTATCTCCTCCTTTAGCCAGTTTATGATACCTGCGGGGTATCTGATGACTGGTAGTGCGTAAATGTTGATGGCTTGGACCTTGTTCTTTCCATTCAGCTGACTTTTCAGGACCTGCCTTACTCTCTGGAGGTATTTGGCTGTGGTTGACTTCCTTGTGGCCTGTTCATGGTTTCCATTAGCCTGTGGTATACCAAGGTATTTGTAGCTGTGTTTGATATCGCCTATGTTGCTCTCTGGTAGGTCAATCCCTTCAGTCCGTATCATCTTACCTCTCTTTGAGACCATCCGGCCACACGTCCAATCCTATGTCAACGCTGTACATCTGGGTGGTGTGGATCAGCAAGTCTATCTTTCGCTCGTTACTGGCATACAGCTTGATGTCATCTGCTGAGAGCAGGTGGTTGATTGTTGCCCCACTACGTAATCGGTATCCGTGGCTTTCGTGATGATCTGACTAAGGGGGTTCAGGCCCATACAGAACAGCAGTGGTGATAGCGCATCTCCTCGGTATATGCCGCACTTGATGTTGACTTGGGCAATGGATCTTGAGTTGGCTTCTAGAGTTGTCTTCCACATTTCCATTTAGTTCTTGATGAAGGCCTTAGGTTCCTGTTGATCTCATACAGTTCCAGGCATCCCAGGATCCATGGGTGTTACTGCCAATTCCTTTCTGTGCATCGCCTATTGAGCCACATGCTTTTTCATTTTCGCCCGCAATGATGCCTGACAGTGCCTTCCATGTTGTGCAGAGACAGGTATTTGGCCGGTAGTTGGATGGAATGGGTCCTTCATGATTAGCACTGTCCTGCCTTGGGTTAGCCACTCTGGGTGGCTCCCATCCCCCAGCAGCTGGTTCATCTGTGCTGCTAGGCGTTCATGGAGTGCAGTTAGCTTCTTCAGCCAGTACGTATGGATCATATCGGGGCCTGGTGCTGTCCAGCTCTTCATCTTTGACACTCTTTCTTGGATGTCTGCAATTGAGATGGTTACAGGTTCTTGTTCTGGGAGGTTGCTGTGGGCAGCTCTTAGGTCTGCACTAACCATTGAGCATCAGTTTTGTGTGATGCCTTTCTTTCCCATATGTCTTTCCAGTATTTTTGCACCTCAGCTCTTGGTGGGTCTGACCGGTTGTCATTTCCCTGCCACGGAGAGTACACCTTGGCTGCTTGTTTATTCTCTTGGCCTCTCCTTCTTTGGTGTTTCATATCCACTAGCAGATCTATGTGACCACTCTATGCTTACAAAGAGAGATCTGAATACACCCACTCAAATTTGAATAGAGAGAGTCGAGCTGCACAAATTTGCTCGTTCACCAAGATAGCTCCGGTAAGGATGCTAATGCTGTGTCATGTTAACTGTGCTAGCGTCATTATACCGTATTGTACTGTTCTTATTTAAATTCTTATAAAAACCAATCGGAGTTGTGACCCTAACGTTTAGTGTTTGGAATCATATAGACACGGATTCAGATCGTTTTATGTGGTTTAAATGTTTATAAAAGATCGCTAATCGCGCTAGCTGCATGCTAATCGCGCTAGCCGCATGCTAATCGCTAGCATGTAAATGTGAACTTGCTTTGGTTAACTCTGCTGCTAACTCAGCTAAGTTAGTCATCTCTGTAACAGTATTTACCCTTTTGTTTATCACAGTTAAGATGATGGTGATTTAGTTCATTTAATTGCCAATATATGTTTAATATAAATATGAGAAATAGAAGTTCATCTTAACTGTTAATAGAATGAATATATTAAAATGTGATGGTTAAAATGTTATTAAGATGCATAAATAGGCTTAAAAGTTTAGAAACATAAATATAGATATATACAATATCTGTATAACTTTCATAACCTCATTTCTATGCTGTGAGAATTTCTCCATGGGTTTTCCATTTTGAGGGGGTGAGGGTGTAATATTATATACCCCCTGTGGGCTGAAGAAAAATTCACAGAAAAGCTGCATCTCTGTATAAGCCACATGGTTCAAAGTATGGGAAAAAAGTAGCGACTTATAGTCCGGAAAATACGGTAACACTTCATAATTTCCAAAATGCTTGATCATCCAGCCCATTATTCTGTATGATAGTGAAGTATCATAGCCATCATAGCTATACCAGTTTGGTACAAACATCCAACATAACCTTTACATGCAGAATTCTGCACATACAGTTTACATGGACACAGAAGACCACCAACAAATGCGTGTAGGGCAGAATTAGGCAGATGCATGTGTTACGCATGTTGCGCATGTAACATAAACAGTAGGGGTGTGAAGAGATCACGTGTGACGAGATCTCGCGAGATGAAAATTTGCGAGATTACTCGTCGGGTTGGAAATCGGTCTCGTGAGATTTGTTGTCCAACAAGCAGCCGGAAAACACATGCATAACTATTTGCGACGCCCCCGCCACTTTTAAATTGTGATCCAACAAGCAGCCGAATGACGTCGGAAAATACAGGTATTGAAATTGAAGATGCCCCCACCACTTTCAAATCTTTTGTCTGGCAGCATTTTAGTTTTCTTAAAATCTCGTCTCGTCTTGATCTCGTGAACCTAATCTCGTGTCTCGTCTCGTGAACTGAGTGTCTCGTCACACCCCTAATAAACAGAATAGAAGATGTAGAAGATGAGAAAAATGGAAAGGTTTGAGGAAGGTTTTCTTTGAAAAGCGTAACATTATTAGCTGTAGTAACAATATGCAAACTAATGTTAACATATCGAAGAACCTTTAGAATTAGCTTTATTTGACTTAGATGAGAGCATTGGACCCAACTTGGTCCCGGAATAGTCAATATGTCACAACTTATGTCACCACTTGACAAGCGGATGATCAGTGGGCAGCGTGTTGATGGGCTCATCAGTGTGAAATGTGCTGATTGGCTAATCAGCTGAAGCTTAAAAACAGGGTCAAAATTCACACTTGTAACTTGGAGCTTGTAGTTTTTAACTTGAGGGTCACAATTTGCGTGTCTATTGTTGTGTCAAATTCTTAGGGTCTCAGTTTAAGGAAGTTTTAAAATATCTCAAAACCAAATCAGAAAAAAAATTATTTTTGGTGACAAACCGCTTGACTCAATCAACCAGCCGAGATGTGCTAAGATAAAAATACTCACCTGCTTATTAAGTGCTTATACACTCGATGTAATGAGGTGAAATATGTGTGAAGTATTTTTGAAGTTATGATACTAAATAGCTTTGTAGCATATTAGCTAATGCTAAGCAGCTAACCAGCGCTATATAGAAAAACCCTTTTCTGGCCAGCTTATCTAGGTAATCCTTTGTATTTTGTTTAGTTATTTTCAATAGTCTTTATACAGACACCATATTGAGATATGAATACAACTGCTATTTATTTTTATGCAGATCCGAATGAAGGCTTCCATGTTTTACGGCAAGCGCGTAAGAGCGCAACCTCATGTTAGACCTCCCTCAGAGGACAGTGAAGACAGCTGTCTCAGTGATAGTGCAGGCAGCGATGAGGAATATGTTCCCAAGCCAGGTGATGAGGAGAGTAGCAGTGAGAGTGACATGAGTAGCAGTGATGAGAAATGTGTGCCCAAGACAGATGAAAATGCAGATTTCCTATTAAATGGCTAGTGAATTTCACCAGTTTATCCATAGGTTATCCATAGATTTTCACATTGCTAAAAGTTAATTTTGACCCCTGCAGGTGATGGTGAGAGCAGTAGCGAGAGCGACAGGAGCAGCAGTGATGAGGTTACTAGCACCAGTGCCCACGCTGCAAAAAAGAAACAAAAGAGACGAAGCAAAGAAAAAGTGACGTGGAAGACGGTGAAGCAAACTCAGAGCTCTGCAAAAAATGTGCCAGTGTGGCAAGGTGCCCTCCTAGACAGCGGCTCAATCAGACTGCCTATTGATTATTTTAGACAGTTTTTTAACACTGAACTTTTGGCTTTTATTGTCAATCAGAGCAATCTGTACAGCACACAAGAAAACCCAAATCATGCCCTGAAATTAGATCAGGAGGAATTGGAGCAGTTCATTGGAACTGTTTTGTACATGAGTGTTAACCGCTTACCTCGCTCTAGGATCTACTGGTCTAATGCATGTCGTGTACAGCAGGTGGCTGATGTGATGCCCCGCGACAGGTGGGAAGAAATTAAACATTTTATTCATTTCAGTGACAACACGGCAACCAACAACAGTGACAGGCTGTTCAAAATTAGGCCACTGATTGATTCACTGCTACCCAAATTCCAAGCTCTGCCTCAAGATCAGATGCTGTCTATTGACGAACAAATGGTGCCATTCAAAGGCAGATCTGTTTTAAAACAGTACATCCCCAAAAAGCCATACAAATGGGGATACAAAATCTTTGTTTTGCGTGACACAAGAGGCCTGGTGCACTCATTTGATGTTTATGCAGGGAAATCTGATCCTCCACCAGGTTCACAAGACATCGGGGCAAGTGGGAAGTTATTGAAGGCTCTGTAAACCACCTGCTGTACTTTGATAACTGGTTTTCCTTGCTCAATTTGTTTGTTGCCCTTGCAAACAGGGGGATACCAGCCCTTGGCATTGTGCGGCAAAATCGCCTAAAAGACAGTTGCAGTTTGCAGTTTCAGCGAAGACAAAAAGCTAAAAAAGAAGGGAAGAGGGACATTTGAGGAGCAACAGGCTGTTGTTGACAGGGTGGAGATTAGGGCTGTCAAATGGATTGACAACAGAGTGGTGATTGTTGCCAGCACATTTGCAAGTGCCCAGCCTGTTTCCTTCACAGAGAGGTGGGACAGAAAGCAAAGGAGGAAAGTGTCTGTGGAATGTCCTAGCATCATCACCCTCTATAACAAGTTCATGGGTGGTGTTGATGCACTTGATGCCCTAATTGCCTACTACCGCATCCACATCAGGTCTAAGAAGTACTACCTCCGATTCTTCTTTCACTTCGTGGACATGGTGGTTGTCAACGGCTGGTTGCTCTATCGGCGTGATTGTGATAACATCAATGTTCCACGGAAGAAGCGGAAGGACCTGCTGGCTTTCAGGCTTTCCATTGCACAGGCCCTCTGCATGCAAGGCAAAGATCTGTCGACCAAATAGAGGGGACGGCCCTCATCTGATGTGCAGCGAGAGTTCCAGAAGAAGCAGCGCAGAGGACCAACTAAGGCTATTCCCACACAAGATGTCCGTACTGATGCTGTGGGTCACTGGCCGCAAATCGACAGTGTGCGGCAACGCTGCAAATTCCCTAAGTGCACGGGCCACACTAGCATCAAGTGTACCAAATGTGACCTTAACCTGTGCCTAAACAAGAACAAAAACTGCTTCTGTGCATTCCACTAGTGAGGAAAAAGAAACATTCTCTCTCGCCCAGCTCGCAGCACTGGTAAAGGAGGGGACTGACACTAAGAGATAAAGGGATTGGATGTGAGGATAAGGGGGTAAGGGAATAGAAATAAGAGTCCGGCCTGAGCAGGACATGGTTTTAAATTGTACGTTGTACATTGTTATATTACAAAGAACTGCTGTTGCTGCTATTGAAAACCTGCTGTTGCAGATTTATATAAATACGTAAAAAAAGGATGAATAAATAAAACATTATTTTTTCACTGTTATGTTACTGTTTTATTGTTATCTTATTATTGACCATTATGCCTGTTGTTGCAAATTTGCAACATACCAAATTTTCTATTTATTTTTTGTGCAAAAGTGAAATGAATAATCTCAACATTATTTACCATCTACTTAAAGGAAAAAATAGATAGATAGATAGATAGATATACTTTATTAATCCCAAAAACTGGGAAATTAAAAACATGAAACATTTTTTTATATACAGCTATATAAATTCAGGCGTTAAGGGGCTAGGCATGTCCGGAGCTTTTTGTCATGGTTGCACAGGTTGACCCAAAATGCAGGCTCGGAGAACGGTTAGTGAGAGAAGGGGATTTATTGTGATGTGGGAGAAGAGGGGAAGGAGAGGGTCCAATAAGAGGTGGAGAGAATGGCTGAGGTGAAGCAGTGGTGGAAATGGATGGAGGAGGCACGGAGTCTGGACGGTCTGAAGATGGTGGATGGAGATCAGGCAAGAAGGTGGCAGGAGGTGAAAATGGTGGTGGACCTGAGCACAAGAGATCGGTTGTTAGAGGTCAGGAAAACAACAAGGAGCACAATGAACAAGTAGTTTAGGATGGTCCGAACGTGAACTACCACGGAGGCTGAACAAACGATCTGACAAGGAGTGGAAGGAAGGCCAGGGTTTATATGTAGTTAGAGTGATGAGTTGATGGAAGGCAGGTGAGCTGAGGAATGGCAGGTGTGCTTCATCTGTTGATTATCCAGGAGGCCCAGGGAACTGTGACACGCCCACACAGACAACACAAGGAGGGGGAGAACACAGACAACAACAAAAACAGACACGACTGCCATCGTGACAGTACCCCCCCCCCCTTAACGGGCACCTCCAGGTGGCCTACCAGGCTTGTCAGAATGCTGCTGGCCTTATTTTTTTTTAAAGTTATTACTGCCTGTTTTACACCCTTATTTTAAGACAGATATATTTAGAGATCAAACCAAATCAAATTTTATTTATATAGCCCAAAATCACAAAATACATTTGTCTCAGAGGGCTTTACAATCTGTACATGGAGTGACACCCTCTGTCCTTAGACCCTCGATTCGAGTGAGGAAAAACTTGCCCACCAAAAAACCTTTTAACAGGGAAAAAGGTGGAAGAAACCTCAGGAAGAGCCACAGAGGAGGGATCCCTCTCCCAGGACGGACAGACGTGCAATGGATGTCACATGTACAGAACAAATCAACACACACATATTGTACACTCACAATGAATAATAGTGATAAATAATGACAATGATAAAATGAGAATAATGACAATGAATGATGAATTATTACAGTAACAGTGAAAGTAGTGGTAAAGATACAGATGCATAGTAGCAAATTATTAACTAACTATAAACTGTAATGGGGATATGGCAACAATGATGACGGCGACAACACATGCAGTAGACGATAGATAGATGCAGTAGACGGTAGATAGATAGATATTTTTAAAAAAATATTAAAGTTTAATTTATCAACTTCATAATAAGTGTCTTCACACTAAATCAAACATCTTGCTGCTGTTGGGGGGGGGGGGGGGGGGGGTGAGGTGAGGGATGGGGGTTGAGGACTGAAGGGATTTGGGCATAGACATTGTTGAGAGGGTGGAGTTTGAACAGGTGGTATCTTACTGCAACCAGGGATGGAGCTTGAGCTGCTCCAGAGTGCCACGCTTCTCGGGGTCCTCGTTCAGACACATCTGCAGGAAATATAAGCAGCCTGGAAAGCAAAAGAAAGAGGTTGTGGCTCAGTTTAACAAATGGTTTTCCCTGCTTTCCCTAAAAAACTGTAACGGTTCTTCAAATTGTCTAAAACTCATTGGAAATGACATGCTAGTCAGGACTGATTTGTTAGCATCAAGATCCTCTCATGCAAACTGTGTGTGTATTTATGTCTTACCTATGGACATCCTACTATTGATTGGAACCCCATCAGAAAGCAAAGTCTCGGTTTCAAATGTCTGGTCACACTCCAGCAGCTCGTACAGCAGTGCTCCCAGGTGCCACACTGTTGTGGGACCAGCCTTGTATTCTCTGGCCATAAACCACTCTGGAGGGGCCTTTGAGAAGGTACCTAGAAGACACAGCGATAGACATAAATTGGACAGTGCATAGACAGAACGGGTGACAGGGGCTTTAAGAAGCCTGGACAAGACAGGGTCATACCTGAGTAATGACGATAACTTCCCTTCTTCACAAAGCAACCACATCCGAAATCGATCACCCGAACACGAGGACCATCAGACCTACATTCCAAAAGGATGTTTTCCAGCTTGATGTCTCTGTGAAATACTCCATTTGAGTGCATTTGGATTGCTGCATCCACCATCTGCTTCAGGATGTTCTGTTATAGAAGGGAAGAGTGAAACAGATGGGTGAATGGACTTAGGTTCCCAGTCAGAAAAGAGAAACTGAAATTTATTCACTCATCCTTGTGAAAAAGGTGGTGCTGTAAGCTTGGTGACATTGTAAGACCTGCACTTTTTATTGCTAACCTACTGATAGCAGTCGTTCTGATCAATTTCATGAATTTGTCAGGCTGGAAAAGCCTTGAAACAACAATCAGACCGCTATGGAACAATAACGCTGCTTTCACAGCAAACATGTTTAAAGGAGTATTTTGCTTAATAACTATATTGCTTCGAGTAAGATGAGAACATTGATACTACTTTAATGTCTGTAACTAAATTTGAAGCTATCACAGTAGCCAGTTATCTTAACCTAGCATAAATCTATTAGCATAAATAATGTTTCTGGTTTCACTAGCTTATCATCCTTCGCCCAGCTTCATTACCTTTGCCTCATTTTCCTTCAGGTAGCCTCCTTTGGCTTTTCGGTATGAGTATAGATCCATGGAGGGGAATGGTCTTTCCATAACCAGGATCACTTCCTCCTTCAGTTCAAAACAGTCTAGCAGGGAAATGACACCAGATCCTCCCTGTGATTGTGCTCCACCTGCTGCTTTCACTATGAGTGCGACCTCATCGATGACTTTGCACTGTTTTCCATTTTGAACCTACAGTAAGAAAAGACATGCATAAAACTCCATCAACTCTAATCATTGTGTAATCAGTAGCAAAGCAATGACGTGCAACATTCAGCTGATAGTGCTGCAACAGTCGTATTGAATCACTTACCACTTTTTTGTAATAGACATTTTCCTTTGGAATGTGCTTGATGGCCACCTGCAAAACAGGAACAAGCATTTTACTTGATACCTCATTTAAAGGATGCAGTGAAACATAAATTGTGTGTGTGTGTGTGTGTTGGTGGTGATGGAGGTGGGGGGGGGGGGGGGGGGGGTGAGAGTAAGAAAGATGCATCTTAGACTTACTGGTACATTGTCTGTTGTCCTCAAACCTGCAAATACGGTCCCAAAACCACCTTCACCGAGCTTATAAATCTCAGTGTAGTTTGCCTTGAATTCACCTGCACATAAACACAGACAGATATGAGCATTTGTATTACATTCAATTATTAACATCAAAGCAAATATTTGATAGTTTGGAAATATGCCTGTTTTCTTGTGAAGAGTTAGATGAGTACATTGATACCACTCACAGGTCTGTATGCTAAATATGAAACCAATAGCAGTAGTTGCTTCCCTTTGTTTAGAACAATGGAAGACTGGAAATGGACAAACAGCTAGTCTGCTTCTGTCCTAAAGTAAATACATCTACCTGCATCACTGAAGCCCATCATTGAACACAGACAAAGATCTGCACAAATGTCTGAACATGTGACTGTTTGTTTTGTTGGAAGTAGTTTTGTGATGCAGACATGAGAGTGGTATCAATCTCTCAGCAGGAATGCAAATACGCACAATTCCCAAAATTATTTCTTCAACCAAGGACAAAGTCTAAATAAACTTATCAGTTTACCTCTGCTGGTTTTCACTGGGAAGGACATGTCATACATATAGTCCTCATCTGAGGATGAACTGCTGCTGCGGCTGCTGCTGCTGCTGCTACTGCTACAACTGCTACTGCTGCTACTGCTACTGCTGCTAGTGCTGCAACTGCTACTGCTGCTAGTGCTGCAACTGCTGCTGCTGCTAGTGCTACAACTGCTACTGCTGCTAGTGCTACAACTGCTGCTAGTGCTGCAACTGCTGCTGCTGGAACTGACCCTGCAACTGCTGCAGGGCCTGCAAGTACTGCAAATGCAACTGCTACTGCTACTGCAAATACTGCTCGTGCTACAGCTACAAGTGCTGTAGCTGGTACTGCTGCAACTGCAACTGCTGCAGCTGCTGCTCATGTTAACTTTAGGGCTCCTCAACTTCTTTAAGGGTCTGTCTGTGTCATTGCTTGCTTTTCTTTTACTGCTCCTGACACTGCCAACCTCTGCTACTGGGATGCTGGGCTTGGTGGTGCTGGTATCATTGACAACCCTCATCTTTTTCTTGAGGGTCTCTTCATCTATGTGAGCCTTACGCTTAGTTCCCCTCACGCTGCCATCCTTAGATACGACACTGCAGGAGTTTTTGGTGTCGGTATCATTGACAACCCTCATCTTTTTCTTGGGGGTGTCTTCATCCATGTGAGGCTTACGCTTGGTTCCCGTCACGCTGCCATTCTTAGATACGACACTGCAGGAGTTTTTGGTGTCCGTATCATTGACAACCCTCATCTTCTTTTTGGGGGTCTCTATATCAGTGTTGGCCTCCCTTTTGTTTCTGGGTTTTCTGGTGTTGGAGTCATCATCTACAAATGAGGGAAAACAGCGGGGAAACTATTGAGTCAATATTACTATAAAGTGCCTTTGCTGTCCTCATCACAATCACTCAGTCATCATAAAAAATATGGCAGAATAATTAAACTCTGAGGTCCTATTACAAGTGACCAAAGGTCTGCACACATATCAGTACAATAATATGTCTATGTTAGCAAACTCTTTGTGTGATTCCTTTATAAACGAGTAAGGACCAAATAGTATTGTTTGAAAGTTTGACCAGATATCTTTGTTGTTAGATTTTATTTAGAAAAGAAAGTGCAATCTTGCTGATTTTATGGAGTACTTTTCCCATTAACTAAAACATAGTCTTGAGAAAGGGACTAAATAGCTTTCTCAAAGTATACATTTTATAATCACTATATAATTACAATGCACTTATTTCTACTTTAAAATTGTCCATGACAGGTTCGACATATTTTGCTGTTTGTACATAGTTTGCGTGTAGTTAACTTATAAAAAGTGTGGACAGCACGTCTACTTAATACAATAAATGTGAAGTTAAATGGGAAATCTTTATATTTAAAGCTATTTAGTCACTAATGGTATGAAATGTTTTGTCTTGTATAAAAGTCACAGGCTCATCCCATTATTTTATCAATATGTAACACTTACCATGATCCTTTCTACAGGCCAGAAAAGTCTTTAAATCCTGTATACAAACACGAGCCATTGCGTTGTTTCGATAAATTTCTAATGAAATTAGAAACTGTGTGACTGAGCGGTTGATCACTTGCTGAACACTTGCTTCGATCTGGACGTTTCTTAGTTGACTGAAGTGATCAGTGTATAGAATTCATTTGTGATGATGTTCCATCCAGTTACATCATTAAGCGACAAAGAAGAAAGAATGTTTGCATCATCAGATTCATAAATATACAGATATGAGGACAAACAATTCTACAGATACGGTTTACATGAACACAGAAAATCACCCACAAATGCATGTAGGGTGGAATTAGGCAGATACACACTGATAATCAACATTCAAAAGAGAGCAGCCCCCAACACAGTGTAGTGTACTATCCAAATACTCCAGCTCAGAAAGTCAGAGTATTATTTAGAAAACTTTAGCTTTTTGTGACTAAAAAACAGTCAAATGAGAAGCAATGGTGAGATGAAATCTAACAGTTAAATGTTGATTGTTAACATTTCAAACGTCAGTGCTTATGCAGCAACAGGGACTTGTTAGGCCTTTCAATTATACATAAGCATGCACTCAAACATTACACATTGTATTTTTTAATTTATGGATATTACTGTGCTGCTATAAAAACCTTCACTCTTCTCCGATGTTTTTTTTCACCAAATTTTAAAATCTGGTTGAATGTTTTTTCTCCCATTCAGCCAATAGAGCTTCAGCAATGTTGGGCAATCTATGTTTCGGTGCATCACAAAGGTGTAAACGGTTACCAAGGTGAAAACTAAAATATTATTGCATGCTGGAGCAAAGAATACAGATTTGTCTGCATACATTTTGCCATTAAAATGTATGATGAAAGAATATGTGACAGACACACACTGGGTTGAGTGATATTGTGGTTTTATAAAAGGGAGATATAGAGCCCCAGCTAAAGGCAAAATAAGAAATGCTTTTTACATAAAACCATATGTAACCTCAATGCAATAATATTTAATATTTGACCTGCTAAAATATATCTATCACTAACTAGGCTTACATGCTGTTTTGCTTTCATGACTCTGACTGACATGTTAAATTTCAGATTAAAGCCCACTGGACAACATGTGCAAGAGGTTTGAATTGAATTCCGCAGACTTTCATTATTTTTTTCTGCCAAAAACTGACAAGGAGACACTCAAAGACACAGGCTGACGGTGGTACATGCCGTGTAGGGGTCTGTCCCTGCAGGATGTCTGTTCCTCCTCCTCTGCACTCTCATCGGGGTTCTGCTGCCTGAGACATTCACTTAGCAGTTCATCTTTCAGGGCCATCTTTCTGATGTATTCTCGAATTTTCGATGTTTCATCCTGGACCATGGTCTTGAAGCTCACTAGCCCTCGGCCTCCCTCTTTCCGCTTAGTGTACAGCCTCTGGGTGCTGGACTTGGGGTAGAACCCTCCAGGTTTCTAGTCTCGATATCTGTGGCTTCTATCTCCTCCTTTAGCCAGTTTATGATACCGGCGGGGTATCTGATGACTGGTAGTGCGTAAATGTTGATGGCTTGGACCTTGTTCTTTCCATTCAGCTGACTTTTCAGGACCTGCCTTACTCTCTGGAGGTATTTGGCTGTGGTTGACTTCCTTGTGGCCTCTTCATGGTTTCCATTAGCCTGTGGTATACCAAGGTATTTGTAGCTGTGTTTGATATCGCCTATGTTGCTCTCTGGTAGGTCAATCCCTTCAGTCCGTATCATCTTACCTCTCTTTTGAGACCATCCGGCCACACGTCCAATCCTATGACATCTGGGTGGTGTGGATCAGCAAGTCTATCTTTCGCTCGTTACTGGCATACAGCTTGATGTCATCTGCTGAGAGCAGGTGGTTGATTGTTGCCCCACTACGTAATCGGTATCCGTGGCTTTCGTGATGATCTGACTAAGGGGGTTCAGGCCCATACAGAACAGCAGTGGTGATAGCGCATCTCCTCGGTATATGCCGCACTTGATGTTGACTTGGGCAATGGATCTTGAGTTGGCTTCTAGAGTTGTCTTCCACATTTCCATTTAGTTCTTGATGAAGGCCTTAGGTTCCTGTTGATCTCATACTGTCAGGGGGTACTGATACTGGCAAGGAGAACCCAAAAACACGACACTGAAGCAGACAAGTTTGAGGGAAGATCAGTTTACTGAGTCCAGAAACAGGCAGGGTCAAAACCAGGAGATCAAAAAACAGGCAAACAAATCCGACGGGGGGCAGGCAGGAATCCAAATCCACAACAGGCAAAAACAGGATCAGAACAGGAAGTCAAAAACAGAGATTGCTGGAGAGCTTGGCGAAACAATACAAGACACTCTGGCAGGGATGAAATGAAAATGGACTAGTAAATATACACTGAGGGCTAATGAGAAAATGGGCTGCAGGTGTGGAGATGGGCGGGGAAAACCAGGTGAGGAGGTTGAGCTGATCAAGGAGGATGGGACCTGAAATGACAGGAGAGTAGTTAAAGAGACAAGGAACCAAATAAAGAAAAACAGGGTGTGACTATGTTACAGAACCCCCCCCTCTAGGGACGGCTCCTGCCGTCCCACCCGGTTGATCAGGATGAGCCTGGTGGAAGTCAGTAATGAGGTCTGGATCCAGGATACTGCGAGCGGGGACCCACGAGCGTTCTTCGGGGCCGTAACCCTCCCAGTCTACCAGATACTGCACTCCTCTACCACGTCGCCGGGACTTGATGAGGCGACGGACTGTGTACGCAGGTGCCCCGTCAATGAGCCGGGGGGGTGGTGGGGGTTTGGAGGGGGGCAAAAGTGGACTTTCCGTAACAGGTTTGACCTTGGAAACATGGAATGTTGGGTTAATCCTCATGGATGAAGGAAGACGAAGACGGACAGCAACGGGATTGATAACTTTGGAGATTGAGAATGGGCCCACAAAACGGGGAGCCAACTTCTTAGAGTCCACTCTGAGGGGAAGATCCCGTGTCGACAACCAGACACGTTGTCCTGGGGAGTAACGGGGTGCAGGATTGCGACGTCTATTGGCGGACCGTTGGTAGCGGTCGGAAGAGCGCAGCAGTGTGGAGCGGGCCTGCATCCAAGTGCGCCGGCACCGTCTGATGTACGCCTGAACTGAGGGAACACTGGCTTCCCTTTCCTGTTCTGGGAAGAGTGGTGGCTGGTACCCCCGGGAGCATTGGAAGGGTGAAAGACCAGTGGCTGAACTGGGCAGAGTATTATGAGCATACTCAATCCAAAGGAGCTGCTCAGACCAGGAGGAGGGATTGCGGGAGGCCAGGCAGCGCAGAGACGTTTCCATCTCTTGATTCATCCGCTCCGCTTGACCATTGGACTGTGGGTGGAAACCAGATGACAGACTGACGGTAGCCCCCAACAGCCTGCAAAACTCGGACCAAAAGTGAGAGGTGAATTGAGGTCCCCGGTCAGAGACCACATCAGATGGGAGACCATGCAGGCGAAAAACATTTTGCAACAAAATCTCAGCCATCTCCTTGGCTGTGGGTAACTTGGGTAATGGGATGAGTATGGCTGCTTTGGAAAAGCGATCAACAACAGTGAGTATGACTGTGTTACCGTTAGAAGGTGGTAGCCCGGTGACAAAATCCAAAGAAATGTGAGACCAGGGACGGTGAGGGATGGGCAGGGGATGAAGGAGACCAGATGGGGCTTGAGTAGAGCTCTTATGTTGAGAGCAGACACGGCAAGCAGCAACAAACTCCCGGGTGTCCCTTTCCATGGAAGGCCACCAGAACCGCTGCTGAAGCAGGGCTAAAGTGCGTCTCACCCCAGGGTGGCAAGCCAGACGAGAAGAGTGCCCCCACTGGAGGACCTCAGAACGGAGACTGTCAGGGACAAACAATCGATTATCTGGACAAGCACTAGGAGCAGGGTGTTCAGTGTGGGAGCGTTTTACCTTATCCTCCACCTCCCAGGTTACTGCCCCAATGATGCATGCAGGTGAGAGAATACCCTCAGGCTGGGATGGGGAATCCTCTGACTGAAACTGGCGGGACAGCGCATCAGGCTTGACATTTCTTGAGCCTGGTCTATATGAGAGAGAGAAAATGAAACGGTTGAAGAAAAGGGCCCACCTAGCTTGACGAGAGTTCAGCCTCCTGGCTGACCGGATGTATTCAAGGTTCTTGTGGTCTGTCCAGACCACAAATGGTTGCTCTGCCCCCTCCAGCCAGTGCCTCCATTCCTCCAGCGCGAGCTTGACTGCCAACAGCTCCCGGTTTCCAATGTCATAATTCCTCTCGGCTGGGGTCAGTTTCCGAGAGAAGAAAGCACATGGGTGGACCTTTTGGTCCTCAGCTGACCGCTGAGAAAGCACTGCTCCAACACCGGTGTCTGAGGCATCAACCTCCACGATAAACTGGCGAGCAGGATCTGGGAAGACGAGAATAGGAGCAGAGGTGAAACGTGACTTTAACTCACCAAAGGCTGCTTCAGCCATAGAGGTCCACTGGAAGGGCTTCTTGAGGGAGGTGAGAGCAGTGAGTGAAGCTGCCACTGAACTGTAGTTTCTGATGAACCTACGGTAGAAGTTGGCAAATCCCAGGAAACGTTGAAGCTCTTTACGTGTGGATGGAGTTGGCCAGTCAGTAACTGCCTTGGTCTTAGCTGGGTCCATCCGGATGTTGCCAGCGTTGATGATGAAACCCAGGAAGGATACTTCTGAGACGTGAAACTCACATTTTTCTGCTTTAACAAAGAGCTGGTTTTCCAAGAGCCTCTGGAGGACTTGCCGTACATGCACCACATGCTCCTGCTTGGACTTAGAAAAGATGAGAATGTCATCCAGGTAGACAAAAACAGACACATTGAGCAGATCCCGCAGAACATCATTGACCAAACTCTGGAAGACTGCAGGAGCATTAGTGAGTCCAAATGGCATGACTAAATATTCATAATGCCCACTAGGAGTATTGAACGCTGTCTTCCACTCATCACCCTCCTTGATTCTCACCAAATGGTAAGCATTACGAAGGTCTAGTTTGGAGAAAATGGTAGCCCCCTGTAGCAGCTCAAAAGCAGAGGAGATTAATGGAAGAGGGTACCTGTTCTTGATGGTAATGTTGTTGAGTCCTCTATAGTCAATGCAAGGGCGCAGGGTCTTGTCCTTCTTAGCCACAAAAAAAAAACCCTGCTCCAGCGGGAGACGATGATGGTCGTATTATACCTGCTGCCAAAGAGTCATTGATGTATTTCTCCATTGTCTTTGTCTCAGGAGCTGATAAAGAGAAGAGTCGTCCTCTAGGGGGGAATGTACCTGGAAGGAGGTCAATGGCACAATCATAGGGGCGATGCGGCGGCAAAGAGGTGGCCCGGGCTTTATTAAACACCTCTTTCAGATCCAGGTACTCCTTAGGAACTTCAGACAGGTCTGGAAACTCAGAGGGAACAGTCAAAACAGAGGCAGATGACAGAGCAGACTTCAAACAGGCAGCGTGACAATGAGTATTCCATTGCCGTATGGTTCCTGTAGACCAGTCAATGTGTGGGTTGTGTCTCTTAAGCCAAGGAAAACCCAAAATGAGCGGTTGTTGTGGTGCCCTGATCAGGTGAAAAGAAAGTGTCTCGGTGTGATTACCTGAGATGGTCATTTGAAGAGGAGTAGATCGATGTGTAACCCGGAAGAGGAGACGACCATCCAAGGCTGAGGCATCGATAGGTTCTTCCAGAACCACCCGACCAAGACCCAGCTGTGAAGCAAGAGTCATGTCCAAAAAGTTCTCATCTGCACCTGAGTCAACAAGGGCCGAGACAGTTAAATAACTTCCACAGCAGAACAGTTGAGCCTGGATCAGGGACCGGGAGGGCTTTTCAGATTTCATAGTCCGGCTCACCAGCGCCCTCTGGAAGACTGGTGAGCCATGTCTTTTACTGGACACGATGAGGCAAAATGGCCGCCCTGACCACAGTACAGACACCTGTTCTCCTTAATGCGACGCTGTCTCTCAGCTGTAGACAGGCGTGTCCTGCCCAGCTGCATAGGCTCTGGAGCGTCACGAGGAACATTGGGGTGCAACTCAGAAGGACGACCCGGGGAATGAGAGGGCTGGCTAGCCTGCAACAACAAAGCAGTGGACCCAACTCTCTCTTTTTGCCGCTCCCGCAGACGACCATCTATGCGGATTGAGAGGGAGACCAGCGCATCCAGATCAGCAGGAAGGTCCCGAGCCGCCAGCTCATCCTTTATATCATCTGAGAGACCATTGTAGAAGGCATCAAAGAGCGAGGCGGCGTTCCAGTTGCTCTCAGCAGCAACTGTACGGAACTCAATGGAGTAATCGGATACAGACCTGCCTCTCTGCGTCAGGTTAAACAAACCCCGAGCGACCTCTCTTCCGGGTGTGACATGGTCGAAGACCTTCCGTAGCTCATTGGAGAACAGCTTGACAGATGAGCAAATGGTGGATTGCCTCTCCCACTCTGCAGTTCCCCAATCTCTGGCTCTTCCAGCAAGCAGAGATATGATGTACGCCACCCGAGACCTTTCGGTGGGAAAGGCGGACGGCTGGAGTTCAAAGGCGAGGGAACACTGAACAAGGAAAGGCCGGCAGGAACCTGGAGTACCGGAATAACGTTCTGGGGGGGGCAAACGAGCATCCGACACCACAGGAGTTTGGGCAGGAGGGCTGATGGGCGGTGTGGAGTCCGGATCATGAGCTGACAGGGAGAGCCTTTGAAGGAGTTCCTGAATGCTGCCCAAGCTTCTCTCATGGCGAGCCGCCATTTCCTGCAAACCGCTTGAAATGGAGGTAAGTTGTTCCTCATGGTGCTGGAGGGCGCTGGCCTGGGCTCTCAACTCATTGTGAATCGAGTCAGAGTCGGCTGGGTTCATGTTGGCCAGAGTGTTCTGTCAGGGGGTACTGATACTGGCAAGGAGAACCCAAAAACACGACACTGAAGCAGACAAGTTCGAGGGAAGATCAGTTTACTGAGTCCAGAAACAGGCAGGGTCAAAACCAGGAGATCAAAAAACAGGCAAACAAATCCGACGGGGGGCAGGCAGGAATCCAAATCCACAACAGGCAAAAACAGGATCAGAACAGGAAGTCAAAAATAGAGATTGCTGGAGAGCTTGGCGAAACAATACAAGACACTCTGGCAGGGATGAAATGAAAATGGACTAGTAAATATACACTGAGGGCTAATGAGAAAATGGGCTGCAGGTGTGGAGATGGGCGGGGAAAACCAGGTGAGGAGGTTGAGCTGATCAAGGAGGATGGGACCTGAAATGACAGGAGAGTAGTTAAAGAGACAAGGAACCAAATAAAGAAAAACAGGGTGTGACTATGTTACACATACAGTTCCAGGCATCCCAGTATCCATGAGTGTTACTGCCAATTCCTTTCTGTGCCTCGCCTATTGAGCCACATGCTCATGCTCATTTTCGCCCGCAATGATGCCTGACAGTGCCTTCCATGTTGTGTAGAGACAGGTAATTGGCCGGTAGTTGGATGGAATGGGTCCTTCATGATTAGCACTGTCCTGCCTTGGGTTAGCCACTCTGGGTGGCTCCCATCCCTCAGCAGCTGGTTCATCTGTGCTGCTAGGCGTTCATGGAGTGCAGTTAGCTTCTTCAGCCAGTACGTATGGATCATATCGGGGCCTGGTGCTGTCCAGCTCTTCATCTTTGACACTCTTTCTTGGATGTCTGCAATTGAGATGGTTACAGGTTCTTGTTCTGGGAGGTTGCTGTGGGCAGCTCTTAGGTCTGCACTAACCATTGAGCATCAGTTTTGTGTGATGCCTTTCTTTCCCATATGTCTTTCCAGTATTTTTCCACCTCAGCTCTTGGTGGGTCTGACCGGTTGTCATTTTCCTGCCACTGAGAGTACACCTTGGCTGCTTGTTAATTCTCTTGGCCTCTCCTTCTTTGGTGTTTCACATCCACTAGCAGATCTATGTGACCACTCTATGGCTGATGTGATGCCCCGCGACAGGTGGGAAGAAATTAAACATTTTATTCTTTTCAGTGACAACACGGCAACCAACAACAGTGACAGGCTGTTCAAAATTAGGCCACTGATTGATTCTCTGCTACCCAAATTCCAAGCTCTGCCTCAAGATCAGATGCTGTCTATTGACGAACAAATGGTGCCATTCAAAGGCAGATCTGTTTTAAAACAGTACATCCCCAAAAAGCCATACAAATGGGGATACAAAATCTTTGTTTTGCGTGACACAAGAGGCCTGGTGCACTCATTTGATGTTTATGCAGGGAAATCTGATCCTCCACCAGGTTCACAAGACATCGGGGCAAGTGGGAAGTTATTGAAGGCTCTGTAAACCACCTGCTGTACTTTGATAACTGGTTTTCCTTGCTCAATTTGTTTGTTGCCCTTGCAAACAGGGGGATACCAGCCCTTGGCATTGTGCGGCAAAATCGCCTAAAAGACAGTTGCAGTTTGCAGTTTCAGCGAAGACAAAAAGCTAAAAAAGAAGGGAAGAGGGACATTTGAGGAGCAACAGGCTGTTGTTGACAGGGTGGAGATTAGGGCTGTCAAATGGATTGACAACAGAGTGGTGATTGTTGCCAGCACATTTGCAAGTGCCCAGCCTGTTTCCTTCACAGAGAGGTGGGACAGAAAGCAAAGGAGGAAAGTGTCTGTGGAATGTCCTAGCATCATCACCCTCTATAACAAGTTCATGGGTGGTGTTGATGCACTTGATGCCCTAATTGCCTACTACCGCATCCACATCAGGTCTAAGAAGTACTACCTCCGATTCTTCTTTCACTTCGTGGACATGGTGGTTGTCAACGGCTGGTTGCTCTATCGGCATGATTGTGATAACATCAATGTTCCACGGAAGAAGCAGAAGGACCTGCTGGCTTTCAGGCTTTCCATTGCACAGGCCCTCTGCATGCAAGGCAAAGATCTGTCGACCAAATAGAGGGGACGGCCCTCATCTGATGTGCAGCGAGAGTTCCAGAAGAAGCAGCGCAGAGGACCAACTAAGGCTATTCCCACACAAGATGTCCGTACTGATGCTGTGGGTCACTGGCCGCAAATCGACAGTGTGCGGCAACGCTGCAAATTCCCTAAGTGCACGGGCCACACTAGCATCAAGTGTACCAAATGTGACCTTAACCTGTGCCTAAACAAGAACAAAAACTGCTTCTGTGCATTCCACTAGTGAGGAAAAAGAAACATTCTCTCTCGCCCAGCTCGCAGCACTGGTAAAGGAGGGGACTGACACTAAGAGCTAAAGGGATTGGATGTGAGGATAAGGGGGTAAGGGAATAGAAATAAGAGTCCGGCCTGAGCAGGACATGGTTTTAAATTGTACGTTGTACATTGTTACATTGTTATATTACAAAGAACTGCTGTTGCTGCTATTGAAAACCTGCTGTTGCAGATTTATATAAATAAGTAAAAAAAGGATGAATAAATAAAACATTTTTTCACTGTTATGTTACTGTTTTATTGTTATCTTATTATTGACCATTATGCCTGTTGTTGCAAATTTGCAACATACCAAATTTTCTATTTATTTTTTGTGCAAAAGTGAAATGAATAATCTCAACATTATTTACCATCTACTTAAAGGAAAAAACACATAAAACATTTTTTTATATACAGCTATATAAATTCAGGTGTTAAGGGGCTAGGCATGTCCGGAGCTTTTTGTCATGGTTGCACAGGTTGACCCAAAATGCAGGCTCAGAGAACGGTTAGTGAGAGAAGGGGATTTATTGTGATGTGGGAGAAGAGGGGAAGGAGAGGGTCCAATAAGAGGTGGAGAGAATGGCTGAGGTGAAGCAGTGGTGGAAATGGATGGAGGAGGCACGGAGTCTGGAGGGTCTGAAGATGGTGGATGGAGATCAGGCAAGCAGGTGGCAGGATGTGAAAATGGTGGTGGACCTGAGCACAAGAGATCGGTGGTTAGAGGTCAGGAAAACAACAAGGAGCACAATGAACAAGTAGTTTAGGATGGTCCGAACGTGAACTACCACGGAGGCTGAACAAACAATCTGACAAGGAGTGGAAGGAAGGCCAGGGTTTATATGTAGTTAGAGTGATGAGTTGATGGAAGGCAGGTGAGCTGAGGAATGGCAGGTGTGCTTCATCTGTTGATTATCCAGGAGGCCCAGGGAACTGTGACACGCCCACACAGACAACACAAGGAGGGGGAGAACACAGACAACAACAAAAACAGACACGACTGCCATCGTGACAGTACCCCCCCCTTAACGGGCACCTCCAGGTGGCCTACCAGGCTTGTCAGAATGCTGCTGGCCTTATTTTTTTTAAAAGTTATTACTGCCTGTTCTACACCCTTATTTTAAGACAGATATATTTAGAGATCAAACCAAATCAAATTTTATTTATATAGCCCAAAATCACAAAATACATTTGTCTCAGAGGGCTTTACAATCTGTACATGGAGTGACACCCTCTGTCCTTAGACCCTCGATTCGAGTGAGGAAAAACTTGCCCACCAAAAAACCTTTTAACAGGGAAAAAGGTGGAAGAAACCTCAGGAAGAGCCACAGAGGAGGGATCCCTCTCCCAGGACGGACAGACGTGCAATGGATGTCACATGTACAGAACAAATCAACACACACATATTGTACACTCACAATGAATAATAGTGATAAATAATGACAATGATAAAATGAGAATAATGACAATGAATGATGAATTATTACAGTAACAGTGAAAGTAGTGGTAAAGATACAGATGCATAGTAGCAAATTATTAACTAACTATAAACTGTAATGGGGATATGGCAACAATGATGACGGCGACAACACATGCAGTAGACGATAGATAGATGCAGTAGACGATAGATAGATAGATATTTTTAAAAAAATATTAAAGTTTAATTTATCAACTTCATAATAAGTGTCTTCACACTAAATCAAACATCTTGCTGCTGTTGGGGGGGTGGCGGGGGGGGGGGGGGTGAGGTGAGGGATGGGGGTTGAGGACTGAAGGGATTTGGGCATAGACATTGTTGAGAGGGTGGAGTTTGAACAGGTGGTATCTTACTGCAACCAGGGATGGAGCTTGAGCTGCTCCAGAGTGCCACGCTTCTCGGGGTCCTCGTTCAGACACATCTGCAGGAAATATAAGCAGCCTGGAAAGCAAAAGAAAGAGGTTGTGGCTCAGTTTAACAAATGGTTTTCCCTGCTTTCCCTAAAAAACTGTAACGATTCTTCAAATTGTCTAAAACTCATTGGAAATGACATGCTAGTCAGGACTGATTTGTTAGCATCAAGATCCTCTCATGCAAACTGTGTGTGTATTTATGTCTTACCTATGGACATCCTACTATTGATTGGAACCCCATCAGAAAGCAAAGTCTCGGTTTCAAATGTCTGGTCACACTCCAGCAGCTCGTACAGCAGTGCTCCCAGGTGCCACACTGTTGTGGGACCGGCCTTGTATTCTCTGGCCATAAACCACTCTGGAGGGGCCTTTGAGAAGGTACCTAGAAGACACAGCGATAGACATAAATTGGACAGTGCATAGACAGAACGGGTGACAGGGGCTTTAAGAAGCCTGGACAAGACATCATACCTGAGTAATGACGATAACTTCCCTTCTTCACAAAGCAACCACATCCGAAATCGATCACCCGAACACGAGGACCATCAGACCTACATTCCAAAAGGATGTTTTCCAGCTTGATGTCTCTGTGAAATACTCCATTTGAGTGCATTTGGATTGCTGCATCCACCATCTGCTTCAGGATGTTCTGTTATAGAAGGGAAGAGTGAAACAGATGGGTGAATGGACTTAGGTTCCCAGTCAGAAAAGAGAAACTGAAATTTATTCACTCATCCTTGTGAAAAAGGTGGTGCTGTAAGCTTGGTGACATTGTAAGACCTGCACTTTTTATTGCTAACCTACTGATAGCAGTCGTTCTGATCAATTTCATGAATTTGTCAGGCTGGAAAAGCCTTGAAACAACAATCAGACCGCTATGGAACAATAACGCTGCTTTCACAGCAAACATGTTTAAAGGAGTATTTTGCTTAATAACTATATTGCTTCGAGTAAGATGAGAACATTGATACTACTTTAATGTCTGTAACTAAATTTGAAGCTATCACAGTAGCCAGTTATCTTAACCTAGCATAAATCTATTAGCATAAATAATGTTTCTGGTTTCACTAGCTTATCATCCTTCGCCGAGCTTCATTACCTTTGCCTCATTTTCCTTCAGGTAGCCTCCTTTGGCTTTTCGGTATGAGTATAGATCCATGGAGGGGAATGGTCTTTCCATAACCAGGATCACTTCCTCCTTCAGTTCAAAACAGTCTAGCAGGGAAATGACACCAGATCCTCCCTGTGATCGTGCTCCACCTGCTGCTTTCACCATGAGTGCGACCTCATCGATGACTTTGCACTGTTTTCCATTTTGAACCTACAGTAAGAAAAGACATGCATAAAACTCCATCAACTCTAATCATTGTGTAATCAGTAGCAAAGCAATGACGTGCAACATTCAGCTGATAGTGCTGCAACAGTCGTATTGAATCACTTACCACTTTTTTGTAATAGACATTTTCCTTTGGAATGTGCTTGATGGCCACCTGCAAAACAGGAACAAGCATTTTACTTGATACCTCATTTAAAGGATGCAGTGAAACATAAATTGTGTGTGTGTGTGTGTGTGTGTGTGTGTGTGTGTGTGTGTGTGTGTGTTGGTGGTGATGGGGGGGGGGGGGGTGAGAGTAAGAAAGATGCATCTAAGACTTACTGGTACATTGTCTGTTGTCCTCAAACCTGCAAATACGGTCCCAAAACCACCTTCACCGAGCTTATAAATCTCAGTGTAGTTTGCCTTGAATTCACCTGCACACAAACACAGACAGATATGAGCATTTGTATTACATCCAATTATTAACATCAAAGCAAATATTTGATAGTTTGGAAATATGCCTGTTTTCTTGTGAAGAGTTAGATGAGTAGATTGATACCACTCACAGGTCTGTATGCTAAATATGAAACCAATAGCAGTAGTTGCTTCCCTTTGTTTAGAACAATGGAAGACTGGGAATGGACAAACAGCTAGTCTGCTTCTGTCCTAAAGTAAATACATGTACCTGCATCACTGAAGCCCATCATTGAACACAGACAAAGATCTGCACAAATGTCTGAACATGTGACTGTTTGTTTTGTTGGAAGTAGTTTTGTGATGCAGACATGAGAGTGGTATCAATCTCTCAGCAGGAATGCAAATACGCACAATTCCCAAAATTATTTCTTCAACCAAGAACAAAGTCTAAATAAACTTATCAGTTTACCTCTGCTGGTTTTCACTGGGAAGGACATGTCATACATATCGTCCTCATCTGAGGATGGACTGCTGCTGCTGCTCCTGCTGCTAGTGCTACAACTGCTACTACTGCTGCTAGTGCTACAACTGCTACTGCTGCTGCTAGTGCTACAACTGCTACTGCTGCTAGTGCTGCAACTGCTGCTGCTGGAACTGACCCTGCAACTGCTGCAGGGCCTGCAAGTACTGCAAATGCAACTGCTACTGCTACTGCAAATACTGCTCGTGCTACAGCTACAAGTGCTGTAGCTGGTACTGCTGCAACTGCAACTGCTGCAACTGCTGCAGCTGCTGCTCATGTTAACTTTAGGGCTCCTCAACTTCTTTAAGGGTCTGTCTGTGTCATTGCTTGCTTTTCTTTTACTGCTCCTGACACTGCCAACCTCTGCTACTGGGATGCTGGGCTTGGTGGTGCTGGTATCATTGACAACCCTCATCTTTTTCTTGAGGGTCTCTTCATCTATGGGAGCCTTACGCTTAGTTCCCCTCACGCTGCCATCCTTAGATACGACACTGCAGGAGTTTTTGGTGTCGGTATCATTGACAACCTTCATCTTTTTCTTGGGGGTGTCTTCATCCATGTGAGGCTTACGCTTGGTTCCCGTCACGCTGCCATTCTTAGATACGACACTGCAGGAGTTTTTGGTGTCCGTATCATTGACAACCCTCATCTTCTTTTTGGGGGTCTCTATATCAGTGTTGGCCTCCCTTTTGTTTCTGGGTTTTCTGGTGTTGGAGTCATCATCTACAAATGAGGGAAAACAGCGGGGAAACTATTGAGTCAATATTACTATAAAGTGCCTTTGCTGTCCTCATCACAATCACTCAGTCATCATAAAAAATATGGCAGAATAATTAAACTCTGAGGTCCTATTACAAGTGACCAAAGGTCTGCACACATATCAGTACAATAATATGTCTATGTTAGCAAACTCTTTGTGTGATTCCTTTATAAACGAGTAAGGACCAAATAGTATTGTTTGAAAGTTTGACCAGATATCTTTGTTGTTAGATTTTATTTAGAAAAGAAAGTGCAATCTTGCTGATTTTATGGAGTACTTTTCCTATTAACTAAAACATAGTCTTGAGAAAGGGACTAAATAGCTTTCTCAAAGTCAATCACTATATAATTACAATGCACTTATTTCTACTTTAAAATTGTCCATGACAGGTTCGACATATTTTGCTGTTTGTACATAGTTTGCGTGTAGTTAACTTATAAAAAGTGTGGACAGCACGTCTACTTAATACAATAAATGTGAAGTTAAATGGGAAATCTTTATATTTAAAGCTATTTAGTCACTAATGGTATGAAATGTTTTGTCTTGTATAAAAGTCACAGGCTCATCCCATTATTTTATCAATATGTAACACTTACCATGATCCTTTCTACAGGCCAGAAAAGTCTTTAAATCCTGTATACAAACACGAGCCATTGCGTTGTTTCGATAAATTTCTAATGAAATTAGAAACTGTGTGACTGAGCGGTTGATCACTTGCTGAACACTTGCTTCGATCTGGACGTTTCTTAGTTGACTGAAGTGTTCAGTGTATAGAATTAATTTGTGATGATGTTCCATCCAGTTACATCATTAAGCGACAAAGAAGAAAGAATGTTTGCATCATCAGATTCATAAATATACAGATATGAGGACAAACAATTCTACAGATACGGTTTACATGAACACAGAAAATCACCCACAAATGCATGTAGGGTGGAATTAGGCAGATACACACTGATAATCAACATTCAAAAGAGAGCAGCCCCCAACACAGTGTAGTGTACTATCCAAATACTCCAGCTCAGAAAGTCAGAGTATTATTTAGAAAACTTTAGCTTTTTGTGACTAAAAAACAGTCAAATGAGAAGCAATGGTGAGATGAAATCTAACAGTTAAATGTTGATTGTTAACATTTCAAACGTCAGTGCTTATGCAGCAACAGGGACTTGTTAGGCCTTTCAATTATACATAAGCATGCACATTGTATTTTTTAATTTATGGATATTACTGTGCTGCTATAAAAACCTTCACTCTTCTCCGATGTTTTTTTTCACCAAATTTTAAAATCTGGTTGAATGTTTTTTCTCCCATTCAGCCAATAGAGCTTCAGCAATGTTAGGCAATCTATGTTTCGGTGCATCACAAAGGTGTAAACGGTTACCAAGGTGAAAACTAAAATATTATTGCATGCTGGAGCAAAGAATACAGATTTGTCTGCATACATTTTGCCATTAAAATGTATGATGAAAGAATATGTGACAGACACACACTGGGTTGAGTGATATTGTGGTTTTATAAAAGGGAGATATAGAGCCCCAGCTAAAGGCAAAATAAGAAATGCTTTTTACATAAAACCATATGTAACCTCAATGCAATAATATTTAATATTTGACCTGCTAAAATATATCTATCACTAACTAGGCTTACATGCTGTTTTGCTTTCATGACTCTGACTGACATGTTAAATTTCAGATTAAAGCCCACTGGACAACATGTGCAAGAGGTTTGAATTGAATTCCGCAGACTTTCATTATTTTTTTCTGCCAAAAACTGACAAGGAGACACTCAAAGACACAGGCTGACGGTGGTACATGCCGTGTAGGGGTCTGTCCCTGCAGGATGTCTGTTCCTCCTCCTCTGCACTCTCATCGGGGTTCTGCTGCCTGAGACATTCACTTAGCAGTTCATCTTTCAGGGCCATCTTTCTGATGTATTCTCGAATTTTCGATGTTTCATCCTGGACCATGGTCTTGAAGCTCACTAGCCCTCGGCCTCCCTCTTTCCGCTTAGTGTACAGCCTCTGGGTGCTGGACTTGGGGTAGAACCCTCCAGGTTTCTAGTCTCGATATCTGTGGCTTCTATCTCCTCCTTTAGCCAGTTTATGATACCGGCGGGGTATCTGATGACTGGTAGTGCGTAAATGTTGATGGCTTGGACCTTGTTCTTTCCATTCAGCTGACTTTTAGATAGATAGATAGATAGATAGATATACTTTATTAATCCCAAAAACTGGGAAATTAGAGTGTAACAGCAGCATAACACAATACAACACAATGAAATAAAAAGAACAACCAACAATTAAGATAATAATTAATAATTAAATAAGAATAAGATAATTAAATAAGAATAAGAAATTAAGATAATAATTACATAAGAATAAGTAAAATAGAATATAATATATAATATATGACCGGATTTTAGCTATTATTATACACGCTGATGGCCTGTGGCAGGAAAGATTTCCTGTTCAGTCTGTAGTTTGGCAGCGGCAGAGCTGATGACGTCACAGGCTACCGCTGCATCAGCTGACGGAGGGATGTAAACAACGATCACGATGGTGGACGTGAACTCCCTCGGTAAATAATACGGGCGCATTCCCACAGCTAACAGTTCAATGTCCGGGGAACAGAGACGTTCCTTCAGGTTGACATGTCCCGGATTGCACCACCTCTCACTCACAAAAAGTGCAATCCCACCTCCCTTCTTCTTCCGGCTTGAGGAACAGTCTCTGTCTCCACGTACCAGGCTGTAACCAGGCAACCCGACGCTGTTAGCATGGATGTGCGAGTGCAGCCAAGTTTCAGTAAAACAAAAAATGCTACACTCGCGGTACTCCCTCTGGGTCTTCACCAGTGCTGCCAGTTCATCCATCTTATTCCCAAGAGACCTCACGTTTCCCATTATGATCGCTGGTACCGCTGGTTTATGTCTTTTTCTTTTATCCCTCCGTTTGGTACCAGACCTGCTACCCCGGCGTCTCTTCCGTAACTCCTGCGGGACCACAGGTCTGTCTCCGGGCAGCACCACGGGATTACTCAGCGCCATCAGCTGTTCACGCGTGTACACAAAAATTAATCCGGTCATTTTACAAAACAAAAAATACTAAAATTAACTAAAATGAACAAAAAATACAAGAATAACGAGAAAACTACGGAGCTGCTGCAACAGGCTGCCACCAGGAGCGGCGCCAATTCGAACAAAAAAAAAAAAAAAAAAAGAGGTATTTGGCTGTGGTTGACTTCCTTGTGGCCTCTTCATGGTTTCCATTAGCCTGTGGTATACCAAGGTATTTGTAGCTGTGTTTGATATCGCCTATGTTGCTCTCTGGTAGGTCAATCCCTTCAGTCCGTATCATCTTACCTCTCTTTGAGACCATCCGGCCACACGTCCAATCCTATGTCAACGCTGTACATCTGGGTGGTGTGGATCAGCAAGTCTATCTTTCGCTCGTTACTGGCATACAGCTTGATGTCATCTGCTGAGAGCAGGTGGTTGATTGTTGCCCCACTACGTAATCGGTATCCGTGGCTTTCGCGATGATCTGACTTAGGGGGTTCAGGCCCATACAGAACAGCAGTGGTGATAGCGCATCTCCTCGGTATATGCCGCACTTGATGTTGACTTGGGCAATGGATCTTGAGTTGGCTTCTAGAGTTGTCTTCCACATTTCCATTGAGTTCTTGATGAAGGCCTTAGGTTCCTGTTGATCTTATACAGTTCCAGGCATCCCAGTATCCATGTGTGCGGCATTGAGTCATAGGCTTTCTTGTAGTCAATCCAGGCAGTGCACAGGTTGGTCTGTCTCTTCTTACAGTCCCGGGCGACTGTTCTATCAACCAGTAGCTGGTGCTTGACTCCTCTGTTGTTACTGCCAATTCCTTTCTGTGCCTCGCCTATTGAGCCACATGCTTACTCATTTTCGCCCGGAAAGATGCCTGACAGTGCCTTCCATGTTGTGCAGAGACAGGTAATTGGCCGGTAGTTGGATGGAATGGGTCCTTCATGATTAGCACTGTCCTGCCTTGGGTTAGCCACTCTGGGTGGCTCCCATCCCTCAGCAGCTGGTTCATCTGTGCTGCTAGGCGTTCATGGAGTGCAGTTAGCTTCTTCAGCCAGTACGTATGGATCATATCGGGGCCTGGTGCTGTCCAGCTCTTCATCTTTGACACTCTTTCTTGGATGTCTGCAATTGAGATGGTTACAGGTTCTTGTTCTGGGAGGTTGCTGTGGGCAGCTCTTAGGTCTGCACTAACCATTGAGCATCAGTTTTGTGTGATGCCTTTATTTCCCATATGTCTTTCCAGTATTTTTCCACCTCAGCTCTTGGTGGGTCTGACCGGTTGTCATTTCCCTGCCACTGAGAGTACACCTTGGCTGCTTGTTTATTCTCTTGGCCTCTCCTTCTTTGGTGTTTCACATCCACTAGCAGATCTATGTGACCACTCTATGGCTGATGTGATGCCCCGCGACAGGTGGGAAGAAATTAAACATTTTATTCATTTCAGTGACAACACGGCAACCAACAACAGTGACAGGCTGTTCAAAATTAGGCCACTGATTGATTCTCTGCTACCCAAATTCCAAGCTCTGCCTCAAGATCAGATGCTGTCTATTGACGAACAAATGGTGCCATTCAAAGGCAGATCTGTTTTAAAACAGTACATCCCCAAAAAGCCATACAAATGGGGATACAAAATCTTTGTTTTGCGTGACACAAGAGGCCTGGTGCACTCATTTGATGTTTATGCAGGGAAATCTGATCCTCCACCAGGTTCACAAGACATCGGGGCAAGTGGGAAGTTATTGAAGGCTCTGTAAACCACCTGCTGTACTTTGATAACTGGTTTTCCTTGCTCAATTTGTTTGTTGCCCTTGCAAACAGGGGGATACCAGCCCTTGGCATTGTGCGGCAAAATCGCCTAAAAGACAGTTGCAGTTTGCAGTTTCAGCGAAGACAAAAAGCTAAAAAAGAAGGGAAGAGGGACATTTGAGGAGCAACAGGCTGTTGTTGACAGGGTGGAGATTAGGGCTGTCAAATGGATTGACAACAGAGTGGTGATTGTTGCCAGCACATTTGCAAGTGCCCAGCCTGTTTCCTTCACAGAGAGGTGGGACAGAAAGCAAAGGAGGAAAGTGTCTGTGGAATGTCCTAGCATCATCACCCTCTATAACAAGTTCATGGGTGGTGTTGATGCACTTGATGCCCTAATTGCCTACTACCGCATCCACATCAGGTCTAAGAAGTACTACCTCCGATTCTTCTTTCACTTCGTGGACATGGTGGTTGTCAACGGCTGGTTGCTCTATCGGCATGATTGTGATAACATCAATGTTCCACGGAAGAAGCAGAAGGACCTGCTGGCTTTCAGGCTTTCCATTGCACAGGCCCTCTGCATGCAAGGCAAAGATCTGTCGACCAAATAGAGGGGACGGCCCTCATCTGATGTGCAGCGAGAGTTCCAGAAGAAGCAGCGCAGAGGACCAACTAAGGCTATTCCCACACAAGATGTCCGTACTGATGCTGTGGGTCACTGGCCGCAAATCGACAGTGTGCGGCAACGCTGCAAATTCCCTAAGTGCACGGGCCACACTAGCATCAAGTGTACCAAATGTGACCTTAACCTGTGCCTAAACAAGAACAAAAACTGCTTCTGTGCATTCCACTAGTGAGGAAAAAGAAACATTCTCTCTCGCCCAGCTCGCAGCACTGGTAAAGGAGGGGACTGACACTAAGAGCTAAAGGGATTGGATGTGAGGATAAGGGGATAAGGGAATAGAAATAAGAGTCCGGCCTGAGCAGGACATGGTTTTAAATTGTACGTTGTACATTGTTACATTGTTGTATTACAAAGAACTGCTGTTGCTGCTATTGAAAACCTGCTGTTGCAGATTTATATAAATACGTAAAAAAAGGATGAATAAATAAAACATTATTTTTTCACTGTTATGTTACTGTTTTATTGTTATCTTATTATTGACCATTATGCCTGTTGTTGCAAATTTGCAACATACCAAATTTTCTATTTATTTTTTGTGCAAAAGTGAAATGAATAATCTCAACATTATTTACCATCTACTTAAAGGAAAAAACACATAAAACATTTTTTTATATACAGCTATATAAATTCAGGCGTTAAGGGGCTAGGCATGTCCGGAGCTTTTTGTCATGGTTGCACAGGTTGACCCAAAATGCAGGCTCGGAGAACGGTTAGTGAGAGAAGGGGATTTATTGTGATGTGGGAGAAGAGGGGAAGGAGAGGGTCCAATAAGAGGTGGAGAGAATGGCTGAGGTGAAGCAGTGGTGGAAATGGATGGAGGAGGCACGGAGTCTGGACGGTCTGAAGATGGTGGATGGAGATCAGGCAAGCAGGTGGCAGGAGGTGAAAATGGTGGTGGACCTGAGCACAAGAGATCGGTGGTTAGAGGTCAGGAAAACAACAAGGAGCACAATGAACAAGTAGTTTAGGATGGTCCGAACGTGAACTACCACGGAGGCTGAACAAACGATCTGACAAGGAGTGGAAGGAAGGCCAGGGTTTATATGTAGTTAGAGTGATGAGTTGATGGAAGGCAGGTGAGCTGAGGAATGGCAGGTGTGCTTCATCTGTTGATTATCCAGGAGGCCCAGGGAACTGTGACACACCCACACAGACAACACAAGGAGGGGGAGAACACAGACAACAACAAAAACAGACACGGCTGCCATCGTGACAGTACCCCCCCCTTAACGGGCACCTCCAGGTGGCCTACCAGGCTTGTCAGAATGCTGCTGGCCTTATTTTTTTTAAAAGTTATTACTGCCTGTTTTACACCCTTATTTTAAGACAGATATATTTAGAGATCAAACCAAATCAAATTTTATTTATATAGCCCAAAATCACAAAATACATTTGTCTCAGAGGGCTTTACAATCTGTACATGGAGTGACACCCTCTGTCCTTAGACCCTCGATTCGAGTGAGGAAAAACTTGCCCACCAAAAAACCTTTTAACAGGGAAAAAGGTGGAAGAAACCTCAGGAAGAGCCACAGAGGAGGGATCCCTCTCCCAGGACGGACAGACGTGCAATGGATGTCACATGTACAGAACAAATCAACACACAAATATTGTACACTCACAATGAATAATAGTGATAAATAATGACAATGATAAAATGAGAATAATGACAATGAATGATGAATTATTACAGTAACAGTGAAAGTAGTGGTAAAGATACAGATGCATAGTAGCAAATTATTAACTAACTATAAACTGTAATGGGGATATGGCAACAATGATGACGGCGACAACACATGCAGTAGACGATAGATAGATGCAGTAGACGAAAAAATATTAAAGTTTAATTTATCAACTTCATAATAAGTGTCTTCACACTAAATCCAAAATCTTGCTGCTGTTGGGGGGGGGGGGGGGGGGGGGGGGGTGAGGTGAGGGATGGGGGTTGAGGACTGAAGGGATTTGGGCATAGACATTGTTGAGAGGGTGGAGTTTGAACAGGTGGTATCTTACTGCAACCAGGGATGGAGCTTGAGCTGCTCCAGAGTGCCACGCTTCTCGGGGTCCTCGTTCAGACACATCTGCAGGAAATATAAGCAGCCTGGAAAGCAAAAGAAAGAGGTTGTGGCTCAGTTTAACAAATGGTTTTCCCTGCTTTCCCTAAAAAACTGTAACGATTCTTCAAATTGTCTAAAACTCATTGGAAATGACATGCTAGTCAGGACTGATTTGTTAGCATCAAGATCCTCTCATGCAAACTGTGTGTGTATTTATGTCTTACCTATGGACATCCTACTATTGATTGGAACCCCATCAGAAAGCAAAGTCTCGGTTTCAAATGTCTGGTCACACTCCAGCAGCTCGTACAGCAGTGCTCCCAGGTGCCACACTGTTGTGGGACCGGCCTTGTATTCTCTGGCCATAAACCACTCTGGAGGGGCCTTTGAGAAGGTACCTAGAAGACACAGCGATAGACATAAATTGGACAGTGCATAGACAGAACGGGTGACAGGGGCTTTAAGAAGCCTGGACAAGACATCATACCTGAGTAATGACGATAACTTCCCTTCTTCACAAAGCAACCACATCCGAAATCGATCACCCGAACACGAGGACCATCAGACCTACATTCCAAAAGGATGTTTTCCAGCTTGATGTCTCTGTGAAATACTCCATTTGAGTGCATTTGGATTGCTGCATCCACCATCTGCTTCAGGATGTTCTGTTATAGAAGGGAAGAGTGAAACAGATGGGTGAATGGACTTAGGTTCCCAGTCAGAAAAGAGAAACTGAAATTTATTCACTCATCCTTGTGAAAAAGGTGGTGCTGTAAGCTTGGTGACATTGTAAGACCTGCACTTTTTATTGCTAACCTACTGATAGCAGTCGTTCTGATCAATTTCATGAATTTGTCAGGCTGGAAAAGCCTTGAAACAACAATCAGACCGCTATGGAACAATAACGCTGCTTTCACAGCAAACATGTTTAAAGGAGTATTTTGCTTAGTAACTATATTGCTTCGAGTAAGATGAGAACATTGATACTACTTTAATGTCTGTAACTAAATTTGAAGCTATCACAGTAGCCAGTTATCTTAACCTAGCATAAATCTATTAGCATAAATAATGTTTCTGGTTTCACTAGGTTATCGTCCTTCGCCGAGCTTCATTACCTTTGCCTCATTTTCCTTCAGGTAGCCTCCTTTGGCTTTTCGGTATGAGTATAGATCCATGGAGGGGAATGGTCTTTCCATAACCAGGATCACTTCCTCCTTCAGTTCAAAACAGTCTAGCAGGGAAATGACACCAGATCCTCCCGGTGATTGTGCTCCACCTGCTGCTTTCACCATGAGTGCGACCTCATCGATGACTTTGCACTGTTTTCCATTTTGAACCTACAGTAAGAAAAGACATGCATAAAACTCCATCAACTCTAATCATTGTGTAATCAGTAGCAAAGTAATGACGTGCAACATTCAGCTGATAGTGCTGCAACAGTCGTATTGAATCACTTACCACTTTTTTGTAATAGACATTTTCCTTTGGAATGTGCTTGATGGCCACCTGCAAAACAGGAACAAGCATTTTACTTGATACCTCATTTAAAGGATGCAGTGAAACATAAATTGTGTGTGTGTGTGTGTGTGTGTGTGTGTTGGTGGTGATGGAGGGGAGGGGGGGGAGGGGGTGTATGAGAGTAAGAAAGATGCATCTAAGACTTACTGGTACATTGTCTGTTGTCCTCAAACCTGCAAATACGGTCCCAAAACCACCTTCACCGAGCTTATAAATCTCAGTGTAGTTTGCCTTGAATTCACCTGCACACAAACACAGACAGATATGAGCATTTGTATTACATTCAATTATTAACATCAAAGCAAATATTTGATAGTTTGGAAATATGCATGTTTTCTTGTGAAGAGTTAGATGAGTAGATTGATACCACTCACAGGTCTGTATGCTAAATATGAAACCAATAGCAGTAGTTGCTTCCCTTTGTTTAGAACAATGGAAGACTGGAAATGGACAAACAGCTAGTCTGCTTCTGTCCTAAAGTAAATACATGTACCTGCATCACTGAAGCCCATCATTGAACACAGACAAAGATCTGCACAAATGTCTGAACATGTGACTGTTTGTTTTATTGGAAGTAGTTTTGTGATGCAGACATGAGAGTGGTATCAATCTCCCAGCAGGAATGCAAATACGCACAATTCCCAAAATTATTTCTTCAACCAAGAACAAAGTCGAAATAAACTTATCAGTTTACCTCTGCTGGTTTTCACTGGGAAGGACATGTCATACATATCGTCCTCATCTGAGGATGAACTGCTGCTGCGGCTGCTGCTGCTGCTGCTAGTGCTACAACTGCTACTGCTGCTAGTGCTACAACTGCTGCTAGTGCTGCAACTGCTGCTGCTGGAACTGACCCTGCAACTGCTGCTGCTGGAACTGACCCTGCAACTGCTGCAGGGCCTGCAAGTACTGCAAATGCAACTGCTACTGCTACTGCAAATACTGCTCGTGCTACAGCTACAAGTGCTGTAGCTGGTACTGCTGCAACTGCAACTGCAACTGCTGCAGCTGCTGCTCATGTTCACTTTAGGGCTCCTCAACTTCTTTAAGGGTCTGTCTGTGTCATTGCTTGCTTTTCTTTTACTGCTCCTGACACTGCCAACCTCTGCTACTGGGATGCTGGGCTTGGTGGTGCTGGTATCATTGACAACCCTCATCTTTTTCTTGAGGGTCTCTTCATCTATGTGAGCCTTACGCTTAGTTCCCCTCACGCTGCCATCCTTAGATACGACACTGCAGGAGTTTTTGGTGTCGGTATCATTGACAACCCTCATCTTTTTCTTGGGGGTGTCTTCATCCATGTGAGGCTTACGCTTGGTTCCCCTCACGCTGCCATTCTTAGATACGACACTGCAGGAGTTTTTGGTGTCCGTATCATTGACAGCCCTCATCTTCTTTTTGGGGGTCTCTATATCAGTGTTGGCCTCCCTTTTGTTTCTGGGTTTTCTGGTGTTGGAGTCATCATCTACAAATGAGGGAAAACAGCGGGGAAACTATTGAGTCAATATTACTATGAAGTGCCTTTGTTGTCCTCATCACAATCACTCAGTCACCATGAAAATATGGCAGAATAATTGAACTCTGAGGTCCTATTACAAGTGACCAAAGGTCTGCACACATATCAGTACAATAATATGTCTATGTTAGCAAACTCTTTGTGTGATTCCTTTATAAACGAGTAAGGACCAAATAGTATTGTTTGAAAGTTTGACCAGATATCTTTGTTGTTAGATTTTATTTAGAAAAGAAAGTGCAATCTTGCTGATTTTATGGAGTACTTTTCCCATTAACTAAAACATAGTCTTGAGAAAGGGACTAAATAGCTTTCTCAAAGTATACATTTTATAATCACTATATAATTACAATGCACTTATTTCTACTTTAAAATTGTCCATGACAGGTTCGACATATTTTGCTGTTTGTACATAGTTTGCGTGTAGTTAACTTATAAAAAGTGTGGACAGCACGTCTACTTAATACAATAAATGTGAAGTTAAATGGGAAATCTTTATATTTAAAGCTATTTAGTCACTAATGGTATGAAATGTTTTGTCTTGTATAAAAGTCACAGGCTCATCCCATTATTTTATCAGTATGTAACACTTACCATGATCCTTTCTACAGGCCAGAAAAGTCTTTAAATCCTGTATACAAACACGAGCCATTGCGTTGTTTCGATAAATTTCTAATGAAATTAGAAACTGTGTGACTGAGCGGTTGATCACTTGCTGAACACTTGCTTCGATCTGGACGTTTCTTAGTTGACTGAAGTGATCAGTGTATAGAATTCATTTGTGATGATGTTCCATCCAGTTACATCATTAAGCGACAAAGAAGAAAGAATGTTTGCATCATCAGATTCATAAATATACAGATATGAGGACAAACAATTCTACAGATACGGTTTACATGAACACAGAAAATCACCCACAAATGCATGTAGGGTGGAATTAGGCAGATACACACTGATAATCAACATTCAAAAGAGAGCAGCCCCCAACACAGTGTAGTGTATCCAAATACTCCAGCTCAGAAAGTCAGAGTATTATTCAGGAAACTTTAGCTTTTTGTGATTAAAAAACATTCAAATGAGAAGCAATGGTGAGATGAAATCTAACAGTTAAATGTTGATTGTTAACATTTCAAACGTCAGTGCTTATGCAGCAACAGGGACTTGTTAGGCCTTTCAATTATACATAAGCATGCACTCAAACATTACACATTGTATTTTTTAATTTATGGATATTACTGTGCTGCTATAAAAACCTTCACTCTTCTCCGATGTTTTTTTTCACCAAATTTTAAAATCTGGTTGAATGTTTTTTCTCCCATTCAGCCAATAGAGCTTCAGCAATGTTGGGCAATCTATGTTTCGGTGCATCACAAAGGTGTAAACGGTTACCAAGGTGAAAACTAAAAAATTATTGCATGCTGGAGCAAAGAATACAGATTTGTCTGCATACATTTTGCCATTAAAATGTATGATGAAAGAATATGTGACAGACACACACTGGGTTGAGTGATATTGTGGTTTTATAAAAGAGAGATATAGAGCCCCAGCCAAAGGCAAAATAAGAAATGCTTTTACATAAAACCATAAGTAACCACAGTTCAATAATATTTAATATTTGACCTGCTAAAATATATCTATCACTAACTAGGCTTACATGCTGTTTTGCTTTCATGACTCTGACTGACATGTTAAATTTCAGATTAAAGTCCATTGAACAACATGTGCAAGAGGTTTGAATTGAATTCCGCAGACTTTCATGATTTTTTTCTGCCAAAAACTGACAAGGAGACACTCAAAGACACAGGCTGGTTAATAAAGTGTTATTTTTATTTTATTGCATTTTTTAGGACCCATTTCATATCCAGATTCTCTGGGAACGTCTCACTCAGGCAACAATTGCTGCACCTGATATTAAATCAATATTCTGACATTCTGACATATACACACATTGCAAATCTTCTCTTCGGCATACATTCCTTATTAAATTAGTCAAAATTGTGTATCTTTTGAAACATGCTTTTTTATGAATTATTTCTTTGTGATTGGGAGCCAACTCTGCAAAAATTGGCAGTTGCCTCGCCGCGAGGTGCAAACCCCATTTGGCAGCCGAAAGCGTGCAAGTTTGTTTGAGTGAAAACGTTAGGTCTTCTGGTAGACGGCGTCTGAATGACAAGCGAAGGGAAAACGGATGTCTTCTGATAGAGCCTGTTATTATGTCTCCTCCCTTATTTTTTTTTACTTTCCTTTCACATCTTAAGCCTCTATGTGTACCTGCCACACCGCCTCAGGATAGCACAGCAGTCAGCGGGTGTCACAGGGGGAGTGTGTAGGTGAAGAGGTGTTTGTGGGTTTTGTGTGTATGTGCTTTTCTGTATATTATTGAGGCTGGCTGAGAGGGATGCTAAGAAGAGCGATGCTGCAAGGGTAGTGCGGGAAAAGTGTGTGTGTCTGTGTGTGTGTGTGTGTGTGGGGGGGGGGTTATCTAGTTGCCTCAGCAGCCCCTTGCTGAGCATCTTAGCTTGATAAACAGGGAGATTGGAGAAAGGTAGCAAATGCCTCCAGGAGAGAAATGTAGTGGAATCAAAGCTCTCTCTCTCTCTGTCTCTCTAGCTCTTTCTCTCTATCTCTCACTCACACATATTAATGAATGCAAAACACATATGCACAGAGGCAAACACACGCACATACAAACACAATCTCGCAGAAGAACAGACACCCTCACATCCTCATGCACACATAGGACCATTATCTATGAGTGCCACCTGGCTAACAAAGGTTTAGTATAACATGGCAAACAGCCCAACTGGATCATGTGTTGGGCAGAGAGATGTAGACAGAGAGAAAGAAATAGAAATAGAAAGACAAACGACGGACACAGCGACTTTTTGATATTGTCTAACGAACCCAGACGTGGAGGTACAAAATGAAAAAAACAAAACACAGATAAGAAAGGTCTGGCAAGGGAAAGAGGTGATAGATGGAGGAGTTCAGAAGAAGAGAGCTCAGCAGAGAATAAGTTGAGAGCCAAAAAGATCAATGACCCAATGAAGAGAAAGGGTCAAAGATGAAAGAGAGAGATGCGGTGATGGAAATAAAAAAAAAAAGCAGAGTGTGGCAAAGATATGAGCGGAAAAGATGAAAAGGCTGGCTCCAGGAAGGAAGTGACAGAACGTAGCTCTCTGGAGAAGAGGAGAATACATAGTGAGAGATAAAGTGTGTGTATAGCAGCTGTCGCTTAAGGAATCAAGGGGTCCGACATCATGGGACAGAATGACTGGGGGGGATCTGACCGTTTAAGATGAAAGACCTGAGGGAATCTCTTTGCATTCTTCACAGAGTGATTGCTGCCGTCAGCATGTTGTGTCGGGAACATATTTTATAGTAAATTGGCAAAATTGGCACACAAATATAGATAAGATAGTAAAGAAAATGTAGTGTTTAATTAATTGTTGGTTTAATTAAACAATTAATTTCACAGAAAAACAATAAAAAAAATAAAAATAATTAGCTGAACTGTACAGCTACATGCTTGTTAACTGTAATCTTAATGGCTAATGAATTTCACATCACATGAAGAATGTGGGAAAGGAACACAGCACAGTCTATAAAAAGCAATAAAAGACAGATATCTTTTAGATAGCAAGACAGAACAAAGATACTAACACTTCTGCATCCGCTAATATTTAAGTGACGGGAGTCTGTACTAATGCTGGCCCCACACACATCACCTCTGCTGACGGTCGTTGGAGGTGTTTCCGGTTAAAGGCTGGTCTCAACAGATTATCTGCCCAAATAAAACTGTCGTGTGAGGGGTTTACAGACATAATCGTAATGATACAGACTGGATTGGAGTCTCCCCAAATATCAAACATGTTTGATATTTACGACTTGAAATACTTGTGTGAAAGAAAGTCTAGTGTGAAAAGAACAACAATGGCATATTGAGCAAAAAAAACATAATAGCCGATGAGAGCGAGCTGACCAGGAAGCTGTCTCCAACTGATTTTTTTTATACTGACATGTAAACATATAAACAATAAAGGCATCCGTGCTAGACCTTCAAAATCAATACAAAAAACTAAGTATTAAAAGTATGCACACCATAACTTATGAAGAAGAGACCAACCATGGTAAAAAAAAACATAAATGTTAGATTGATTAGTTAACAAGATACATCTGGTATAACCATCCATAGGATCAAAGAAATTCACAATAGTTTCCCCATGAATCTTTACAAAAACCATGTCAAAGGAAAAAAAATCATATGTAAAATATCATAGAAGCATGGCTCGGTCTTGTGTGTAGTTTGTTTGGCACAATGAAAAAAAAAAAAGACCATATGTCATGTGAAAGGTGACAAAAAGTTTCAGTGGAGTTTAATATTTACACCTGCAGTACAGTCACGGTTCCTGACATTATATATTATTTATGGCTGACATTTTTTTTTTTCCTTTAATGTTTTCCCATTCTGTATTTGCCTCTCAACAAGTAATTACCATTCATACTGTTGGAGTCCAGCGAATGATTCACACGCGCGATAGATGTGACACGGAAGACAAAAACCGGTGATTACATGCATTCAACATGACGGCAACATCCAATCATGAGTGTGAGTGTCGTGTCAGACGATGCTGTTGACAGTCTTCTTAATGGCTTCGGGTCAAATAATGTGATGAATCCTCTCAGATGATACTTGATGCTCTTCTTCTGTTGCACACTGCCAATGTAAATATATGTATTATTAAAAGACAAAATGTGTACGGGGTGACCACAATGCACTTTAACACCCTCCCTATTACTGGTTGCTAGATACTGGATATCAACGCCACGAAGGAGTAGAGCTGGAAAACACTTATACATGGCGTGCACGTGGAAGGTTGAGGTTTTGAGATGACTCACTTGGCTCCATTATTACCCAGAGCACTAATACAAGCAACCAGCAGTAGCAGAAAAACACTACTGCGTGATGAAGGAAGGCTTATTGCTGTTTTTGCAGCTGCAGAGTCATTTGCTTTCTCCTCGTCTACTCTATTGGCCGGGTAAATCCCTCCTCCTCTCACAGTGCAATCACTCTCCCTCAAACTGGCTCCTTTTTTTTCTTTTTTTTTTTTTCTTTTTCCATCTCCATCAAACCCAAACCCTTCACACGCCACTTTCCCCTCCCTCTCTTCTGCCTTCGCCAGTTTCTCTCATTGGTGGATTGTTGTTGTCATTTTTAGCTCCCCCTGTTCGTTCTTTGTTTTAATTTACAATTCAAAGAAGTTGCTATTAATTATTGCCAAGGTGGAGGAAGAAAACATAAACAGATACAGCTGGCAACCATGATAATGTGACAAAGGCAAATGGTTCAATAATGGAAAATCAATCAGCAAGCAATGAGAAAATAATGTCACGTCACAGCGAAAAGACAAATTGAGGAATTGGAATAATCTGAAGTGAATCACTTTCTCCTATTTAGAAAAGGTCAAAAATGCTCATCACCTGGACTGAATCTGAAATAAACAGGTTTATTGAATGTAGAATAAAGCATGCATTAGTACAGAAATTAAAAGAAAAAGAATTCATTTTTGGCAGGTTTGTTTCACTTTTATTTTATACGAGCAAATGATATTTGAATCTGAATTTGAATCATTTAGATAATAAATGAACGGATTTAAAGTTGGGTTTAATCTAGATTTCGCAAACAAAATGATTGTAATAACATAACTTTATAACACACTTCACACAGCAGACCGGTCTTGTTCTCAATTAAATGTCTTTCAAATTTGGTGCACCAAAAATAACATAAACATTTTCCCCAAAAATAGAAATAGTTAGTTCAGTTTGATCGTCTCCTGAAATCCTCTCCCACAGGCCTACCACGCTGATAGCAGGGCAGATGAATAGCTCCTAGACTTCCTCAATCCAGACACTCGACACGGGTGGCTCGCCATCGCCCTCGTCGGGGAGAGATTCAGATTCAGTCCAGGATCCAGAATCCGGGGATATCCAAAAACCTAGCCTGTGTAGCAGAACACGGCTTATAAACAGATGCAATTCTATTCAACTTTCTGAACTGTACAGCTTCACTTTTATCAACATCAATTTTCAATACAAACTTCTGATATTTAATCCATGGATTTAGGATAATTGTTGTACTGCAATTTTTTTACTTTTTACATTTAACAACCAACTTTAATTTAACGGCCCAAGGAGTATAGAACCCTTAATCACAATACTGTGACACCTTGTGGTCGTACACACCAACAAGGGAAGTAACTCACACCATTTTTATAGTCTATATATAGTCTATATGCTTGTGCAATAATTTTCTTCTTTTACGTGAGGTTTAATTACTCGTTGTTTTCGTACGTTCATTCACTCTACTCCGTTGTCTGCACGTTAAACTGCGTCTCTGTCTAACCTGAATGAAAAGGCGGGACTTAGATCATTTTGCACCAATAAGAATTAAGTATTCCTCCTGAACCAATAACCTAATTGTTATCAAGTTTTTGTTTTGTTTATTACCTTACTGATCGAAAATGAGATATTCGAGTTAAGATAAAATAATGACTTAATATGAAAAAGCGAATGAGGTAATAAAAAGCAAGAAAATAAATAAATTGTCATTAAAAGAAATTAAAATTATGTTTAAGTAACACTTAATTTCCCAATGGGTTACAAAATCATTCGGGATATTTTATCTTAGTCTGTCGTATTTAGGTTCAACTTTCAACATCTGTAATTCAGATTCCACTGAGATCTGTATATCATTACAGTTGACTCATAGGCCCAACCTGTAACTACAACATGAAAGTGATCGGTTAAATATGTATCTGACCCTTTGAGACACAATTAATTGATCTGAAATTTAATTGCCAGATCGGTGATCTTTCTCGATAGACATTACCACCTTGTAGGTGCCACGCTCAGACACGGTGGAACATTCACTTTCAAACATTAATGCAAACCAAAGTTTTATTGGTATCTGTTGATGTCTCCAATGCCAATGTTGTTGGAGAACGGTGTTACAAGAGTAATGTTTCTTTTCCCTTACAAGTGATCGTTGTAAGTACAGACACCAGCTTGCAGGCAACACATAACAAAGGCTCTGTGGAGTTTTTGTTATAAACAAACACACAGAAGTCGTGTTTACATTGAATGTTACTTACCAAAATGTATTGTGTGCATCCTTGAGGTCTAACAAACTTGTTGAATGCATTTCATTTCTCCTGAAACATTTTTTATTTATTTATTTATTTATTTTTTTAAATCCTGTTTTGTTTATCAGTTTGCAGTTTCTTTTCTTCCCTGCCTTTGCTGGCACTTTGCAGCATTTGTGCTCGTGTCCTCAAAACAGGGACAAACTCATTGGTTACCTTTTACCAGACAATAGGAAAGTTTAATTTTAAAAATTCAATTAATAGTGATATAACAACAATATAATATAATATGCCATGGGCAACGTTTGTCATTTCACTTGTCCAAGTCGCGTCAGCAGAGGCATAAATTGACAAGCCTGTCTGCTGAATATATATATATATATATATATATATATATATATATATATATATATATATATATATATTTTAATAAAAGAGAAAGAATAAATAAAATATTAAATAAGAGATGTGTTCCTGCCAAAGCCAGGCAAACCCAGGTATTCTGCCAACCCCAAATTGGATCCATGATGGAACCTGCTATTGTACTGTATTGTATTGCAGCAGCTAATCATCATATGACCAATAGAGAAACAATGGGTATTGTATTTCTGAGAGTGTGTGGTGGACAGATATTTTTATAACCTTTTTTTGTCAACCTTTTGAAATTTCCAGATCCTTATAGACTGCATGATAATGACTTTTTCATTCAATAATATTTGCATAAAACAGCGTAGCCCTTATTGTCAGTACAGCTGCACTGTGTGTCTTTCAGAGACAGACGCACACAGAGACTGAAAAATAAAATGTTTGCCCATGAACACGACATGGCTGGAGGGGATGAGGTGGGGAGGAACTATTTGATATCCAGCAAGCAAAAGCTCAGTGAAAACAAGTAGATCGGGGATATAATCAAAGTCTCTGTGTGTTTGTGTGTGTGTGTGTGTGTGAGCTGGAGCGAGTAATTACATGACAATATTTCTCTTTGACATGGATATTTTACATGAGCCCACTGAGACTTAAAAACAACAAACTCCAGACAAACACAATGCGACACGCTCGTAAGACTCTCTGTGTGAACAGTGGATCTGTAAACACACGTGTGATTAAACAGTTAGCTTTCTGTGTCTTATCAAGGTTCATCATAGCGTTTTCCTTTTACATCTATGCCTTGGACCTTAAATTCTCAGTTAAAAGCTGGTGTTTAGGCGAGATGCTCCACATGCTCCTCGCGAATGTGCCCCCAACTCGAAATCCCACCTTCCATTGGTAGAAGCTTGCAGTGTTGTATCTATAAGTCTGACACGCGACAAGCAAAACAGAAAAAATGGAATTTGTCGGTAAGCAATACAACTGGCTTGATCAGAAACACTTCTGAACCTCCAGTATAAATTCATAGCTGAACAAGGATCCTTATAGCAATGAAAAACACAATAAAACAATAAACTCAAATCAGAGGTCACCAATGAAGCTTGAAATAACAGCATAAATCAGTCAACAGAAAGACATGTATCATTAAGTAAAAATCATCTAATACAATTGAGAATCCATGTTCCCAGAATAATGAGTGTTGCTACAGCTGCCAGCTAAAACAACATATGGTGATTACGTACTGTAAGTGATATGATCGCATTATATTGTCTTGGTGACAGTTTGCAGTAGGAGAAAAATAAAAAGGATAGATGTCGGGCCTCCGAAGCCACCAGGCTAACTTCAAAGTTACAAAAGAGGGTTTCCCGACCACTTCAACAGAACTTTCAACACACGCCATGTCAATTTCTTTGGCTGTTGAGCCAATCTTCCATCACAATAAAGACTCAGTCACTGCTCCAGTGTGTGCTTTTTGATCGCTGAGCGGGAACCAGTTTGGTGTGTGGAATTGTTTGTGTTGCCTTTACAAATCACAGTGTGAGTGTGAGAGACAGCCCTCTGACTTTATAAAACAACGCACAAGTTCAATGCTGTGATAAAAAAAAAAAAAAAAGCGTGAAGGAAACATCTGAGATAATGCACCTGGAAATGCTTTCCGTTTTATTTAACTTCATGCTATGAGAGTCTCTCGCTTTAAAAGAAAAGGTTCTGTTGTGTGTTGGATCGTGGTCACACAGCGGAAACAGATGAATCCTCTAGTAGGAGCTGAGATACCGCATGCGGCTAGATAGATAGATAGATAGATAGATAGATAGATAGATAGATAGATAGATAGATAGATAGATAGATAGATAGATAGATAGATAGATAGATAGATAGATAGATAGATAGATAGATAGATAGATAGATAGATAGATAGATAGATAGACTAACTTTAAACCTGGATGACTGAAAATCAGCACAGAGTACAGAAAATGAACGTGCATACTTCTGCAGTGATGCAGGAGACAGAGGACAGAGGTAGGGTCAAGAAAGCTACTTTAAATACCTTTTAAAAAACATCCTGATCCTGATTATCATTTGGATTCCAACATTCTTTCTCTTTTAGCTCAGTTTTTGCTCTCTACCGACTCCTGGGTTAGGGTTAGTGTGGCTCTTTAGCTGCTAAATGCTCCACTATGTTCACCAGCTAGTCTACCTGATTGCTGTTTGGTGAACGTGGGTGTTCAGAGCTTTTTCTCTTACAATGCAGCCACCTGCCGCAGTTAAAAGCAACGCCATGACAGCAATGAGATCAGTTGCAAGTCGTTCCAACTTGTGTCATATCTTATCTGTTTTTCAGAAGGTCTAGATAGGATATTTTAAACAGGTTAGCAGACAACAAAAATGGTTAAAGAGTTATTGTGCATATTCTTATCATGCATGTTCCCCTCTTGCAACTTCTTGGTAATAAAGCTAAGAAAACACAGGGCATCCAAGTTTTACGACCCAATATAAGATGCATTTATCTTGACCTTGAAAAGACATCTGCAAGCACACTATTCCCCATCAATACAGCAGAAAGAAACACAAAGATACTGTTCTGTATCAGCTTTATTTACCAAGATTTATTTACAGGTAGTTTAAACTGTAAAACTGTTAAATACAGTGTGTAATTATGTAGATTTTGGTTTCATTAATCAACAGGAGAGGATCATTTTAACAAGTAAATCATCTTTGCTAGAATTGAATAGAGCTACATCTACGGTTGCTGTAGGTGCGGCGTTATGGTTGTGTTCTTTCCCAAATGATTAAGTACATGACTTTTATCCTTCTCCTGCCCTTCTTTGACACCAAATGTGTTGTACAATAAGGCTGTTCTTTTGATCCCCCCAAAGTTAAATGACAGATCACAGCAGCAAACACAAATCCGATGTTAGCTCTCCTACTAGGGGGTGGAGGTAGCCTAAAGATAAAATCACAGGAAAGGGATTAAGAGGAGTCATCTTGGACACCTGCAACAGGAAGAAAAAAAAAACACTGAATTGATCATGCACAACAGCAACTAAACTTTACGGATTAATACGACACAAAGCATGTGATGAAAAATAAGTAAGCGTTTAATTACAGGAGTGCTCAAAGAGAGACAAAAATGAGACAGACAACAAAATCTGTAAAACCGAGACACCTTCACCCAGGAAAATATAACCGTCTTTCAAATAGTACACAGATTCAATTCAAATGCTCCTATAGTGGATTGATTTTGCTTCTGAGACTTAAAGTGGCGCAACGATGCTCATCTTTAGTTTAGCCTCGACCTTGGAACAGCCAACAGTCCCTGTTATAGATGGTAAACGGCTGCATTCATATAGCACTCTTTGTCCAAAGCGCTTTAGCATCGTTGTTTATTCCCACTCATTCACCTGTTCACACAATTGCAGCGAGCTACCATGCAAGGTGCTCGCCTGACAAACGGGAGCAATTTGAAGTTCAGTATCTTGCCCAAGGACACTTTTGCACTTTTGAAATCAATCCCAAAAGGTAATGCAGAGACAATATAGTGATGATGTGCGAGACATCTACATTTGTCCTCTATATCTGCTTGCACCTTTGATACTGAAAAAAGACATTATGATATATGAAGCTTCTCCTCAAGAAGATCGAGAAAAAAAACCCAGCTACTGACTTAAAACAGTTGCAGGAGTTATGTAGACATGTTAAAAGAAAACTTATCGATGCAATATTTTCCCTTCATGTGTGAGCTGTGTGTGCAGAATCGTTATTTAACTACATTAAACAAAATAAGAAGAAAGCGCTCGTGCTATCTAATGGTCTCAAATCATTTTGAGAGCACAAAGCAACTCCGCAGTTGGCTGGAGCATCAGCTTTGTGCTTGATTAGGTAAAGATAAATAGAAAAGAAAAAACATGACAAAAGGTTGAATCAAAACAAAGTAAAATATATATTTATATATGGATCTCTGCAGAGAAAAAAAAAAGTGTTGACTTGAACAGATACAGAATTTTGTTGTTGAAATACTATTTATTCCAGATAAAAGTATATCAACCAGACAATTTTATTCTGACATTAATTACTATATTGAAAAATGTCTACTTGATGAGGTGGTAACGGTTTTCATCACATAGCACAACCAATGCATGGAGAAAAAAAAGCTGTCTCTTCCTTTTTTTCCAATTTGCTGATAAACCATACACACCTATTGTTATTTTTCTTTTTGAATGACAACCTATTCTCCAGATGTCAAGATAACAGCCACTGCTAAGGAACACCCACGCATACACGTGTGTGGACACACACACACACACACACACACACACACACACAGAAATGCACACAGTTTCTCAGGTAAAGGTTATAGACTTGAAGAATGTTCTCATTAGTTCTCTGTACAACACTATCAGTATACTGCCTCCATCGTGGAAGGTGTGTGTGTGTGTGTGTGTGTGTGTGTGTGTGTGTGCGTACATGCATATGTGAGGATAATGAGCTGATAGTACTCTCCAAGAGTGAGGTTGTGTGCTGAAAGCCAAGGTGGTAACTAACACTGACAACACTCTCCATCACCGTAAAGCCCCTGATGTTGAGAGCACCAGAGCACAATTATTAGCTTCTCTCGCTGTCACTCATACACTCGTAATAGCATGTTGTGTCTGACTTAATGCCAAAATACATTGACATAAAGGCCCAGTTAAATTTAATACCAAAATAAAAACTATCCAATTGGAACAAACGACCATCAAATGTTTATATATGTCAAATGCATCTAAGTATTTATTTTGTGAGAAATATATTGAGTTAAGAAGAGATCGTGCTTTGGGTTAAAAATGTCCATTTTCAGCAACCACTTTAATGTGACTCTGGAAAGTGCATCGACTTTCATGGAGCTTTGTGCTTATTTTTTCCATGATGTGAAAAACACGTAGAGAGACTCGCCTTCATAGCCTACACATATGAACATGGACCTACTGCTTTTGTGTTGGAGAAAACAGCGGAGCATGCGAGAGTGAATTCCCATGGATTAAATACATTTGCCGCCTTAGGCCAAGATTAAACCGAGCAGCGGTGAAATAGGAAGTGACAAATAGTGCCTGTACCGAGGAGCAGCCTATTGTGTATCGTCTGTATGTTGTGGGGGTGTTTGTGTTGGCTCTTTTCTATACTGTATGATGATACGTGTGCACTGTGCATGTGTAATATAATATCGCTCTGTGTCATCGCTGTGTGTTTATATGCATACAAGAGTCCGAGAAAGAAGGGAAAGAGATAGATATAAAAATAAGTAAAAGAGAAATAAAAGGTTTTGACAGACTCACAACGAGCGGTGTAATTTTTTTTCAATAAAGGCAGTTTATAAAAAAAATCCTAAGGGGCCCAGTAGAAGGAAGACACTGCAGTAGCTTTGTTGTGGAGACGAGGGGGGAGATGGAGCAGCGGAGACACCAGTCTCGTCTCAGAGTATGGGGGTGTGCAGCTTTGGTGGCTGAGACTCCACTGCAATGATTTGTCAGCTGTTGCAGTTTCCTGATTTGTGCTGTGGGTTGCTCAGAGGTTCAATATACTTTCACTCTGAAAAAAAAAAAATCAGAAAGCCGGATGTGATGCTTCATCTGCCAGACGACCAAGCACGAACGGTGGTAATCAGACCTGAGAGACAGAGGGGTCACTTCCAGGACACTGGCTCTGTCATCAAGGCCTATGTGAAAAAGTTTTAGCCACCAGGTTTTTTTCCTGATCAAAAGCAAAAATATAACACAACAAAATAACCCAATCTATTTGACGTGACAACGGTTGTGGTCACTGAATTAATGTGTGAAGTTGGTATGACAGTGAATTCAATTCTCATACTGCCGCATGTGAAAGCAGCATCTCGTCTGGCTCATTTCTCTCCAGGTGTCAATCACATGTGGGCTCCCACATTGGCTGGTGTGAAGCTGAGTGTTCCAGTCACGAGCAGGAACTTTGTTGTGTGTGTTCAAAACAGTTGTTGTCTGTATATTGTATATTTGCTGCTTTTTTTGTAACTTCAACGTACATGGTGACAAAAGGCTCCTGCACACTTCTTGTTTTGCTGCTTGGTGCCTCCTCAGTAATATATATATATATATATTTAAAAACTCTTGCAACAAAACCCGAAGCCTGACTTTCAAAAACCAATATGGGTCCAAGCCTTTTGGAACCACAAAAACACTTCTTTATGTAAGCAAAGAAAACCAATGGTGCTCCAGGACTTTTATCCTCATGGGGGCATATTCTTGCCACAAGATCAATTTCTCTCTTCCTTTACCTTTATCAATCTGTCTCTCCCACCCTTTGCACTCCGTCTTTACCTCCATCCATCTCTCTCCTGCTTCTACCTTACCATTTATTCTGCCTTCCCTCAATCCATCTCTTTCTGTCTCTTTTCCTCCCATTTATCTCCCCACTTTCTTTAGTCTCTCTCCCTCCTCTCCTCTATATCTCTGTATCTCTGTGTATTAAAATGCGTCATTTGGATCCATTCTCAGCTCCCCACGCTGCAGCTTTTCGTTGCCTCATTCAGAAAAATAAAGAGCATCTCATCAGCTTTCTGGAGATCAATCTGTCTGTCCTTTCCTTCCTCTGTTTGCCTGAGCAAAGAGATTAACAGATTACTCCTTCTTCCCGCTGAAGAATGTCTGTTTGCCATGTTAAGTCAAGACAAGAGGTGAAGGGAAAGTAGATTTGGTGTCAAGAGTGTATGAGCCATTGGAGCTGGGGTGGAAGACTTAGGAGTTGAGCTCGCAGATGGGGTTTCAAAACAAATATGTGGATTCTGCAGTCTCCTGTTGTAGTTTTACAGTTTCAATTTAGACTACACAAGCAGCCGAAAGAACAATCTAATAACAGAAATTCAAAGGTTAGAACTAAGACATTTTTCTCAGTTATTTCTTACTTATTTTGACCGACCTCTCATTGTTCATTATTATTAAGTTCATCCCTTCTGCATGTTTTATGTTTTAGATCACCATCTTCAACCTCTTGCTTCAACTGTCGGTGGTGTCCTTCAGCCAGCATGGCATTAAACTGAGCGCTGTGTTTGCAGTCAAAGTCAGTCAGGATAGACACATCACACTGGTGCTTTTATCTTATTGCAGTGACACACGTCTTGGACGTGAGACGCAACCACATGTTGTCTTGATTATCACGACAGTACGACTTTTACTGCCCGCTAATGCAGTGATTCACATTCTTGATGTTTTCCTTTCCGTAAGTCAGCCCATATGACCATGCAATCATGTGAACCACATGTGGTAAATGACATGCAATCAAATCTCTAATCAGGGACTTTTGTCCCACCAAGAGATGGAAGAAGATGAACTTGTTCTAATCAGTGAGGTTGCACTATACACAGTGGCCACATTTATATTTTGCATTTTGCATGATTGTGAGTGTCTCTGTAACATGAGGTTATCCGCTGCTTTTGATTCAGATTGACACAAACTCGTATATCTCGTTTAAATTCCATCCTCACTTACCGATGCTTGAAGCAAGTATTGGTGTGGACTTCTTGATTGGGTCACAGGAAGAGCATCCAATATTACATTTACTTTAATAACCATCCCATCTTTTTACCTAAGTCTGCCTCACTCTCTGACATTATAATAGAGCTTTGCTCTGCTTGGGTCTTTGGCTGATGAGCTTTTGCAATTTCCTACACACTCAGCATAGCCCAGCAGTTGCACCTTGCCTGGTATCTTATCAAACATTAATTGACTATTAAGGCCAGATTTTTCTTCTCTGTTGGACTGTGTTTCTTTTCAAGCTCAGCACATGATTTGAAAAAAATAAAGTGTATTACAACAGGGGACACTAGTGTTTATTTCATGAGAGTTTTTATCTACTGTATATACTCCTGTTATGTACTCAGCATGTTCAAACAAGGTAAAAGTGTTAATGTCAACAGTATGTTAATGTATCTGGCATAATACATCTACAGAAGCCTATTGGTGTCATTTGTGTGCACATCATGGGTGAAATTGTTAAGATGTAGGGAATTGGTTGTATTAAATACTCGAGTGGTCGGCGCTGACTTTGATAGTGTCACGCCTGGACTAGGTTTGGACCCAACTGCACGACTCAGAAAACAAAGTACAAATAAAGGACGTGTATTTGACAAAAGTATCAACCAAAAACGCTCCACTAGGGGGGAAACAAACAAAGTATGAACCAAAAATTACTCGGAGGAGGAAAACGATTAGACACAAAGAAGCAAAATAAATCACAGAACAAACTCAAAACTACTGTAATAAGGGAACAGAAGCGAAATCCAAAGTAGCAACAAAATTCAAGAAACAAACCGTAAGTAAGAACTTGACAAGTCATGAGCATGAAGCTGGTTATCTGTCCGGATGGCGAGCGCGATGAGAGGGTCCAGGTCTGCAGGCAGGTCCAGTGGCAACAGTAGCTCCTGGATGTGAGCCAGTATTTGCTGGACCTGGCCCGCCAGCAGGTTTACCTGGGACGTCATGGCTTCCTGGAAATCCCCCTGGCATTTTGCCAGTGCCTGCACCCCCAGGTGCAACGAGGACATCTGCTCCTCTTGTTGGTTTAACCGGGCTCCCTGAGCCCGTATCGTTGACATGAGCTGGCCTGGGTCAGCTGGGTCCATACTGGCCAATTCGTACTGTCAGGCCGGGACTCAATGAGGACTCAGATGCAGAGTTTGGCAGACAGCTGTTTTATTCAGGTCGACAATATCCTCAACTGAGTGAGGCTATGAAAATGGCCTAAACTAGAGGAAGCAAATGATGACTCCAAAGGAGGAAAAAACACTGAACTAATCTTAATAAAGATAAACAAAATCAAAATCACTCTCAACGAGGAACAACAAAAAAGGCTATGACCACTCATAGTGGGCTATGAAATAAGGCTTTGGTGAACGCTACGAGAGACGAAACACTTCGGCACGGGACAAAGTGAGACGCAGACAATATATACACAGGGTAATGGGAAACAGGTGGAAACAATCAGGGCGGGGAAGACAATCAGACCGGTGATACGTGAGGAAGGGCAAGTGACCTGAAACGAGAGGACAAGTGAATATCAAAATAAAACAGGAAATGACGAGACAAGACAAAAACCCCACTTGACCTCACCGCGGTGTGACAGATAGTTTCTGGATACTGATGTACTGTGTATATCTTGTTAATGAGAACATTAAATGCAACACATTTTTTGTAGTGTAAACATTTTGTACAGTTCACATCTCGGTGCATAAAACCAATGATCTGGTGTTTTATTTTTCTTTCCTATTCTTGCAGTATTGTCTAATGAACGTTCAGACTGTTGACACACACACCTTCCCCGGTTTTGGAATCAAGGTGACATTAGATGCATTACAGAATACACAGGAAACCATTAAATACACAGGTATGAGTAAAGTTACATTAATAACTCCCCAGTACTCCCCATTAACCTAGAAACACACTTTCCTGTGTAAGATCAGTGGAGTACCTCTTTATACATTAACTGCTCTGTAAGTTTCTAAAGTTAAACACATAACCTTGTGTACAGCAGCATCTGAACCATTTACTGTAAAGATCTTATAACACAGACACAGTATATAAGAAATTGTTGTCAATATTTAGATAGATAGATAGATAGATAGATAGATAGATAGATAGATAGATAGATAGATAGATAGATAGATAGATAGATAGATAGATAGATAGATATACTTTATTAATCCCAAAAACTGGGAAATTATATAATGAAGAAGAGCCTTTTCACTAGATCACACAGTTCTCATACGAGTCTCTACTGTTATTAGCATTAATCAGTTAACAATAGCATCCTTCTGTTAATTTAATTGAGAGACTTTAATCCTGTGTTAACTTAATTGTATAGAAATATAGTAAGTGTTAGTTGTCATTTAATCAATGGGAGCATTTTCCAATCGGGTGCCGTTATCATCAGGACAGTACTGTGAGCCAGTGTCTTCCAAAATGGCCATATATCTATTACAAAATGAAGAATATCAACATTTTCTTATCTTCCTTCTCTATGGTTAGGGGTTGGTTAAGGTCAAGGGCACCTATAACTGCTAGGTTAAGGTTATGGATGATGTTAACGATTGGTAAGAGATGGGATCAAGACCTAAAAGGCAATCGATTTAGTTGCAAATCTGAAAAAAAAATAGACCGTATTTAGGTCACGGCTCCAAATATAATGCACAAGTGAAGTCTGAGCTCAGTTCATTAGAACAAAGCATATCTATTCTGTCAGATGCGCATGAGATAAAGAGACAAATAAAAAAAACGCAGCTGAACACACATCCAGCGTAGAGTGAGAGTTTTTCCATAATCGCACAATTCTATACCTCACAATTTATGGCCAACATTCAGATACGACACAGGAAGCAGCGTACCCTACATGTAGAGAAGCAGAAAGGAAATAGATAGATAGATAGATAGATAGATAGATAGATAGATAGATAGATAGATAGATAGATAGATAGATAGATAGATATACTTTATTAATCCCAAAAACTGGGTCAGTGTCACTCTTACTAGTCAAAGTCCAAAAAAAGTGATTTATTTACATGTGCCACCATGATACGATAGTGGTGAGAATAATATATATAATGAACTGATGACGTCTGAAGCATCAAATGATTCTTCAGAAAGTGCTTCATTCAAATTTGACCGGATTAAAGTTTTGCAGCTGAACGATATCCTCAACAATGTTGGGATAACGAAAGAAGAACAAGATCAATGTATATATGGGAACATTTCCACCTGACACTAATGTAATACAAGCAATATTTCAGTAAATATTCGCATCACGACTCATGAAATGTCACACAAAATACCATTCAACATGTGAGTTTATACTTTACTGCAGCACTTCTTAAGGAAGAGTAGTAGTGAATAACATGTCGGCTTCTTACTTGCTCATATATGAGACAGAAACCACGAAATCAGTGAGGTATGGTAGGACTTCAGCCACAGTCTTGAAGGGCTTCATGAAATCTGACCATTACTATGGCAACATAGAAAAGTACAGAGAAAAACAAAAAAGCTAACTTGGTTTAAGTGTCTTATCTGAGGAAACTTAACTTAACTCTTGACTGATGTACAACTTACTTAAATAGGCCCTTCAGTGTACTGCACACTCAGTCTGGGCAGAACCATAATTAATCATGGCTGACTTTGTCCCTTTTTATCACTTAGGACAGGTAACGAACATTCAAACATCACTAATACGCAAACCAAGGCATATAACAAGACTTACATTTCCCTCCGCATACTGCCAAGAAACTTTATTTGTTGTAAAACACAGTATCTTAAACTCAACAACCCCCGTATTTGGTTTATTCCGCGACATCACTGATGACAAAGCAGGAAGTGTTTGCTTGTCGCGCCCTTTGAACCTGGAAGCACAGGAAGTAAGGTAAGCTAGCACAAAGAAAGCTAATGCTTAACTCAAGAAAGTCAGGATTCAATCAGAGCAGAAATAATTACAGTATTTGTTTGAACCAGCTGATGGTTACTGTAACATATTACACTAAACAGAAAGAACCCTTGGATAGCGATTGCTAGCAATGGAACGGACATGGCATGAATGTGTGCAGCCATTTTATTACTGTTATTTATTTATTCTCAACTAAGAATAAGGCAAACCTTTCCTTTGTATGTTTCCTCAATCAATTCTCAGCATATATACTGTACATGCGGTTAATGGCAGTACATATCAACACAAAGGAGGAAGTAGTTGCCAGATGGGTCGAGAACAGAGCACGCCTGTTTATGCCATGAATATTTTTTTTATAGCTGAAAATGCAAGTGTGTGTGTACTTTCATAAGTAGCCACTATGGCAATGGGAGTTTCTTCCTTCTACATGTTCATACAATTTCACAATGACTGAGGTGTGCGATACAAAATGTCCTGTATGCAACAGTTAATATAAATATGTAAACGTCTGCGGTTGTGAACTCATATACTCATGTATATACATATACTGTATATACTTATTCTCGAGTTTTCTGCGCCTGGGAGCCAGTAAAAACCCTCAGCTACTGAGGAGTTGACAGGTTTTTGTCTGTGAAATAAACAGGAGTAGTAGTAATGGCTACTGTTGATGAACAGGGGAGGGAAGCTGTGATGGAGAAAGATTTCTGAAAAATGTGCAGTGCGATGAGGAAAAACCCTGCAGTGAAAATAATTCTTTTTCCATGAAAAGGGAAGCAAAAAAAAAAAGAAATCAAAAATAATAATCAGCCCCATTCAGCAGGAGAAAACTGAAGACATTTAAAGGAGCTCTGTTTCATAACAGCACGTCTTGTAATTAGACTGAATATCCTGATTAGACCAGAAAGCTGGAGAAGGTTTTATGTTAAGGTCTGCCTGTACATGTGGGCCTGATTGGACGTAAAGAGTGTGTTTGTGTGTCAGTGAGTGACTTTTTGAGGAAGGGGGTTACACGTTCATGTGTATAATGCATTCTAAGCTGGGTTACACATCTGTTGACAGGGGTTAAAATGTGTGTGTGTGTGTGTGCATATCTGTGCATGTGTGTGTGTGTGTGTGTCAGATCGCAGACAAGTCTCATTACGAGGGAATCTCTCCACTGTTCTGGCTGTGGACATCACCACTGCCAGACTTCTCTAATTATGCTCTCTAAGTGCCATTTCATGCAAGCAATCAGCCCACTGCTCTTTGCATATGCAAATATGACAGACCTGATCATTAGCTTTTATATCTCACACACTCTAATTGTTATTGTAAAAACAGACGTGTGGAGCCAAGGGCAAACACGCTCGGTCCTCTCGTTGTCTTTCCCTCTCACTTTCTCCCTCAATCTATCACCGGCTGCCGACTCTCATTCCGCTCCATGTTTTTTATGAAGTTTCATCGCTCTGGAAAGAGTCATGCGGTTGAATGTCACGGTAGTATAATCAGCTAACTAATGCCTCCGCCTGACATTGTTTCATCAGAGCGGAGGGGAGAAAAATAATAGAGGAGCACTTCATGGCAAGGGCTAATTGGCCGAATGGAGTCACTTAAGCAGAACAACAGTCCCATCACAGCAATGATGACGATGATGATGGTCCCAGAGACACGACTCGGGAGCCCAAAAATATCTCTCGCCCCAATCAGTGGTAATGCTTTGTGATCTTCTGGAAAAGTTGAGATACAGTAGAAAACAAAAAAAAGAAAGGCATGAAAAAAGTTTTAAGGAAACGAAATGGTCCTTGATATAGGACACAATGATTTGTATTTGTTAAGCAAGTCATCCTCTTTACCTGAATCCAAAGTCCAAAATGAGCCACAATCTGGTTAATCAATGAGAAGCTGTGCATTAGAATGAAGAAACTGACGTTTTATAGTAACTACTGTTAATCTGTATATTTGTATTGATCTGGCCATCTGTCTGGACTTCTTTAAGGTTATGATGATGCACTGTACATGCTTTGTGCATCTTTTTCTTTAACTTGCAAGCAAACGCAATATAGCTCCTGTGCAATCTACAGCCCCTTTATTTACACACAAAGTTTACTCCACCTGGGAGGGTGATGTGAATGGCTTGTATTGCAGATAAATCCCACATACTGCAACAGCAAAGGCCCACACAAAGGGAAGGGTAAGGTCACTGATGCAAAGTAAACAAGCGTGACTTCCAAACACATTTGTTATTTTCTAATCTGTAAGTGTAGGGACATGATGCACCAAAAAAAAAAAAAAAGGTCAAGTGAAGTGGAATCTTAATCAGGAGGTTTCGTCATCTATCATTATCCTCTTGGCTATTCAGCCGATCAATCAACCAATCAAAAAAGAGCAGATTAAACAAACCTATTTTAAACCTATTTTTCCAAACTAAGAGGGGATATATTTATGTGTAAACATAATTCTTCTGATTTGTATCTGTCATCCAAAACTGCTTTAGACTATATGAAACCCTCTTTCTTTCTTGATAAAATCCCTACAGGACACGCATGTGTGTATGTGTGTATGTGTGTATGTGCGTGTCACATCTGCTGCCTCTAATTTGAAAAGTTCTTCACTGAACAGCATTTCTCAGGATGATCCGTTGTGGTTACTTTGATTAAATCATGCGCGACCAACACCAGACTGCTGCAGAATAATCTGTATCTGTTGTTCTTGCTTTGTTTTTCTTGCGTATAACTTCTTCTCCCAATATACACAGTGCAAGCCAGCAAGTTGACGTCAGGTTATGAGGTCTTTGAAACAGTTGAAAGTTTAGTCTCTGCAGCACCTGAATGTCCTCAGGACGGCCTCTATTCACATCCAAAAATAATCGGGTCAGCTGGGGTCGCAGCTACGCGCGCCATTGCCTTCCCGACAACGTCTGTCATTACATTTTCGATTTTTAGTTTTAATTGCAACAACCACCTCAGAGAGCAGAGTTACATCTGCAATCGGTTTCGTCAGTTTTGATGGTGTTGAGCCATAAACAAATTATCTTCGCTGAAAAAAAATTAAAATAAAATAAATTAATTATGCAACTCTGTGGATAGTCATGTAAACAATATTATTATGGGGAAAAATGTGTGTAAAAACAATCACATAAACAACTTAAACAAGCCACGTTTGGCAGCAGAGTTATTCTGCTGCATGCAAAAGCAATCAAATCTTAATGAATGCAATTAGCCACATAGGCAATTGGGAAAAAAAAAAAAAAAAAAAAAGAAGAAGCAGCCAGCTGATAATACAGTATCATGACACATTTTTTTTTACATTTTTATTTCCACTTCCATTGTACACATTGTATTGTCCTACAGAATCAGAACCGTATCTGCACATACAGGTACTATACGGCCATGAGGTGGATTTTTGTGGTGGGAATCACTTGGCATTGTTTGCACGTTTGGCCTGTGTGTTGTGTGCCTCTGTGATTGGTTCCCCTGTTCCTAAGAGAATGAAGATTCCTCAGCAAACCCTGCAAATTACAGCCTATTTCACTTTATCAAAGCCAGTGTGCTGTAACCTTTTTAAAATGGAGCCATTTACTCACATTTAAAGGTTGAACACCAGATCACTAGAGGTGTTAATATTAAATCTTTACAGGCTTCACAATATCAGTTACTAAACAATAGACGACGAATTGAAACAATGGCCGCACCATTCACAAATAACAGCAGAAAGTTTGTTTTTTTCATCCCTCAGTGTCAGGAAAGGTCAAATCAGCCACTAATGTTCCTGCTCACCAAGCCTACCTTTAGCAAATAATGTCTAAAATAAAGTGACACTGTCAACCCAACCCTACCTTTCCTCCATGGAGGATTATGTTTTATGTTTTCCAGAAGGTCAGGTTGTCTTTAAGCCTCGCAGGCTTGTGAGTCTTAAAATTTTCAACAACTTTACATTTACATGGTGCTTTAATACTGTTAGAATGTGGACAAGGGAAATTAAATGTAACAAGCCCTCAATACATTTGCAAAGATGATGATGATGATGATGATGATGATGATGGAAATAAGCTGTAAATGCTGAGTGTGGCTGACCTAGACACATAAACATGGACTGCTTAGTTGCACTTAGTTGGGAAAAAAAAAACATTTAATGAAGAAAAAATGGTTGCATTTTTATCTTGTCTACTGGATTATAAAAAGCTATAATTCATTGAGATGCATCCGGTAATGTGGTTGAAGCATTTGGAAGATACAATCATTAATACAGAATACAAGCCTATTGTGAACCAGTTCAACTAAAATGACAGTCTGTCCCCTTTTTCACTTTCACCAATTGTCTGATGATCTCATCCAGGTCATGGTGAGTCATCCAAAAAGCTTCTGTTCAGTTCTCACTCGGGTATTTAACCATCGTGAGGTTGTTTACTTCTTCGGTAATTAAGGTCACGTGTGCCACTTGTCCTTTCTAAAGGCGTGGGACATTGCTTTGAGGACAGCAATGTGCACATATTGGATAGAGAAGACAGGTGCTTTGAAAGACAAGTGAAGGAGACCATCTACTGTTAGTCAGAATGGAAAAGCGTTACACCGGCACCACTTTTCAAACACTTACAATAGCAATCGCAGTGTTTCAAGTTAGGTATGACCACTCACAGCCCTGCTGTGTCAAATTTAAATGTAAATATGACACACTTGACCACAGGCGGTAGTACTCATCACTCCAGTACAAATGAAGTCCTGAAAAAGCACAGTAACTGATATTAAATTGTTAAATTATTGGGGGTTTTTTTGTTTGTTTTGCCAAAAATGTTGAGAACCGCTCACTGTGTTAATCTTTAACAGTGGTGCAATCTTAATCTGAAAAGTAACTATTAATTCTAGCTGTAAAATGAATGTGTGATGGAATGAAAACTACAATCATAATATATCATAATATAAAACCACTCGAGTGGTCACAGTACATTAACATTTCAAAAGTGTCTATGAAAGGGTTTTAATGACCACATTTTCATACATTTTCATTTATTGTCTGTGTATTTTATTCTTCCAGTTGACTCCTTCTCTGTATCCTATTACTTTTCTTTCACTCTTGTTATAAAACATTAACTTGCCGATTTTCCCTGAGAATATGTTTAATTTAATTTCATAAAAGGGTTCAAACCCTGGTGGAAATCTGGAAGAACCCTTCAGTTACAGTAAAAAAAAATAGAGGGAGAGAAACTTGGAGAAACTGGCTTAAGTTGTCAAATCTTTACACTTCTTTGTGCACGGGTAAGAAATTTCAAACCAAATGTACTACAAGAAAAACTGTACAGTGTGCAGTGTTTTATAACAAGGCACAGTATGGACAGAGCAGGTAGGAAGAGTGAAATATTAGATATCTTAGATACTACAGAGAAACCACAGAGAGAGGTGTGGAGAGAGACTTGATCCAACAGTAATGGGGTTCAATTTAACAGCCTAACTATGCCTCTCCTTAATACCCCTGCTGGCTGATCCTCAATAGCACGGCTTGAGGAAATTATCCGCTGGCCCAGTACCCTTGATATTCCTTTTTACTAGGGAATCCATATAATATTAGTCCTCTTCTTCAGATGGTGTCAGAGAAGCAAGAGTCAAATATTGGGGGGGAAAACCTACTGAGGAGACACTCAATAGGCAGTAGCACAGATTTCCTGAGGATCAGTGAAATTGACAGGCGGTATAGGTCATTTTAATAGCTTGTCCAGATGATGCTCTTAAGGCTCTCTCAGGTTCCATTAGTTGCTGTATTATGACGACTCCTTTGTTTTGATTGAATTCATTCATTTCTGTGTTGATGTAGTTTTAGAAACACTGTAAAAATGACTCCAGAAAGCAATAGCTATGATTTGGATGCCCACGGTTTAATAATGGTGGAAACGTAAGGCTATAAGAGATGGTTAAATCTGCTTTTATGGCGAGCTGCGGAACTTGTATGAGACTTTGATCAGGAGTACATAATCCCCCTGTGGTATATAAAAGCAGAACCTAGCAGGTGGACTTACTGTAGGAAGAAAGAGTAAATAAAGCATTAAAGCTTGCATGACGGCGCCGAACGGCAGCGGGAATGGCAGCGTGATGGAGAGCCAAGTACAGGTGACTCTGTGGCATATAGCTGATTGACATTAAAGTATACAGTGATGATTGGTTTTCTTGCAAATGTGCACTCTTAAGTCCGATTTAATGGAGAAAACTTTTCTGACTGGTTTCTCCTAAGTTCTTTGCGTCACTCAAAAAACTGTTTCATTCCAACATATAGCATTCAAATATAGAAGCAGCAGTCATTAAATAAAGTAGTCCAACTCCACAGACTGGATGCAACCTGGTCGTACTGCAGACTCGGCGATTGGTCACAAGCAGACGGTGCCTTGCGCAAACTCACCTAAAGGATTCGTGAAAATGCCTTTTATATCATGCTAGCAGACATTTATTCCATCATTTTGATAGTCCTAAACATATGAGTTGATTGATAGCCAATGAGTGGCAGTGGGCGACAGTAACGGGGGAGCATCTTGGGATGAAGTATACACTGTGCTTCCTTGTGGGACCTTTCATGTGGGTTTCGTAAAAGCTCTCCATGGCGTGTTTTTGATGTCATTTAAAGGCAAAGTGTTTATAGCTTTTCCACATGGTCACACTCACGCAGTGTGAAAAGCCTGCGGTCATAGTAGGGGGCTGAGATGAGATAATTGTTCAAATGGGGATAACGATCAGACAATCCTTCCGAAAACGGCATTATTTGCAGGAAAAGAGACGGAGGTTTTGTACTTGCGTGAAGAATGAAAACAGAGGTTTCCCTACAGCTATAGAACAGGGAATTTTCTTTGGGTAATATCCTATTATGAAGCCCTATATGAGGAAATGACAGCCAAACTGACTATATTGATCCTGCCCACTTAGCCATGATCAGGGGACATGATGATTAAAGCTTGACAGTCTCTATGACCACAAAGAAATTACTGATCCATATATTGTGGCAATGTCATGTTTCCCAAGACGGTCAACGAGTCGTCGTACTCTGATGTTAAAGTGTCCATGCGCAGCCAGTTGTTTTTGTTTTTGGGATGTTGTCAAATCAATCTTGTCACTAATGAGGTTGACTCGACCGTCTGTAGACTGAAACCAGATGGAACGACTCTGTCGCTCTCTTATTTGATGCCAGGCTCCGCTATCGTCATGAGCAAAGCCACAGTGTGCTCTCTGGAAGCCTCTGCACTCTTTCCCTACAAGAAACTTCAAATGTTCACTCACAAAGTTCACAAAATAGGAATGTCAACTAGAAGTTGTCTAAGCTTGACATATAATGCCTATAATGGTTTGTACAGGTCATATGGTCCAGGTGATTCAGTGGTATAGCATAGAACTTGTTCCTTTGTTGCATGTAATTCCCTCTCTATGTCCATTCTTTTTCTTGTGGTTCTCCTTTGTGCCGTCCAATAAAAGCAAAATGTCAACAAAAAAAAAGGCCGGCCCAGCTTAAAGGTTGGTATGTTTTGTCCAGCTGGCTTTGACTCCTGCGGGGTATTATGGACTATTTGTTAGGTGAAACTCTATGCGCCCGGTGAGACGGTTGAATGCGGTGGGTCTGCCGAGTTTCACTTGGAATAACAAATGTGGCTGTGACTCCGGTGCTGTTTCAGTTTGGAGCTGTCTCACTACTGCTACACTGCTGCTTCCGTGTAGACTTTGTGCTGTCAAGTGAAGCTTGAGTGTCCTGTCCAGCTCGCAGGCTTGAATAGCTTCATGTGAAGGTGCAGCCTTTGTCCAGGTGACAGGTTACACATCACCGGTAGCTGAAATATGGCAGCGGCCATTGTTAATACTATTTGATACAGTTGATATAGTGATTCTGAAGAATCTCCAAAAAAATGAAAAAAAAATCTTGTCTGGTTAACAGGTAGGATCACACGGCAATGGAACAGATCTTGCCATATTAATACATTATCAGCATGTTTTTTCATTGGTATTGAGATGAATAAGTTATAAATATATGACCAAGCACATGAAGTCAATAACAAGACAAAATTTGCATATAAAGTGGAATGTTCAAAATAAACAATAAGCCTATTTAAGCCTCGCTGGCTTTATTTAATGGAAATAGTATTTAAATGCTATAACTACACTTGACTTTTCTGTTTCTTTTCATTGGTTTCAGTATTGTTATGTAATCTAACAAGACCTATACGTGAGGAAAAGAATGCTTGTGGAGTAACATAAAGATGCCACATGTCAGATGAAAACAACTAGGTCTCATGTAAACAGGGTTTGCATCTGAATTTGTATGCGTTTGTGTTGTAAGTAGACTTAAAGCTCCAGGCTAGCATTCCCGTACATTTCTATCCACTATCTGACACACCCACGCACTAACATATACACACACACACGCACTAACATATACACACACACACACACGCCGACATTATACCCAGCCAATTTACGGCCCAGCGGATCTCCAGATTGTGTTTGCAGCAAAGTCCAACTGGCTCCTCTCCAAAGCACTATTGAGCATATTCCCTGTGTCTGTTTTCTTTATCGTCCTATCAAGATATTTCCCCTGATGGCTAGCCTGTTACAGGTGGGAGAGAGAGAAATTGTATGTCTGGATAATGAACTCACACCTTCCTCCTTTTTCTCTGCCAAGTACTCTATAAACCTGAGCAATGCTATGTTTCTTATCTCCTCCCTGAGCCTGTGTGTCTTCAACAGGCTTGAAGCTGGTTCCTGCATTTGTCAAGAAACCTTTTGGGGGGGGGGGGGGGTCAACAGTGTTCCATAGATGATAATTCACTAATTGAAATTTGGTTGTGTAGTGAGATGGCGTAAGAAGAGAAAAAAGATGGATAGAAAGAACATAAAGACTGGGTAGGTTATTAAAGTGCACGGGTTGAATAATCAATAGCAGTTAGGAGAGTGTGTGTTGTGTCAATCTAACAGCTTGTTCTTGTTCTGGGGGGGACAAACCCCAGATGTGAAAACTGCAGAGAAAACTCTGTAGAGCCAGAGCCAGATTGATATTCCTCTTTATGGAGATTTAGTGGGCCTGCGTGGATTTGAATGATCCTCGGCGCAGTCTGTCAGTTGTCATGATAATGAATGGAAGATGATAGATTCAGTGCCAACTATTCTCACTTTGCCGCTCACTGTCGGAGCCAGCCAAAACTTTATGACAAGGGCGGCCAAGGGATGTAAATATGACAATATCGGTTGGCCAGAATCATGATTAGAAAGAAAAATGAATGATGGCATTTTGGTAGATGTGATGTCACAACGCATCTGGATGTACGTTTTTGAATTCATTTTGAATGTTATCTAAAAGTTGAGATGCGCAGTAACCCGATTTAAACAAGATCAAATATAACGAATGCTAATTCTGAATCAGAACAGACTAAATGGAAAATATTTCACCTCTCACTGAAACAGCATTTCGTTTTTATGTTGTGTCTTTTTAGTAACTACAATCCAAAACGTCCTTAATCACAACCATACCATAGCTGGTACGGACAGATATTGTAAATGGAGAGAATATCGGTATTGGATATGAAAAAAAGAAAAAAAAAAAAAAAAGTCATTGAACAAAATCAGGGCTTTGAAGACTTAGTCCAATATCAGTGTTCTAGTCTAATGGCATTGAAACAATTTTCTATCATTTTAATCAGATACCACAAAGCCATTAAAGAACAGCTACGATCGTAATCCTGGTTACTCTGGAAACTTCAGTTCTGGGGCAATTCTGGGGCTTAATTCACATGAAAATTGCTACTTTTTCATCTTTTTTTTTTTTTTTTTTTTTTTTTTTTAACCTTTTTGGCCAAAACCCCAAAAACTATTACAATCATCAAAGTCAGATTACTGAGAGACAGATTTTAGTTTTTGTTTTTTTTCATCGGTTGACAATGAGAAACTGTTCAAATAAGACCAACTTTACCCCTTAAACGATAGTTGCACAGCTTGTTGTATTTTGCTTTTAATCCAAAAAGTCCCGTCTCTGATTGTTTGGCACGACAAGGATATATTTACAATAGAATTAATAATCCTTTACAAACCTTATGGTGCTCTTATTTACGGCACATTATTCTGGCAGGTAGACTCACTTCCATACTTAAAAACACTAGTGATTTGACCCTAGACCCTCCCTGCCAAACCTTCTTGCAATCATATTATTTTGCTCACTGGAATTTCAGCACAGAGAATGCTTGAAAAAGTCCAGTTTAACGTCTGTCTGTTGGCTTTGTTGACCGGATTTTAACACTATGTGAATATAGGGGACGCTATATACATATAGAGTTTTATTTTAAATCCAACAAAGATGCACATATACACAAAGAGATGAAGAAGAGGAAGAGATGATTCAGTCTTGTGCTCACTGGGCCATTGTCACTGCTACAGTTGGGGAATATTACTCCACAGTCGGGTTTAACAGCTGACCAAATCCATCTCTGTCTGCCTCCCTCTTCTCCACCCTCTGCTTCTTTTTGCTTTGAAAATGTGTCCATGACGATGCGCTTCATATGATACGATACTGCATAGAAATATCATAGAAATATCAGTAGTTGTTTTTTTTTTCTCTTTTCTCTGTCTATTAATAGATTCAACTTTTTGAATAGGATAAAGGACAAATCTACACAAAATAGCAGAAAACATTACGAGATATGTACAGAATCATTCGAATTACACTAAATTAAAACAACCTGACTTTAATTATATGTTTTAGTGATAATACTGGAAAATTCATTCATTATTCGTCATACCAGACAGATAGATAGATAGATAGACAGATAGTACTAACTCCACCTTGCCAAAGGCATAAGTGGTAATTAATAGCAACATGAGTTTAACATGTTGAGCGTGGTCACTTATTCTCTGAGCAGGTAAAGCTGCCATAAACGTGAAATTATTCCGGCTCACTGGCAGGTTTAATGTGTCGCATGGGGACAAAAAAAAAATGAAATAAGTTCAGTCAAGGACATATATACGCACTGCATTATACAAAATTTATAGTCATTCATAGTCATTTGTTTCATACAGAAGTGTTGGATGGATGTCTGAGATGTTTGGTTATTGTATAGATTGATATTCCAAATATGTAATAAATAAATAAATAATATATATATATATATATATATATATATATATATATATATATATATATATATATATATATATATATATATATATATATGAATGATTTGATTTCCTAACTGCATATATGTCCTTTTACATCAAAACAGGCTTTTTATTTTTTTTTTATGCATATCTGAAACACTGCACTGGGTGAACTCACCTCCACATCCTGATTTGAAATGTTATGCTAAACACCAATGAAGCTTCACTCCCACACAACACCAAACTTTGACTATGAACACAGTTTTGATGTAAAGCCCTAAAACTTGTTATCCAAGGACTGCGGATTTAAAACTTTTAAAACTGCACAGGTTGCACTGTTTAAGTGAGTAGGAGTTTCAAACAGCACAGAAAGCACACAGAACACTGGTGCCTTGGATGAGATAATGACCATGCAGCATGCCTGGGATCAACAAATGCACTCACATTTATTAGCAAGGAATCTACATGGGGGGAGGGGGATAGTGTAAGTTGATATGTGAGAGTAAATATCTGTTATAGTGACTTTGACATAGTTATTAATTTTGATGGGGACCTGCCTGTAACTTTCACAGAGCCCTCAGACCACAGCTCCAAAACAAAACGCACAGTGTGATGAACACGCTCAAACAGGACATTTCCCTGTGACATATAGACAGCTCTGGATTCTCCATGAGTCTTTGCCTGCAGCTCTTAATCTCTATTTTCTCTTTGATCGATTTTTCGCCTACATTATATTAATCCAATGAACTGACGTGTTATTGGAAAGAGGAGTGATGGATCTGGACGTGCAAGACTGGACATTGATCACTGTGAGAAGAGAAGTCTGGTTGTTTCCCTGAGGACCCCCTGACACACACACACACACACACACACACACACACACATTCACACACATCATTGCGCACAGTTGGCAGTGTGGGTGTTTGTGTCCGCGCGCGCGAGCACGTGCACGAGCTGATTCGACTCGCTGCTCCTTTGCTGAGAAGAAGTTCATTTCCGATGAGCGCATCCGTTACCGCTGCATCACTCTGTTTCGGATGCATTGCGCTGGATGCTTTGACGATGCGTGCGTAAAACGAGCGGTACCGTGCGGTTTCCCCGCGGTGAGCCACATCTCATCGGTACATTTGAGTTGCAACAAAACACAAAAAACAAAAAACAAACGGAGTTCTTTATAATGAGAGGTGTGATCCATCTGAGAGGATGTCGCTGTGTGGCTTTTTAGTTTACAGCAAGTCAAACGCAGGGTGGATGAAGTGTGACCCCCGTGTTAGATCGGTCTGAAACAACGCACGCAAGAGAGAGAGGCAGGAAGGGAGCGGAGGTACGCGCGCACCCGAGCTGTAAGGAGCAGTTGTTTTTTTTTTTTTTTTATCTGGGACGCGCACAGACAGACAGTGGTGCTGGTGAGACAGCAGACAGAGAGAGCAGGAGAGGAGGAGGACGATACAAACACGCAGCGACAAACTTCTCCTGCGTCGACTTGAAGTGTTGTGCCAACGAATGTGTGCGTTCTGATTTAAATGGAAGTTTTTGGATCTTTAAGGGAAAGAGGAGAAATATCCCCGAGGAGCGAGTGCAGCCATGGATCCCTGTGTGACACGGGCGCTTTAGAACAGTGGAGTCAATGCGATATCTAGTCATGATTTGGGTTGTATTTTTGCCCTTTTTGCTTCCGTGCGTTCTCGGGAACAGGACCGTGGAGCTGGTGCCGTTTTTTCACGGGCATGTGTTTGAGAACTCGTCTCCGGGCTCCCGGGTCAACGGACTGAGTGTCCCGTTAAAGCGGCTCAACTCGCAGAGGCTGTGCGGTGCAGAGGAGCCCGGCGCGGCGGCGGCGGCGGCGCACTTCAAACTTCTGGGAGATGGGAGCGAGAATTTCCGTGTGTTTGCGCATCACAAACGGGGCCACGTTTTATTGAAGACTTCTGGGATTCTGGACCGGGAACAGCGGGCTGAATACGCACTGGGTCTCGGTTTGTGTTGCGGGCAATGCGCGGAACTCTCCCGGGAAGTGGAAGAAGAAGAGTCCCCGGTTGTCGCTGAGGTGGCGTCCATCAAGGTGGACGTCTTGGACACCAACGACCACCAGCCTACCTTCCCCGGTGCCGATGTGAAACTGAGCGTGGATGATGCCACTGCGCTCCGCACGGCCATCTACACGGTCACCGCGCGGGACGATGACAGCGGCAAAAACGCGGAGCTCATCTACTTCGTCTTGCCCAAAAACGGGAGTTTCTACGCGGTGCCCAAAACCGGCGACATCCTCCTGGTGGACTCCATCCTCGGTCTGGATGAACCTATTAAGTTTAAAGTGTTTGCACGGGACCGCGGGTGGCCGCCTCGCACCAGCCAGAGCATCGCCGTGGAGATTAGTCCACGGCGATGGCCCGCGGCGCCGTTAATGAACCCCGAAGCGGTGAAGCGGAAAACTAAACAGCAAAGTAAAACACCAGCACGTAAAACCAGGTCAGTACTGGAATCGGACGAGCCTGTTTTCATCAACGTTTCCGAGGATGCTGGGATCGGTTCAGTGGTGATGAACCTGAACCCGGTGAGGTTTCAGTCAGCCACGTTTGAGCTGGTGGAGCCGGACGTGGAGAGCTCCCCGGTCAGCGTGAGCCGGGACAGCGGGGATATTGTCATATCACGGAGACTGGATCGAGAGACTGAGCCTCTGGTGGAGATCTCTGTCAAAGTTCAGGATAAAAGAGGTAAAAGAGCGCATGTGTGTCCGTGCGTGTGTATGATGGTGTGTGTGAGAGGGGGAGAGAGAGAGAGAGAGAGAGAGAGAGAGGCTCTGTGCCCAAATTTCTCTCTTTCCCAGCCAGACACCTCATGCAACATATACACCTAATTGGCTCTAAATCTTATAAGTAACACGTTTCCTTGATATTTTTACTGCCAGGATACACTGAATGTACCGCACTGTGTTCCTTGTGTGCGTAAATTACGCACGAAGAGGCGGAAATTCCATTCACAGCAGTTTTGTTCTGATTGTCCAAACTGAATTTTTTATGTTCTAAACTCATAAACACTGTACACCTCAGGTGGAGTAGTAACAGCGAGACAGTATTTGTATTATTTTAATTTAATTATTGGATGAAATATTAGTTTAGTTGGATCATTTATAATGTTGCTGCAAAGAAAAGTGTCTTCCCTGAAACTTCTCTCCAGGCCTCCCAGTGAATCTACTTGACAAGACATACAGTGTCCTCGCCTGGGTAATCAAGGAGACAACATAAATTGTCTTGCATTGTGTTGAGTAATATCTAATATAGGGACACATTTCTCCACAGGGATGTATGACACTTTATGATTTAGAAACAAGGTCTGTGTGCAGCGATGACATCCACATGAACACAGCATAAAGACCCAGAAACGGTTAGCTCTGGTGGGGTTCGGTCACTGGGCCCTGCTGGTGACCCACCTTGCTACTTCATTTTACAACATCTGGAATCCCATCCACATACTAACCAGGCCTGATCCCGCTCAAGCTCCTGAGATCAAGACAAGTTCAGGCTTTCCTGCGAGAGTCTGCCTGCGATCAGTGTCAAAGTTCCTGGTGTTTACAATAGAGGTTAAACTGAGTGACATTCGTCCGTGCTGATGATGATTCATGTGCTCGGATAAATTAGGGCAGCGTGAATGTGTCTGCCGCCGCTGCCAGCAGCACAGATGCTGGGATGTCCGGGGGGGGGGGGACGGGGGGACAGGCGGCACGGAAACGGCCACCTTACCAACAGGTTAATTATCAGCTGCAGATAAAGCAGAACGAGGGAGAGTGAATATGCAGCCACATTCACATTAATGAATGAATATGTGAAGCGATGAAACACTGGGCTAATTGACTGTGACACTGAGGACTGGAGACTGGAATATAGAGTGCAAAGACAACATGTATCCTCAGTCTATCTTTCTATTTATCCACATGTCTGTCTGAAGAAAACTGGAAAGACACATTAAGACCAGTGAACAGCGTTTGACTTGGAGAGTGACCCAATCAACGTGACCTAATGTGAACTTTTCCTGATGCAGGAAACCGGGCAGAGCGTGCTGTTGGCACATAATGCTAATTTAGCACTCCCAGTAACAGCAGGCAGAGTTGGCTTGTTTTGTCACAATCATTTTCCATCTTCTTTCCACATGCGCAATGATGGAAAAGCGATATGTTTCAGTGTTAAGTGTGACGCTTTACCTTGCTGCCGCACTACAATAGCATCCTCTAAGAGTTCCATTATAGAGCATCACAAGACGCAGCTTACGTTCATCTGCTGTTTGATTTTAAAGCAGGCATTCAGCTGAGACTTCTGATATCTGAAGTCTCTCGGGTTGCTTTTTCCTTCTTTTTATTTTCATTTATGCAAGTGGAACAAATCTTTACTCTCTGTCAGAAGCTGAACTAATTTTCATCTTTTCTGACATATATATATATAACTGGAATCAAGCACACAGGAAGCAGCTTGAACATCGCTGTCAAATAATGGATTGTCAGGATATTGTTGGTGAAGGATGAGTGAAACAAAACAATGTTTAAGTGTCAATTTTAAAAGATGTCAATACTGCGTATGACGGGTGGTGACAATGCCGTCTGCATTTTTATGAAATGGAAGTTCAGTGCATAGAAAGTTCATTTTAATGTGCAATCCGTTCAAATCCAACCGGTTACAATAGCGATCCAACTTATATATCAAGTGTAAAATGGCTTAGTGTGTTTGTAGATTAGAGACTTATTACATATTGTTGCTTATGTGGTCAAATCCCTCTCTGACCAACGCTGGTTTGGGTGACTGGATCTTCAATGTTTCCTGGTTGCTTCTGTCTAAATTTGGATGTTAATACAAAGTGTAAAGAGGGGGATCAGTGTAAATGTTTTCTAAATGGATGGTTTAAAAAAGAAAAAAAAAAAAAGCCTAACCTTTTATGTGTTTGATAGTAGTTGGAGGGGGGGCAGCGGGTGGAAACGCATTTCAACGACCCTAACTGTTTATCACATCATGCTGAAAGACGGCAAGTTTTCATTTCCTGGCTTAGTAACGGGCGGCGGTGGGGTTAGCCCTGCTCAGCCTCGGTGTCTCAAGCATGAGGAACATGGCATCCATTCGGTTGTCGGTGGTTCGGTTGAAGTCTTTTAATCCGTTTGGAGTGGAGAGTCCTGCTGGAGCTTCGACCTCCCTCCATCTGCTCGTATTATCCCTGTAATCCCATCTCATTCTCTGTCTGTCTCACTTTTTTTTTTCTCCCTCCCTCCGTCTCGCTTGCTCTCTTACTTATTTTCACTCTCACTCCAGGGATTTAGTATGAGTGGAGGCACAGTTTAACACTAGAGAGAGTGAGAGAGAGAGAGAGAGCTTCTGATGTGATTCTTCGAGGGACAGAAGTGTGTGTGTGTGTGAGAGTGCGGCTGGATGCATTAGGATCTAAGATCACTTCTTCTTGCCTGCGTTTGTGGCCCATTCTACAAGTGCTGCCGAGCTTCAGCTGTGTTTGAGTTTAGTGTGTGTGTGTGTGTGTGTGTGTGTGTGTGAATGAGTGTGTACTTGTATTACCGACATTGTGAGGGCGTAAGGCTGTTCTCACAGTCGCTTTGTGGAGACTCACCCTCAAACGACACCAGTCCCCATAAGGTAAACCATTCAGTCTCCAGAGAATGAATGTGTCAATTCAAAAAGCGACAAAAACAAGCATGCTTGTGACTACAAATACACGGTTGTGATTTTTCATGTTTTTCTTTTTGGACAGGATTTCTTCTTCATTCCAAGTAATATCTTTCTTTTTTGTTGTTTTTCTTTTTTTCTAAACCTGTGTGCGTTTGTGCACATGTAGACTCTGATATCCCAATTTTCAAGAGTCGTTTAATAATGTGCCAACACCTAAAAGAGCACCAAGTGAGTGCTCCATTCATTTTCCCCAAAGGTTCCTTCTTCTCTAAAGCAGCCAATATCACACTGTTCTTTGACTGCCGTGACTCCTGTTGTCATAATGATTAATGGAATGATTAATATAGATAATGAGTTAAATGATTAATTTTGTTAGTCACACAAGTCCTTTGTCCATCTTCGGAGGTATCTTTTTAGAAAACGACACCACTTTTGTTTTTTTGTTGTTTTTTTTTTTCCCTCTGTCGCTTTTTTTTTTCCTCCTGAATTCCTTTTGGCTCACGAACACACAGTAAGATGTATCGTCGTGTTTACTTGTGAAAATTGCCCTTTGAGAAATCTGCTCAAGTTAAAGTAGAAACAATGGCTGCCTAATAAATGACTTCAATCTGGCCCAGTTTAAATGATAACTATTTACATTAAGGAGGACTTTGTTTTACAGTCATTGGCACATTGTGGCTTCAGTCAGAGATACAGTGTGAATTGTATTTTAATATCCAGTGCGACATTGCATTAGCAGTGTTTTGCCAACATCAGTGTAGAAGAGGCATTCAGTTGTTTGCCTCTTTTTCATTTCTTTTTTTCCTCTAATTATTTTCAGTCTCAGGAGGTGTTTTCACCTTTTTTATATGTGAACAAGTGTCCTTTGTGCCATTAGAAAAGAGCTGTCATTAAACAGTGACTGAGGACGTGTTAGATTAAAGAGAATGAGCAGATGCTTGACGTAGTGTGTGTGTGACCTTTGTCACCAACAACATTCAAAATGTCTAGAATCTTTTCAGGTGGAGTATTATTCGTATTAACCTTCATATATATATATATATATATATATATATATATATATATACTATTCTATTACCCTAGTTGTGATACATTTCCACATTGAACTGATAATAGATGCTTTTTTATTTTATTTTTTTGTATGCTTTGTATTTAATTGTTTGCCTAAGTCTGCTGTCAGACCACTTGTGATTTCTAAATCACCATAGTAACTCTGCTAACTGCTAATTTTAAAAGCAAAACAACTCACTGTTCAAATCAAATCTAACTGTAGGTAATTTAATAAAAACAAAACAAAAAATAAACATAACTTCAACAAAATGCAATGAATAAAAGATAATTTTTAGTAAGTCATTTGCAAATTAATTACTTGTATAAGTGAGGGGTTTTGGGGGGTGCACATCAAAGATTAGAGCATCATCACCAGGATGTAATTGCTTGAGCTAGAATTATAGATTTCTTTTTATAAATATTAAAGAAAAACAACTAGAAAGATAGAAGTGTCTCAGTCTCATAGTGACTCATGTGCATGTGTGTTTCTGGCATGCATGGGATTTTTTATTTTTTATTTTTTTAATGAAGAGAAACAGCTGGCTTTAATCAAGACAACTGTCAGCAGATCTCTGCTTCTTGAACTGGACCAAACAAGCACACACACACGCACGCACGCACGCACGCACGCACGCACGCACGCACGCACGCACGCACACACACACACGTGCACACAGACACACACTAACATATGAGAAGAATGTATTAACACAATGACTGAACTGAACTGTGTTTTTCGTCTCATCAGCCTTGAAAATAGAAAAGAATGCTTTTGGCATCCAGTGTTTTGTTTTGTTTTTTCATCTCAAAGACGCACATTGATATCCACACAAATCCGATGTATAAAGAACTACCGGTAAATGTTTCTCTTTTTTTTTTAGGAAGGCTCCTTTAATTTCCTGTCTGAGAACCTATAATACACACATTAGTCAGCACATACACAGTTCAGCTCATCATCGAGGAGTTTCACCCCAGCTTCTTTCAGTGACTCCTGACTCTGACTCTCCCTCCATCTCCCAGCAATTCATTGTTTTGTTTTTTTCCAGCGATTTTGTGTCTTTTACGTAAGTGCTTGATTAAAAAAGATAAATGTTCAAGTGTCTGCACACTGCCGTCATTGCAATTATTGAGCTTCCAGAGGCGTTTCTGTTTGCTCTTTTCATTTGCTTCAACACAATGTTACATTTACTGCGTCTCTGATGGTTGGTACAGAGCCTGCGGAGGAACACAGTCAATTTGAGTTTCCTTAGTTCACATTCAGATTGGTGATTCACCAATATTCCACCCAAAGCTTGCCAACTGCAGATTGTAGAAATTCTCAATTCTCGGCTTCAGATGCTGTCAAATTTCTTATGGAACTGTGAGCTTTTACTGGCATAGACCTCGTCAGATGGCTGAGAGTTGATGTGTTATTTTCTGTGAAAAGAGGTGAATGGAAAATGCTTTTACTGTTACTTTGGTTCCAGTAGATGAAGGGTTAGTTAAAGTCTTAAGTACATTATGGTGGAGTTTTCAATCCGCATGGAAAACATGCAGGTTGAGCCTTTGGAGCGTCTGAAATGTGTTTTGTTTGTTTTGTTTTTTATGGCAGAAACAGAGAATGTTGAAAATGTTAAAGGAAATTGTACCTGATGTTGAAGCAGTGAAAGTAGTTGAAGTGGCAACTGAAACAGAATTATGGACAGACCTTAAAATGGTAGCGTTGAAAGGAGGTGAAGTGTCATTGCATTATAGCGAAGTGTCAATTTAAGTGAGCGCTGAGTGAAAGTCAAGCATCAGCTGAAGCGCACACGTTTCAAAAGAAATTGAAGCGGAAGCACTGAAAGAAGTTGAAATGTCAGTCGAAGCGTTTTGAGTTAAAGTACAGCGCGTCATAGATGTCATACAGTGTTTTAAATTTTGTGATGTGACTGGTAGTCTGTATTACACACGACTAAGACTGCATATTTCTAATATACATTTTACATGTCCCTGTGTCTTTTGTGAATAGTTTTTTTTTTTTACCCCTTCTACAATCTGTCATTACCAAAAACTCTGAAAAGCTTTAGCATCATTCGTTCTGGAAGAGCAATGCCTTCTCCCTGTTTGTGACACAGACCAGTTTGCTAAATTTGCATCCAAATGCACTGCAGACACCAGGTGGGGCTGCCAACATTCTCTGAGTGTGGTCCATAGCCACAGGAACACGATTTCAACTGGGGGACACAGACTATTTACACCCCTCCTCCCGACCGACCACCTTCTATCCTGTCTACAGTTTTTAAGTTTTGCTGCTTTAATGTCCCACAATATCTGCTGCAGTGACATGGAAAAGTTTACAATTACTGAAAGCAGCCTCTCTAAAGTAGATTATTAAAGAAAACAGTCATACATCATAATTTAAAAAGCAATATAGCCTACAAGGGGCCAGTGGAGGTGAAGTGAAATGTCCACAGTAAACGGCTGCGTTCTGGCTCTGTCAGGCTGCCACAGACAGTTCTAACCTCAAGCACCCCTACATCCCGCAGATATGGTGTGGTCTGTTTGTTAAAGGCAGCTGTTAAATAATAATATGTCATGGGCAGTAATGTATAAAGACACAAGGCATTTTTCGTATCTTCAAGTTTAACAATAAACCCTTAATATATGCGTTTTCTGTTCAGTAAGATTTGGAATAACCTTCCATGACATAATATGGTTTAGAATTTAGGGCAGCACGATCCGTTTTGAAGACAGTTTGCATCATATTGAAAACGGCTGGAGACAGCCTCATACCCTGCTTCAGCCCTGACCTGCAATCTATCAATGCAGGAACTGAAACTTTTTAAAAGCTTTTCATCTTTTAATGTCAGATATGAACACCTAGGCAGACCAGTAGCCATTTCAATTTCTAACCTTTCAAAAATCACCTCTTAAAATTGCTGCTCTTGATTTTAAGTACCTGTACGGTTTAAAAGGCTCAAACAGCCCCCTAATGACCCAAGATTTTCGGAAAAAATGTATCTGTCAGAATAATACATTCTTATTGTGTCCTGTTTCCACTTCGCCTTATGCTTCTTGAAACACTTGTACACTGTACATGTTTTAATAATTGTAAGAATATTAATTAAATGTAGATAAACTTTCCTTCTGAGTGCGTTAAAATGTCCAAAATAGAATATCTCAGATGTGGGCAGTACTGAAGGATGAAGATGCTAGGGTAAGAATGGGATGTTAATCTGATGACATAAATCTGAAAACATCTTCTGAAAAATTTCACAGACATTAATGGTGTGAATATGAGATCCCTCCACTAAAAGCTGCGGTTTGAGTGTTAACATTAACTATTCACAGCTTTGACCTGAATGCTAACATCAGAGCGCTTAACGTTTCCTAATTGGCTCTTAACACAAAGTAAAACCGAGGCTGCTTTTCATTTCGCAGCCATGCGGTCATAAACCAAAGTATTGGATATCATTTTGACCTGTTGGTGGCGATAGATGAAAAATCAGAGGATCAATAAAGTCAAGTATTTATCCTTGTATCCTTATCCATGTATAAAAGTGAATTAGAGGTTACCAAGTTACTGTTTCTATGAGTATTTATGTAACTTCATAAATGAAACTCTGGAAATCTGGATCTGAAGATAAATGTATCTATGTGTCCTTACCTTCACAGTGTTTGCTTCCACTGCTTTATATTAGCAGCAGACATCTCTTTTTTTCATTCCACAGTGGGGAAATGGATTCTCCTCACATTTAATATACAGAACCCCTATTTTTTTTTCTATTGTAGGATATGCCCGTTTCAAAGTGCAGTCCCATCCATGATCATTGAACTGATGCATCAAGAACCAGGAGTATCCGACTATACGTCGCCAGTGTCATTTTATGAAAATACTACCGAGAAACCAAGATGAACAGGTTCGCTGGCTCAGCTACAGAATGGTGTAGTAATACACCTGACCTAGCCATAACTGAAAGCCAGGAGGCTGCTGCACAAAAGGCTTACAGCACAGCACAGCCAGCCAGCCAGAGTCCGAAGGGTTAAATGCCCCGTTTTAAGTGCACAGGTCGGGTTTAAAAAGTTAAATGGTGGGTTGTTGTTCAGTTCAGTACAGTTAAAGACCAAAAACTAAGGCAACAGCAGCAACTCAAACAATGCAGCGCAGGTGTCAATGATACTGTAAATACACAATGTCCCTACAATCATTATATAATACTGCCCTATTCTCTGAAGAAGCAATAACACACATACACAAAAAACATGTCAGTGGTGGAAAAAGGTGTTAGAAAGTCTCATCACATAACACCAGTGCTCTGTGGATAACGGACCTGAAAGCACATGACTACAGGCTAAAACAGGAAGCAGTCAGTGTCTCAGTAGCAGGTTTCTAACAGCAGGTCACAAACACGATGAGCTGGACAGCAGCGGGGCTCGTCATCATCCACACCTGCTGCTTAGAGAAACTAACAGCTGCACGCATCCGTCCATCGCACAGGGCGAATATGCAACTGCCTGATGTTAATTACTTGATTACCAATTCACTTCTATGAGTGATCGCAGGCAAAGCTAGAGAAGATAACATGTGATCCTGGTCCCCAGCGTTAATGTGCAAGTCTGTTTACATATTTACATCATCCAAAAGAAAAAAAAAAAAGAAAAAACGATCATGAATAATTCACCGTGGATGGCAGCAACAATTTGTGCCAAGATCAATTTCAATTTCGGAGCAGTAAATTAGATTTTTAATGCCGTGCTTATGTTTCTTGATGGAATCTCGACTATTTTACAATTTTGTCTCTGCTCCTCGTATGTCAGGTTTGTACCCCCCCACCCCCCCCCCCCCCCCCCCACCCCTTTTTTTTTTTTTTTTTTTAATATATGTATTTGAATCATAATCAGAATATTACAACATCAGTGCACAATTCAAACTTCAGAGTTCGATACACATTGACTTATACGTATAACTTAAGTGTCACTTTTTAGAGTGTAAAGCGGTTCACCAAGCTAACTCGCTGCTGCTTTTCCTGTCATCTGTAACGCCGTTATTACATGTTCCACCTCCTTGACTTAACACGTCAGTTTGGTGGAGTTGGATAAAATCTATAAGTAAAAGCTTCTGTAGAATGGCCATTTGGTACGAACCGATCTTGGCAGCTTTTATTCCTTTGTTTACACACTGATTGCCTATATAATACATCAGTGATTTGAGAAAATAGACGATTGATTTCAGCAGTGTATATATATATATATATATATCACAGGCTGTCATGGTTTATGGATTAATAAATGCTCCAACCTATAGTGGGGAATGAAATTCTGAGGTGAATGGGGCCGGTACTGTATGGAATTCATCATCTTTGACTATAATGCTACTTGTCACATCATCTGAGCCGCTTCGCTCTAAAAATGGAAATGTGAATTAGAATAACTTGAGACAAACAATGGAAAAAAAAAAAAATCTTTATTGGCGGAAACAAACCGAGCGTAGGTGAAGCCACACTGATGAACTACAGCAAACAGTGATTTGTATCAGAAGTTACTAATTACAATTAGTAAGGACTCACCGACGCGAAACACACAGCAATCCAAATAAAATGAAATAACCGAAAATGTCCCCGTTAATTAATATTATCACATGCCGTTGTCAAGGTGTTTATTGTGATAATGTCTGCTTTTTTTTCCCCTTTGTTCCATATCTTACAGCCACAGCGTTTGTGGTTCAATTCCAGGCAAACGAGCTGTATTTGCCATCACTGGCAATGAGAACAGGAAGAAGAAGGCAATGGGGAATGAGGACTGACAACTTACAAGATAACAAATAATGCTGCCATTGGCCTTATCTTAAATAATTAGGCTTCATTATGTGTATGTTAACAGACAAGAATGTATGTATTGCACTGGCTTCAAACGGCAAATCGGCTTTGGAGAACTGCTTCATTTTTATCGTTATTGAATCATTATTACTTCCATGCTTTTTGCACCATTTGGCACCCTGTCATAGGTTTTAAAATAGAACAGGCTGAAGACAGCTTGGACTTTGATTGGTAGATGATGAAACCTCGCTCTGCAGTCAAGCTTGGAAAGAGTTCAAAAACACAGATTTCAGTGGATGTGTTGGGGAAAAAAAATAATAAAAAAAATTCCAGTATTCTGTTTTTTTGTTTTTTTTTGTTGTGCGAGATCACCTTAGGCAGGATGTTGAAAACGGTCTTAATAGCGCTAATGCTCGGCTGCATTTTACACAAAGGTTTAGTCATATATTAAATAGCAGGGACATTACAAGTGAGCCTGAATTTATCAAGGAAGCCAGCAGTCTTTTCACCCGCAGTGGGAAACGCTTTCTCAGTGGGTATTCAGACTGAAAACAGCAAGGGGCCTCATGGTTGGAGGCTTGTTTCAGGTATCGGTGAGGCGATGAAATATGGAGTCAGAAATTCCAGTAACAGCAGCACGAGTTTAAAGACTTAGCAGACGGCGAAACACTGCGCAGTGATTTATAGCACTGCGAGACAAATATTACAAACTCGCGACAACAATTGTTTTTATCTTTTATTGTGAAGACCATAAAATAAAATAAAAAAGTCGAACTACAACGATCATGTTACAAAGTAATCAACCGGAAACGCGTGCCGCCGCGGAACGTTGCCTTGACTTTTCTGCCATATGTGTCTTTTCTGTAGTTATTTAGTTCATATATTCTCAAACAGTCCAATGTTGGCTTTGCAAACACTTGCTGGGTTCTCATTCGTCCAAACAAACTCGACTCGAGGAGAAAATAGCTCCAGGGTTCGAAATAACTACTTTAAACCAACTGGGTGTGAAAATGCACCAAGAGACTTTGCTAGATGCATCAACTGTGAGGTGGACTTACTGAAGACCATGTGACAGACTTCACTGTTAATAGGGAGAGTTTGGCAGTATGTCTGAGAACCTGTCGCACTCACTCAGAAGTATTTAAGAAGAGAAGGAAGTCCCGTCATTAAAAAAAAGAAATTGGACGTTAATGTCTCCATAACCTCTTTCCTTCATGCCTCCCACTCAGCGAAGGTTGTCTAACATGTTTAAGTCATGATGTCTCTCTAGTTGCTCCGTAATTGAAGTGTGCATCATTGTAATATGGTGAGAGGAGCCTATTTATTTGTGTGTGGGTAGAGGCCACAGGGTAGCTTCCTCATGTCTCGCCTTTCTGCCGGCTTTTCACTGCAGCGGGATCAATTAATGTCTGCGTATGCGTGTGTCTGTGTGTAATTGGAAGTGTGTGTGTGTGTGTGGGAGGGTCAGTAGACGTGTGTTTGGATCAAACGAGTGTGTGTGTGTGTGATGTCAGACCTCCCCTGTCTAACCGCTGCCCCGCAGCACCTCCTCTAATATGCTGAGCACACAGGAGAGCTGCTTTTTGCTCTTCTTCCTCCTCGTTATTTCTCTTTTTTTTCTGTCTTGCATAGACGCACTCGCTCTTCCTTCCTTTCCCTTGATGTAAAACACGTTGTTTTTTTTTTATCTGTGTTCTTATATGTGTATACCATGCCTCTATACACACTTGCTGTGCTGTGTGCTCCAAGAGGATGTAACAGCACACACACACAGACACACACACACTGTCTGATTTGCTTGCCTCACCTCATCTACCACCTCTCCCTTCTTGCTGTTTTTTTCCTCCTCGTTTTCTCCTCCTTCTCTCGCTGCTATCTAACTTTTCCACCATCCACACTCACTGTTTTTTTTATTTTTTATTATTTCCATTTTTCTAATCCCCTTCGCCATTCTTCCCACCCTGTTACAGTTGTTGATATATGCCTTCTTTACTCACCTCGTCTTCACTTTTTCTTTTTTTCGAGGGAGATACATCTTGTCTCTCATTCTCGCGCTCACGCTATCAGTGTGAGTGTTAAAGACATGAGGAGACTGTCAAACAGATCAATAGACAGCGTCTGAATATGTCTTCTCACACAACGTTGCACAAACAACACACACACACACACACACACAATTAAATGTTGAAAAGCAGCAAGGCGGTCACACACACACAAACAAATGCAGACAAAAGCTGAAAGAAACATGGTCTGCGCACAGTCGCATTTCAAAAGAAAAAAAATCAAGATAAACAGATTTATATTTAGATATGAATATGAAAAACACACACACACATTCAAGACATTTGGATGGGTCACCCTGATAGGGGCAGTGATTGGTGTGCTTTACTGTGATTGATTTCCTGTCTGAACCAGAGGAAGTCAGTTCATCTGATTAAAGACAGACAAGTTGAGAATTGAAGATTGGAAGCCTCTCATGCACACACACACGCACACACACACACGCACACACAATAATGTCCTACAAGTGCCTGATCTCTTATCTATCGACTACAGTAGCGGCCACTGCGGAAACTAGAGCCGGCATCATGTACCGCATTATTTGTCAGATCATCCGTCAGCTTGAGCGGCTCCAGCACGGAGGCTAGAGTGCAGCAGCAAATCAGTTAAATTAGACCTCTGTAATGGCCGCGTCTGCGAGAGCACTCTCAATTTACATTTTCCAAATATAGCTGCGATTTTTTTATTTTTTATTTTTATTTTTTTCTCTCTCTACTGTGGTCCTTTAGGAGCTTGGACTGATACAATAGTAACAATGCATGCAAGCAATAGAATCGATGCAAAGGTCAGAGCTGCAGTATTACAGTGATGCATGCAGGGGCAAAAGTGTGAAGAAAGGAACTAGAATAAAGGCTTAGCAGAGACGTATAAGTTGCTCTTTGTAGTTCCCCGTGACCTTGACTGTACCTGAGTGGGCAGGCAGTCACAGAAAAGGGTGTATCAGCAGCAGGCGAGAAGCACAGGATTACAGTCGAGGATTATATGACTCACACTTTTTTTTTTTTTTTTTTTCCTACATCAGTGAAAATTCCTCAAATGGGGAAAGCAGTTTTTTTCCCCTCCATTTTCACACCCTACATGTAGTCGGGGTGTTAATGCAGCAATTTCCATCCAGAAAATGAACCCTCTATGAATGCATTAATCTTTATTTATTTATTTATTTTTTTTTTGAAATACCCAAACTCACTGAAGTATCACTCTTTGTCACACCGTGTTTGGCCCTGTTTCCTCACAAGCCAAACCGCCTCCACATAGCTCCTCTAGAATGTTTTCCTTTAATCCACTTAGCTAAGTTTCATCGTTAAGGACATGTTTTACAGCTGAAATCTCCAAACAGTCCTTAGGCTCCCAAATTGCAACAGTTCTTTATTGTGGATCAGTGTTATTTGGTGCATTGTCCTTCTATCCTTTATGATTTCACCTATCCTTCCACATGTTGTTGCACTAGAGGTAGGTGTGTGTGTGTGTAGGTGTGTGTTTGTAGCATGCTTCCGTGTGGGAGAAGAGTGATCACAGCTAAGACGTTCACATGATCACATGACCGAACCAGATTTAAAAAAAATGAATGCACTGCACCAGCAAGGCTTGAGCGTGTTTATCATCTTCTTTCAGTTAAATAAATACATATGATAAAGTTACTCAAAACACCCAAAAGCCACGAGAAACTGTTCTATGATTAAACAAAGAGCTCCACAGGGTTGGTGGTGGAGCGCAGGCACAGATAAGCTGCTGAAGGAAGAAGATGCGCTTGTTCTGTCTGATGGGTATTCATGAAACGAACCAGGAATCGACCGAACACGACTGACCCACAATGAAATTTAAGTTAAAGTGTTGTTCTGCTGCATTGATTTGCTGCGGTGAATTAATTATAGTAGCAAATTTGATGAGAAGGCAGAGGTACATAAAGTATGTATGCATAGTAAAACTGTAAATGTTAGCGAATGTCTGTATCTGTTGGGGAACATCATGTGATTTAAAGACTCCAGAACAAAGCTGTCAATGGTTCACTTTTGTTTTTATGAAAGTTAATTTTTTGCTGCTTTTTTTTTTTTTTTTTGCAGTAACTCATTTTTATCAAAGATATTCTGCTGATGGCGGTCAGGCAAACAACATATATGGTTGTTTAATTAGGAAGACTTCTACTTTGTGGAATATAAACTAATTTTTTTTCTCCATTTTTGCAAAATGCACTTTCAGCACTTCACAGTTTTTGATATTCTGCATTATTTCGACTCTTTCCAGCTGGTTCTTCAAAAGCATTTAGGTTCAATACCTACCCATAGTTTAGTTAAATCAGATCAAAATGTCCATGGGAACTCATCACGCCACGGCTGCGGTATAATCCTGATCTCCTCTGTTGATCTGGATCTTCCGTTCATACACTGTCGTGTTGCACTGCTGCTTCTTTGTAGCCCTGAATCTCCAGAGGAATTTAACCATTTAAGTATATAAGCTAAGCGAGGACTGTCTGGAACACAGAGCACATGGATCAGCGACAAACAAGTAGATTATGCTGAAGAGACATTTCTGTGGATGTTTTGATTGCTATTAGAATCCCATACTGTAAATCCAAGCTGACAACAGCTGCCGTGCTCCACAAAAGAACGAGGAGCATATCCAATCACCCCAACACCCTCCCTGCCTTTGTTGACTTTGTGGCTCTATAACAATACCACAGTGTTTTTGTCTTTTGCTCCTGATGGACAACATCAGTCATCATTTCTAAAGCTGCTGATGTATAAACATAAACACATGATATTAGGGCACTTTGCTGAAGCGACTGACGCTGGGAGGACTGTCTCCTGTTCGCAGGATTTGATAATCCAATGGACATGAAATAGTGAAAACACGGGCCCTCACAATACCAGAGGCCTTGCGTTATTATTATTTTTGGCAAACCTGACACATAAACGTAGACTAGCATGTAACTGAACACAATGAGTATACTCAAGAGATTTATGGAACACTTGTCCTAAATTGCGTACTCAGTGTAATTGCAGACGCGAGTAATACCTAAAGGTGTCATAGATGAAGCAGTCCCACTAGCATATAAACAATTCATTGTGTGTGTATTTTCAGGGGAGCCTGCGGTGTGTATGTATTTGTTTGTACGTACTTGTGTGTGTGTGTGTGTACGTGCATGTGCACGTCGGCACGATAACAAGAGCCCATGCCGCGAGCTGTAATCTGCTAACAGTGGATTGAGTTGGCTCTGCAGGATTAGCAGTGGTGTGTAACACAACACACTCTTAATTACTGCTATACAGTCATGTTCAATGTAGAGGAAGAGACGGGAGAGCGACGGGGAGAGGGCACACTTTTAATTGCTGTAATACAGGCAAAGGGAAATTGAAAAGATGAAAGAGGAATGGATGGTGTGTTTTATTGTCTGTGTTTGGATATTAACTCCACCATGGAACAGAGTATCACCAGCGACGCTGCCTGTATCTGCGCACAGGACCCCCGAGCAGTAACGAACATTGCACACCCACGTGCAGTCATGCGTGCACACACACACACACACACACACACACACACACACAAACATATGTCAGCAAACAGCAGCCACAACGGGATGAGACTGTTCTGTCACTGTCATCACCACCTTCCTCTTACTGTGTGTGTGTGTGTGTGTGGGTGTCTGAGGATGCCAGTTGGGATAGATCAATATCACTGACTGAGAGATCACAGCAGTGCTTAGTGCCCATCAATGACTTCTCACATGTGTGTGTCTGTGTGTGTTGCACAGTATCCAATGACAGAGAAGTGGGAAATGGGTGGAGGATGGATGGTTTAATGAAAGAAGGAAACAGATGAGTTGGTGAATCCTATTTTCTGCTCCAATTTCTCTCTCTCTCTCTCTCTCTCTCTCTCTGTCTCTCTGTCTCTCTGTCTGTCTCTCTGTCTCTCTCTCTGTCTCTCTGTCTCTCTCTCTGTCTCTCTCTCTCTGTCTCTCTCTCTCTGTCTCTCTCTCTCTGTCTCTCTCTCTCTGTCTCTCTCTCTCTCTCTCTCTCTCTCTGCAACTTTATTCAATTATTCATCTTGTCTTTCTCTTTGCTCTGTATTCTTTGTGATTTTTCATCTTTTTCAGACCTGCTTTTCTTCTCATTATTTCTCACTTTTTTATTTCACTGTTCGCAGTTGAATTTGCATCTATCATTTTTTATTATTATTATTTTCTCTTGGGGTTGAATTAACGCACCAATTTGTAGTTATGTGGGGCTTATGTTTAAAATCAGATGTTAGTCGTTTTCATTAGCATTTCATATTAAATATTCCCATCCATGACTGCATTTAATGATTTGTTGAATATATATAGACAATGATGTACACATCACAAGTGTCTACAGCCATGCTGGCTATGTGAGGCTGCACTAGCAGGCCAATGTAGCCTACTTACAATGACAATGCTAACATGCAGGTTCTGTTTACCATGTTCACCATGTTAATTTAGCTCCATAGCATGCTGACATTAGCTAATTAGCCCTAAACAGAATACTCAGCTGAGGCTGGTGGAATGTCGTTAGTTTTGCAGGAATTTTCAATTCAAAATTGTAATTTGATTGCCTTCCGTTTGAATAAAAAGTCAGTGAATCACTTTTATTATAGTTGATCCTTTGATGGAATCAAAGTAAAGTCATCAGGATCCTCTGGAGACCTTGACTGTTTGCACTAAATTCAAGCAATCCATCTAACAGTTGAGACATTTTGTCCTGAACCACAAATGTCAACCTCATAGTGATGCTAGAGGAAACACCAGCGGGTCACCAAAGCCAGTAGGTTTCATCTGTCCAAAAGTTCATGCTCATCCATCAAATAGTTTCTGGGATATTTGATCTGTAGAAACAAGCCGCTAGCTGGGCTAACAGTAACACACCATGATGGGTCCCAACCCCAGAGCTGAGAAACCCTGCTGTGTGTAATGACATGTTGTATTTAACATTTTAACAAGTTTCTCCCCTGCAGATTAATCTAGACCCCCCACAAAGTTTCCCGTCTTCTGGCAGTTGGTGGAGAAAGTGATCTTTAAGGAGCCGTCAACCTTGACAGAATTTTATAAGCCTTTTATTGGACAGTTGGAAAGTCCCGCGTTGGTTGAAAAGCTTTTTCAGAAGCTTATAAATCATTAATTGAAACTCTTTGAAACGTTTACATCTTAGTAATGACGGTGTGTGTGTGTGTGTGTGTGTGTGTGTGTCTGTGTGTGTGTGTGTGTCTGTGTGTGTGTGTGTGTGTCTGTGTGTGTGTGTGTGTGTGTCCGAAAAATATCAGATACCACCTGTGGCATCAGTCCAGAAATTACCATCCATATCGTTCAAACTCTGAGCTCCTTGTCTCTCTGTTTTACATTCTGCTGTGTCGTGTCGCGTTTTCATTTCCTTCCGTCTTCCTCCTGCCAATTTGCTTTGTCAGACTATATCCACTCATTATCGATCTCCTGTCCGTCTTCCTGTCAGTGTTTTGGAGGAACTTGGGTGCTTCACTCTCCCTGTCTGTCTCTCTTTTTCTCTTCTCTTCCAGATTTCTGATTTGCCTTTAGTCCACTTCACTCCAGACCAGTCACTATCTAATCCATCTCAGTCCTGTTCTATTCAATATGACTGAATGTTAGACAAGACAACATTGCCAGATCCCTGAAATAAAGTGCAATTCCGATAATGTGAAGTAACAATACCCTAGCAATCTCTCTCCATCCAGCCTGTGTCTCGAACCATCTTTCCTCCAGTTCTGATAAGGTTGTTTTCCATCTGCTCTGCAGAGTGTAGCGCTCTGTAGCTAATTGGCAAGTTCAATCAGAGAGACAAATGAAGAGAGGAGACACTGACCTTTCAGAGGCAGTCACTGCCTCCCTGTCTCTTCACTTCTCCCCCCTTTCTGCCCTCCCCTTCCTCTCATTTTCTGCTACATCTTCTCTCTTGGCATCTATCTGCTTTGCTTCTTTTTCCTCTCCTCTCCTCTCCTCTCCTCTCCTCTCCTCTCCTCTCCTCTCCTCTCCTCTCCTCTCCTCTCCTCTCCTCTCCTCTCCTCTCCTCTCCTCCCCTGAGTTGCCACTCATTCCAATTTATTTTGACGACTCATTCTCTAGCTTGTCAAAAGAAAATTACAGCGTGCATACAGTGCATGCTCTCTCTCACACACACTTGCATGTGCATTACCTCGCGCCTTATGTGTCTATTTTCACTGCCACCCACAGCTAATAGCCCACCCCCTCCTCACTCCTCAACTATTCAAGGAGAGAAGAACGCAATGGTCCAGAGCAGAACAATGGCTGCCTCCATGGTGCGGTGGAGTCATTTATCTGTTTGAGGCTCGGGCGTGTCCCGCTTGCTTTCCGTCTGACCCGCAACGATCGTGACTGATGGTGCAACTACACCACGTTGGGGTCTACATTACAGTGTGACCTCTCGGTGTCAAGCGCACTCGCTAATGGCTCCTCCGCTGTCATCTATCAGCAGCCTCAGAGATGCGGCTGATCGGGTGGAGGCGTGAACATATTTATGCACGCTTGCATGTGCACCACATATATATAAGCACATAGGCATGAAATTCTTAGCATTGGCGGTGAAATCTGGACATCATTTGCGAGTATTTGTCCTCTCACACATATTTATGTTATTACAGTCTAAAAGGGCTCTAGCAGGACCAAAAAATGTCTCTTTGGCCTTCACACTTTGTTTGTTTTCGAAGAAAGAAATGCAGTATTTTAGGTCTAAAAGTAGTAATTTGTGAAATGTCTGTTGCGCTGTTGTGAGTGCATGTGGCGGATACAGCACGATAATAGTTGGGCCTGCAGCCATTCGGTGAAAGCTTTTACATTCACTCTGCGTCAGATAAGTCTTTACAGGGGGAAAAGAATCCTCTGTTGCACAGAAAGGGATGCATTTCATATGTTACCTAAGTTTGGAATACACAGAAGATGAACTGGGCTCAGTCACACCAATGCGAAAATATATATGTACATACTGATGCAAAATCAACGTTTTCCAATGGAGTCGCGGCGTTCAGCGGATTTGCTCGCAGAGTTAAAGCACATTTAAGCGTTGCTTTTGAGTTGGACTTAAGTGAAATTCTTATTGTTATCAATCTGGCTCCGTCAAACTGTTGCGCAGCACAAATTGAAGGTGTGAGGACGATGTCTTGGCACGCTGGTGTTCCAGCGAGGTTACGTGTAATTCAAGTGTTTTACTTCCCTGCAGCTGCAGAGGTGGTAATATATGTGCCGTCTGTGGCCTCACCTTTTTAATGTGACATCTTCAGCACATCCATTTGTGTGCCTCTCTTGTCTGCCCGTATCGATGCCGTTAGAAGCGTTTTGCTCTGACATTGAGCCGACATGTGCAGTCCTTAGTAAGTTTCTTGCAAGTTTAAATAGAAGTTTTACTTGTATCAGCTCTTTTTCATAGTTTAGGGGGGGGGGGGGACAACAAAAAACCCCACAAAAAACAGGCCTGGGTCCAGCCTACTAGACACAGCCAGTTCAGACGCTTCGTACAGGAGGATAAATCCATGGTTCTCTTTATGTGTGTGTGTGTGTGCGCGTGTGTGCGCGTGTGTGCGATAGAGAGAGAGAGAGAGCGATGAGTTCAAAGTCTTTTGTCGCAGAGGAATGAAGAGTCAATGTGGTCAGGGAACATCGAACCGTTTGCCCTGTAGATCGCCTTGTTAAACAGCACTTGTCTACCTGTCAAAGTCCCTCCAGACCTTTTATCTGTCTTTTCCAATAATATCAGCCACTAGTGGAACAGTAAAGTATATTAAGAGAACAGTTTTCCTCTGAAGATCAAAGCTTCATACTCCTTTTTTTAGGGGGGACCACATTGCCTAAGAGCCCCAGGTGCCATCGTTTGAGTTGCGCTTCTTTTTTTCTTCTTCGTCTTGTTTGAAGTGCGTTCAGTTGGTCCCACAGCATTTTGCTCCCGCTCTCTGATTGTACCGAGTCTCTTGCCGCTTTCTGACGACGCCTTTTTTCTCACTGATTGCTTTCTTTTCGACCATGAGGTATCCTGCGTGAAAAGCAATCAGAGGAGACAAACCCCACTGTGGGTCTCGCTGAAGCTCGATTCTTCAAGGTTCCGTCTTTTTCTCTGGACCTTTTTTTTTTTCTTTACACTTTCTTCCTCCGACCAGTTGCATCAGTTATATTTACATATTCTCTCATGTGCTGAACAGCTCTCTGAAGTGTAGGTGGAGTGTGTGAGTGTGAGTGTGTGTGTGTGTGTGTGTGTGTTATGTACGTGAACGTGTGACATCCCATTCCTCTAAATTCAGTACAGAATCGCCCGACGTCTCTGATATTTTTAAAAGAAAAGCTTAATTTGAAGAATCTGACAATCAACAGAGAAGCCAGTTAAACCTTGACATTGACTTTCTCCTGCTGCAACATATTCAAACTAATGTCAGATCTAATTAATTATCTCAACTTGACTGTTCTGGATCATTTTAAACTCTTTTCCTTACACAACCTCATCAAATCCTTAGTTTGCGTTCATCCATTTTTCTTTCCTGGTATGTATTGCAACGTAGCTGGCGTGTATATGAGAGCACAAGTCTTTGACTGATACAGACATGCCCTAACTATAGCACAATAACTTTTTCAGCGATTAATAGGGAATTTTGTGTTTCTGTCCTCGTAACGATTTGTTTACCACATCTAGTTTTGGTTTTTTGTTTGGTTTTTTTTGCAGTGAGACATCTAGGAACTACATAGGAAGGATCCCATCTTTCTGCATGTGTAGTAGTAGTCGTGAAAAACGCCTCAGACAGCGAGTGACATCTGAACACTCGTTACTCGTCAAACAATAACTCCAGCGATTCGCAGGTGCTTTTATAGAAAGCAATCCAGTTTTCATGATGGTATGGAGCACAGATTGTTATTCAGCCTCCATTATTGTAAAGTACAGAGTGTAATCAATAAAAAAAAAAAGAAAGAAATCCCTTATACTCTATTCAGCAGTTCTTGCACCAACAGCTGTCTTTAGCCGTAGCAGCTGGCAGGTTTTGATGGTTCGGCCAGTATCCTGATTTGCTTTCCTGTGCTTATATAGCGACGTGACCGTTAACCTATCTATAGTCTGCTATATCTGCTGTGAACTGCCAACAGTATTAATTACTAAAAGCTCTGGCTCTTGGCTAGTTTGTATAATAAGATCCTGTAGCCTATGTTCATGTGTTAATTTCACCTCATACATGTTCGGAGCAGAGGTTCTTCATGAGATGGAGATCAAACCTGTGCAGCTGTTTGCTTCTCTCTCTCTATCTCTTTGTATTTGTTTATCTGTTGGATTATTAGTTGATTTTCCACTTTCAACTCATTTGTGTCCCTAAACGCAGCTGCTGATAGCCGTGTGTGTGTGTGTGTATTCTTGTCTTGAATTATTAATGTCGCATGTGGTTGCTGAAAAACAAATGTGTTCAATTCCTCCTCTGTGAGTTCGCTGAGTGTTTCTTATATTGCATCTATATGGTAGAATATATAACTCTGAAACTGGCTTAAACTAGATATTAACTCCAATCCCTGACTGTCGATGCTATTTCCAGACTCTGGTTCCTCATCCTGCAGGAGTTTCAGCCTCATATCATGTCTCTCCCTCTCCTGTGTGAATAATATCCTTATCTTTCTATCCCCTGTGTGCGTGCGTGCATGTGTGTGTGCGTGTGCGTGCGTGCCTGCCTTCTTGTCTCTCCTCCCATGTGTGTGTAACCGGTGCGATGTGAGTCTCACTCGTGTCCTTTGTGTGTAGTCTGCCCTCTTCCCAGGTCTTAATTTTGCCCTGCAAGTCAATTCTATTTATAAAACCCAAAATCATAAATCACACACTTTACAATCTAAAACTCCACCCTTATCTACACACCAAAAACGTTTGCGGACATATTAACATTGTAGATGATCTTGTAATTTTGTGATGGATGGAGTTATCTCAGATTTCCCCGGTAGACATCATCGTCTATTATCCGTCGCTGCAAGCCAAACTGTGAATGGGACCACAGGGCCATGTTTAAAATGTTTCAAACACTTTGGGTCTAGCCCCTCAAATGGTCCCTCCATTGTACAGAATAATTAGAAGCTTTTTAAATGTCATAGAGCCATCAGCATGACGCTGTAATTAAAAAAGAAAAACCTTTATGAGTGTCATAATGAATCGGCTAAGTCATTATCATCATGCCTGAACTGACTGTGTGTGTGTGTGTGTGCGTCTGTGTGTGTGTGTGTGTGTGTGTGTGTAATGAATCACACCGGACTGTCTGTCCTTGGGTAAAGTGTAATGATGGTGTGATACATTAAATTATGAATATTTGGTGACAGTGTTTTTGTTTCATGTCATCTCCCACTGTTCTCATCCTTCATTCACTGTATGTTCCAGTTAATGCTTGATGCAACCTCCATAAATCTACAAAATTTCAGCCGACGGAACCTCTGCCGTTCTGTCAACTTTTTGTTTCTTATATATTACTATATAGTACTAATTATACTACTATTATAGTACTAATATCCGTTCTTCCCAAGCTGTTCTCCATGAATATTGCATTGCTGCTTGCTATGATCTCAGCTAAGAGGGTTGAGTGATTTCTCTATTTTCTTGGTCTACCAAAGCCCCTCATTTGGACGGAACATTTGCATGGAGCACAGAGGCTTTGCCCATCATCGTCTTCTGCATTGCAGCCAGGTTAGGTGGAGTGTGACAGACATTATGGCATTCCATACTGTACTTGCACCACCTCAACACCCAGTTCATTTCCATATGCTGTAGCGCACAAGGCTAACAGAAAGTATTGAAAGTCAGCAACACCTTGTCCTGTCACGTCGCCTCGTTAGTTCTCCCTTCAGCACTGTGCGATCTGAAAAAGGCATGATGAATGTCAGTCTTTTAATTGAGGTCCAGTGTGCGAGTCCTTTTCATCACCGCTCTCATTCTGTCACAAGGAAACGTTTAAATCTTTATGTTAACAATCTCCGTAACCACAGAAGCTATTCACAACTATCAAGGTTTTTCTTGTATAATAAATAATTTTTATTTTTTTTAACCATCAGCAGCCCAGGGGAATGTCTTTCACTAGTACCAAAAGGAGTTGTTTTATTTTTCCCTCTCATAAGAAGATTTGATCTTTTTTCTCTTCTTCTTTCTCCCCATAGCTGAAAGGTTGGCCTTGATGAGGTGGGAATGATAGACCTACCCCCTGTGTTGGAATGCAATCTCCTTTTACCACAACATCTAATAACTTTTTTTTTCTTCTCTCTCCTTTCTTAAACTAGTTTTTTTTTTTTTATTAATTTTGACAAAAGGTGACCTAACTCTTTTAAAGTTATTTTGAAGTTTCCTTCAATTCCCAAGGAAGATTCTTGAGGTATTTACTGGCACATTAGGCCTTCCATCAAAAAAGTTTGGCAATGCGTTATCTACCGTCGCTTTATAGATTTCCTCACTTACAGTAGACAGAACAAAAACGCTTTTAATTTACAACACTTCTTCTCTTAAAAGACTAATCTGGTGATTCTTTAGGAACATTCATCCATATCGATGAATCCATCGTTTCATCTTTTATTTCAAACTAATGCAGCTGTTTTGTTTTGTGATTTCCTGTTTGGCTCCTGGTGATACCAGAGTACAAATATCTGATCATTTTCCTCGTAAAACTTGTACTGCACCAAGAGACACTAATTATAGCTGAAAATATTCTGTCTTACCTGATGTTTTCTAAGCTCATTACCACCTCTGCTTGGAAGTCATAACACACGTTTTTTAAAGTGGCGTGTGTGTGTGTGTGTGTGTGTGTGTGTGTGTGTGTGTGTGACAGTACTGTTTTTGAATGAATGTAAGGCTCTTAATTACCTGTAATTGGATAATGAATTGTAGAAGTGTTTCAAGTTAATGCCTGCCAGTGTAATAATTTATTATTTGTTCTTCAGCTGAATTAAATTTAAAGTTGAAGAAAAATCCACTGTTAGAAACACCTTTAACAGTTCAGTTCAATGAAGGCATCGTGTTTCTAAAGTCAATGAATAATGGCATTAAATAATTGTGATTTCAGTATTGACCAAAATATGATTTTATTTTATTTTTATTTTTTTTATTATTTTTATTTTTTTTTTAACCATCGAGCAGCTCTACAGTAAAGATATCACTGGAAAAACTTTTTTTTTTCCTTTAAAAGCTCAGCGAGAAGCTGCAGTTAGCTGCAGATTTGTCTCAGCAGCGATCACACTGCATTGCAGGTGCTTAGCCTCTGCAGTAGATGGACAATGTCACATTGTTGGGGGGGGGGGGGAAGAAATATCATATAGGTCAAAAATATTATATTTGTGCTGCATATAAGATATATGCACATTGGATAGAGCTGACGTTGTTGTTGTTGTACCTGCACTGAAGCAATTTATATATTTTTTTAAATAATTATATATATATAGTCTGCTATATTATTTTGTTTATATAAGGCCCTTCACATGCTTGAAGGACTCAGGCTGTTTAGACAACTTTCTGTAATTACTGTCTCAGGTACTGAAAACACTCAACGTGCCTCTTTTGTATTCTATTTTTAATACACAATATCTCTCAATGAACAATGACGTCAGCCTGGACATTCGCTGGACAGCAAATTGAAAAAAAAAATCGAAAATAGATTGACCTTGTGTGTGTTTACGCTACAAGTGTGTTTTCTATGGGATCAGTTCAAATCAATCAATCAATTTAAAGGGATGGTATTGTGGAAAACAAGTAAAATGAGCTTTGGATGGATTCGAGTGGCGGTGGAGGCCCTGCTGTGCTATAAAATGACTCAGTTCTGTCTCTTCTGTCCTTTATTTATACGACATTTTGAGATTCGCAGCTCTCGAGCTTGTAGCATTGAGGCTAGAGTTAACTCTCTTCTTAAACCTTGTACGCATCATTCCTCCTTGAGCTGTCTGCTATATTCTATCAGAAAGACCTCACCTTTTTTCCTTGAAACCTGTTTACCAATTAAAAAACAGAGCTAGACTCAAACAAGACTCATCATTGCAGTGGTTGGTCTTTCAGAGTGTTCTCACAGTTTTGAATCCTGATGGTGCCAATGTCGTTGGCTACCAAACATATGTTGGGATTAGAAGGAAGCTTGAAACTGCCAAGATACTAGTTTGTATACAATATATACCTTTCATTGCTTTCTCAGGGACGGCTGTGTGTAAGAGTGTCTGTGATGATTTGATGTTTTGGTCCAGGTAGGTTAGAAATTGAAAAAACATTTCACATGTTGACAGCATGTGTGACACCTGTGTGATGTGGCGGACAGCTCTAAACACATGATTGCACCTAACATACAGTGGTGAAAATTTAAGATATGATTGCATATATATACAGATATGATTGTAGGCTATATATATGTATATATGTATATATACATATATAAATGGCCTGCTTATTGAACTGCTTCATCTGCATAGACTGAAGTATATGTCAGTATTTACACTCAAATTGCAAAAGTGATGTTACTTAGAAATAAGGCAAGTTGATTAATTTCCTTAACTTTAAATGTTTTTCCTCAGATTTCTGCCGATAATCTGAGGAAAAACATAAGTTTTCTGTCTGGACACTAAAAGATAGAATGATGGTGGATTATTGAAACATTACAACGTTATTCTTTGTCATCTTCTACTCTCTCCTTTTCAGTAAAATATAAATGCACATGTATGTATATCACCCATGTTTTATCTACTAAAAGTCAGTTGCTGAGTTATGGTTGTGTGTGTGTATGCATGTGTATGCATGTGTGTGTGCGTGTGTGTGTGTGTGTGTGTGCGTGTGTGCGCGTGTGTGTGCGTGCATGCATCAGTGGTTATGTGATGGATCAGTCTCGTTAAACTTTGATTGTACGGCTGCCTGGCGGGGACATGATCAGAGTGCAGATGTGCAACTTGTTATTTATTGTGTGCGACGTTGTGCAGTTGTGTGTGTGTGTGTGTGTGTGTGTGTGTGTAACAAGTATAACCCTGCTGTCATACGTTGACAGGATAACAGATGTGCGAACAACACTCACACACACACACACATGCGCATGCACTTCAAAGGATCTCTGGAAGTGAATGAATCATTCTGCATTTGCGTTACGCCGACTTGGAAAAACACTGCTAGTTTTACAACAGAATAGAATATTTGCATCTTTGAGAAAGTGATGACGATTACATATACAGCACAGATATGAGTTATCTGGTTTGGCGTCGGTGTGATGTGGAACAGAACATGCTAATGCTTAATGAGCGTGAGCATAAGACTGCATTCAGCTATGCAAAGCTGATGTACATATTCACATTCATTTGCCCTTTTTGACTCAAATGATGAAGTCTACTTAAGGGTTGATTGCATTCTCCATCTGATGCCACTAATTTGTGTGGTCTATTACTTCCTGCCTTGAAATGAAATGTATTCTTTCTTCTTTTTTTTTTATGAAAAGAAGAAGGTGCTACGCTTGCAAGATGGCAATAATTTGAACAATACTTGATTTAAAGGCATGATGCAGCTTTTACTAGTGAGTGTGGTTCTAGGTGCATTCAATAGAAAGACACTGCAATGTTCTTGTAAGCTTTACAGCAGACTGTAGAGTGCACATTAGATCTAAAGAAGTGATGAACTACTGCTGTGTATTTACTATAATAATAGACATTTATAGTCACACGATAAGGTTGTTAAACAAACTCTTCGCTAAACTCATTTGAAACGGAAACCAGGCAAACGGAGAAATGATTCCCCATAAACGTCACATTACAGACAGACTTCAGACTCCCACTTACCACAACTCACCACAGCTGTGTGTACACAGCTTTGGATGCACTCGCTTTAGTTTTTTTTTTCTTTTCCTCCAAACATTAAAAAAAAGTGATTTTTATATAATCCTGCTAACTAATCTGAACATAATTAAACATCTGGCTTTTCATTTAACTCGACTCGACTTGACTTTCATGTCGTAGCTTTTATCTGCGGAGGTACAACGTTAACATAACTGATCAAGATAAAGAAAGACGCTTTGCTTTAATAAACCCATAATTGTCTCCGGAGACAGTATTACTATATTGGAAATATTGCATTTGTTAAAGTGAGACATATTACACAGGAGAAGTTTACTAGTTGTCGTATTTTTGGAACTCAACTTTTGCCCCAGGTAATGTGATGGTAAGTACTCTTGATTTTTACTGGATACATTGATAGATCTTTGTACCGCAGCCTACGCCTTGGCACAAAGCTTTTACTTAAATGTCCTTTTTATTGAATAGTTGCACAATTTGTTTCCAATGCAGTGCTTTAGAAAGGGAAATGGGTGTTGTTAAAGGGTGACAGAAATATACCGTTTAGAGGCAGAATAATACCAAAAAGGAAAAAGGAAAGGTGCTGAACAGAAACAGGTTGGACTGTGGGAACGGGAGGCTTGCTGAGCACAGGACATATGTCGGAGAGGATAAGGAGAGAATGGAGTTGAGGGCTAGGAGGATGGAAGAAAAGACTAATGGATAAAAATGGAGTGTTGTGTAAATTAGGCTTCACCTACAGTAAAAAAAAAAAAGTGCAGCAGAGGAGTGAACTTTATAAGTTCAACGCTGTGGGTGTTTTTCTCTGTGCTACAATGTAACAGTTTTGTTTATTTGGTGTATATATCTGATTCATCCACTTTTCACACCTGCCTGACCATTAAAAAATAATTACTATAACTGAAATTTTAAAGGATACTACGAGAAAAGGGCAGCAGAAAAAAAAAATTCACGACATAAACAAAATAAGTCATTAAAGCAGAGAAAAAGCCACCACAGAATATGTCATCTTTTTTTTTTTTTCCTTTTTTTATCCGTTAGCTGATTGTGTCTCCGGACACATACAGATAACAAAAAACAAAAACACACAGCTCTCATGTGACCTCAAAGAGACAAATAGTACAACAGCAAGAACATTTGACTGAACGTTCATTTTCTTTGCCTCTCAGCCTCTGCTCGCTGACTTTTTTTTGGTACGTTTCCGTTATTTGACAGCTGAAAGAGCACTAGAGACAGGAAACATGGGTAGAGAGGAGGGGTGTGACATGTAACAAAGATCCAGAGTTATGTACTGTGCGCCTTAACCAGTAAGCTGCCCACGCTTATTCACTTTCATGGCATGACAGAAAAAAAAAAACACTGACAAATTAGTATTCACCAGCAGTCCTCAGAACAAAATGCATTTGCCAGCGTGCCGTCGTAATGAACCTGTTTCACTGAGCTGATCAACTGTAATGAATCCATGTAATTAGAGAGGGAAGGAAGGAGCGGCAGAGACAGAAGGTTTCTGTCAGATCTTCAGAGATAGATATATTGACAGTCCTTTATTTTCCATGCTGGTGTAAACAGCTCTTTATAGAGTGTGGAGAGTACAAAGTATATCGCATGATATGGTTGTGTTTAAAAAAAAAAAAAAAAAATGCAGTTGCAAGAACGATACTTTTCACTCATATCTTAGGATGCTTGATTTGAAAGAGAACTAATTATAACTATAATTATAACTATTCTAAGTATCCGTTAAACTCTTTCATCTGTAGCCATCAGCTGGTGTCTCTTGTTTCTAAGATTCATTCTGTATTGAGTGTTTTGTCAGAGTGACTGATATTGGGGGGGGGTTGTTTCTGATGTGCAGCAGGCCCAGGCATCATCCTGCCGGTACCGAAGCCACAGACGTCATACGCCGGGTCAGCCACAACAACGCCTTCATATGCTCCTCCGTCAGTCGTGCAATCATGGTATTGGAGTCCAGGTGCAGACTGAGGTCGGGCATCTGCTGTCTCTGCTGCAGGTGTACGATAATGAGCTGCAGTCAATGAGTGGAACTGCTGTAAACGCTCCCTGAAGACCGAATCAGCGGCGCATCGATTTCCAATTTTCATGGGCTGACCGGCTGATTACGATTTTTGGCAAATTTTTATTTTAATTTTATTTTTTTGAAATCAAATTGTGTGTTCATATAAAATATTAACTATTTAAAAATATTATTATATTGTTCTTCAAAATAAACAAAATAAAACAACATTCAAAATTTACACTAGGTTACTAAACAGAGCTTTTTTTTTTGTACAAATAAAACCAAAAAATGAATTTCAGTATATCCCACACTCTGTGTGTAGTGTAATAGCCAATGGGGAAACTCCAACTCTAGGTCACTTGACCAATAGTGTAACTTCATCAGTCAGTCATTCAGACAGCTACATTCCTGTGTGTAGGGCTGACTCCACTGTTGCTTTCCAGCCAAAAAAAAGACAAACACTAGTCCAAGGCATTTTATAGTCTAGTATATGAATAAAGAAAGAAATGGTGGAAGATTTAGCTCAATTCAAAGTCCCATTTTTAGTTCAGGCTGTTATATAATTGTGAGCAAGTGTATACAGCCATATATCGTAACTAGCACCCCCAGGCCTATTAAAACACGATTTTACCTGGAGGAAAGTTTCACATGTGTCATTTGGAGTGAACAGAGCTGAACGGTGGCATCACCTGCAAAACACAGTAAAGTAGGTTTTCTTTGATCCTTATTAATTCTGTCACTTCAAATTGCATTCATGGTCTAGCTATAAATAAGATGGAGAGCTTTTGGTATCATTTAACCTGGACATGGGTAAAATATATAGTTGAACCTACACACACACACACACACACACACAGTCACATACTCACAATGAAAGACAGTTCCATCTACTGTTTCTTCCAGCTCATTCCAACTCTGTAACAAGCTACCAGTCAGCTTGCCTTCTTCTACGCCACAAGTGCAATTATGCCTGCACTTACACCCCCCCCCCCCCCCCCACACACACACACACACACACACATACAACACAGATCCAAATGAAAAGAGTGTACTACATACACTGATACATATAGTACCATGCCTCACATACATATATGCACAACATTACTCGTATGCTCACTCTGCATGCTTTTTACATACAGCCTACAGCAAGATAAACAGTTCTTGCATAAACACAGTGGACAGCATCCACATTATATTAAGAGTTACATTGTACCTTCTTATTCTTTGGATTATTTTGAATAAACAAGTGGACAATTTGACCTAATGATGGTGATAAAAGATCAGGGAGTTTACCAAAAGGGTTTAAATTCATCCTGAGGGCAGCATCCAAATCCATTTCACTTTTCATAGAAATCCCCTTTTGATTTTTAAGATACCTCACCCTGCATTTATGTGTTGGTCAAGACTGACAAGTATTTGCACCTCTAAGGAGAAACGACGCCAGGAGGAAGGTCAGGGGTAAGCACCGTTATTAGCAATCATCAGATGAAGTTTATTTGAATATTATTTGAAAGTTTTATGGTAATGTCGCCAGAAGTTGTCAAGATCTATATCTTGTAGTTTACCAAGTGCTTGGCAGAAAGACTGATAAATGGACTGCTCGGCTGACCAGGTGTTAAAATATATATATATATATATATATATGTATTCCATCGGTGGTAAAAAAAATAAATAATTTTTGATATTACAGGGGGGGAAACACGACATGAGGTATAGCAGCACGAATAACAACTTCACTCATAATTACTGAGGGAGTTTGAAAAATCTGATGAAGCCTCTAGAGTCAATTACCATGTTTACCACACGGTAATTACCAAGTGGCTGTTTTGGTGGTTATGTAAATCAGTTTATTAAAAACTGATGAACAAAACTGATTAAACAAGTAGACCAGTGCCTACATCCTTTAATCATGAGCTCGATGAAGTAACGTCATAGAACATTTTGTCCTCATGTCCAACGCTGCTGATACTGCTTCAGTGAGCAATCTCATACTCGTCCAGTGAGAAAGGGGGCATTTGAAAATGAATTTCTTCACATGCAATGTAGAGCATATTAAAGGCATCTACACAGGTGTTTTCACTTCTCGGGGCTGTGCAGCATCTTCCTCACTATCCTTCGTTTCTTTCATCATCACTTACCTCTCAGCGTTGCTCAGCTCAATCGGGATTGTCGTTTCAATTGCTAAAAATAATCCGTTTCTTTCCACCTTGACTGCTGATGAACTATTAGGGATGGGCTGATGGACAGTTGCTAATGAACTGCACATGAAGCTCAGGTGTTAAATAGTCTATCCAGTCACTCGTATTGTCTTCAGTGCTGTTCTTCATTAAAGACATTTTGATGTGTCCCAGTAGGAAAAGCACAGGTGTAAATGATCAAATTAGCGATGTCTGAATTCCATTTAGCTGCTTCAGTTTTAGGATCCTGTTATTGTGGAAGCTGGCTCGCTCAGGATGTGTTAGCTCTAAAAATAAAGTTACATGCTCTTTAAAGTGAAGTGTATGCCTGGGTTTCTCTCTCTTTTTTTTTTTTCTTTTTTTTTTTTATTGTTTGCTATGACAAAATGTTGTACAATATGTATCTTAAAGCCAATTTAGTGTCATCGTTGACTCTGGCGGGATGAGACTCAGGAAGTTGCAGTGCAGGTTGTGTTCTAGGTTTCCATATGTCCAAGTGTCCATGAGCAAGACAATAAAAACCCTAAATTGCTCCAGATGTTAAGACAAGCTTCTTGCACCGCAGCCCGCCGCTGTCACTTGGGGAACGTCTTAGAGGACGAGAGGAAGAATGTGAATGCAGCCCATTTACCAGACACCATCTACAACAGAAGGACATTACATATTTATAAGTGATACCCCCCATGCCCCTGAGTTACAAAACAAACTCAATGTGGCGGCTATGAATGAGGACAGCTGTGACACGTGGAGGGGAAACTAATGGATATCTACCTAACTGATACGAAAAGTAAATGTTTTGATTAGGTCAGCGGCAGGTCGTGGATGGTTTCTCTATGAAGGAAGGATACAGGAACAGTTGTCGTCTCACCGTTTGTTGATGTGACGGAGGCACAAAAGTCAAGAGGACTCCTGAAACAGGTTGCTTTAGAGTCTAATAAAAGTGAATATCTTTGAGAATGATTTTTTTTTAAAAAGCAAAACTACACCTTGTTACACTGTGTTTCTGCAGTATCGTCTTGTGCTGCTGTTTTTGAAAGAGTGCTGAGAGAGAGAGAGAGAGAGAGAGAGAGAGAGTGAGAGTGTGGGGGGGGGGTGTGTGCCAGTAATTCTTGGGATTAGAATCCAATTTGTTCCTGTCCTCGAGCCCACAGGCTGATGGGAAGTTCCTATTGCCGAGCTAAGAACAATGATTGCTCGAGAAGATGAAATGACATGTTGTTGAACCTCCCGCTGATAGTGTCCTGAAAACACTCTCATCTGTCTACCATTAAGTCCACTTTACGGGGGATTTAGAAAGGGAAACAGATGATTTCCCCCGTGGCAATCTCATGTTAAATTTGGTTCTCATTTTGTTGCGTCCTACTAAAGTTTAAGAGTTACTGAAAAACGGCGCCACTTCTTGATTTGAAGTAAACACAAAAGACAAAAGATGTGTTTAGATGTGACGCTCTCGTCGTCTTCACAACCGCCAGCAACACCATCATCATCATCATCAGTCGCTGCTCCTGCATTATTATCTCCTTCATCGTTATTCTAGTCAACGCAGGGGTCGCTGTCGGCAACAGCCGCGCCATCATCGTTCAGTATTGTTATAACTGCCGTCATCATCATCCTCACTTATCCTCTTTTCTCCGTGCCATTTGTTTTGCCACTTCCTTCTTCATCACTTTGTCCCTCCTTCCTCCCACCCTGCTCCTATTCCCAGCTCACAAATCCCTTTATTAAATCAAATCCCTGGGCTCCCGGAAGCTACAATACAACCAAGGAGCGCCTAAACCCCCGAAGGTCGCATAAACTCTGTCCATCCCCGTTTCTCTGCCTGCCTGCCTGCCTACATGGTTGTTTGTTAGTGTGTGTGTGTGTGTGTGAGTGTGTTTGTGTGTTGGCTGCATGCTATCCGTCTGAATTTCCCATGGCACCTACGTACTACTTAGCCAGAGGGAAATGTTGTGTGTGTGTGTGTTTATGTTTGTGTGAGGAGAGGTTATAAGCAGCGGCCTATAACAGATTAAGGTTGCATGGTGCAGCGCTTAAAGAAATGGGAGATACACAATCCTGCAACACTAAGATGCCAAATGCCTAGCAGTTATTCTGAATGGTGTGTGTGTGTGTGTGTGTGTGTGTGTGTGTGTAAACATAATGGTTTTAAGGTGCTCTATTTCACATTTGGCCCTTATTCCTCCTCAACACATCCACTTGTACTTTTTATGTATGCATCTCGCCTGTTTGTTTTCAGCTCTCTCGTTCTCTTCTTTGTTATCCCTCGGCTCTTCTTTCTTCCCCTCCTCCTCCTTCCTTTCCTTTCCTTCCTTCCCTTCCTTTATATGTCTATTTTTTACTTTACTTTCTTTTCATCTTTTTTTTTTCCTTCAGCTATTACCCCAGGGTTGTAGTGGTGGTGGGTGTCTTATTACTCTCTCTTATAGACACCAGTAAGTCCAGCTACACACAGGCACACACACACTGTCCTGAGGCCCGAAGGCTGGTTGTCTTTGATTGAGACTAATGGTGAAATTACAGAGGCTGCTGTTCTAAACAATAGTCTTCACTCTCACTTATCTAGGTCGATGGTACGAAAATGGGATGCTGGCTGGGAGTGTTGGGGGATTTGTGGTCGGGGGTGCCAGTAGTTGCTGGAGGATGGTGAGGAGAGAAGAGGGAGCATGTTCCCTCCAACTGCTGAGCAACTCAAGAATGAGGTCTTTCCTTTGTTGTGCTGATCGCTAGAAAGAGATAAATGCGTTTATATAATCACGTTTTTAATTTTTGCATTGTTATAAAAAGTCCCCACCCCCGGAACATTTTGGTAAAAATTCTGCAGCTTTTAACAAATTCAAAGAGACAAGATTATATCTCCTGCCTCTCTGTATCGAGTTAACTTAACATATTACTAATTACATTTAAAGACCCTGAACACTTGTTTTTTTGGGTTTTTTTTTTTATTCTTGATAATTAGAATGTCATTTACTTTTACTTACCCGCCGCCATAATCCAGAGGAAGAGAGGATTTAATGAAAATTGATGAATGAAACACTTAGAATTGAGCATCAGTCACAGATAAAACAGTAAAAGTCAGTGTTTTTTGTACTTTAGGGTTGTCTATATACAACATTATCTGTCATAAATAATCAGGACACTAAATATGATTTCAAGTAGGGTCGGCGCATTAACAATACAGATATGTACAGGTTTCTAATGTTTTAACTCTGTTGTATCCGCCCAACTTCTGAAACTAAACCTGCATCTTTGTATAGTAAAAACAAATAAGTATAATAGTCATAGTTAAAGTTTGGCTTCATCTGGACTGTGTGGGTGTGGTTTGATCAGATTCGATTTGTAGTGGTCTGGCAACATCAGAATTCTGATTGGTGCACAGAAATACATGATGTCCAGTTGAGCCCTGATCACAAAACTATTAGACAATAAAAACACAAATACATAAAACCTCTCATGTCAAATAGTTAAAACTTGTTCATGTAGGAACCCTTCTCTCAAGCTGTGAAAACAGGTTTTCTTGATCTTCAAAGCATTTCATGGGTTTGCTCCTGGCTATATCGCTATATTCCTTTGTGCCACAAAGCAACCTTAGATCCTCAGGCCAGGCTCCTCTGCCTCTTCCTGACTGAAGAGCAAAAGTGACTCAGCTGCAGAACCTCATGTGTGAGAATCTGATCATTGTTGTTGATAGGGAAACAGTGTGGTTTTTGTTATGGCCAACAACAGTGACTTTCACATGACAGACTGCTGTGTCAGTAGTTGTATTAAAGGGTCCTGAAATGATTAAGAAATATCCGTGCAGCTGTCAGCATGCTTGTTGCAGAAATATAGAAACAATGGTTTTATATGAAGTAAGATGAAAAAAAAAAAAAAAAAAAAAAAAAAGTGGTGCATGATTTAGATGGGAGCGACGAAGGGACGTGACAGTCATGGAGGTGTGTGTGTGTGTGTGTGTGTGTGTGTGTGTGTGTGTGTGAGAGAGAGAGAGAGAGAGAGAGACAATGCAGCTGTAGGGGATGTGATCCATCCAATGATGCTCTCAAACATTTTTAGTTTCCTGCAAAGACTCAAAGAAATATCTCTATCCATCGCTCCTCTCTCTTTCTCTCTCTCAGTGCTTGTTTTGCTGTCATGGTTTCACAGTGTTTGCTGCATGTTTGCTTAGTGGCAGGGAGACACACACACACACACACACACACACACACACACACATTCAGAGACATGGTATTTTGTGTATTTATTCCTGCCCTTCTCTCAGAGGGAGAATTGCAGACAGGGAGGTGTGTGTTTGTGTGTGTGTGTGTGTGTGTGTGTGTGTGTGTGTGTGTGTGTGTGTGTGTGTGTGCAGTGGGTGGGCGACAGACAGATGAGAAAGGAACGTGGTGACAGAGAGAGAAAGAGAGAGCGAGAGAGAAGTGTCGAGGGAAAAAAAGCCTCATGGAGTGTGAAGAAGTCAAGAACAATGATGTGGTGTGTGTGTGTGTGTGTGTGTGTGTGTGTCTTTCTCATTTTGTCTTTCATTGTTGTGTTGTGTTTTTACTCTCCTCACATTTGACTGCTTGTCTGACTTTCTGAACTCTTTGTCACAATAATAACCTCACTAATAATAAAAACAAATTCTTAGATTACATCTGGAATAAATAACACGGTTAGATTGCAACTTTATTGTTATTTCGCAGAGTAAATACATTCAAATTCCACATATCCCTAGAAATTGCAAACTGTAATGATAATACTAAAATGTATTTATATAGCACTTTTCAAAACATACATTCACGTGAAATTCTGTAAAAAGTTATTGAATGTACAAAATGAATCATAAAATCAATATGGAGTACTCTATATACAGTATAAACCATTATGTTGAATCAGTCCAGACAGCTTGAATTGATTTTAGTTGCTGATGTCTTTAACAAGTCCTCCAAATTAAACAACATTTTTTGTAACTGCCCTTTAGAACAACAATCTGACGCTCCTATTGGCAGTGATTGACAGGATGACATCATCCGTCTGTGTCTTCCAAAACTGTTCCAAATCACTCTTAAAACATTTTAATTTTATCAACACTATGCTTGAGGTTTGATTGGGTTCAGGCTCAAGTTGTCATGGTTACAATAATAACTACTTGGTTGAGGTTAGAAAACAATTATAGTCATGGTTGAAAGAAGCCAGTCATTAACTGTCGGTTGGAAATGAGGAAACACACCCAAGCATTTGCTCCCGCCTCCTCCCTCTGAGGAAGGAAAAAGAAAAATGTCTGATTCATAGTTATTATTTACAGTTGATATTCTTCTAAAATACACTAGAATCATACAGCATCAGGAGAAGTAAGCAATACTTCACTCTTTTGTGTCAAGTGTACATTAAAGCAGTAGAGATAACTTTTCGTTGCCATAATCTAAAGAACAACAGCCTTTCCTGATTTTATGTGCACTTACAGAAAGAGAGAATGATCAAGGTTGCTCATTTTAAAATGTACACCACTCAATGAAAATCTAAATTCTCAGTGAATGGAGCAAAATATCGAAAATGAAGCATTACCCTTTTTCATGTCACAGAAGTGCCGTGCCGCTTTGCTGCTGTCACAAAAATCCTGCCGTGATGGAGGAGAATCTTCCCGTCATTCGTGTAAAGTTTGAGCAGAGACCGTGCTGCAGAAGTGAATGAGTGTCACTGGCGAGGATGTGTCAGTAAACAGCACATTGGATACCCAAAATAATCTAAACATAGAGAAGCAGCCGTCGGTTTTCCATGCTCGACATATCTGGAAAGAAACTCCCAAAAAAATTTGAGATCTGCTCCAATTCTTTGTTCTCTCTTTCATTTTCTTTTTAACTCTTTTTATTTGTACTTAAACATCTTTTTATACTGTCTATACTTGTGTTTCTTTTACACTGATGCCTTTTATGTCTTATGTATTGAATGTGCTATACGTCAATGCCTTGTTTTGCTTCAAAACATAGCAAATGGAAGCGAGACGTGACGGATCTGACACTGATGAGTCCATGTTGTCTGGATGGCGTTCCCGTCAGTTTGGGTTTGACAGACCTATCATAAAATCCCATCAGTCTATGGCATTTTTAATGCTTCCTCTTCTGACATTTGTTGGCTGAGATTTAAGCCTACATGACGGGTGTATCATTACAAGAAATCTTGCTTTAGTACAGTTTTAATGTTCATCTATCTAACTAGCTCTTTATTCTCACTGTCCAGAGCTGACAGGGCGCCACTATTGTCACAATTGAATTTAGAATATATTAAAGTGCCTCCGGTGTCTTGCACAGCTCAGTGCTAAGCAGAGATATGCTGTACATATCCCTGGGTAGATTGGATGGTGTTCTCTCTCTCTCTCTCTCTCTCACTCTCTCTCTCTCTCCGTCCGTCCGTGTGTGTGTGTCTGTGTGTGTGTGTGTGTGTGTGTGCATCTGTCTGCGTCTCTAGAGCTTAACGTGCCTGTAAACCATCTTCAGTCTCAGTGGAATTGTAATGGGCTGTCAGTAGCACAGTTTCCCATGAGGTTTTGCTGTTCATAATGTGTGTGTCTTATTGTTTTCTCTCTTTTTGTGTGTTTGTGTGTGTGTGAGAGAGAGAGAGAGAGAGAGAGTGAAATAGAAAGCAAAAGAAGGGAGTGTGAGGGAGATGGTATATTGTTTTTCACTGCTAATGTACATTAGTCACTGTGCAGAATGATCCTAACTGACAGTGATGACCATTTCCTAGGGGGGGTCTGTATGTATGTATGTATGTATGTATGTGTGTGTGTGTGTGTGTATGCTATGGGCTGACGTGTATTTGTATGCACTTTGCACTGCCTCCTATCATTTAAAGCTGCAATGGTGAATAATGTTAATGTCATATTGAGTATATCCTTAATTTCAGAAACCATTCAGAAATTACAGAGGCACTTTATCTAAACAATATTATCAATATGGAAGCTTAATGTATGTAATTGGCCAATAAAGCAGATGAAACCGGTTCTATACTTTATATTCATTTATATATTTTATATATCTGTATGGGGTTTTCCTTGCTCATCTTTTCGTTTTGTCCCATATTCTTTCCAGCTGATCTGCCATGTAGCTGATGGTGCAGTTGGTCTACACACACACACACATACACATACACACACACACACACACACACACACACACACACGTGAGGACCTTGATTGGCATAGTCCATTCCATAACTCCTAGCCCTAACTTTATGTATCACAACTACAGGCTCAACACCAAGCCTTGATGACCTTTGCTTTTTTAAATAAGCACATGTGATGGGTTCCCACATTACAACATTCTGTTTTCTGTATTTTGTATTTTTGTCCCCTCCTGACCGGTTTAAAGTTGGAGGTTGTACTGCCTCGCAGAGTCTCTTACAGTAACTTCATATATTATTTGGTCTTAGGATAACCAGGGCCATTGGAAAAGAAAGGAACATTTGATGTGGATAGTTGCAGTCAAAGTAACTTCCCAAACGTTTTAGCTATAGCTAAATAGTACACACAGTAACACACAAACCAAGCCTCTTATCCGGTTTACTGGATCACACAGCTGCAGGATTATTTATCTGAACAGAGAACAAGCTGAAAAGAGAAAATTAAAGTTAAAGAGGGAATGAAGAAAAGTGAGAAAGAGAGAAAAAAAAGAATTGTGGTTAAACAGTGATGAGTGAGAGAGTAGATTACAATCCACAGGAGGTGAAATGCTGTTTTCACACCAGTTCTTTCTTTCGTCGTTTATTTGGTGGAGGCTAAATCAATGCCGGTGTTTGTTGTCAGCTGTGTAGGACTCAGTCTGGTTTAGAGACTCGATCAGTATGTTTCTCACATGTGTCCCAGGACCAAATGAAAAAATAGTGTGACGGCTGAAGAAGTAGCAACTGAAATGATCCTGAGGTGCAATCTTGGTTTTTTTTTTTTGCAGTCCTGTATCATAAATGCATCAAGCTTAACTTGACCCATACAAAGTAAAAACAAACAACTGACATAGGCCCATGACCTATGAGATTTGAACAAGTAAATGTTGTAAGTGTTGACTACTAGACCTTTTATTTTCTCTTGAAAATAATTTATTATAAAATAATGTTATCTTTATTTTTGAATCTAGTAAACCGGTACACAATTTTACTCCAGTATTATCTCAGCCTGTTTGTGTTTATTCTTCATTTCTATTCTGTCTGCAGTCTGTCATCTGTCTTCTTTGACAGAACACTTCTTGTTGCTGACAGATGTCTGATATAAGAATAAAAAATTTTTAAAAAACACCTGCGTGAATTGTAGATGTTACTCCTATTGCAGAAGCTAATAAGAACTGTCGCGCCATGATTTGAGGCAAGTTATTAATTTGTGCTTAAGGGCTTAATGTCTGTTCTTAATGTCTGCCTCCAAACAGTCACATCAGTCAAAGCACACTCAACACCTTTATTTATTTATTTATTTATTTATTTATTTATTTATTACTAAGCAATAAAACTCAGCAGGGTAGAAGCTACTATCCTTGGTGTGAAGACTCAATGCATATAAAATGTTTCTATTGTATTGTATTACAGGTAGTTGGATTCTAAATGTCCCATTCAAATGAATGGATTGTGTTTCAGCACCATGGACAGTGACGTTAAGTTGTTTGTAACAGTCATGCACATGCAGATGTTTTGGGTCGACATTTGCAAAACTAATCTGAGTGCATTTGTGTTATCGTTTTTTTATAAAATGGCATTGGGAACGCTGGCCTTTTCTGTGTAGAGTGTTATTTCAAAAGACGCGTAGCTGAGGAGAAGTAGAGACACTAATAGGATAGCACTCACCATGATAGTCACAGTAAATAAAGTAGAAGGACAAACCTATACATCAACAAAGACTCCTGCACTTGGTCATGGATTGTGCATTTAGTGTATCTTGTAATATTAATAATTAGTAGTCATTTAGGTAATTAGATGAGTGCCAGAATATTGCATGATTTATTCAGTTGATAGTGCTGTTTTACTGTTCATCTGACATGTGCTGTCGTGTAACGCTGCACTAATTAAAGCTGCAATAATCAATATCACTTTTATTAACAAGGATCAGTTTATAATGTGTTTGTTAAAGGGATGCGTCTGAAAATCATCTGATGATTGATGATGATGATGATGTCTGATCATTTTTTCATGTTTTATGGCCCATAGTTTTACTGTTTTGGCGAGCTCTCGTTGATCTTATCAGTGTTATTTCCAGCTGCAGAAATGTCTGCCTACTGTTTGATGCTGGGCAGATGGTGTAAAGTGGGTTCATCAAAGTTGGTGACTAGCTGGTGGACATAGTGAAGCATTTACAGTGGGGCACCAGCCACCAATTGTGCAAGTTCTCCCACACGGACGGATCTAGTGAATGACCTGCAGAGAGCTGGGACCAAAGTAACAAAGGCTGCCATCAGTAACACACTACGCCACCTGCAGTGCTAGATGTGTAAGCCGGTACATGTCCAGGCCCGTCTGAAGTTTGCTAGAGAGAATTAGGATGATCTAGAAGAGTATTGGGAGATTGTGATATGGTCATATGAAACGAAAATAGAACTTTTCAGTAATAACTTAACTTGTTTGGAGGAGAAAGAATGCTGAGTTGCATCCAAAGAACACCATCCCTACTGTGAAGCATAGGGGTGGAAACATTGTGCTTTGGGGTTGTTTTTCTGCAAAGGAACCAGGATGACTGAGCCGTGTAAAGGAAACAATGAATGGGGCCATGTATCGTGAGATTTGGAGTGAAAACCTCCTTTCATCAGCAAGGGCATTGAAGATGAAACGTGGCTGGGTCTTTCAGCATGACAATGATCCCACACACACCGCCCGGGCAACGAAGGAGTGGCTTCATAAGAAGCATTTCAAGTTCCTGGAGTGGCCTAGTCAGTCTCCAGAATTCAACCTCATAGAAAATCTTTGGAGGGAGTTGAAAGTCTGTGTTGCCGTGCGACAGCCCCAAAACATCACAGTAAATTTACACGAGCAGAAATACTACCTACTTATTTCATGTCATTACCAGTCAGGCAGGGTCAGGCCCAGACACCAGACTAAAGTCTTTCAATGGAAAAGATGTCACAATACAGCATAGACATGTTTTGATTGACAGTGAAGTCCGGGAGGCAACAGCAAGGAAGGCAGAGCACAAAAGATAGACTGAGAGACAAAGCAACAAATGATTGATTGAGTGATTGAATTAATAAATTAATGAGAAATTGATATTCTGACAATAGTATATACCAAAACTATATAGGCTTGTTTTTTTTGAACAAGCAAACTGGATTTTCATTAGGATAATTTGTTGACTTTGCCTTTGAAGTTTACCTGTAGAGTTTCAAGTAGCACTCCAGAGCAGCTTTTTATGAGAGGGTCCCCGTTTTGTTTGTCTCACTGATAACACAATAGAGTTGTGCCAATAGTTTCATACTATTCCTTTAATCTTCAGTTGACTGTAATGGACCAAGAAATGCAACACCGGGCAGGGAAGAAGAAGACTGCAAGCTTGTAACATTTATTGCATGTAATGCAAATGTTTTGTGAGGATAAAAAAAATGCTTTCAGTACGTTTGTTAGGTTCCAAACATGGACCGCATGAGTAGGTGAACACGTGCTTCAAGGGACGCGAGACCGATTACACACGTCATTGCGTTCTGCAGCGTGTCTTCTTGACTCTGCCTGAGTGTTGCAACAGGGTCACTATAGCATGAAGTAACAAGGGAAAGCTTTTGTTTGTTATCTCACCTCTGCTGAAAAAAATATCATGCTGACTGGTTGAAGAAGCTTTAGCTCACCTCTTCATTCAGACAGGAATTCTCCGTCCGTCTTCCATGAGTGATACAAAGGTCACACATGACATCTTTATTTTTTTATTTTTTCCTTCTGTGCAGTCAGTAAACATTCTTCCACAGCAGTGTGTGAACCAAGACGTGGCTTTCGGGGGAGGACTGACAGTGACAGTGACCTATGATTACAAACATATATGAGCATTAAATCAAAAACAGAGCGTGCCAGGCTGCCGACAAGCGATCGAGATGGTTAAAGTCACGCAAAAAGGAAAATAAATTAACGATGACTCCATGTTGGCCGAGACGTGTTGAACAAACACGGATGCAAAAAGCCACAACATTAGAACAGAAGTGAGCCACAGCGAATGTTGACACTAAGTCGCTCCCATCATCCAACACTCCCCACTTTGCTCTCTCAGCTCCATGGGTGCCTGGTCATGTTTTAAAATAGGGGAGGCAAACATGGAAAGATAGAATTGGTGGGTGTGGCATCAGTTAGATAGAGGTTGCTATTTGGGGGAATCGAAAAAAGTTTCAGTGCGACAGAGCCATAACTGTAACCATAGTAACTCATTCTCTCCCCTGCCTGTATGCTATTTTCCTACCGATTGTCTGAATAACTCGCTGTTTCCCCGTTTTTATTGTCGACATCCGTTGTTGCTCACTACCGTTGTTATGTTGTGGCTTTTGTGTTTGGCGAATGTGTTTTGGATATGCAGTTCGTTCCGCCACGTGAATCACCCGCACGGATGAATCATACATCAATAATAGCCTAATTATATGCATGATCCATGATGGTGAATATAGAAAAATAGAAATACATGGCAGAAATAGCATAGTGTCAATATTTTAATAATAGACCCCGCCATAAAAAATAAAAAAAAATCACAAATCGGAGCTCGGTTCCCTCTGGCTCCCCTGTAGTTCACACCCTGCTCCACAGACACCATGTTTGTTTACTGCTGTGGTCATGGATTCACTCTGAGTAGCTTTAACTAGCCTATATCGTCTCCTTGGGCAACCGGGAGTTGTGTGTTTGCCCATGCTGGGCCAAGTGTTTCCATTTGCATTTGTGTACTTGCGTTGAGTCTGCCTGGGGCTTCAGACCTCAAGGATACATGTGTGCTTTAACTCTTGTTCATTTAAAAGAAACATATTAATAAACTAGTTTGTACCTGTGTAGAGCAGCTGCTGTAGTAGACCTTGCTTTGTGTGTCGGAGGGCGCCAGCTGTGCCAGTGGTTCAGCACTTCAGCTCTATTTGCAGGTTGGAAAAACTAAACCCTGTTGTCCTTACATGTACATGAATGTACACACACTCATATACAGTCACACAAACAAGCCAAGACACACACACACACACACACACACACAGACCAACTGGGTTCCGCTGTAATGACAGACACTCCTCGCCCACAGCGGATTGCCGGTCTGACGACTTGCCATTTCACATCACTCTGCAGGGATGAGAGAGAGACACAAACATGATATCGCTCCAAACCATACAGATGGAGAGGCAGATAGACCCACTGACATGGATGTAGATGATGTTTATAATAAAGGAAAGCCTCATGATTTGAGTGATGCTGATGCTATGACACAGCACATCTAGTCGAGCCAGAGACTGCGGGAACCGAGATATAGATCCCTTTAGCCTCGGTGAGGACGTCAAAGCTGGACGCAGGAGCTGGCATCATAGCATACTGGAAACGGGAGTGAGCTGTAAGGATGCTGTATTTTGAGGGAGCTTTACCACGTCAGCACAACTCACATTGTAAATTCACAGCAAATTCTTTCTGGGTGGCTTACGGCTACTAAATAAGCCTCTTTCTTCTCTGCCGGTTCGCCTAGGGTTAAGTGGGTTAAATTCTAAAATAGTCTTAACTCTTCAAGGTGGCTAATCTTGGATCACAGCAGGGTGAGCTCAGCTGAAGTGGACTTAAGTCTCAGTTATCCACTTTCAGATGTGCCAGGTTGACACAATGGTGGAGTTCTTTAATCTCTGTCAGCAGTGGACTGAACATTTTTTTATTTTTTGTGCACTAAGAGGGCTTTTTAGATGTCTCTCTACGTTCATGCAGCGAACAATGATCAAACACTCAGCCATTAGTTCAAACACAGGTCTTAAATCAATGCAGACTAATGAGTCTAAACAAAGATTTGCCTTCTTCAGGCATTGATAACTAAGACGTTATTGGTATATTGAACTTTTGCCCCAGTCGTGCATATACTGCAGAGAGAGCTTGCTTACAGTCTGCTATACATTTTACAATAGGGACTTGGCCATTGTCAAATTGTAAAAGTGCATTTTCATTGACTGAAACCGAAACTTTTGGACATCCACTCTAATGGACACTGGGTCTGAATAGTTTAAACAGTGTGCTGATACCCAGTAAATAGCCTTTTGTGCAGTTATATACATTATATATGTGTGTGTGTGTGTATATAAAACTAAGCAGGTGCTTCACAATATCCACTTGACTAAATCTAAATCTTGCTTTGATTATAATAAATAATTTTGCACCGATGATTAATGAGGACCAATTAAAGCAAAGTGTTCTGTGTGTGTGTGTTTATTCGTCCATAGACTGCAGGTTAGTGTGAGGCTGGGTGAGATAGTGAGTCATATTAAAGTTCAGTGAAGTGTTGGATGTTACGCGCTGACCCTGGTAACCTCGTATACCTTTACTTCCTGGGTGATGTGCTCCTCCCAGACAGATATGGTGAACACAGAACCCCGGAGCCTCAGAGTGGGAGGTGATTAGGATGACCTACAAACACTGGATGTTGTTGCTGGAACATGAACACACACACAGCAAGCACACACTCTGAAACGTCAGCCTGCTGATTATTAGTGTTGGGGTAATAAGAACAGGGTTTTGTAAAAAAAAAAAAAAAAGGAATAAATTAATTAATAAATAAAAGACTCTAATTAGTGACATGGATTTGCTGTAAGAACGCTGTGGATACTCGGGGAGAATTACACTGTCACATACCTTCACCCTGAACAGAGAGAAAGGGATAATGAGATAGAACCGCACAACTCGTCACTTTTATAGGCGATTTAAAAATCTGTGTGAATCCTGTGTTCCTAATGTGAAAAGGTTGCTATCGGGCAAGATTTTGAGGATGAACACACACGGGAGCTGTCTGTTTGTCAGTTTATCTCTTCCTAAATAAGCAGATAACATCGCTTGAAAAGATGATCAAAAGAGTTTGTAGTTGGATCATTCTTTGCACTAATTGACTGGATGGGACCTAACTGGAGGATCCAACCATCACTAAGATCAGTTGCAGCACACATTTATTTATTTATTTAATGTAATGTTTAGGTTTGGTTTTTATTTGATCAGATTTTGATAAATTGTTTGAAATTCCAAAAGTCATGAATATTTTTTAAACTCAAAAGCACCTTGACTTTCAAGAAACAGAATCCGTGTATCTATCGAAGTTAGATGTTTTAGTTTCGCTCTACAAAATGTCATCTTAAGGATTTTAAAGCACTAATTACACTTAATTAGCGCTTTATTTGTATTTGTATATGTCTTAATACATGCCTGGAGAGGATCTTTAATACTGTAAACAGCCAACATGAGGGTGGAAAAACTAAACTCCTGCTTACAGCATTGTGTCTGTCTCAATTTAATATTTTATATGACATAAGAAGTGCACATGGAAAGTGATTTTTAAACATCAGAGTTGTAACATTCTATGAAATGTTCAAATCGTATGCAAAAAATAAGTAAAAACGACCTCATTCTGAATCATATGTATCGTTTCAGCAAACATATCATTTTACAATGACCATGAAACATGTCCTTATCCCTTGTGTCTATACTCCAGTCATGTTGCGTCTACTCTCAGCCAATTTCAGAAGAGACTCCCAGAGGTCTTTTAAATTTGTGTTATTAAGTCGCCAGATGTCTGATGAATAGCTTTGATTAAGTTTGCGAGCAGAAGTAAAAGTGAAGACCTTTTACTTTTATTATTCACTCAAGTCCAAAATTTCACTTTTAGCTGTTGTTGCTGTAATAAATATGGGCTAAGTTTTTCCCTCAAACTGTGTTCAGACAGAATGTGAAGCAATTTTTTTATTATTTTTTTTGCCTTGAATTTCTCATGCGAGTTTGACTGCTGGATCTTTTGTGTTTATTCTCCTCAAACAACCAGAATACATTACTGTTCATTAGCTGTAAGCTCGCTCGTGGTGGAAAACATTGACTGTGTCTGTGTGTGTGTCTGTTCAGTTCAGCTCTGACTGACTGAGAGCACCATAAACATAAACTATTTCAATCATCTTCACTGTATTTGGATGAAGGCAGACATCTATGAAGTATCAAAGGCTCAGAACATAAAACTGAATGACTGAGGGATGAATTAATGAGGGTTTGAATATATGTAATTTTAGATTTATTATTAGTTTTTAGAGTAATGGTTCAAAGGAAAAAAAGGGAAGAAAAGTGTTCCAAATCTAATGAAAATACAGAAAAGTGCAGCAATAAAAAGGAAAAAAAAAAAAGTCACCATTTGTAAAGGGCCAGAGATTTAGTTTTCTTTTCATAATTTGTATCAACAGAAATATAATCCTCTTTTTTTTAATCACTCACATTTTATTATTACACAAAAAATGTCTAAGAAAACACTGCCAAAAGGATTGTGTCTTGATTTGAATGGTCTTGTCATCTAACTAGTCAAGTGAAAATGCAAAATAACTGTTGAGAATGAATACCTGTGTGGCGAAGCAGGTGAGCTGGTTTCATTTAGCTGCACGCGTGCGTGTAAATCTGCTGTCTAGGTGTGAGTTGGTTCACTAAGCCCCAACACCCCCACCCCCCAACCTCCGCCCCCTTCTTTCTTTTTATCAAAAATAGAAAAAGTTTAAAAAAAAAAAAAAGAAAAAAAAAAAAGAAAGAAAGCAAGGAAGAAAAACAGAGTGAGAGTGTTCCAAGTCAATTCCTCAGATTGACTTCAAAGCAACACGGCTAATCCTCTCACGCCTGCTCGTTAATAATCCGGTTAATAATCCGTTTAGCAGCTTTCATGCTGTGCTGTTTGTTGGCATTATGGTGCTGTGGAAAAGTGAAGAGGTGTTTCACTCGAAGGTGCCCCCCCCTCACCCCCCCCCCCCCTCAACCCCCCCCCCCACCACCACCACCACCACCACCAGCACCCCTGCCCATCATTTAATAATAATTCTTGTCCATTTGTGGCGCATTGGAGTCCAGCAAACACATACAGTCATTTTATTAAGCCCTCGCCAACAGCTCACTCAAATGTGTATTGATTTTTTTTTTTTTTAATAGCTTGAAATATAATATGCACTGTACCATTATATGTGTACAAAATGTTTCACTGTCCAGCCCTAATAAGTTGCTAGGTCAACTGAAACATAGCGAAGGCTCAAGGATAGTCGGCATTAATGACTAATTAATGAGTTTTACTACACACAACACACACACACACACACACAAACTTCCATCATCACATTTTCCTTCCATTCTCTGTTTTCTTTCCTTTATTTTTTTTTTTTTTTCACAGATGGAACTAATCCAGCCTCAAGGTTTGGGACTGGAGTTCTATATTTTCATAGAACACGCTGGCTTGCAAATGCCATTCCCAGTGAGGCCGAACAAGCGGGTTGCCAGATTCATCATGCTTTTATCTCTCATTATCTCTACGACTCTTAGGCCCCTCTACTAGCCTTCTGCAACTGCTGGAACAGAGTGCAGATGAGAGATGAAACAATTAACTCCCATTTTCTATAATCAGCAGAGAGAACTTGACAGGAGAAGCACCATGAAAGAGAGAGAGAATGTGGAAATAATAGTTAGTCCTATTTCTGTTCTCTCTTGTCTGAAAGAACAAAAAAAAAAAGAAAAAAAAGAAAATGGTGATCAGAAATATGGATGGATGATGAACGGACAGGTTATAACTTCTGTGGCTAGTGGCTATCAAAACTAATGTCTATCTTCAGTTTCCATTTTAATGAGTCAACTGAAATAATCCATGCAACCCAATGATTTTCCTTATCTTTTAGCCAAGTTGTGATGCCGGGTGGCCTGCTTGTGCAGAAATCAACATGAATGTTATGTCTTTGTGCAAGCTGCACCAAATGATGTAATATATATAATGGTGGTTTAATATCTCTTTGTAAATACTAATAGATTGTCTGGAAATAGAATCATATTTTGGGTATTTGAGTCTTTCGTTCTTAATCAGGTTTAATCTAGACACCCATATATGGTGACCAGAGTTATGACCCAACATGAAGAACTGACTTCTTTAAATGTTACAAAGGAATGTAAAAATATTGGGAGACAATGAAAAAAAAATTGTAGTAGATAGTGTTGAAAGCTAAAGATATAATGTTGACACCAATGTATATATTGAGAACACTAGTATATAGTTACCTTACCTTAGAATATAGACAGAAACAATAATATGAAAAGTGAACTGAAATGTAAATCTGTAAAAAAAAAAAAAAAGTTTTTGCTGTTTAATGAAAAAAGTTAAGGATGTTTAGGTTCTACTTTCTGGTTACCATTGAGTTTAGAGAGTTAGTTTACCTCAGCAGAAAGCGGGTGTGACAAAGTTTCAATCTTTGACTCTATCATTGATTTCGTGCACCGCCCGGCGGGGACGCGTAGGAGATCAAATCAAACGCTCCCAGAAAAGGAATCGCGTGTAATTACACACGGAAAAGTTTGGAGAAGAGAAGTTGTGTCAAAAAGAGGCGCAAGAAGTTAACAAGCACAATAAACTCGATTCCCCACAATAACAAAAAGAAGAGGAAGAAGAATAAAGAAAAAAAGGTTTCCTTTTCGTCATCATTAGCAAGAAACACTTCTCGAAAGATGAACCAGCTAGCAAAGAGGAACCACCGGCTAACGCTAACGGTAAGGTTAACTTTTAGCCTTAGCTAACCTTTAGCCTTGGCATGTAGCTTTATGTGTGACGCTGCCTGTTAAACTTTGTTTAGTTGATTAATATGCATTCGGCACCTGCTGTAGTGTCTTCACAACCTAATGGCTTTTTGTTGGTCGTAGACTGGACAAGGTGTGTGCTGTTTTATAGCTGTTGTACTCGTATAAGGCGTGTTTAGACTGCAACAGGTGTCTGTCTATGGCTAGGTCGGTCATGAGTAATATCTGGCGCGGATATTGCACTGCCTGCATTTCCTTCAGTGTTGCTATGAATTCAGGGAGATGGAGTTACTGTACATTTGGTAGGATATAGAAACTACAAAGCTACAGCACAGTATACATCAAAATAAAGCATGGTTAGACTCCTGCTTATAGATATACTGTATATGGAACGGGAATGCTACATATAGCCTTTATCAAAATGGCTGAACCCAGATAATAATGCCATTTAACAAAACCACACTACTGTACAGAGACTTGTAGTGTGATTAAATGTGTATCTAAGACCAGGAAGCTTTGCTGCAGTACATTTCCCCACATCATGACAGATACATACTGTAATTCCTCATTGACATCATAATTAAACACAAAAAGTAGAGCAGTAAGAGTACTACCAACACTTGTGTTTTGTCTTTCACTTTGTGTGCGTCATTGTGTATTTATCCAAGACAAGCTTGTGCGTGATTGAGCTCTGTTTAATGAAATGGCTATTTTAATGACAAGTTTGAATCAGATTTGTGTGGAGTGATGGGGAGCAGTGGGCATGTTTTGTCTGTAATTGAACTTCTACTATTGGGTAAGACTCTATTAAAACCTCCTGCACTCATATAGCAGCGCTTGATATATAAATGACGTCGCTTAGGGGCACGAAAACTCATTTCACCGGCTTCATTGTGTGTCTTCAAGGGAAACAAAAGATTAAATTGATGACAGCAGTTCAGATTCTCCCATGATTCAGTCAAACAACAAATGTTATTTTGTTATTTTATACCACAGTAAATAGTAGCCAAAAAAAAAATTTCAGACGGCCGTGTCATAAAATGTATATCCCATACAGTACAAATAATGAGGGATGTCCTGAGCATGTTTTGTGCCCTTGATCTCAAGTCCTTCAGTACGTGTTGATACTGTTCTGATCCATTGATTTTTATTATATTTCCCCTCTCTATAAAGTGAGTTCATATTAAATATGTTTGAAAGATATTGAGTATAGCTTTGCATTGATGTGTGCTTTCTTTTGCTGGTGGAATATTTGTATAACAGATGTGGAGGAAGAAGTGTCTGTGTGAATTTATTTTGGTTTATAAAGTCCAATTGTTTCCAGCCAAGAGTAGCGCTTACTTATTTTTTTATTTATTTTCCTGTAATGGTTTTACCCAAAGCAGCTCTGCTGGCATATCACTAGTTGAAACTGCTGGATGCTGTTTATTTAGTTTGTGTGCTCTATAGTTCATTCACTGCTCGCTCACTCAAAATGCTGTGTGTTCGGTCCCATTGTTGGAACTGCTGTATAATGGAGAGAAAAGAAGGCTTTTCACACTCGATACTGACCCATAAAAATTGTCAGATTAGTGCTCCCAATTCATCAATTATTATATACAGTATAATACTACATACTGTATAAACCCAAAAACAATAACTGCATTATCATGTTTCTCACGATGAAGCTGCTTGTTACATAGTTTTTATTGTAAGACTATTTGATTTGCAGATATTATTGAAACACGTGTGTGACAAGAAGTTGCAAAAATCTGGTCCCATTTTTTTGCATATTTCTACTCCTGTTTTTGTTAAATACTGAGTTGTTATCAACATTTAATTGATTTTTAATTAACATTTTTACCTGCGAGGCTTAAAGGGAAAAAAAATCACACTGTCTGGGGTGAATGAATATAGCTAATTACTTCTCTGTACATTTATTTCATATTATTTTTTATATTGTTTTATATATGTCATGTGGGTAGAATAAAATATTCTGTCTTTTAACCATAAATTCCCTTTAAGCCTGTCTGCTCCCATTAAGCCCACTTGACTGTCAATGAGAATTTTCTCCCTTTTGAGTTTTGAACCATTTCCCACCTTAATTTTGACCTCACCTGATGAATCAGCTCCATAATCCACATAATTAATGCCCATATTTAAATATCTGTGATACTCCATAGTTACATTGTCTCCTCACAATGAACCGTATTTTTGAAAATGTTTTTTAATGTACTAGCCTAAATGTGACTAACCAGGATGTGAAACCATTTTCATATTTTACCAGCATTTAGCTGGTTCCAATTTCACACCCTGGATTAATATTTTAAAACAAATTATTATAGTTGAGATAAGATCATTAGTTATAATTGTACATCCTGAAATTGACTCATTTACTATCCTTAGATCCTGCAAACTGTTTTTGAGTCTTCAGAAATCTTAACAGAAACATAAAACATATTCTGCAGTTTCATCGCGTTGGCTGGACCAGAAATGCCAGCAGGATATAGGATAGAGATGAGGACAAAATGACAACACATGTTGAAATATGAAGTATTGAAAGGTAATTTCTATTGTAGTTTTGATTTTGTTCGTAAATAGTTTTTTGGCTACATTCCAAAGAAGACAATGACAACAAAGCGAATAGCTTGGACAATACTATTTCAAATGCCATTTTCAGGCCGTAGGATGGAAGTGGAGACGAAATGAAAATTAGAGATTGCAGATATGAACAGAACAACTTTGTACTGATAAGATTTATTATTTTTAAAATATATATTTATATATTTATTCATCACGATGTTGGTCTTAATTGGAACATCCCCATTCCATACTTTTGACAAATTAAACAATAAAAATATTAGAAATAGGTATACATATTAAAAATGTCTGAAAAACAGATTTTCTGTGCTTCATAAGGACGTTTACCCGTTATTCTGTAACTCTACTTCTGTTGTAAATGTGTAAAGTTTACCGGAAAGGAAGAGTGTGTGAGTGTTGCATCAGGTGCAGAAATCTTCAACATGGCAGCAACTTTTAATGGTACGACTAACAAGCCAACTCCACTTTTGACCAGCGCAGTGCCAAAAAAAACCCAAAAAAAGAAAACCTGTAACCTTGTGCCTGAAAACATTTTGGCTGAAGTTCTGTTTGCAGGGAAAAAAAAGTGTTAGTTTTGGTACATTTCTATAATTTTTTAAGTATTTTGAGTTGAGGCAAAAATAACCCCAAAAAATAAAATCAGTGTTCAAAGCTACATAAATTTGGAAAACAGGAAAGCAAAACTTTAGTTAAGCCAGGAGGAAAACTCTTTGTTTGGGGTTAGTTAGAGGACAGCTTCGGTTAAGGGGCGAGGGTTAAAATTTTTCCAGGATAATATGAGGCTTGAGCACATAATGTTTGAGACCAACGGCGACTGCATCAGGCAGTCTCCCTCCGAGCAATTGGCACCGTCTGAGCAGCTGCTGCAGTTCAAATGTCTGCTGAAAAGCACTGCATTGATTTTCATGTGAATTCTAGTTTTGCATCGAACGGTCAGGCAAAGTTTAAGAGAGACGGGAGACAGAAGGTTGAAATCCCTACTCAATGACAGCACACCTTAATGAACCTTAATGGGAGCTCATAGGGATTACCTGAGCTGAACTGTAGATCAAACACACACACACACACACACACTAAATCTGTAATCAGTAGATCATTAAATAAGTGACACATTGTCTCCCTATTGTGCGGTGAGGTCTGCGTCAGCTTGAGACTAATACCTTCTTACTGGGACAACAGTGTGGAAGTTTTAAGCAATAGCTGGTATCACAGTTGGTAAAATCTTAGATCCAGATGGTACGCAGAGTAACCTCAGGAAGGGACTGACTAATTATTGGCTTTGGTAGGCACGTAGGGCATTTCAGAATCAGGGTATGAGAGGTCGGCTTGCTTACTCTGGAGGTATACAGGTCCAAGATTTAATGGAAAATTTACCAAAACCATTTTTGTATATGGGTTCAATTATTTTATCCAGACTGCCGCCAACCTTTTATAATGCACTAAAAAGTACAGCAACAACTCACAGTTTACTGCCAGCCAGCTTTTGTTTGCTTCCGCTGTATACACATTTGCAAACAGGAGAAGCTGAGTTGGCATAATTGAAGCTCTTATTTTGTATTAATGTAATTAAACATGAGTGCAAACTTGGATCCAAACAATTTGAAATTGCAGCTGGCGGTGTGGTTGTAAATAAGGAGGAACTGGTACAGGAAAAAGAGGCCACATGGTCATATGCAACACACTTTAATAAATAAAATAAATAAATAATATAAATAAATATAAATTCTATCGAATAAATAGCTGAGGTGTTAAGAAGCAGCTAAGAAGAAACCATGTCATACAAAATCAAATGCATGTACAAGGGAAAAAAACAAACTACTGCCACAAAAATGTGGCAGTGGAGCAAGCTTTAAACACAAATTTACATTACATTAGCAGTTATTTGTAGTCATATTTTTTTTCCACCTGATGCCTGTAAAGTCCTCCCATAGTTACTGTCCTTTTAGCTCCGGTTTGGTGTCTACTTTTTAAAGAAACTGTTGTACTTGTGTGTGTGTGTGTGTGTGTGTGTGACTATATGCCAGCGTGTGCGTGTAAGCACAGTATTGGTAGTGTGAGGTTTTTCAATTATGAGTAGCAGTGAAAAAATAAGCAGCGAAACTATTGGCTAACCATTTGTATCATTTGCAATTAGTGCAAGAACGAGAGTTGCTTTTCTTCCCTCTCGCTGTCTCTCTCTGTCTCTCTCCCTTCCTTATGGTTTAATTGGCATTTCCATGTAAAAATTCACTAAGACGGCAGCAGCTTTCCATTTAAACAGATTATGGATGGAACAGTTACCAGTGAGGCCAAATAATCCTCACAGAGGACATTTAATTAACTGGCCTGCTTTCTCTCTCTCTCTCTCTGTCTGTCTCTCTTTCTCTCTCTCTCTCTCTCTCTGTCTGTCTCTCTTTCTCTCTCTCTCTCTCTGTCTGTCTCTCTTTCTCTCTCTCTCTCTCTGTCTGTCTCTCTTTCTCTCTCTCTCTCTGTCTGTCTCTCTTTCTCTTTGTCTGTCTGTCCCTGCCTCTCTGCCCCCCCCTCTCTCTGTCTCTCTCCCCCTCTCTCTGTCTCTCTCTCTCTCTCTCTGTCTCTCTCTCTCTGTCTCTCTCTCTCTTTCTCTCTCTCTCTCTCTCTCTTTCTTTCTCTCTCTCTCTCTCTCTCTCTCTTTCTGTCTGTCTGTCTATATCTTTCTCTATTTCATCCTCTCTGAAAAATGTCCTTGTTTATGAATGAACAAATAGTTTATTTCGGTCATATAATGTGTGTGTGAGTGTGTATTGAGGACAAACACAGTGCGGGTGTTGTCAGGTATATTGAAACTACTTTCTTCTGCGGCTGAAAGAGTGGAATAGTTAGTGGTGCATGGTAACACTAAATGAGAGCGAGAAGAGAAAGGTGCAGTGAAATGAGGAGTTTCACATTATCCCTTCACAACTGTCAGCACAACGTAGAGCAGGCGGGGGAGAGAGAGACTGAGAGATCGAGGTAACATAGTGCTGGAAAGGTGCTGATTGGGGTCAATGGAGGGAAGAAGAAGAACAGCAGAGAAGGGGAGGACGGAGGAGTCAGTATTCGATTCATCAGCTGTTAACAGACTGTCTGACATCACAAAGCTCTATTAGGGTGTTCAGTACACAAGCGCATGCACACACTCACCATTATATGATAGCCTAACATCTTGTTATATTATATACCTGCACAGAGACAAACACATATTCATCTTTAGGCTTCAGCACCACTGATAGATAGGTGAAATCTGGCTGCTGCTGTGGACCTTAGGACATCTCATAAGGAGTCACATGACTCATATGTCATGAAATGAAACAATAGAAGCAGCTGGTCACTAATCAGCGTGGATAAGCGTACCTGTGCCGGACTTATCTGTGGCAGGGTTTCACTGACGCACTGTGTATTCCTGATAAGTTGATGTATTGTAACGAATTAGTGTAGTTATTAGTGTTTTTTATTTATTGGTTTCATAATGCACCTTACTGTAAACATTCTCCCCACGGAGATTATAAAGTTCTGGTCTATCATTGATCTAACGATTGATCTAATGATACACACCTACACACAGACTCTCAGACATACATATTACATTTATATGTCTGGCATTTAGCAGGTGCTCTTACCCAGAATAACCTACAGTGCATTATTGCTTGCTGTTCATAAGTATATAGTTGTTATATTTATTAAGTAGAACTTAACTTAAAGCACTTTGGAAACTTTGTTTTTGAAAGGTGCTATATTAATAAGATTCTGTGAGACTGTTGAATCTTTTTGAGTTTTGGACTGTTAGTCAGACAAAAAAAAAGACACCTGAGGAGAGTGTCGTTTCCCTTCTAATATTGTAGACTACCTTACTGAAATGTGATGTTGTTGATGACAGCGGAGATATCACCACTGACCAGACCAGAATGAGGTTCCTCATAGGTGTCTGGGGTCAGTGAATCTTTTGGGTTTAGTTGAGAAACCTGTGAAACTCTGAGGTCATGCTTTGATGGAAAAATACTACAATGGACAATATGAAATTAAACTTTGATTTATTTGTTTCTTTGCTTCACTCTTTCTATGCTCTAGTGTTGCTATCTTAATTGTTTTCTCACACTGGCTGGAAAAAAATGGTAAGGTAAAGTTAAGTTTAAACAGTCTATTAGGCAGTTTTTTTTTCAAAGGTAATTGAAATTCAATATGTCACAGCATGTCTTATCTCCTTTTTAGATAGACAGAACTAATTAAAAGCGAGTTTTAAGTGTAGCATTTTATACATACCTCAGTCCTCCTGTTCAGACGCTGCTGCAGAAATGGATCAGGCATTCTATAGCTGATGTTGATTCAGCAAACTCTGCACAGATCGGCCTTGATCCCAGTGCTGTGGATTGCTGCGTGACATCTCTGGTTAGATACTTGTGTTACTGAAACAGCTGCATGAATTGAAAACTGGAATATTTAAGCAAGGACATGTCATGTAGCACTATGTAAGACTGACATAAAATTGATATTTAATGACGCATATTCCTGTTAGTCAGTATCTAGTAATCTTCAGCAGCCACATTTAGCGATGATTCTATGGTTTGTGATGATTGATTGGCCTTAAATTAATAAGTGATACATTTCATGTGTTATAAGATATGCAAATATAAGATAACACACAATTAATCATGTTTTTTTTAATGTAGCTACATCAGTGGTTTTATATATATATATATACATACACACACACACACACACACAGTGGGAGGGGAAGATTGAGTTCAATAATGCATAATTGAAGCACAAAAGAAGAACAGTTTGCTGGGATGTGCTGCTTCTGAACAGCTGCTGTGGAGGTTGGAACCACACCAGAGATGATACGGATCCATAGAAAGGCTACAGACGAAATATCAAACAATAGCTGCCTCGAATTTGAGGAATATAGCACAAAGTATGAATATACACGGTTCCTAATAAAAAGCTTTTCCATAATAACAGTGATAACACTGTGATGAACTAAAACTCGTAATTTTTTTTATATATTGGTTTAATGCAGAGAGACTCAGACACGCCATAATAAGCAGTTTTCAACATCCGTCTTTGTGAAATAACCATCAACACATGATACACTGTCTGTAATTGGGGCAGAGTTGTTATTCCAAAAGTAAAAAAAAAACAAAAACAACAGCAGCAACAGAACAAAAAATCTAATATGAAGGTATCAGCATATAAAAAAACATGATCAAAAGAGCAGAAGCATGAGGAGCTCCTCCTTGTCAAGACTGTGAGAAAGGTTAATGAGATTATATCACTAATCTGATGATGATCAATCTATATCATTACTTGTAGCCTTATGCAAACACCAGCAATGATGGGATAATGAAGAACTGCAGTTCACCCCTACTTACACCATAGGTGAAACAGTGCAGAATAACACCACTCTGCACTAATAGAGTCCTGATATAACTTTTTTACTTTATCTTTGCATGTTTAATATATAATATGTAACAAAGTATTCAAAAATAAACAGTTTTTATCTCTTTAATACTTTCGGAGATGTAAAAATTTAACACCACTAAACACTATGGAACTCAAAATGTATCTACTCCTATTATGTTTAAACTAGACATGACTGCAAACTTCATGACATTTATAAAGTCATCCAATGCGATCTCATTAGAAATATCCATAACTTTTCTTTTTTTTTTTTTAATAACATTAGTTTTCAGAGTGTAAATGCTGCCTTCTGAAAAAGCGTAGGGGACATGTCTCCTGTGTCCCCCTGGTTACATTACGCCCCTGGTTATAGGTGTATAGGTAAAGACATGTGAGTGTATATGATTTTGGTCCATTGAGTGTGACTTGGTCAAGATTTAGGATTTAAGACCTGTAAGCACATCCTTCTCCCCGGCTATGATGTTTGGTGTTTGCAACTAAACAAGTGTGTGCACTGACATTTTGACCCAACTCAGGTCTTAACCAGTTGAAAAAGAATGTTTTGGAAGGACTTGTATCACATAATGACTCCGTTGGGTCGTAGAAAGCCTGGAGCCAGGTGCAAGTCCATTTTTGTCTGTACGAGAGGCTCCTGCCAGGCTCTTTAACATGATGCGAGCTACGGGGAGCCAGTAGGAGCAGGTTGAAGCTCATAGTGTTAACATCACATTTATGTTACATTTCTTTAAAAATAATCACATTTTAGTAAAAGGTCCAGTACAAGATGCATTTTGTACTTTTTAAAAAGATTGATAAAAGCACTGAGAGTTTTTAACCTTTTCCGAAACACTTGAGGGCTAACTCAAACTAAAATGTTTTTTTCAGTTACCTCGATCTACAGTCAGAGTTCAGACCAGACTTCAGGATAAGTAAAGTTAGGAAATCTTCCCAGCTTTTTGTAACCTCTCCAATTAAACGTATCAAAGTTCAACAATGTCTACAGGTAAAGGTAATTGAAGTATGGAATGAAGGCGCTGCATTTGTATGAAGATTTCTTTTCAATTTATAAAAAAAAAAGAATAGTAATGGTAAACTGAAAATATAGATCAGACGCTATTGTTTGAGATCCTCTTTGTAAACAGTTCTCCTCAGACACTACGCTACTTGCAGAAATTGTTGTATTTCTTTGATTTATCACGTCATAATTCTACTTCTACCAACACCTCTCTTCAGTTTGAGAAGTTCTGCATTTAGCTGTCAGTTGTCAACAAATCTTTTTCAAATGAATAGTGACACCTCGGTTGAGTCTGAGGTCATGATGAATGATATTCTTCTTCTAAGCTGCCAGTATACCTGAAAATGAACATCACGTTTTCTATAAACCTTATTATTCCCTGTTTCAAGAGGCCTCTTGAGTCGAGCGTGACTCCTCAGCTTTATTAAAGGGGGTAAGACATGTCAAAAGTAACTTACTGCTTACATTACCTCTCTTCTCGCCACAGATCCCGTTTCTACTCCTGTAAGATCACAGCTGGTTTGCTTTTGACCTGTGGGAAAAAAAAAAATCCAGCAGGTTGTATTTGTGGCTATTGGGATAAAATAATTCTAGGTGTGGGTGATATATGTACATACATATGTACATGTAAGGTGAGACAATATAAATTAGTTGGTTAGTTAGATTTTGCAACAGTTTTATTACAGTAAGATTTTGTCCATTAATTTTCCCTTGAGGGTTAATCATATTGATACATAGCAATAATCAAATTTTTTTTTTTCCTATGATAAGTCATATGGTCTGCTTTGACAATGGACTTTGGAAACTTGGAATATTCTTTTGGCTTCCATGACGTTAACCATTGCAATAAATCAACATGGAAAAAAAACACAATTTTTCCTCCATTTTCCACTAGCGCTGTTTGTGCACATGGCTCTACATACACATGTAGAGTAACAAGACATCAAGGAAGCACTGTGAGAAAATGAACATGTAGCGCTTGGACTGGCAACCTATTGGAGTGAATGAGGTCGGTGGCTATGAGAAAGGCTTCTGTAGCTCTATTAGTAATTGCGGGTCGCATTGTTTCTAGAGATTGCAACATATCATTAGATCCAGTGAGATGCATTAGCGTGAGCAACGGCAATAGCACCAAGCTGCATCTCCCTATGGTTCTTCATTAGCCACTAATCCACTGATGATTGTTACTAGTGAAAAGAGAGAGAGTGTGTGTGTGTGTGCGCGTGCATGCATGCATATGTGTGCATGTCTGTAAGAATAATTTTGGCATAGTGCTCTGTATATTAGCCTGGTGATTTATTATCTGGGTAATGCCGTCCCATCTTCCCCAAAGCTACATTGTCCTTTTGCCAATTAATTCTGAATCTGTTACGACCACAGGGAGGGAGGGAGGGAGGGAGAGGGAAGGAGGGAGATCATCAACAAATACGTTGGTTGAACCCAAGAGTCAAGTACAGTGCTATATGTATTTTTTTTTTGTTTGAAATATTTGGCCGGTTAATTCTCCTCCGTCTGTCTTCTTTTGATGCCCGCTTATGTTTTTCTTTCTAACATTCCCTCGCTCCCTCTCTCCTCTAATGCTATTGATTTATGCACTCGCTTGCTCGTTGCTTTCTCTTTTCTTTCCCTTCTTAATTCTTCCATCTTCCACTTTTCGTTGTTCTACTGTTTCTATAACAACCATGGGGCCGTTCCTCAGCCCCTGTGTTTCACTTCTAATCCTCTTCATGTGACACTCAACTCTTTTTGGTGCTGCTTTTTCCTGCTGTGTCTATTACTTGATTAGACCCTCCTCTCTCTGAAAATACCTCTTTTTTTTTTTTCTTATGCTCTCTGTCCATCCACCTTCTATCATTTATCGCGTCATATGCACCTCCTGATCCTCTTGTCATATGTTATCCAGGGAATGTAAAGACAGTCAAGTAAATAGACGTAGGACAATTACAGTGCTAATATTTAGTCATAGAAGGAGATATTTCTTTTCAACAGGTAGTAAACATGACATAACTGAGAAATCCAGCTCTTAAAATTACTCCTCTGCTCCCCTGCTGTGGCCAGCAAACACTGCCGTGCAGTGTCTATTGTGCGTATGTGGGGAGTTGTACTAATGAAGTCTTGGTGTGTTTTATCAGTGTCAATATGATTGCTGTTTACTGTTGGTGCAGATAGTGCAGCACTGATTATAATTACTAGTTAAGATGCTGAGAGGGCCTCCTCTCAGTTTCTTCTGGATCATATTTGTCTGTTGTCCACATGCCGCATTCAGGGAAAGAAATCGAGGCGAATGGCAGTTGGATTGAAATCTCTGTAATGAAATTAGAGTGGTAGAGGAGAAAAATATGACTTTAGATGTTAGCAAGTGTTAAATCTTTTTCTTATTAATTAATTTTGGTATTTGGTTTGAATAAAAGCTAAAAATGAGTAATTTATGAAAAATACTACTGCTACTTCTCATTTTATTGCTTTGCTATTTTTGTTGCACAAACCTGACTTCTCCACCAGAACTGCATAGATGATTGATTTCCATTGTCATGCCATATCTTTAATGGTCGGAGCACTAATGATCGTAATGATTTTTGTTGCAAAGTGCACCAATGCGCTTTGTGTATTAGCCAGCCAACTGTCTAGGGCTGCAACTGATAATTATTACCAGTCGAGAATAATCTGCCAATTTTCTCAATGAACTAACTGTTCATTTGATCCTTGAAAATGTCAACAAGAAAAAAAGTGACTTCTGTCTTGGACTGACCCCAAAATATTTAATCATATTATATGATAAAGAAAAGCAGCAAAACTCACATTAAATGCAATTTTCTTTTATGTGTAATCTTTGAAATAGCTGCAAATTTAATTTATCTACAAATGGTTTAAGTTGCATCACGTGTTGTGTGTAGTGACAATTTCTTTATGTTTTAGCTACCTTGGCCAGTCATCTGTACTGACTGCTGGAATGATCTTCTGTTTTCTTGCCCAGCTGCCTGCTGGAGTGAAGCAGTTGGCTGTTGCTGGCTCATTGTCATATGGCCCGTTCTGCTGGAAGAGTTGTCGGTCGGCTAGAGAACAGAGTGATACTCTACTGAGACAAACACTTCTTAAAGACAGAAAAAAAAGAAATAAACAAATAAAACACACTTTGTTTTGTAACAAATTCTCTGCATCGTCGGGAACAAAACTGATTATTACTTTAAACAGAAAAATGGTCTGCACAATGAACCCTCACTAAGATGTCCTCTTCTCTTTTTCCTCCTTCCTCAGGTCCAGAGTGGTATTTGGTCAGAGTGGAGTTGACCGTAACCGACGTAAACGACAACGTCCCAGAGTGGAGCATGGTTCCCGTTCCCTACCTCGCTGTGGTTGCCCCTGATACCCCCGCTGGTTCGCTGGTGTACAAGCTCCTCGCTCGGGACGGGGATGAGGGCAACAACGGTGAAGTGGAGTACTTCCTATCTGACGGTAGGTTCATTTCTTGTCTTATGGTTCAATAAATTGATTTAAGATGTTTAGAGGCAGTGGGTAAGTACCAGGACGGGAGCTGTGCTTGTTATGACTAGTTCCACCTGTGCTTTTCCTGTGAAAATGTCTGCGGTGAAAATACTCTGTAACAAACTGTATTTAAACCTGTGAGATCACCACCACTGGGTTTTTGAATAATTTAGAAAACCTCTGAATAGGACATTTGCCACATGTCGCCCAATTTTAAAATTAATTAAAATCTGTGCTTGAGTTCAGATCAGTGTTTGTTCATTATTGTGTATAATGCAGAGGGAATGGACGTATCATTGTCATAGAATTATGTCTGTGTCTGAACCTCTACTGAGCCAATAAGTATTTCATGTGCACCGAGTACTTTTCCAGAGTGATATTATTCATTTCTCCACTCTGCAAAAAATAATTGCTTTTCCTACTGTCTGCCATGTAATGATTTCCTCAGCCCATTTTGGAATCTACTAAAGCACTACCTATAAAGAGACAAGCCTTCCAATGTTTCCCATAGGGATGACAAAGAATCCTTTCAATTGATGTTTCGTCCATTAAAGGCTTAATCACAACTCTCACGGTGCTTTTGTGTACCACCTTTGAGCATTGGGTTGAATTATTTTGTGGTTGCAGAATTGTGCAACAAGAGTCAAAAAAGACAACTCTTTGTAAATGCAGTATAGTTTGGATGAAAGTCTTATTATTCCCTGTTCTATTAAATGCGTGCTTTTTAACGTCAAACGTTTCAGCCTCTGCTCCGTCACATCCCGGCAACTTGGGGAAACTGACTGTCAAGCCATATCTATCACTCCATTGGCTCATGCTCTTGTGTATTTCTGATAGCTTTCGAACGCAGCAGTATTTGAAATACCTCTTGCTTTGTACACAAAGTCCTTTGCATGGGTTGATTCAGAGCTTTTACTGAAGTATATTGTTACGCGTCCAGACGTTATGTATCCAGCTTTCTCTCCTTTTATGCTAAAAACCTTCACAACCCCATAGCTAGAAGTGTGGAAGAAAACTGGGACACTTACTGGAATGGAGCCACTGTTAATATTATTATTTATACCTGTGTTTTACCTGCTTTGACACCTCAAAATGTCTGTGGTTAAGATCATCTTAAAACGTCTTAGCTGTTTCTTTCAAATTACTACTTCAAGAGATAATTCAGATTTTTTTATTTTGAAGTCGGGTTGCATGATGTACATAGTCCATAGTCAGTTTATTGCCTGCAGTAGATTGAGGCCCACATGTCTCCAGACTGAAGGAGCAGGCAGGAGTACCGGTACAGAAAAAAAAAAAGATGTGCAATGCAATTTGACGCTACGTTCTCAACTGCAGAACTTCCCTATTCCTTCATATACACTGACTGTAACTCAAAAAGCGGATCTGTGGTGTAATACAGTGCCCGGCACGCATAAGAATACAGACGTTCTGTGGTTGAGAGTGTCGTGCCAAAAGAAAGGCCAGTCTGACAGCAAGGTAAAATGGTGAGAATGTTCTAAATATAGCGGACACTTGATTGACTGACATTGATTTTTCTTCTTTTTTTTTTTTTAAGGTCCTTTGTTTAGGTGGCTAAAATAAATGGTTGTTGTCGGCCCTGTCCACAGCAGCACTTTGCTTCGTTTCTGTGCCTGTGCTGCTTCTCCACACTGACTAATTAACTGACTTTGGATAAGTACCTCATATGACCCCTCAAACTCTCCCTTTTAAAGTTTTATTTACCTTGCCTACCTGTCGGGCTATGTTTTATACATGAAAGGTTGTGCAGTTGTTTATGTTTTCATCCATCTCCTTTTCAACAAATCAAATGACATCATCATCAGTGAGAAATGATGCATCGAGGCTCATGTGGCAGAAATGAGTAATCGCACATTTGTTGACTGGGCAACATCTGATTCTAAAAATGACTTACTTGGTGCCCGTTTCAACAAATAGATTGCTTTTTGTCCGCAGGTGGTGATGGTCGTTTTGAGGTTGATAGGAAGAGCGGCCAGGTACGAACTACAGGTCTTCCCCTGCAGCGCGACAGGGAGTACCTGCTGACAGTGGTGGCAGCTGACCGGCTGGGCAGCCGCGGCGCCCCCGCCGTTCTCTCTGTGGTGGCAGGACCCCGGCCGCCACAGTTTACCAACGCTTCCTTCACCATTGCCATACCAGAAAACACCCCAGAAGGACAGCCGTGAGTTTATATGCCCACACAGACATACATAATGGGATAAAAGGGAATTTTATGCCTGATTTGTTATTAAGTGGCACGTACAAGTGATTTGAGAGAATTTATGGCATTTGTTTACACAATCCAAGCAAAATTCATGAGTCATTCACACCTGTTATGATGTTAATGTACAAGCGGTTTTCTTTCTCCACAGGGCATAAAATGAATTCCCTCATTTAGCCTGAAGTCATAACACACTAATTTGTATGAATTTAGAGTTTAAATATGATACTGAAATTACCTTAAAAAAAAAAGAAAAAAAAGCAGCTATGACTAAATTGTAATACAAAAGATAACTTTATCATATACATTTGATAGACACACATATTTGAACATATTTTTCTTTCTCTGGCAACACATTTTCACATTTCATGTTCGTGTATGATAGATTTCTGCGGTATGAGCATGACACATTTAGCCTTCAGCATGCATTATATGGAGCACACATATGTAGTTAAATAATAGCCTTCATATATTGATTCACACACAGTGTTATATTGTAAAAGTAAGAACTAGGAATGCAGTGGTCCGCGTGGATGTAATGCATGGTCTCTACACTGTTTACTAACACATTCAGTCGTTGTGTATGAGTGTGATATGCTCTTAAATACATATATCACACAGATACACACGCCTGCGCGCTTTCACACATGAGATACAGTATACGCTTGTGTTTTCTTACACACACACACACGCATATACACAGCCCCAGGTCTGATGAAAGTGGTACAGTTATGACTAGTGTCCTTGGATTGGTCTCATTATCTCCCTCCAGCTCCTTTACTTTGACTGACACATTTGGCAAACCAGTAAAGTGGATATTCCAGTCTGTTGTTTACAATCATTCCATCAGGGAAATCGTGTAAGCGTCAGATAGCACATCTAATAAATAACAAGCACCAACTCAACTCAGCATTTTATGGCTGTATGCCTCCTCCCATTCGCCTGTTAGTGTACTCAGTGCTGCTCTGGTGGACACTTCCACAGAAATGCACTTGACTCCACTTTACTGTACTGCACTCTACTGCACTCTGTACTTACCTTTGCTCTTAAATTTACTCTATTCTTATCTGCTCTACTTGACTTTGAGCTGCAGTGACTTTAAGGACTCAGTCTGTTGACCTCCTACTGGCCCTTTTATGAAATAATGAAACAGATGTTTAAAAGTCATATCAACCCTAAAGATAAAACCAAAAGTTGTACACATTCTTCAGCTCCAGGTTCTGGGTTGTTCAGTACTTGTGGTGGAAAAGGCCCATCTTCTCCACCACTGAATTCTACTCTACACAACTCTTAAAAAAACCTTAATTCTGCCACCCAGATGTATTGTATCATCTGTTCTCATCTACCCAAACACTGTAGAGCACATTCATCAGTGGTGTCCATTTTTCTCCTCGTCTCTCCAGCTTCCTGGTCACACCTGCTGTGTCCTTCCAGAAGAAACCAATCAGCTACAGCCTCCTCATCAATCCCAGCAGTCTCTTCTCTATCTCCGCGGAGACTGCTGAAATCAGCCTGACCCGCCCTATTGACTACGAGAGCGACCAGCATCGCTACTTGCTATTGGTCCGAGCCAGTGAGGGCCTGGAAAGCATGAGCAGTGCAGCGGAGGTTAGTGTATGTGTGTGTGTGTGCGCATGTGCGCGTGTGCAAATTCTGAGTCAATGTTTTACTGGCAATGACTGGAACTTAGAGATTTTATGACATTGCAAAGTTGCCTCGTCAACTCTATTTGCAACGCTGCAAACAATATCTGACAAGTCTTCAATTGAACACGTCTTCTACCAGCAGGGTCTTCTTTTTACTCTGCTTTTTATGCAACTCAGCTGAGTTTGATCTGTTATAGCAACAGATCAAGGTATTGTCACTTACTTCATGGACACGGTTGAAGAAACACTTCAGTAACCCGCTGGCTTGAAAACAGCTGTTGAATTGTGGTAAGCAGTGGTGATTATGATATATCTCACAGATGATAAAATAACCACACATGGTCGTAAAATCTTAGACTGCTATTAAACATCCTTGAGCTGAACATGCATTTAGGCTGCTGAAATAATTGGTCTCCCTGTTTGGGAAGCCTTCAACCTGAATTGATTGTAAAAGAGCAATGAAACCCTCAGCCAGAAACTACTGTATCTGTCCACTGTTAGTCTAAAAGTATGAATATTGTCGTCTGTCAAACCATAATAGACTCATCTGTCTGGTACGACTGTGCTGGGATTCCCTACAACTTCCTCATGTTGTCAGGCAGTGAGAGAGAACAGCGGCTGTCCGCTGCAGGCACCGATGCATCTGGTCTGGTTTCCATCATTACTCTGGCCTCGGGCTAAAACATCCTGCTAAACCAGTCTGTCCTCAACTGCTCCGCTTGGGGGCCTCTGTGGATGCAGAGGTCCAAGAGCGAGGAGACAGAGAAAGAGAGAAAGGTGGGAGAATGAGAGGGACATCACAAGATTTAATATTGAGGAGAGAAAGAAATAAGAGCTGGAATAAATAAATAAAAGAATTGGCAGGGAGTCAGCCCACACACCTGCCCTAGGTACCCAGGCTCCTCAGCACCGGGCCGTCTCTCTGGAGCCTGGGTTAGCTCTTTGAACTTCCATCAACGCTGAAAAGCCAGCACCTTGTTCTTCTGCTTCCTTCCGCGCAGGAACCCCTGGCCCACAGCTGCCCCTGGGTCTGTGCAGTTAAACGCTGCCTCTGTGTGTTGCATACTCGACATACTGCACTGATGAAGACCTTTTTTTGATGCATTATATATTTATATGGTACTTTACTATGACTTTCAAACATTAAGTCTGAAAACTAAATAAGTAATATTAATGAATGTTGCCCTGCATGAGCAGTGAGCAGCAAAATGCTGTTGTGTAGGCTATCCTTGTTGCCATGGTAAACGAGTACAGATGCTATGTGCTTTACATGAGCTTTAATGCCCCTATACCTGAAAATTACAGTATCAGTCATTTCATCTCATTGGGGGCCTGTGTGTTCGCTGCCTTAATGGATGGTTGATATCAGCGTGGTTTCTGCAATCAGCTGACAGATTGCTTCAGAGGAAGAGAAAATCCACTCGCAGTAAGTTATGTTGTAGCTTAGCTGGCTAACGTTAGCCACAGATACACCTACATTCAGGAATCGCATAACGCTAGTTTAGCTCAGTGTTGGAGGGTGTGTGACTCGTGCAGCTGAGGTTGGGACTTCTGGAGAACTGTGTGTTGGATAATCATGTGTTAAATACAAAAGGGGTGTGTGTGTCTGTTTGTGTCTGTGTGTGTGTGTGAGTTACCAGAGTAATGTACCATGTTACTTTTGCTGCTGAGTAATAAGTACAGTAATTAAATAATTACTTTTACAATAAGTAACATGCAGTCAGTAATTAATTACAGTTTTCAACACTGCTAATATTTAAGCATAGACTATGCTGTTAGGTATTCCTTCAGGTTCCATGCTAACATTTTAGCATACTGGGATTCATGCCAGACCATTAGCACTCATTATATTATCCCTTAACCACATACGTCTGTCTATAGTGACCCGGGGCCATATTACAGGTCTAATTCCTTAATTTTATACTGTAAAGTCGAGCACACAAACTGTTTGTTTTTAATAATAATTCTCTGGTTTAATAATGGTTGGACTTGTTTTTAAAATGTTTAAAGGTTTTTCTTTTTCTTTGAGTTTATAGAGTCTTTAGAGAATGAGAGAGCAGGTAGCATGTACGGTAATAGCAGTCACAATAACATCATGTTTTCCTGTTCAGCATAATGTTGTGTCACTGATACTAAGTAGTTAATTATTAGTACTAATAATTATGAGAGACAAGGACTTACTTTCTAGTGAAGGGTGGTGCAGCATCTGGGTTGTGCTGGGTTCACAGCAGGGCAGCACTTTCTTTGATAATGGAGGTCTTAGATGACAATTACTCTGTATATCGGAGGGTTTTGGTGGGTTTTTTCTAAAGAAAATCAGATAAAACTTAATCAATAATGGAGAAATCTGGCAGAAATTTGGACTTGAAATGATCATATTTATCATATAAAATTTTATTGTTTTCTAATGTACTTATTTTAAAAGATTGGTGCATAATCATCAGCTTAATTTCATTTTTCTCCCTTTTTTGTGTTAAATCATCAAAACATTTTTTTAATACATTAATTTGTCGGTTAGTTTTATTTTTCTTTTAATAATTGAATACATTGGTTGATATGTGTGGTTTATCTTTGCTTACAGGTTTATGATCTGGTAGAAGGGTCGTCCCACTCTGACAGTGAAAACTGGTTTGCATCTTTCTCTTAAAAGTGAACGACTAGTAAATAACATTTGGCTGAACTTGGTGCACTTAACTGTAGGGAAGAGATTAGGTGGCTGCTTGCTGCGAGGCTGCAGAGCTTTACAAATTTGTATAAGTTTGTTTGCTTTGGCTTCAGTTATTTTTGTCTGCCTCTATTTCATTCATATTTTTGTCAAGAAACATCACCTTTTTTTGTGGGTACTCTGTCCTGCCAACCTACTTTGTATTAAATACTGACACACAGCACATTATTGATATCATAATGGAAGATTTATGAGATGTGTTGTTTAAGTTGCAGTCTAATAATAGAAAGAGCATAAATGCAACCCACTTTTAATTGCTCTGTATTTCCGAAGTGTCTTCCGTCTGCATTGGTGCATTCACATGGAAAAGAAACACTGAAAAAACAGCAAAAATGACAAAGAGCTGTTGCGCAGTCGACTGCACAAACAGATTCAGAATAAATTGAGGGTTTTTACAGATCGCTGAAGGCGAAAAGGGAAGAAACATTCACTGTAAGTTGCTAAGGGCCAGCGTAAAGATGACTAACCAAGCGGAGGGTTTTCTAAATGAAAGATGTAATCAAACTATTGTTACACACCTGCCCACACACAACCAAATATCCTCAAGGTCCTGCTTTAAAAACAAGAAAAGGCACGCTCAAGCTTTATTTTACAGGCCCCAACTCTTTAGGTTGTTTGGTTCATACATGCACTCTCTCTGAAAAATGTCTTTAAAAATGATAAAAATAGTATAAATTTCAAGGGAAAAAATTACAGGGCCAAAAGTCTAAGACCATATGTATTATTTATAATTTAAAAACATACTTCTGGCTTGTTTCTTAGATCTCCTTGTTAAGCCCTCACAACTTCCATCCGCCCAATTAGCGGATGGCAATTGTAGTTGTAATACCTGTCCTCTGTGCAGTAGCACATATGGATGCAAATAACACTGTGTGGTTACAGAACTGCTGTATGAAATGTGTCTTCTTGTGCCTTCAGTACGATCTATTTCAGAAGGTCAGCGTTGGCACCAGAGCATAAGGAAGACACAGAGGGCATTTTGTTCACCTCGCACAAGTGTGTAATGATGAACATTATCATGTTTCATGAAAAAAATCCACTATGACAGAGAAGTGTACATACATAGTGTCACTTATACACACAGGCGCGCATGCATATGCTACCATGTTCATAAAACCAGAATTTATAAACTAAGATGCGCAGGGTAAACTATGCTAATTATGCATTTTTCATCTCTTGACTTGTGTATGTGGTATTTCGGGGGAGTCGAATTCACAATATGGGCCATCCGGGGGTCATTATGTTGAAGTCAAATAGGGATAGATGCCTGTTCCTCCTTCTGACATATCACCAATTGCATCTAATTTTCTTTTTTCTTTCCACTGACTAAAACAGGCCAAATGTTCCTTGGAAGTCGCATGTCTGTTAGGTCCCTTATTAGCCACCACTGTGTATTTCCAGTCAGTGAAGCCTTTGCTAGTGAAAGGTGGATCATATTTGAACTGAGAAGAGCTAAGTTTTCTACATGGAGAACGGAAGGAAAGCAGCATCTGGCTTGATGGAATATTTGAGCCTCTCTCGATTGTGATACAATGATGACATGAGTGACCTCTTATTGGTTCCAAAGAGATGTTGGGGTCGAGTCGGGTCTTGCATAGTCAAATCATCGGGGCGAATGTCAGACACAGCATCAGTGACCTCCATCAATGCAGCTTGTCTGCGTATTTAATATTAGCTGTGACTTATTGCTGATGTATATACTGTTTCAAACCATGTTCTTATATCCATATTAATGAAGGATCACGTTTAGCAGGTTAGTTTTGTTTAACACCAAGAAATGGTAGTTGTTTTTAGTTGGCTCGGCTTGGGGTTGTTGTTTTAAAGAAGAAATGCAAACTGTCACTGTTTGTGCTTTATTTTACATTAGTGTTAAATCTTCCATTACTAAATTGGTTGACTTCATTTTATTCATAGCTGTGAAAGTATTTTGGTTTTTCAAGTAGTTTCAGGATTAATCAGATTTTTTTTTGATGAGGTTGTGACTTTGATTCTCTTCTTTGTGATGCAGCCTCGATCCGAAGACTAGAGACAAAGAATCTGACCCCAGCTGTTTTCTCTGAAGACTTTAATAACCGATATGTATTGTTTGTTTTCTGGGCATTCTGTTTGTTTACGGTATGATTTGATGTTGTACATGCAATGCAGGTAAACAAGTGTGCACTGAGAAGACAACTGAGAGACAATTGTGTACATGCAATAATGGTAACTAACAGCTCCAGTGTATCCAGAGAAAGGCGTCTGTTTGTCAAAGATTTTGCATCAGAATTGCTTCCTTTTTTATAAACAGTTCACGTAAGCCAGTAACCTCATGATTTAAGCCATTTTTCCTTCATTCCTCTTGTTAAAGTTTACCATAGAATTTTCAGAATTGTTTTCCAAAGGAGGCTTCAGAAATAATGCTACGGCTTCATTCTGTTTAGCTGTCGTTTTGTGCTTTTGATTTCATTCTGCTTTTCAGAAATCTGTCACCGTCTGCCAAAAAAGTGAAAAGATGTGGCGTATTTGTGTGGACTAGAGTCACTGAGCGTGACTTTAATTTGCAGGTAGTTTCCAAGTTTCTCCCTTCAGGAGTGATAGCTCATCAGCACCATTAGTTACCTAACCAGCCTGAGACCTGCCTGCAGCAGCCCCGTGTGTGTGTGTGTGTGTGTGTGTGTGTGTGTGTGTGTGTGTGTGTGTGTGTGTGTGTGTGTGTGTGTGTGTGTGTGTGTGTGTGTGTGTGTGTGTGTGTGTGTGTGTGTGTGTGTGTGTGTGTGTGTGTGTGTGTGTGTGTGTGTGTGTGTGTGTGTGTGTGTGTGTGTGCGCGCGCGCGCTTTATTACGGCCGACTTCCCCCCTCTTCTCATTCAATCTTGCTTTTCCTCAGCATTATAGACACATATACTGTACGCTCATATATCTTGCTGAACCCTCGCTATTTCCTGTCATACTGGCACATACGCTCAGTCTGGCATGTAAACACACACACACACACACACACACACACACACAAACAAATAACTTCAGGGAGTTGACATGGGCAGATTTCATTTTGTTGTCCGTTCCTTTGAAGCTAATCTTTGCTGAAGGATTAACTGATATTACAGAATTTCATTTTACCTTCCACATTGTTTCCTCTAGGCCTTTTTTATTTATTTATTTTTTGCAGCGGTGCTGGTGAGCATTGACAGGGCCCACATTGCCAGGACCCAAATTTGTGCACACCAGCAGTGAAATAATTTAAAATCACTTCAGAATTGTTCCATTCATGTTAATTGAGCCACGTATGTGATAATTTACACATACATTATGACACTTTTAACACCTGAAGGACGACTCTGGAGCCCTGAATAGCTATAGTTGTCAGAAATATCAAAGAATGAAATGTTGATAAGCTGTGTGGGGGCTGTCCTCTATGGATATTTGATGTTATTTGACTAAAAACTATGCATTTTCACATAATTTCAAACCTTATGATATTTATTAAAAAACAATAGGGGTTGTAGTTTATCACAGTACACTTAGTCATTAGCAAGACGAGTGAACACAGGATTAATATGCATTTATATTTTAAATATAACAGACTACATACAGGCAGCTTTCGTTTCAGCTTGTTCCTAAGCATTCACCGTTAGCTGAACCAGAGCACTGTGCTTATCTAAAACATACCAGCGGTGGATGGGATTCTGCAGGCAAAGCAGTTGAAAATATCACTTTTCTACATTTTTCTGCTTGTTGAACAGTTTCATTCACTTTTATGTTGTGGGGACTCGCCTCCTTTATAAGTGTAAGTATTCATTTTAGGGTGAAGACCTGGTTTAAATTTAAGGCAAGGTTAGGGTTAGGTGTGTGTATCTGTGTGTGTGCGTGTGTTATCTATGGAAGAGAGGCTTCCTTCCCCAGTCTGTGTCTGTATTTATTCCTCCTTGACGCTGTAAGCACACAGCCAACATCTAGTAGAAGAAGTGTTTGCTTTCATGTACCTAATGAACTGAGCAGTATTACAGTGTGTCACTCACACACACACACGCCTACATGCTCACACCATTCGAATTTATCGTTGCACACTGATCCACTCTCATTTGTTAGCTCAGGGCTTCTGAAAAAGTGCACAAGATTACATTCTGCACTGACCTACTGAAGGCACCACAGTGAGGAGGGGTAAATAAACCAGAGGGATCAGGGCCTTGTGAGGAGGTCGGGGCTTTCTTTTGGTTAGGGATACGGTTAATTTGGGTTACTGGCAGATAAAAATGACTCTGGACCCAAAGAAAACCAATTTCGGATGGTGCCTGAAGTAGTAATCCCAGATTTAAAACCCAGTGTGACTTTTAATCTCTAGCACTTTCATTTGTTATTGCCTGTGATGTTTTAGTACATGTACAATCTATAGTAACAGTATTACTGCAACATGTATGAGGTCTGAAGTGTAAATATGTAAATGTAAATCTATACTTTTTATTCCTTTTTGTTTCTGATTTTTCTTTTTTTACTTTACTAATTTTGTGACATAATTGCTCATTTTTACATTGCAGTTTCACACAGGTCAAGTGTGTCATTTCCACAGGGGAAGAATATAATTTTCATTTCTTCCACTTTTCTAGTTCCAGTTTGATTTAAAATCTCACTAAGCACTGTCCTCTGTCCACTGTCCAGCTGACAAAATCCAGATGCTGGAGGCTTTGAGTTGAGTTGATCAAAGCAATTATACTGTTCATTTGCTTCTCCGTCAGTTTGTGAGGAATAGTAAGTGATTTGCAGACTCTTTTTGGTCTGGGTTTTTACCTCACAGGCTACATGCAAGCTGTCCTTGTGGCTGAGGGTGGAGAGGCTGTATACAACCTGGGAGGAACACTGCAGACGCCACTCTGGGCTACAACCCCCCCCCCCCCAAAAAAAAAAAAAAAAAAAAAAAAATTAGAACTGAACAGACATTAGACTACTCTCCCTATTTCTGAAACCAATCTTGCCTCTAAGAATATTGTAGAATCATGTGGTGAAGTAAGACTTTTATTTGTTCATCTCCAATATGTTGAATAATGACACCCTGCTGGTTTTCCACCTTTCTTTCAATATTTAAATGTAGCGATTAAACTTGTTGTTTTCACTGGCTTCCTCACCCCTCCTCAATTTCCTTTCCTCAGGTGCGAGTTGTTATTGTTGATGAAAACGACTGCGTTCCAGAGTTCCTTCAGTCCATTTACAGCAAGGATGGCGTACCAGAAACTGTGACGACGGCTACCTCCCTGCTGCAAGGTGAGTGCAGACTTGTGTTTTTTTTTTTTTTTTTTTTTTATTACTAACACAGATTCAAGACTATTGTTATGCAAATGCAATTTTAATCAATTAAAATAGTAAAGTAAAGTTTACTTAGATGGATATCTTATGAAACTTCCTTTTCATAAGATATCCTGTGGCACTAAAGGAAGTTCATTGTGTTATTTTACTATTTAACTTAACTAATTAAGATCACTTGAAATTGTTAAGGTGTCCTAATTAAGATTATTCCTTAAAACCTACCTGATAAACACAGCAAATACAGCATGCATACATCATTATGTTATTGAGGTAGAGCATGCTGCAGTGGTCTGCGTTTTTTACACTCTAGGTTGTTAAAGTTGATTTAGAAAAGGAATCCATGTGTCTCTATGTCCATATTAGCTAGTTCTACAATGCTAGACTAATACCAAAAACAATGCTTATTTTCCAATACGAGCCCCTGCAGCTAATGCTAAAGCAGGGGCTAAATGTGCTCTGTGATATGTTAATGTTTGAGAAACCCTGCATTAATGGATTCAGAACAAAATAAGACCGACCGAGTGTTTTCATTCATATGTTTTGACTGGTCAGGAAACTTAGTAGGTACCTAATTTTTACACAGGGATCACTTAAGTTTCATCTAATGTGAGGACATGGTAATGGTAACTGTTGTGGGTATGACTTACCACAATTTGATCAGTGTAACACTGAGAGGCCCGATCATTTTTTAGGTTCTGACAGACTGCCAACAAAACTGACAGCAAAGCAATACACGCTTCTCCATGGAAAATAGATGTGATTATTAAATGTATTATGTAAAACTGTTTGAAAACCCTTGAGAAGCAGCCTAGGAACATTGTGTTTATAGTTCAAAACAAAGTGATGCTTTAATAAATAAACAGGTAATTTAATAAACAAGTTTACTGTCTGTCAGCTAAAGATGGAAATGCCAACAGAGCTGCAAATGAGTATCGACAAGTAGAAAATGCAGCGAAATAAAACACTGCATGCTGTTGGTAAATTATTAATGAGTGCAGTTATGACACCTCATTGGAAGTGCTCATTAGCTTCGACTGCAGGCAAAAAACAGTTGCGTTGGATTCATATTACAAAGCTTTGTTGTTTTTACACTTCTGCAGTGCTCTTGCTAATAATGTTTTGATCTTAGCAATCATCCCCGCCGCTATCATTGTCACCATTATTACTCAGATAGGTTATTTGATAATGGGGGTAACATAATGAGTGACACACATAGTTTAGTAACACACACAGTATGCTGCAGCTAAGAACTGTTCTGTTCTGCTAAGAAGCTTTACACCTGAAATTATAAATACTGAATAATATTTGGTTGACATGAGGCTGATTTGAATAAAACATTGGTTGAGTCTTGATTTATTGAGTCTCGATCATCCTTACTGAAATTGTAAATGGTTAATTTGTTTGTAGTTTACTCCTCATAGTGGTGGATGTGGCTCAGAAGTAGAGCGGGTGTCCACTAATCAAACAATTGGTAATTTGATTCCTGGCTCCTCCAATCATGTTGAAGTGTGAGCAGGTTGGTACCTTGCATGGCAGCCCCTGCCATTAGTGCATGCATGTGTGAATGGATGAATGCTGTCATGTATCGTAAAGCGCTTTGAGTAGTCGCCTGTCAAAACACTGGAGTGTATAGACAGTGTGTCTGAAAAAAAAATTGATTTGATGATTTTTTTTTTTACCTTTATTGGATAGCGGGCAGCGAAGAGTAGAGAAAGCGATGTATATGACATGCAACAAAGGTCCCTGGCTGGACTTGCAGTTATGGAAGTTAATGCAGTTAAGCAGCGTTGCAGTTATGTGGCATGCGCAGTGACTATTCCACTGCTGCGGCGTTCCCTGCATTGTAATTTTTTTAATCTCATTCCTAGATGTCATTTATATGATTCTGTTTATAAATGTTGAACCTACATTTCCGGCCTCTTTTTGGTGAGGAGGGCAATTAATAAGGAAAGAAAAACCAAATGGAACAAAAATTGCAAAAATGTATTGGTCATAGTCATATTCTCTCTTGGGTTTGCAGTACAGATTGTAATGTTTTGTTAATTTTTTTTCTTCCTTCAGTCCTTTAGTGACTATTTCAATTTGGCTTTGTTCAATAAAAAGATCTGCTGTGAGGTTGTGATTTCTTTCTAGCCAAACTGGCTAAATATGAACAAAATATGAAAGTATGTGCTTAAGCTACCAAGGGCTTTAGCATGTTCACACCTCAACAGATCAACACACACACACACACACACACACACACACACACACACACACACACGGAAAGGGAAAGATATTAATATTGACAGCATTTCCTTTTTTCACCAGTATAGGTTAATTGCTAATCTCTAGTTTTTCACTCTGTTGATGTTGTTCATTGGAATGGGCTTTGCCAATACTGTACTTACTTTGAATAACAGCAATCCACAGGATTTTAGTACACGACAAAGACATCTGTATATAAATCAAGCACTGAAAGAATCAACATGTGCCAACCGAAACAATTAGCAGAGAGCACTCACTGGGCTCACAACAAGCACACAGTGAATAGCTATGGGACACAGCATGATGAATACTACATCAAGAGAGGTTATGTGCAATAAATCCATTCAGTACAAATAATAACAATGAATTCAACCTCATGTAGGCTTCTAAACAAGCCATTTAACCAAACACAACATCAACAGTAGAGAAACACAAGTGATCAACAGAAACTTAAATGCAGTTTGTCTGATTCAAACCTGATTAAAACAAGATTAGATTTGATCCACTGTGACACAAGACATTGATAAAACCCATAGATTCTATTGAATATGCCATTGTAGTTGAGATGCAATGCTACACCAGTTCATGTATACACAGTGTAATGTGACAACATGGCAACATTTGCTAAATGATGCTAAACACAAAGTACATCAGAGGCTGTAGTGAATGCAGTAAGTTTTACAGGTGTTCGAACATAAAGTACTGGATACATCAGAACTTTGACCTGATGATGGCACTTGATGAAAAGTCAGGATCACAAAAGTTGTTCAAATTCATCATAAGTGGAAGATGAATGTGCGTACCAGAATACAACCAGCAGACATTTCATTCAAAACCACAAATGCCAACCTTAATGGTGGTGCTAGAGGAAAAGTCAGATGATCACCAAAGTCAGTAGGATTCCTCCCCTGGGGACCATGAATGGACTAACCAAGAGGTGGACACTGCCATCGTTAGTGTAATGTCACTCTGTTGGTTTAAACCATATGAATCTATAGGCCAAAATGTGTTTGCTAAAGCATCATTATGGAGCACCAAAGCTAACAATATAAATAGTCACCTGATACAGTGAGTGAGTGAGTGAGTGAGAGAGGGAGGGGGAAAGTAAATGGGTGAGTCAGGGTGTAGGAGACACAGCAGACGCCTGGCTTGCTTCCATCAACAGGTGCCCTGAGGGAGGTGAGAAGTTTCACCCTGCTGTGAGTGTGTTTGGGTGGTGAGAGGGTTGTCCGTATGTCAGTGGGTATCTTCAGTGATAAACATACGTAATATTGACATCTATAGGAGGAGTTTGGGTAGATAAAATTCACAATATTAAAAATCAGAAATATTTTAGTAATTCTATAAACACCCTTTCCACAGTTTCCAATTTTCAAGTTTGAGCATAGACAATTAGCTTTTAAATTTAATGAGGAGGAAAATTGCTCATCCAAGGTGCATCTGTGCCAAAAACACCACTGTTTTCCTCATTAAATTTCAGAATCCTAAAACTAAAAAATGCTTAAATAGATGAAATGATTCTAGCCGATTCCAGTTCTGAGTGCACCTAAATCCAGACAGCTCAACCTCCTGAGAAAACCCGGACATGTTTTGCTCCCTTTACTTGACAAGATGGGTTAAAAAGACACAGCATTAAATTAAATGAGCAGGAACAAATAGGCGTCCAGCATCATTTTGCTACATCATGTGCTAGTAATCCCATAATCAATTCCATCGTGTGAGTTGACAAATGTGTACTTTCCAAGTTGGAAAAAAACTGCAGTGTACCGAGCAAGTCAATTATCTTGTTTTCCATAGAGATCTGAGTCTCCTGCAGTTTCCATCTTCAGTACAAAATCATTATATGCCAGAAGATATGGGTGACGCAACCAGCCCCAGCCTCCATATGTATGACACCAAGACAACAATGCTGATTCAAGATTACATATGGACTTTCTGATAAATAAATGCTCCTGTTTGGTCTAAAGTGTACAAATCTGTGTTTAGTAAATTAAATATTGACTCACATGTGACATTAGGGATTGGACTTAAGGCAGACAGTATGGCTGCAGTTCATTGTGTGCTCATTGCTATTGGGTAAGTGGTTATTCATCACTGTGTAGCAGCAAAACAGCTCCATTTCAGCAGCAATTCACAAACGTGTCATTTCTTGTAACCAGGGCTGTGGAGCTGAGTAAAAACACATCAGCTCACTTTATCCAACTTGCAAGGCTGACATAAATCTAAATAAAAGAAATTACGGACACCGTAGGGAACGAGATAGAATAAGCCTAGCCTATTCTGGACAAACATGGCCAATTTCCACCTTTTTTGATGCACTTTCCAGTTGTGTGCTGCAGTATTTCTCCTACTGAAAATCAAGCAATGTGAAATTATACGTACACAGAAGCTGCCTCACAAGCCTTTGGGAGAATGAAACCTCAAACTCAGTTTTTGCAGCTGTAAACCAGTTGTCCAAGACAGATCTCCACATCATTGACAATCAAGTTTCAACAGTTTCTGGCAATTTAATGATAACAAAGGCCTATCCACCCTGCTTACATGACAGTATGTTGTCTCCTGTCTTTGAATTCTCATTTCAAACAGTAAGGTAGAGAGATAGCTGACCAGTTTTTGAGTTGGTGGGAACACGAGTAAACGGCACACAGCATGCTTGTGTTTGCCACTAAGTGATGGTTTATACAAAAAGAAAGAAAGAGAGGCTAAAGATCCAGTGTTGGTGGGGGTTAGTTGACATTTTAAGGTGAAACCTGTAATTTGGTTCATTTGGTGGTGTGAAAGCCCACCAGTGTGTTTTGATTTGTCACTACTTTCGTTCGTGTTCCTGAACGCATCTTTTGTAGACACGGGCAGAGACCGAAGCTGCTGCTGCTCTGTTAACATGCTGCCTTCCCTGCACAACCCGTGTAGACAAGTGTGTATTTTACATTTGCATCATGCAGCTTTGAGAGGAAAAGCCCAGCGTGCTGCCATCAACAGGTGTACCAAAGGTGGAAAGAAGTTTCACCGTGCTGTGCGTTTGTGCATTTGAGTGGGTAGAAGGTTGTCCATTCGTCTGTGGCAATTTTTTTTGTTTTTGTGAAAAACAGATGTCAGGGTGGATAAAACTCATAGTATTAAAAATAAGAACTTTAGTGTTTTCATTATATTTAACACAGCATATTAATCCAAAAACCTTTTCTGGAGTTTCAATGTTGAAATTTGAACATTTAACAATTAGCTGTTAAAGTTAGTGGAGTGGAAAATGACTCATGTAATGTGCATCTTTGCTAAAAATACTGTCTTCCTCATTAAATTTCAGAAACTCTTAAACAAAAAAAATGCTTCATTGCATGATACAATAAATGCAGTTAATTATACCTTAAACGGTTCTTAGAACACCTGAAACTGAACAGCCCAAACTGCTAAAATGAAGTAATGTTTTGTTATGTCACTTAATTAAACAGGTTAAAAAGATATATTAAATTAAAATGGGCATCCATCACTGAGACTGTAGGTGTGAAATTGTATTCCTGTCTGCAGTGACAATAATTGGCAGCTCTATTACAGTTGAACTTGGTGGTTTAGGGCACTAAGAGGGTGAATTTAATATTTGTTTCATGCAGCTTCGCGAGGGTAAGCAGATGATGCTTTTCCAAAGTGTAATTGATTTTTTTTTTTAAGTTTGAAGGTTGTTCAGGATGATGGAAAGACTGAAGGCCACAGTCAACCAGCATTTAAGTTAATTCTACATCAATTAATCTAATGTATTCAAATTAGAATTGTATTGAAATGATGATGAAAAAAAAACAGTCTTTTGTTAATCCAGTTAAAGAAGTACAGTTTGTTAGTTGTGTGAGTACGTGAGTGTGCATGTATTTATTTGCATGCTTGCGTGTTTGTGTGTGTGGGTTTTTTTTGTGTGTGGATGGGCACATGAGCCAAATGCAATGTAAGGTGAATTGGAGAATTGAGAGTTTGATGGTGGAATGTTCTTGTTAGCGGAAAATATGCTTATTCAAATCCCCGGTGGTCTTTTCAGTTTTAGCAAGGCAATCAATTTGAGTCTGAGCAAACCTCGGCTCCATGGATTCCCAATGTGTGATGTAGAAACAGAAATGTTGCAAAATGACAGTCTTTTCAGTGCATGCTGTGCGAATAACACTTGCTTTCCTTGTATTGTAGAACTGAGCGTGTAAGTCCCTTTTCCATCTTCGCTTTGGTCACATAGTGTGAGAGCTGAATCGATGACATCCCATGTTCACGCTGAGCTTTTTTGCTCGAGTACAAGAAAAAAGAAGAAAATAAGAGTACAAGTTGTACTTTCTCGTATGACTCATCGACTGTTTTCTTATTAACTATAACTTATATTACTTTACTGGCAAATCAAGTAGTTTATTATTGTCGCAGCAAATTAATCCAAATAAATTGATATAATAAAAAGTCAGTCTATTGCAGGTAATTTGAAATCCAATTTGTTGATCAAATAGTACAACATTTTGGGAAATACACTTATTTGCTAGCTTGCTGAAAGACAAGCCATTAAACTTAACTTGCATAAAAAACAGCCAATTCAATCCTGTTAAAAAACCTTTTGACTAACACTGTAGTCCATGTGAAAGATTGTAATATTTAACTGCTTTTGTACAGCTTCAATGCTAAGTAGGTTTTGTAGAATCTGCTACACGTCAAAACACATTCTACACAATTAAGATGTCTGCAAAACTTTTCCACCCAATTCAGCCCTGTTTTCATCGACGACATCCATCCAGTGAAGGTTGGACAAAAGTGGTAACGTTAGTTCTGTTGTAACCGATTTTCCGCTAGTGTGTTTGAGGCTGAGTAATGTTCCCGTAGGCCACTCGTCAGTCCATACATCCAGGTTTTCACGGTGACACTATGATCAGTGTGACTATGCCAGGGTAATATCAACAGCACTAGAAAGGGCATCCCATAAATCAGTTGGTGTACTTCATAGAGAAAGAAAGAGTTGGGGATCTATTGGACCTCGATGTCTATTTCGTCCCTCTAACCTCTTTTTCCTACTCATTATGTTCCTGTATATAGTGTCAGCCAGCGACTGCGACTCTGAAGAGAATGCAGAGTTGACCTATTACACCCTGAGTCCAGACTTCACCATTTCCCCCCATGGGACCATCTTTCCTGCGGGCCCATTGGACTACGAGAGGCCCAATCATCTGTACGAGTTTGTAGTGATGGCCATTGACAAGGGTGACGTCCCTCGCACCGGCACAACCACGGTTCGCATTCGTATGGCTAACGTCAATGATGAGTCGCCAGAGTTCTCCCAACACATGTAAGTTCTCAACTCTTGATTCTCATGTAAATGTTGTGTGTCTGATGGATAAAACACGATGAATGAATGAAACTTTGATGAGCTATGACAGCTGCAGTGACGTCTTTCACCTCTGTCAGATTGCTCTCCTGCTGATGAGGCCGATGCTGGAGAGGCTCTTAGCAGCGGCGGTCTGCTTTCTTTCTCCGTACTAAAGACAAACAATCTAGGCCAATGCTTTCTTCACAATGCCAGCATGATCAAACCAGATTTGTCGGTGCATATAAACCATTCACTCTGAGATTCCGAGCTTCTCTGCTTGTTCTGTTCCCATTTTTCTCTACTTTTGTCACATTCTGCTATCAAGAAATTTGTGTTGGCGTTCTCCTCGGTAAGGGTTTGATTTCCTGCTGACAAGGTGAATCAATGAATGGATTACTTGATCGGCAGCACTGACAACCAACAATTTTGATAATCAAGTAATAATTTAAGACATTATCAAACAAAAAATGCCAACTATACACTGTTCATCAAATACAGTGGTTTACGACTTCCATCTGTTTTGTGTGGCTGAAAATGGAATATTAATGCTTTTGTTCTGTTCATCTTACCCAATAAGCAATTTCCCAGAAGCAATGTGGGGCTTCTTGGATATTATTTTTCACCAATTTATTACATTTGCAAGACTAAACAATAATTCAAGTAATATTAATAATAAAGTAAAAAAATACATGATTAAAGAAGATTGAAGATTAATCAGAAATGAATTGTAATTATTTGACAATCAGCCCTTTTAACCACCATCTCCTCTGTCTCCAAACTCAGAGGTTTCTTTGTCAAAGTTCTCTTTTTCTATAAAAGTTATAGGATATCGATTAACACAAGCAATTCAAACTTATCTTAGCTGGCTTAACTCAGGATTACTCAAACCAACAACCCTCCCTTTTAATAGGCTCTCCATTCTATCTAGGGTGAACCATATTTCTTGCAGCGGTGTTTCAGTCTGCCACCTATAACCTACAACAATGCTACTTGTATCAGCTAACATTATTTACATATGCAAGGCATAAACCAAATCATATAGATACTAAACCAAACATTTACCCCCCCCCCCCCCCCCTCTGCCAATCTGGCGAGTAGGAAGTCATTGGCTGATTCTCCCTTTGTTTCCAGGCAAAACAAACAAACAACATGTATGGAAAGAAATACAAAGTGGACACAGTTTATTGAGCATTTTAAATGTGCGTGTGTTTATTCTTATAAAAGATCATCTGGCAAATACATAAAAGCAACAGTAATATTTATAAAGCCAGTGTGTACTGATATGTGTGTGAAGCATATAAACAGACAACCAAAGCAATTTACTTGGTGCTTAGAGAGATGGAGAGCTCGACTGTCCTGCCTTGTCAGGTCAGCTCCTCACAGCTGCTTCCTAATTCAACATTGCAGCTGCCGTTACCCACAATTCCAGAGCTTTTCCCCCCCAGTGCTACTGTGGCGCCTGCATCTTTTAATTGGTTGATTTTCTGGCAGAGAGCTGGGCAGATTGGTGAGGCAGGGTCAATCAGCCATGCCCACCAGCACCCTCAGGAGGCCCTGAGCCTGCACGTGTGTGTGTGTGTGTGTGTGTGTGTGTGCGTGTGTGTGTGTGTGTGCGTGCACACACCTGTGTATATGCATGTTTTTCGGTAATTGAGAAGGTCCCAGCAAAGTGGGGTGTTGGTATGGACAGGGTGATGTAGTTATAGTGCATTCATGCATCATGCATCTGATATGCATGTGTTTATGTTGTTTGTATCGAGAGGGGATTTGTTTGTGTTTGTGTTTGTGTTTGTGTGTGTGTGTGCGTGTGTGTGCTGACTGTCAACGACAGCAGAATAATGGGTCAGTTTTTCCTCTGTAGCCCTCTACTGCAGCTGCCTCAAAAAAAAAAAACAGTACTGAACAATCATCAATGTATCAGGAGGAGCACACACAAATGCATTTATATGTACACAGCCATGAGGGTGGGAATGAGCACACACATTTGTTATGTCTTTGAGGAAACAGATGTAGCAGGGATGGCTTGGGAAGATACAATTCTTTAAGATAAAATTAATTACTTTCCCTGTAGATATGTTGTTTTTTTCCAGGGTGTGCATGTAGAAAAGAGTGCACGCACATGTGTGTACATGTGTAGGACAGAGAAGGAAAGAGAGAGAGGGGTCAATAAATATATCTAGGCAAAAAGAAAAATCTGGTCTAGTTTTGATTGTTGGAGTTGAAGCATGCAGTGATAAGTGTGTGTGTGTGTACGTGTGTGTGTGTTTTGCCAGTTCAGGGGGAATGCATGCTGCAAATCTAAGAACTGATACTGAACAGTGTTATTTTGAAGTCAGTCTTATTGCTCCTCTCTTTTGGAAACTGGCAGCGGTGATGATGTGTGTTGCTGACTGTCTGTGGAAGAAAGAAAGAAAAGATCCACATTTTGTTCCTTCATGTTTCCATGAGTTCTACACTCTAACTGTCAGATCTCCCTCTTCACTGTGTGGCTCCCACTTCCTGGTGAGTGACAGAATGTCCACCTTTCATCTATGTGCTGTCACTCTGCCATCAAGAGACTTACTGTACCCACCAACACCTGCCTGTTGCCAAGGAAACCACTCTGGGAGACCTCCTGCTCTGGTCTTGCATGTGTGTGTATACACCTTTTACATGTATGTCTGTAATTTTCTGTGTATGTGTGTCCAATAATCTAATATGTCAGAATGTTTACATGTATAGAAACCCTGGGAGGCTAAAGTTTTACCATTAATTTTATTCCAGTGAAGATCTTAACTTCTGGTCATTTAAACATACAGACACACTGATACAACAGGTGGGAGTGATTTCAGCTGTGTGTTTGAGAGTCAGTTACTGTTTCCGCTATGCTTTCCAAATGTAGCACGACACACCTGCAGCTTACTGTGATAACTCGAGATTCATTATCGTCTTTGAAACAAAAGCTCCTTGGACTGCAGACAGAATGCATGCAGGCTTCTTGCTTTTGGTCATCGACCATTGATTTTGAATGATTTTATGAGCTATAGCTAGCCAGCTGGTTAGTTCCATGGAAAGCTGTCTCTGGCTGACTCATATGGCAATCATAATTCAGCAAACGGATCTTAATTATGCATCTGATGATTACATACATGATATTATGATAACTCATCATGTAATTATGCAACAAAGACTGATACTAAAGCTACATGTCTGAGATTCTATTTAAACCACATGGAAATAAAGAATCAGTGTCCTGTTAGGTACATTTCTCCAAATCCAATACAGAAGCAAACTATTTATATGCCTTGTGTGCCTAGAATCACACTTCCTACACCACTTCCAACATGTGACACGCCTCGACATGCCTACTATACCTACACGTATATGCCCCACAGTGTCATACTGTATGTTATTGTAGATGACAATATAAATGTTTAAGAGTTGGTCAGGGAGATGAGAACAAGAGTGTGTGTATGTTTGTGTGGTGATTGATGTTTTTACTTAATATAAAATGACTCTGGTGGGTAAAGTTGCTGATATAATCCCTGTTGATTCAAAAAAAAGAAAAAAAAATGTTGGTCTTTTTTTATGATATTGATGTCTCTGTCTCGTGTCACCTCTTTAAGTCCTGCTCAGGCATCACCTGTTATTGTTTTGGGAGATATTTTCCTCCAAATCAGATTATTTCTTTACCTTTACACATATGGTTCTCATTCCCTGGTTTTTTGATTCCCTGGTATTGAATTAAAAAGAACAATGGCACATAGGATGAGGGTCTCATCTGTTTTAGGTCATGCTGACTTATATTCAGGCTTTCACAGCAAGTTGTCAGCAATAAAGTCTTCACATTCAGTTCACCATGGAGAGCTACAGTTGTTTTGACTTATTATAAAACAATATATGAAACAATATATTCTTTAATATAACTCAGTAATTCATATATTTGAGAAGAACAGGAGAAAACTTCAATTGATTCATCTTGAAAATATGTAGTACTGCCTCTGTTACCATGTTCTATCTATTTGTTTCCGTATGTCTTATTAATGTAGAGATACAAGAAATATAAATAAAACAAAAAAGTAAGACTTTGAAAAGGACTCTGAAAACTAAATTGCTCCTAATGCTCAGGCCAGCACCTTCCGAGTGTTTGAATGAGAGGCTAATTTTAAAGTGCTTTGGGCTCTGCTATGGTAGAAAATATCCACAGACGTGCAGTCAATTTACTATAATGAAAAGTTTAAGACACTTAAAGCGATAGTTGTTTTTGAAGTGGGGTTGTATGAGGTTCTTATCCATAGTCAGTTTATTACCTGTATAGTATGTGGCAGTGCAGACAGGAGTAGCGGCCCAGAAGCTGAACAATGTACTGCTTTACTTTGGCACTACATTCTCAACCACACAACGTCCATATTCCTACACTGACTGTATTATACTGCAGATCTGCTGTGGCAGGGTGGGGTTATATGTTAGAACGTGTGACATGTCATTCGGGGTTTAAGGTCATATCCTTTATTTTGGAATTTAAACGTCTTATCTAGGTTTCTGTTTCCATCCTCGTCTCAGATTACAGATTTAAAAAAAAAAAAAAAAAAAAGATAAACTTTATGGATGCATTTACATGACAATAGGAATGTAGATAAATATCTCTGGTGATGGAGAAGCCAAATCTAGATTTTAAGACTCATCATTGTAATCATTGTTCATCTTGTAAACATATGAATGGCTGTTCTACTTTAGATTCTGTGTAAACATTAATACCCAAATGTGATCAAAACTATAAACAGCAATTGTTATCTTGACCCCTCAATCACCTAAAAACCTTAGTAAAGATACAACAGATCGGTGATAATACTATCGACAGAGGCTAATTTCATTTAGTTCACATTAAACACACACATTATTTCGCTGTAGCAAACACTGCTGCTTTACTTCTCATATTGCAGCTATGTCTGCTACAGCTGTTGCTGCTCCTTAACACCAGCCCCACATCCACCCCTGCTTTCACCTGTAGGCTAGATTTCCTCTTGGTGGGGGGTTGTTTTGTTGTTTTGACTGCCAACTCTCAGCTAACAAATCTGTCCACCGATGAAATTACATACATGCATAATATACATAATTCAAAAGATAAGCCAATGGATATGTGGAAAGGGATATCTCATTGTAAGCACATATTTATAAGGAATAACACTGGAGGGGTGTTGTAGCAAATACAACCAGTCAGCAGCAGTTAAATGGATCAGCTGGTGGTCTTGACACCCAACTATTCAACACACACACACGCACACGCGCACACACACACACACACACACACACACACACACACACACACACACACGATTTCCATCTTCGCCTTATCTTAATAAACTAAATTAAGTCAATAACTAAATTCAGTAATTCATTTTCAAAACTAACATTAGGCACAGGCCTAATTGACACATCTATTTTTCATCCCTGAATCAACTGAATGAAAACACAAAACTAAAACAAAAAGGTTAAAAAGTAATTAGTGTGAGGTGGTGTGTGTCTGAGATGGTTTTCAATTGATTGCAGCATTGATCTGGCCAAATTAGAGCCGTGGTTGAGCCCAAATGTGATTGCAAAAGGCACCCCAGTGTTTCTTGACTGCTGGGCTGTTTGCTTCTCCTTAGTGATCCGTCCAGATCCTTCTCTGCTCTATCTCTCTGATACTCATACAGGCAGTCCTTCATACAGTACGTGCCTACAAGCATCTGCTTTGAAAGCATCAGAGATATTTGTTGAAGTTGGGCTGATTTTTAAGTGTCAAGTAGGATTAACCTTAAAATGTCTCGTGTGTAATTTGCTTTAGCAGTGGACCATTATCTCAAAGGTATAAACTGATGTGTGATATAGCTAACTAAGTATAAATCTGTGTTTATGCTATGTACTACACAAATGTTATCCATTTATCTCCTTTTCTATTATTATTATTAGTAGTAGTATTAGTATTAGTAGTAATAAAAATAGTGTCACCTAGTAGCATCTTCAAATTGCTTATTCTGTCCAACCAATAGTTTACCCTGATAAAATGGAAAAAAAACGGCAAAATCTCATATTTTAAAGGCTCAACCCAGCAAAAACTTTTGCCTAATGAATTACTTGAATTACTGAATGAATTACTTGAATTACTGAATGAATTACTTGTCTGATACAACCAAAAGTTGATGCGTTGTGCAGACCAATGCAGGCCAGGTCAGCTACGGCTGCTAATTCAGGCTCCTTGTAATCATAAGCCTAATTGTAAGCCTATCCTTAAATCTATAATGATTACTCTGTCTGCATTTGTAATGTGGAAGTAGAGTTAATTTGACAAAAGGACAAAAGAGGCTTAGTAGCCTGTCTGAAAGAGTCATGCATAAATGCAACCGACAGTTTCTGTAATTTTGCCAATCAAATTGCAAGCAGAGATGCACAAGGAGGCTTTAGTTCTTTCAGTTGAGAGAAATTCAAGCAATTATTTAATGATCTTTCAAATGGCTTCCTTGACCACAAGTGGAAGCAGTTTGATCAATGCCCCTTATGTACCCTTTCAAAACCTACACAATAAAGAAACACAACACAGCGTCTCCTCTTACCTGACTTGTGTATTGATCTGCAGGGAAATGTGCGCCTTGTAGAGTGTGAGCTGAAATTACTCAAATGCTGCAACGACACTCTCCAATCAGAGCTAACGGGTGCCACATCGCTGACCTTCCTAGACACAACTACTCCAGCAGTGACAGAACATGATCACACTGTTCAACTCCTAATGAGAGTACCTTATTTTCAGTGGCGAATGAACAGACGTCGTCGCCGGGGCAGAGTGACAGACGGATACGTTCGGGCCATGCTGTCAGAGTTACTAGACATTACGGCATTTTAAATGTGCACGCACATGTGGGCAGGCAATGAGTCATTGATAAATGACAGCAGAAAGAGCACATCTTTTAATCTGAGCTTTAAACCCAGTATGCAAAAGGAAGAGGGAGGCAGAGAGACACACACACACATGCACAGAGGCAGTGACAGTGTCGCTTGGTCAAACGGCCTGTGTATCACTCTGTCTCTCTAATGCTTTGGTGTGGATTAAAATATGGTTGCAGCATAAAACTGCATATTCAACCTAATTATATTATAAATATTATCCCCAAAGAAATTTGGTTTGCAAGCAGGCATTGTACACATAGGTCACAGGAACACGAATGAATGATAAAAAGCAATATAACAACAAGACATATGAACAAAATGGGGTGAGATTAGCTCATGCTTTAGAAGAAATCAACTAGAAATCTCTATAATTTAATTGCATTTATCTAGCATATTCTGTTTCTTCTGACACTTCATTAATAGGAAACTACACTGGGAATAGTTCAAAAAGGCTTTATCCACTCAAGCTATCCTGGTGCTCCATTTCCGATAAACAAAACAGAATGCCATATGGACTTTTCTCATATTGGTATTGTACTTTTAATCAGCAGTGTTTATTTAGAGTAAACACTGTATTTAATGTGGAACCATATTAGTTTGGTTATATTTGAAGATTATATTTAACACGAATCATTAATTAAAGGGTAGTTCACTCTGTATTTGCGGTAAATAGCTTATTAGTTAAGAAAATGAAGGATCCAGAAATACTTGCATGTTGCATTATGCAGAGTCTTCTGCTGCTTCCCATTTGGGCAGCTGAAATCGGTCTCAAGGATGTAGACTGTGAAACTCATGTCAACAAGGTAGAGGGGCCAACCTTTCAAGAAAAGTTTTTTTTTTCTTTCCAGCACATCAATGGTTTAGAAATGTATGTGTAAAGCCAAAAGAGAGTTCAAAGCTGAAGTTCAAAGTGTTACACTAAGGTAGGAAGACAAAACTGAAGGGGAATTGCAGAGCGAGAAGATAAACTCAGTTTGATATGCATGGAGCTGATAAAAAATGCATGTCAAAGCAAGCGACTGAGTTGAACTGAATATACAATATACTAAAATATGATCAACTGCACACATTCGTTCATACATCACACAAGTCCTTCCATATGCATACTATTTTATTTAGATTTAGTTAGATTAGTTTTAGTTCTATCAGTGTATTTATGTATTGCCTATATCATAATTGAGAGACTGCATTGGTACTGTGTCTCTGGCCCTCTTGGTAGATGTTTCAAATGTTTGTAGTGATATGAGCTCAAGAGCTGCTTCTATTAATGCACATTGCTCTGGAAAACATCACTTAAATACCTAAAAGCCTTAAAGCCAATTTCAGAAGCATTGCTCTCTAAGCTGATATTTTCTTCCTCCGTCTCGCTTTAAGGATGCGCTCCTTCCCTCCGTCCCTTGACCACTCATTTAATAGCCAGCAATGGACATACACACCGTTAAAATTTGATTAGGGTTCAGCCATTGTGGAAGTCCTCCAGGATAGCGATGCACACCAGTGGCCAGGCTTGGAGCTTCGAGCGCTGCCTGTTGGAGAACTGCTCCACTGTGTCTTGTTTTACTGGAGTATCACAGGAAAATAAAGCAAATTTTCACCACTACCCTTCCCCACATTCTCACTCTGCCACTTTGAACGTTGTTACATTGCAGGTATTGCATGACTGAAGGTGCAATGGAAGAAGTTGTGTGGTGGGATCAGAAACCCGAGACGTTGGCAGCAAATTTTCTTTGTCTTTCTGTATGTTCACATGAGGAATGGCGGTTACCAGAACTGTATCAGTATTGTGTGCCCTCAGGATCACATCTAAGAACTACTTTCTTTCTTTAGAAAGTTGCAGTTGTGTTTCTCGTGGCTGCAGTTGTAAAAGTATTTGATAAAATTCTCTTTGGTCACAGTGGGCAAACACAACCACTGGTCCAACCATCACTCTTCAGACTGAACAAAGTCACGACTTGCTAACTGTAAGACTGAACAAATAGTTCAAGAATCTCAGGCTAACATGTCCAAAGCTGTGTTTTTTTTTCTTCATCTTTCAGGGTGTTGATTATTTTACATGCATCGATTTATCCAGAAGGTGTTTAATTCCCGCGACCCTTGAGTTGCTGCATAATCTTTTGTTTATCCCTCATTCTCTTGTGTTCTTTGTTTCTTTTTTCACTTTATCTCACCATCCCTTTTAATGACTGTTCTCCTTAGTTTGATTTAAAATTCAGGGATCCACTAATTAACTAAATTAGAAATTATACAATGAGGGTGAAGCACTGATGCATTTGGTTGGTCAGTATTTGCTTGTCAATCTCTAAAATGTTATTTGCTCCCGTTTAGTTCTACGTGCTGATGCTTTGAACTTTCTGTCGAACAGGAATTAGATAGAATTGATCCGAAACATTGACAAATGTTGAATGTGTCTCATTTTCACCTTTACACTCGTGTGCCAGGACACGTTCTCCTGCAGAGGAGTATAGGTTAGGTGTTGATTGTATGTGTTTGTATGTGTTCTATCAGATATCGCACGTTCGTCTCGGAGGATGCAGGACCCAACACACTTGTTGCCACGGTGCTGGCCAAAGACCCAGATGGAGACGGGATTACGTATAAGATCACCACAGGAAACGAGGAGGGTAACTTCGTCATTGACAGCCAAAAAGGTTAGATATGTTGGATTTTTAAAATTCTGTTTTATTTAACTAGTGTTTGTTTCCTTTTCTTCTTGTTGTTTTGCACTCTCTTGAATGGTCTCTCGTAGAAGAGACTTAAAGTTAAAGGGGCACACCACAGATTTTACATATGAACATCACTTTACTAGGCGCTGGGAGTACAATGCTGTGAAAGCAGTTGTAAAATGTCTTCTGTCACTTTTGATGACTTTTGAAAACTATAGTTGTGAGACATTTAAAGAGTTGGAGTTGCCAAGTGGGAGGAGCTATTTTGTGCGCCCTTCATTTCAGTCCCATTCATTTTCTCTGGAGACACTTTGAGGGGACTCATAGTTGGAGCACTTCCATGACTTGGCTGAGCATAAACTGCACAACTATGTTCGAAAATATCTGATTCTCAATTCTCAAAGTGCATTTCTATGCGAAACATCCAGTCACTGTGATAAAAAAATACGTTACGCTGTTATGGCACTGTGTTTTGTTTACAAATGTGATGACACAAGCATTTTGAATACCACTCTTATTCCCACGTTTGGCTGGTTTGTTTTCTATAGCAATGGTGGCTGAGGCTCTTGGGTATTGTAGTATATAGAGACAAAGTAATGGACAAAACTCGATTTCTTAGAAACAAAGTTGAAAAAATAAAACTGGTGAAGATGTCGTCCCAGTAAAACATAAGTTAGAGCGTCTTCAGTTTCCATACTGTGATTAACTCCCAGTGAATGGAATAATTGAATGGTGTACAGTTATAAGTTGCATTTGATTGCACTAAAAAAGTGGGTGTGGTTTGTTGAATTAAGTGCAATTATGGAGCTGTTTTTGCCCACTGACATCCAAACTATCTCTCTCCATATTGTTCTGTTAGCTGCTATGACCTACAAATGATCCAGTGCGGTTTTATATAACCGGTGTGGCTATCTGCTTGCCCAAAGTCACTTTTGACTGGATGAAATGTTGTAAATGCCCCCGACTGCAGGGTGAGTCAAACATTTGAAAGTTTTGATGTAAAAATACTCTGATACTGATATTTTTTCTACATATTTGACATATAACAAGAACACAGGGACTCATGATTAAAACTGGGAAAATGTAAATTAATTAAAATGAAATGGGATTACAGAATAGAGAAAAGGTCAGGATATCTCATGTGGGCGATTCCCCACTTTTATAGAACTTCAATAGTAGATTGTAGCAATACCCCTTTAAAGTCAGAATGCATGGGTTTGTGAAACATCAATAAAATGCTTACTGTTCATAATTTAGTATCTAATATAAATGTATGGCATGAAGTCTGTAAACAACATTTGTTGTTGTCAGCTTGCTTTAACAAGTACCTTGATGTGTTTTTTTGGTCTCTCCACATCATGGTACTGTGTAAGGTGGTATGTAATCATTGTGCCATCTGGTTGTCTCTGTGTGTGTAGAAACTTTTATCAATACATTATTTGATAGAAACTGCATGCTTAGAACAATATAAAAGTGGTTTATGAATAATTTGAAGCACCATGCTTGCTGCTTAACATCTTAGGTGAAAAGTCATAGCCCTTTAGGCAGCTCAGAGGCCTGTTATTATCGTGCTTTTAACTTGCATACATTTAGCAAAAACCTTGAAATATCCACAAAGATTGTTTTTTTTTTTCCTCCTGCTTTTCTGTTCTGCCCTCTCTGCTATATTTACATACACCGTATAAATGTAAAAGCTCTGTAGTTTGTCAAGCGTGCCTCAAAGGGTCTTGAAAGTATGTTCAGTGTTTTATGTCCTTCACCATATTCACTATTCTGTGAATGAGGATGCCTCACCAGCCTTCCTCTCACTGCGAGGAGCTTTGTCAAGGATATTTAAATCCTGACAGGGCATGTCATGAAGACGTACGAATAATAAGCTAAAGTGTGAGAAGCCTTTTCACAGTGTCTTTGTAACAAAACACCATTGGAGGTATATAGTCACTTCTCTCAACTCCCTCTGAGGCTGAAGCAGTAATGCCAGAAGCAATGTGAAATAGATATAAATAGATATAATGATAGTGTGTATGGGTGGGGGGTTTCATAGTGGTTTGTCCCTTTTGTAAATTGCAACCTCCTCTGAATCTGCATATCGCATTATAGGGTAATACGATGACTTTTACAAATTCAATTACTCAAAACTTCAAGGCACAATTTTCTCTGTTCACCAGCAATGACATTCAGTGTCAGCTGATAGTGGCAGTCATTTTATCACGCACGGAGAAGACTTGTAGCGTATAACTCAATTCCATCAGCTATCAGATGATGAGTGCAGACATGCGCTGCCATTTATATTGTTTGACTCATTTGCATTTAGTCACCAAATTTTTGCCCATCGTCGGTGGATAAAGGTTAACTTTGTATTTTCAGTTTGCTTCCTCCGACTGACTTCTTCTGATTTGTCTGCTTACTTTCTATTGTATTACAAGATGTGCATGCTGTGGTATATGGTACACATTGACCGACTATTCCATTTAACTGTGAATCCGCTAGTTCTTATTAATGGAGTTAATCGTCATAAGATAAAACTAAATACTGTTTCCATGATTAACACAGAACAATGCAGGCTGCTACTAGTAATTACTTTCACTGTCTATTAATATTATTGATATGTTTTTCTGATTAAGTGATTAATGGTTTATTGACTAAACCAATAGTAAACTGGTATACTGATGGCCGACTTTGGTTCAAAATCAATACCGTGTTGTTGTGGCCGTGACAGGGATGGAGCATCAGCTCACGCAGGCTGGACCAAGTTCAAGGTAATTGCTCAATAGTTATAAGGTCATTATTCAGAGTTTTTGCCTAGTAATAATGTTTCCTTGTAGCTTGAGAGCAAATGTTCTGTGGCCAAGTACCAGTCCACTCTATACAGGGTCCCTTTACATGGTGGCATCACCAAATTGCTTGTTTAGAAACCCAAAGATGTTAAATATGCACGTATATAGAACAGACAAAAGTATGACACATCTGCTACTGTTTGAAACGTGTGTTTAATAAATGTCTTAAAGGATAAGACTGATGACATTTTTCTTAAAGAGATAAAACAATGAATCGAATCCTGGTCTCCCTTGTGCCAAAAAGGCACAATTAAATCAACAGTTTAAACATCAATGAGACATGTTGCTTCATTACAATGAACATGTTTCTCCATCGTCCATTAACTCCTGATAATGGACAATTCGTCCCGCTTATACCGTGGTCACTTGCCAAAGAGAACAAATTAAGACCATTCATTTATATTTGTATGCCTTTTGCAATAAATATGTAAAGTTTTTTCACAAGCCATAACTCTGTTTCCCTATCTGGAACAATCATTACCATCCCACAAGCTTCTTATGCAACGGAAATGTTGTTCACTACTCCAGTAAATAGGGCGAACCTTAGATACGACTTGGCAACGGGAGATGTTTCTAGTCAGTTTTGACAAAGAGAAAATATAATTTGACAGGACTAGCTATCCACTATCAATATCAAGATTCTCATGAACACATAATACTGTCTGTAGGTTTAAAATAAATGTTGAAATCTCCCATTGTAGTAATGAAACGTTAACTCGTTGCACTACATTTTAAACTGAGGCTTTGACTGCGTCCCTGTTGCTATGGTAACTCAGTTTTACTGAAACTACTTAGCAGGTATCCATCCTCAGGAATTAATGTACACACTGCAGCCAATCAGAGTTGAGTATCCACCCAGACCATGGTATGATTTCACTCAACCCCTCATACACTGTCCTGCTGCCAGAAATATTCACTAACGCGCCAAATTGATCGTCATCCACATCTGAGTCTATAGTCTCCAAAACCAACCCAACATTACTCCTGTGTGAAACGTTTGAAATAAACTACAGTACCAAGCTGCTGGAAATTATTGAGAAAACATAAGTATATGTTGGTGACCCATTTTTAAAGATTTAAAGGACTTGGAGCTGAGTGACACAGATGGGGTCGGGAAGTCTCAAAATGCTGAAAGATGGACTAACACTGTTGGATTTGTTGATAAGAAGAGTATAATATATCACCAACTTTTTCATTCAAACAATTTATCAAGATGTTTTAAAATTCATTTTCTTTCAGGATTCATCCTCTTTTGATTGATTCACCTGTTCTGTGGGTGTAAAGACACAGAGTCAGTCCAAATGACAAATAGCTGGAAGCAGGATTTGGGTAAATAGCCAAAAGAATATGCAGCACAGAAAATATGATTAAAATATCTGCTGTGTTTTCCCTCTGTGCCACTAACAGCCCGGTACATGTTTTTATTATGCACACCTTTAGTGGTGATGGGTTTATAGACTAAATCAACTGGCAACCAGTCATGTTCACTCAAACACACGTACAAGTGAGCCTAATATAGATGCACATAAAAGCAGTGCAAAATTCGTCTGTACCAAGTGTGTGAGCCGAAGTGTGACACCATAACGCTTGTGATATGATCCAATATCTTGTTTCAAAGAGCCCAATATTTGATCATTAAAAGTATTTTATGATTCTTGTAATGGAAGGCGAGCACATTGGATTCAGCCCATCCTCTCCAGCCTCAGCTCTCTCTCTGCTACTGATGAAAATCGTTTATCGTCTCTTCTCCCCTCTCGTGTTGCTGCCACCCCCCTCCCGGCTCATCCTAAATGTCCGACAATCATTCAAGCGATTGTTTTCCTCCCTTCCAGCAGGAGCAGCCCTGCTGGCCTCCCTCTCCATGTTAATTTGCCTGTAACTCACCCCAGAATACAATGCGTTTCTCTGAGATTTAAGACGCCCATTAGGATCTGAGCAGGCCGGTCAATATGATGATCACGCTCTTCCTATTAAAACCCATAAATACAGAAACACCCGCTCTGTTGGAGGGGAACACATATTCACTGACAGCTAAGGGGAAACGCTGGCGCTAATAAACAGCTTTCCATCATTTCCTTTTTTTTATGGTATTCTGGAAAAGAGTACTTATGTGAGAGGGTGGCAGCAGGTGAGTTTGTTTTCAGTGAAGACTCCAATATTAACCAGTGATACTGTTGCATTCGTTCTCCTGTTGTCATGTTTTATTTCTAATATTTAGTCTTTCTTCCTGAACTGCTCGCTTCCTATCTACTGTGTTTGGCCTGATGTGCTGACCTGCGCCTGATCCTGACTTTATGTAACAAACCCACATTGTTTTGCCCTCATTCCACTCCCTGGTTCTCTCTGGCAAATATATTGTTATTCTATCTTCTTTTTTTATTTTTTATTTTTATTTTTTAATATAAATTTCTCAATCTTTCTCTCGCCCTTTCCCCTCACTTCTCCCTTCTCTCCCAGCTCCGTTGTGCAATTTTTGGCATGATGCTGACTGTGGAGGAAGGAGTGCTCCTCCATCCTCCATCTCTCTTCTTCTACTGCCACCCCCCCAACCCCAATTTGTCCTCTGTCCACTGTGCTGTCTCTTACCCATCCCTTGCTTCATCCTTCTACTTCCTCCCTCCTGGCTGCTTTCATGTGAAGTGACGGTTGCTCACTGACCCCCAAGGAAGCATCTTCTCCATCTCCAATAAGCAATGATATGTGGCAACCCTGTTAGCAGCAACACACACACACACACACACACACACTTCATTGAATAATAGACTTCTTATACACATAACATTTGACATGTATATTATATGTAGAGAAACACACACCTGTGGTGTTTTACGTATAGCCTTGTACATGCATGCATATACACACAAGGGACACATAGAAGCAGAGAGTCTATCAAATGCACAGTGAATGCATAGACACAACCTAACACACAGGTGCACAGACACACATGCCCAACAACAAAAAACATACAGTAAATACAAGCTGACACAGTAACAAGAACATACGCTATGTGTGATGTGTGTAGTAAGCATGCAATCCCACACACACACTCTGACTTCTGCACATAAGCGTGCACACATACAGTCACAGCCACAAACAGGAACCAACACCTGCATGCACACACAAACGTATATATCAGGACACACACACCCACACGGCCATAACAGGTACCACAGGGGTGCATATCTTATAGATTAGAAGAGACGCTCGCTGTATGCTTTGTTCTTGGAATGTCCTAAAACCTTTTCCATGTTCCATTTTCAACCACTTACCCAGCATGTGTTGCTCTCATTCCAGGCTTTTAGGCCCTATTAGATGTGTATGCCAACCAGAGGCAGAGTAAAGCAGGGATTGGACATCAGGACGCCTCCGGAGCTCCCCGTATATGTAACATAGCGAGCAGGCCACAGCCTCTCTGTGTCTGTCTACTGCCTTAACTGAACTGGTCACATTTATCTGGCCTTCTGTCTCAATTCATTAAGCTTCAATGCACTCCCCGGTCCTGTTGGAACAGAGTGGGTAAAGAGAGAAGGGTGGACATGCCTTGCATTGTACTGTACTTGCTGCTTACACTTTTAGTGCATCTTTGGTATGGATATACATGTTTTTTTCATTCTATTCTGTAATTCTAGGGGCCATTTCTGACATCACTATGGCTACTTTTATGCAGTATACTACTGTTACCACCCAAATTGAAAATGAAATCTTGCATTTTGTGGGATGTATACAGAGAGATTTATGCCTCCACCCCAATACAATGAAGTTTAATGACATTTCATTTGTTGTACTAATGGCGCAGAAAAATAATAATAATAATTATTATTATTAAAAATTCACCCTTGTTATTCTGGATGATCCACAGAGCACTTAGTAGACATTCAGTACTGTCAGCATTTTAGACATAATAACTCATTCGAGGGAATGGGAACGTGTCACACCGGTACTGTAGATGTTCCCAGTTCCAGTTTTGATTTCCAATACTCTGATTATGTGTAAATGCCTGCAGAAGTAATGAAATCTCCATCAGCCTCAGCTTTGTATGCTTATTAGCAAAACGGTAACCATGGTATATCTGCTAAACATTGTAATTGTGAGCATGTTAGCATGCCGATGTAAGCATTTAGATCAAATCACCCACAGCCACTGGCATGGCTATAGACGCGTAGTCTTGTTATTTTGGTGAACCAGCCCTTTAATTTATAGAGCCCCTCTAAAAACATATACAGTCCAGCATACTGAATATACAACATAACCTATGTTGTATATTGAGCACTTGGTGTAGTAATAGCGTTCATAAAAATTCCTCATGAAGCTAAAATTAATGACAATATTAATTGTAGTATTTAAAAAAAAAAAAAAATCTACATTTAAATGGATAATTAATTTATTCATCTTGTGTGGCCAGTTATCATTGACTTAAGTCGATTGCTAACTCTGTGGCAAACAATTGTTGCCCCCCCCCCATTGTAAGCCCATTCTACAATTCAAACATGCATGGCTGGGACAAATCAGTCCCAGCCATGCACCGTACAATAGCCTGTTTGGGTTTGGATAATGAGAAACTGTAAGGAAGCCATGCAGCCTACTGTCGTTTTAGAGAATGAGCAAATTGCCATTTTATTTTGTTTATTTGTTCATTTATTTTTTATAGTAGTTGAGGTGTCTGGGTGAAAAGGTGGTGGGTACGGTTTGAAAACTGCTGCAAGTGGCCAAATGTCAACAACACGAGCACAGAATATGTGTCCATAATTGAAAACCTGGTCTGCACGAACAAAGGAGTTGAGTGAATTTAATGTAGACTTGGTTTGTATTCTGAAGGGAGCGTACAACAAGAGTCAAGAGGCTGAAATGGAAAGAAATGGTGATGCAGCCTTCAGTGTCCATGTTATCGTCCAGTAGCTGAATCCACTTAAATATAAGAGATTGGCCGTTGCACTTTTTATTGTCGAGAGTTGCAGTCATTATAATTATTGATTTCTGCGGAGTGAATACATTTGTGCAGTATTGTCTGTTTCAAATACATAAATACATACAGTACATTAAAACAATATATTTATGGCTTAAGCTTTGTCTTGCTTAGTTCTCTTCACAGTAGTGTAGGTGTCAAAGCTGCACGGTTACAAGTCTATGACATAAAAGTGAAACAGGTAGTTAAAACATGCTACATTTAATGTTGGTTTGAGATCGAAGGCTAAAAAAATGGCAACATTGCAGGATGTCAAAGCTTTGTGGGCTGATCCTAAGAATATATCCCAAACGCAGATGCTCTAGCAGCAGGCGTTTAGGAAATATGCCATGTGTGTGTATTAGAGAGTATTTGTGTTTCCCAGTGGTAAGGAGTAATTGTGAGCCAGAAGAGCGTGTCAACACTGTGCTGTCTGCAGAATGCTGTGAAAGTTGGGTCAACTTTGTGTGACAAGCAAACAAATAAAACCGAACAAAACAGTTAAAAATGTGACGCCCTTAAAACAAACATGTAGAATAATATGAGAAGCGTATAAATGATCGACATACATGTTTCAAAAAAACAAACAAAAAAAAACAAACTCAGCTGGACTTTATTGTGCTTAAACCTCTGCAGCAATGGTTGCTGATAAGTGTTTGTGTGCTCTTGTGTGTATTTTTACTTTGTAGGTGTGTGTGTGTGAGAGAGAGAGAATCTTTATGCATTTATATGTGTCTGACACAGTGTGTGGACACGTCTTCTTGATGCAAAGCTTCCTGCCCTTACACCTCTATGTCTGTAAATTGGAATCATCTTCCCCTGTCTCTCTCTATCCCTGTCTATTTTTAATCTCTCTCTCTCTCACGCACACACACACACACACACACACACACACACAGAAAGGCGTACACACACCTACACGTACCCATAACATGGACAGCAGTGCCAGAGAACCTGCCATTGTGACAAACACCTCGAGGCAGACGCCCCCTCCATGGCAATTCTCCATCTCTTGTGCAACAGTGTACACATACTCACTCAAAGGCAAACAGAATACTGTACATGTGCATGTTAATGCTGGTGAAAATTAACTTGAGTAGAGCATAAATTCACTTCACCCATTGCAAGTCTTTATTCCACTCATGTCATGCTGCTGCACTTGCTATCAACACACACACACACACAGAACTTAAAAATAATATATGTTCTGGCTGTAATCTGTCTCATCAGTTTCCTTGGTCTGGTACACAGAGATAGAAGGATGTATACACACACTCTCACACGCACATACATATCTACGATAAGTGTGTATGCGTGACTCCAATTCCCGGGTCTCTTGTGAAACACCAACCCAATGAACACATGACAATGATAGCACCTACCCTTGCCTCTGAAGATAAGGAGGATGTAATGAGCGTGTCCACACTTTTAGCCCACACACACAAAGTAAACAGAGCACCAAAGGGTGAGATGAATACAGAGTGGCGGAGAGTCATTCAAAGCAGAGAGTGGGATGCAGATGAGACGCCTACACCAGACTTAAAGAGAGTCTGTAAGAGAGACAGAGAGGCATCGGATGAAATGGAATGCCAGAACGATGGCGCGGAAGGGAATACCAATCAGTTTGACTATTCATATGTTGTGTAGCCAGAATTAATGAAATCTGAAATAAGGGTGAGCCAGAAACGTCTCCATCTCATGGCTTGGCTTTGTTTCTTTTTATTTATAAGTAGCTTGTAGTTTGGTAAACTACAGTTTTCAAGTAGTCTCTTATTCTTCTTGGGTACAGTTTCTGGCTACTGTACGGTTAGACTACTCAACCCATGCCTCCATTCAAAATGACAGACGCCCTGTGTGTACGTGCGCATGTGTGTGTGCGTGTTCAATAATTTCACTTGTGAAGCATTTCACAGTGAAAAGACTTGAAGGACTTGAAATGAGTTATAAAGAAATGTTCATGTTTGCTTTCCATCATTTTTCCTCTTCAATGCCAAAACTGGTTTATATTATAACTAAGAATCTCTTTTTTTCTGCATTTGACCTCTACTTGATTATCTGCTCTCGCCTATGTGAGCGGTATGAATAGCACAAATTACTGTCAAGGATGTGCCACTAATGTCAAGCTAGAATTTCAGTTAAATTGGCATGGTCTGTAGTCATATGAAGATGAGCATTAAAATATAGCAACTTTGAAACTTTTACATTTTGCTAAAATAAGTTTTAATTTAAGTAACTCATTGGTCAATCTCACAAGACTGGATTGGTTTCAACTTTGCGTACATCAAAACATACATCAGTGGCGTCTTGATTGCTGTCACTGATACAGATGCAATACAGAGTCATTTGCCTTCCCCTGAAAGAATACAAGAGCTTTCTATAAACTGGAAATTTCTTTTTTTATTTGTTTCATATTATTGCTTATCTTTGACAGATTGACAGGAAATCTTCAGACAGGAAATATAGGAGGAGCGAAGAGTCTCCCAGCAGCCAACTGGTTAACTTCCCAATCAAGTCAAAAATGCCAAAAAATAATTTGGAGTTAAAAAAAAAACACACAGGGAGAGAGTGGGTTATGACACCTTGGCCAAAGTTTAACTAGGGGTCATCATTATATTTATATGTTTGTAACATTACAATTATTTGGCAGATTTTTCCACGGAGACTTACATTTTCTGACACATGCACACATTGACTGATTTTCAGTTTGGTGTTTTGCTCAAAGGCACTTTCACGCATTGAGAGGAGGAACCAAGGATTTCACCACCTACCCAACAAAAACACAAAACATTTACATTACACACGTTGACTGCTATCCAAATGATTTTATGTGTACATATTATTATGTATGTTAAAGATAGTTACTCATGTCAACACACAGCATGATCCCATAGAAACTAAAAGAAAGCCTCTTCTAGATGTTCCGGTAGGTACTTAGTTCTAAGCAGGACTGCGTCAGTGTTGTAGTAAACATGTATTTAGTGATGTTACCATCACACACAGCTCACAGACTGCTGACCACTGACATCCATATGTTTGGTCGCAGGTCTGATCCGTCTGCGCTCCAGCCCACCGCCTCGCCTGCAGGGTGTCGAATACGTCCTCAACGTTACAGCAACAGACGACAACACTTCAGGCGGACCACAGGCCTTGTCATCCACGGCTCAGGTCATAGTTGGAGTGGACGACGTGAATAACAACAAGCCTGTCTTCGAGAAGGTAAGAGGAGCAATTACACACTTGCCTCATTAAAGCTTGTTTCGTCTCGCTCATTACCTGCTGGTGTTTATATATCCTTGTGTTGGACACACATCTGCTTTCCTGGTTGCATTTTTTTCTTTTCTTTTTAAGTCCTTTTCTTTTTCTTTCCTAGTCTCCTTTTCCTGCCTATACATCCCACATAACTCTTCTCCATTCTCGTTCTCCCACTCTTTGTCTTTATATCTCCTCTATTTATTAGCCTCTATCTCTCCTCTCTGGAGGAGCGATTAGCTGGCTTGACCCTCCTCTCTGCTCTCTCATCTCTCTCCTACATCATCTCGGTCTTTTAATTAAAGCTTTGAGGGATGTGGGTGAAATCCCGACCGACCCTCTCTGGATGCGCTACAATCTCCAACCTGCTTCTTTCTCGCCATGTCTCAATTTGAATTGAGGTGACTTTTCAAGCCCCCCCTAAGGTATCGCAAGCCAAGATTAGGAGCGGGAGCTTGCTGTGTAAACCTCACTCATTTTCTCCTGGGGGAAAGCGAGCGCCAAGTGTTTCCCTTTCGGCTTCACCTCTTAGCAGGAAAAAAAACAGAACGACAGCCGACAAGATGAGAGCCAAGAGGAAAGAGAGGAATCTGTGGTCCACAGTGTTTCATGTGCTCTGTATGCTCAATCGTGTCTCTCAGGAATCTCCTCCTGGCATACTCTAAGTCTATGATTCATTCTTTTCTCTATACTAGCAGGATGCTGATGGCAAAGCCCCCCAAAACATCCATAACTGAATATAGAGAAAAAATCAACTAATAAAATGAGAAAACATATAAAAACAGGATTGATGGAAGAGGAAACTTTGCACAGACATTGCTGTTAATGTGTGTGTCTCTGGCCAAAGAGAGAGACTGAGGGAAACAGGAAAAAAAAGGAAAACAAAGATTACTAAGAAAAAGAAACAAAGGATTTGTGGAACAGAGAAGTGAGGCAGAGTGTTGGTTGCTCAGTTAGTAAAGACATCTGAGGTTAGTTGGTGTTTCCTCCGTCGCTGGCAGCCAGCAGCAGGGCACTGAGGCAGAAAGGATCTTTTATCTTGTTTTGATGCTCAATCTTATAACATACTGTTCACTCTCTGGAGCCCAGAGCTAGATCAGTGGACCAAGACAGAAGAGACTCACACAGAGGTAGAGATGGAGAAAGGACGAGATCTCTCGGATTTACAGCCAGAACCCTCATTTCCCAACGGTGCAAATGTCAGAACATACACACAAACACACACACAGGGACTGAATATATTTATGTAATAACCCTTAATACTCAGCCTGTTATCATATTACATTTATGAACACATCTTCCTATATTTTTGCATGTTTATGACATACTGTGCAGGAAAATGAGGAAAATACAGGACAGTGCATTTCTCAACATGCATGATTACACTTTTGAAAACAAATTACACAGGAACAACAAACATAACCAGCTAGAAAACACTGTGTACTGAACTTATTGCAATGTAACAGTACATTAGATGCCATTGTTCTTAATATATATAATATATATTATATTATCATTGTTTTTCTGAATAATTTCAGGCTTTGCACTTGCAATTCTTTCTCTTTACTGATTATCTGTGTCTTCATTTATTTGTCCGGTGTGATTTTGTTGGAGGGTCTATCCTGCTTGCTCCATTGCTAATAAGTCCATATATTCTTTAAGGCCTGTTATCCAAGCTTTGAGGCAGTCGTCCACCTTTACTGCCAGAAATGCAGATGTGCAACATCAAACACGTGCCTTATAAAGGCACTGTGTTTGTTTTTGGTGTATATGCTGAAGTTGTTTCCCCAAGTAAACATGGCTGGATGATAAGGAACCTGCACATTCAACACTGATGATAAATAACTACTTCTTTCTAGAACCTCTTTAACATCAGGGCAAAGCCATAACATTAGCTTGACTGTACCAACCTCACTGCAGCCATACCAGCATGGCAGTTGTAGTCTCTAATCTACAGGGTCTAAAATGAGATCTATGTAAAAGCTAACAAAGGACATGTGCTGCTATCATTTTTTAGACCCTCATGGGTTTAATTTGCATAACCTACCTAGTTCATCAGATGTGGTGGAAACACAAACAAACAGGGACTTTAAAGTTCCAAGTTTAATCCCTGACATTAGTTCCTCTGCGTCCAAAGTATCTGGAACTGTTGGTGGAAATTAGTCTCTATGCTGGTGTTTTTCTTGTGAGGACAGGCTGATCCTACTGGTAAATCTCAGATCCTTCTTGAGTGTGACAGTCTGTGATAATGTTGATCTCACATTTCATTGTACTCTCACTCTTGAAAAAGACCCCGAGATACTTAAACTCAGGGTGATGCAATCCTGACATTCTCCGTCCTTTGCAGAACTGTGACAGGACACAACAAGCGCAGCATCTTATTGTGTTTAGAGTAAGGAGGTGAGGACTGAGGTCTGCACACCCTCTGCATGGTTTGTTTTACAGTGACTGAACATTTTGAACTTTCAGTGCTCCATTTGATCTGATTATATGCATCGGTGAAATCCATCCTTTGAACCCGCATCATTCCATCCTTGGTAGGCATGACACAAAATGTAAAGGGCAAAATGCAAAAGTTGTATGATGAGTACAGGGTGAAAGGGTGAAGAAGGCAAAGCGTTGTTAAATGACAGGAACCTGGACAACAGAGGAGACGAAGAAAGAAAGAAGGAAAGAAAAAAAGAAAAAGAAAGAGAGACAGAAACTGATGTAACCCATCAGCATTAATGCTCTAATGAGAAAGGGGAAACAAGAGCAAGAGATGATGCGGGCAGGATAAGAGAGTGAAAGAGAGTGAAATAGTTAAAACCAAGGCAGTATCCAAACGACAGTGATAAAGCTTATTTTGTGCCTGACAAGTTTAGTAATTGAGAACTGAAAGCTCTGAATGAATCTCTATGATGGCTTTAAGAATTGATGTTGTGATTCCTACAATTCAACCCCAGTGGAGACATAAGTATGACATGCATGTTGTATAGTTCAGCTATTTTCTGTTTCACTGCTGAATACTCGTTGTGACGTTTTGGGTGTTTCGCTATGACATCACCTAGCAGCTGTTGAGCACCTTTGCCCACCTTTGAGTGCAAGGATACATGCACACATGGAGAAGGTGGAGGACCCAGACGTCCTACTTTGTTTTTCAATGCGCTCGTTATGTCGTGTCAAATGCTACACGTTTTGTCCGACTAGTAAATAATCTTTAATATGTCCTTTCAAAATGAAAAACACTCCCACACACTTACGCTTACAGTTCTCAATAGACTGGAGTATTGATCTCGGTTTCTCCACGCTGTACTTACATTGCTGTGGTCTTCTCTCTTCCTTCCCACTGTCTCTTTCTCGTCAGTGTCAGCAGTACCGAGAGAGCACGTCAGTCCTGGAGAACCAGCCAGCAGGGACCTTCGTTCTGCAGGTTCATGCTGTGGATGCTGACGAAGGCTCCAATGGCAGGGTCACATACGGCTTCATGCACAAAGACTCCACTGTGCCAGCATTCAGCATACACCCTGACACCGGTACTGGAACACACACACACATAATTGCACAAATACACACATATATAGAGGTACACATTACATTGGGGACTCCTATGTAGTCTCAAGACAAGCAGGGTGTACTTGAGTTTATAAGTTTACAATTTAAAACTAACACTTTTCAGGACTTGTTTCACACCATGCAGAATTGCATATATTTTTTATTTTGCAGCTAAATTAAATTCAAAGCCTATTAGATACTAAGTGACTTCAGAACACAGACACCACATTTGTTTTTTCCTCACTTCAAATGTTTTTGAAGCATATTTTGTGAGGGACGTTTGCATAGACAACATTGAATTTGTGTTTTTAAAAAGAAAAATAACTGATAAATTTGTAAATGTTTCTTAAAGTGTTCCTCTAGCGTGAGGCAAGTTACTTCCCCAGGTTGCATTTTTAGGTTCACACGTAGTAAAGTTACTTGGTCATGTCAAAGGTTTGGATATAATGTTAAGAAGTGCCATACTTTTCACTTGTGTTGCAGCAATATTTTAATGGATAAAGAGATATTGTAATTCTCAAAGATTATTTCCAAAATAAATATTTAAAGAAAAATCATTCTCCCTGGATTTCATGATAAGTACCTTTGGGAAAAACTCTCATTTCCTTTTCTCTTTCTGCTCTCCTGTCTTTAAAGTTTAGCTTCAAGGCAAACAGAGGAAATCTTTTTAGTGTTAAATTGCAAATGCTCTGGGGACATGAGACCAAGCTGTGTTTGGTGCGATTTAGCAGTCCGATCAGCCTCGTTATCTCGTTATCTACAGGAGTAATTGTGACAGCCAGAAAATTTGACCGTGAACGCCAACGGGAGTATGCAGTGACAGTGACAGCTACCGACCAGGCAGCTGACCCGCTGATAGGCATTTGTCAACTCAACATCCTCATCCTGGACCAGAACGACAACAGTCCAAAGTTTGAGAACATCCGATATGAGTGTAAGTGGACATAAGCTTAAATTAAGTTAGAAAAAAAAAAAAAGACAAACCAGACCATAACCACATCTCTTCCTTCCTTCCTCTCCCCCATGCAGACTTCCTTCGTGAGGATACCATGATTGGGACTAGTTTCCTGCGGGTGGCAGCTCATGACGATGACTTTGGCACCAATGCAGCCATCACATATTCTATGTCCAGTGATCAGCCGGAGTACCTCAGAGTCAATCCCATGACAGGCTGGGTGTTTGTCAACCAGCCCATCTCTCAGGTACACAGACACATAGAATACTGAACTACATTTACAAGGTTGCTATGTCTGTGTTTCTAGTATGGCAGATATGTAAAGAACATGTGCTCATTACCTCTTGGATATTTTTCTGATCATAATTGCTGGATGATAGATTAGATCCTTGGACCTAATCAAGCTTATGCTGCCACTTGAAAAGACACAAAAGCACTTATTATTAAATTATGCAGTTTCATAATTCCAATCAAGAACTCTCCAGAAGTCCAGCAGACAGACAGCCAGTATATGTGATGATGTCTTCACTGGAGCCTTTTACTTTGCAGTTAAGAGAAATAACATTGCTGATATTTTCCTCACCTCAGTGCCTCTAACCTCTTGCTTCACTACCAGCAGGAAAAAACAATCTTGGTGGGAACATGAACAAGCAATAGAAGAAATTGCCACGTAGTGTGTGCAAAACAAGTCTGTGTCTCAGATGAGTGCCACAATGATAAAAGCCCAAAAAAGCAACAGCTCACCATCTTCCTGTGCTAAGAAGAATAAATGTCTCTCTCCTCATCGCCTTGCATTTCTCACTAACGCTTGGCAACATACCATGCCAAGTATTTTCACCTGAGAGAAAGCTATGCGTGAAGAAACAAAACTTTTCCACTAATGAGTACAACTGTGTAAAGTTTACTACACATTCATTTCAGCCTCTGCCAATGTGCAGTGCAATGTGCATGTGTATCTCTTGTCTTAATAGGCAAGGACTGGATTTTAAAACTGCATAACCAAATACAATCTTGAAAATTGATCTCAGAAAAAAAGTAAAATGTGTCTTTAGCAGTTCCTTCTCTCAAGGATACGAAACACGTTTAAAGGAGCAGAACATGGACTTAACCTGCATCACATGATGCACAGAAGCAGAGTTTGAAAAAAGTGAACATGTGCCGTCATAGCTTATTTTTGTTCTTCAGCATGCATCTATTTACCCACAGTGGGGTACATACACTTTATCTTTCCTTACTAAAACAGGGATAATTTCCCCTCATTGCAGTAGCTAAAGCTAATTGCTCATGTTGCTCTACTTCACCATAAAGGGCTGTGCCCTTCAATCAATACAATTATCTTCAAGTATGTTTGTTTTTAACCAAACAGAGCCTACAGTCTATGTCTTGCTGCACAGAAGTGTGGAAAATGGATTGCAAGCTTGCTTAAATCTGTGTGATCGAGACACCGTGTTTATCAGTGTGTGAGTAGGCTGTATCACTCTGCCTCATAAGAACGCACTATCAAGTTATCTTCTCTCCTCTTCTCTTTCCTCTTCATCTGTATGGGCTTTTGCCACAGAGGACCTACATCACCAGGGAAATTGTTGCTACAGACGGTGGGAATCGGAGCAGTTCAGTAGAACTGGCCGTCACCATCACCAACGTGAAGAACCAGCCGCCACAGTGGGACAAGGACAGCTACAACGTGGTCATACCAGAAAACACTGTCCGGGACACACCCATCGTGGTACGTTGGGGGTGGGGATGTGGTATCTGGCAGAGAACGTGGATCAGATGCAAAAACACATATGACAGCATGTTTAACTGAACACATGAGAACAGTATTTGTATTATATGTAGCATCCACACTCACACAGACACAGGAATAAAGTTGGCAAAGACAAATTTACAGTAGATTAGAGCTGGAAATTCACTCTTATTCTCAGTTTAATAATAACTACAGCCGAAACAACTAATAATCACATCAGCTATTTTGATAATTGATTTAGCAATTTTCTAGCTTTTGTCTTATACAAAGGATTATGTTTGTGCTTTAGACTGGGCATTACTATTACTATTTTCTCATGTTTTATAGACCAAACTGTTGAGATCTGTCAATTAATCGAAAATGAGAATAATAACAAAAAGTTTATATCTGTATAAATTTTTTTGACATTCTGATGCGTTTGTGGAGCTCTTCATCAACTTTCTTATCACAGCCGTTCGTATTAACATGTACAGTCATGATCTTAATCAGCGGTAAGTGAAACTATGAGAAATGGCAGGTTAGCTACATGTTCAGTAACGCTATTAATTTCCACTGGTAACAAATTATTTGCAATGCAGATGTGTATCCCATCAGCCTCCCCTTGATTATTCATAGACATTGCTGTTTCTTCCTACGGACACATTTTCAACTAATCGACTGCATTTTCTAAGGAGCTCCAGATGAAATTAAGTCCATTAAATTTGCTGATAAAAAACAAAAAAACCCCCCCAAAAAAACCAATTAAACCAAAGGATGGAAATGAAAAGAGAGTACTTCACATGCATGTGTGTTAGAATTGTGTTTATGAGACATGCTGATAGAAAGAGAGAGGGAGAGTTTAGTCCCTACAGTACAGTGTATTAATCGAGATGGCAATTTAGTGTCGATTTGACTGTTATGCAAAGATGCAACGACTCTCAGCGGGGTGTAACAGCTCTACTGTGGAAATTTGAGGTTTTTACTGCTTAAATCATCGCGTGCAGTAGTCGAGGATGTTTGCCAACTCTGCACGCCTGATAAGTTGTCTTGTTAGCCGCTACGCTCTGAAGGTTGAATGGATACAGTTAGGTCACCCACAGGCAAGCTGCATCATGTCCGAGATGGCATTTTTGATTTTAATTGGGGTGTATATGGCATCAACTTGGGGTAGGCTCTCCTTAATTAGTTTATGGAGAATGCAGAATGAAGAGCATTGTGTATTTCCCTTTGATCCCATAGGATTTCAGCGGGTTGGAGTCTACTCTCACTGCCATAATATTTTCTGCATTATTATGGACTAAAAGACACTTTTTTTTTTTCCTTTTTTTTTTTTTTTTTTTTCCATCATTTTTCACTAGAATCCACACACATATTGGAGCTCCGCAGCAGCCGTCCTCGTTTCTAATCCAGCCCTGAGGATCACAGCTATCATTTAGCATTTTTTCCAGCTCACAAAATTGATAATTGGAAACTGTCAAATGCAAATTACTGAAACTTTTCTTTAGGATTTTATTAAATTAGTCATCTCACACACTTAGAGCACATAGAGATGAGCAGCTTTATGTCAAAGAAAGACAACTATACAGATGCATGTCATTGCTCATCACTTCTTTCAAAATATAAGCTTGTGTGTTATCAAAACAAGATAAAGATATTTGCTGCTAACAGGGATATTATTTTTAGTCTAATCCTCTTTTTCCGATATTGGTTGAGATTATGACTAACAAACGTTTGAAGAACTCAGTGTAGCTGTCATCTGTACTGTCATTTTATATGTTGACAATAACAAGAGGCCAGTTTTAGCAAGTAGTGAGTGATGGTGACCTTATATTTTGACAGGAAAAAGTCCCATAGTGGGTATGCAGGCTAATATATGTGAGATATCCTCTCTCCTTCTCGGCTCTAAACAGACCATCAAAGCCACTTCCCCGCTGGGGGATCCCAGGGTAACGTACAATTTGGAGGACGGCATGGTCCCAGAGACCAACATGCCGGTTCGCTTTTACCTGACCCCCAACCGAGAGGACGGCTCGGCCTCCATCCTGGTAGCAGAGCCCCTGGACTACGAGACCACCAGGAACTTTATGCTGCGGGTCCGAGCCCAGAATGTTGCTGCCGTCCCATTGGCTGCCTTCACCACGGTGTACATCAATGTCACAGGTGAGCGATTTTAGTGTTTGTACCGAGTTTTCTTTCCACTTTTACATGAATTATATTTTCTGAGCACTTCAGTGCAGTTTCCATACTAACATTAAACATTGTATCACTGCTTCATAAGAAAGTTTATTTAATTAATAAATGTAAACTTAAGCAAATCCTAAGATAAAGGGTACTTTCTCAAGCAAAATAGTTTCTCAAGCAAAAAAAAACATTTTGAGTTCCTATAACTCCTAAACTTTAATGCTGCAAAAAAGAAAAAAAAACCTAATTCAGAATTTATACAAAAAGTAGTATGCAAGGTTTCATGGGCCATTGTGTAATAAAACTCACTGCAGCACCCTAAACAGCAGCATGACTACTTGGTTGCGGGTAAAGAGGAGAAATGGGGTGTTTGATGATACAGTTTTTGATGGCTGAGCTATAAGCTAATGGCAGAATAAAATGGATTTTACTTGCTTAATTTGCAAGATGGGCCTAATGGACTTTTTAGGACATACACTGAAAATGGCAGTATGCTTATCTGCATGTTCCAGTGGAGATCCAGCAGATCCAGCATACCACGTTACTGACTGACTTTGAATATCATCACATAATTTGTTTTGATTCACAACATTAAAATGTGCCTGTTTTTTTTTTTTTTATTTTATTTTATTTTTAAACTGTAATCCTCAACATGGACAGTGTTACTGTATTAGTTTGTTCTAAATTGCTGGTACAGCTCAGCAATCACTCAGGGACAGAGACAGATTAAAGAGCATTTGGAAAGAACAGAAGGGTCGGTGGTGTGGTAGAGCTCTCTAAGTCTAGTTGCGTTCCAATTTTCCATCAGAGTCATTTAATGCTTGGATTCCAAAGCTACACTAATTCAAATAATTTGCGGAGCTCACCAGCTGTTGTGAGTGTGATGAGGGCAAGAGTGCAACGTATATATCCTCAACCCCACTGCTCCACCTCCTCCGCATCACCATTTCACCTCCGGTCCACTCGCTCAACTCAAGCCCTCGTTATATCTCATCTTTGACTAAGAATATCAGTTTTTCCCTTCCTATTGTTATTCACTGGCTTTCCAAATATGATTATTGTAGTTTGGTCTCACTCTGCTCCACTTAATGCTCAACCCCTGGTAACTTGGCTTAAGTCTCCATCATCACTGCTTAATAAGGTGGTGTTTGCTAGCCCTTGACCTTGCTCCTCAAAATAACTCCACCAATAACGCCTACTCCACATGCCCCAGACTCGCCCGCATTTAATCCCTTTGCAACGTCTGTGCATGAGCACACACACATGCGCATACACATACATTCCATCAAATTGGTCTTAATCCAGTGAGTAATAATTAATTCACACAGACCCACTCTCTTCTCTTGCATGTCTGTTTCTCTCCTAACTTCCCCTTCTCCTCTTTTTTGTTCGTCCCTCCTCTGTCTTAATAAGAAAGCTCTTTGACTCTCCCAGAGGCGGTCAGGATGAGGGAAGGAGGTAGGTCTGTAATGGATTTAAGGCCCCATTTTTAATTCATAGATTAAGATATTTGCCTCGAAGAAAGAGGAGGAAGAAATGACACATGGAAAAGCATTAGATTTCATTTAATCTCTATTCAAGTCATTTCTGTAATACGTTTGGCCTTAAATCAACTGTTAGAATTTGGCTTCCGCTATTCAGGAAAACATTTGGTTCATGTTAAGTCTCGTTGGTTCTCTGCGTTCCCTCATCTACCTCTCTGTAGCATTTAAGTCTCTTTTCTCTCCTGTTGTAACAGTTCATTGTAGGAAAAGGTGCGTGTTATGTTATGTCCAATGTCAATTTGACAAAATCATCATTTGACCCTTATTTTGACACCAACAGATGTTGGAAAAGAAAGAAGCCAGTTGTCAAAGCTGTAGTTGATGTGTAAACTAACACAGATCAAAGACGCCAGTGAGGTTGTGGGAGTCACAAAAGTAGTTGTAGCCTCATCTGTTAAAATTTTCTAATATCCCAAGACACTAATGCCCCAAACACACTAACTAAATAATAACAATTTAAATGTTACAAACAAAAAAAAAAACATTTCCCCATGTCTTTCAGTCAGCAGATCTGAAGCATTTATTTGCAGGGGTTAAAACATCAGACATTTACAGCGCAGCGAAACCATTAAGCACTTGCAATGTAATTAACAAGATCTTAAATTGAATTTTAAATTGCAAAGAAAGCCAGAGCAGCACATCGAGAACTGTAGAAATAAATAATCTGTGTTAGGTGTCTCTCAGAAACCTTGCTGATTGCTGCTATTCTGGTTCAGTTGTTGACATGCTCTTACAGAATCATTTAGACATGCTAATAAAGAAGTGAAACAGTTTAGGAGGGAAGAGATAAAGTCAATTTGCTTAATTTATTTCTTGACAGCTTTAATCTAATTTTAGCAATATTCCTTAGTTGCAGAAAGCAATAGAAAATAGAAATAGTCAGGTACCAAACCAGGAGAGTAGAACATTTTGATTAGATGAGGATGGATGGATGTGTGGCATAATGTCCAGTAATTAATTTAAAGAATTAGGGGTTCATTTATTTAACATGATTGATGAGGATTCATGGACAGATAAACAAGTACTAGCAGGCTGTAAAAAAATGTCTTAGATTACAGAGTAATTTAGGAACACAACATTCAAAGTGTTGGACGGGTTAGGGCTGGTTATAAAAAGAAATCTTGAACTGTGCTCTTAGCAGCAACAATATTTGAAAATGATGGATCTCTCTTGCTTATGCAAGGCCTCTCCATATAGAAAAATGTGAACCTGTACCTCGCTCTGCTCTCATCTTTTCAAATGGACCGTTTTATAAAGACTAGTGAGTTAGAGACACCCTTGATGATGATAATAGCAATAATTGTCAGCAGAAGCACCAACTGAACCACAGTAACCCATGAATCATGTGCATGAGTTGGCAAATGTGGCCAAACTTTGTTGCCAATGTAGGAGGAGCGCAGTGGATCGGGAATACACATCGCCTTTGAGGGCCAAGATTGTGCTAAAGGCTTCTGAAGAGATTCTCGGGACCTTCTTGTGAACTTGATGTCCTTGGATACAATGTGAGCCACAGTCACTGTGGCAGTGGGTGATCACGCTGTGGCTCAGTGATTGTCAAGTTTATATGGAGAACGTCAACTTGCAGGATGGAGACTGTGGAAATTAAGTACATTTAAGTACAAGTACTGTACTTCCATTTTACTTTACTTTATACTCCCATTCCACTATAGATCAGAGATAAATGTACTTTCAACTACATTTATTTAACAGCTTTAGTTACAAATAACATGCTTTTTAAAATACACAACACAAAAGATGAAACCAGTGATGATTAAACCTTTTTTGTTTTCTTAAAAATTCTAATGTTTCTTCTTTCCTCTCCCATTAATCATCTCACGATCCTTAAGATTTATGTGGTGGCCCTTTGAAGGGGCTCGACCCTGAGGTTGGGAACCACTGGACTAAACTTGATATAAAGTAGTTGAAACTAGCTCCACCTCCAGCAGCTACAACAGGAACATGCTGCTCTAACACTGATGCTGCAGTATTAATAATCTAATGATGTCATATATAATATTATATCAGTCAGAGGAACCAAACTACTACTGTTACTGTAATACTTTAACTACATCAAGCTGATAATACTTGCATACTTTACTTAAGTAGAATTTTTCATGGTGTTTTTTTAGGGCTTTTGAAGGAGTATTTTTACATTGGTACATTGCACAGTAGACATGCTAATTGATTATTGTACTACAAACAGCAACCTTGTGAAGAGCCCATCAATCATCTATGACGTTTCTGTCAAATCCATCAGAGACACAGTGTAAACAGAATTTATTGGCGTCCTCTAAACACACACTCTTCCTGTCCTTTTCTAGATGTAAATGACAACGTCCCGTTTTTCACTTCCTCCATCTACGAGGCTTCGGTCACTGAGGGGGCAGAATCGGGAGCTTTGGTTTTCCAGGTTTCAGCCAATGACCTTGACTTGGGTCTCAACGGCAAGGTGAAAACGGACTCGCAAACATACACATACATACTATGGTGCACGTGAGAGAAATATATTTTAACACCTTGTCCCTTTTTATTTATACACACACTCATTTGCATTGTCTGTTTTTCGTCTTCTTTCATAATTGTGTCCGGTCCAACCACCCACCCCCTAGATCTCCTACTCCCTGTTGGAGGATCGTAGCGGGGACCACCAGTATTTTCGTATCGACCCAGAGTCGGGATTCATCTACACACAGTCTGTGTTTGACCGGGAGACCAAAAGCTCATACCTGTTGGAAGTTCAATCTGTGGATGGCTGGGAGTCCGCACGGCCTGGCAAACACGGACAGCCCAACTCTGGTAAGCAGGACGAGTATTACACAGAACAGCCTGCAACTGAAGGGATGATTAAGTGTTGATTGATGTGTTGTGTTCAGTATTGTTACATTTCGGGCCTCAGAACAGCTATCGTAGAACCTGCAATAAACTATAGTAGTTAGACTGAATTGCTACTATGTATGTCTATGATGGATAATAGTAGCAATATAGATTAGTAGAACTGCATGTGCATTACTTAAAGAGATAGAAAACATTTGACATTTTGCTTGCGCCAACACATATTTTACCTGCACTCTACATGTGGCATTATCTCAAAAAAGACGAATCACTTCTGTAGTACACGGATGTATGTGGACAATATATGATAATCTGTTCCCATCCAAAACCACAAGCATTGATCTGCATCTATAAAATGCTCCGCACTTCTGGGAAGGCTTTCTGCAGGGCGTTGGGTCTTCGCTGGGGAGATTGTTGGGCAATAAGATCTGGGGTCAAACTCGGTGCTCCTCGCTCTATGCACAGAGGTGTTGTTATGATGAAACAGCAAAAGGGGCCTTCTCCAAATTGTTGCTACAAAGTCGAAGCACGTCCTCGTTTGAAATACCATACGCTATAAGATTAATTAACTGGAAACTACGGCATGAAAGAACAGCCACAAACTATTATTCCTCCTCCGCCAAACTTTACAGTTGGCATTATGCATTCAGACAGGTAGCACTCTCCTGATATCCACCAAGCCCAAATTCATCCATCAGGCTGCCACATAGTGAAGCGTGATTAAGCACTCCAGAGTCCGGCAGTGGTGTGTGTTACACTGCTCTGACACCCTCGTTGTGAAGCTCCCAACAAACAATTCTTTGCTCACTTTGCAAAGACATTTTGAGGAAAGGACATTGAGAACATGAGAACCTGTGTGCCACACTGACAGTCGCTGAGCTCTTTAGTGTAAATTCTACTGCAAATGTCAGATTTCAATCAGGCTTGTATGCCTGATTGTTTTTGTTTTTTTCTTTTTCTTTTTTTTAAATGAGCGAGTAACATATTCACGGCCACTTCATTTTAAGAGTTAATCACACTGGTTGAATCGTATTGAATCGTAAGCGTTCATATAAAACAAATGCTATCAGATCTGATGTAGTTGCAGGAATAATTATGATTCTGTGGATATTACAGTGGTAATTTAGTTTATGTAATGATTATTGTTGCTGCTATACTGACTGAAAACCAGGACGAGCACAAAACAGGGGAGAGCTTTCGACAGCTGCACTGTAGATTTCATTTAAAGCTCCAGATCTTCATTGAAGGCAGCAATAATCTCTTTTTTTTTCCTCTTTCTGTCTCTTTCGCACATCTGCTCATCTGTCCCCACTCAAGGACCACAGGCCATCTTTATGTCTCAGTCTCCTCCATTTCTCTCTCATTTGCTGCCAGATGAAATACATACACGCTCCGACGGTAGAATAGAGAGACACTGAGAAACGAACAGATGTGGAGACAGATGGTTGGAGGGATAAAGGTGTTGAAGAAACAGTGACACAGTCCAGGATATATGTTTAATAAATGTGATCAAAGATTTTTAACAGATCCTCTCTCTAGATTTGGCTCACTATGACATGTGTGGCAACGTCAAATAAAATATTAAGCAGAGCCGAGACTGCAGTGAAGCTGTGGGAGTTATGTAAATGAATGTTGAATGAGGTGCCATGAAGAAGGATGGGTGACAGGCAAATGAACAGATACTTGAATCGCATGCATCAAAACACACACACACACACGGATATGTACTATAATTGCGATTGTTATCAATCCCTGATATATAACAATTTCCACAGGTGAGCGGATTTTATTCAACAGTCTGTTAAACCTGTAATGAAACATATCAGATGACCAGATTTTAAGGAGCTGCTCACCTTTAAAATCTTAAGAATTAAGCTGGAGGAAATAACTGCTCTCTGCATATCATTATTATCATTAAATGTTCTCATTGAAATAACGACAGATTCTTAAAGTAGCCCATCAGTCACCGATGAAATAGAGAATCTGTTCAACCCAAACAATATTACTGATCAATTTTAAAATGCATGATGGGATACATACAGTATAAATCTAATAACTGTCTGTGCGTATGGCTAGTAAAATTAAGTAAAGAATTTAAAAATCTTGCTGTTAACCCTTTATTTATTGTATTATGTTAAATGCCAATAGCACTCCATCTTGTTGTCCCTTCCAGTAAACTTGCGACCATTGCTAGATTTGAATGTATACTCTCCTGTATGGAGCTACTGGCAAATCTGATTTCACTTCCTGTATGGGAATGTATGGTATGTAGGAAAATCTTAACCAAGCTAATATTAAAGGTGACTTTTCATTTGCTTTCACTGTTGGAAAGAAGTCACTCCACAAACATTATGTTCTTATCTCTAGTGTCAGTCTTTGCAACTATTCCTAAGAACAATAGATGACATGTGTTCAATAGTTTTTTTTATTGACACCTACTCACATAGATATATGTGTATGAACCAGAGAATCACACAAGCTTAACTTGAACTGAGGAAATATACTTTACTTTTACAATCATGTGAATGAATTTATATTCCCACACAGAAATAAACCTCATATGGGACATACACTAGCAATATGTGGTATGTGTCAAAGATAAAAGCCCGGTGCCATGTAGATGCTAGTTTAAAGCACCTTGTTCTTTTTAATTTCAAGTCAGACACTGTGTGCAGCAACTGCTGCCTTCATTATTGAATCAGACAGAATGTTTTTATTAACCCCAGTAAAAGAACCAAAAGAAATCCACACACACACTCTTCATCACTAACACTGACTATAGTGCACTGACTGACTTTCTCGGTGAATGTTCTGAGGACCAAAATGTGTCGTCGCACCTGCATACTTTCTGGTTTGCAGAAACAGTGTTTTGATTATTAACTCCAAAATCAACATGTGTAAGTATCAGTATGTATATGAAGACTATTTTTGACATGAGTTGATGGTCTCATGGTTTCACTAGATGCAGAAAAAGCATTTGCCTGCACGTCTTTGAGTGTTTGCTGCAGTTTTCATCAAGAGATTTGGTTCAGATTATTTTAGCACCCACAGGCATATAAATCAGCGCTGCCTGCTCTCACCACTATTATGATTATAAGTAAGTATTGATTGAAGGCTTTGATATCGCTTTGAATATGCGATTGTATTCAAAGTGCATGGCTCAATATAGAAGCTTCTTGAAATAGAACGTGACGAGTCAAACATGGAGGTGAAACATCTTCAGGGCAAATCCGCCATCTTTTTCACAACCTTATCATGAACTTATCATGAGTCTAATGTAATATTCACTAGAAGTGTATACTTTATTAGTATTTAGTGACTTTCTGTGCTTCATTTTATTGTTTTCCTTTGATCCTGATTTTTCCCATTTCTTCTTCCTCAGCAAGTACTGACAGCTAAAAGAGTCTTTCTATATTTTTCTTCTAACAGCCCTTTACCTCCTTGTATAACAGTATGATCATGTATGACAGTATTGTTAACTTACTTAATATTTGCCATATTTAAGTTTGCATATCCATGCACACACACATGCACATGCTGAGCACCGAGAGTTGCATCCTCTTTGTCACAAAAATAACTGTGATAAACACACACAGAAAACAAGCTCTCCTGCTAATTACAAGCTCGTATGTCAGGTGGGGTTGTGGGAGTGATTTGTACACATATATGTCTCTAGAAGTGTGAATTCATGGATGATTATGCAGCTTTAGCAGACGACGGGAAGGCTGCTACACCTGTTTATCCACTTTCTATGTTCTTCCTCCCTCTCTCCGTTGCTCCCTGACAGATCCTGAACACGTTTTATAGTCCCAGCATCTGTGACTTGTTTTGTTATAGCTCTAAGCGCTGCATTAGTTTGCTATCTGTGCCACGAACTGTGCACCATCTCTTCCACCCCGGCTTAAATAATTCATCTCATCTTAGAGTGTGTATTGCAAAATATGCTTGTACTGATACCGAAATCAAAGGAAAAGTAGTATGTTGGGTTGCTCTACAACTACCAAGCCATACACTGATACCCCCCTGGGTGCTTTGTACTGCACTTCAGCCTGCAGTTTGATGGTAAAGGGAAAAAAAAGAAACGGCTGTATTTAATGATATGGGCACAGATAGTGCAGACAGATGACGGATGTAATGTAGACAACCGTGGCAGAAGGAAAAAAAACAAACAAAAATAAGGTAGTTATTTTTGTTTTTGTCTGTGTGCATGAAGAAATGCAGAGTTTCTTATCTACATGTGTGTGATCGTGCACAGTTTGTGTAGAGGTGTGTATGCATCGCACACTGGAGGGGAAAAGTGACTAAATTGTTGTGTTTCAAAGAGAGATGCACAGATGTTCATTTTCACATTGACAGAATAAGAACAACCTCATGTTTATAATCGCTTCTCTCTCTCCTATTGTGTTCATTTTCAGACACGGCATATGTTCGTGTTTTTATCAGTGACGTGAACGATAACAAGCCAGCGTTTGCACAAGCATCCTATGAAGTCGACGTGGATGAAGATGCTGACGTAGGCTTCGCCATCCTCACCGTCAGTGCCAATGATGGGGACGAAGGTGGGTGGCATGGAAAAGGAAGTGTGCGTGTGTGTTTCTGGGAATGAGGTGATGAAAGTGCTTGATGTAAAGTGTAGGAGTGATGTGGAGCTGGTTCTGTAAAGCACACTTACTCAAGCACATTGCTAAAGTGCATCCCTTTTCATTGAAGTCAAGAAGAAATTGCATTTTCGCTTCTGTCTGACCACCATGTTGTGAATCCTCGAAAAACCACAGAAATGTGTGAGTTTGAGCCACTGTAGAAGAACCCATTTAATGTAGCCTTTATTCATAAAGAGGCTCTCAAGTGTTTAAATGTGTAATTTCACCATGTTGGGCCTTAGAACAGTTATCCCACTTACATCTAACATTTCTTATTGATTTTGAATGTGCAATATAGTGATGACAATACAAGTGTAAAAGGAAACAAAACATGGTGTTAAAAGACAGGACAGAGGAGTTTGAGGGAGTGACGGTAGAAATGAGAGTTAAATATGCGCATATGAGTGTGGAAGGGGTCTCCAGAGGGAGTTGGCTGGGGTTGAGGTTTCCCGACCGCAGGGCACACAGCTTCAATTATATTATTTATATATTTATTTTTATTGACATATTTTATTATTACCATTATTGGTATTATCATCACCAGTCTTGGCTGCACTCCTGTCCTTCCTTCTTCAGGATGTGTGGGGAGGAGCCAGCGGTCTGTGATAGAGATTTAATCCAGCTGGAGCGGGACGGGTGGGGATATGGGTGAGGAGGGCGGAGTGGGTTGAGTTGGATGGGGTGGGGGTTCTTACTGTTAAGATGTTGCACCAACTTAAACATTGAGGAGAAGCAGGCTGCACCTTTGAATCTTTTGACAAGACTGGTGTTTTTCAGTCAACATTTAACTGTCTCTCGCAAATTCTATAGATATGGCCATGTGGGGGATATAGGCACACATGCTAACCCCGCTAACGTGCTTACAATGACAAAGCTAACACGTTAAGCAGGTAGTGTTTACCGTGCTTACCATTGTAGTTTGGCATGTTGGCATTTTAACATTTGCTCAATAGCACTTAGATTAGGCCAATGGGAATGTCACAAGTTTTGTCAGATATTTAATTCTAAACCAACATTTTGGAGCAAGAAATGGCACTAGATGAAACCTCACATTAGTCATTAGGAGCGTTCTCAGGGCACCGCAGGTATCTGCACCAAATTTTATGGCGATCTAATCAGTGGTTCTCAAGACATTTTAAGGAAAACCAAATATGCATCAGACAAGGTCAGTAAGCTTTATCCTCTGCAGACCATGAATGTCTACCCAAAATGTCACAGCGATCCATCAAATGCACCAAACGTCAAACTGACATCGTTGTCCCAAGAGCCATACTCCTATCGTGGCTAAAAATCGATCTTCATTGTATGACATACGTTTCCAGAAGACTGTCGTTATAGAGAACTCAAGGTAAGTGAGCCATAAAGAGAAAAAAATTACTATAGTAAGAATGCATAAAATCTACAAGGGTCAAGTCAGTTTTTGTGACTAGAAGTAGGAGGGACACAATTAAGATAAAAAAAAATAGACATCAGGTAGGATTCAGTAATTATAGCTATTGTTTACATTGTTTAATACCCTGTATCAGTTTCATAAGCCTAACTGGTGGACCTTTCCAGTGTGTCCGTACCTTTAAAAAAGTACTAATTAAAAAGCCTCGTTAGGATGTGAGAGCTTGCCAAGATCTTTCAAATAAAAAGATTTAGGTCTGTGGTGAAATATGCCAAGACACTCGGCTGTCATAGCCAGAGGCAAATGTCAGCTCATGACAGAAAAGACAAGACCGTTTTTACTCTGAGGAATGAAGTCTCTCACAGAGTATCTTTGAGAACTGTGGCTTCCATTGTTAAAAGGCATCTCAACTGGATAAGACTAAATGGAAAAAAAGGTCTGCTAGTCAGAGATCAACAACAAAATCAAATGAGAACTTTCCATTGTAAGTGACAGTGGTATGCCTAACAGAACTGGCCTATTGCAAAGAATTATATCCAAAGAATTTCTGTATAGTGTATTGAAATCTAGGAGGCAGAAAACTACAAAAAACAAGTTAAGACACGCATAGATACCACTATATCAGTGGAAAATGCAGTTATGGCTCATATGTCAGCAAACATTTGTCTACTTACACGTAGAACAACGTTGCCGTTTATTTGTAGTCATGTCTCATGAACCCTGAATGTAAGTTCAATATTTACTTTTCAGTTTTCAGTTTCAAGCAACTGTTGAAAGTAATGCCTGCTACCTGTACTGCTTTCCTCACCGGCTAGCTTCACCAGGAATGGATGTCTAAAAGTTTACATGCAGTAGACCAAAAAACAAAAGTTTTTTTGAATTTGAGCTTATGTTTAACATGGTTACCAAGTAATAGTCTCAATTATTGTTATGTAACCTATTTGAAATGGTATGACTTTACTGTCACTCACTGCTTACAAACAGGAAGCCTGAAGGGCACAGGTCATCACACGCAATCTATCTATGGCTATTTTTTAGAGATGGTGAAACTAAAATTGGACTTGCAGATATGCCTCCATTTTTCAGTAGCTTATGATCTCAGCACCTCTGGACCGGTGTCCTGTGGTGATCGGTCTTCTGAGACATCGGACTAGTCAGGCACTCAGTCGCTTGCTTACTATTTCCTCAAAATAAAAGACAATTACAGACTGAAAATTCAGATGAGAAGTACAGGTCAAGTGATGATCCAGCAGCAGATGAATCTGCAAAAAGCCAAAAGAAATACTATTAAAAAAACGACAACAAACAAACAAACAACTGCTTATACATCTGTATTAATTTTTATCTGGGGCCCCTAATGTGTCTGTTATGGTTCACCTGTCCTTCTATTGAATGCACAACAGTTCCACTGTGTAAAACATGAGAGGCGCAGAGAAATTGAAAGTCGGTGTTGGATTGAAAAGGTTAGCCAAATCTCATTATACATCTCCCATTATGATATATAAATTTCAGCTCACCACACTCTAGTCCTCATGCAACTTAGTAGTGATACATGAAAGTTTTTACAATTGCTGCTTTGTTAGCTTCTGACTTTGGCATTTATTCTAGGGCACAGCAAGTGAAGGAAACTTACCGGTTTGTAACTGGGTAGATAGCTCGAGCTGTAATAGTGATAAATCTATTGTGAGAGCAGCATATTTTTTTTCCTCTAAGTAGGGAAGCAGGCAAATGCTGAAAGTGCTATGAGGAGTGAGAGAGGAACGGGCATTGTGTGAAGATGAAGAGAAGGAAGGAAGGAGGGAGGGAGGGAGAATGGTGAGAGATATAACTCATATTATCCAGCATTTATCATAGTGGAGTGCAGAGGCCTGCTGTGTACCTCACACAAGCACACAAGATCATGAGAAGACACTTACTTGCTTACTTAGTTGTGAGTGCAAGAAGCCTGCTGGAGTCCAGAATGAGGTTATTACCACCAACAGAGAGATGGAGGAAGCAGTAACGTACGTGTGTGTGTGTGTGTGTGTGTGTTTTATTTTTTATTTTTCTTTGTGTGAAGTTAGTGGGGGAGGAGAAGGAGGTAAAGTGACTTTATGCTGCTGCCAGTAATGAGGACAATGCCTGTGCATGTACAGCTGGCGTATATGATATATAGGTTACGTTCTTATTACCGGTTAATGTACTATTGTTTAATAACCCGCCAGATAGAAGCAGGTTTGTGTGAAGCCACAGCCTGTATCCATTTATTAACCAAAGATTAGCTTTGGAATTAAAACATTTCATCATTTCTGTAAATAGGTCGGGCTAGTTGTCTCCATAGATCATCAAATGCTTGAAAAGTCAAATGGTGACCCAGAATATAGTTGATCTTTTTGTTTAGCGCGTTCCCATTCAGCTGTCAGTTTGCCAATAAACTGCTAAAATGCTACTTCAGTCTAAATTTAGGAGCTATGAGGAGGTGTTTGCGCGCCATAGTGTTTCAGTGCCTGTGTGCGAACAGTGATTTTTACACCCAAATGTCCTGTTTTTTTGTTTTTTTTTGTAGTTGTCGAGCATTAGATTATAAATGAGCAAGTAAGCATACTAACTTTGTGCTGGCTACAGGAAAGCTGAAGCCCTTGTGCTTGTGTGCATTTGTGTGTGTGTACAACTGGGAAAAAAACATTAATTTCTCCTCCGTTTATTGTTTGTTTGTTTTTAACCACTGTGTTTTTCCCTCATCTGTTCCTTTTTGTCCTTTGGGATCTTAGCAGTTTTTTAAATAGTTAAGAGATTGGGACGACTGGAAAAAAAGAGAATGATAGTGAAAGAAAAGAAGGGATGCGATTGCATTAATCCCCTAATGTGTTATTTAAAATGCCAACAGACAGACGGTACAAAACGATCTGGATTAGAGCATTCTCCTCTCTCCTTCCTTGACTTTCATCTCGCTAATAAGCTGTGAATCTCATCTTGTCTTCAGAGGTTTCTCCCATCCCTTTCATATTAACACGAGGGGTGGTGGATGCAACGGTGATTGAGATGCAGACCTCGGCTTTACCAGTAATTGCATTGAGGGTAACATTTTGTTTATCAGCATCTAATAGACTTTATTAAAAAATGCCTTGCAGAGCTTTAAAAAAAAAAAAGAAAAGAAAAAAAGAAGAAGAATATTAAGTGAGGTCGGGGAGAACTTTGCAGGCTACACAGCTGTATGATTTGAGATTGCGTGTAACAATAAAGAATCGATTATTCAGTGAAACATTGACTACATTTATGTTGTTTTGAAGCATTCACGTCATTTACTATTGGGAGACGGAGTAAAGCACTTTACTGCATTTGCTACTAAAAGCCCAAGATTTGATTGTGCAGAAAACCATATAAAGAGTACTTACATGAATCTCCACATACCTGTATCAATAGATATTAATCACTTGTAGAGCTTTTATTCTTGGCTACATAACAGGACTTCTCAAGGCCTTTTCAACATATCCTGTCATTGTTTCTCTTATAATAGCGAAGCTCTCTGCATCTTCATTTCAAAAGTGAACTGAGTGTTGTTTCCCAAGCGAGTATGATAATGAAACTATGCACAATTAAGCTTGTGCACACTACCATAAAAACAAATGGAAACATGATGTTTACATGCATGACTACTCAGGAACTTCCACGGGCACTCTCTGTGTTTACCTATGGTGGTGTAGTAGTTAACTGAAGACTAGCGATAACATGTTCTAGCCCTGGTTGCTTCTCGTGTTGTTACCAAGGGCCACTTCTGACACAGGAAGTTATAACACAATATCAGTAACATTATTGATAATTACATAGATTGTCCTGCCTAGTATAAAAGAGGATATGTTCATTTGTAGTATGAGGAGCATGGTGTATATTTTTTTTCTTTTTTCTCTTAAATACCTGGAATAGTGAACCCTCTGCTCAGTACTGCACTGAGGTTTCTGGCTTTGCATGAGTCCTACATCCCAAGAATCCATTTAAATACCATTATTTCCAGCTTCTGTTGGCTAAAAAGGCAGAATTGCTACAATTTTGAATGGTAATTGATGTTCAAAACCTGCACACACAGCCTTAGCAACAGAAGATATGACATTTGGTTTAATATTTCTGCCACATTTTAAGCCCACATTACTCGAGACCTTTATGCATATTATACTTTTTGATTTTAAATACTTATAATCGGTCTTAGACAAATAATTCAAATGCTTTCAAAACCTGTATTTAACTTCAGAATCAGAAATGTTACAAATGGAAATATGGTGCCAGTCCAATGATCTTTTTCATGGATGTTCCTATGAAACAGAAGTCACACTTGTGTTTTGAACCTGGTCTATTATTTACCTGGTCTAGATATTAGAAAATAAATGAGCTTGTTAACTTTTCTAAAAGGTGTTTAATGTATTTCAGCAGAAAAGTCTGCTTTAAGTATCAGCTTTTAAAGTGTCTTCATGCACTTCTTACATGAACTGAAAATAAATTGTTGGTGCAGTTTCAAAACCTGGGTTCTAATTAGCAAGCTAACAGTTCTACATGACATGCTGTCTTTATTTAATGATGTAACATTAGCAGAGATTAACGTTTCTTCCAAACCTAATTGACATCCATTGTAATACAACTGTTCAACAGGCCTTAGAGCTTTTCTGCAATTAGTAGCTGCATCTGACTTTTAAGTTTTCATAGATTTCTTGTTATGAAGATGCTATTCTCATGCAACAGGTATAGCACTATAATTGCCTTTGATAGGGCAGAGGCCGTCTTTTATTGAAAGACTAATAACTATCAGATCTCTCCAAAGACTTGATGCCTGCTTCCACGTCGGCAGCAAATGCAGACTGATGCTATCTGTCTCAGTTAAGGGTGACAGACTGGTTGATTGACAGAAAAAGATAGCCTTGGATTCATGGGGGATCGGGATGTCAACAAAGCTCTTTTATGGTACAAATGCAAGCAAATCTCTGCTTTCACCACAGCTCCAACAAACCTTACTTACTATACTCTGCTTTGTCAGTAACTAAGGTTCATTTATACAAGCTGACATTCTTCATTCAACCTCTATCTTCTCCTGGTCTACAGGTGGGAATGCTAAGCTGCGCTACCAGATCACATCAGGGAACACAGGAGGGGTGTTTGATGTGGAACCGGAGGTGGGCACTATCTTTATCGCCCAGCCTCTGGACTATGAGCAGAACAAAAGGTAGAGGAACACACTCCGGGGAGGAACCCTTCGAATCCACAAAAAACTCTGAAATGCTTGTCATTTACCTGAAATATATGATGTTATTTTCCTTTTTTATTTCCTTGTTTATTTCTTTGCCTTGCACTGTATTATAGCTTCAAATTCCAGTTCTGATATTTTTTTAACCAATTATACCTCTTTTTTTCAAAAGCCCCTGATGAAGCAAACTCTTTTTTTCCCAGGTACAAGCTTCATGTCCTTTCATCAGATGGGAAGTGGGAGGATTACTCGACGGTGACAGTGAACGTGGTTAACAAGAATGACGAAGCTCCGGTGTTTACGGTTAACGAGTACTATGGCAGCGTAACAGAGGAGCTAGATGGCTCGCCTGTGTTTGTGTTACAGGTACACCCTAGTCACTACACACTACTCAAACTGATCACAAACGGCCTGTTAAGTTTTGAAATCCGGTATACATGGAAATAAGAGTTAGGAGGGCCGTCTCTTTTTATTTAGTCTTTCCAAAACTAGCTGACTGCCTACAGTATACTGTAAAGTATTTCCCCACTGTGTGTGTGTGTGTGTGTGGAAGCTGTTTCGGATGCTACTGTATCAGTGTTTAAGCTAAAGTTGGCATCTCTGTCTTTCTTTTAATTGATTTGGGAAGGTTTATACTCCAGCAGCCCTGTCCAAACTTATTAGACATATTATTACCCTTCTTAGTCCTCATCTTGAGAGCATTTTGTCTTGTACTGGTGAAAGTGCAATTTTGAAAATGCAAACAAGAAAACATAAATCTAACTCTGTCTTGCTCGTCTAAGTACGCAATCTACGCAGACAAATGGGGTTGTGTTAGAATGAAATAATAGTTTAATCTTACATTTGTCCTTATAAATATAAAATTAGGACTAACCAGCTACACACTGCAATACAAGAGCAATATTTTTATTTTATTTTCTATGGATCAGCTGGTGAGGATGCTGACTTTTTGCAGTTTTAGAAACATTAATTTTGCTGAACACATCTCAGGTTGTTATGTTTTGAATTGAAAAACACTTCACATGCGTCTCATTTATTATTATTAAAGTCTTTACTGCTGCCTTAAGTCAAAATCCATTCTTTAAATAGTTCAAGTTAGCAACAGTTGTGTCTCGGAGACATTTAAGTCAGATGGAGGACCCCCATTATTCAGTTCTGTCCATTTTATTTTCTAAAATCAATGTTAGCCTTTATCCAGTAATTACTGTGTAACCACTCCAGGATATGATCCATAGTTAGATCATTCAGGCTTTAAACCTGAAACTATGTTTCTGTTCATTCCAGGAAATAGAGCAGACATCACATTTCATCAGCCATATGTAAAGATTATTAAAGTTTATACATTGATAATATTTACAAGTCAAGTATGTTGTCTATGTTGATTATATAGGTATTATTTATATAGAACACCTGGTGCTTTCCTCCCTCTCTACATATGTTCCATCCTATTCTTTTTAAATGAACACAAGTCAGATTTGGTTCTACATCACACTGCAATTACAGTAATCCCTCGTTTATCGCGGGGGTTACGTTCCGAAAATGACCCGCGATAAGTGAAATCCGCGAAATAGAAAACTTTTTTTTTTTTACAATTAGCAACTATTACATGTATACAAATACAGTGACTCATGTGTAGGCCGTTTCACTGCTCTTCAGACTGGGCCGCTGCATCCTGACTGCGCTCTGCAGTGTTCTCTTCTTCTGAAGCCCGCGGTGCAGGTGTGTTTGTTCGGGAGAAGAACATAGTGATAGGCAGCTGTTGTCGCTCTTTTTTCTTCTTTGCAAAAAGATCCTTGTACACCGACATGCCACCATCGATTACGTTATGTTATGTTTTGATACAAGAAGCGGGAGTGAGTTTTTAGCGAATCAGAATGCAGAGCACAATGCACCAAAAAAAAAAAAATGCATTATGAAAATCCGCGAAATAGCGAATCCGCGATAAGTGAACCGCGAAGTGGCGAGGGATCACTGTACAACGCTAAAGAGAAACATCTTTGGCCTGCCTGGGGTGTAATTGCTGCTGTGTTGAGGATGAGAAAGAGCAGACAGAAGAGAGGCGGGGGGGGGGTGGGGCTCTCTGCCAGCTTCACACCGGAGAGTTTCTACCTGCACAGAGCAGTAGTGAAGTGCTTCCAATCAAGACATAACTCCAAGTCAGCAGAATTCCAATAAATGAACAGAGTGAAAGCGCTATATTACACTCTCATTACCCTCTCTGTGCCTTTCATGTTGTAGGTAACAGCATCTGACCCAGATAAGGATGCTGACCAAGAGGCGCTGCGTTACTCGCTCCATGGCCAGGGTGCAGAGAGCGAATTCATAATCGACGAGGTCACAGGGAAGATCTACGCCCAGCGGACCCTGGACCGCGAGGAGCGCGCCGTGTGGCGTTTCGTCGTCCTGGCCACAGACGAGGGTGGCGAAGGTCTGACGGGCTTCACTGACGTCATCATCAATGTGTGGGACATCAACGACAACGCGCCCATCTTCACATGCGCCCCAAGTTGTCACGGAGACGTGGCAGAAAACTCTGTTGTGGGGACGTCCGTGATGGAGATGACAGCCACAGACTTGGATGACTCGGCTGTGGGTCAGAACGCTGTCCTCTCATACAGGATTGTGGGTAGTTTGGACGCTACCAACATGGAGGTGGGAGGAGTGCCCACCTTCTCGGAAATGTTCACTATCAACCCCACCACAGGGACCATCACTGTAGCTATGAGCAGCCTGGACCGAGAGCAGGTTGAATCCTACCTCCTGGTCGTGGAGGCCAGAGATGGCGGAGGGATGACAGGAACCGGAACTGCGACCATTCAAATCAAGGACGTGAACGACCACGCTCCAAGATTCACTGATCACTCATGTCTGGCAAGGATCTCTGAAAACGCTGAGCCAAACGCAGAGGTGGGTCAGCAGGGGCTTCACGGGTGCTGAACACAGCTGTATTAACTTATTCATAGAAATCCTCCTCGTATTTATTTTCAATGTCCTCTGCAAATGTCGTTTACACATTCACATTTAAAGGTGGATGGTGATATATTTCAGCATCCAGTAACTCTCCACACACTAAAAAGTTAAGCAAACAAGTCAGTGCTCAGTGAAGCCTAATATTTACAATGAGTAAACTACTTCTATGCAAACATAGCACACGTGGCGCTTAAACATGATGAAATTCTTCTGACGTTATTTTGCAGCACACACAACAAAAAAAAAACCCAAAACAATGCAACTGTTGGTCCCAGGATACTAGTACTAGTATCCTGGGACTGTTGGTCCCATTGAACATCAATGTTTTTATTCCCTTCTAGCTCACAGTTTTATTTCTGCCAGCTATAGTGTGGTTGCCTCCCCAATTTCAAAGAAGATGGTAACATCACAGCAAATAGCCCAAGCAAACTATTTTATACTACTTACTACTACTACTAAAAAATGGACATTTGCACATTTAAAAAAGTCATTTTTTTTGCTTGTTTGTCTTAACACAAACTTGAGATGGAGCCAGTATTCTGAGTTCACATGATCAGTGCGTCTTGTTTCAAGGTCCTGGAGCTCACTGCAGAGGACAGAGACACAGGAGAAAATGCCCAGCTGACCTTTAGTGTTGTGGCTGGAGACCAAGAACAGAAGTTCTACATAGTCAGTCACAAGCAGGAGCAGCGAGGCACCCTGACGCTTAAGAAACGGCTGGACTACGAACGACACAGCGAGCAGAGATTCAACCTCACACTGAAGGTATGTAGAACATTTCCCCAAAAGCTCCCTTCAACCACATGGCCGTCAACCGAAGATGACTTTGATTCAACTTCTGTGTCTTTGTTCTCTCTGTAATTGTAAAAAATTTAATTTCACTTCTGTGCAAAGGGAACTCACGGTGAAGGGTATGCATCACATGTGTAGACTGACAGAAGCTAGAAGATGAATGGTGCTGTGGTGCCTGATGAAAAGTGCAAAAAATATGAAATAGATTTTTACTGTAGTAGGCATCTGAAGGTTGTGCACACTCACATAAAGCATTCCAAGAAAAGTGTCTAGCATTGTTGAAACCAATGAAAAGAAATGGAAATCTTCACAAGCAATTGTTGTTTGAGTTTTTTTATTTTTCTTCAGCGCTCTCAAATGTAGTAAAACCAACCTGTTGGCTCCCCGTCAAAAGCTAAGTTAAGGTATTTCAAGGTGAAAAGCAACAGAAGGTGTCATTTTTAAGCTCCACAAGGCAGTAAGAGTTAGTTGCCTGGAAAATAAATTCTATCAGGTGGTATAAAACTAGCACACTGCACACAGATGTGTATGGTCTGATACTGCTTTCAACTTCAGTCTGCAAAAGATCCAATATTTACTGATCACTTCTGTAAAAGTTAGTTTTATTTGGCTCTTTTTTTCAAATAATGTGTTTTTCCACTTTCTCTTGGTGGAGACATCCAATTTGTGATCATACATGAAACCACATCTCAGGTTTTAGCAAATACGATTCATCTGTGGCACCTCGATTACTGCAGGGTGCTTTAGTAATATAGCAGCTTCCCCTCATTTTTGGCTGAAAAGACGGATGTTGTTACATTTCAGACTGATGTGGTTCCTGTTGCAGGTTGAAGACTTGGACTTCTCCAGCCTCTTGCACTGTGTGGTGGAGGTGGAGGATTATAACGACCATGCTCCCGTCTTCATTCCACACTTTCTATCCCTTGCCCCACTGCCTGAGAACATCACCGTGGGAACCAGCGTGGCGCGCTTGGTGGCCAGCGACTCTGATTCAGGCCAGAACCGCGACATCACTTACAGCTTGTCAGAGGATTCAGATCCCGAGGGGCTGTTCACCATTGACCAGTCCGGCTTACTCTCTGTAGCCCAGCCTCTGGATCGGGAAAGGATACCCCAGCATCACCTGGTTGTCGTAGCAACCGACCATGGGGTGCCACCTCTAACAGGCAGTGCCACAGTCCAGCTGCCTCTGTTGGACGTGAATGATAATGGACCTGAGTTTGAGGCAACGTATTCCCCAGTTGTCTTTGAAAATGTGGCTGGACCACAGGTAAGCCAGACTGCGTTTGACCTCAGGTTGACATATATCATGTTGATATAATATGACTAATATGTGCAGATGTAACAAATGACTGAATTAATTACTTGATCAGTGGATAGAAAAAAAAAACAAATTAAACACTTCATTCTCTCCCCCCATGTTTAGGTTGTAAGGATGAACCAAACATCAACCCTCCTCTGGGCTGTAGACCAGGACTCCCCAGAAAACGGCCCGCCGTTCCATTTTACCGTCTCCCCCGAGTATCGCCACAGCAACGATTTCTACTTCCAGGACAACCTAAACGGCACAGCAACACTGACGGCTTTGAGGACATTCGACCGCGAGCGCCAAAAAGAGTTTCTTATTCCTATAATAATGAGCGACAGCGGCACTCCAGCCAAAACGGTGACCAACACCCTGACGGTAACCATCGGCGACCAGAATGACCACGCACACGTAGCGGGGGAGAAGAAAATTTTCATCAACAGTCACAGAGGTGAGCAGGTCATCTTTGTAGTTTTCTATCTCTGTAGAGAAATGATGCACAGACCCAACCAGGTTGAAGCTTATACTGCCAGCCAGTTAAATCCTGATCAGTATGCAGTAATTAACACACACACACACGCGCATACAGACCAATTTTATTGTGTTTTTCACCTCTACCTTAACCCCCTCATAGTCATCACATAATCTTTGTCTGCATGATTGCTGTCTCGTCAGAATGACTCCCATGGTGCTTTTGGAATGGCCATAAAGGCAGGATCTGACATTCAATTAATCACAGCTGTAATGTTTATCCTTCATGGAGTCCGTTGCATATTTGGCACGCGGCTAAAAAACCAACGACACACAATTCATCTTTCCAAATCCACAAGATGAACATCCCTTCCCAAGTAATAAAGGGTCTCATTACTTCTCTGCTGTTTGTCACAAAATATGGATTTGATTTGTATACTTGCACCTGAATTAAATGAAAAATAGCACAGCATTATAAGTATTTGGCACTGAAAACCTTGAATGCTGACGGGTTGTTTTGCAGAACTTATACTTTAGAATCTCCTGACTAAAACTGAGCATGCTAAGGTCTGCCTTTAAATTTTAAACAAGGGTACCTTCAGAATAATTCCCACACGGTTCAGTGTGAGAAGTTGAACAAGTGTGTGTGTGTGTGTGTGTGTGTGTGTGTGTGTGTGACAACAATCAGAGTCTTTCTTTCCACATGATTCTAATTGTGCATTCACACAGCATTTTCTGTTATGCATTGTCTTGTACATGCACATTCAGGACTATCGTTCTTTTTTTTTTTTTTATATATACCTATTATTCTTTGTTGGTGCAGTTTGTTTGTGTTTGGGATATATTATGGTTTTCAAGGTTCTTACCCTTGACACACACTTGAATATATGGAGATACACATGCAGAGCAATTCTTTTAGATATTCTCAAGATGTGCTATACTGCTGTATTAATTGCATAATGTACACACACTTCAATTTGAAATGACAACTAAGTCTGTTTGTTAAACTGATATGTTTCCTCATTAGGGCGCATGCCAACCACAGTGCTTGGAAAGGTCTACTCTCCTGACCCTGATGACTGGGACAACAAGACATATGTCTTTGAAGGTCATGTGCCAAGGTAAATAATTGTGGATTATTTGAGTTCCGGCATCGTAACATCAGTAAGCTGCAAGATCTGTATAAACAAATATATCAATTTTATCAGCTTAAAACAATATTATAAAATATCAATATTGCTCAAGCTGGCGTTTTCAAAGTGTGTCCTCAACAGTTAGTGTCAGTGATTGTTAAACATCTGCTCTTTCCAAGAGACTCAAGCATCATAATAATAGTTAAAATAATACGATGTTTATAAATGAGATGAGTGTTTTTCGGTTTGTCAGCAAAGTTGACAAAGTTTATTTTTTTTTTATATTGTAGGGCTTCCATGTATTTCAGATGAACCAACAACTGCAGTCAATGTGTTTTTTTTATTTAAAGAAATGTTTGTAATCATTTTCCCGACAGGTTCACCGAGCACAGTAGGTGGTGGAGAAAACAGGAGGCCCTGTGATAGAAGTCAATAAAATACTCTTTGTGTTTCGGTTGTTTCTGCTCATGAATGATCATTCTCAGGATCATCCAAAAGTGATCGGTACCATCTCGGTTTGTGTCTGTAGGTTGTGTTGGCTCGTTACACGTGTCTTTCACACCTTGAACCTGCACTGTCCTGCCAATAGACATTGGGTCTACATCATCTGATCTGATCTGCTGTTGTGATTGTTTGAGATATTAAAATAGGAAGGAATAGGGTGGCCCTTGTTTCATGTGCTGACTCCTCAATGCTCTTCTTTATTATTTTTTGCATGACTTCAGTTTGACTTGATGATAGTTGGCCTGTTTTCTTCACTGTAATGTGATCAGCACTCAGTATCCCAGCTGCCTCTCTGGCTGTATTGATTAATCTAGAACCTCCTTCACCAAACAGCCTCATTAAATCAGCCTAATTCTGTAATGCATCCACATCCCTCCACCTGCTGTTTCACATCTCACCTGTCAAAACTTTTATATCCATTCCAATCTCATCTTCCTTTCCTAATTCCTGTCCTATTTCTTTGTTCATTCCTCTTTTTTATATCTTTTCTTGCCCTTTTTTTCTTTTTCTTCCTTTTTTTGGACATCCTCCTTGGTTTACTGCTTCTTTTTTGTCTCTTTTTGTCCTTTCACCCTTTTCTCTATTATGTCTCCATCTGGTCTCATTTTTCTCCTCAGGTTGATTCCTTATTTCCCAATTCTCTAACCTCCCTTTGTGGTTCTTCCTTCCATATTGATGTGTTTGTGAAAAGCTATTGGAAATTCTATACCTGAAGTTTTTGGGTTTGTCTCTGAAAATGCTCCCCTTGAGACATGAGATACATTTTTTACTTGCGCACACACATACACACACACACACACACACAGAGCCCCCCCAAAATCACATACAGTGAAACTCTAGCACCCCATGACACTTTAGTCTTCATCTCTCAAACTGAGCTGAATTCGAAATGACAAACCTTTCTCACTTCTCTCTCAAAGTCAAAGTTCAGCCCGTATAAAGGACTGGGTGTAATATGAGTCTTTAACATTTCATGACAGCTCTCATCTCTTGGTGTTTCAAGCTTAAGATGAGTTCAGTACACATTGTTTCATCACTGCGGTACAAAACGGAGCCTGTCATAGCTTATTCTGGTCTGCTTTATATATATATATATTTTTATTTTAGTGTAGCAAATCAACCAAAAACATATGTTATTGCCATTGTATTTTAGCTGATTGCCGTTTTGGATCACATGTTTGTATTGTATATTTACTATGTTAACTTGGTTAAATAAAGTGTGCAGAATGGAAATGAAATATCAGTGCATCCTGTAGGGTAATTGTATTGTGTCCTATTAAAACTGGAATAAACATTTTGACATAAATGTTTATAAGAGCAGGCTTGGGAAGGACTAAGTGTAAAAAAAAACCCAACTGTGTCGGTAGTTCTGCTGAAGATTTAAAATTGTCTTTCAGTGATGTGAAACATGGAATTACAGTAAGTGCTAGACCTAAGAGGTAATCTACACACCACAGCAGGTGCTGTAAAATGAGTTAATGTGGCCCTTGTCTCTACAAGTGGCTTGATTTGATTTGCCAAGGTTCTGCCTTGAATTTCCTCACTAATTAAACTTGAATGAGCTCATTTACTGTACAAGGAGAGCATGGAGACGGAGAACCAAGTGAAATCACTTCCTCACATGTCTGTGTGCCTATTAGTCAGTTTTCCCCAGCCTTCCCTCTCCCTAATGCATCGTCTCTGCTCACTTTCTAATATTGTCCTAGAGGGCAATTGGTTTACAGCAGAAAATAAAGTAAACACTAAAACCCAGAGTAAAACCCATTGCTTAGGGGGATGAAGGAGTATTTGTATCAGTTTGCCTTCAGCTTGACAGCTGAACTGGGTCGTGTAGGCAAGCAGATGAGGAAAGTGTGTTACAGGATACACATGTACAAATAAAACATACAAATACAAGATTTGTCAAGTTTTCCGACGTTCGCATCCTGTTGTTTTGTGTCCAGATGGCGTGTGGTGGCAGATTGTTTATTATTTAGCAACACTAACACTGGACCATTAAATCTATAAAGCATTGTTTTATGTCCAATGCAAGTTACAGAATGGTTTTATAGTTGGGGAAAGGGTGTGCTTATGTGTGTGAGTATGTGAATAAGTATAGTTAGGGTTGGAAAACTAACAGTTGGTTATGGTGATAATCCTCTAGCTCGACCTCCACAGCCTTACCTTCTGCCCTGTGCCCACTACTTCCTGCAGCAGCGCTGAATGTCGCCATTGGATGTAAATCTTGAGGTGTGGAATTATCCAATACGGATATAACAGATACTTGGCTCATGATCAATGAGTATATTGATTTAATGATTATATCATAATCCCAGTTGTATGAACATAGACAGAGCACTCAAACAGGGCTTTATGGGTTCACCTCTCATCCAGGCAGAGTCTTACTACACATTTGCATAGTGCTTTATTCACTGCTGTGGCGCCATCAGTGGACAGTCAAGGCAGTGAGTCACTACCTGAGTGGAGCGAGTTATAACCTACTGTATAATGGTTGGCTAGGCGCGCAATTTGCATTTCCTTATTATTTAGCTGGTTACTGTGCTGACCTGTGACGGGCAAACAAGTGAAATAACGGGTCTCTGCGGACAAAGCATGCCAGAGGTCAGCTGTATAGATTCCACACAGCTACTGTTCCACTGGAGCAGAAACCTCCAGCCGAGCTTGGAGCATGTTTGTATTATGATCCAGCTCGTAAGCACACTGCTTTTCTTACACAAGCCGTTTTTATGGGCTCATCCCAGGTTGACTGTTTATGTATGTATGTATATATATATAAGTTTTTTTTCTCTCTCAAAAATAATCAAACAGTGAGCAACTTTTAAACTGGTATTGGTGTTTTTTTTTGTTATTTTTCTCAGTTACTTCATCCTGAACAAGAGAACAGGCTTCCTAATCATCAAGGAGAACGCTCCACCCGGCACCTACCAGTTCCAGGTCTGTGTCTCTGATGGCATCTGGCCAGACGCCGTCTCAACTGTCACAGTGCACGTCAGGGAGCTACGAGACGAGGCCATTTATAACTCGGGGTCCCTCCGTCTGGCAGGTGAGATTGACGCTACGCAGACACGCAAACAGTACCCCAAAGTTTTAGTCATGTCATGTCATTGCCAGCTCTGACCATTATATAGGAGTGTAAGCTCTTACTCTGAGACTGACCTTTCTACTCATAAAGACTAATTCAGATGTCCACAAACAGCTGTCTTGTCGAATATGTTTCATTTTCTGCTCCCGTGTCTCTTGTTTTGTTTTGACATTCATACTGTGCTTGACCCTTTTTGCTCGTGGCCTTCCAAGCGCTGTTCAACCATACGCATCGCTTGCTTCCTGCTGTCCTTGTGATTGATGGCCTGTGACACTCATGCTATTACAGCAATAAGTAGGACCTGTAGTGATACTAATAAGCTGATAAAAGCCAGCGTTGCTGAAAAGTTGTGCCCAAATTCTTCCCTGCTGACAAGGAAGTGTCGAGACTGTGGTCATTCTTTGCATACTTATCTCCGGTCGTGGAAAATTAATGAGTGCTGATTACTGTTTGCTCTAGTTGTTTGCAGTGTTTCAAAGGGCTTTGACACCCTCAGTTAAAGATGTTTCCTTAGCAAAAGATTACACCCATTATTAATCCCTCTGCCCTGACTCATGGGATCTCAGTACCCGTCAGCACACACACACACAGAAAAAGTCTGTTTCCATTACTTATGCCAGCAAAATAATTAGTCGAGAGGTTTTTGCTCAGCCAGCACATTCTCCTCACATGCTGAGCAGCATCCATCATTACCTGATGTACAACACATCGGCTGTCTGCTCAGAATTAAATTCGCTTTAGAGAAATGGGACATGGCTGACGGATTTTTATGATTTCACAGATATTGAAATAGAAGCAGAGCGGGAGGCCAGAGGGTGCACTCCGAAGACGGAAAGGGAGTAAAGGGAGAGAAAGGAAAAGGGATGGTAGGGAGAGTCAAGCCTTATAAAAGTAGATAAAAGGATTTGCTTCTCATTGTGAAAACAGGGCTGAGGTAAACTAATGTACACCGAACCCAGAGGCAGTACAGTGCATTTCAATATGTGCGTAAAAGAGATGAATCCATGTGCGAAATGTAGACTTGTGTTTATGATGAGAAATCAAAACCAAAGACTTGCTCAGTTAAACTCCTCTGAATTGTGCTATGTGCTTTTGTGATTACAACTGTATTTTTGTGATTGAAACTGTGTTTTTCATCAGTTTCATTTATAATAATAAGGTCAGGTTTGTCAACAACTTATCCCTGTGGGGTGGTCACTTCATTGAGAGTTTCTTAAATGGCTCGACTATCGTCAAAGTGCTGTTAGCTGCAGAATGTATTGATTTAATAGGCCCTGGTTGTTACTGAGGGACTTAAATTGAGAGCTAGAGAGAACTGGTGTGAGCCACAACTGTGAAGAGTATCAGAATCACTCAAACGCTTTTAACCGGCACTTCAACAATGAACAAACTTCCCAAAATTTGACAGTTGGAGGTCATAAAAGTAAATGTAATATCAAGGATTAATGACTTTGAGATCAACCTGAGGTTTAGACGAGCTAGCAAAATGGTATGTGTGTGTGTGTGGGATATGTACAGACGCCATTTCCAGGATTTTATTTTTCCTTGTGGAGCTTTGGAGTAAACAGTCTCATTGATTCTCAGTCTCGGGGATTATGAAAATATTCTACTTATAGCATTACTTACACCCTCCTTGACATTCTAAATCCCATTTCAAGAACAAATGTGGAATGCAATAAGGACGCACAAAGAAAGCACTAGTTAAATCTGCCTCGCTGAGATTAATTCTCCTGCTCTCATTCTCACTACGGATGGTAAAGGTAAAACGTGGTAAAGAAAAGTCCTTGAAACCTCCACATACTCTAACAGTAGCTTAGCATGACATACACAGTGCATACAGTATACTAATGGGGTTTGTGTTACACAATGAACAAATGCAGACTTTATTTACTTCCCCTGCCCTTTAAAGACTATCTTTGTTTCCACATCTGGCTCTTCCTTTGAGATATGTGCACAGCAGGATCAATTGCAAATATCTTGGTTTGCCACTGCAGGGATAATATGTGAGACACCTGAGGCTTCCTCCATACAGATCGTGTTGCCCTTGTTAGTGTTTCTATAGCTGAGAGTTTATGAGCCTAGTCTCCTGATATCCCATTAAAGGAGCTGAAATGTAAATACAACAACAAAATACCAATAAAACTAATTTCCTTATTTTCCATGTCTGTTCCATGTGGTTTTAATAAATGCAATGCAAGTTATGCAATGCATTGATTTGACTTTGTTTGTATCATGTCATATTTTTTTTTCCAATAAATCATTAAATCTATATCCTGTTTAAAAATAACACCATCACAATTTCCTTGATTTGTCAGACCAGCAGCCTAAAATGCAAATATTTTCCGTGTTCACTGTTATACGGTGGGGAAAGTGTGTGACTTCCTCTGCAAATAAGTGACTTTCCCTAAACATCCTCCTAAATTTTTAACTGATAATTGACTAGCGTTTGGGGTCTTGATTGAAAATCAGTTGAAAACGTGTGATCGTGTTTGTTGGATGGGAATCCATCACATTATGTCAGAAACTAAAATAAATCATGAATTGTAGTGTTTGTGTTTGTGAGTACAATGTGACGTCCACACAGTGCTGCACATAGCTTTCTTTTATTATGTCGAATTTCATGGGGGGTGTCAGCAGTTGCCTTTCAGTGACGATAGCATATTCTCTTCGAATCCCCTTGATGGAAACATTGTTGTTGATTGGTGGCTTAAAAAATCATTCAAGGTAGTGTTCAAGATATAAGGAGTCTTCAAAACTTGCTCTAAAGAACACTTTTTGTTCTTGTGTGTTTCCGTTATGCTAAACGGCGCAAAGACCGCCATCATGAGCCTACAGGCAGGAGCACAACTCCAACAACAAAGCTTCTGGGAAGGAGAAAGCGGCAGTGGATTGTGAGGTTGGATCAAAGCCAGGTGCAAGGGCTGCCAGTCTGCGTTAAGAGTTACTACCCTCTCCCACAGCCCCCCTCTCCCCCCTGACTGTCTCTCTGTCTGCCTGCGTCCTTGTTTCTCCTGCTGGACTGACTAATGGGAGCTGACATTAGCCTCGATCCCTCATGCTATATCCACTGAGCCCGTTCTGAGCCCCCTGTCTTGTCTCTTAATGCATAGTGCCTAGGCTCTGTCTCTCTATGCACTCACAAACTGAATCACCCTGGCCACCCCTTTATATATATATATATATATATATATATATATATATATATATATATATATATATAATTAAAGAGAGAGAGAGAGAGAGAGAGAGAGAGAGAGATGTGTGTGTGTGTTTGTGTATGTTTGTTACTATTCCTATGAGAACCAGTTTCAGTCTTTGAATGAAGATATTTTTGTGGCTTATGCTAGTTTTTGGTCCTTGATCTTTAACAGGATGCTTTGGGATTTGGACTCAAGTTAAAGAAGAGGTTCACTTGTTTTCAAGTAAAAAACCAAACACTCACATGCCCACGTGTACAATAAGACAAACTTTGATCTCTGTATGCGTTTAGTCTTCTCCATGTTGGGCTAGAATCCCCAGGCCCCAGATCCCTTCCTACTGTGCTTCTAATGTAGGAATAGGATATGAAATCCGTATTCGTTGTTCTTGTGCATTTTTCAGAGTTGCAGTCTTTTTTGCACCAAATTCCCCATCTGTGTTACTTTCCTCATACCACAGCGCAACAAGGAAACAATGTCTGTAAAGACACAAAAAGGGCTTTGGAAGTAACCCGGTTGAGTTGGTAAAGTTAGCTTTAGCTGTACCATTTTTAATATTCACAGTATAAGCAGAAAATGGTTCTGCATTAAGGGAGTTCTGCACAGGCATAATACTGAAATCCAAAGCCATCCTGTACCTGCATTTTTAACACCTTTCCCACTGCTAACTGTTAGCAGCTGTTTCCTCTCTAATGCAACACATGAGCCATGCCTTGTCTATCAGATTTTTCTGATCTTTGTTCATCTACTTGCAACACACGGCAGGCATGGATGCAAACAATTGGCACAGTCAGACAGAGAGAGAGAGAGAGAGAGAGAGAGAGCGAGCTCGTGTATTATAATAATCAAATCTGAGACTGAAGCTTTGCATGACAAAATGAGACCCAAACGCAACACTTGATGTGAAACCCTCCCTGCCTTAACTGTCTTGTCAAAGTAAAATGTTTTACTAAGGATTATATTCTTCAAAGCTGAATATATATATAAACTTAACATTTAACACTCCTGTAGAGCACAGCATAGAACAGTCAGTCCTATCAACACAGTAAAGTTAAGCAGATCATTACAAAAGGCTGAACAACGGATGAAAAGATCACTCCGCCCACTCACTTTTCTCTCAGACGTGCTGAAGAGTATCGACCGCAGCGCAGTGTGTGTTTGTGTGTGTGTGTTTGTTAGTTTGTGTGTGTGTGTGTGTGTGTGAGTGTGAGAGATATTAAACCCCTGTGCTTAATCGCAGCCTCCCTGTAGATGTAGACTCGTAGTCTACAGAGTTATTTTTTTGTGCCCAAACCTTAGTGGCGAGAGATCGGAAAGCTGAACACTTTTGTAAAGCAGTGGCAAATGATGGTGTCCTGCTGTTAGTAAATGTTTCTTCTCTGACGTACGTTCTCGAAGAGAGAACATACTGAAGCTAATTCTACAAGACCTTGTTTTGTTTATGTCTTCTTCTGGTCAGCACATGTCCACTCAAGTCCAGATCAGATTGTGGCAACCATCAAATGGGTCTGAAATAATTTATCTTTATTAATCAGAAAGAGTGTAAGATTTCATCTTTGGTCTGATCTCAGCCATTACTCATCAGAACTGTCCTTTAACTTGACGAGGCTCGTGGTTAATCAGTGGATCTTGTGTTTTACTTTTTCTCATGGACGTAACTCTGACAATGCTAGCAATATGTCTTTCTTACTATTAATGAGCATGATTAGATATTGAACCACAAATTGTCAAGAATGATATTACCTTCAACTGGCAGGTATTCAAATCCAACACTACCTTCACCTCGAAGGACACACACACACACACACAAAAACAGATATACAGTACAGACACAAAATAACCTTCCAAACAAAGGATTTTGTCAGCTAAAGTGAACTGTTTTTAATAATTTATCATCACCGCTCTAGTCTGGAGTGTTTTGGACTATATTTTAATTTAGCACTTGGACCCAGTTCGAAAATAATTGGATTTATCCTTGAACAGTAGTGGAAATAATGAGGCTACTTCTATAGTCTGCTGCTCCAATTGTGTGTGTGTGTGTTTTTCCCAGACATCACAGCGAAGGAGTTCATTCAACTGAGGGGGAAGCAGCGGAGCCGCTACGAGCTGCTGGTGGACTTCCTGTCTGAGATGCTCTCCGTTCCGCCTGACGACGTCAACATCTTTAGCCTAATGGATGTGAGGGAGCGAATGTTGGATGTTCGCTTTGCTGTGCATGGCGGCCCCTCCTTCCTGCAGCCTGAGAAAATGCACGGTTATCTGGCTGCTCACAAACAAAAGGTAGGTTCATTGTTCATGTCGTTAAGCCATTTTATCCATAGTGACATTTAAAAAGGACACAGTAAATTCAACCGGTGGTTTGTTGGCTGATCCGTTTCCGATCTGTATTTGCTCGACTGAAAATGCAGTCCATGAATGATGCTCAAATTCTACATAACATAACCTAACCAAAAGGAAAACCAGTGAATAAGTGTGCTGCAAAGCAAATGGATACTTCAAGCTGCAGGGAAACCCCACATGGGTGGAGAGTGAACCTTTATTTCTGCTTCCATCACACTTGCTGGTTGCAGGAAGCAGTTTTGCCTCTGGCAATGTTTTGACTGAAGCCTGCAAAAAACAAATCAAATACGTCAGTCACAAGGTGGGACATTGTCTCAGTTTGTTGGATGCGGAACTGACAGTCAAAATGCATCTAAGACTCACGCTGGACAGGAAACTCATTTTGGAAAAAAAAAACATACTGACATCCGTAAACGCTGTGAACAAACGCTGTCCATCATTCATAAACTCAAAGCACTTTCTGTTGTTTCCTTAACTTGTGATATTGCTCTAAAAAAAGCATGTTTTTTTTCTCCACTTTTTGTAAAAACAATCTACAGAACATTTAAACTCAACACCCACAGTTGGGCCAAAATTATTGACCTTAATCACTGACCAAAGAAGCAGGCAAGGTGCAGATAGAGGGAGTGAATGTGATTAAAACCCACTGCTTGTTGGTGCACATTTGGGCTTGCATATCCTGACACATAGATCAGGATGTCACTGCTGTGTTGCCTTGCATGGAAAACTGTAGGCACAAGTTTTTTTTCACATCCCTCCAAATTCAGTAATAAAGTGCTTACACACATACAGTACCTTACACTGTAACACATGATTCAGTGCACCTCCTTAACCTATATTCATGCATCTGGTAGCAGATTCAGGTCAGCAATGTGTGAAGGAGCCCAGTTTCTCGGATGCTTTGTATCGTCGACCTGCAAAGCGCCTCTTAACAAAGCACTAGCCTTTGTTTATCTAATGCAATATTAATCTCACCTGTTTCTACTACAGAATAACACGTTTTGCTTGTTGTTGCTGCCATACAGCAACAAAATATTCCCGACTTGCATAAAAAATGGCTCCCCAACACATCAAATTTTTTTTACATTTTTAAATTTTTTTTTTTTTTTTAACAATACAGATGCTTATTTGTCCTGACAACTTTCCCTATTTATTTTTGCACTATTTTGCACACAGTTGCATCTGACAGGGTGCCACAGCCAAGCTAGCATCAAAACTGTCTGAGAAAGATATGGATCGTGTCTCTCTAAAGAGCGAGAGCCAGCCTCGGCCTCCACACTCATCAGCGTCATCGCTTCCACATAACCGCTCTGTAAAGGATGCATAACTCAGCTTTTACATTTTGATTGACATTTTTTATAAGTGCCAGTTTGTGAGCATGATTCACATTTCCATGGCAACATGGAGACTCATGCCATCCTACAGCTTTTCTTCTGTTCATAAAAGACAATATGAATATTTATTTATAGATCCTGTCATCCTGCAGTCATCACAGGTTTTATTTCTCAGGTCATTGTTATCAAATTATTTTACTATTATCCATAAATAAATAAGTAATACATAATAATAATAATAATAAATAAGTTTTGTATAAATGTAAACACTAGTGGAGCGTGTAGAATGATGCATGCAGAATGGTGTTATTCACGTATGTATACTTACTACATGTATTCCCCCTCACTGATGTTACACATGTTAAATTACACATAGAGACTTGATGTACCAGTCGCCCTGAATAGTGTTATAAATAATATATATTGTATTATCACTGCGTGTCTACGTTTGGTTTGCAGTGGAACAAAAGAAAGTAGCTTGGACAAAATGGTCGGTAACCTTTTAGAAGTAAGTAGAAGAAATGCCTGAATTGCAGTGATACTTCAAGCAGACCATTGTGTCTTAAATAGTATCACAGGTGTTTTCAGTCTTTCATTCACTCATGCAGCTGCTTTAAAGGACAAAATGAGTCACAAATGAGTCATTCTGGTGTTGTGCGCCACTGTGTGCATCACATTGAACATGGAAAATGGAAGTAAAAGTGGTCTGAAGGGGTTAGAAAAAAAAAGGTAATAACCAAGCCTGGTAAATGTAAAGGTTACAAGACCATCTCCAAAGAGCTTGATGTTCCTGTGCCCACTGCTGCCAATATTATTAAGACGTTTAAGGCCCATAGAACTGAAGCAAACACCTCTGGACATGAGCACGAGATTGAACAGAAGAATTGCTCGAACAGTCAAGAACCAAGGAAAACTTCTGTACAGATCCAAGCTGATCTTCAAGTTCAATGTACAATAGTTTCAGGTCGCACCATCCGTCGCTGTCTGAATAAAAATGGACTCCATGGTGAAAAGATCCACTTCTAAGAGGGAGACTGGACGAGCCACAGTCCTTCCAGGAGGATGTGTTTTGGACAGATGAAACAAAATTAGAGCTTTTTGGTAAATCACACCAACCATATATTTATAGAAGAAAAAATAAAACCTTCAAAGAAAGTTATTCAGTGCTTACCGTGAAACATGGAGGAGGCTCAGTGATGTTCTGGGGTTGCTTTGCCTCAGGCACTGGGTGCCTTTAATCTGTGCATGGCACAGTGAAATCAGAAGACTATCAAGGCATTTTGGAGCCAAAATACAACCCAGTGTCAGAAAGCCGTGTCTCAGTCGCAGGTCTACAAGCGGGATAATGACCCTGAACATGGATCAAAAAGCACCCGAGAGTGGATGAGAAGAAAACACTGGATTGGATGACTGCAATTATTGCCTCCAAAGGCTATGCTGAACCTGTGCAAAATAATAACTTAAGAGTACTGATATTTTTGGCCATTTTCTTTTGGCCGTTTCTTTTATTATTTTAAAAAAAATAAAATAAAGCTCACCGGATTATAAGGCGCAGTATCAATTAACATGTCAATTGCTGTCATTGTCCACACATAAGGCGCATCGGATTATAAGACGCAATAAGCGAAAACAAAACATGTGTCGGATAAGTGGAACTTTATTCAACTAATTTACAATAATTCTCAGTTGTAGGTTAACACAAAAATCCAACTTTAAGTGGGCGATTTCCGCATCAAACATGCCCGGATCCCTCTCAACATTGTGTAGTTTTAACTAGTGGTGGGCCTTTAACGGCGTTAACACGCTGCGATAATGTGAGGCTCTTATCGAGCGATATAAAAAATACAGCCGATAATCTATTATCAAAATTGGGTTTGGAGCTGGGTCCTATTATAGGCAAACTGATGACTTTCAACTTGATATTTTAGCACGGATGTATATGTATTTGCACTGTAGGGGCCGAGAACTAGTTTTTGAACCTCTACGCGTCTGACTGAACGATTCCTGCTACAGGTGCAGTAGCACGGACATTAAGCTTTTCAAAATAAAAGTTCCTCTTACCACAGTGCATAGAAAGGCATATACACTCACCGGCCACTTTATTAGGTACACCTGTCCAACTGCTCGTTAACACTTAATTTCTAATCAGCCAATCATAACCTTTTATGGGGTTATTTACACTAAGGTTGTGTGCAACTTATTTACTGTAAGAGTTCTTCAAGTCTCAAATACCACCTAAACGCAAAGCATCCCTTTGCTGTAAGCAGTCAGTGATGCATTTTGCAAACTGATGCATTTTGGCTCCTGTTCTAATGCATCCTCTGGCTTAAGAAACCCGTTCTCAAAGACTTACTTTTGCGCAGTACTTAGGTATTTCACATTCTGAACGAGCCATTTTCTATATCTAATTAATTAATTAATTTGATCTAGAAAACTAGATTAATTTATTAATCTAGATTAATCTATGCCCACCACTAGTTTTAACTCAAAAATACAAAACCGTTGTTCAGAGTTTAACAGTTGGGTGATTTTAGGATCCAGCAGCCTGAGTCCCTCTCGTCATTATCTGAGTCAGTCTCGCTGCTGTCACCGGGCTGTTCAGTGATGATTCCGGCCTCTGAAAGGCTCCTGACTCGCAAAGTAATACGTTATTAGCTGTAATGTGTACAATATAAAATCGGTTCGAGGTTAGTAAACACAACCAAAGGTCATACATAAGGCGCACTGGATATTTTTGAGAAAATTTATTGATTTAATGCCTCTATAGTCCGAAAAATACGGTATGTTAAGTTGTAAATCAAAAGCAAAGTTTCAGTCATATTAAGTGTGAAGTATAAAATTCATGGATATCATGTACTTTAGTCAGTTTCAACTCAATACAGAAAATGATGTTGTTTTTTTTAAATGGTGGAAGGGTGCCATTATTTCCAGCCGCGTCTGTAATTACACATACAGTAGTTTATAGGCTCGTGCTCAGGCTGCTGTGTTTCTGTTATGTTTTTATGAAAACCTTTATGTACCACATCTCACTGTTTTATATCGTAGGGGCCAACAAACAACTGTTTTGTCTAAGAGCTTGGGTGCACTTGAATAACATCACACATGTGGCGAGCATAATTACATACTTGTTTTGTTTCTACATGAAAAGAATGTGATTAGAATATGCAGTTGCTGCTGCCTTGCAAGGTCGACACCAGTCTTCCTGTTTTCTTTTATTGAAACAGTTAGAAAATAGCCAGCTTAAAAAAAACATAAACGGTTAATGTATAGAATGTGGCTACTATACATGTATTCTTGTTATAATAACATTCCTCATGTCTTTTAAAGATAATAATCATGTCATTCAAAACTTGAGCTATGAGTATTGATGATTAAGATGATCTGAGCAACATTGATGTCACAAACTGACGCCCTCAAAGCAATAATGTGCTAGATGGTGTGTACCATGTGTAATTTATACTTACTTTGCAACTAAAGATACCGAGCCGCCTACTACATACCATACGACTCCTACGTACAACACATAACCAGCATTGTTAGGCACCTTTGAACAGAAAAAAAAAATCTAATAGTTCACTCTGAAATGGAAGTCCTTTGATGTTAGCAGAAGTATGTGCTGCATGTAGGTGACAAAGGAGGAAAACAGAGTTTGTGTAGCACTTGGACGTTTTAGGCAGATGAAAAGCAGGCGTAAAAATGTTTAGTCCACCATTCTTTCCAAGTGCCAGCGGTGAGCGTGAATGATCCCCCTCTGGGTGTGGAAGTGCTTTGAGAGCAGCTCTCTTCACCAGCTGGTTGTTCTCAACCAGATTTTGGTCAGAGTCAGTGTTACCTCTCCATCAGATCTGAACGATGTTTGTTCAGTTTGATTCAGCCACTCTATGCACAGCAGGCGTAAAATAACCTACGGTCACACCGATGGTGCATTCAGAAAGTATTTACAACTGTTTTTTATTCTTTTGGGTCTTGAGCACATTTGACTTTTAGAGTTAAAGATATTTGATGCTGGTCACAGCAGTACAGTACTTTTTAATATATATTCCATGTGGGACACTGACCTTAAACATACAGACAAGACAAACTAGATGTATTTCTTAAATTATCATGTTTCTCACTTGCTGAGGACAAAGTAGACACCCAATAAACAAGTAGAGTGGAGATAGTCAGGCAGAGCATCACCAGCTTCTCTGTGGGCTGTCATTCACTGTCAAGAGTTTGGAACCAAATATCTTTTAGATTTTATTGTATCTGCATCTTATTTACAGTATGCATCACACTACCTTATTACAAAAAGACCAAGAGCTATACACACACTGCCGGCTAACTTTGATTTCATTGGACAGTGTGGATTAACGTGTGTGTCGCAGGATGACTTTTTGATATATTAAGCAAGTTGGATCTAATATTCTTTAATTATGCCTGATTCATCTACCAAATCCCACATCAACTCACTGTCAGGACAAAGCCTGAATAGTTGGTCTGTATGGACCTCCTGTGGTGAACATTTTTGACTTGTTTTAGTGTCACTGATCTATACTTGTCTCCACAGGTCATCCTCCATGTGGAATATACTCACAAACCATTTCTGTTACTGAGCACACAGTGAAATTGGCCTGATTTAGGACATTGTCCTGGATGGTTATTTCTGGGCCAAACCAGGCAAAAACACCCTGCTATTTCAACTTATTCATAGTCCATGAGCGTGAAACATCCTTTTAAATCCAACCCAATTTGACTTTTACAGAAATGCAGAAAGTGTGGATTATGTCTGTAATGCTTTGGCTGAAAGAAAGAAACGAAAAGGAAAAAAAAAAAAAAACTCCACCAGAACTGTGCTTTGTCAAATTGTCTTAATAAATGATATTTTACCCACACACCACAAGAGTGGACAGGGCAAGAAAAAAATCACATCATTAGTATATGGTAGAGTTTGTGAAACCAAACATTCGACTCCATCACACTTACGCTCAATGGCCACTGGCTACAGTCACACCTGATTTCACGTTTCAGAAGTCTGACTGGAAGTAGGAGACCTGTGTCTGTGCATGTACTTGTCTGTGTGTGTGTGTGCGTGCGTGTGTGTGTGTGGAGAGAAAGACGGATTGTATGCATTTCACTGGCGGGGAGAGACAGAGCGAGAGAGAGCTGACCCGGGGTCTTCAGAGGGAATGGTGAGCAAGCCTGTATTTGCATATGTACGTCTGTTAGGCGAGAAACAGTACAAGTCCAATGTCCGGTCATGGTCACGCTGATCAGTTTAGTTTAATCACCGCATCTCACTCAACTTCTTTTCCCAGGCACCCTTTCTACGTTTCATGGGACTGTTGTCGGTGAAGAAAAGAGGCGAAAGATAAGAGGTGCAAAGCAAAGCATGCACATAATATATAAATAAAGTTTGAAGGTGAGAGAAAGCATGGCCACGGAGAAAAAGACCTGTAATCGGAGAGGTAGCTGAGGCTTTCAGGTGTGATTTGTGAGGAGAGTGCGCAGCGTTTCATCTGAATTCCGCCAGGTTCTCCGGAGAAGACATTGATCAGAATGAGATGTGAAGCGTGGCGAGGGAGAGGATGAACGTGAGTCGGAGAGATAGTGGAGGAGGCGAGAGGTGGTGGTGGGGTGGGGTGGGGGCGCAGAGGATGAAGCAGCGCTTATTATTAATGTTCTCAATTCTCCTGTAAAGCCTCAGAAGTAGGAGATTTTAAAAAAAGTAAAATCTTTATTCCCTGTGTCTCTCTATTTCTCCCTACTCTACTTCAATAATGGAACGTATCCCTCAGTGTTTTCAATCCAGCGTGCGCTACTTGACTTTTAATGATTCTACATTGGTTTTTCGACTTTTTAAAAATCATTGGTATGGCTCTCAGAATACCAAGGTTCATCTAGTCATTATATTAATGTGACCCTAAGGGGAATGGAGAGGATTGTGAAGCTTCTCAGCTCATTGGAACAATAGTCCAAGGAACAATACATTCCTCTAGTCCTTTGTTGCTTGTTATACACACTGCCTTTAAGAAGATTCAATGTATGCGTCTCTGTATATTTCTGCAACAGTTGGAAGACCGTATACAAAAGATGGCACATTCCAATGTCCTTTGAGCCATTTACGATTAGAGGATTAAGAGACTCTAATTGAAGATGATGTGTTTTCAAAAAAAAAAATACATTTAGACTTAGTATAGAGCAGGGAGTTATATTTCAAAATAAAATCTTACTATAGAGGAATGACAGAGGAATTCAAAGCACGGGGAAAAAGTTAATAATTTAAAAATGCTTCCTTGGTGTATCAAACAAATGAGGAGAAAAAACCCCCAAAAACAAATAATCAACAAATAAGTGTGAATAACCCCTCTTTGTGGCATCACTGAATAGTCACTATAGTAATTGTCCTGCATGTATGGTTTGGTGTAGAGCTGCCAAACACTGATTAAAAGTGATTCTCAGGTGGACGTATCTGGTCTCCACCTACTGTTTTACAACAACCAAACCAAATACTGTCTGTACTCCCGGCGTCTGCTGCCCCCACCCGTCAATCTTTCCCCTTCACTCCCACCTCCTCCCGTTGTTTTCCTCCCGAGTGTCTCCAATTGGCTTTTAATGTCAAGCAGCTCAAGGATCCATTACCCTCTGTGCTGGGAAGGATACGGCAAAGACGTTGACCTACAGTACATCAAAGAGAAACCCTTTTGATCTGACTTCATGTGTTTTATTGTAAACTCGTTAATGGATAAGACTGGCGTTATTTTCTTTTATTATTTTAACCAAAAATAATACCAAAAGCAAAAATTACATTATCCTGCTTTAATTATTTAAAGAATGTGTCATTAAAGGCGATTGTATTGTTGGTAATGTTGGTTTTGATCCCTTTATGGGAGCAACTTCATGCAAATTATAACAAGAAAGGCTATTCTAGAAGCATCTAATAAGTATTTTTACTTTATGTAGTAGAGCTATGCCAGTTAGCATTGAAAGTAGCCTCCATAGTGTATGTCGCCTGTGATAATGGCAGCTGAAGTGACGCTGATTGTAGTCCAACAATGTGCTCTTGTTAGTTAGCTACCTAGCAGAAGAACCATTGTGGAAATTAAAAAACTGAAGTGTTTTTGGCAATTACCAAACAGCGTTGGGTGCATTACCGCCACCCTAAAGCAGCCTGCACTGATTTAGCATTTAGCCCAGGAAAAATTGATTGTAGTCAGATTTGTAACGTGACACATACACAGACGGACAGACAAATTAAAGGAAAACCCAACATAAAGTCTTTTGGTTGTGGTGTTGGTCCACCATATGCTGCTGGAACAGCTTTAATGCACCTTGGTATTGATTCTGCAAGTCTCTGGAGGGAAGGACATTTTAATTTAATTTATCACCTGTATATGCCTAAATGTAAGGGAAAGTGTATTAAATCACATTTGGTACTGTAGTACAGATATTAGAAAGTTGAAATGTAACTGAAACTGGAGTCTTGGTTGCCAAGGAGCCTATAAAGATCACTGATGCAGACACACAAACATATATTGAGCAGTATACAGTGAATTAGAAGGAAGTACAGAAGCAGTGATGCATGTTGTAGATGTCTAAGACACAAAGATAAATGCTTGCACACATGAACGTTTATACGACTAATAATAATTACAGATAGGGTTATAAAGCACAGCAGAGAAGTGCCCCAGAAAGAGTAATGCAGCCACAAATTCTGTATATCTTCAGTACTGTGTACTGCTGGGTTTGAAATTCAAGCAAGCAAATCAAACTGGCACCAGCTAAAAAAAGGACAGTAAGCCAACAGAGATACATGGACATAAACACAAAACTATGATGTTATGGTGAATGGGTGAAAAAAAAATAACGCTATGTATCGATAATGAAGGAAAAAATAAAATCTGAACAAGATTATACAAACAACAATAATGTCAAGGGAAACATCTGCCCATTTTCACCATTAGGATGAACTAATAATGTTACAGGTAGTATAAATGAAAGCAGGTAATTTTTTTAATAGAAAAAGCTACTGTTGATTTAGGCCAATGTACAGAGTTTAAAGCTCAAATGATATGAGACGGTAATCAGCAATAACACAGCTCCATACAACATAACCTGTATCAAAGCAACATCTACTGCAGCACAGGCCATTCAGGGGAATAAGTGTAATAGATATAACCTGCATGGTTAGTGAGCGCAGTGCAGCCGCACTGAATGAGGTCCAATCAGTCCAGAACATTGAGCATGAAATGACCCTCTTTTGGTTCAACACTGGTCACATCAAGTGTGTCTGTGTGTGCATGACCTTGCGCATGTCTCCTCTATAGTGTGTGCATGTGTGTGTGTGTGTGTGTGTGTGTGTGTGTGTTTAAACTCTGTAAAAATCTACTTGACCAGTGTCACTCCAGCCAAGGACAGCATGCACATGAGCACACGCACACATGCACAGATACATATTGAATTTCCATTTTCATTTTCCCTTCCAGTGCTTTATCAAACTGCTCAACCTACAGAGTCATAGTTTCCTCTCTGCCTCATCACCGTTTAGCCCACTTCTTCAGGAACTAGTGCAGAAAAACACTCTACTGTAATACATTCACATCAGCATTCTGTTGTTTGAGTGTGTGATGGTAGTGTTATTTATTGGTTTATGTAAACAACATAATTAGACACAATTACCTACACTATATTGCCATTTTTTGGCCACCTGCCTTGACTCATATGAGCTTAAGTGCCATCCCATTCCTTACCCATAGGGTTCAGTATGATGTCGGCCCACCTTTTGCAAGTATTACAGCTTCAACTATTCTGGGAAGGCTGTCCACAAGGTTGCGTAGTGTGTTTATAGGAATTTTCAACCATTCTTCCAAAAGCGCATTGGTGAGGTCACACACTGATGTTGATAGAGAAGGCCTGGCTCTCAGTCTCCGCTCTAATTCATCCCAAAGGTGTTCTACCGGGTTCAGGTCATATATATATAGTCATAGAATATAGTGTATTTATGAGTTTACAAAATGATATATATCATACTGTGTCCAAATTGCCTTTGCATTGTTCCTTTACAAAACTGAAGGTAATTGTATGAGATCAACTATATTTGTTTCAGAAAACCAGAATCACATTCAAGTATTTCACTGAAAACTTAAATTAGGTTTCGGTTTAGGATAAGTTTATCACTTCATCCATATTCACTAACATCAATATAGATGAAGTGATATAAATTGACTTATACAGGTAATATATTCCATACACAGGAGACTGTAGCTTACCTGAAAAGTAATGTTGATGCACACACAGAAGGTCAAAAACACTTTCATGTTTAAGCTTGCCTGGAGTCATTTTGGTGATTTCCAGCCAGTGTGACGTGGCAAATAAGCTTAAGATCAGTCACATTTTCCACATTGAGTTCTGTCTGCTGGATGTTTGGACCACTGCTTCAATCCTCATGCAGAAAGGGCATGTCTAGTTCCAGAAAAGTAGACAAAGGAAAGCCCAAAACAAGTGGTGTTGTATTGTTGTTGTTAGGTCAGGTAATTTCTAAAGTGATGTTTTAAAATGGTGCTTTAAGTGATAATTAAAATACATACATATATTTGAAAGCACTAATGCACCACTGCAGAGACCGGGGTTCATTTCCTTCACAGTGCTACCAGCCTGTCAAGGTTTATTGATTGAACACAGTTGGCTGTGTTTGTGGGTAGGAAGCTGGTGATGCATCATTGTCGCTGCTGGAGCAACTTTTACTTGCTGTAATATCATGACACTCATGGTAAATTGCTGGGACTTAACAGCTGTATACAAAACCTATAGAGGGCGTGGTGGTCCTCCCCCAAAATATATTATGTGGACAGCTCAGTTTAAAAACAAATCTAAAATGCCAGAAAATAATACAGTTTGAAAGAATGAAGAACACAGATATGAGTCACTATCAGTCATTCCTCCTGTCCTCTGTCCTCCTCTCTGCAGCTGGTAAAGTCAGGAGGGGCTGCCAGTAGCTGACTTTACAAGAATTTTAAAATTTGTATTAAACTAGGATACAGGCTACATACAGACAGCTTCCCTTTAGCTTCGTCATAACAATTTGCTATTATCTCAATCAGCGCATTGCCGGAAGACTGTGGAAAATGCAGGTTGACTATATCGCTTTTCCACGTTTCTCCTTGTTCAACTTAAGTAAAACGTCATCTTTCACTGCCCCTGGTTTACTCTGTCCACCACAGTGTGTGTGTGTGGTGGTAAAACTCTGACACAGACAGCAGAACAGAGGACTGAAGCAGCTCGACCATAAATGACAGCAAAGGTCGGTAGAGACTCTCAGCATAGTTTTCCGGCTACGTTTAGGCACTTCACCTACGTCTCATAATGGTAGGAAAAACCCTGCAAGCACAACATCCAATGCGGAAACTCCAACGCTTGGCTGCTTCACTAATGATGCAGCTTTATCACTCAGTCAGTCAGCGACATACCTGTGTTTAGGGCTGGCCCCCACTGTTGTGGTCCAGGCAAAAAAAATATTGTGCCTGAAGTGTTTGTTCCCATAATAACACAATTAAATCTCCCAAACATTTGGATTAATTTAACCCAGAAAAGCTCTTACTTTGACCTGTAACCATCATCTGTGTTTCTCTCCCTCTGTCCAGCTCCAGTCATTCCTGCAGGTCAGCGTGTCCCAGGTCCGAGTGGACGAGTGTCCCAGTTCGGAGTGTGGCGGGGCCGGCGGCTGCACCAATGTTTTGAATGTGCGGGACACACCCACCGTGGTGGATTGTGGGACTATGAGTCTCGTGTCTGTGACAGTGGAGACCACAGCTGTGTGCTCCTGCCCAGGCAGAGAGCAGTCCCATCAGCCCTGCACCGCATATCCCAGAAACCCCTGCTTCAATGGTGGCATATGTGTGGATACTCAGCATGGCTACAGGTGAGTTGAAAATGAAAAGGGGAACCCAGATTTTCTCTGTCACATTGGACATATGCATTTTACCTTAACCATTTGTAGGAAGAAGAACTGAAATCTGACTAAAGCAAGAAAAAAAAAAACATCAAATTATTACATGAATTCAGTGATGCAATATTCAGTAACAGTTACATATACAGTAATGTTAGTGTATCATTAGTGAAATTATGCTTTTTGCTTTCATCAAATTCCTCCACAGAAAGAAAATATGATATCCAATCCTTCATTCTGTCTCTACAAAGCGTTTCTATATTGTTGACTGTTTTTATCTTCCTCAAGAAAATCACCCGACCAAATTATACTATGAAACTATGAAATGATATTAATATCTCAGTGAATGCCATGAATGTAGTTGTGGTTTAGGAGGCCAACAGATTGAGACAGAGTGAGCTGAGACAATAGGAGTAATTATTATATAGGAGGGCTGGTGATGGAAAATCACAGAGTGCAAAGTGTAATTTTGGCCGTGATAGTACAGTTGGGTAGAACCATCTTTGTGTGCATGTGTGTGTTTCTCTTGGTTTGTGGTTTTAAAGATTGAAGTTGCAGTCATCTAGGGAACTCATTTAACACTTCAGGCTGTTCTTTTGATTTTGTAACTAGAAGATCTTTTTCTCTTTCACTTTCCTGTTGTACTTCGTCGTCTCCTCGCTTTGGTGCTTAAATTGTGAGATTTAATTATTTTAACCTTTGTCTTTATCCTCATGCTTGTGTTTAATAGTATCTTTTTGCACTGCCCTCTTAGCCTTAAACTTGAAGCCTCATTAATAGAGTATGAAGTCAAGGAGCCCAATGGATCTCCCTGGTGGAAAACTGCAGTACCACAAAATGGTTGTCAGTACTCTGCAGATTGCAGTAGAGTTGCTTGAACAGTAATTCATCAGTAAATAGTCATGCATTGTCATCATCTGAATTTAGCAAAGGAAAGAAGATATTTAGAAATGCTGAAGTTCAGTTATGTTCCCTTAATTAACCTCATTAGCATAGTGCGATTACAACAAGAAAATCAGTACACTACAGCTGTCTAAAATCAGTGTATCTTTTTGTGCAGCATTACCCTGCAGGGGAAGGATGCCATGAGTGCAATTAGTCCATCAATATGGCGTTGCATATGGCCGATTGGTGTGTTGCCACGCAGCAGTGTTTTGCTATAGTACCCAGCGCTCTTTCACCAGAGAAGAGCTCATGAACATAAGGGGAACAACTCCTGTTGATTTATTTCCCAACTTTCTCATCCCATCTATGGAATTGCTGGACATTTAGGCCAGAGGTGCACTCACACTCATAGCGAGTCAGCACAGGAGAGGGAGAGGAGAGGGAGGGGTCCACCGATGCGGACAACACACTCCGTTATGGGGAATATATTTCCCTCTGATGTCCGATCACTGTGCAACAAACTAGATGAACTCCAGCTTCCGGTGTGAAGGAACAGAGACTTTTCTTCGTCTTCTGTTTTGTACTTCACAGAAACTTGGCTTTGATTAATGGCGGACTCTTTGCTGCAGCTGGCGGGCTTCCAGCTGTTCATAGTGAATTGTGACACAGCGCTGACCGATAAAACGCAAAGAGGGGTATCTGTTTTTACATTAACAATGGCCGGTCTAAAGACATGACGGTGATCCTGCAGCACTGTTTCTCTGTTCTGGAAACTTTTATTATCCACTGCAAACCCTGTTATTCCCCCCTGTGAGTTAGCTCCATTCATTCATTTTGGTTGCTGTTTATATCCACCACAAGAGGCACAGCACTTTTACTGCCACTTTGAAAGACAATGCAGACCTGACCCCATCCCCTGTTACTCCAACCATCAGCCCCAGATTACCAACCCTTCCTCCCCCACATCAGCAGTAGCCTGGGTCTTTGTGCAACTGCCTACCTCTGAGGACCACTCTCCCTTTCAACACTTCTTTCCATTTGGGAGAGGGACGTCAGCAGGTTTTCACAACGGCCGGCCAATCGGGCTCAGACATTGTCCTCAGTGTTTAGGCGAGCAGTGGCGCCTGGATAGTTTGTCCATCTTTTGCGCTGATTAATTTACTCATACTGGGCTTTTACTAGCAAAGCTTTTATTGACTTACAGTAATGTAATGTGTGTCAACTTAGGTAGCCTACCTCGCCTGGCTGTCTGTCTCTCCTCTGCTCTACACACATGGAGGCCTCAGCCCTGCCCACAGAAATACCAGAGGAGTGTCATGTGACTTCTACCATCAATGACAGCAAAGATTCTTACTAGTTTCTGACCGGAGTTTCATTATTTATTTACTTTTTATTCAACATCTCTGTGGTCATGTAGTCTTTTGAGCACCTTGTACTGTGGGGGGGGGGTGAACCTCTGGTGCAGATTCATATTCATGTGCTGGATGTGCTACCATCTGTGCAATAGATGCCTTTAAATTTGATAAATCTGTAGTGTTTTTATGATTATTTGTTTTTTGGTAACTATTCATAATATCCATAAGTATGATTACTTATCAAGCCATACGAAAAGCTAGGTGCTTACCATAGACATATACTTCCTTACTAAAGATGTAAATCTTTAAAATTAGGTCACGAAGCCAGTTCCATTTTTAAAAGTGTAGTTCTCGGCAAACATTACTTTAGCAGGACTAGTACCTTTGTTGGGGATTTGGTGCTCTTGTGAGTATTTCTGGCAGCAGGAGGGTATATGTGGGATAGACTCAAAATAAACTACACTATGTGTTCATGGTAATGAGGGAACATGTCACCTAGTGCAACGGCGTGGCTCCTTGATGTGTTTTTAATAGATAACAATGGAGATTGATGGCACAGAGGAATACGATATATAAAGCTTTAGCAATACTTGTTTAGGATCAGTTTATTGTTGGTTTCTTCTTAGGGTCGTAGAATGAAAGAGTAGCACACATATGGACAGGTATATGAAGGCTTGTGGAAAGTCCAGATTTAACTGAGGCCACTCATTCAACTTGAGCCTAAAGAGAGAAGCCATCAAAATCTTTATGTTAACACACCAGTTCATGCAATTTCCTGTAATATTAGCACAAAGATTTTCCCAAAATGAAAGACATGAAATCTTAGCTATTTGAGGAGCTTAAATATCAAATGTCATATCAAAGATAGTGGTGCACTAATTGGAATGACATTAAAGAATGAATAAGCTCAGAGACATTGGATATGTTTGTATGGCTAATACATAGGTGTGGCTGTAAGCCTCTGTACTGCTTAGGTAATCCTACAGCTTGTGTGCAGGGTCAGGTTGGCAGAGTAGACATAAAAGATGTATAGAAAACCCAAGCAGCTGTCATTGAAAAAGAAAGCACACACTGAGATTACAAGATCAGTAAACACCTGAAGAAGGCTGTTTGTGCTCCATTTTAACATGCATTATCTGTTTCAGAATTTCATCATACCCATCTGAAGGTTGTACACCTTAGATTCTTCTTGTAGTGTTAGTTTTATGCCAGACATGGAGAATTCCCAGCGCTGCATCCTCGGTGGTCTGCTACCTGGCCTCCAGACATACGAAGCAGGGGAATGTGGGATGTGTTGTCTGGTTATTTAGAGTGAATTAAGGACCTGACTCGAAGGACACCCTCATTAGATTATTATACTTATTTATTGTATTATTTAATGTCTGTGCTTGTTTTATGCTGCCTACTTTATGTTTGCTTTTTGCTCCTATGGGTGCTTATTTTTGTGAGGTGAGATTCATTTGTTTTATTTTACAAATAAATACATTCATATTAAAATCAAATTAAGCATGAAACACTAAGCTACCGGCATGGCTAATGCTTTTTTTTATAGACATAGTACAAAGGACCTCAAAGGTATGAAATGGAGACCACTTATCACATCCAGTGTGTTTTTGAATCTAAACTCAAGAATTGTAGGTACATTCTCATACAAAACCTAGGAAAGGAGTTTGACTCCAGCTTAGTGCAGTGGTGTCTTTGCAGATGAACAAAGGCTGCTATGGTGTTGAATGGGAAGGGGAGCAAGGGAATAGAGGGAAGAGAAAGGAATTAGAAGGAAATTAAAGGAGAGAAGATAACCTCAGACCATATGCTTTTGAGACGGTGCCTGAGAGATCAAGGCGCAATGCCTATGTTGTTGTGTGTTAGTGTGTTCGTGCTATGTTTAGTTTAGAGGCAAACTGTCTTGATGTCGGAGATTAAAAATTTTGAAGGAAATGAACACATCAAAACAAACGACCTTCCCAGTACCGCTGAAGGAAGCTTTTAATAAATACTATGGCAGCAAAAGCTGTGATAATCCCATCAATGCTGATTTTGCTCATTAACAGCAGAACATGTTGTTTCTCACCGGCGTGTTTGAAACTTTATTTTATTATTAGGTTGAATGAAAATGAAGTTGAAATTAATGTTTTTTTTTATTCATGCTATAGGGAATTTCTTAACCCGATTGCACTTGTTAACAGCTGTTAAAAGCTGAAAAAAAGTTTGAATGAACTCTTAGCTACAGTATGAGGCATGAAGAGTGCAGTTACCCTTTAATGAAACAAACTAAACATACAGACCTTCAAATATTGTCTACATGTATCCAATGGTGGCATAGCTAGAGCTGATGTCAGAGGCTTGTATGGACTGAGAGAGCAGAAAATGTAGATGGGGAAAGAAATACAGAGAATGAATGCAGAGGCTGAGAAGGTCAGATGTGAATGGCAACCATCTAGCTGGGAGAGCAGGTTCCTGTTTACGTAAGCAATTGATTAATATAAAATGGTAATGGGAGGTAGGACAATGGAGGCAGGTGACTAGTTTGATGAAGAAGTTGATTCTTGCTAAGTAGGTCTGGATGGTGGAGGACTAGATTTTTTGCCTTGAAACAATTCTAGCTAGTTAGGCTGAGAGAGAGCTTGGGGGAGGCTGTTAAGGATCGCTTCTTGTAAAGTGTTACTACTATCTTTTTTTCCTTTTTTTACATTGCACATTAATATAAATCAGCCAACATTGAGGTGATTTCCAACTGCATTATCACTGGCAAAACTCAATATGCATGCAGTGACTGAGACAGTGTGTGTGTAGCAGGTACAAAATCCTACTCGCATTGCGTCATTGTGTCTAGTGTATTTCGAAGGCTATAGAGGTTTGAGTATAAGGGATGAGTATGGACTTCCTAGACCATTCATTCCCACAAAGAATGGCAGCTATGAGAATGGAGTGAAGTGAAGCCTGGATGAAGGAAAGCAGGAAAACCTGGATGTGCTCGGCCGGGGTGATGAAGAAGAAGAAGAAGGAAATGGCTGATGATGTAGGCTGTGGCAGCAGAGGCTCTGTGACATCATGCCTGACCACACTAGCGGTGGTTGGCTCTGCTGTATTGATGGAAGTTGAATATAGTTAAAACAGTGTGGCTTTATTGTCACTGTGGTGAAAAGGAATGCCTTTTCCTTCAGGGAATGTCAGAGGACAACTCCGCTGGGATTTCAAATAAATCATCATACGGATCGCTGTCTCAATCGGGTGAAGTGTTCCACCGTTGGTGATCCATCGCAAGTTGATTTAGGTGAAATTTCAGCATTTGTTCAACTTTAATAATATCAAGAATTTCAGAATGATGCATGGTTTGTCTGTTCGCGAGAGATCTGAGAGTAATGGGGCATGATGGGTTGAGACATAAGTAGGCAGGTGATTAGAGATTGTGCCGAACCCAAGTTAACCAATTAACTTCATTTAATTGTATATATGTATCAGCAAAATGTTCATGTTTGATGATTTTCCATACATTATCAACTCGTGGCCCCTAAAGCATCTATGGTTTGAATTGCTAATGCGAAATTATTTAATGTGGATTAGAGGTCCTCACAGTCCCTTTGCTTTCTGCGACCACAGTCAGACCAGTGGCCTGGGATCTTGATATGTAGGACAGGCACCGCCAGTGTTGCTATGGTCAATCACAATTTGGTTCAGGTCTATTTATGCTTGGGTATATTGGACTAAATGTCAAAGTGTCCTGTCTTTTCTTTTAATCCAAGCATATCAGGTTTAGACAGGATTTGCAAGGTTTTCTTTTGGAAATATGACTTGTAGGATATGGGGTTGCGCTGAGACATCCTTTTGCAGAGAGATGTCAGTGCTCTTTTAACAGAGTGGAATGATAGCGGAAACTGTGAACCGGTTACAGGATATGACCACAAAACACAAAGGTTTATTGTTAAAAGAAGATGGGTGCTGACAGCATTTCAGCTTTTGTGTTTAGACTCAAATACAGTGATTTTCTACTTCCAGGCTAAATGTTCACCTGTTTGCTCATATGTTAAATATGAACACCAGGAATGGTTGAATACAGCAAGGAATTTAGATGTCAAGATTTTACTTTTCTAAATTCTTCCCACACACATCCTTCTCCTTATTGGATTAATAGTATTTTTTTGGGGAAAAAACAGCTAGTGGACACCTTGAGACAGGTTTGACAATTTCCTCCATACAAAACTCCCTCATTAGTGCCAAAAGGCTCCAACGTCCTGGTTCCCAAATCTGAATGTGTCTCCCTTGCCTCCAGCAACAGTTCAACACTTGAATGGCTGTTGCGTTCATTCTTTAATACCAATGCCAAAGCTCAACTACATGGCATCTAATTTTGCAGACGGGTCGTTACAGGCACTGAGAAACAGCATGATGAGAAATATTCAGTTATATAATATTAAGAGTGTAGAATAAGTAGCAAGTGGTGTTAGGCTGGAAATGATGTGAAAACAGAACTTTTTCTTTGTGGCTTTAGACATGGTGACATAGAAGCCGCAGCCATCAATATAAGGATGATATACGGAGGATGTAAAGCCTGGTATTACTGAATGGTATATGAATAACACATCGATAGTATTGTAACTTTACTTATTCATTTAACGCTTTATTCATTTAACGTTGGTTAGTCCCCTTTTGTATGATATCTTGAACATTTCTCAACACAAACATGAACAATGCGTATCATACCCAATTTCCCTGAGGGAACCTCCCAAAGGGATGAATAAAGTTTCTATCTATCTATCTATCTATCTAAATATTTTCCCCTGTTAGAGGAATATCGGCAGTTGATGCTTTACTTCACTTTACTTTTCTTTTATAATTCAGATTTTACTTTTTTAGTCATGACTATTACAGCTATACAACTACAAATATTACCCACTACTTGTCTCATGTAAAGCACATGCTTCCATTTTTCAGACATTAAGCATCGGGGGACCATGTTCTGATTTTGCAGTGTTAGTTTACGTACGACCACAGTTGATGCATTGGTGCAGCAGTGCCTGACAGACTTTAACTGCTTGGCCTTTCTATTGTTATGGAGTCTGACATGCAGATGAAAAATTAGATTTTCAGAATGTTTTTGAGGTAGTCTAACTCAAAACATAGCTCTTGTTTACTTCTGTGATTCCTCGGGTTATAAATAGAAACAAACCTTTCACAGCCTCAACTAGATGAAAAATCTAGCATGTTAGCTGTCACATCCTGCCAGGTCTTGTTTCAAATCCCAGGCAAACAAGTGAACTGAAGGAAAGTGTCTTCATTAGCATAAATCATTCTGTAAACAAGGCCAAAAATGGGGTGAGAACATTTCAACAAATCCATTAAACTATAAACATGATGATGAAATAAGCTTATCGGATCTTCTAATGATAGAAGAGACATGATGACCCTGTTTAGCTTTATATAATTCAGCTTGATGCTCTGTGTATCCTCTTTGCAACCAATTAAATAAACACCAGTGTGTAGATCTAAGCTTTTATCATTGTCTCAACTGTAACTCCATGCAGAATTTGAACGTTATGATGTAATTAAGAGTCAATTCTAGGGCTGACGGCAAACAATCGATTAGTCATTGGTCGACCAAAAAAATATTAGCTGACTAAAATTCTATTGGTCGATTGGTCGGAGGGAAAAAAAACGCGTCTTTTCGAAGGGCTTTTAATTTGACGAGTATGATAGAGGAAGTCGCCGTGCCACTAATTTACTGTTGGCATACACCGTGTCTGGAAGAAGTTCTAAAATTTAACATTTTTTAGTTCTAAAAAAAACACCTGTTGCGGAGTGAGGATGACAGTGCGGCTGCGACAGAACTGAAGAAAACACTTCGTGAGGAAATTGAAAAGAGGTGGGAGCTAAACGATGAGCTGCACTCCAGCATATACATCAAAGCTGCAGTCTAAAAATCTGCCGTTCATGGAGGAAGAGAACCGGGACCAGGCATATGTTACGGTGTTGGACTTAGCTGAGAGTCTATCTCCTGCAGAAGAGCCTGCCCAGCACGCCAGCAGTGATGACAACGAACCTGGCCCCGCACCAAAGAAGAAAACGAAAAAGACAGACAAGTGGGACGAGATATTCATGCACCAAACAGAAGAACATAACAGTGAGATGAAACGGTACTTAAAACAAAAGTTGAGTCGGGACCACTAAAAAACGAGGAGCGCTACCCGAAGCTGGCCAGAGCAGCCAAGCGCATTCACTCCATCCCGTCCACGTCCACACCACCGGAGCGCATCTTCTCCACGGCCGGCTTCATTGTAAGCAAGACACGGAGTTCACTTCTTATTATCTTCTTCTTATTATCTTATTTTAGGCCTATACATTGAGTTTTTATTTAATTAGTTGCCGTTGCGTTGGTCTGTTTATTTGCACTAAGACGTGTTTCAGATTTGCCGATTGCCGGTTGTTAATTATTATTTAATTTTAATAGGCCTACTTGTCATTGGAATCTGATAGCTATCATATTTTATTCGTTATCCTAAATATCAAAAGAAGCGAAAAAAAAGTTGTATTAGTTTAAGGCTGTGTTTTATTTTCTTTGTTACAATCGTCTTTCATGAACAATGTGTGTGTATCACGTGTTTTAAATAAATATTCATCAGAATGTTAAGAGTCTGACAGTTTTTGACAGTCTTTCTGATTAATTTGTTGTGACACATCCTGAATACCAGAATCTGAAATTATTTGCCCGTGTAACAGACGCAGACTGTGCTGTGCGCAGTGTACTATGTCAGCCAAGGTCCGACTGGGAGAACTAGACATTCAATTGATTTTTATGTAGGTTAGTTAGGTTATGTAAATCAACCAGGCCTACATCACATATTTCAGGCAATCAGACAACATAACCATTTTTAAATGCCTGCATGGTTGAAAATCGCATGAAGGTTACCCTAGCCGTTAGTGGTAAATGCGCAGAGAGACGGCTGCCTCGCAGTTGTGTAGCATATCACGTTATTTCATTTTTTTTTTTTTTTTTTTTTTTTTGAGGGGGCGGGGCGATTATTCGATTAGTCGGAGTGAATGCACGACCACTGGTCGACCAAGAAAATCCTTGGTTGAGGACAGCCCTAGTCAATTCCTTCACACTCGCAATGGTTCAAGAATGAATCTGAAATCTCTTTATGAGCATTGTTGCCCTCAATGGTCTTCGTATGTAAATAAAATTATATTCAGAATCACATTCTGTGTCGGTTAAATCAACTCAGGTTATTGATCTAGCCACATGACAGTTGCAACTTACCTTACACATTCATATTATGTTCCCATGTGCAGACTTTGACTTTATTGCAAGATTGTGATATCTCCCTTTTTTTTGCTTGTTTTTTATGAGTGCATGAGATGGTATGGAAGTCATTCATAAACTGAATAAAAAATATAAAAACTACACTCATGCATATAGAGTTTCTCACTTAAAAACAAACAAAACGCTTAAAAATCTAATCTGTCTAATGCAGCCTGGAAGGGAAAAAAAGCAGGGAAATCTCCCTTTTCTCCGTTTTCACAAATCTGAAAAAAGAAAGTTTGCTTATGACAGTAGCTTTAAGCTGACAGTGTTGTGTTAGTGATATTTAAGAATAACCACGGAACAACAGCTGTATCATTTACAGGGCACATCTGTATGCTGGAGCAGAATAAAAACATAGTTTAATTTTCTAACAACTCTCAACCATGCAGCTGCTAAAAGATTATGATTATAACTAAAATAAATGATCGATTTTAGCTTAGTGATAATGTTTGCTTTAGACAGGCAGAGAACCGGCGAAGTCCAAACGCATAGACATCATTTAAGCAGCTGCTGCTACAGGTGTTCTCTGCTTAAGATGTTCAAATACTTTTTAATCCTGAAGCACCGGACATGCATGTTCAGCTCCTCTCTTCACAAACAAATAGACTTTCCCACAACAGACAACAATATTCTGGGCCAGAGATGGTACAGGGCTGCTGCTGCTTTGTACGCTCCGTCTCTCTGCTAATGCTGCCACCCTAAAGAGCAGTAGGTTGTAGAAGCAGACCCACCAAAAAGACTGTACAGGTATGGAGTGAGGAGGACACTGCACCTCGGCAGTACTGTTTTGAGGTCACGGACTGGGGTGTGTTTGCTGAGGGATCTGATCTGCTGTACTGGATTACAAGTTCTGTACAGAGGCAGCAGTGCCCACCAAAACCACCAAGGTGTTCCCAAACCCGAAGCCCTGGTTTAATGGAACAGTACGAGCACTGATAAAAGCCAGGAACACGGACTACAGCACAGCTCGAAAGAAAATTAGAGAGGCCAAAGAAAACTACAGACAGAGCACAGAGGGGCACTTCAAGAACAGCGACCCCCGCAGCATGTGGAGAAGAATAAGGTCCCTGACTGACTACGAAAGCAACACCACACAGGTCAGTCAGGACAGGGGTATCCCAGACACACTGAACCTCTTCTTTGCTGGAAGAGCCTACCCTGCTGAGAGGAGGAGCCAACACTTAACCCTAACCCTCCAGCAGCACCAGGTGAGATCCACCTTGAGAAGGATCACCATATATAAGAAGTTGGACCGGATGGGATGACAGGCTGCCTATTGAAGTTCTGTGCTCACCAGCTGGATGCGGTGTTCACATCATCTTTAACCTCTCCCCACATCAAGCCACAATCCCCACATGCTTCAAATCAACCGTTGTTTCTGAATCTGCTGTCACAATAGTCAACACATCAACGACAGCATCCCTGCAGACCTGGACGAACATCAGTTTGTTTACCGGGAAAACAGATCTACAGAGGATGCTGACTCACTTCACACAGCTCTGTCCCATCTAATGCAGCCAAACCCAGCATACACCAGGATGCTCTTTGTGGACTTCAGCAGCGCATTCAACACTGTGATCTCCCATAAACTGGTCCACTAACTCTCCAACTCTGGACTCTCCGCCACACTCTGTTCATGGATGATAGACTTCCTGACCAGCGGGCCTCAGAATGTCAGGATGGGGAACCTGACATCCAACATAATCCATAATCCTGAGCACAGGCACACCACAGGGCTGTGTGCTCAGTCCATGACCTCAACATCATCCCACCATCTCATTCATCTCATACACCACCAAATGGGAATAACAATGATTGCACACCGGTTCCAACTGCTGCCTCCATTATTTTTTGAATAATTATTTTACTTACCTTTATTTATTGTGTTTTGTTTATATATTGTATTGTACTGTCTCCAAGCTGTTGTTTTGTTTTGTCCACCAAAGTGCCACCAAAAAAATTTCGTTGTAGAAATACAATCACAGTTAAAGAATTCGATTCGATTCTCTCCTCCCCTCACAAAGTTTCATCACACACGTGTTCACTACACATCCTTGCTGTGTCTTTTAGAAGTTAATTTTACCCTTCAGCTTCATTTAATTAGAAGCAGTGAGTGAAAAGGGCAGGATTTGAGTTTGGCTGGCTGGAGCCAGCGTGTAATATGGCTCACCGCTGGACCAGAGCAGGATGACTGGCTGGATCCACCATATAATCCCTGGATTACACACATGCATGCAAACACACACACACACACATACACACACATGCATACACAATTAAAAATGTGGATTTCTCTTCCTCTCATTTGCTCTGTGTTAATCTAATCTGCAAACACTTTGCATGTTCAGACACCTTTATTACTCAATTCACAGTACTGACGGAGCAGATGTCGTAATACACACCCATCAAAAACAAGCGATGGATCACAGTTGATCATAAAACGAAAGTTCATTAACAAAACTAGATGAGGCTTGATAACATAGTTTATAGAATAATTTGACATTTTGTATTAACTTCAACAACTTTCCAAATCCACTGAAACATTGGTGCTTTGATTAATTTTGAAATTCCGTTCACCAAGGGTGCTGAGAGGGGGGAAATTATAACAAATGCAGATGCTTCCATACAGGGTGCGAGGGCTCACTGAGTATGAAAATAATATAAATTGTATGCTATGGAACTCACGGTCCCCAGATCTCAAGCCAATCCAACACATATTATTACCACCACCATCCTCAAAGCAACAAATGAGAAAATATCTTTTGGAACAAAGTTGTTCATCACTCCAGTAAAGCTACACAGACTCAGCGAGTCTATGCAGTAGAAGCACTGAGGCTGGTTTGAAGGCTCGTGGTGGTCCAGCGTCTTACTGAGCTGCTCACTTTTTCCCTTTAATTTGTCACCTGTCATTTGTTTCGCAGCTCACAGCCTGCTGCAACACTTCTTCTTCCTCCTCCTGCCTGCTGTTAAGTGTGCTTACAGTCCATCTTTTCCAGTGATGTGATTGTCTTCTTTCCAGTCACGCTGGACTTATTCTCTTCTTTATTTAAACACAATTATTTGTCAGCACATAGAGCCAGAATTCATACTTAATACTTTGTGTGTACATGATTCTTCTGCCTTCCATTTCGGAGAGTTTTAAAAGAAGATCTGTACTCACACTGAAGTTTTGCTTTGTAGGTAATAAAAGCCATTTATCACTGGCCAAAAGCTTTTCCTGTTTGCCCCATTGTTATAAATCTATAACCTAAGCCGGAGTTGATTCAACTTACAGAAAAGTAAACCTTCTATTCTCATGAGCAGGTGAAAATGGTGTTTCCTTTTGTGGTATTATGTAATACAAAACTGAACATGGCTTATGTTTGAGGATAAAAAATCACGGCTTCTACGCATCAGAAATATCCTGCGCCGCGAGTTTTTTATGAAAAGTGAATGTGGGCCAAAGATTGTTGGAACGGAAGTGCAGGAAATGTTTCTTTGTGAAGTATCAGCCAAATAGATGACAGAGTACAACGCAAAGCTGTCTCGCCAGACACAGAGGAGCTGTATGATTGTCACATTTTCAATCATGTAACATCTGCTGTGTGATTCTCCAGGAAGAGGAAAGGGGACCGGGCATGGAAGGAGACAATTTGGATAGAAGGTGGAAGGGAAGGTAGAAAAAAATCGAGAGTTGGAGATAAGTGATGGAGAGAAAATGAGAGAAAAAAAGAGGATATTTGAAGACGGGAGAAGGAGGGTCGAAGTAGAGAAAATGAGCCTTGAGGAACATGAGTGGGAAAAGCAGTTCAGAGTAGAAAGGAGAGTAAGAAAAGAGGAAACGGTAAAAGAACATGACAGGCAAGGAAATGGAAGGAGAGAAGAGTAGGAAAGACGGGAGAAGAGAGAAGTGAAGGCAGTAGAAATAATACATGTAGATCAGATATGTGGAATACAAAATAGATTTGCTGTAGGATATGACCACACCCCAACACATACAAATAGATTATGGCCCAAGATTGAAGGAGGAGCATACAGATAATGGAGGCACTGGGATTAATAATGAGGTTGTGGGTTGAGGGAGGGATTATAGCTCCCACTCTGACGTTAACAAACACAATTCCCAGCAGACAGCGAATGAGCAAAACAAAGCTGCCTTAAGAGGATTGGAGGGCTTGGCCGTTGTGACTAAAACTATGTCTCAGATTGTCTCGCGCCTGGAGAATTAGGATGATGTTGCCAAAATGGAAATACAGGGGTGGATGTGTTCCTTGTGTCTGTCATTATACACACAAACAGGCACATACATACATGCATACATTATGGGATCAATGCGGACACTGGAACAGAAATTAGAATAGTATAAAAGTCAGTGTGTGTGTATATGTATGTGTATATATATATATATATATATATATATATATATATATATTCTGTCCTGGTGGTTGTTTTCACTTACATATTTAAATTGTAATTACTATAAAGTGATAATTTTACATTTTATCTAGTGTTTATTAGTGTTCTCCAGGTCATTGGGAAGTTTGGTTCCGGATGACAATGTCGGCACCACAACCCTGCCGCGAACAAGATGCAGCTAAGCTAAGCATGAGGTTTTGCTTCCAGGCTCCGTCTCAAACCCTCACACCACCAGAACGAATCTCCCAAATAAATAATAAAAAAGCCACCAAGCCACTCCTTCATGAATGATATGGCTATATGGGTTAAATAAGCTTCCTCCACTTGCAGGACGATGTTTAAACGTCAGGCTTTGCTTCACATGTCAACACTGATATCGGTATATAGTCTACCTCTGCCCTGTCTCCACCCCACTGCAAATGAGGCACATAATGTAATTTAGCTTGGGATGCTCGTAGTATTAAAGAAAACAAAACACTCTTTCATGGATCAGTGCCCGGTACGATGCAGACGAGCGGTTTCCATCGGAATATGTCCCTATAAAAACTGTCCATAGTGAGTTTTTGCCTTACCTTCACTAACATTTCACAGCTCACTAGATCATTTCTACTTACTTTCCTCTTTCTGCATGTTACATTAGCATTCTCTTAACATGCTTATTTGTCTACTCATGTGTCACAAGGCAGTGAAGTGACATGTTCTTGCTCTGTTTGCACAAGAGTTGTGTATTGCGTGTGTGTGTGTGTGTGTGTGTGTGTGTGTGTGTGTGTGTGTGTGTGTGTGTGTGTGTGTGATTTTGCTGGATCCACAAGGGCTAAAATGTATAATATATTGCGAAGCAGCTCAAGTGTGAATAACAAACCAATGAAAAGCTCACTTATTAGGAGCATCTGAATTGCCCTGGAGAAATATATTGTTTCTCTGAGCGGTGTGTTTGTGTTTATCGTCGGGAGGCTGTATTTGTATATTTGATAATTGCTAACAGGTGTATTCAGTGGGGGGAATCTTTATTCCTCTGAAAGAGTGCAAGGCTTTCTTAACAGATTCATATACAGCTAAGAAACGGAGAAGGATGAAAGCAATAAAAGACACAAAAAAAAAAGATGATGTTGAGAAACTGATGAATGAGAGAGAATCATTTGGGATCTGATTAAGATGGAAAAAAAACAATTCAAAGCACATTGGAGAAGTTAAAAAGCTGCTGTTGCAGATAACATGTATTACGTTTTCCGACTTAGTTCTGTTTGACGGTATATTTTTCTTATGACAGACATCTTTAAAATATTTGCTGTGTTGAAGTCTCATATTAGTAGTTTTAGTCTAGTTCTATATTCAGATGCTGCCCTTTTCAATATTGTTTAGTCTATTTGGTTTTCAAGTACAGCAATAAAGTGTATAATACAGTAACGTTCAATTTCCAGCATAAAGTAGCCACATTAAGTATGATTTTTAGTTGAGTTCATACAATAAATCGTGAAAACTAGCCAGCGAGTGAGACAAATGAACTTAATTTCTTAAGTTGTGTCCAACTTAGAATTTTATTATATTATTTTTTTTATTTTATTATTTTTCTATTGCATTCTTTTTTTATTTACTATTTTAATTTGTCTTGCTTGTTCTTTTTATTTCATTGTCTATTCTGTGTAATGCTGCTTCTACATTGTAATTTCCCAGTTTGGGATTAATAAAGTATATCTAGCTATCTAGCATGTCATAAGCTACAGCGTTGAACCGCTAGTCACATTCAAGGATCAGTGCTGACTTATGCAGAATGTGTGGTAGTTGATGTGACACCTATTAGAGGGGTCTCGTAAGTAAAAGTTGTGGGGGGGGGTTTCCCCTTCCCCCACATTCAACAACTAAGATGATTAATAATTTAACAGAATGTTTTCATTTGTTTCATAGGAATGCAGTAGAGTAAAGGCAGAGACAAGTGTGTTGCACATAAATCTCTCTTTGCATACGCAGCGTCAGTGCGCCCCCGTTTATTTATCAACATAACACATTAATCTGCTGTGGTTATTAGAGTAATCAGTAACCTCCTGTAGTGCATTTAAATTACATTATGATACCATATATTTCAGCCTGCTTTTCTCCACATACTGTTGGTGACCTCCAGATTGCCTTCGATCTCTCTCCCTGGAGTTTGTTTTTTTCCCCTTCTCTTTTAATAGCCTCACTTCACCTCTTTTTTTCTTTTTTTTTTTTTGTGAGACATGATTGCGTGGGGTTCCCAACACTCACTTGATGATGTCAATGATGTTGTTGCTTTCTCCACTTACACATTCCCGCCAACTGGATGCAACAAGTCTGTTCGTTTAGAAATTCAGAAGGTTCTTTGACTCAGTTGAAATGAAAGAAAGACACGCCATGCTTCTGCTTACTTTGTTTGTTTTACATGATAAAGTGACATATGAATGGGAGAACTCAATGTTGGAAAAGGTCGCATTATGTGTTTGCAACATAAGACACATGCCAGAGCAAGAGGGGAAGGATTGGGTGGAAGAAAAGTAAGAAAAAAAGATTTTGTATTCAGAAACCCGAGTATTAAATATTGTTTACAAAAGGAGATGAGAGGGGTGAGGTTGGGTTGACAGGAAGCCATAAGACAAATGAACAGTTGGATGTATGGAAAAAAGAGAGAGGAGTTTCCTATTGATGCAGTGAGTCTCCCTATGGTATTGCCACTAATGAGAACATCTGCATCAGTGAAACAGAGAGAGAGAGATATACAGGGAATGAGGTGAAAACAACTAGATTTACAGAGTTTTGAGTGCAAAAAAACACAAAAGAATTAAATACAGTGTTTTAAAAAGGGAGAAAGAGGTTGGAATCAGAAAAGTGTTTTGTGAACAGTAACCAAATGGCACGAAATAGCACAAAGTCTTGTATTTATTCCATTCACTAACTCGTGTAATTTTGGCTTTTGATTTCTCCCCAAGGTGCCAATGCCCCGCTCAGTTCGAGGGGCCTGAGTGCCAGCAGAACAAGCACAGTTTCCACGGCAACAGCTATGCCTGGTTTCCTCCCATGATGCCCTGTTTCGAGAGCCATGTGTCACTGGAGTTCATCACGGACGTGGCCGACGGACTGCTGCTGTACAGCGGCCCCTTGGCCCAGCTGCAGGCCTGGGACCACGAGGACTTCATGGCCATAGGTAGGAGACATGCTGAGCTGAGTAATATGTCCCATCTGTCCCTCACTGTCAGAGGACAACTGAGATGAGATGATACATTTGGCCTCTTCTAAGAAAATGAATATGTTGACAGAAAATATGCACGAGGACAGAGAGGCAGAAAGATTACATTTCTGCCAACTGTATCTTAACAATCAGTTTTGCTTGGCGTAAAAGTGGCAGTCAATATGAGACGATATCATATGCCCATTTAACACAATCAAAAAGCAACTAAAATATGATTTGATTGATTGATTACTGAGCTCTACCAGACATTCTATTATTTTTAAATAAAAAGAATAGAAACTGTTCACTAAAAACTAACACAATTCAGATGTGCCATGGAAATTTCAAAATAAAGTCATTCATCATTTTAAAGATAATAATCCAGATAGACTACAGTGTCAAGACCTGGTCTCATGAATTTTTCATCTATGTCAGTTTATTTCAATCACCTGTGGAATTCAGCTTTGGTGAACTTTGACCAGTAAAGTTTGATACCGTTTACCCGGATGAGTCATTTAGCAGGGGTTGTGACACTGGATCTTTTGATGGTCCACTGGGCCCAATGTGAGGGCCAACACGATAATGTCTGTGGAAGGAACTTTTTGTCCTATTAGCAACTGAGGGCAAAACAAGAGCTGGTTTGTCAGCTCGGGAGATCTTTTTTTCCTCCCTCTTCACTAAAAGTTGTTATCAAATGAACTGATGTACAATCTCAAGAATAAAATGCAAAGGAGGAGCTTCTTAAAGCCTTGTTGATGTTTGGTTGCCCCACAGAGACGGTTCAGGTTCATCTTAGCTCCACTGTCATGTCTGTGTTAAAGTTCATATTCAATGATGTAAAATCCAAAGAACACAAGGTAACAAACCAGTACAAATAAAGAAAGTTGTGACTAGCGCTAGTATGTTCCTGGTGGGCTATTGAGTTAGCAGTTAGCTCCAGCGCCTGCGCGCGCGCGCACACACACACACACACACACACACACACACACACACACACACACACACACACACACACACACACACACACACTGTGGGCTGAAGAAAAATTAATAGAAAAGCCGCACCTCTGTATAAGACGCATGGTTCAAAGTATGGGAAAATACAGTAATTAACTATAAAAAACAGTCAAAATCTTCAAATGTACAGAATGCCTTTATTTGAAACGTCGCTAATAAGGTACGTCACGTCACATGTTTTTCCGATCGCCGATCAGGCTATTTTTAGACAATATCGGCCGATCATGATCGGCAGCTGATCAATCGGAGCAACACTAGTCACTACCTCACCTCTGGAAGCAAATCTTTTACAAAGACGTGCAGATATGTCCTCAGGTGGCCAAAACAGAAACACACACACGTACAAATTAATAACTTAATACACTGCACTTCACCTCCTAAATCCCCTCTTTCACTTAGACTGAAGACTAAGGATTGTTAGTAGACAAGTACAGGAATCCATTTTAGGTTTAATTCCCTGTGTATTAACAACCTGAGCAGTGACAGCCCACCCCCCCGCACACACACACACACACTATGATTTTGATCTTATTAAAGCTGACGCCCAATTCATTCTGATGTGTGCGCCTTTGATTTAAACATAATTAATTTTTCACAAATGCTAATACAGAAAAAAAAGATACTGCATGTAAGTACTTACATGCACACCCCTGCTGCTCATTATGATTGTATACTTGTGAATTTTGTTGGCCTTTTCTTTGTTGCTGTGGCAATATTGTTGAACTTAGAAAGAAAATGAAGCCCGTTGAACTGAGGGCGGCAGGCAGGAATTATAGACAGACGGAAACAGAGAACAAAATGTCTTGTACATCTCAGTATATTTAGTGTTTTAATCTGAGAGACTAACGCCTCCCTGTCTCTCTTCTCCCTTGCATTGGTCCTCTCTCTCGGGAGAGATGCTGTTGTTCCATCACTGCCAAAGTAATATGTGTGGGAGGTGAAGTCCGCCTGGAGAGCCGGATGTGTTATGTGTGTATTTGTGTGTGTGTGTTATGAGCAGGTTTGCTGTGTAAATCTTGAATTAGTTCTTCATCTTTGGTCGGTGTCATAGGGCCTGTGTGCATCTAAAAAGAGAGCCAGAGTGTGTGTTATTGGGTGCTAAAGAGTTAACAGGGTTTGTTAGTGGAGTAAAGGCTGATTTGTCACTGCACAGAGTGTAATTAGAGTCAGACTGTACATATTTAGAGCTCTAATTAACTTGTTTCAAGGTTCACCTACTTCATGTAACGAATCAATCTGTAAGCCCAGACTGTGCCGGAGCTTAATATAACCGTATTTAAGTATGTATTTTTATTTTATGATATAATTTGTTGAGGGCCTTTTGTGGATTGAAGCTGTTAATGTTCAATAGTTTTTTCCATTAAAATCTATGCAGAATTTTAACCCTTTGAATACAGCACAGCATTTATATTATGATCAAATATAAACTAAAACTTTTACTTTTGAGGCGTCTGAGGGTCTGGGGTCACTTGTTTTGTCCAGTTGGTGATGCAGCCTTGGTGAAGGGATGGAAACATGAACGGTAAAACAAGCAGCCAGATTGGATTAGGGTTAGGGAGTGGATTATCTAAACCATTTAATTTGGAGGTGAAACGCAATGTAAGCACACTCCATATGTTGGTTTGGTACTCACATTTAAACCATTTAAAATCATTTTACCTTAGTTTTCTCTTTCCAAGGTTTGTTAAACCTAATCCAGGACTCCCTGGATGAAGAGATTTTGTATCTCAGCGGGACCTTTATGGCTAAATAAGGGATACATAAATAAATGAATAAATAAAACCCAAGTTTTAATAAATGGAAATTATCTTAATTACTTTAGAATTATGATGAAATGCTTCAACAACAACCACTTCTAAAGCAACTAAAACAGTTCTCGCAGATGTTAACTGTTGACGGTTAAATGTAAGGCAGCTTTTACTGTGGGTTTTCTACACTAAGTATAATCCTCCCACAACATGCAGCGAATGATTTTTCTGCTCAGATCTTTGATGCACAAAGCCATCAGATATATAAACATTATTAAAAAAAACATATTTACCAGCAGCAGACAGGGATGAACCTCCATCACATGGTATGGACCATCACTGAATACCCAATATCTGATTTTTCATAAAAGGATAATATTGTCACCTTATATTGCAGTAGGCTGCCTATACTACAGATTGTATACCTAAATTATTCAAGGTAAACACAAAGGAGTAAAGAAATTAAAAAAAAAAAATCAGTGTACGAGTGAAGAAATAACATAGAATAATGAAGACGCTGTTTATTTTAAGTATGTTAAGATGATACAGAGGTGGCCTCCATGACCAGAATGACAACTTCTCGAGAACAACAAAAGCAACCACTTTTTGATTAGGAAGTATTAGCAGGGCACGAGGCAACAGGAAGCGCTTTTTTTAACCTCAGCTGAAGAACACAGCTTCAAGCATCCGTTGCTCACGTTGATGCTCGGTGAGCCATATTGGGTTGATGCTTAATCACCATAGCAATCAGACAAAATTAAGCGTTTCGCTCCCAAATCAAACATGCCGTGAACTGAATGCAGAAAGTCTCATCCCGACACCAATGTATTAGAAGTACAAGAGCCGCGCTAGAAATGATAATGTGAAGGGGAACGTGGCGCACCCATTGCTTCAAGATGAAAGTGTTATTTTGAAAAGTGTATTACAATAATATTCTGGACAGAGAGGGAAAGAGAGGGGTGAAATATGGATTTAAGGGAAGTGAGGCAGGAGAAGTGGGCAAAAAAGAAATGTCAGGTGGCTGCAAAGGAGACTGTTGCACAACAACTGCTTTTTTTTCATTTCTGAATGTCAAGTGGCACATGAGAAGCAACTATTATACCTCCAAAATATTTCATTTTGACCATATCGGTTTTATATATATGCGAGTTTGTGTGTACGCTACAGTGTTCTCCTTGTTATTAAGGCTTGTTAAGGGATGCCGTCCATTGAGCCTGATCCTATTCCCCACTGCTTCACGTACAAACATACACACACACACACTTTTTCACATACAGACCTTCAGCTTCTTATTGAGATGCTGGTTTGCTGTTCCAATGCCGCCCACTCATCCGGCCTTTATCCTGCTGCAGGGCAGCTGTACCAAGCCAGCCCTGCTGCGTAGGAAAGAGAAGGTATAAGGCACTTACACACACACACACACACACACACACACGAACACACACTGGGAACATCGCTGCACACTGCATTCAATTTTCGGCCACTGAGGGAGAAGAGATTACACGGTTATAACACAGAGCTCCTGTAGTGTGTACTGTAGGCATATAGGGTATAATAATACTCATACCTAAGCTGACCTCATGTGTTCCAGGTAAGACCAGAACATTGGATGTTCCCTTAAATCTACTTATTTTCACCAGCATGTAAATGTTTATTAATTTGTGAAGCCTTACATTTCCATAAAGGCATTTTGAGGTTAGAATGACCATCTTGGTTAACAGTTCAGGGTCAGTTTGTTCCAAGCTAAGATCACATTTCTTGTATAGAGTTCATCCTAATTCTGAGCTCAAAAAGAGCAGCAGTTCAAAGACCAATATTTAGTTTCGTTTAATAATACTGCACAGATATTTTATTCATGAGTGTAGAGTAATTTTTTTAAAAGTGCAACTCACGCCACAAACCAGCACAGTCGTAGCAACCTAACTGAGCTGCTTTTGTGTGCAAACAAATCAGTTATTTTGACTTCTGTGCGTACAGTACAGCCAATTGTATTTGCATACTAATTTACCTGGGCATTATCATTAGCTTTACTGGAAACCATCATCAAATAGTACTGCTTTAAAATAGCTAATTAACATTTACAGGTAATAACAACACAGGCACACACTTCAATTGTTGATATAAACCTGCTTCCCCACCATGAGGCTCACACCAGTGATACACAAAACACACCAAATACATGAACAATGCAAGCGGAGGGTTTGGAAGGACAAACCAGTGTATCTATTATATCTGCTATCAACATGTGTCTAAGAAGGATTTAGTTGAGAAAAAACATTTAATACGCATCGTTTTCTCTAGGTGTATTTATGGGCCAAAAGTTTGCGGTGAACACCCCTTATTGCCTCTATTTTGACAATACTTTTTTGACAAGTATGGCATTGTCCTAGCTGCCCTAACAACTGCCTGACTGGCATTTACTTTGACATTGTCACTACCGACTGTCACTACCACCACCTCATCCCAGTGGGGATGTGATCAGTAGTGTACGGGTATATATATATAATATACAGTTGGTATTTCTACCTCTCTCACTGTCCAGGGTAGTTCAGGTTATTCTGTGGTAAGGATGCATCAATCACCTTCCTGTCATGTCAGGTTTATCATTTATTATACCTATGATTAGTTGACTGCATGAAAAGGATACATCATAGCTCAGAAAAGTCATGTCTGAAACTCTTCAATTGTGAATGATTTGTAACAAATGATGACGATAAACGAAATTTGAAATCGGCAACATATCAATAACTCCAACTTGTATAAAGAAAATGTTTTCATATTTCTTACATAGCACGAAAAAGAAAAGAAAAAAAGCCGTCTTTGCATGTTGAAACAAATTTATTGGACACAAAATTGATTAAACGTGTTGTCAGCTTTTGACAGCCTGTGACTCAGCTGTGTTAAAAACATCTATCTTCAAAAACTAATTAGTGATAAGTTGAGGAATAGTTTGGCATTTTGCTTCATTTGCTTTCTTGCCACATTTTTATCTCCATAAAATGTGTCTTTTTGAATCACCTGACAGTAAATTAGTAAGAAAAAAAAAAAGCATTACATTTCTCCAAGTGTTGCACTTTTTCTTGTTGACACATATGGACAGTTTTATCAATTCATACCCGATACTGTAACTGGCTCACCTCGCATTATGACTGCCTGGACTGATCATGAATGCCACACTGTGACCTGGGTTGTATTAGTGAGATTGATTATCACGGTAATGATTTGTGTCCAGCGAGCTCAACAACAAATGACAAACGTGGCTGGAAGTGATAGACCGGCCCTGAGGTGCTTGAGCAAAACACACGGGACTAGTCTGACACACACACAAACACACACACACACGCATTCAGAGACTACCAGACAGAGGCCAGCGCTTGTCGAATCAATAGACAAATTAACAAGACAAATTAAATTTGTGTAATTACAACACCCTTGCAGAACAGGAAAAGTTTACCAGCCATAATAAGATAAGGATTGTCAGCGGTGTGTTTAATTCCCTTGAACCAAAAGGGGAATATTTTTTATGTTTCTTCATAATTTGTCTATGTCTAAGACTATAAAGACTGTAAAGGGAAGAGAATAGATCTTACAGGCAATAGCATACACAATCAAAAACACAGATTCTCTTTGGCGTTCAGTTGAATTTCTGTTTTTGTAGCCGTACCTCCCGTCTTAACAGTGCAGCGGTTTTCAAATAGGAACCGCCGCTGGATGCGGGGATCCAATATGTGTCTGCTTCAGGCCTCTCTAGCTAGCTGACAGATCGTTTATACAAGAAGCTCTGTAATCTGCACTCGCTGCAACGCCTGCTGAATTGTACAGGCTGACTTCTGCGGGCGTTAGTGTGTATTGTATGTGACTGCTTGTGTGTGGGTGGCGGGGCGGGTGCATGTGTGTAGCAGTGTGTCTTGTGATGCTGTTTGTGCAGTCCATACATTCTCGGTTTGACTCCTGTGTATCCTCAAGCCGTCAGAAGAGGAGGACAATTTTTCATATTTAACTCTGCAGGAGTTCAAGCTCTCCCTGCACATAAGACATAGCCTTCCCTCTCTCCCTCTGTCCCAGAGTAGGAAGTAATGAATTACGTATGAGTAGCAGAGAAGTAGCCTGGCAATGTGGATGAGCCCTTTAAGAGCAAAGTCTTGTCCTAACCTATGAAGAAGCCGGGCAGCTCACTTCGCTCCCAGCTAGCCTTTTCCAACTTATCCTCACTCGTTCTTTTCTTTGTCTGTTTCTGTTTATCCGTCTCTGCAGAGCTCTTTCACTCAGTTCAGTTCCATTTAACTTTTGCAAAGTATCAAAAAGAGAAGTTCAATAGTGATTATGCCAGTCATACAGACACGAATCAGCATGTTTTTATGTGGCTATGAGGAAGTAGTCCAGCTAGACAGTTTAATGTATCACTGCGAATGAAAATCGTTCCTGAACTCCATCCATCTCTCCTTTAAATTGCTTTTTCTGTTCAGGAAACGTCTGGAGTCTTTCTCACATGCATTGGGCAACAGGGACAAACCCTGGAAAGCTCATCTATCGCAATGAAAATGTTGAATGTATTTAGATTTCCATGAGTTGTTTCATTCCGTCATATACTCTTTTCATATTGTTTTTACCCATTCTAGTGACTTGGCTTAAAGGTGGCGATGTCAGTTCACCATAAAGTTTCATACTGAAATATCTCAACAATTACCGGATGAACTGCTGTAATATTTTGTATAGACATTTGTGGTCTCGGGAGGGATGGAGCCTATAGCCTATGACTTTGATGGATTTTTTTTTTGGCATAGCTCTCTGCCAGTATGGCCTCACTGTGCTTTTTGGCAGGGTGCTTTTTTCATGCAGGGCTGAATTAGGCCTAAAAGTGGCCTTACGGGTCAGGTTATGCTCAAAAAGAACATGTTTTACAACCACGTTAGAAGGCAAAGGTGTAGGTTATCCAGAACGGCTACATTCAAACACAGATTTCTTAAACTATAAGGAGGATGCGTCTGTCTTGAAAGTAAATCATAGCGTTGCACCAGTTTGTACAGATTAAAAGTGACAGAAATAGTTGTGTCAAATCAAGTTTCGGCTACTTGTTAGCAGGATAGATTCATTGTTGGTTTTACTCGGTTCCTTTTAGAATGTCACAGCTGTCAGAGGGACTGGGCCACAGCTGCTGTTTTACCAAATATTCATGACAACTGTATTTAATCTATTTAGTATGTGTCCCATTCATTTACCCTAGGTGAAGAGGTTAGCAGTCTAGCTTCGGTTCCTGACGTGTTCGTATATAAAAGCAACTGACAGTCATAATCTGTCGCTTGGTCCCTGTTTCATTGCAGATTTAGAGAAGCATCATTAATGGACAGTTCAAGTTCATAATGTTCTTTGTTGGAGACAAAAAGCACTTAAGCAGCGCAAGCCTGCTAAGATCATAAACAAACAATACTGTAAAAAATGAGCAAATTAACAACAAAAAAAACACTTCATCGGTGACAATAGGGATTTGCTCCCTCTGTCTGCTTGCTATTTGTCCTCTCCTTGATCCATCACTCTGTTCTTCTCTGCTCATCACCTTCTGTTTCTGTCTCTTTTTGTCTGCATTGTTCATTTCTCATTTATTTCCAAACTGTCTATCATCCCACCTGTCATCTGTCGTCTCGCAACTCTGCTTTCTTTCCAGCTTTGTTCTAATTCACTCTTGCTAATCTTTCCCTTTTAAGTGTTCAATCTTACTTCTCTCCTCGACGCCTCCCCATGTTGCTGCCCCTCGCTTCTTATTCTCTCTCCCCCTGTGTTCCTCCTTTGAGACCTCTGAAGTCTGTCTTCATCTCCTGGGAAAATGTCACGTCAATCATGACGAGAAGGCTTCTTAGCTGTACCAGACGATCGTTTGGTCAATCTACCTTTTAACGTCTTTCTGTCCGCGACCATCTATCATACACGTGTCTGTATGTATTCACAGTAATTCATGCGTACAAGTATTCATGTCTGTGAAAAGGTCTTTTTTTGTCAGTCTTACGCAGGTGTCCTTTGTGGCTTTGAGTGTACTGCCAGCTCCGACACATCTGGCTGCCCCAGTGGGGGTGTAAAGGGGTGATTGTGTTAGCATACACAGAGGTTCAAGAAAGAGAGAAATTGGCCTGAAGGGTGGGGGGGGGTCCTGAAGAATGGAAATTGAAAGACAGAGATGTGTGAGATAAAGAAGAAAAAAAAGGTGAGGGTCCCAGACGGGATAGTTAATGAGAAAAGAGAGCGAATGATGCAATGAGATGTGGGGGTAGAGCCTAAAAGATGACAGCGGATAAGTTAAACAAAGGAGAGCACTTTTGGATTGAATTGATATATATTGAATTTACTCTGTTTCTTTTGGTCAATTTTTTTGGCCTCAGCCAATATATTAAAATTAATTGGATCATTCCTGAAATGCAGCAGCGAGTCATCTTCCAATTGGAGCCAACTAAATCAGCTTTCAGGTAATTGAAGGAGAGTTGAGAGGAAAAAAGAGGCTTACAGCAAACTTGTACTTGCTTGCTTGTTAAGAAATGACATTGCTAGGGCTTTGGATTTTTTTCTTCTTTTTTTTTTTTTAACCTATTTTAGTGGCAGCGTAATGAAGTGTGGACTACTAATCATAAACACAGATCTCAGCTTTGACAAGGCAATTAGAGAAGAGCGCCGTCTCACGTGCTCAACAACCTCTAATTTCTTCTAGCTTAAGGTAAAGATGCAGTGAGATCTGCGACATGTAATCATTTGAGAAGCTGTATTAATGCCATCGTACGCAAACATCAACAACCGACACATCTCACAAGTACACAAATTCTGAATGGTTTCCAAGTGGCGCCGTTAAAAAGCACGAATGTCAGTAGAAAGCAGTCGTGAGCAAAGCGGTACAATGTAAAAATGTCAAATACGGTGGGAAAAGTTAGTGAAGCAAGGCATGAGGTAAAAGAGGGTCGGGTGATGAAAGAGTGCTGATAGACAGACTGACATTGCAAGAGACGCAGCAAGAGGGATGACGAAAGCTCAGCTGAAGTCAGACACAGCGGATTGAAGTAGAATTTGATTCTTGTCGGCCTCTTTTGACTTCCAACTTCTAGGAGGTATCAAGCATAAAGACAAATGTCACCAGTGCAGAGGTTAGGGAAATTTACTCTGCAGTTTTGTCTCTAGTTTTGTGATGTTACTTATCATTTCTAGCATTAAACTACTTCCAGTTTTCTAGAGGAGTGCCAAATAGGAAAGATAACTTAGTGGAGATTGTGGGTGTGTAGCTTCAGTGTGGCTGTGGGGGGAAATTGAGGACGATGTGCTATTGGATATGTGTGACAGTCTAGTATTGTTATTTTTAATTGAACACGGCCAACAGAGACATACTGCGGGCACGACTCAAGCCATAATTTCAATCATAACATATTTTCTGAGAGGTCACTGCAGTCATAGTTGCATTATTCCCTCATTTTATGATTTCAATGTTAAAAGATCAAGTATTTGCCTCAGACTTTGTCTTAATTTAACTTTTTTTCCTCATTGCCACAAGAAGCACTGTACAGTATATTACAGAGGTCCTTCGTGGAATAATAGTTGTGTGATTTAAAGACATGATGGACTACATTACTCTCTGTGGCAAATACATAAGTGGATGTGGATTTTGCATAGGAAATCAGAAAGAAACTAAAAGTAGACCAGTTTTAAGGTTTTGACTTCATAAAAAATACACCCAAGAGAGTATTCAAACACTTTGGAAGCCATTAGAGGACTAAAAACAATTTAGTGAATGGCCATAATATTGTTTATTAAGTGAATAAATTGACATTTAAAAAGTTGCGTCTCAATTGTGTTGCAGTCTCTGAGTACAAACTGTTGAAGCATGAAGTCACTGCGGCTGCTGCTCATTGTTCACAGTTATCGTTTCTGCACCAACTTCTGAAATGCAGCATGCACAGTGATGGATTGCCAATGCGGCCTGGTAGACATACGTTCCCATAATTCTTTACATATGGTGGCGAGCACACAAGCAGTCTTAAGCACTTCATTAATTTTTAATTTCCCATTTGAGTAAGTTAAAAAATAGAATGTAATAACATTTGTCTGATGTTTGTTGAATGCCATGAGATGTGAAGAAAAAAAAACAACATCATCATGACAGACTTTGCAATAATCCTCATTAAAGCCAATATACAGAGAGACATTAGCGATTTGGCAAGTTAGTGTATACTGTGCTGTATAATGCTGTGCTGCATGCATCAGTCTGTTACAGTGGTTTCAGTGCAGTACCAGCATACCAAACATACTGAAAGCAGCTTTCAGGCGTCCTCTCTGTTTAAAACCTCATGATTTCATGAAGAAAATAATCTCACCCCCTCACCAATCCTCTCCCTCTCTCCTCTCTTTCTCACTCTCTCCATCTAGAGCTAATAGATGGGACCCCCACTTTGAAAATCAACCATGGCTCTGGCACAGTGGTGCTACAGTTGCCTGGCAACGTGAACGTGGCAGACAGGCGGTGGCATCGGCTGGATGTCCGCAGCAACAGCAAGGTGGGACGCTTCACCCATTTAACACTAACCGCCATTTATTTAGCAGATGAGATCAGAGTATATTCACACAGAGTTAAAGAGGCACATGCAAAATCTCTTCTTTTAGTTTTGTTGTTTTTCCAAGAAATGTTTTTTTTCTGCTTTAAGATTTACTTTGACTTTTAAATAGATTTAAGACGTTAAATAAAATAATTCACTTTCCTGCCATATCATCTTAGCTAAAAACATAAGGGGATAAACTCAATACTGTATCTTTTTCCACTTTAATTATTTAAAGTTATTATCTGTCTTTAAGAAGAGATTAGGTGCATTTTATTTATGGAAATTCCTCTTTATGTCTTTTGAGATAAATAAGAGGTAGACGCCAGTATTATGCGATTCATCCAGTAACACACTACTGCTGCGGCTCTAAGCTGCACCTGTGTTGGCTTGACGAGGTGGTAATTTTACACTTACTGAACATCCTGCAGGTAGTCAGGAATGAATCTGGTGTTGGCACCTATGAGAATTTATGTGTTCCAGTCAAATTGAATCTTGATACAGTCAAAGTCCTACTTAAATTGACATTGAAAATGGAAATTTTAAGGCCTTTTTAAAGAAAAGACAACAGAAGTGGGGGGTGTCGTTTCTGTTGCTGTAGCAGTGCCTTCAGCACCCCAGACTATGTAAGAGTAAACATGACTCGCCTGCACTCTCCACGGGGAAAAAAAACAAAGGAACAGTGTAACTGTCAGATACAAATTGCTTCTTCCATTCAGTTTTACATCTCGCAGATCACATGACTAAAACTACTATTTCTTTCTTTGTATTCACCACAACACTAAATCTGATAACCAGTGGAAAGGAATGGATCAAGCCTAATTACAGCAAAAAGTCCCACTGAGCTCCCTGACCTCGATAGTGCCAAAGGTAAACCACATGTCACATTTTCAAGCTCTCCTATTTGTTGTAATCAGTTAGTGAATACTGGCATGAATAATCAACAACATAATTACATTCTTTTTCAACGTGGATTGGGTTTCAAGTCACACACTCTAAATAATACCCATTTGGCCTCATGGAAGCCTATTTAGTAGCATTATTCCTCAGGGATCCAAGTGTGGAAGATGTTAGTTGGTGATTTACGAGTGTAGAAGTGTCTGCACCGTACAGTACAAAGGGAGATAATGGTGGTGAGAGTGAGACGAATGATTGCAATAGCCCTCCTCTGACATTCTCTACCCAGGATCTTTTCAATTGAATTAAATTAGACTGAAATTAAGCTAATCTTCATTTGACTGAGGATGGCCTGGAGCTCTTCACCTCCAAGGACTCACACATAAACACTGCCTTTTAGTTCTTACCCCTCTTAAACATTGAGAGCCGCTGATCCTATATTTAGAGTCTTTGATACCGTATATAACCCAGCCTGAAAGCTTCAACCGTCACAGTCTCACTGAGGGTTTTGGACACCTGAAAGCAGCTGGATTAGCTGGATCTTAACAATGTTTTGGCAAACCGAGACCACATCTGTAAAGACAAGGGGAGTCAGATTTGTGTTAGCACTCTTGCTTACTTTATCCAGTAATTTAAAGACCTATTATTCGTCTAAATCCACCTCCACTATTACTAACAACCACTGCTCACAGTAACTTTATTGCAGACTAACCCTGACTATGTCACCATGACCCAGACTTTCCACACTGGAGTGTGTGTATGTGATTTATGCCCTATACAAAGCCCTTCAATTCAGTACCAAACTATCACCTGTTTTGTTCTTTTTTTTTTTATTATTATTTTGAATTGTATTTATTTTCTTTTGAATGAGAAGTGAAACTACTTCAGGGTCATCTTCACATTGACACATGGATACACATGGATTACATTTGCTCAGGAATAAGAATGAGAGCAGCCAAAGGAATACATGAATGCACTGAGACTTTCAGTTATTACATCAAGGATTATTCTCAATCACAACGGTATTATACCGCATCACATGTGAATCTATTCATTTGTCCTGAATAGTCAGTAGCAGCTTATCCAACCTGCTTGTATGACAGCCTGAGCTCAAAAGCAGCACAGGCAGACCTGCCGTCTGGAGATTTACTGTATGATTCAGCAAAATAGAGCCGACTCATGAGCCGTGTTTTTCTAACATCACACAACAATAACCCAACCAAAAGCATTCGTTCTTGTCTAAAACAGTAGAGCGTTGTCATGAGACAAGATATGAAGATATAGAAGATATGAAGCCTTCTGAAATTATGGTCTTAACTGATTGTTTAGACCATAAACAACATAATGACATAATGTTGTTGTATTTGCAATCAGCTGGTACATGAGCTGCTTTTTTCAATGATAATGCAGGTTTTCAAGTAAAACTGAACACATAAAGTGGGAAACATGTCATTGTCATTCTAGTGTGAAGAAATAAAACGTATGTGGGTAAGATGTGGCATACACAATCCACTAGATAATCATGAGCCTAATTCAGTATATATTTATTTAGGTTAAAAAAAATAATACATGGTTGCCTTTTAGTTCACTTTGTGTTCACACTGATGAACACAAGAGTTGTAAACATGAAGTCATTGTGTCATCCTGCATCATCATCATCATCATCTACGCTACGTTGAGAAAACCAATTCCGGTGACTGCCAGAAATTTGTGCTGCACATAAATGCCACCATATTTTTCATCTCTGGTGTCACAAAGAGTTAATTTAAAAAAAGAAATAATTAATTAGGAACATCAGCAGCTGAGACTCGACTTGGCTTTCATTATAAAAAAAAAAAATTGTTATATTGTGGGTTTCACTCATTGTTTTATTGGGAAACAGCTAAAATTCATAAGACACGTGCTCAACATCCCTCTGTTCTAATTGTCATCGGCCTGCTTTCATTTCATTTCATTTCACCACGAAAACAAACTGATTCACCGAGTCCACCTAATAAAAGAGCAAGTCTTTTTGCCGACTATTGATTGATAGCTTTCACACCAACCCAAATGAACTAAACAGGCAAATATCCCAGAGTTAGTTTAAAACAAAGCAAACACATTAGGAGGAAAAGCACTTTCAGTCTCTATTGAGGTCTATAGAGCCACAGAGAGGATTACAGAAGCTGTGTAGGTATATCTATTTACAGGTATAGCTGCAAAACAGCAGGAGTGTGTTAACAGTGGTGAACACACCCATGGAAGCAGATGGTACAAATCAGTAGCAGTCACAAGAACGCACACGATGTGTGTATTAATGAAGTGTGGTAGTGTGATACGGTTGGTGAGGTGAAGATTGTGTTTATTTTCAGGTCATGTTTGCAGTGTGTTCCAGTTAAAGGGAGAGGCATGTGGGAAGGCGTTTAAACCAGAATTAGTGCGGGTTGACAGGACCTTGAGTGAGAAGAAGTTGTTGGAATGTGTAGGCTGTAGGTTGACTGTGAGATGTGTAGATGGAGAAATATACATAAGGGTGAGTCCAATCACAGCCCTGTAGACTGAGAGAGGTGGGTGACAGCATGCTGGTGTACGGTGCATAATGGTGGGTATGATAAGGGCCCCTGTAGCAAATCAGAGGAAGGAGTGATGTAATGTGTCGAGCTTGGCCAGGAGACCTTTAGAAGCAAAGTGGTAGGATTTTATCACATGGTGTACAGGAAACCAAGGCATGATTAAATTTTTCCTTGGAGTACATCGGTCGTCAGTATTCATAACATGGAGTCGGGTTTTGTTCTTGACATATAACACTAAAAAGCAGCCATTTCTATGTGAGCTCATAACATAAATGCATACATAAATAAACAAAAATTAAGCGCAACATTGAAACTTAAAAAATACAGGAGTGAAAAGAACCTTCTTTACACTGTAGCATGTTTAATAATCGCAGCCAGCGTTATTCAAGAAAGACTTTATAGTAATCCAAAGCTGGTAAGTGTTTTAAATCAATGTCTTATATGAATTAATCATTTTAGAGTTTATGGCAACCTTTACAGAAATATCATAAGTGACACATGGGGGGGTTTTTTTGTGTTTTTAAATATGAAAGCTTTTCCCACAAATGTGAAAAAAAAAAAAAAATCACTAGAAATATACTAATGGCTGGCATTGTATTTTAATTTTATTTTTTTTGTGCCAGGTAAGGTCACCAATGGGCCAAATTCAGACAAAAGGCATTTACATTTAGGTATTTAAATGAAAATGTTAGTGTCTAACAATATTTTTTTGCTTTTGTTTGTAAGCACATACTTTAGTATCTAAAGAAGATGGAATAATCAATCAATGGAAACTGGTTGTCATGGCTTCTGCTCAGCCCACCCTCGTCTTTACTTTCACATACACCAATTGCACGTTTATTGGAACATGCTGATTCATTCAGGCTCTTGTTTTTCATTTGGGTATTAACAGGAGACATAGCAGGCAGCAGCCGAGTAATATGAGCTAATATAAGAAATGGGAGTCATATAGGCAGCTACCACTATAGTTATAATGACAAAAAAGCACTTGACAGCAACAGGAGGTGCACTCATTATAATGCAGAGAATATGGGGGTTTTATTCATTCATTATTTCTCTCTGATAGCGTTAGCTCTGTACAGCATGTCCTTGTTTGTGTGTTCTCTCCAGGAAGTGCGTTTCACCCTGGATCGCTGTGCAGGGGCAGCGGTGATGGAAATGGAAGGTCTGGGTAGCTGGTTGACCACCGAGGACCACTCGTCCTGTGAAGTGACCGGCATTACACCCAACACTGACAGGTACACCTCATTTATCCAAAGACCGGTGTGTAGATACACTGTGTATGTCACCTTTTATAATGACTTATTTAATAAAAAAGTAAATATCAAAAATAGCATAGACGTCCTAATTATTGATTCTTACAACTCATTTGTGTTGTACCTTAATAAAAGCCGTACTTACTTTCTTCCTTATTTTATTCACAAGTGAATATTTAGTCTAGTCACAGCTGTCAGCACTGAATGATCCTTAGAATTTAATTAGATCAATGTCACAAAATGCTACCCACATGTACAGTATTTACACTTTACATAAAAATCTTACAGTTTGGTGATAATCATGAAAGGGCCGTATATACAGGAAAATACATAACTAGGTTTATATTTGTTCCGTGTAGGCTCTATATCCTGGATATGATCAAAACCAGGATAAGACTCAACAAAAGGGATATCAGTGAGATGAGAACATCGCACTCATTTACTCTTTTCACGTGTACTTTGTGTGAACGTTTATGCCGTTCTTTTTCAGACACCTGAACATGAGTCAGGTGCTCCAGCTCGGCGGCGTGAACGAGGACATCCCCTACATCTACCCTCAGCTCCAGCACAAACACTTCACCGGCTGCATCCGCAATCTCGTCGTGGACAGCAAGGTAACACACTTGTTCATGAAGCAATGACAGACGCAGACACACCTATACGTAAACGCACAACCACTAACACACCGGCATGCAAGTAAAGTCAAAGTCACACCTGCACTCTAGCTGATAAATGGATTAATAACATGTTTCAACATTCATAGTGCCCTTGTGCCATTTAAGAGATGTTTTTTTTAATCCTTTTAACTGTAACCTTAAAGCGTTTTCAACACACTCCAGGGGTGAAATGGAATATAAACCTTTCCACTCCTGCTCGGTCTGACTCCAAGTCAAGACTTTCAAGTAACCTTCTACTGCTCTGTTGTAGTTAAAAAGTCAAGGACTCCATGCTCAACCATGACAATCCGAGTCCAGCCCCAATAAAACCCAAATCATTTCTGCATGAACACAGGCATCAGTACTGATCGCCTTCTGTGAACTCTTCTAAAGCCTCAAATTTGAGCTAAAATTGTATTTTCTGCTGCGATTTTAAGCTTTGACTAAGTGAGAAATGTTGCCCCTGGCAGAGCAAAACTATCGAGTCTTACCTTGACATAACCAGTATTTAAAATATAATATAAGGGGCTTCTTAGACAATATTTTCACTGATGAGGTCTAGGTAAGCTTTTTGTTCAGCAGGACAATTAGGAATAAAAAGTTTGTGTTTAAAAGATTATTGGCTTGTGGTATGTATGTGTTCCAAAGTAGCAATTACATTTTTATTTCGACTTAATTTACACCTGGTATTGAATATTCTCTGCATTCACGTGTGGTTTTTTTTGTTTTTTGCATCCATACGAAAAATTCAAGTGGGAGGGGAGCAAGGATTATCATCTTTCATGACACTTTCGTGGGAGGCAACAGAAACTTTGACAGGTTGTTTTTTCTATAGCAGAGCTTGCAGCTGCTTTGTACACTACGACAGAGACTACTTCACATTGGATAAGTGAAATGAGCAACTACTGGTAGGAGCAAATCATTCTGGGCTCTTTCAGTGGAAGTCAAATGTAAGTGGAGTATCTTGGATAAATGGAAAAAGCTGCAGAGTTGAAGCTATGACCGACTGAGATCTGCTTTTTGCTGCATCTGCACACGTCATTTAAAGCCGATCACATATCTAAATCAACTCACAGAAGTTGCAGTGTTTTGCACCTGAGTTGATACCATTGTATTACTATCGTATTAGCTTCTGGTGATTTCCATTCACTCCCATCCTACAGATATCACCCCGCTGACCTTGGTTCCCAACGACTACTTTACAATACTCCAACATTTACACACGTTCTCTGTGTGCAGAAATAAAATAAATGACTCTAGGCCTTAACGGTAGCATATTACGTAAAATCAGCTTCAACAATTGGCTGTTATATTTTAAATCAACTTTAACATGATTGGTCATTGTTACAGAACATTAGGAGAATATTACCATCCATCACACAAAACTCCCCTCCCCTTGACTTACTGCATTTCCTAGACAGACTAACTACAGACCTTGAAGTGGTATGAACCCAAAATAAACATAGATTTTGCTGTGATTTAATTGCAATAAGCAGATCCAAAGGATGCCGAAATAACTACATCATGATGCCGATTTATAAAAAGTCTGTATTAATACTATTAAAACAACTTCGAAAATGCTTGTTCTGAATGTTCAGCTCAATCAGAGCTATGCTATGCAAACGTCCTCCAACAGATACAACTATTGACAGAAGTAGAAATAAAGTGATGTGTATACATGTATCAATTTTACACTCATGTTGAAAAAAATGGGTTTCATACACATAAGTGCCTAAATGACCGATCTCCATCAAAATGTTAGATAAAATAATTGTGTTGTGGGACGTTGGCAGATGTTCTGACATATCACCAAATTAAGAATAATCAAGTTAGTTGGTTACGTAGTCCATTAGTTCAAACCACTTTCATGTAGTCATATGGTTTTCAGAAGCAGTGAACATTTAGAATTGTACTCTTGTTACCTCCACAAACACAATTTATCTGTATCCATTCAATATACCCTTAAAGCTGTATTAAGATGTTGAATCTCAAGAGTAGGGATATAAAAGGATACAAATGTCTCCTGCTGCAGAGCTAAAGGCTTGTAGTTGATGCTGTACACCTTAGCTGGATGCTGCACAAGCGCTATGTACTAATGAGAGGAATCTGCATGATGCATGTAGGCGGACGTGAGAATAATAAAGAGCATGCAACAGTAGGCGTGCTGATGATTAATACTGTTGATGGACATGTTCTACCATTGTACCATTTTTATGATTTATTTTTTTTTACTCTCTCTTATTTTTCTCCTGTGGCGGAGTTGTTATTATCACACAATGTGCTAATGTGTCACATTTGTTGCTATAGCAACATCATCTGTTTCACTGAAGGTGTGAGTGCATGTGATGTGGTAAAGGTATTTGACATTTAATAGAAGCTCTTACTGTAACTGAACACTTATTATTATGATTATAATCTGTGTGTGTGTGTGTGTGTGTGTGTGTGTGTGTCTGTGTGTGTGTGTGTGTGTGTGTGTGTGTGTGTGTGTGTGTGTGTGGCTGGGCTGGGCTGGGCTGGGCTGAAGCCAGGGTCAATGTTAAGGTGTGTTTGGTGAAAAGGGAGAGGATATTTTTTGATTTTTGTGTGTTTGTGTTTCTATTCTGGAGTTGGGTCTCTCCCCTCTGGTTTTCATTTCCATCATCTGTTTTTAACTCTCTCCACCCTTGTGCTGTCATGTTACTCTGCTTATCTTTTCTCCCTTGAGCTCTGAGTCTTACATTACTGCTTTAAGTTTTGGGGGGTTTTTCCCCCCTCTGTGGTGTCACTCTATTTTTATGAAGTTTTGCAGGGTTTAGACTAATGACTTTTTGAATACTAGTAGCTTTGAGTTATAGTTGGATTTGCAATGTTGTCTGAAAGCTTGTAACAGATGTTTTATAATAGTGTGGGCCTGTAAATAAAGCCTGTGTACTCCTTCGAGAAAAACTTCACGAAATCAAGGCCTGGATGTTACATTATATTGATTTGGCAGATTCTCTTATACCCAAAGCAGTTGTTTTTCTTTCACATCCCTACACCTCAGGAGCAATGTGGGAGATCAGTATCTTGCTCAAGGACACTTGAGTCATAATGAGTCACACCACCAAACTTACAGTCAATTTTCAACCTGATGTACTACCGGAGCAACAGCTGAATATGTTTTTTTTTTTCTGATGTGACAAAATAAAGAAAAAAAAAACACAAAGCGTGTTTTCTGGCTCTACATGTAATTCAGGGTTTGTCCTACTCCAGTCCAGAGGATTGTGGTAAAGCAACTGAATCTATTTGGTAATGACCAAAAAGCCAGAAGACGACCTTGCAAATGTTAGCAGTTTAGTTTTTAACAATATACTGTACATAAAGATGAAGGTCAGGAGGTGTGGCGTCACCAGTTGGAGCCAGTTTGAAGCCCAGAGTTGAAGCTTACGGTCGACGCCATCTTTTCCGTTTGCAGCCTGGATCTTCTGAAATTAGGAGTGTGGGGTGTTGCCTTTCACGCTCTGGAAACAAGTGCTGCGACCTCAGAAACACAGAGCACTGCACACTTGGGCTAACATTAGCTGCTTTAGTTTAATTAAGCTAACACGGCAGGTATCGTCATCAAGTAACGTTAAACTTGCCGAAACGTGACAGTAGTCCAACTCAGGCGGGGAGAGCAGCAGAGTGAGCGGAAAAAATTAAAAACCACTAGCACACTTATTATAGGGTCTGAATTTAGTGATTAAGATCATAAAGAGTCAATTAAAAATAAAAAGATTGACTTAGTATTTCCAGAGAAAAGTCGTTATTTCACTCTAAATGTTTTGCTCAGACAAGCCCACATACACACCACAGTGACACAGATGCACATTCAAACCAATTGCAGACACCCCAGTGAGTCTTTCAGTCATTGATTACTATTGTCTGTGTTTCAGCCCTTAGCAATCAACATGATCAGTCCAAACCAAGCAAGGACAGGAGCTTTTAAAGGTCAGCGACCAATAGGATGCCTCTTTGCTGGAGGTCAGAGCCAATCAGCAACACCCTGGCAGAATGACTCACAATTAGTTTTTACGATCCTTTGCATTCCTACACACCCTCGCCGCAGCATCACAAACACTCATAAAGTTTGTGTTCGCCAGAGAGGAGATTGAACCAATGAATGTCATTTATGACACGCTTTTGTGAGGGACACAGATTTATGCGTTCAAGGTTCCCCTGTCCTTTCATAGAGATAGATAGGAGTGGAAAAGAAGAGATTGCCCTTCAACAAATTTAAACATTTTCTTCCTGGATTCTTTTAATTTCATTTCATTCCGTTCTGTTTGACTTTATTTTCCTCTTTTCAATCTGTGACTTCCCCTCTGGCTACTTACCTCCTACGTGTCTGTCCTGTACGTGTCTCATCCCCAATCCCTTTTCTCTGCTGTCACTTTTTTTTTCTCCTGTTTGTAAGCTACTTACTTATTGGCAACTCTCCCTTCTTCTCTTCTGAACTTTTTTCACCCCTTGCCAACTTTCTTCCTTCCTTTTTCACACTGTATTCTCACGTCTTCTTTCTCCTCCCCCCCTCCCGTCTCACTTTTTGACATCATCCTCTATGTTTAATTCCCCTATCTCCTCTCCTCTATCGCCTCCATTTAGCTGTATGATTTGGGCTCCCCGGCCGACTCCCAGTCCAGCTCTCCAGGCTGCCTGACCACCGACAGCAGCTGTGTCAACATGGGCTATCCATCCTGTGGCCACCAGGGTCGCTGTCACGGCGAGTGGGGCTCCTTCAGCTGCCAGTGTGTGCCGGGATACACAGGACACCAGTGTGAAGAGGGTAAGCCAAACTTATTTTGGACTGTTGCATTAAAACAGTTTTATAGCGAGTTTCATTATTTACTGGTTGACTTTCAGCGCTCTTATCGTGTCATTTTCAGCTGCAGCAGGCAGATGTTTTCAGAGGAAAAGCTCTTAATAACCTACCGTACTCTACCTGCTCAGCAGAAAACACAGAGCAAAAAAGACATTGGGTGGACAGAAACATGACTGTAAATGAATGATAATGTTGCTCCGTAACTGCTGGATGCGTAAATAAGCAACTGTTTGCTAACAATTTCAACATATAAGCTTAAAAGGTGATAATATGTCAGTGTTGTTTACAATTAGTTTCTGCTGCCCTCAAGTGGCCAAAAAAATGCAGATAATTGCTGCAGTTAAATTCACTGTGCTGTAGATAAGACAACTTCCAAATATAAACCTGGCTTTATTGGTTTCAATGAGGGTTTTTTTTTTTTTTTTTTTTTAAATAAGTAAATATCCAGGCCCCATACAGCACATACCACACGTATAATAAGCACAGTGTGTGCACGTTTTGTAAATATAACATAAATTGAGAGAAAAGCTGGAGTGGACGACAGACATGGTTAGATCTTTCCAACCATGGGTTAATTACTATCACACACTGCTGTTCCAAGCCTCGCATGCATTAATGGTATACAACGCCATCTGCTTCTTGGCATTCTGTATGCAGGTGGGATGTACTCTTATTTGCAAATCCATGAATATATATAGGTCAAGCACTTGCCTTTATACAATATAGAGAGTGTTTCCTCAGAGGATTCTACATTACAGCTGTGTAATTCCTGTGAACAGGGAGCAGCATGTGGGGTTTTTTGGCATCATCCATATGACGGAGCTGTATGGCTCTGTGTTTGAAGATGGAAGAGATTGTTGTGCGAGTGAGATGGGATCTTTAATGACCCTCCTCACCCAGGTCCTGTACGGCCTGTCGTACACGTCCTCCTGATTGAGAGAGTGCACCTCCACCGATGCTTTCTGCTGACCGCAGCACTGTCTGCCAGGCATGTTGACGCTTCCTTAAGGATTCTCTCAAATTGTAGAGTCATTTATTGGAGGATATAGATAAAGAAGATAAAGAACATTTAGATCTCACATAGTGAGATTTATGTATTTTAATTTTTTAAACAGATCACTCCAGATCTATTTCCTCAACATTATTTTTACTGTCTTAATTACTGTCCTCTTCTGTCACATATTGAATCATCCACTAAAAGCTACCGGCAGACAGACGAAATATCAATGATTAATTAAATAAGTGAATTTATGAATAAATGAATGGGGGAATATGAATGAATCACTTTCCACATGAATGAAATGACTCATATCTTAAAATTCAACGAGCGATGTAGTCAACGACCACGTATTGTCATATGGAAGATTTTGGCAAAATAAAAATTAGCAAACCTTTAAAAGAAAAAATTAAATATTTAGTGTATTCTTTAACATGATTGTAGTGTTTTTTTCATGATTCACGTTTATCTGGTTACATTTAATACTTTGACATGAAAACACGTGTGACTCGTGTAATGCTCACCTGAAGATGCCTAATTGAGCTGCATTTCTTGTTAAATTTAGCTCTGTAATTTATCTTCAAAGGTGTTCTAGTGATGGAAAAGAGTATCCTCGACAGGAGCGCTATGATATAAGCTCAGAGAAAATATCTGTGTCCGTTCTTGTGTCTCATTTGCAGGTTTGTGTCACTTATTTGATAAATATCCCCATTTAACCCATTTTATGTCAAAACGTTCCTCTCTTCTATTCTCAATTTATCTGAATAAGGTAATGACATTAAGCTATGAAATGCATAATGTTAATATGAATTGGTATCTATAAACCTCTAATGTCTTTGACAGTGTAAGCAGAAAGAAGACATAAAGTAGAATTGTAAGAGGACATGGCCGATGAGTTGCATATTGAATGCCGAGAACAAACCAAAGATTTGACATCGCCTTCAAGCGGGATCTCACGAACCGCTCAACTTTGTCAAAGTTACATGGAAGAGAGACAAAGCGGGGGAGGGGTTTGGAAGAAAACTTAACTTGCGTATGCTATGAGATGGAAGAATGGCTTTGAAAACATTTTAGGTGTGCTTGGTTTAGTCTGCCTGGCACTCCTGGCAACATGAGTCTAAGAAAGTAGCAAGCATAACCCAAGCTAAACCACACATACATATTCTATCTGGTGTTTTTTGCATACTCTTCCCCGCCACCAGCTGTCTGCATACTGGGGGAATTTAAGAAGTTTTGAAACTGATTTATTTAAAGTTACTTGAGGACACTTCCCTCTGGAGTGAAGTATCTCCTAAATAGATAAATTGCGATGTGTTACATTTAAAACTTGAATTGTCTTTGTGTATGTGTGTATTATGTGTTTGTGTGTACCCACCAACACCAGAGGTCCCAGAGTATTCCTTTGACGGGCACAGTCACGTGCACTACCAGTTGACGTCCACGCTGTCGGCCCGTAGGACGTGGGTTCAAGTTCTGGTTCGAACCCGCAAACACAGCAGCAGCATCCTCAACCTGACCTCGAAGGAGCAGAGCGAATACATACGACTGGAGGTGAGACTGCCTGAGTGAGCGCAGACTGTAATGTAAGATTCTGTGAAAGCTCGTCTCGTTTTCTGCTATATTTTGGTTATGTGTGGAACAAATCTGCAGTTTTTTGCACATTTCAGTACATAGTGAGTATGTCTTTCTACCCTGCTCTCGTCTTAAACAACTTACTGTATGTAGTAAGGTTTAAAGCTGAACTGTTTGATTTACTATTTTAATACTCATGTAAAGAAATATAAACTATATTATATAGAGCAGAGAATAAAAAAAAACATCTTGGACATATTTATCTAAACAATGTCGCGGGTTAAAGCTGAGCGGGCGTTTTCCTCAGCAATGATGGAGTGACCAATGAGTCAGCATTGCTAGGAGACACTCGAACAACTACACATTATAATGTTTATCCTACAAAAGTTGGTACACAGCATTTTTATTTTATTTTATTTTATTTTATTTTATTTTATTTTATTTTATTTTATTTTATTTTATTTTATTTTATTTTATTTTATTTTATTTTATTTTATTTTATTTTATTTTATTGTTTATTTGCTAACATAGCCTCAGTTATCAAACGGTAATAAGTTGTCCGTTCCTTTTACAACATTCAACAAGCAAACAAGGCCGATGACCTTGGGCCTGTGTGGCTGTTGGAAGTGAAGCGATATTACAATCTCTTTGTAGTGCCCGCCTACACATATACTGCACCAATCATATTGCTTACAAACATCATGGTTTTATTGTCATTTTACTTTAAAACATATATAATAATGTACCATAGACATACTTCCAGTTCACATTTTAGTTCTGTGTGTTGTCTAAGCCTTCTGTTGGACAAAATCGAAGGTCGTGATATAAGGTATTAGCAGTAAAAAAAGAAAAAAGATTTGGATTGATGCTTAAAGCACACTGCCAGAAGGAATACATTAAATGTATTATTTGGTTATTTGTTTTGAAGGCTTCATTTCTTCTTCTTTTCCTCTGGTTGTGCCGCCCACACTTGAATTATTCTCATAATTTTTTATTTGGCAGCCCCCCCACCCCCTCCTCCTTCTTTTCCACCCCTGACTTTTCTTTCTGGTATCACGCGAAACCGCTTCACCACACGCTGCAACCGCAGGTATTGATCAAACACCAGTGTCAAAAATGATGATGATTATCCATACCACAGCTGCTATTACAGTACAACATCTCTTCTAATCCTCGTCTGTCATCCACCTGTCTCCACTATCCATCCATCTCTACATTTCCTCTTAAATGCCTCTCCTCCCCCAGCACAGTCACATGAAGAGTGGGTTCACATCACTTACCTACCATAAGTAGTGCATTTATTCCTGGGTGCAGACAGCATGAAAATGTGTATAATCTTACAAAGTAGACCCCCCCCCCCCCCCTTAATGAAACACTGGAAACCCTGCAAGGTTCTTTGATAGCAATAAAACCATATTGCCTTATAGGATTATGCTATTCACTGTAATAGTTCTGTTTGCTTTTAATCAGAGGAAGGAATTAGTATGCGTTACTCTTGGCTGGATGCAAATATGAGGAGCTCTTTGTTTTCTGCTGTTTGTGTGTTACTCGTATTCCAAACAACTCGGTTAGTGAAAATATTACATATTTTATTTGTTCTACAGATACTTTAGCCCCTTTGGATTACTGAGTACAGCTCATTGTTTGACTTTTCACATTCAGTGGTTACCTGCATGATTGAAACAAGTGAAAATTTGTCAATAAGTATAACTCCTCCTCTGGGCAGCCATAAGTGGAGGCTAGTGCAGTATATAAACAGATAATGAATGACAATATAGTAAAACACAGTTGTAATAAGATGAATAGGAACTCATGACAATACTGTAATTAATAGAAGTGTCCTTACAGCTGCTTATAATTACATTGTAGTGTGTTATAACTGTGTATACTGCTTATAAATGGGACTAAAGTTGCTAGTAGCCTCAGTTGCAGCCACAAAATGTGAATTGTGTCCTAATTGCATAATGCCTATACTTACTATGTTTCTGTGTCGTCACCCTGGAAAATAACAAATTAAGTATAATTAATAGTGATGCTCCGATCCACCATTTTTTGGGCCGATCACCGATACCGATCACCAAAAAACTTGATCTGCCGATTGCCGATCACTGCCGATCAAAGAATGAATTTAAAATTTAAAATAATTAACTATAAAAAACAGTCAAAATCTTCAAATGTACAGAATGCCTTTATTTTACTGTAGCACAATATCCATGTCACCAATATCAACAATATCCATGTCACCAATATCAACAATATCCATGTCACCAATATCAACAATATCCATGTCACCAATATCAACAATATCCATGTTTCAAAATAAAAATATGAATCTTTCCATTCAAAATGTAAATAAAAGACCATTAGAAAAGCCAAGCAGACCGCTACTAACTCACATTAGAAAAACTTGGGCTACTTGAAAACTGGCTTAGTTAAAGATAAAATAAACAATTGGCCACAAAACCAAAACGTGCAAGGCCTACTATCACAAAGGACAAAATCTTTCACTCCCCAATAACATATGGCAAGTTTCTTTTGATCATTATGAGCATCTCTGCATTTTGCACGTCGCTTATAATGTACGTCACGTGATCGGCTTCCTGATCGGCATGTTTTTCCGATCGCCGATCAGGCTATTTTTAGACAATATCGGCCGATCATGATCGGCAGCCGATCGATCGGAGCAACACTAATAATTAATATTTCATCCACAGATAGTTAAACTGCAGAAATCTGCAGGTAAATTGTTGATGAAAGCTGTTGTCCTACAATAGTGGAAATGAAAAAGATAGGAGTGACACAATTAAGGGAAAAAGGGGACTTTAAAGGGGTTAATAATGGAAGATTTTGGACTGACAGCTTTCTCGACAACTACCATCAAAACACCAAATTAGGAAATATCCTTCAGAAGAAAGTGTTCATCTCTAAAAGAGAACCAAACACCTCGCTGAACTATTTTACGTAAAACTGCAACAAAGTGTCAGTCAGAAAAAGGAAAAGAAAATGAATAAAAACAATAATTCTGCTCATTATTTGTGATGTTTTCCAGGTTAACCCTCAAAGTATTCTGAAGTCACAGCCTAATTGATGTCATACTGGGCTTTTCTCACATCCATTTTCAGTTTGATATTTTTGACTTGTATTCATGGCTTTCTAATTTCAGAATAAAGCCATCATTTGATTCCTCTTTACTCTGTGGCCATCACAGTTTTGAGTGACGGAATTAACAAAAGAAAAGAAGTGATGTTGTCTGACTTGCCTGTGCCCTCACTGCTGTGATTGAAGGCGAAAAGCTACCGGAGGTTGTTAAAAATGACTCTGGGATACGAAGGGAATCTCTTAACTGAAATTAAAGCAGACAGAACAAGGTGATAAGGTGACAAGGTGGTAAATTATATATGCAGTGGGGTGCAAAAGTCCAAATGATACTTAACAATTAGCTTAACAATGTGAGTGAAAGTTGAATCTTTGAAAAATGTGATTCATGGATTTCAGAATATCTCAGTATTCGGTTTGTCCCCTTTTTGCTTCAAGACTGGACTCCACAAGTTTGTGCAAAACCTGATGACCCGTGTTATCCCGGCATGATCCGACAGTGTTTCAAAGAGCTTCTCGTGATGTCGCAGAATGCTTGGCTTTGTCAGTCTTCAAGAGCCCCTATAAATCTTCGATGGGGTTGAGGTTAGGTAACTGTGAAGGAAAGTACAGGACAGTCAGGACTCATCTGTCTTCTTTGGTCTTCAAGTTTTTTTTCCCCAGTCATCCACTATGAAATGCTGATATTTCTTAGCCTACCACAAGCATTTGGCCTTGTTTCCCCTCCTGAGAAGTGGTTTAGAAACTTCTACTCGTCCTCTGAGACCATTCCACCTTCTTTTGACAGTACTTTTACTGATCGCAGTCGTGTCTCATTTATTTAGCAAATCCTGCACAAGTGATCCAGTTTCTGCTTTAGAAACTAACCAGGATTTAATGTAGAGGAAGCCCCTCTTTCTTTAAAATAACAACTTTAATATCTGACAGTTTCACTTAGTTTTGATGTTTCCCCACTATCACACTGCTACTTAGCAAGACCGGAAACTCAAGGCACATCCGTATTTATAACAAACATGTTTAAATGTTGCTGGATCCTCAAACCTCTCTGCTTATTTTAAGGACTTTTGGACCCGTATGTCAACACAGACTGACTGTATAGTTGAAGCTTTTCTTTAAGGGCAGAATCCTAAATATAACGGAGCGGTTTTCCATTTGAAGTAAGGAGATTATTGATTTAATATAGGCATTGGGATATCATGTCAAGTAGAATAACATTGGTGGTGACTTGAAAGGTTTGACAACTCCGAGGTTTCATCATTGCCTCTCAGCTCTGTAACCCTGCACGCCCCAGCCGTTCCCACTCCGGCTTCATCTCTTTCTCTGTCATCTGTCATCTGCTTTTCTCGCCATCATTGTGTCTTGCCTCTCTTTTAAGTCCTTCATCTCACTGCTTTGCCGCCAACATTTTATCTCAGGTTTGCAGACATCTGTCTGTCTCACTATTTTCCAACAGTACTTCTTCCTTTTTTTATTGTAGACAGATTATACTTAGCAGCAGGGTAGGCGATCTGGACAAAATTAATATTATGATTATTGTCTAGCATTATCTGATGAAAGTTGGACTATGGTCTCAACTAGGCACAAGGAGCATGTTTGTGTTATGGAACTAGAATTCCTACACCTCTACTAAAGGAAGCTATTTAAAATTTTTTTTAAAAAAAAGCTCTTCCTACTTTGTGCATATTGCAAGAAGAAGATGAACACGGAGTACACAATGAGCTTTGTTATTAGATACTGTATTAAGAATAGGAAAATCTTATTAGACAGAGCAGAGTGATTATTATTAGACACTATGCACAGAGGATTATTATTCAACAGTATGATTATTAGATTATTAGATGACTACTAGAAGTCGGTGTAAGACGACACTGGATGCATGTTTAATCGAAATACACAAATTTGACATTGTGAACATTTCATTTTCTAAAATTGGAAAAAAAACAAAAACATGTCTTCTGAAATGAAATTGACGATGTACTTCACTATTACATTTTAAATATACACAAGATTACACAGAAAAACATTTTTTTTAATTTTTTTTTTAAAGCGAGAGTTTAGAGGTATATGCCAAGGAATACGCATTATAAACTGGAATAGAACAAATGAAAAATCTATCATCATGTAGTATCTTGACAATCTTATCTCAACACAAGCTTTTTCAGCCCTGGGTCTTCTTCAGTGTCATTACCTCACAGTGGGAGTGAGCTGCATCACAAAAAATAAAAATAAAAAATATTGGATTTTGCATAAACACGCTATTAACAAATTGTAGACAATTACAGTGAGCTCATTTGATGAAGGGCCAGCAAAATTCTTGCCTACTACTGCAGAGAACCACTTTGCATTTGTCGTAATTAACTGTGTTAAGAGGTGTGAAGAAAGAGATTACTTCCTGAACGACGCACCACTTGGTTGGGTCGCCTTGAGCTAGACATATAGTTGTGCGTGAATGAGTTATGGCATAGTTACAGAGCTTGTGGTTAGTGATTTGTTAGTGCTTCCTTCTAGAAAGTTCTGATGTCTGAAATGATTGTTGATACTAAAGACATTAAAAGAGCTGAAGCAGTAGTCGGCAGTCTTCTCCAATGAAAACCTTCTTCACACAACAGCTGCTGACTGTCACGTTGAATGAATGAACATGAACACACAGTCCAATCCAGTAATTAGACATGTTGAAATAGTTACCTGGATGTTACTGTAGTATTATGAGCACACATGTAGCCAGCTGTCCCTAAAGTCACAGTGACTGAAAGTAAAACCCTATGCTGACCTATGGATTACAATATTCATGTTTATTCTATGCTAATTAAAAGCTCATTAATGTTAAAAAAAGAAGAAGTGGCTGCAAACAAGCTTATAGTGCCAACAGAAAATTTAGAAACCTTAAATTACAGGAAACTTTTCTTTAACAAACTCTAGGTAATGCTTCATATTGACATCAAGCCGGAGCTCCAGCTGTTTCAGAGTATTTAACATAAATTACATTCATCTGCCTTCAGGCTGGTAAGAATTCAAAGCGATAACATTTGCCCAGCAGCGTTTTGTGTTTTCTTTTTTCTTTTTTTTTTCTCTAAATGATCAAATCAATATCTAGTCTTTGAAGCAACAGACCACAGGTCACATCTCTGGAGGGAAAAATGAGTAAAACTTATATAAATGTAAAGCAAAGTGTTGCTGGTAATGAGCACAGAACTGTTGTTCAATTTACTAGTATAATTTAATGTGGGGAAAAAATGCATAAACCCATCATATATGGACATTATGTATACTACATTTTCACACCATTATTTAATCATGAGAAGAGGGCGGATTAACACATCATCTGCACATGTCTGCAGTGCCGGGGAGCATCTGGGGGAATGACGCTCTCCCTGCAGTGGGACTGTTTACTCAAAAAAATGGAGTCACACACTTTCAATACGCACCTACTGTATGGCGCTCATGCAAAAGAAACACACACACACACATCCAGCTACCACATCACCAAGGGGAGAAAAGCAGGAGCCAAATTGCTCTGCTTCGTTCAGCTTTAATTGGGGGTAAAATCAGGTGGCTGTGAGTGCGTCTGGTTAAAAAGCACTGGCCCAGTGGATTCTAAATATAATTAATACTTAATCACAGAGCCTTGAAATGAGCCGCGGTTCTCCAACTAAACAACCTTGGAGCCGTCCAGCGCTTTAACCACTGCCTTAGAAGAGAGAAGGAGCAAGTGAAGGTGACATGAATGGCAAACAGAAAGAGATATAGGTGCAGGCGGAGAGAGTGACTTGACAGGCGATGGTCGTGTTGTTTGTTTTTTTAATTATACAAAGGTTATACTTTTTCTTCCAAAAGAAAAGAGAAAAAAAAACCTTGGTTTGTCCTTTATTATATTGAGGAGTGGAAACGTTCATGGTCGCCACCCACTACTCCTTCACATCTCATCTCAGTCATCTGTTTACATGGCAGCGGTGGCAGAGGAAGTCAGAGGGAAGGAAATTATGCTCAGTGGGACACTTGGAGGAAACAGTTTGAAATTGAAATGAGGACGACCCACCCACCACCCGATCCCTCTTAAAATGGCCTTTGGACTTATTCTCTCTCTCTGTCTCTCTTTCACTCACACACACACACACACACACACACACACACAGAAACACAGAGTCCTGGATTTGTTTTAAATGAATATCTCTCTGTGAAGGATGTGATTAGCAACACAGCCACACTAAAATGAAATCGTTTTCATCTCAAGGTCTGAAGGGTGGATGGAAACAGCTTGTTGTGTAAACATGAAAAAAGTGTTTTTTTTACTCTCTTATTCTCTCCTTCTTTCTACCCCGCTCTCTTCCATTTGTCCCTGCCCCCTCATCATTTCCTCACAAGACACGTTTCCTTAACAAGAGGTCTTCCAGGAGCTGGACTGTGTGTGAGCATCTTGATGGCACAGACAGCAGGGCAGCATGTTTGTAGTCAATAAGTAAAAATGTCAGCTTTACCAGAACAGTGCCTCATTTAACATTTATTTTAGGCCCATAGCAACAGCACAAATCACATCTAGACGTTGTGTTGTGATCATATTAGGGTAAAGCTAATGTTCCCACTGATTACTGGATGAAACGTCTAAATGAATATGGGATGGATGTGGGGTTAGAACCTAGAATTTATGTTGATTCTATGCCTTCATAATTACTTTTGCTCTATATGATGTAGGTTTACTTTGGATCACACTATCAAATGGTAGAAACGTCAGTGTACTGGATGAGAGTTTTTCCTCTTCCCCCTAACCACAAGACTGTTGATCTGGCTTATTGGCAAACTGGCCAAATTGGCCTATCGATCCAGTCTGTTACTGACCGAGAAAAATCTCTTCTGATCCCCATTAGCTGTAAAACCTGACACTTGGACATGGGTCAGTTCAGCCAGTCACAAAAAATTATACAGAGTACATAGTGTATATATTACTATTTTCCCCAAGTAGTATCTTAGCATGTAGATTCGATTTGCTGAGGTTTTGAGGTTTGTGTCTCCAGGCTTCTAAAACATGGGGCTGAATGTCATTTGGTTTGTGCAGCTTCCTGCTCAAAGGCAAAGAAATGGAAGTCAAACTTGGAAAAGAAATGTTCACATTGAGTACTGTGTTATCCCAAGCTGCTTTCTACTGGAGAAACGGCTGGCTAACACAAACTCAGATTTCACGATTCTCAATGTCACAAAAAGATCAAGAACAAGAGCACATTTTGAATCAGAATTTAAACGGAACTTTAAACCTCATAACAAATTTCCTCTTGTCCAACTGAAGATCTTCCAGGGCCTCCTATGTGTTTTCTACAATCTCGGTGACGGCGACTACAACCTAACCATGCCCACCTATCGCCTGGACAACGGTGAATGGCATGAGATCCACCTGGATCGGCACGACAATGAGATGACACTGCGGCTGGACGGCGGCGGAGGACAGCGGGAGGTGACGGGATCGCAGGGCCGGAGTCGAGAAATTATCATCGACCCCACTGTGGTGATACTTGGAAATACCTTCCCATCTGGAACCAACAAGAGCTTTCAGGGTACGTGTTACCAGCTCACCCTGCTCATAATTATCATGTCTCTGAGTTAGATTTAAGGAATTATATGGTAATAATTAACCTTTGAACAGAACTGGGATCTGTGGTTAGATGTAGTCTGTGTCTCAATATTTTGTTCTCATGAAGGATTTTTTTCAGGTGTTCATAACAGCAAATCTGAATAATTTCCTTGAAATGCCTTCACAGAGTTTAAATACCTGGTATCCACACCAGCTAGTTGGACTAGTCCCAGCCTAGTCAAGCTAGCGTGAACTGATGAAGCCTCTTGGATGAGAGTTGAAATGTCTATAACGACAAATAACCAAGTCCAGTTGTGTTGGATTTAATTTCCTTGACATAACCATGACCTGGATGAATGACAATATATTCACAGGCTTCCTTGTTTGGATATACTTAATATTGAGTCCTGAGCTCTTTGCAGCACGACTTTGTGTCTGTGTAGTTCGCTTCACCTGGCATTGAACACTTCAGAGCTTCAAGTGCATCGACACGGGGAGCAGGTTGAGCAGCTAGAGGCTGAAGGACAACATCTTAAATGAACAATAAGTGTGTTTTTTTCTTTTTAAGTATCTCGCATTATAAAATGATACCAATGTCTCAGCAATCACATGGCAAGGTGCTAATTAATTTCTAACAAAACCCAGTTTGATTCACCAGATGTGGACAGGTTCCTGCTTCCTTTTGCTTTCTCTTGTGTGTCTTTATCAATAACTGAAATATTCCAAAATTATTTAGTCAATTAATTTATGAAACATTTATTTGTGGAATAACACTTCCTGAATAATGGCTCTATTCTAAAATAATTATTCATATCGGCAAAGTTGCTGCGCTTACCATCATTCTTCCTTCTACATTATCACATTATCATTATGTATAATGAATTTGATTATCATTATAGATGGGATATCTTAATAAAGTCATCAAAACTGTGTTGAAACAGTTGTGTAAAAACTAGATAGTTGAAACAAAACAACAACATTACACTACACCCTGCAGTCACACGTTAAAGCACAGTCAAAGGAAAAGGAAGGTGATAAAGCTTGAAAGGCCAACGGTTATCAAGACAAAGCAGAGCTGGAAAGGCTGATTTGTACTGGAGCTGCAGATAAGGTATTCAGAGTGAATCTGTCAAATACACAGGAAAGCTGCGACGTAAAACACACTGGTGCAAAATGCTGGCGATACACTTTGAGCATGAACATGGCTGAAGTTGGATTCTAGAAAGTTCAAGATTTATTGTCTGCAAACTGGACTCTTTTTTTTTTTTTTTTTTTTTTCGGGATTCCCAAATTTGGGACGGTGGGTGGGTGCTCGCTTCATCTCAGCCATCTGACAGACGATACCACTCTCTACGCCTTCTCGGCCTGAGCTAACGTACCTAAAGAGTAGCCAAAGAGCAGGTACTTGCATAATACCTATCAGCTTCGTCTAACCTGGGGCTGGGTGATATGGGCAAAAGATAATTAGGTGTTTGTTTTTTTGTTTGCCTTTTAATATGCAGGATTGAAACATCATTATTGAACAACTGTGGAAGAATAATAAAAGACTGCCACCGCCATAGGGCAGAAAGATGAATTTGCTGATGTTTGTAGAAAGTGTAGATATTCTACAGCTTAATATCTGCATTTCTTCTTCTTTAGCTCACCTGCAGTAGCTGTTCCAACTGGTGTGATAGGCAGCTTCATCTGCATGCAATGGACTGGCCAGTTGTCCAGCAGTCAGTGTCACTATTTTTTTTAATTATTATTATTTATTTATTTTATAAATCTAGCTCCAAAACTCTTACCAATAGCTAACAGTACCACAGTTTCTTGAATTATGTTCCTTAACCTTAGCAATCACAGGCTATTTCACAGGCAATTTGACTTCAGGTTTCTGTCCATGCCCATCCTCTGTCATTGGCTGCTTAATTTCACCACTGGCCCCGCCGTTCTGTGCCACTCGATGTCCCGGAGTCCCCTGTAACTGATAAGAGCGGTAGGCTGAATGACTCTCACATGTTGGGCGTGTCATGTGGACGGCTCTCAAAAGATAGCAAAAAAGAGACGACCTTTTAAGATTGCAATCCACCGAACTCCAAGCCACTCAGTAGAAATGATGAAGCCTGTCGCAAAACGTCACAAAAGATCAAATGAGTTCAGTTCAGTTATGATGGTAGTAGACTTAGTACTTAGATAGATGTCTCAGTGTTTTGGTTTTGTTTTTTTTTTGTAATGGAACTAGACGTTCTTGATTTTCAGCTCCAGATATGATTATTGGTGTTGCTGCCCCAAATGGACTCAGAGGTAAAACTGTGTGTTGCTTAGCATGCTGATATTTCAGTGGGGGGTAAAATGTCATCATAATACTGAAAATTCTGCATAAAAATGGAATGGAAATAAGACCAAAGTTATAAGGAAAATGGGTTTCTTTAAACAAACACACATAACGATGGGTTTATTTTTTTTAATCTAATCACGATGGATGATTAGATAAGTAAGGGGCATCACATAAAAAAAAGTGAAAACGCAAATTACTAGATAATTTGAATCAACCATCAACCCCAATTATGCAAATTGGACTTTCTTTTAATTTGTAGTTGCTGGTTGGTAGTGCAAACCATCCCAATAATGTTCATTTGTTCATCTTGCTGTATATATATATATATATATATATATATATCTACAGAGCAGCACAGTGAAATTTATTTTTCAAAAGGAGGACAAAAAGCAGTCATCATTTTGTTCACTGTGTCCACGAGAGCCATCCTTACAATACTCGGGCAGATGAATGGTAGCAAGGCTAAATTGTTGAGTGGTAAACATTTTCTGCAGAGAAATGTAATGAGACACAACAGTATAAATCCTGCTGAATGTCCTCTCAATGGGAAACTGATGGATCATACAATGGTCAAATGGTAAAATAACACTGAAATACCGTTTTTGCTATACATGATGTGTTTCTGAGAACTAAATATGTGTGTCGAAGGGTAAAACAAAATAAGGGCGGTGTGTCATTCAGGGCATGTGAGACAGTTTAAATATTTCTCCTGAAAAGTGCTACCAAAAATAAATCCTTTTATCTATTTATACGCACTCTTTTTATGGGAGAATTGTGACATTCTCGTGCGTTGATAAATGATTGATATGACAGTTTAATGGCTAATTCACCCAAATGCATGTTCATTGTCAGCTGGGATGATGGCTGTCCCCACAGCCGGGTGCATGCGTGTGCAGTGTGAAAAAATGATGTCAAGTAGTATGAAGCGTAGATGTCACCGGCGTATATCTTTAGTTTGTAGAGGCTTTGTAGCATTTTTGTGTAACTGCAGCCCAATCACCATCTCACCTGCCTGTCCTGCCTGCACATTCACCACAACACACTATCTATTTAAGGAGCTGGACTACTCTTACAACAACATTCTTGCCAAGTGTATCATCTTTCTATCCTTATTTATGTCTTGGCTATGCACTATTACTTATTGTACGACATCATTGAGTTCCAGTTGATGTGACAAGTTGCTTGTGGTGTGTCCACACGGCCAGCAATTCTTTATCTGTACCCACAGCAGCACGTGTAAGTCAACGGCGCTGTTTTAGCACACACACACACACACACAGAAGGGAGAGAGACTATTGAAGAAACACAGTTTAGAAGGTTTGTCCTGTCTAATTTTCCTGACTTTTAATGGCCCAGCATTCAGAGCAATGTGAATGAGGCAGCCTGCAAAGTCGACTGTTGTATTATCTGTTTACAAAAACAGTCTCGTCCAAAGAGTTTAAAAGTTATTCCAAAAAATCTCCAACAGATTTTTCATATCTCTAATCTTTTTGTTGAGCTTATGGGCTGAGCACACACTGTCTTCTCTTAAACCAGTATTCCAAGTTAAAACAGAAAAGAGTTTAATTTAAACTCTATCTCTTTCCAGGCATGTGCAACACACGTCAAACCACACGGCATCAGCTTTTACTGAGCAGCACTTTATGGAAATCAGATGAGCTACAGCTGGGCTCATTTACATGTTAAGTCTTAGTGAATACCCAACAAATACCCAACCTGTCAGTGAGCTGAAGACAAATGTTAAACTTTAAAAGATTTCGACAGAAAAAGAATGTAGATATTGAAACATAGAAGATGTTGAGATGCTGTATGATAAATAGAGAGATGAAGACGTGACAACCATGGAGAGAAAGAAAAATGTAAGACAGCTGTGCTGCAGACAGCGAGAGACAATGTGCGTGTTTAATAAATGGACTTTAAAAGCGTTTCTCTTCAAAAGAGGCACACCTGAGTGAGGGTGGCAGGGAAAGTGTGCGCGTGTGTGTGTGTGTGTGTGTGTAGGTCTGCATTCACTTCTGTGAATGTGTCTTATCAAATAGTGGCAGATGGTGATGAAACATTAACGCATCAACACCACCTTTGCAATAAAGTGATAAACAGAAACAGCAGAAATGTGTGTCCTCGGGAGTTTGTTGACTCTTGTGCTCCGTGGCAGCACCTGAGCAGCACACGCTACACCGGCTTAGACATAATGATTTATCATAGACCTTTAAGCATTACCTCAGCTGCTGGTAAACAAAACCTGGTAACTCTGCTGATCTGTTAGTAAGACAAACATGTTGATATTTCTCTGTGGGGTTATACAAAATAAAATGCTTTAACTCTGCACTTTCATGAGCTCTTAGATCAGCTAGAGGTACATCATAAATCAATGTGTGCAGAGTAGAAATGCAAATCAGCAAGAAATCATTTAATATTAATTGCCACTTATCTTAAAGTTGCTACAATTTCTCATCCCTCACTCTTGAGATAATGTACAGTGTGTTTCAATCAGGGCTGCCCGGATTCAAGGTAGGTACAATTTATTGCAATTAAAGGATAATTCTGTTTTATTTATTATTGTGACTTCCCCTTTGGGGGATCAATAAATCTGATCTATTACAACATTAGACAGAGCGACGTTGTTAAATGAGGTCAGAGACTCCATTGTTCAGACGATTAGATGGGTTGGTAAAGACTGTTTTACCGTGTACAACTGAAATTATTGCCCACGCTCATGCATATGAAAACTCTGCATGCACAAATGATAAAGAGCCTGCAAGATACAGTAGTTCAGACAGTTGGCATGTTTGCTACCAACACCGCTCACCTCAGACATATGCTGTAATTTACAACTACAGCTGTTCATATAGCATTTCAGAAGCCTTACTTCCACCTCTAGGCTTTTGATTCCACATGGCTACAAAGGGGGTTAGGAGACCTTTCAATTGAAAGATTGAAACCTTTATTTACAACAGACAAGCTCTGGTTTCAAAGAGTGATCTGTTACAGCTGTGACAGTAAGCCGTAGTTATATGATAAAACATTGCCAGAGAGAGTTAGATATAAAACAACCGACAGACAGGTGATGACAGCAAGTTCAATACACAATAACAGTTAAAGTTACCAGTGAAAACATTCACATTATTAGTGTTACTTGTAGCCTGGCATCATCAAAACACTGACGGAAAAATGTAAACTACAGCATGCAGAGATGAGTTGCGATGGTGTAAATCCTGTCAAATACGGCGAAAAACACATCTTCCTTATCCACCAAAGCTTTGTTTGTGCAGGATTTTTGCTGTTTGAGAGAAAATATACTGTCCAGTTTGTCTGATACTGTCACATTAGCAGCAGGAGCCATCTCGGATGTTTAAACCCGCCCCCGTATTAGATAAACGGTTGTGATTGGTCCGGTCCAGGCGGGAGGGAGTTTCTCCTGACTGCTCATGTTTGTTGCTTTGTCATACTTCCTTTTAACAATGTCACCATGTTCTTTGATGTCAGTATTCTATTAAAATAAGTTGTATTAAACCGGAAGTATCCTTTGAGGTAAAACTTTAGTGTAACTTTGTGTCTGGATAGCAGTGTATTTCTTAGTCCACTGAAACCTCTTGTCCCATTTTTCTCCCTTCAGGCTGCATTAGAGACCTACGCCTCAATGGTCGCTACATGCCACTGGACAGTCAGCCACGTGATGGGGTTTCCCAGGTCAGCACGCAGGGCATCTCCCAGGGGTGCTCGTCTGACTCCTGCAAAAGGAACCAATGTAGCCCCCCCTTCACCTGCGTTGACCTGTGGAGAGTGCACGAATGCAGGTACACACAGAAATGTAACCGTATACATTCAAGCACATTCACACTCGGATGTTCTACATACACACTCATCCTTTTGACACAGAGGCATGAAGTCACCTTTGGGCTTTTGACCTTGGTATTATTTTTATGCACAGCCAAATGCATACATAGACTCTAAAATAACCTGACCCTCTTGACAACATAGAGAATTGTAGAAGGAAACTGCATCCATGAGCCTTTTTGCTTGTTTTAATTCTGGTTAAATGTCTGCAAATTCCATGGCAACTATTTTATGGCACCACGTGTGCATAACGATGTTGGGTTTTCAACAGGACACTGCCAATTACCATCTACTTGAGGGTAGGGGACAAGCAGGGAAAACAAAATCCCAGCTGGCAGGATAGAAAACAGATTAAGACACAAACATTTACCAGGTCTTATGAAATGATGCTGTGGACATTTACTCCCTAGAAAAAACAGTGTTGCATTGTTGGTAGTGTTGGATCATTCTGCTGCATCTGTTTCGGGCTACTCATTTTTGCATCTGCCTTTGCACATCCCTCATCTTAATGGAAGTGCAGTAGTAAATGGCTCCAGTGACATTTAAAGGGGTGAACATTAAAACATTGCTGAAGAGGCTCAGAGAAATCTGTCTCTGATGGATTCCATCCCCACAATGTCAAGCTAAGCGTTCCAAATACAAAACAGATAAGAGATCACAAACAGATTGCAGCTCTTTAACAGCATTCTTTAATCTACCTCTTTCTTATGTCTAATTGTCTGGTTAGCTGCGTTGTCATGAGTGAACATATATATATATATATATATATATATATATACCTACTTAGCCTACAATAATTAAGTTTTCCTGTGCCTCGTTCACTTTATTGATTAAACTCAACATACTGAAATGGAAAACATACATCTGCCAGACAGTCTCCACGTGGTCGAAGGTCACCACATACGATGATGATGATGTTCATTTAGTTAGTTTTAGAGTTAGTAAACTCATATAGCCTCTCAGTCTGGGAGGAGTGTCATTTGAACTCAGATCAGCACCCTGCCGCTGCTGTTAAGCCTGCCTGACAGAGGAGAAATACTGTGGAGCAGCTTCAGCGTCCGTCCTACTGTGCTTCATTGCTTATGACATCACAGTTGCACCACCAGCCACCGCACACATCCGTCATTATGTAAACTCCAAAAGCACAAAATAATTAGTTTGCATCACTTGATAATATTAAAATGGAAATGAAAAACAACGATGTGCAACAGGGAGGCTTAGTTGTACGAAACACAGCAGAGTGTGTGTTGCTACAGGTTGTGGGTGATAGGGATGGAATAGAAACCAGAAAGTCTTTTAAGGCTTATCAAACATAATGACACAGTTGGAGCAGGAGTGTACAACTTTCTGTCCCGTCTCAGTGTTTGTGAAGTAAACAAGATTAGCCAACACAATTAAGCCAGGATCCACTTTTTGCCAGATGACAGGTTTTTGTTTTTTTTGACGGGCGCCACCCCCACTATGCATCATCACCGTGGTTTCATTTAAAATGAATGAGTAGGCTGCGTTTTTTTTAAAGCGTTGTTATTGTCAGTCTGAACGTGGCCTCAGAAAGACTTTTCAAGAGTGAAAAACCCCCACGGGAGACGGCGCGCTCTGCAGCAGCCATGTCTGCCTTTGAAAGCCAATGACTAAGGCAGTGAACCCCACCTGCTCAGGCACTAAGTCAAATGCCTAAAAAGTTGAAGATGAAAATAAATGATTTTCCCAGCCTTCTTGACACTGAAGGGAATTCAAATTTGTGCAAACTCTTAGCTTTTGTTGTGTCGGCATAATCTGTCCCATAATTAATTACCTTTTTTTTTTTTTAAATGTGTTTGAAACAGCTTGGTCTGTCTTTTCCCTCATGTCATCAAGATGGCTGGCATTTACAACTGCAATAAGAGCTGCAATTTATATCTATGAAGACTGATTTCATAGATGCTACTGACTTTGGGTACCTTTGAGAAGTCATTTCACTTTATACTGGACCTTATGGCGAAAATGAAATCACATTTAGTTTCAGTTCTACACTGAAATTGTCAGAAGAGTCCTGTCTGAGGAATCTCACAGCTCTCACAGGAATGAATGTACTGTAAAATCGCGTTGAAATGCTGCTGTAAAACCAATCGGTTAAACCAGTTCTGCAGCCGATCAGAGAAGAGAAAAGTCGAGAGGGAAACAATTTTACAGCATGTTCCCTGCGTTTTTTTTTTGTACTCGTAATCTCCTTACACCTGCATTCTGCACAAGATGGAGATGAGAGAGAAGCTTTTGACATCGAGGAGTTGAGAAAGTTTAATGAGCGGGCAGCGCTCAGATAACAGACGTGAGTATCACTTTCTCAAGATTAGCATTGTATCATACATGACATTTCCCAGCGTATGTTTGTATGATGACCACTGCTGCAAGTCAGACTGACACGCTGTCCATGAAATACAAACAAATGATTGCATTTGTTCACACTGTTTACATGTAAAGCAGGGGTCGGCAATTAAGTTTGGCCTCGGGCCAGATATTTTCCAAGCCATTACATGGCGGGCCATAACCAAAACAATGGCTAATATAATTAATTAATAGGGGGGGGGGGTGATAATGAAAATGATAGGCGATTTTGAAATGACGGAGCAGACGCACTGAGACATTCAAGCGGGCTGATGTAGGTTAAATTTGTGGACTGACCACTGGGGCGCTATTAATTATATGCCTGTTTGTTAAAAAAAACATTAAAAAAACATTTCCACTTGTTGCTGTTAGCTGTCATGATGAATGGACAGAAAACTATGCCTTCATCCTCCCCAGTTTTATTAATGCAAAGCCCACATGCCTGATCTGTAACGAGGGTGTATCTGCATGCAAAGAGTACAACATTAGACGGCACCACGAAACGAAGCATGTGACAGTTTTGGAGGAACTTGATACCAACAAGTCGATGGATGATGTGATCGGGTCAGTGAAACAGATGTCGCTCTCTGCGAGGTCCGCTGCCCGCCGCATAGAAGCGCTGTCTGATGCGGTGCAGGGTGCAATTGTCGACGTGCTTGTCGACGTGTATCCAGTTAAACAAATAAGCATTTAAATTGAGGAAGATTTTCTGTTCTGGAAAATGAAGTTAACAAATAAAGAGCATTTTTGAGACTGGCAGTCCGATTTTTAAAAAGTATATTTTATATTTTTATTTTCTTTCTCTAGTTCAAACAATCTCACGGGCCAGATGTTTTTGCTTGCGGGCCACATCTGGCCCGCGGGCCGCCTATTGCCGACCTATGATGTAAAGCATCTGATTGAATATTGAAGATCCACTCTCTTACTTCCTGTATAAACGGTACTTCCTGAAGTGACAGCGAATGTTGCCAGCAGATGTTAACCACTGAAGATTTACTGCATGTGAACTTAACAACGCTGGAGACGTTTGGCAGACAATAGAGCGGGTTAACCCTTTAGTGTGTGGCCTGAACGAGTTATGGGATAAATTATAACACCACTTTAAATTTAGTGTTGCTTTTTTTCAGTTGAGTCAATATTTATAAGCATGAACAGACCTCCAGAGACCAGAGGCAAGACTCCTCTCAGATGTCATCAAAATGTACAGCCTGGAGCTGCTCCATAGATGTTGAATGGGACGGTGAATTAATGGGCTCATAAAATGTTTGTTTGAGCTGTTACACCCAAATGAGCTTTTAATTATAGTGGTGCTTTCTGATGTGAGGCAGAAAATGTGTCCCAGTCTGCATAAACTCATCCTAGTTACTGCCACTGCCACAGTCAGCATTTCCTTCTCCTCCAGTTCATTCTCTATTGAGGTGTTCATCTGTGGAAGATCACTGATTAAGGAGTAATCAACTTTTTTAGCAGTGTGAAATGGTAATAAACATTTGAGGAAGACATTCTCCTATTGTGTATAACGGTTTTAAACAGCCAGTTCCTTTGCTTTCATTTACATCCTGTTTGTTTTTCCTTGATGTATCAAATATCTGCTTCTGTAATGAATCACCTCCTACAAATGAATACATCTCATCAAATCATCTGAGCGATCTTATCTACATGTTATTTATAATTCTTTTTCTCTTCTTTTATCCACCCCCTCTCTCCTTCTTTAAAATCCACCCTCTTGCCTTTTCATCTTTCTCTCCTTCCCCTCGCCGTCATCCCCGACCACCATTTCTATGCAGATGTCCACCTGGCCACATGATTCGCGTGAACGGGAGCAGGAAGTCCTGCGTGTACACTCTGTGTGCCACGCGGCCTTGTCACAGAGGAACCTGCGTGGCGCAGTCACCCTCCAAATTCACCTGTCACTGCCCAGAGGGTTACAGGGGACGCCACTGTGAGACGACTCTGGCCATCTACAGGGAGGACGTGGGCCTGAGCTTCAGCTCCCTCTTCGCTATCTGTATCTGCTTCATGGCCTTATTAGGTAAATACTGCAAACTCAGCCTGTCACACATACAGTAATGGGGGAAGGTAGAGAAGGGCGAGCGCTGCTGGAGGGCTATCCTTATTTTCGTGTGTGTGTTGTGAATTTATAATATCATCTTGCCTTTCCCTATGAAACAAAAATGCTAAAAAGAGTAATCTGACCAGTGGAGTCATTAGAGCCAATTAATGCAGGGATACCCAATTCATTCTGAGCCAAGCCCTGAATATTTAGAGATTGGTATTGCAAAGTAACAGAGCAGAACTTTACTTGAGCGTGGGAGAGGGAGTAATAAGACAAAGATTCATACAAGCAGCGTGTACTTTCACACAGTGAGTGGACTGCTTGCTGCTGCGGCCTCCACTGCTACATTACAGAGAGTGCAGAATACACAGTTTACATGGCTTTAGCTGGCAGAGGCATGTGCACATACAGAGCTCTCCAAAATCATAAACTGCTTTATATGTATGTTGAATGTTGCCTCTTTCACTTTTCTCAAATAAAATAATAGTAATATATAATATTAATAGGACGAAGGCAGAGTCTGTTACAGGATAGATTCGTGCCTGTGAGTCTCACCAATAATGTCGTTCACGTGTCAATTAACGTAATCGGTACTGATGTTCTGTTTGTTGCAACAGAACAACTGTGAAGGATTCCTTCCTGCGAGCCCAACGAGTGGAACGAGTGCAATGTCTACGTTAATTATTTAAATCTGGCAATACATGTAAATCCACGAAAACTATTGCATCACATAATTACATCATTATTTATCCAGCTGGGAAATCATTCTATAAATAGGAAGGCACAGGATGATCCTGGCTTTGCCCCAGATCTGTTCAAATCCTGGAAACGCCTCTGAACACAACCGGGATCAGAATACCGTCCTTAAAGAACTACCTGCTCCTCCTGCCCACATGTTGAGGTGTCCTGAACCCTGCCGTCAGGGTGTGAGCGTGTGTGTGAGAGAGAGAGAGAGCAAGAGAGAGCGTGTGTGTGTGTGTGTGTAACAAATGTAACCATGTACCATTTACTATAGGACAGCTCAGGAAGCCAGTTCCTCTCCCATTTTGTGGTTAGTAGAATCAAGTAAGCCTGCAAGTGAACACAAATCACTTGTCTTTAAGTCTTTCTATCACACACACACACACACACACGCACACACACACACACACACAGTATAATGATGATAGTGTACCAGATGTGTCTAATGATATAATAGATGTAATTAGCTTCATCTCTAGAGGCTTGTTGTACAAGGATGTTGGTATATCAAAACCCGAGGGACAACATTATCACACTCATAACAGCAACCTGACAACATACACCACTTTGAATTAGATGTAATAATTATTGTACAACCTAATCCCATGCCTCTCTCTACACCTCCCACTTACAGACACATCTTTTTTTTTTTATTCAGAAAGATGAACAGTGAGCTGAGGTTAAACGTGGGGTTTCTAGGGGTGCTGTAGTGCATTGAGAAGTGTAGCTTTAATAACAGGGCAGTTCACACGTCCAAAGACCAAATGTATCATCTCACTACACTTAATATATAATCACAAAAAAAAACCCCACACAGGATTGCAGTTAAAGATGTGATTAAACGTATCCAGCTTGATAGAAGAAGTAACTTTTGAATCCATACACACTGAAAAGCATTAATGAATAGATTTTTTTTTTTTACTTTGATATCATACCATTAAAAATGAACCATAATATTACATGACATGCCATGAGAAACATGACAGAAACAAAGAATTGCTGCAAATGGGAAAAGCATCAAAAGTATATTCGTATTAAACAGCTTTGTTCGGAAGACTACTTGAAGCAGACTGTTGATTTATTTTATTTGCATGTCCTTTGCATGAGAATTGAACTGAACTTTATAGCTTAAAGCCTGTAATGTACTTACTATAGGTGGGCTTTCTTCACTGAAAGGTCAGAAAGTCCCAGGAGGAATTCTAGGTTAGCTTCCAAATGTCTTTACGTACATTACGTACTGTACGTGCACTTCCTCTGGCCCGTAGGTGGATGGACTGCAACACACAGGTTGTGTATTGTTAAAGACCACATTTTTTTTTTTTTTTTTTTTCTTTTTTTTTTTTTTCTTTGCTTGTTGAATATTCATCTGCCTGTACCTTTAGCTCTGTGTTCCTATTCCTAAAGGATCCTCTGCTGAGAAAGTGCCTCAGGCGCAGTCATACACAGAAAATGAGTTGTCAGTACAATGACATGTTCCCCTTGTTTAATTGAGAACAATACAACAGAACAGTAAAAGAGCAGTACGAGACAGAGCAGAGTACAAGAGAAGAAAACAGATCAGAGAAGTGCAGAATCAAAAAAAAAAAGGGCACCGCGAAATACTGAGAAAACAAGGAGTCGAGAAGGGAAAGCAGGAGACACACAGGTGTTGCTGAGAAGGATGGTGTCAGTGTCACAGTGCTGCTGGCCACGTCTACTTGTCTCATTGGCGATTCAGAGGACACCTCGTTCTCACCCTGAGACCACACAGACACAGTGAAAATGATCATTTGTCCTTCTCTTCCTCTCACCCTCATTCCACAATATTTCCCCTCAAACTCTCTTTGCTTTGCACTCATATTAAATGCAACATCCGACCTTGATCGGTTCTGTTTTAAGTGTTAATTATTTGATTTGTAGGCGTATAAGGTGCTGTTTACCCAAACCTGCAGAAATTGAGATCAATGCTTGAGGGGCTTTGATAGTAATTTCAATCAGCAGAGCATTCCGCGCTCGATCGGTCAAACGTTCCACACTCTGAAATTTAAGTAGCAGCAAGAGAAACTTTTTTTTTTTTTTTTGGTGCCTTCCTCTCACATCGCTTGTGCAGACTCCAAATGTTTGGATAGCAAGAACAAAAGGAGGGCAGAAACTCTTTTGATGCAATGCTGAAGAAAGATGGGCTGTTCTTGTGAGATTGTTACGGTCGGCAAAGATTAAAGACAAAATCCACACAAAAACAGAATTCCCATTAGTTCATTCCCTTTGATCTCATTGGCCAGGATAGTATGGTCAACTTTAAAAAGTGAGTATACAGTAAGAGTTTATTTGGAAAATATAATAGTGCCATGAGGTGAAATGTCTCAACAAGGTTTGGATGGAATTTGATGCAGACATTCATGTCGCCTAATGGATGGAGTCTACTAACTTTCATCTAGTCCCATACACAGGACACCGTTTTCACTTTTCCAGTGACTTATCTCAATATTTGGATTGCCATGAAATTTAGAACTGACATTCATGGTTCCTAATAGATGTAGGTTCTAGGAAAGTCTTGGAGCTGCTCTGCTACTCTTCCCAGCGCAGCCAAGGGAAGTGTAACCCAGTGAGAGTCCCCAGGGTGCTGCTCTGGAGTTCACAGCAAACTTTCTAGTTTCTAGTTAGTTAGAGAAATGTCAGTGCGACTACACACCAAGTCAAAGTCCAATCGGGTATCTCTTGACAACATTAATGATTAATAACCTGGCCCTTCTGAATTTAACATGTAGCTTGAATATTGATTTGATACTCAACGATGTGAATTCATTTATTCTGTTTGCTTATTTTGCCTTCAACATGTCTGTAGACGTGTGTAAATATCATCCTCTCTTCACATCCACCTCCTCATCCTCTGTTTGTGTTTCTGATGCCAGCATTGTTTTTTCTGTATGTTTAACTCGATTTATTAGGTTAACACTGACATATTCACCTGTATTTTTGTATTTTCTTTGCAGAAAACACAACATACGTTTGATGCATCTACTTTATACCGACATAGAAAACCTCTGAGGAAGTGATTGTGATGCAAACCCCCTTCCATGTTATCCATTTCCTTTGAAATACTCCCCGGTAGCCTGCTAGTTAACAATCAAGGTGCAGGCATTAACCACATGCCTGCAGCTCCATTCTGGCAGAAGACCTTTGTTGTATGTCATAGAGAATAATTAAGGGGAATTGTCATTGCTCAAGTGAGGACTCGGTTGTTTAATTTTTGTGGAAAGGTTGCAGATAAAATGATATGGTCACTGTGGCGGGAAAAAAATCCTTAATCAAAGAGCAATGGTAGATTTGAAGCAGTATAATCCGAATATGTACTATGTATTACATTTTGAAGAGAGAAACTTTAAATACCACTCCACAGAAGCAAGGCTCGTAACGACAGAGACGGCTGTATCCCTATAATGGTTTATCAGATTCAAAGTGAATAAATGATGAACCTTAAAACTTTCACATCATGAATCACCATAAAAATGGCAGTAGATAATCCTCTATATTCAGTCACTGAGAAAGGACTGGAGTAAACCTTAAACTGGACTAGAAGTAGCACAAACTAGAAAGTTATAGACAGGAGGTTTGCCTGGAAACAGTGATATGAATATGATAGAATTAGTAAAATGGTCAACAGTACATGTGGTTATTGTTTAATATCATTATATATATATATTATTATAATTGGCTGTATAACATGCAGATTCACCAGTACACCATACAGATTTAGAGCACTGAGATTAAAGGAGGATATCAGATTAGGGACACAGATGTTGGTCATCGAGTCACATATTCAATCTCTGGCAGACGAGCTCAGCGGTCAGTGCAGTGATTGCTGCATTGATTCTAAACAGCTTAGCCCTTCAAGGTGAAGATGTTTCCAAGGTTATCTCTGTGTATTAGTAAAAGTTTGGTGGAAGATGGAACAAGCGTGATGGCACATGAGTGAAATTCAAACTTCAGTAAGGTGCCTTTACTAAGATACTCTAGGCATTGGTATGGCAGCAAACGGATGGCCACAGATTAAAAAAAAAGAAGTTTTCTTTATCTGTGACACAGGAAGAAAACTTTTGAAAAAGTTGAAAACCCGTACAATTGTAATAAGTTATTATAATAGCTTTTCACTAGTTAGGGGACTACAGCTATGCTAGCGGCTCTATGAGGCTGTACTTCTTAAGGTCATGATTGAATTATTGCTATCAGTTATCATGTTCCCCTTCAATCCATTGTCATTCTACTGAATCTAAGTGCAGCCTCTGATACCACTGTCTGATATATAAACTATACTTTTACATAGAAATAACATCAGTTTACATTTTTACACAGACATTAAATAAATCTATCTAAATCTCTGTGGCCTTCAAAAAAAAACAAAAAATCTGAATATTGACAACCTTCAAAACTGCCCTGAAGAAATTCATAATTAGATCTTAGAAGATGTCCTTCAGTTAAATGTTGACAAGACAGAGATACTGATGATAGTACTGCTACTGATACAGGTCAAAATAGTGCAAATATCCAAATCTGCAGCAGTTCAGTAATGTTGGTGCAAATTTTCACTGCAGCCTCAGTTAAATGAATACGTTAAATCAATGGATCAGTCCTGTTTTCTACATCATGTGTGAAACATATTCACATCTTTATTACCAGTCGATTGGATTACTATAATTCCCTTCTTTGGTTAATAACATGATATTGACTCGATTGCGAGGGCCGTGCAGCACCCGTACAGTCTACAGCACGCACTAGAGTTATCTTTTAATTCATCTTCAAAAAAAAGGCTTTCATCTAATTATAATCGTTTGTACATGTCCCATTGTTATCATAAAACATGTAACTGCGTTTTGTGTTGTATTGTTATTAGTTAGGGAGTATTGTGTTTGTCTTTATGCTACATGCTAACACAAACATGCTAACAACGGCATTGCTACCAGGCTAATGTTTAGCAGGTAGATTATTAGTAAAATAATAAAATTCACCATCTTAGTTTAGCGTTTTAGCATGCTAACATTTGCTAAGTGACGCTTAACACAAGTTACAGTTAAGGCTGATGTCATTCGCAGGTATTTGGTCACACACCAAGTCGTTGGACGAGTAGTGAACAAACATTTTCTTGACCTAATGGTGGCGCTAGACGCTTGATGGTCAGTGTGTAACTTGAGCTTTCTGTTTGTACTCAGAGATAACCCTGTTTACATCATCAGGGCTTATTTATTCAGACACCGTGAAGCCCCATCCAGAGCCACAGAAGACATTAGACAAGTTGTTTCTACAGACTGAGTGTGTGCACGTTTAATGGACATAATGGTAGTTCGTCCAATCAAGCAGAAGCAGAGACACATTTACAATGTTTGACGAGGTTGCTCCCAGTTTCACTCACAATCTTTTTTTTTTTTCTTTTTTTTTTGTCATGAGAGTCTTGGTTAAAACAGCGACATCAAGACAAACACACACAAAAAAGTCAGACATCAGTTTACGATGCCCAAAAGCAAAACACAGTCAATTTCACTTAAATGATAAGAGCAAAGTCAATCTTCGCTTGGTAAGTGCTCCAAATGGCAGCTGTCTGACAGCACCGAAGCGAGCTCAGGGGTCATTTTAATCTTGACTAAACACAGCATACACAGCCCATCATTGAGTCATCCACCAGATCCTTCTCAATATTCTGCAGAATACCCACATTTTTCCTGCTGAAAGTATATTAATACCTACTTAATAACAATACCTATTCAGGACCCTTTCGCTTTTTCCCCCACACTTTTTACATGTTTTATATAATGAAAAAAAAAGCAGAAGCAATTTTAGCATTTTTTTTTTCTTTTGTAAATTTGTTAAAAAAGAAAAACTGAAATAGCAGTGATTACAGCCTCCAGTCCTCTTGTTTATGATTCTACAAACTTTGCACTCAGCTTGTCTCTCAGTCCCTGCTGCTGAAAAACACCCCGCAGCATGATGCTGCCTCCACCATGCTTCATCGTTGGGAGATGAGTGGTGCCTGGTTTCCTCCAGACATGAAGCTTACAGTTCAGTCTTTGTTTCATCACACCAGAGAGAGAGAGTCCTCCAGGTGTCTTTCCTGTGTCTTTACTGAGGGGGGTCTTCCGTCTGTCCACTCTGCAATTAAGATCAATTGTCCTTGTGGAAGTTTCTTCCATCTGCGTACAGGAGCTCTGGAGCTCAGCCAGAGTGACCATCAGGTTCTTGGTCACCTCTCTTACCAAGGCTCTTCTCCCCCGATTGCTCAGTTTGGCCGGGCAGCAGCTTCAGGAAGAATCCTGGTTGTTCCAAACTTCTTCCTTTGAAGAATGACGGAGGCCACTGTGCTCTTACAGCAGAATTATCTTATAGCTGATATGTATTGTCAGCTGCGAGACCTTTTATATAGACGGGTGTGCCTTTCTAAATCATGTCCAATCAATTGAATTTACTCCAGGTGGACCCCAATCTAGATGTAGAAACATCTCAACGATGCAAAAGGTCTGAACACTTCTGTCTGTCTGTGAATACTTTACGCAGAGTACAATATGATCCTCAAACAATGTTAGACAAAGATAATTAGTCTGATAGGAAAGTGTGCTTTTTCTGCTGAGGAAAGGTCATTACATTCACTATCTCGAGTTTGGAGCCGACATCTGCACATACCTTTGCTGTACAGGTGTACTCTTGTTTGATCTGCTTTGTCTTGTACACAGCACACTCTATTTCAAATTTCAAACTGTATGCCTGCTCATCTTAAAGCCATGCTGGATCATTTTTTGGGTTGTTTTGGGGTTTTTGTTTTGGAAGGCAGATTTGGCCACCCATCCACCAAAAACAACCTCTTCCCTCCACCATAATTCATTATATAATATAGCCTAGCTCATGCATGTAATCCTTCAGTGTGGAAAACCTTTTTTGCATCTTTCATGCAGATATTTTCCTTATAAATTTGGGATACTAGGGTCCTTTTCTTTGGGAACATTGGCTGCCGTCACTTGTACGGTTGAAATATTACACAAATACTATCTAGTCCATCACAGGAAATTCCACAGAGGCTAAATATGCACAAGGTAATTTATAATGCATTCACAGTGCATTTCCCAAACTTTTGCTGTGCTGCTTTTGTCCCATTTGTGTGCAGTGGTACGTACCATTGCTTCTTACTGAGACTGCACCACAACTGGTTCAACAAACGAGTTGTTTTATTTCACTTCAGTGTCTGTCCATCTTCTGTCTGTCTGCGAATGCTGCCACATACATGCGCATTAATTTAACACATCATAGAGAATGTGTTGGATAAGATGCAAAAGCTCATGGTGTTGAGGATGATTTCAGGTCATGGATTTCAGTTTTTGGATGGGGCTTCATAGTTTAGCATATACAGAATATGATGGATAGATAATATGATTGAGTGTCTTATACAGCACAGATTATTCTTTCCCTTTCTTTACATTTTCCTTGACATTGTTATCATATTTAAATTGTTCTTACCTTCACTTCACACTAAATCATTAGTGGCTGTGTGTCATTGGAAGACAAATCTGATGCGTTGCTTCAACATCATCTTCCTGCAAAAACAAGCAATCATAAAACTAAAAGCATTTTCCACACTTACAGGCAGACTGTGAACTCAGGAGGAAGTGAACACGGTAGAGTGGTTTTACTCTGAGCTGTGTGTGGGTGGGCTTACCAGCCACAGCAGCGATTGCAGGTGGCATTGAATCTTGTGATATAGAGGACAAACTCAGCAATGATTGCAGTGATCAGTTTTGCCAGTATTCTTCCTCTTCATCCGCTTTGATTAGTACGCTGGACTCCAACAACTTGGACCAAGCAGCAGCCGACAGCTGATGATGGGGACATTTCTGGAGTGGTCCAGTCTCACCGGGTAAACACACAGTTACCAGTTACAGGGAAGAGAGACTGAAAAAGAAACTTGCCAAATGCATGCACCCTGGGGGATCTACAAAAAAAAAACCCAAATATGTATACACTTATGAATATTCATTACCATTGTAAGCTAGTTAATTTAAACACCTGTTTCTATGACTTACAACTGAATTTTTTTGTTATTACAAAGAGAGTAAAGTACCAAGAAAAGTAGCATTAGGTACTGGTACTGAGTTCCAGATACCATTACAAGTACCCAGCCCTAGGCCAAATACATCCCTCAACTCATCTGTAACTCCTTTGGATGATCTGAAATTCCCCATTTTCTAGGTGGTGAATTTCCACCTGAAATCGACAATAACAAAGTTCACTGATCCAAGACGCATGCTGATGTAAATAATATAGAAAAATCTTCCTGTCACACACACAGTACGTACTATATGAACTTAAAAATAATAATAAAAATAATAATAATACCTCACACCTTCACTGTCAGTCTTTTATATAACTGCCCTGTAGAGTAGAGTAACAGCCTGTATAGTTGTGGGTGTAAATGAGGGCAGCTTCCTCTTCATGACTCAGATACAACCAGGATCAAGTTTGACACTATTGAATTTCTTTTACAGGAGGAAGATGAGCAGTGTGTTAAAGAAAGAAGTAGTAGAAGTAGATCAATAACAAAACCAATGGAGAGAGAAACAGACAGAAAGACAGTTTCCTTTAAAGCTGATACACTAGACGGATAACAGGGTTGGCACATACATTCACTTGAATTACTACTGTTATTCTACTGTTTATTCAACACAACACATTACATTAGTATGCTTATTAGTGAATTAGGATTATCTATACCGTATATATATATATATATGGTATATGTACCGATCAAATGAAAGAAATAAGCAGCAGTGAGAAGTAGGGATAGATGGAGCACATAGATGGAGATGGCTGCATGCAGTAAACAGTATTATAGTTTGATGAGGCTCAAATCTATAGCATGTTATTGACTTGTGTTGATGTACTCATAGACACTGATCTCATTGCAGGGCAGCTCGGATATTGATTGTCTGACTGGAAATCCCATTACACACACACACACACACACACACACACACACACACACTCGTTCAGCACCATTTGAACTGTTACATGGTACAATAGATTTCCTTGTTTTACAGATAGTATTGTGCCGCCTCGCTGTGCATCCGCTCTTAAATAAAGAAGCAATGCAGGAGTTTTGAGTTGCCCTTGCTCTTTCATTTTTGAGACTTTTTCCTTTTAGTAGTTAGCAAAGCTTGCAGAAGTCATTGAGAAATGAGATGTACGTTTTTGACTATAGCTACAGCGTTTGCGTGCGTGTGTGTGCATCTGTTGCCCGGGACATTTGCTGGGAATCCAGGAGTAGTTTAGGGATTTGACCTAACATAGTGGTTGTTGTTAATGGCCAACTAATGTCGAAGAGGTGAGTGGAGCAGAGAATGGTTAAAGGCAGTTAGACAGAGGGAGAGTGAGTAAAGCAGGAGTGGTAGTCAAAGACCATCTATGGGACCTTGGAGGCAGTGTAAACAAATAAACACTTAATCTCTCTTTTCAGCCTCACTCTTTAACAGAAACACACTGTCAGAAATAACGATGAGGTTCTCCATTTCTCTGTTCGCTCTCTAGCGACGGCCTTTTCACAGAGCAGATACATCTTGTGGACCCTGACTTCCAGCTTCCTTGCTTACTTTCCAAGGAGCTCACAATAACCTCTTCATACATCACGCCCCAGCATACACACACACACACACACGCTGCTCAGCAGATGGGAGAAGCGTAACATACAGATAAACTAACACACCTTTCATATTTGTGGTTTCTTTGCTGCAGTCTACCTGTAGGCTTTGTTTTTCCCTATATGGGCTCCAAGAACTAATTTACCAAATATTGATCCATGCTGTAAAGTCGTCTAACTCCATATTAAACATCCTTGTGTATATGTATACATATGTGTGTGTGTGTGTGTGTGTGTGTACCATCTACTCCCATCTAGGAAACTAGGAATCAAAAAATCAATCAAAATCTGTAGAGAAATATCTCTACAGATTTTGAGTCTAGCCTGTTTTTAGAGGGTAACATAAAATATGTTTGTGTTTTTTTTCTGTGGATTTTGGCCCTCATCACTTACGACTATATATATATAGACTATACGTGACAATATGGAGGGATCCTCTAATGGACAATATGAATGAATATCAATGTTCATTTTTTGCAAGACAGACTGAAAAACTGTAAATCTCTCCTTTAATGTGGTACAAATACTGTGACTTGTCTTTTTTAAATAATTTTTTCCTTTGTTATTGATTTTAAATTAGCAGCGTTGCTTGATGTTTCTATTTGTAGAGACAACCCAGCCTTAAAGCCTCCGGACTCATGTTGCCATTGGCTCAGGAAAACTCCCGGCTGCTGGACCAGCTGCTTCTAAACGTTGTTGTGTGTTTTCTCCGTTGCAGCCAGGACTGAACTTGCGAACTTGTTTTTTTGCCAGTTCACTGCCTCTAACAACAAGGCCACTTTCTGCAGCAGCCATGTGTCTCCTGCAAAAAAAACAAAAAAAACTAAAGCTTGTCTTTTAGTTTCTTTATCTTTTCTTCCTTCTTGTTCGGTGCTATTAAAAGCCATAACGCCACTCTAAAAATGAAACAGTGAAACAATTTCATATCTTCTATCTGCCAGACACTGGAGTTGTGGTGAAAGGGACAAGTTGACAGTAAATGAATATTGATTTTTTTTTTTTTTATTATTATTATTTTCCTCCTCCCGTACTGTGCAGCTGGTTTCTGGCTGAGTGAATTTGCTCTTACAGAGATGTCAGAGGGCGGGCTGCTTAATGGGGTGTTGTCAATTCACAGGGAGTTTGGGTGCCGTATACCGGTGTGCTCACATGATGGATTGGCTGGTGGGTTTTAGTTGTGATGTAGATGAAAAAACAGGGGTTGATGGATCCCCATAGTCAGCTGAAAAAAAAATAAAATCTCATTTTAGAAAATATGTGTGCACGGTTCATGAACAAATCAATGCCTTCTGATATGCAATCCATACGCTCAAACAATGAGGCTAACGTGTAATAAGTAAATCTTCTCAGGTTTACTTATTACACAAACCTCAGCTGACCCCAGGGGGCCTCCGTAGAGGAGAGACGGGAGCAGTACGTGTTTAAAACATGTGCTTGGCTTGTTTAAGATCACAGATTTTTCATGGTGACGTCTCACCTCGGATTAATAGGATTTCAGCAGCCGGAGTATTTATAGTGCTGTCAGTTCAAATGGGTCGCAGTGTGTGATTGCTGCGCTTCTTAAATGTGATTATACCGAGCCCTCGTGTAGAGGTGTTGCAAAAACAGATTTGAAGATAGCATATGACTCATAGAAATAATTCTGTTAGGCTCAATTATTGACATGTGGCTGTAAATTATTAAACATGATCTCAACCTTGCACTCCAGGTTCTACACGTCGCCCGTGTCTTTTGCACCGCTGCAGATTCGGCCGTTTGATTTGATTTGAACTGCACAGCTGATTCCAAGGGTAGGGGGATTAATGGCAGAGCGGAACAGTGGGAGTTTGGTGGGTGGAAAGCAGGTTAATATCATGGAAAGGCTAGTGAACAGTGGAGTGTTAACAAAGGCTGGAGGTGATGGAGATGAGACAAGGCACAGGAGATTTGTTAGACATCTGAAAAGGTGGCAGCAATGCTGAAGCGCAAAACACATGTAGATTGGTTGAACTGTGTGTGTGTTTGCGTGTGTGTGCTTCTTTAAATCTGTGTTACCTTCAACTTTTTCCCCCTTGGTGAGCCACTGATAGCAGTCACTTCCTTCTCTCACATACATGTTTTTAATTAGTGTTAACACCTCCTGCAGTCTGTGTGCATGTTAGAAAAGAACCCACACAGTAATGACAGTGTAACTAACTCCAATAACACATCTGTGCTTGTGTAGTAGTCATTGAATCTAATGTCATCTAATGACAGTCTACACACGTGATAATCTAGTCTATTATGCAGTCCTTTAGTTAATATCAATTATATGATATGAATCATCATAAGCAGCCACATGCGGACCAACCAGCAGATTGAATATTAACTTTTACTAGAAGTCGTGTTGAGCTCTGATACGTACAGAGAGTACGATACAAGCACAGCAGTTTGAACAGCGTTTGACCTTTTTAATCAGGGAAAATACGCTGCGCTGCCCTGCATACGTGTTACGATGATCACGGAATGATTCATATAAATATACCGTACATGACTTATAATACAGCTTGCTCAACTGAATTCACCATCAGCATGTGGGTTTATTAGTAGTTAGCTTTTGAAATGATGCTAAAATCACTCAATTCGCTTTTGTAAACTTTCGAGGTTTTTGTTTTTTGAAATGTGTTAAACTTTCCAGCTGATGATCAGCCTATTTTAGTATAATGTTGTTTCAAAGAATAGAATTTTCTTTTTGCATTTTGAAGCACGACTTAGAACCTTCTTGCCATTTTTCAATTGGTCCTAAAATTTTGATCAGGAGTGTATGACCTGTGATAATTACCATATGTTCTGTTATATATGAAATATGAAATAATTTTTTTTATATAGGATAAAAACATAAAACAAACCAGAACACGTTACATTCAAGTAGAAACATGTTTAGTCGCCTCGCTTGAAAACGACTTTGGATAAAAACCAATAACAAAAACGTGAAGTGTGAATGTAAAATAGTCTCTTCTGATCCTCACACACATTTTTATTGAACAAAATGAGCAGACCGTATGTAGTGAGCAGTGAGTCATGTGCAGTGAGCTTGTTTCTCAGCTGCCAGAACACCTGCTCGGGTGGAATTCACAAATACTCTGAGGCCAGTTTCGGTAGCCAAAGGACATTCAAGAGAACGATGGTGCTGCTCAGAAAGTCTCATCAGACTCCCTGAAATATATTCGATCAAACATGAGTGATAAAATACCAATCGTTAACTTGAATCCCAATACACGTAATTACGTATTTTGGCAAATGATGCTCAAGGCCGAGTCCATCAACACCACCGCTCTCTGGGGGCCGTGCATTAATTGGATCTTAATCATTTAATTTGTGAGACTAATGCCCGGTGCTGATGAACCTTCTGCTGTCCGTCTTTGCTGCAGTGCTGCTGCTGGGCATTTTCCTCTACACCCGCTGGAGGAGCTACAAAGGGCTGAAGGAAGGAGTTTACCACGTGTCGGCGCACCACGACGGCTGGGAGGACATCCGAGAGAACGTCCTCAACTACGACGAGGAGGGAGGCGGGGAGGAGGACCAGGTACGCCACCCAGACACACACACACACGCACACACACAATCTTTCCTTCTGTAGGAATGAAGGTAAGGTGTTTTCAGATGCATCATAGAAGCTTTATAGCAGATCCAGTTATCAGAGTATCACTAAAACACACACACACACACACACACGATAGGTTTAAGGAAAGATCATTGTTTGGGATAAAATGAAATGTTCGTTCCTTAAAGTTACCTAACCTGTGTCCTCCTGGTAACAGTAAACACCACCTCAATGTTCCCTGGTTGGGAACGTGACAACGTGAAGCGATCAAACATGACCTCAGCACCCAAAAACAAAATGTCGTCTTATATTGACGCCATCTAAACTATAGGCCTGAATATTAGACCTATACTCTGGTTTTCATGGGAGTTAGAAAGCTTTCTGCAGTAATAAAAACTGCATCTTCCACTCATCATATGGTGAGTTTTAGAGAGGGACCCACACCTCCTCCGTGTATCATTCCTTCCTCCTCCTACTCCTCCTACTTCCCTCCTTACTTTTTCCACCTCTGCTGCCGTGGTTACAGTTTTGGTGGAATCAGTACTGCAGTGATTAGCTGCTACAGCATGCAGAAACTACCTTTACTGTCTGTCACATTTAGTTATTAGTTACTTATGTTCAGTCGGCACTCCATATCCCATCATGACAGAGAAAAAACAGGACGTTGACCCCTTCCTGTTCCATCTAAATGTATTAAAAATGAGAAACTGAAATATCACACAAGTATTCAGACATGGTTGAAGCACTTTTGGCAGTGATTACAGCCTTGAGTCTTCTCATTGATGATGCTACAAGCTTTGCACTCCTAGATTTGAGGATTTTCTGCCATTCTTCTCTGCAGATCCTCTCAGGCTCTGTCAGGTTCGACTGAAACCATCAGTGGAGCCACTTTCATGTCTCTCCAGAGATGTTTGAGCTCTGTCTGGGCCACTCAGGGACATTCACAGAGTTGGCTCTAAGACACAGCCTGAGGTCCTGAACCAGGTTTTCATTAAGGATGTCTCTGTTCAGCTTGTCTCTTAACCCTGACTAGTCTCTCAGTCTCTGCTGCTAAAAAACACCCCACAGCATGATGCTGCCTCCACCATGCTTCATCGTTGGGAGATGAGTGGTGCCTGGTTTCCTCCAGACATGAAGCTTACAGTTCAGTCTTTGTTTCATCACACCAGAGAGTGAGAGTCCTCCAGGTGGCTTTCCTGTGTCTTTACTGAGGGGGGTCTTCCGTCTGTCCACTCTGCAATAAAGATCAATTGTCCTTGTGGAAGTTTCTTCCATCTGCGTACAGGAGCTCTGGAGCTCAGCCAGAGTGACCATCAGGTTCTTGGTCACCTCTCTTACCAAGGCTCTCCTCCCCCGATTGCTCAGTTTGGCCGGGCTGCAGCTTCAGGAAGAATCCTGGTTGTTCCAAACTTCTTCCTTTGAAGAATGACGGAGGCCACTGTGCTCTTACAGCAGAATTATTTTATAGCTGATATGTATTGTCAGCTGCGAGACCTTTTATATAGACGGGTGTGCCTTTCCAATCAATTGAATTTACTCCAGGTGGACTCCAATCTAGATGTAGAAACATCTCAACAATGATCAAGAGACACACCTGAGCTAAATCTCAACTATCAGAGCAAACGGTCTGAATACTTCTGTCAAAGTGATATTTCTTTGCATTAAACAGGAAGGAACGTTTCTAAAATCCTGTTTTTGTTTTGTCATCATGGGGAAAAATGAATTTCAATAATTTTAGCGTAAGGCTGCAACATACCAAAATGTGAAAAAGTGAAGGGAAGTCTGTGAAAGAAACGCGCCACTGAATATGAGAGCTGATAGAAGGAGAGACGGCCTTCATCTCTTCTCCTGTTCACCTCCACTTACTGTAGATCTTCCTTTTATTTTCTTGGTTTCACGCACGCACGCGCACACACACACACACACACACACACACACACACACACACACACATATACATACGAATTATGATGACTGCTCTAAGACAGTAAATGGAGATAGATTGGAAACTTAAATAGGTGGAACATCCACAGTAAACGTAATGGGGAGACCGTATTGTTTTTCTGCTCTCTTTTCATTTTTCTTTTCGCTCACATTTCATTTTCTGCCTCATCTCTCTTCTCTCGGTGGTCCCCGCTTACAGTTTCTATGCTAACTGTGACTTCCTGTGCGTCTGTGTGTTTATTCTGTGTGTGTGTGTCCAGAATGCTTACGACATGGCAGAGCTCCAGAAGTCTCTCCAGCCGAGCCCGGCCCAGTCGGTCCAGTACTGCCGGTCCAGAGCCCTGCACCACCCTCCACCTCCCCACCACCATCACCACCACCACCTACTCCACCAGGCCCCTCCTGTCCCGCCGTCTACCCAGCCGCTGGACTCCCTCAGCCGGACGGCCAGCTCCACCACCCTGCCCCCGTCAGCAGCCTCCTCTTCCTCCACCGCCACCACCACCGCCAGCCTCCGCAGGGACGTCCCCCCCACCAGACTCCCCGCACAGGGCCAGGCCCGGCCCTCGCAGCTGGCGCGCCGCTCCCTGTCCTTCTCCAGCCAGGATCTCGCCCGCTACCTGTGCGAGATTATCCGTGACGCCGACCAGCATCCGGACACGGGGCCTTTCGACTCCCTGCAGGTCTTTTCCACTGAGGGAGGCGGCTCGCCCGCCGGCTCCCTCAGCTCCTTCAGCTCCGCGGGTCTGGACGCAGGGAGCAGCGGGGACGGGGGAGGGGAGAGCAGGAGGGAGGAGACGCTCGGGGAGTGGGGACCTCGCTTTGAGAAGCTGCGAGCGCTGTACGAGCGAGCTGAGGCCAGTGACCTCTGAACCAACCCCCCTCTGATAGGACCCTGGTAACGGGCCGCCCCCGAAACAATCAATTAGCAGCGACCGAGGCGGAAAACCAGCGAGACAGTGACTGACCGAGAGACTCGCCCCTCTGCGCGTTCTCATCACACCCCTCACTCGCTGACGACTGATGCACAAGGTGCTGTGTTTACTGGACGATGAGCCCTGTCAATCAACACGGTGGCCTCAGACAGATGAAAGTGTCTCTTCTCGCTTGGATGACAGTTTTGCAGGAGCAGGCGTTATCAAACCTGCCAGTCAGGTTAAAGGTTTCTGAAAGTCACTCTCTGCTCGGGCTACTCATCATGATGGAGCTCAGCTTCACTGTCGGCTGCAGCCACTAAAACCCTGAATTTGCTTTATTTTCTAACACTCATCGTGAGCTGAAGTGTCAGCTGAAGGCCCTGAAATGTAAAATGATTTTTTTTTTTTTTAAATACCTGATCCACCTAAAATGTATTTTTAGCCCCTTTGCTTGTAAATTAGTTTGTAAATAATTACAGGTCTAACATATGTTGCACACTGCAGCAAGAAGACTGTGAAGATGAGTGGAGTCATACTGAGTAGCCCATGAAGTGCAAAGTGGAGGTTCAGTATATAATGGACACATTGTGGTCTCGCTGCCTGGCTGTACACAGCTTCTCTCAATGTTTGTATGACAAAAAAAAAGTGCTTCGACCATCACTGAGGTTTCAAGGTGAGATTTTTTTTTTCTTTCCTTTTTTTTCCGTAACGTGTCCCTTTCGCTGGGTTGAGTAATTCTGTATTGGTTGGATGTTTCAACTTTCAACACTGCATAGTTTGTGAGACATCAAGCTACTTACTACTACGCCCGCATCTTTATTTGATTTCTTATGCTCATTCGCCCTCCTCCGCCGCTCATTCCTTCCCACCCAAGGGAGGGTGCACAAAAATTCAAACAGCTTTGTAACAAAGAAATGTGAGCGGACGTGTGGACGGTGGGAGGGAGGAAATACTTGCTCTGTTTCATGTATGCTCTTCCTCAGGCATACCAAATGTAGCGGAGACGAGAGACTGCTTTAACTGACGATTGCTCGGTAGAATACAAACTATGTCAAGCGGCTTTCCAAGGTGACTACTCAATAAATACAAATGGAAGGAAAAGGAGGGAATGAAGGAGATTTATAATGAGTGTGAGTGGTGATACCTGCACCACAGGCAGCTCACACACACACACTCACACACACACACGTATTTACTGCAGTTATACAAGCTGAGAATTGTGACTAGTTTGGCTTCCTTGTCACATCAGGTTGATGGACCTTTTTCTTTCTCCTCTCAACTCTACAAAAAAACCAAACAGAAGAGTTCCTGCTGTTGTGGAACCGATGAAAACAATTTGTCTAATAAGACCAAAAAGGCAAAGAACACTAAAGCAGCGAAGGGCGAAGAGGAAGTGGAGAGAGATGATTACAGGATAGAGGGTTGAATCAGAGAGCACATGAGGAAGGGAGGTGAGGAGCCATCTTAACGAGAGCCCGGCTCTGTGGTTTAATGCGCCATCAGTGCACCGTGGAGCTAAAGGAGCTCCGCTGGGAGCTGCAGAGAATGGAGAAACGCTGGGAGCAAAGGTTTTCTGCAGAAACAGTTTGTTGCACAGCAAATGGCACAAATACAAAAGTCACCTCCTCCTCCTCCTCTCACCTTGCAAACCCCCCCACATAAAAAAAAACTTCAAATGACATTTCTAGCGCTGCATTCCTCTCATCACACTTGCTGGCAGAGCTGAGCCTGCAGTTACAGGGTAGGAGTGTGTGAAAACCGTCAGGCCACTAATCCTAATAGGAGCGGATGGTTGGCTGTCGTGCTGGGGGAAAAAAAACAAAACAAAGGATTGCGGGTACTTTGAAAAACAAAGTCGATTCCCAGATTGCAGCTTTTCAGCAACTTGCTGTTTTCTGATTAGCCGAGGCAACAATGCAACTTTTAAAACTAAGAGATTTGACGGGTCGGGCGAGCATGCAGTGATGATGCCCCAAAGTGAGACACAAAAGGCGCTTTAAAGTGAGAGAAGAGGGGATTTCCTGGAAGGGATGCTTGTTTTTTTTATTCCTCTGTGGAGCCGAGCCGAGCCTGAGCCACACAGAGCGGTGGACGATGAAGACGCTTCACGCTTCATCTCCGTCTCTCTGCAGCTGTCAGGAGCAGCGACTCACTTCCCCCCGTTCATTTGTACCATAAACCGGCTTCTTAAATGTTGTGTTCTGGGTGCAGACATGTTGTGAACAAAGGTAATGTTTTTACCTCGTTTGTAAATACAGAAATAGATTAATTACTATTATTGCTTTTTTTGTCAAGGTCAAAAATGAGAAAAACAAAAACAAAGTGAACATCTTTTTTAATCACTGTGATGGTGATGAGCTTTCGACAGTTATGTAAGTGTTTTGTATTTGCTTTGATTTTTTTTTTCTCTCAATAAATTCATTTATTTGCACCTGTGACTGTGTTGAAAGTGAAGAATTAAAACAAAGGTAATGGCTTTACATACTGACAAACAAGGGAACTACATTGTTGGAAAAAAACTTTTATTGATCACACTGCCACTGTACACGGATCTAAGACCCACATCCCTTCAAACCAATAACACGTTTGGCAATGAGAACAAGTTTTACCTGCACAGTAAACATTTCCAGGCTTTGTAGTTTCTGACATGAAAATGTCCAACATGAGTTCAGGAACAGCAGATTAAAACAGTTACCCAAAGGCACTCATACATGATATAATTCTCCTCCTTCAAACACACACAGAGGTGGGTGTTTTCTGTTAGCCAATCAAATTATCCCAGAAGCCTCCTTTGTTCCACTTTTGTTTTTCCTGGTTGCCATCGTTGGGTTTAGTGAATACAAGTAGCAGCAGTCCTGATGGGTTCACACAGCCTGCTATACATCTCTCAATGTTAGAAACACATGTCTGCATATTTGAGGTCATGTGACCTGACATGACCACACCCAAGTTACATTTGGCATTAACTCGATTCCAGCTTTGTGTCGCTGTAGCTGCTTTTATGATGAAAACATTAAACATATGTATGATCATTATGATGATGCAGATTATTTACATTACATTTTTCTAACATTGTTCATATTTTAACAGCTGCTGCTGTGTGGGAGAACGGCTCTTATTAGCGCCGCTGTGTAAAGAGTCCTTCAGTCTGTACGCTGCATTACAAAACTGGTCAGATATTTGCTCTAATTTAGGTGCAAGGTGTTAACAGCAGATCAACGTACAAACAGTTGGAGGTTGTTGTATACGGTCAATAGAGAACCCTGCCAATCACATCTGAACAAGTGTCCCCTCATTAATTTAGACCGCAGTAGAAACTTCATAATTAGTGTCACTGGATTTTCACGGTTTGCAACATGACTGCAGTTTGTTCTATAAATCATATTTGTATATGAATGACATGTAAAAGGTGGCAGATCGACCCAGCTCCATGTAGCATTTTAGCATCTTTCAGCTTATTGTTTTGGTTTTATAGCACACAACTTTACTTGGTTCAGTTTCACCAGCTGCAGGAGACTGTTTCTAATAAATCCACTGTGCCCAACACCAAACAGACAAAGTTAGCAACTAGCTGGTGAACATTAGTGGAGCATTTAGCAGCTAAAGAGTCAGATATTTCTATGTCTGGTCAGATGTGTAAAGAGAGTTGCTAACACATCGGCTCAGTTAAAAAAAGAAAAAAAATCAATTACTTTTTTTTGACACAGACTCTAACATGTCCCAAGTCTTCAGCCAACATCACGTTATCTTTTCGGTCAAACATAAAGTATAACAATAGTTACACTTTCTACTGTCACTGCTTCTCTAGTCTTGGTTTTGGCCTTTTTGTTTACTTTAGCAATGATATTGTAAACGATCAGAGTCCAAACTATGTAGCAGCAGTTCAGGGAAGAACGCTTCCTGTTTCAACAGTCACATGTTCTGTAGATGCGAGTTAGTGGATTATTTTGTGGATACAGTTGTAATGAGAGGGTGTCCGCATACTTTTGGCCATACAGTATTTCTGTAGAAGGGCATCCAATGTTTTATTTAGAATAATTAAGTTCTGAAGACAGGATTTTAGGAGTCTGGTTTAACGCACAGTGAATCCATTCGTTATCCCCAAACACACACGACACATTTAAAAACCAAGTTAAAGAGCTTCTACGTGGTCACATGTCTCCTTTTCATTAAGAGAATCACAGTCAGACAGTGTTTCCTCCGAATGAACCACTAATCCCAATATGTATGGAAATTAACAATGCTGAAAAAAATATTACATTAGTGCACTCTTATTAGGCTAACATAATGGAATCACTTTGCTCTCAAATAAAGCAATCAGACGTCTCCTAAATTAAACATCCGATGTGAAGGCGGAGGCAGGGAGGTGCTGTTCCACCCTGATCTGACTGGTACGCATCACAATGAGGACGTGTTTTTGTTTTGTTTTGGTTTTTTTAAAAAGCAGCACAACAAGTCGAGTGTTCATGCGTCGCAGATTATCAAAGACAGAGGTTCTTATTAACAAGTGTACAAATATAGGCAGACCCAGATGAGAGGAGGGGGGAAAGTGTGTGTGTGTGTGTGTGTGTACCCACATAACGGCTCATTGTAGCAGCTCTGACTGGCCGACACATAATTACAGACGCAGCTCCAGCCTTTCAATCACCTCCTCTCCTCTGCTTCCCCTTTGGTTAGGAAGAAGAAGAAAAAAGAACATGAAGGAAGGGGCACAGATCGTTGAGAATACGTGTTTTGATCTCATCTCTCCTCCTCCTCCCTCTTCTCCTCCCCCTCCTCCCCACTTTCTTTTCTAACCACAAAGTCTCAGTTTGATATGCAAGTGTTGCCCCTCTCTCTCTCACACACACAAACTATTTTGGATTGCAGCAGGGAATCAGCGTCGTTGTCAGCCTGCTGCAATTTCCTCACCACTTACATTATTCGTGTGTGTGCGTGTGTGTGTGTGTGTGTGTGTGTGTGTGTGAGAGTGAAAAGGTTGAGGCTTCTGCTGATGAGACTCAGAGAGCCAAAAGAAAGAAAAACATGACAGCAATCACAAACAACACTGTCACAAATATCACTGGGTGCTGCGTTGACCTCAGTTTTACAGCAGAAACACATTTAAGCAGCGGTGGAACCTGCTTCTACGCAGGCGGGAATCCAAACTAATGAAATTATTTTCTTTCGAGGGGACCGACCGATAACATCGATCACTGCAGAGGCAAAAAAAAAAAAAAAAAGTGTCAACTGAACTGAGCTCCAGGCTGGTCTCACTTATTAAATGTGATTATTTTTTCACCCTTCAACAGGTCCCAACCTGAAACCTCTGAGACAAGTGAAGAACTGGCATCAAATCTCGTTCCTGACAACGTGATTCAAGGTCTACCTTACGTGCTTTTTACAGACCGTGTCAAATGGTCTTCATCAGTGTATTTATAGAACTTTTAAAAGACTCCAGAAAAAACAATAATGGAATAATAAAGATCTCAGCCAATTAGATCTTTGCGTTGTAGTTTTTTAAATATGAAGTTTTCTTGCCTTTGTTGATGCTGAATCCAGCTTCTATTAAACTATATTTCTACGTAGCGATGGCTGGCAGAAATGAAACTAAATTATTAGTGCTTGCTCGTGGTGTTTGGGGCTTTGCTTCGAGCTCTAATGAGTGTTTCTGCGTCTATTCATCTGCACCGCTGTGGGCTGGCAGGCTGGAGACAGAACAGCCCAAAGCAGGACTCCTATAGGTGCTTCCACACTCTAACTAAAACAACGCAGCCTCAAGTTTGAACTGGCCCACTGCTCTAACACCACACTTCACACAACCATGTGTTGAAAAAATAATGGGCATGATCACAGCTGGGCACAGGACAGAGAGGAGACGGAGGAAAAGCGAGGATTCGGTGCTTTTATCTCTTCTTCTCCTCCATCTCTTCCCCCTCCGGCCTTGGACGGCTTTTTCTTGCACCGCTGTTCGCACTACAGAGGCGCGCTGGGCTCTGACGAGCTCTTGGCGCTCTTCTTGCGTTTCTTCTTGACCCGGTACACGTGGAAGGTTTTATTCTGGAATGTTACGGTGAACAGGGCGGTGTATGCAGGCGTGTCCGTCTTGACGGCCTCGCAAAACCGAGGGTGGGAGGCGGGGACGAGGTCTGGATCGTTCTCTCCTGATCCGTCCATGATCTGATGGTACAGAAAAATTAAACGTCATCAACAGCATCGAGAATGATGGAAGGTTGAGCCTTCGTAAAGGTTTTTTTTTTTATTAATATTATTGATAGATGTATTGGTGTTTGCCAGAATGTACACATGATTTGTCTTGACATCCGATGTGAGGATATGAAACAGGCTTCACACAGAGTTGATGGGTTGACGTTTTTTGGTGAAACAGAGCCTTAAACTGAAACAGTAAAAGGATGAGATTTGATTCTCGGCCATGTTGCAACAAAAACACAGATTCAAACGAGTCGACAGAACAGATACAAAAACAAAGAAATAAACCTGCAACTGATTCCACGGTCAAATCTTAATATTCCAAATAATTAGAGATTCAGTGTTACTGGAACATTTTAGGAGCTCTACTCTTAATCCACATTTCCACATGGGTCAAGGTGCTGCTTGGTTGCTATGTGGTCTTGATCCCATGATGCACTGGATTACTTAAGCCACTCACCTCCAATACCACCTGCTGTATGCATACGGTTTAGAACATGTAGGGCCTTTCTGATACTGAAATATCTTATGAACTTTCACTTCTGCAAAAACTATAATAGTAAATGGAAGTTAAAAAAACCCAAATAAATAAATAAAGGAAGGAAGGAAGGAAGGTTCCTTCCTTCCTTCCTTCCTTTATTTATTTTATTTGAAACAGGAAAAAACTAAAAAATAAAAGTAGAAAGAATAGAAGAAAAGTAAAATAAGAAATAAAGACAGAGACAGGCGCTGTGTTGCTTCAATGAAGCCATCAAGATGTCAGATGTTGCGTGTGCTGCGTGACACTAACTTCATCACACACACACACACACACACAGCAACTCTGTGTTTCATGCGTCTTACACCACACTGAGACAGCCAGAGTGAAGCTTGTCTTCTTCTACTAATCCAAATAGCCGGTGCACCGCATCCGACATCAAGGAGGGGGAATGAAACAGAGTGAGAGACGGTGATGTGAGGATGAGTAGTGAGGCTATTGATCTTCGCGGTCACAGAAGTTGTGAGATGGAGACGGCGCATGCAGCCACACACACTCGCGCGCGGTGAATCACGTTAAATAAATGCCACCCACGTGTCCGTTAGCCAGGTCGAGTAGGTCCCGCAGTCTGCAGCCGCGCCGGTGCCTCCGCTCGTAACAGATGCTGTTTTCCAGAACCACGTAGTCGGCCCCGGCGGCTCGCAGGATGTCGTGGACTTCCTCCGGGGACCGCCGAGCATACACTTGATACACCTGCTCTCACACACACACACAAAGACAGGGGCACAAGAGGATTTATTTAGGTTTTTGTGGACTTTTTGGTTGTCATCTAGCTTAACACCAACATAGTTGGAAGGAGAAAACCTCTCTTCTGGAACTTTATTACAAGAGACAGTTTTTCTTCTGATGAAAGTTGCTTTAGATTTAATTATAACGTTTTTACTGGAGAAAAACACCTAAATGAAAGCAATTATGAGTGAAAGGAAATCAGAGGGAATACAAAAACAAAAGCGTTAACCGTAACGCATCTCCGCTCTCTAAAATCTGTTGTGCTAAATATTTAATTTGTAGCAGATGAAATACAACTTCTGACCGATTTCACACAATCACAGATTTAAATGGGGATAAAAATGCTTTTTAAGGACAAAACTCTGTAAAGGGTGTTTAGATGTTGGCATGAATTAAGTTTAACTGTGTTAACCATCATTCCGCGTTCATTAATACAGAGCGTGACGTTCACCCGCTGCTGTTATTTGAGTGCACGCATTTACTAGATTCAACTGCTAAATGTGTTTAATTTCACAGTCTGATATTTAACAAGTCTTCAGGCGTGCTAGCAGTTCTATGAGGCTAAATGCTAATGCCTGCATGCTGAGGTGCTCATGAAGACGATGCTAACACACTTATGTTTAGCAGGTGTGATGTTCATCATGTTAACCCTGCATACGCTACTTCTTCCAGTTTGAGTGCCGGTTTGCTTATAAACTGTGTCCAGCTGCTTCAGGAAATAACTGAGCCTGAGATCAAGTATTTGTGAGCACTGAAAGATTTAGACTTCGGTAAGAAACAAAGATCTAGTAATGAATTATAGTTACAGATTTACTGCTTTGATGGTTAAACTGAGCGGTGAAATATAGACAAACATCAGAAACAACTTACAAACTTCAGTTTCTGTTTTAGGTTGAAACGTTTCAACTGTTGCTTCCCCGTCAACATGCAAATTCATTCCAAAAGGAATAAAAATAACCACATATATGAATATCTACTAATGAAATATTGTGTAGTGAAAATAAAAACAACATTAATGTTCTTAAAATGCACACACACAGACACACACACACACACACACAGACAGACCCCGGAAGGTCTGCACCAGTGTCATGGATCATTAATGAGCTCTGCAGCTCCGGCCTCGCCAGCGGCTCAGCATGGCCGACTTCCCACTGGGAGGCAAAACATAGGCTCGACTCCCCAAGAGATGAGCCACACATTACTTCCTGCTCATTGTGGAGACGACGCACACATCACCCAGAAACACAAACAAACCGATTTTATGAGCAAAGACAATTTGCTCCAATGTTTTTCTCATCGGTTATGTTGTGTTTGCAGCAGGTTTTCAGTCTGGATGTGTGTGTGTGAGTGACCAGTGTGTTGAATGTCACCATCACAATCTTTTCATGTAATGTTCTCATTGGATATTGGTGTACTTGGTGGTACATGTAATAACAACAGGCATCGGAACAAAGCTGAAGACGAGACGCAGAGAGAATTAATACAGAGGAAAAATAAAATGCTAAACGTTTGAATAAAATATCATTTAACTGGTAAAATATGTCTTATATAGAGTCAAATGGAAACATATGGTTTACTCGGCTCGGTTTGAGAAGTGGTTTCCTCCAGTAATGATGTTTCTCACTGACATTACTGAGATGCACTCAAGTGCGAGCGCCACCGTTCATCTCTTTTACTGGAACACAGCGTTTTAGGGCTCCATTTTCTCCCTGCGCTACTATTCATTCTGTCTTAATGGATGCACACTGTACTCAGAGCATCTTCAGGTCCCATATTCATTCACATAATCACTGCAGGTCACAGGTCATCTACAGTCAATTCCCCCGGTCTCCCACACAAGACATTAGCACAGAGCTGAGAGAGCTGAGAGAGCTGGATGGGCGAGGCAGCGCTGCCATTAGAGCGGCTTTGATTCCAAAATATTATCTAATGCAAGAAAATGGCAACCGAGGAATAACTTCTTCGAGCGACCTCCATGCACGTTCACCTACATGCAGACGCCGCGAACCACAGTTTCTAAAGCAAATGCGGTGAACACTTGCACTTCACAGCTCAAAGTGATATTTTAAGGCGATGCGGTTGCAACTAAAGTCAACAGAAAAAACAAGAACGGAGAGAAACGGGAGCGAATCCGTGTCAAATGTAGGCGAGGGTACACTTGATCTGCTTGTGCTAAAAAATGTGGTTTTTCTGATGTTCACTGCCACTGTGAACTTAAGAGACAGGAGCAGAAAGGAGAGAAGGTCTGGAGGAAAATAACGAAAAGTGGAAATCCTGCTTAGTCTCAACTGTCACACACAGCAGCCCTCTGTGGGGAGGCTTGTGGACAAACGGTTGCAGCCAAAAGAGAAGAAATGGCTCCGTACCGTCATATGTGGAGAAATCTGAAGCTTGACCTGTCGTACGACTGAACAATTGCTTTTTGGTTGAGATGTTCAGCAAACTGTCAATGGAGACAAATGTTGTGCTTCAACTAGCAGCACTACAGGGTGCTTTGTGTCTCACGTAACGTCATGTTTGTGTTGAATGCTCCTTGAACTGTTTAGCTGTATTTCATTTGACTGGAAATTTCAAGACAATTAAAAATCATTTCCCCTTGCTGCTAGTTTGTCAATCACACCAACACGACTCACTTGCATTGCTGATACTGTTGCGAACTTTTTCATTTACCGCAGTCACTCTGGTGATTTCCACATCAGTATGGTATTGCCTAAAGTACCTGTTTGGTCCTCTCCCGCAGGTCTTTATCCTCATAATGGGGGTGATTGGTGAGAACCCTGCCTGTGCACAGTTTGATGCCAGCCAGCAGCTGCATGCTTCCTGCAAATACAGCCCGCTTAGGAGTCTTTGTGCTGTGGAAAAAGAGAGAGAGAGAAAGACACATCACTTACGGATATAAATATATAGAAAGTATAACGTAAAAAGATGTATGATCGACTATAGTATGTTGTAGATCTTGTTGAGAATAAGAAAAAAAAAAGAGAACGGAAAGGGGACGAATTGAAAGATGTTGTGAAGGAGATGAACAGGTTTGGTGTTCGCAGGTGCATCCAATCATCACCAACGTCTGATTGAATCTTGTTCCAGCTCATCTTCTAGCTTTGTTATTCAGTCTAAACACTTTTGCTGCAATAATTGGGACGTACTGATGGCACTTAAAAGCCTCTTTCAGCGATCGAGCTTCAAGGACAGCCTGCCTATCTACAAGTTATATGACAACTTGGAGTATGTGTGTTCATGTAAATCTGTGTGTGTGTTGCTTATTAACCAAACATGACCTCAAGTGGCCTCTATTAAGAACAGAGACCTCCTGCACACCCACATATCCGACCTGTGCCGTTAACCTAGCGGCCACTTTTAATCTAAACTCACTGAGGACACAGAGCTGCTGATTCATTTGCTGATTGCATGAGCGAAGATTATTGGACACTGTAGTACTCAGGTACACAGACAGAGCAATGATATCAGACAGATACTCGATACAGGGAGGAACTACCTGTACATCCACTTCCTGTCTGATGGGAAATTGCAGGATTCAATACGAAAACAAAATTAATCAGTCCAGTGTGATTTTGGATCATTTTTTTCCTTCAACTGTCTGTAAAAGCAGCAAATGTGATTTATCTTACACTGCATTAGTGATGAAAATATAAAAGGGAAAGGTCACCACCAATCACCCACTGCCCATTTCTATGCAAAGGACTATAGAGTCACATGATGTCAGTGTTGAAAGCGCTTGAAATCTTGCTTTGCGCTCGTCATTTGTACGCTACTTTCACTTTGCACTGTGAGATAATTTAAAAGATCCCCTACAGACACGTTTTAGGGCATAAAAATCCCCGGCTTGCAATAATAATAATTTGCGCCTGACATGTCCTACACTCAGATTTAAGGTTCAGCAGATGAATGTGAAAACAAACTGCACATGCATCACTCCGCAGAGGGAAGCTCAAACAACACAGTGAGGGGACAAGTCATTTTTCTTCCTGGAGGAAGACGTTAATCTCACTGGACGACCGTACAAAATTGGAAACAAACTTTATGATGGACTATATGGTAAGTAATGAACTATTTCTATTTCTGTGATATATATATATATACACACACACACACACACACACACGGTTCACTGACTGCTGCATCCAGGTCAGTGGTGAGGAAAAAATATTGGGTAATGGGAAAAGTTTAAGTGGAGGAAGTGGCAAAAACTCGTTGACCCGTCAATCAATTGCTCACCAAGACACACCTCTCTACTTTATATGTGATGGATGGCAGAGATGGAAAATATCCCATTTCATTTCATTGGCAGTGTGAGGGTTTTCAAGTTGGAAACTGGTTATCATGTTATCTCCGATATGAACATGGCTTAAACTTTAAAAAAAGATGAAAAGGCTCGAAATCCTGCTGCAAAAAAAGGTCATTTATTAATGCTGCGCTACATCTGGTGTAGTCACAAGCACTTATTAGACATATCTGACTCCCAGAGGTCAGTCTGATGAAAACATCCAGCTCATCCTAAAGAAATTGTTTTTGCACTCATACATCTACAGTAAATGCCCTCATTACAGTGCTGTTATACAGGATATGCTTTATCCTATCCATGTGTACAGTATGTGTGTGGCACAATAATGACTAGCCCGCTAGATTTATGGGTTTTTTTTTCATAAATGTGCAAACAGGCGTACGCTGGAGTAGCTATGCTGTGATGATATTAATGTGCGTACTCATACTTGCTCGCAGGCGGTTGTGTGGGTGATGACTTGGCCTTCTGACCTGCAGTAGAAGTAGGTCACTTCCATTCCTGTCTGTCTTCTCTCCGTGCGAGTGTGTGTTCGATTGCTCACTGCATCGTGGGGAGCACCTTCCATCCCATCATAAGCTGATTTACATTCAATTTCATGTTTATATTCTCATATGTAAATGCCAGAAGGCACTGGCATGCACGCCGGTGACATTATAAAAAATGAAATAATGACATTAATAGCAGGATGGGAGGGGCGGGTGAGGAGGGAGGAGGGGATTCACTATGGTTACTTTTCAGATATTGACTTGTTTGTCAGTGTACTTAAAAGTGTTCATTCAAAGGGTGAAGAGAAACAACACAGAGTGAGCAGTAAATGACACCGAACTCACCTACTTTAATTATTATAATTTAATATGATGCAAAACTGGCAGCCATATTGGAATTATGAGATCCTGGGAAACAAACATTTTTCTCTGCAGTTACCCGTTTAGCTTCCTTTAGCTCACCGCTTTAGTTTTATGTCTGACCTGCAACTTCACTGTTTTGGCTCCTTCTCATCAATCTCGTTTCCTGCAGCAAAAGGCAACAAACAGCAGATACCGTACACGGTTGCACCGGGCAAGACTTTTACTTTCATAAACAACGGCCTGAATATTCAAGTCCATTTGATCAGGCTGATACAAACAGGCGTCTTTCTACTTTAGCAGCTAAAGTTCAGGACATTGCTGCATACTCTGCATTAGTACATGGTGTTTACTGAACTCACATAACTCCCAGTCCAGCTTCACCCAACTTGACCCTGAATCAATCATCCAGAATAACTGAAAAACACCTGTGTGGGTGAGGAGGTTTGTAATCACACACACACACACACACACACACACAGTTAAGCGGTGCTAAATAGAAAAAGTGACTGGGAGGGTTTTTACAAATGTGCCAGGCCATAGACTTCCTACTGAAGTGTCACTTCTGATTGAGAGGTGCAGTACGTAGTTCCACCAGGACGTCTATTTCTCTCCGAACTGCCTCTGGATGAGTTAAGAGGCAGAGGAACACACACAGATCGCAGACACAGAGCTGTACTTTCCCCGTTTAAGGACGAGGCCAAATGCTGCTAATTTAAACAATTTAAAAACACCACAGGGAGCAGAATGACAGGAAGACAATTAAAAGAGCGAGAGCGCCAGTCTGAGACAGAGCAAGCAGAGGATGTTTAAAAAAAAAAAAAAAGTAAAGATACAGTTTCACTGATGGAAGAGAAAAAAATGATTGTTACTGGAGGACTGATACACAGATGGCACAAGAACGGATAAAGTCATTTGTTTAAAAAAAAAAAAGAAAAAAAGACTGATCTACAAAACAACAGTAAACAGCATTTCTGAAGCCGATTTAAATGCATCTACTGGTTACATTGAAATAGTTTATTTCCAGTTTAAGCATTATTCCACCGTTGCAGTGCATTTGCTGCCAGTGTGAAACCTGCTCCTGTTGATAAAGTCAACAGACTGGCAGTGGACTGACACTGACGTCTATTCTCAGTGCGTCAACTCATTAGAATAAACCACCCAGCTGTGCGACACGTGCTCCGCGCTGGGAAAGCAGGGACCCAATTATGAATGTGTAGAAGCGCAGTCCACCTATAATAATGACGCGTGCCAAGACCAAAAAATAGGAAAAAAAATAGGACTGAGCTTGTGAAAAAAACATTAAAAGTGGTAAAGAGAAAAAACTAAAAAGGTTTTGTATTCAGTTATAGTTTTGACTTATTTATTGTGAGTTTCTTAAAGTGAGCATATATAATAGGGTATAAGATTTTTTTGGTTCTTTCAAGTTTTAATTGCTGAAACGTCACAAGCAGATGTTTCATTTAAAGCTGCATGAATTGATTTTTTTTGGCCTCTTTGTGGTAGCAGAAAGGGCTAAAAGCACAACCATGTGTTTTCTTTCACATCTTGCATGGTCTATTCATATAAAAACATATCAATTAGTGCAGCTTTACAGCCTTGTTATTATGAAAGTCACATGTCACATTACCAACCTAGACCCAGTACGTTTAGTTGTCTAAAGACCTTAACCATAGCGGTGGCAGATCAGAAAATGACTCATTGTTTTTGGAAAGGTCATATATGTCGTGTAGGAAGCTGCTGACAAATGGCCTATTTGCTTTTTTAGGCATAAAGACTTGTGGGGTAAACAAAGTCTGTGTTTCACTCAAATGTGCTGACTTTCTCATTTGAGCCTGCTCTGTCTCTGAACGGGTCTCCATGCTGAGCAGCTAGATGAGCCTCGTGAATTTGCAGCAAAACTGCTGTCAAAGCTCTCATTAATAATTTCCACTGCAGCTTTCATAACTCTCCAGCGTAGACTGTATATCTCCACCTGGCAAAAAGGAAGGTGGAAGGTGGGGTGGGGTGGGGTGGGCAAATGATAAGATGGCAAAAGATGTGTCTTTGTGTCAATGCAGAGGACATTGACACGGAGCATCGTCAACGCAATTTTTGTCTCAAAATGCAATAAAAAAACGACTCATCTGTTCTGTGAAATGTGACATTTGACTTTGGTTCCATCTGTTCTCTCACTACATACAGCGGGTGATGTATTGTCAAAGCTGCGTGAGGACCGTAGTTATCCGTGAGTCGGAGAAGCAGCTGTTTATATTAAACATGTGGCTGGGTTAAAGATGCTCCTCAGCACATTCATATGTGACTTCATATGTCGGAGAACAGTATGGTAATACTAATCACTGCCACTTTCCTTGATTGACACCGTGCTGCTATGGCAACACACGTGTGGAGCCGAGAGGCAAAGCACACAAGTCACACAGAAACAATATTTGTGACTTCAAAAACTGCAAACTCGCAGCTATAACTCAGAGTTGGAGGCAGTGGAACGACCAGGCATCGCTATTGATTTATTGACTGTCCATTTAGAAGAGAGTATCAGCCAATACCCGACCTGTGGAGCTTCTGCTGCTGTTATCAACTTGTAAATTATTCTGCTGCATGTACAAATGAACTTCTACTGGTCATTATCACATTAACCTACACTTTAGTGACTGACTCAAGCCTGTGAAGTCCCGGGTCAGGAACGATTGCTCTGGGAATTATGATAATCCCTTCATCAACCTGGTTTGGCACACTTACTGCTATACTAATGAGGATCTGGGACATGTATCAGTTATTCTGGGCGTGTAATCTAATCTCTAAATCCATCTTCTAAAGCAACACATTTATCTTTACCTTACTCTGATCCTGATCCCGATTCTGATTTAAAATACTCTTTTTTTAGAAATAGGAATTGGCAAACAAGGACTTTACTGATCTTTGTATTCTATTAAGTACATTTCATTCTCAAAAACCATAAATAAAACAACACAGATTTAAATCCCGTGTTTCCTTCTGATTTCAACAGCAGGCCACAATAAATCCTTTTTCTGAACATTTGCAACCTTTATCAGTCATACATGATTCATAGATGCATCATATCTCCCTGCAGCTAGAATTATCACAACGCACCCCTGACAGCTTTACATAAATATGCTGGCCAACCCAGAAACATACTCCCTGCTATATGTATGTATCCATCTTTGTTCTGCCTCTCATTCTGCCACAATTTGAGAATCCCCCATGATCTTTACATAAAAAAAAAAAAAATGTAATAACCTCAGCCTCAGTCAGCAAGAGAATATCATGAACCCCCTTCCCATCTTAACACTTTCATCTGGAATGTAATTAGCACAGCAGCGAGAAGCTTAGCGCTCCGTCCCGCTCTCAGCCCCAACCAAGGTAACTCTAGGCAGCCCCTAATCCTCAGAGCCTAATGGGATTAGCTCCGGAGGGAAGGGAACCCATGTCACACACAAACACATTGAAAATCCCAACCTCTCCCCCTCTGTCTCTCTATCCATCTCTCCCTGTCTGTCTGTGCCATTTCACTAGCTGTCCAACAGGATTAGAAAACTGGCCACTTCTTAAAAATCGCATCTGGTCCAGTCTGTGTCATCACGCTGATGACGATAGGATGGGAAAAAAATTATGACTTATTCAGTGAGCTATAGCGAACGCAAATCTCAAGTGATTCCAATTTTCCACTTTTTAATTAGCATTTTGTTTCGGTGGAGAGGTTTGGACAGTTATCAGAATTTTGTTTTAAAGAATTTCCAATCCTGATGAGAATAACGTGAGGAAACTCTGTAAAGGAACAGAGACACTTCAGCTGTTGAAAGACACCTGATTCAGTCTGTTCATCAGTCAGACATCTTCCCGTTAGTAAGAATGAGAAGTTCATGTGTGTACACGTGTGTAAACACAAAGGCTTCAATTAAAACCACACACACATAGACTCACAATCTACGCGTGCACCCTGTGAAACAGGTTGCACTTGTCAACATTTGCATACACAGCAAACTGTATGAAGAAACACCAATATGCAAAATAATGTGAATATTTACCCAACACAACAGCACAATAATTGGAAGATCCTTCTTATTACTGACAATCCAAACCTGTCACAGCTATTTTTACATATTTCCTTCATATTCATTCATCCTTTCATACATGACGCCTACGTATGACGAGCTTTACGCTTCACAGAGTCTTCAACTGTAGTTTCATACACATACTAGTAAGCCACAACTCTGCATTCTATTGTCATCGTAGTGCTCTATGGATTGTTTAAAGACTTTTACTAAGTAACAAGAAGAGAAAATAATCAATAAGTCAAATACATACAGTAAGACACCGGTGGAACAGACACAGCCTTCAAATCCTTTTACGATCACGACATTGTCTGAGAAAATCAATATAAATGCAGGTTAATGACAACAGCGGTGAGACAGACTAATAATAGACTAATTAGAGAGGACACAAAGTTGTCCTCTTAACTTTACTGCTGCACAGTCAACCGTGACCGGGCAGCTACAGTCACAGCTGGTTTCTCTCCGTAGTGCCAGCCTGTTCTACCTCCGTTCACTCCCCTCTGGCTCTCTGTGACAATAAGGACATGAATTCATGAATTAGTTGCTCTCATTTACGTATTTTTAGGTTTCTGTTGTCGGACAACTGAATGACTATGAAGCAGTGATTTAATCGTGGCTCACAAATACTAAAAATAAAAGGTGAGTGGTGTGGATGAACTCCCAGATCAAATTCACTTCACTGTGTTGCTCTGAATGTAGTATAACAAGGAAAAAAACATCAGGAGATAGTTTACATGCAACGCAGATAGCAAAGCCGACAGCTAGCCCAATGCTCTAGATCCAACCTGAGGACCAGAAAACAGACAGACACACACACGGATGTGCAAACACACAAACACACACACACACAGCAGCCACAGTACGCAGCCATTCCAAATCACTGCTCTATCTCAGGTCCCATCAGGCTGACGCTCTTGATCGAAAGCCCGGCCACAGAGACCCTGAGGTGGGTTAGAGCTCTGCCAACAGCTGGGTCCTTTCCAGCACCCCCATGTCTTATTCATGGAGACCCAACGGCTCTCATCACTCATCAGCCAGACTCCTCGGCAAACAAGCGTTGATATACATGTACACACACACACACACACACACACACACACAGATTAATCAAGGACATCAGGCAAAGTAAAACTTGATCTGGGGAAACAAGCTAATCAGATTTGCTTCAATTTGATGTGAGCTCTGGATGTGTGAACATGTGTTTCTGTGTGTGTGTGTGTGTGTGTGTGTGTGTGTGTGTGTACCTAATCCAGGTCATGAGCTCCACAGTGTCTGGATCGTAGAACTCCCTCAGTTCTGATAACTCCTCCATCAGTTTGGGCCAGAACTAGAAGGAAACAGAGAGACAGAAGCATATGTGATAAAAAAAACAAACCCAGTGTTGGGATTCACCAAGGCTGTGAGACAGAGTACCACACCTACTGATGTAGTTTAAACAACAACTCATTACTGCACTGAGTATAAGTGAGTATAAGTGTGTATGGTAACCATCTAGAATACAAGGAATCATTTCTTTTCACAACTTCCGTTGCAGCCATTTTCCTTTTCTCATATCGTTGCACATGGTTTGTACAAAGTGACTCAGCTCTGTAATGAGCCCGACAATGCAGTGATGAACATAAACCTCCAAGAAAATTGCATACCTTGTAATACAGGCAACCGATCATTGCCAGTGGAACTGCATATCTGACGAGCCTAAACTGCAAAATGAGAGAAAGAAAAACAGCTATAATGAAATGAAAGGATATATAATCGTATCAGAGGCAGAGAAAGTGAGAGTCGGACGGAGATGTACCTAAAAAAGAAGACAAGCAGGGAATAAGATAACACAGAGATAATAGACAGAATCATTCCTTATCTGATTCATGCCGTTTGTCAAGTTAGGACCACACTGACACCTAGTGGCTTCAGTAGCAATGTTATCACATGAACTGCAGATTAAAATAAGACTGGTCATGAGGCGGACTTATGGTTCACTTTCACGTCAAACCGGCAAATCATAAAAAGGAGAAAAGACGACACCTTTCAAGAGTGATTCACAAAGAGCTGAGCAGAGTAAGAGATCAATGTCATGTCCGCCGGACACTGTTGACACAGACGTTAGCTGTTACCAGGACTAACCTCAATACTTCCTGAGTACTGACCTAAATGTGTTCAAAGCTTCGAGAATCAGAAATGTCAACCATTAAACTTGGACACCGAATGTTTTCTAAGATTCAAGATATTTCCTGATCTAAAATACTAACTTATTTTTTGACAGATTTTATTTAGGCAAAGTCATACGTCTGAGAAATCTGCCATTTGGTATTAAATGAGGGCTTTATAGAAACATGTTTGTATATTCCTACAGATAAGGTAATGAAACAAGTATTGATATTGAAACTTAGACATCGTATTGGTACTGAGACATTTTAAAATGCTCATCATGTAGCTCTGGCCAGTAACAGATGTTTCCACTGGATGAAGGAAGCTGAAAACACAGCTGGCCAAGTTGATTTTTTTTTTTTGAAAGCTGGCTTTGATGGTTAGAAAAGCTGATCTTTGACTTTGAAAGTTGCTCAACCTAACGCTATCACTAGGGCTAACTTTAATCACTTGAACCATTGATAATATAGAACATATTGATTAGTGCAGCTTTAACAGTAAATGTGTGGAATGAAACAAACTCCAACATCATGTGCGGTGAATCTAGTTTTTAAGTCAAGTGTCGCACTTTTCATATCGAAGCACCAAGAAGACAACAGTGTAGCAGATGTTTGGAGGCAGAAGTGCAGTGGAGAGATCGTACCAGAACTTTACTGTTGCAGCGGAGGGTGTTGAGAATCACCGTCCACAACTCCATCCCACACACACCGTAGGCTGCAACCGCACACATGTGACCCGTCCATATATACTTCATCCTGAGTAGAGAGAGGGAGACAGACAGAATATCAAAGGGTGTTAGTGAAACATGTCTACTCATTCATGATAGAAGGACAGGCAGATTAAAAGGGAAAGTATTCATCTTTAATGTTTTGGTTTTTACGATGTTCCTTAAAGTATCCTTAGTGTAGAGGAAGGCAATGCAGTTAGGCTTAAATATGGCATTATTATCCAAGTTCCAATTCAAAGCACACACACAATTAGAGCCCAAAACAAATAGCAGAAAAGATGAAGCGGAGAGGAGTGAGCAGCACAGAGGAGACCGAGACAATGAAATGAGTTGACAGGTACAGGAGCCATGAGGGAGGGAGGTAACAAAGTGCAGCCTCAAAGAAATAAATCTCAATACTTTTTAATGCAAAGGAGCTCCTGACTGAAACAAATGGCTTTCTGCACTTTAGGCTTTTCCCTCTTAATCAGCACTTTAGAGAAAGTGCTGAAATCAAACGTGTCAGTTTTTAGACCCAACCTGGCTGCTGCTGTGTATTAAAAGGTTATTTCTTTCCTCCTTTTTTGTTTAAATTCATTCAGTCATTTAATTCCTGCCTATAACAGGAATGCATTGTGTGTACGGTGTGTATTAAATGTCTTTCCAAATACTGCGCACAGCATAAAGAAGAACACAACATGCAACATCTACACACAGAGTGACACAACTACTGGCTATACTACATTCAGATTAAGCTACTTATATGAAACCCAGCTAACCTCCATCTACATGTTGCCATTAATAAACCAGAATCCCTCCTCTGTTCTGATTGAGTAATTGCTGGTTTCTTTTAACACAGGGAAAATAAATAATGGATGTCAGGCATGGCAGCCTGTGTTACAGCTTGAAATGCACTCAGCCCGTTAAATATACTGATGGCTTGCAACAATACCACTTGACAATTACAGGTGAAGGTCGGGTGTCGGGACTGGGAGGGTTGTATAGACGTAAAAAGGAAAAGCTGCATGCCACAGGGCATATTAGTCAACTTTTGTGATATCACAGAGCAAATAATAAGGCAATAAGCGAATAAATACAATACTGTATACAGTTAAGTATGGCACGGTGTCCTCTTACAAAGGGATGTGCTACTAGTTGATAACCGATTATTAACACTATAATAGTTTGGATTTCTGAGACAATGTGTACTCATAAATAATACTCATGAGGTTAATATCCTGCCCAGTCAGCATCCATAAATAAAAGTTTAAATCGTTGGATTAGTTTCAACAGCTATCTTTGCAAAGATAAATGGAGAACACTGACTAAAGGGAGAGACTTCAATAAGTGTAAAACTGAGGCACTTGTTTCAGAGGTTGAGGACAGTCAGCCAATTTTGTTTAGTGGTCATAGTTCTGTATAAGAGCAATAAGAACTAATTTGTCGAGAGCCAGTATGTCACAGCAGCAGTAAACGCTGCCAGCTGAGAAAGCCAAATCATTCTGGAAATTTCAGAAAAAAAAAAAAAAAAGGTGGCTAGACATGAAAGTCAACCCCAAGGAAGATGTTTCTGTTGGATGGCAAAGCTCAAGTGCCAGCGGTGGAGCCCACAGCCAGAGTCTGGCATCTGTAACTGGAGGCAGCCTCAGCAGTGGGAATCTGCCAATGGATGATGTTGCTGCTAATTAAAGTGCTCCCTAAATTCATTCAGCATTATATATCGGTGGTTGATAGACAAAAAATACAACGAGCACAAGTAGCTTTCTATAGAGGCCTGCATATTCTTCTGTCAAGGTTCTTTTTAGACACTATTTTGTGTATATGCAGGGTTTACAACCAAACAAATGGTACGAATTAACAGGAGTTTTGTGACCCAAAATGACTTCACTCAGTTTCCCCTCTTAGTTACTGCTGGCATACCTGTCAAGTTTTCCATTATCACACAGCTTACAATGATAACCATGGGAGATTTAACACTTGAAAAATGTTTATTACTTTCAGAATTTCTGAAACTATGTGACCTTGATGTCACGCGAGGTGCAGCCTTCTCATTTCTAGCCGTCAACTATCCATTTTGCTGTCTGAAATGACAGCTTTCACTGGCAGATTTCATCAGCTGCAGCTAGCTTTCTCATTAAACTGACAACAATCTTACATAAACAAACAGCACTGTGCTTATACTGCAGTAAAAGGTATGTTATTATTATAAATATCATAAGGAAAAATGTAAAAATCATTTCATTTGAATCTAACGCTACTGTAGGTTGTACGTTAGAGCCGGGCATGCTTACTATTGCATCTTATGTGGATAAACACAGCGTAATCCGTTCCTTACATTTCTGTCTTATGGTCTTAAAATGCTAGACAGGCCTGGTTATGGTTGCTAAGTATATGATTGGACTATTGCTGTTACAGGTAAGTGAGTTGGGTTCAAACATCAATCAGTTTTGGACTACAAGGAGTGACTCGCACAGGTTTGAAATTACAGTGTGTCGGTCGTACGCCGTAGTTCAGAGAATTAATTACGAGCTGTCCAAGTTCATCAGCTCTTTCTGTACATGCTGTGAGTGGTGTCACCATCTAAGAGGCCGAGGCCCCGTGGGATGGTGCTTGGAGCTGATCAAGGCTAAAGTGGACCATTCAGACACTTGGCGAACAGGTTTTGAGTGGCACTTGGATTTCAGCATCTGCTCCTGAGTACGCACAATCAAGCAGTCAAGGGGAAAAGTACATCTGAAGAGTCCCAGTGTAGGAATTAAATCAATGAGACGTAGAAATGTGTGTGAATTTGGGTATCTGCGTGTACATTAATATGCTATTACATGCGCATGTGTGTGAGTCTGTGCGTATATATGAGCTCACCTCATAGTGCTGAAAGCCAGCAAGCCATAGAACAGTGTATGCAACACATTATAGGCCACATCTGGACGAAACGCCATCACTCGCGCCTCTCCAGCTCCTTTCCTTTCCTCGACTGAACCTGCTTTAGGCCCGCTGAGGAAACAAAAACAAAAAATAAAACAAAACCAAATAAATTAAAAAAAGGAAGTGAGACGAACAAACAACAATAACACACAAAAACAAATTAGCCAGACAGTCGTGAAGAGAGACAGAAGGGACGGTGGGTGGAATTGAGATTCAGATTAGTCAGATTTCACTAGCTATTATTCAGCTTTCATTAGCTTTCATTAGTGCATAAGCAGACACGCAATGATGCACACACGGACCTTTTTTGTCTGCAGGGGACAGCACACAGACAAACACAGAGACGCCCGAGGGCAATGATGTCAGGCCTACGATCTGGCCTCCCGCACCGGATCAGACAGACACCGGCTTCCATTTGAATACAAATCCAATCTTCCTTCTACATGAGGTGGGGTTAACTGGATTAAATTAATTCTTGAATTGGCCAATAGCTCTTTGTTCTGAGGTTAGTATTCTTGCCCTCCAACTGTAGAGGGCGAGCTCATATGCTAATGTGATTAGTTCAATGCGGGCCCTCACCTTGCACCGCAGGCAGATGAAGCTTTGAAAGGCAGCTCGTAGGCTATTTTGTTTTTCAGAGCGTGAAGCAACAGTGCCATCACTAAACACTAAAGCATACTGAGGCTTTCTGCCTCATGAAGGACATCCTTCTTCTAAGCTTTAAACTTATTCTCTAACAGGGCTGAAACTCCATTTGGATACAGTTCACCACCTCCTTTAATCAACTTTCCCTAATAAAAATGGACACCAACTTTTTGGAGTTGTTTCCGTGAACATGTGCTTTTTTATGTTTAAGAACATACTTTTCAATTTGTCTTTCTACATCGCTGTAATGTGTACGGACTAAAACAAGTGCTTAAAATCACTGAACAAAAATAACGTCATGCAGGGGGGAAATCCACTGAAAATTAAAGTGACTGAATTTCCAATTTTTTTTTTTTACATTTAAACATCTCTGTGATGTGTTGTTTGACCATGTGACTCCAGAACGACACACAGGAGTGTTTTCTAAAAGTTGTGCTATAAAAAAAAAAAAACTAAATTTAAAAAATGGTCAGAGGGCCACTAAAAGCATCACTAGGTTTCTTCATGTTGGGAGTGTGAATACACACACCCACTAACCTAATACAACACTGGCCATTAACTTCCAGTTTATGTTGTTAACACCCAAGCAGAAGCACAGATGGAGATCACACAACCGCCACTTGTTTGTTTTGAGAAATCATGCATGGATTTTTCTTTCGACATTACAGGTAAATTATTTCCAGCACAGAGCTACTATTTGCTTCGTTTCATGTGACATTGAGATGTTTCGTACACGGAGGTTTACATTTTCACCTCCGTCACTTACTTCAGGTTCTGCAGTGCGGCCATTGCCAGCATGCCGCTGAGCAGCAGCAGCGTAAGGGCGTAGGGGTACAGCAGCAGGGTACCAGCCAGGCGCTCCAGTGTGTCGAGGGGCAGCAGGCCAAAAGCTTCCTCACACAGGTACAGACTGGCGTCGAAATCCCTGGAGGAGGGGTGGAGAAAACGAGACGTAGAAGACATGACACAGGCAAGAGGTCGAACTTGCTATCAATACTGTATATACATATAAATATATTAAAGTAAGCCAGTGTGTGGCTTTTGTGTCCACAATATAGCAATCACAGTATAATGGTATATTGAATTTTCCTTCTAGTGGTCACACCAAGCCAAGGCCGTTCTTGGCTTCCTTTCACGTTCTTTCAAAAAATAACAAAGTAACATAGCGTCATTTAAAGTTTCAGTCAGTAACTACCCACTTCTTCCAATTATTCTGAACAAACTGAAAACATATTTGTGTATTAAAGAGACAGCTACCTGACAGAAGAGCAACAGACAGATGAAACCTTCACAAACTCAATCCTGATTCAATCACCGCTATACTGTATAAGTCAGAAAGCTGAAAAGCTGACATTCATATGAAAAACGTTACGACAGCACATTGAAATGGAAAAAATAACACTGAGATGCTGCACAATGTATCTCAAAGTGGCATGAATGTACGGCAATGTATAAATTGGTGTTTTCTTTATTGCGCACATTTTGCACATGACCTTGACACAGTACAAAACCGAAAAGAAAAAAAAAAAGGAGAACAAAAAAAAGGAGAAGAAAAGTCTCAGCAAGTGAGAGAAAATAAAAGAGAGGGGGAGGCAGAGATGGAGCATAAGGCGAGCAGACCCCTGAATAATTGAAAGGGCAGTTAGGTGGCGTTGGGTTGGGAGCCATGTTATCTGCCACCCTGGAGCAGCTATCCAGTGGCTGAGCTGCTCAACACTCTCTCACTCACACTCACATACTCTCACACACACACACACACACACACACACACACACACACATACACACTAACTGATCGATGGGAGGCCGGCTAGTGTTACCATGCCATCTATTATTCCCACACACTAACACTCCAGGTGCTACAACACTGGTGCTTAGGGAATAATACAGTCACGCTGGATCGAGTCGAGAGGTACGGGCCTGTGTGTGCGTGCGTGTGTGTGTGTGTGGGGGGGTTATAAGAAGACTGCAGACTTTGTGTATATACGTCCTTGTGTCAAAATATATATTTTTATACAAAACGCTTTGTGACTGTGTGCATGTAGAGTAGCATGTGAATCTAGTATGTTTGTGTGTATGCGTCTACATTATGAGCGTGTTCATACCTCGTTGCCCCCAAGGCAAACTTTGACTTGATGAATTTAAAGATGTGTTCGTCTGATCTGAGTTGAAGTGCTTTCTGCAAACAGAGACACAGATACACGGGTAAGGTCATGCTATGAAGGGGTAAAGATCAGTATGCTGACATGTATAAATGAGTAAATAAACCGTGTTGAGATCTTACGGTGAGCTTACATCATACCTACAGGTTTCACACACATGAGAGGAGGAGGGAGGGCTTGCAGTAGAGGGAGGTAGGAGAGGAGGGGAAGGGTAAGACAAGGGAGTAAAGCAGCAGTAAGAGAAGAAAGGATGGAGGTTAAGAAGGAAAAAGAGTGGAGGTAGAGAACAAAAAGAGAAAATAAAAGAGTAAAGACGACAGGTTGAGCGATGAGAGGAGATATGGAGAGAAACGGGCTGCAGTGAGTTAAGAGGGAAACACGAGACCAGAGAAAGGCGGTAAGAGAACAGAAATGTGGAGGAGAGGAACAGATGTCAGAGAAGATGAAGAGGAAGAGGAAGAGGAGGACCTTGGCCAGGTAGTTGATGGTGACGGTGAGGAGGAGAACCATGGCGCTGTGGAGAAGCAGTTTGCCCAGACGAACCAGCAGGCTTCCTGTCTTCAGACCAGACTGAATGAGCAGACAAGGGAGTCAGTCAGTACACGTGTAATAATCTCAACACTGATTAACATGTAGAAGCCTGAAAGGAGGAACAGACGTGTTCACCTGCAGGTGTACAGTATGCACGCACACACACACACACCTTCTGTACATCAATCTAGACATTAAATGACAACAATGCCTGCCTTACTAATTTAAAACTAACTTTACACATTGAAAACATATTAGAACTGCACATGCATACTCATAATCATTTTACAAGTAGAAGATGTGGTTGCACAAATTATTTCCTCTACTCATTTCTGATTCTCAACCTTCTCCCATCTTTCTCGCCGTTCCTCTTTCATCCTGTCACATTACATTTCTCTGTAATTGTTACTATGATACAATCTGATTAAACTAAATTACAGACCTGACAGAAAAAATAAATCTCCAGCCTATAAACTGGAATTATTTTTCACAAAAACATGGTCAATGGTCAATTTACATAAGATTCATAAACTTCTTCATAAATTTCTTGATAAACATGTCTCATCTTTGGCACACACACATACGCACGCGCGCGCGCACACACACACATACACACACACAAACTGACCTGGCAGTGTCTGATGAACAGCGCAGCTACGATGAAGCTCAGGACCAATGATCCCAGTATCATGGAGTTACAGAACTGGAGGAGCCACACACTCAGCAGACCACTCACTTGAACGAGGTACAGAGTGGTCACCTGGAAACACACACACACACACAAATTACTATGACAACACTGGGGTGGGTAATGTTTTGAAACACCAGTCATCCAAAGTAACACGTGAGAAAACTATCCACAGGAAGAGGGGTGTAAGGCATCGATGTAGATAAATCTAGCGAGCGTGAGGGACATCGGGGTAAAAGAAAAACAAAAATGTTTTCACATTCGGTGAAAACATGCGACGGTGAAGAACAAATGAATGTATTAACCCAGATTTGTCGTCACGTTTTGCAGCCGTACCTGTGTAGTTGTTATGAAGTCGACACAGTCCAGGGTGTATATGATAAGAGCCTGAACGAGGAGGATGAACTGGTTGAACTGCCACGTCAGACAGAAGCACAACGTCGTCACATACATTAACCACACCATGACCTTCTGCGGAGTGAAAGGCACACACACAGACACACACAGACACATGGGTTAGATGCTTAAACTGGTTACTATTGCCATATAGACTCATTCCTGCTGTGCTATAAGCTATTATATATATATAAGCTATGGGAGATTATTGAGCTGTTAGGCTGGGTGTGCCAAGTCATCAATCAATGCAGTGAGGATGATCAATAGCTTTGATCTAGAGTGCATCTGTGTGTGTGTGGTTGTGTGTACCTGCTGTAAGGCCGTGAGCTGAGGCCTGAGATAACATGTGATAGCAGTGACCTGCAGCGCGAGGAAGGGCATAGACCAGTTCTCTCTGAGTGAGATGGTGAACTCCACACGAGTGGTATCCACCCTGAAATGAGGGAGAGGCAGAATGATGGAGAGATGAAGATATACCGTTACCGTTGATTCATTATGAGCTACTGTGAACTAATAATGTAGCTTATCCATTATATATGGCAAAACAAATGAGAATAAAAACATGTTACATACATTTCTAGTGAGTTTCAAATAAACCTGTCATATGCTTTGAGCTTTGCTGTTTTCTTTGAGACCATGGCAGCTTTTTGCATAACTTCTTTGAAGTTGTATGACTCTGTAAACCCGCAGGGTCACCGCAGAAACCTCAACTCTGCATTGATCCAGAATGGACAGCGGAATAAATGCCAGCAGGGTTTATGATCTTATTTTGACTTGCGTACCACTTCCAAAAAAAAAAAAAAAAAGCTTGCTTAAGAATGCAAAGACAGCAGACACCACAAACCCAGTAAAGCCACAATCTGATAAAGGAATAGTTTGACATTTTAAGAAATACACTTATTCCCTTTCTTGCAGAGAGTTTGATGAGAAGATCAATACCACTCTCCTGTCTGCACGCTCAGAATGAAGCTTAGACGATTAGCTGAGCTTGCCTGGCAGCAGCGGGAAGCAGCTGACCCGGCTTTGTGAAAAGTTTCAACATCCACCTACCAGCAACTCTACATTTGACTATTTAACACGTTATATATCTTGGTTGTTTAATCTGTATACCAACAGAAAACTTGTAGTTATACACCAAGTTATTTGCTGTAACTGTTCCTTACTGCTTGTTGCTTGGCAACTTCATGGTGACGACAAGACTCCAGCAAGTCACTAAATGTTCAGATTACATTTAACCAGTGATGTATAAATGCTGTGTATATATAGTTTGGATTTCACCAACAATAACTTTTTATAACTTAATTTTAAATAAAAAAAATTAAAAAAAATCATCTACACCACTACAGGAGTGAAAGACTACGAGCAGGTTTACACATGTATAATAGATCAAGTCATTTACCTGTTTACAGCACACTGAATTATTCACCACTTTCTTACTCCACTGATCAATAAAATAAAGCCTCAACAAGAATAAAATCCCAAAACACCCCTGTCACACACTGAATGAGGAAAAATGTACTAATTCAAAGAAATGTTATAATTTTTAATGTTTTACAATTTAGTAAGCATTCTATCTATATTATTTCTATGAACGCTCGCTCACTAGAGTTAAGTCATAGACTTTCCTTGAAGATGAAGCCCCACTCTGTGCACCTTTCACCATTCTCCCCGAGTGCCACATCTCCCTCCAGAGGATTATTGATCAATAACAGTCCAGAGAGGTTTAGTGCACATATTATTTTACCACTATAGGCTATATTTAAAAAATAAAAAAATAAAACTACTTGAGACCAAATCATTTATTGAATGTGGTATATAGATTTTTACTGCCAGTGTTTCACACAGTCCAACAGTGTCCCAAGCTGCCAAAGTTAAAAAGTGGTCAACGCATCAACTGTTGGCTCCCAGTTAATTTATACTCTACTCACATGCTATTCATTCTTTGAGTGGATTTTTTGCAGGATTTTTATACTGTAAGAAAGTTTAGAGGCACTTGATGACCTGATGAATGACATTTAATGATTGTATATTATTTTGCTCTGAGTCATAATGAAAATGCCGGGTATCTAATAATCTCACTTGAAGAAAATCTATTAAAAACTGGTTCTTTCATAGAATTTAGTTTAATCAAACTGATACATGTTCCCTGTGTCAAACAAACGTGTAATGAATGTGAACTCGCACATTAAAATTATTATGTAAACTTAATTGATCTGCTGTCTTTAAGAAGGAGCTTGTTCATGCTGTATCTGTTAATGTGGCCACACAATTAGTTGCCTTGATATTCCTTATCAGTGTTACGCTGATGACACACAGCTGTATCGCTATTAACTCTAAACTGCCCAGATTTTTCTTTCCAACCAAGTAACATTTTAAAATTCATTCCTTCAGCATAAGATTTGGAAAAAGTCATTCATGCCTTTATTATATCACTAGTGGAACGTCTTGTTTATCTGTCTCAGCAAGTCTCCTCCTCCAGCTGGTCCTGAACCTTGCAGTTCTCATCTTTAAAAACCCTCCTAAAACCTATCTGTCTACCTTGCACCCTTTGGCTTTCTCTTGATTTTTAACCACAACTTTTTTTTTTTTAAATGTAGACATTATTCTGCTTGTTTTATATACGGTATTTTGTATTTTATCTTGCAAATTACTTTGTAACTTAAGTGCTAAAATAAGCTTGCATGCAAATATGACTGGAGAAATATGGAGATAGAGTTAAACTGCCTTCATAGGAACCCAAAATTAAATGGTTTCCATCTTTGAACACTTTTTTGATTACAGTCATGATCTTGGTGTCCTCTATAAGCAAAACTCATTGGATTATATTACCAACAAGTTAGAAGTAGTCAAAGTGATACTAAACCAAATTTATAGAGGCACAAACATAATAAACATTTAAGGCTTTTAGGAGTAATGTTCTGTTGTGCATGCAGTGCTGTTACAAAATATTCAGCTGTTGTCACAGTAATATTGCAATATTTATATATGGTTTACATAATGACAAGCATAAGGTTTTGTGCAAACGATGTGTAGCTTATCAAGCTCGAGTGAGGATTCTCCTAAACGCCATCGCAATTGTCTTACAATGACAAAGTAGAATTGAGTCAACTGCATGTCTCTAAAAAGGAACTGAATGAAAATGAAAACACCTTTCTTTCCTCAGTGTCTCACACGTGCACACACACAGACACACACACACAGTTAGAACCCACCTGTTGAGGATGTACCAGACCCCGGTGAGCGCACCAGCCAACCAGGAACCAGACAAGAGCCACGCCGTGAGGTACAGAGCGATTACATATACCGCTTGGAGCGAGAACACTGTGTAAATGTAGAAATACACTGGCTCCAGATACGACTGGACCACACACACACACACACACACACACACACACACACACAGAAGAAACCATTAGTTCAATGGGCGCTGTAAATGCAGACACATACAGTTGGCTACGGGCACAGTCGCTGACTCGGGCACTGTGACATTTTCAAAGTTTAGTCTGATATTTTACTTGCTGACATTCTTGTCACACAGTGGGATCGCTCACAAAGCCACAGTAAGTAGCTGTTACTCAGTTAATTGATATGCCAATGCACAAACCTTTTCCTCCAGTGTGACAAGAGCAAGTGTTCAGAGCCATGTGGGCTAAAAAGACCAACATGTAAAATGCCACAGCGCCTCAAATGCCTGACAGTCTCCCTAATATGATTATCCTTTATTACAGTTAATTGGGTGGTTAATAATAACAACAACTATATATATATGTTTTTCAGAATATTACATTTTGTAAATGAGAATGCTTTGTTTTAGTCACAGAGGCAGTAAATCATTTAGTAATTGTGGCAGCCATTACTGGCATCTTTATTGTCGTACTGTACAGACCCCACTGTGGACAGCTGACAGGTGAGTGATGTGTTACCTGAATGGGCAACAATCTGTAGAGAACACTGAGAAAGACCTCCTGGTAGATATTCATTCGCTGTAGGAGATTAATGGTCCTCTTGGATTCTGTCAAGTTGTCATGGATCAAATCTGAGAGCCCTAGAAACACACAATCACACACACACACACACTTTAAAAATGCCACCATTTCGTCACAGTGACACTGACAAATAACAACTATTATTGGCTTTGTGACAACTAGAGAGGAATGAATGTTCCCCAAAGCTCACCTTTCTCATTTCCTGAATATGGTGCTATTAAAGAACAATAACCGTGTTTGGAATAATTGTCAACCACTAAGAACAGTTTGGATTTAATTCCTTTACTGCTGAAAGCACATGAGTGCATTCAACCCGAGAAGACGTCCGACATCACTTCCTTGAAAAACTGCATCTAAATATGACAGCGCTTTTTCAGCGAGTTTTCTAGCAGCATATTATATTTCATTTAGTGTGGCAACCGTTTAGGGATGTGTAAACTGATCATTGGTCTCAGCTAAAATAATTTCTAGGGCGGAAAGCCTGTATGAGAATGAATTTTACAGGTTTAACTCTGCTTTGCAACTTTGCAGATTTTCGAAAAAATATGTCAGTTGATTATGGTCAACTAGTAACTGCTGAAATTCAGGAGCACTGCAACATTGGTACAACAGTCTACAAAGTCTGGTGTATATATGTGTGTGTGTGTGTGTGTGTGTGTGTGTGAGACACGGTGAGATTTATGACCGGAGCATGCATTTTAAATATCAATATCTCAGTCCATCATGTTCATTTAATTGCGGGAAGCCGACATCATCGTGACCGGGATTAAATATTCAATATTATTGTGAGCGGTATCATCACTATGTATTTGGTTTGACTGGAACAAAAAGTGACACCAAAATAGCAGCAGAGTGTTGTGTTTCTGCTGCAGGCTGGGATGTGTCACCCTGATCACTGCTGTGTTCTTGATACATGTAAGGCCATAAAAAAACAGCACTGATTTCCATAAGCACATAAGTACACATAAACACACACACACACACACACACACAACACTACACAACACTCATTCATTTCTATCTCTTTCTTTTCCAAACTGTAATGTTTAAAGTGCAAGCTCCTCGCTTTGTGCTTCCTTTGTTATTTTCCTTCTTTCCATCCCATATGTCAAACTGTCATTTCCTTCCTCCTTCACTTTGATCTTTTACTCATCTTAGCTCCTTAATCCTTCCCTTCTGTGCTTTCTCTTTTCCTCATCCTTGCTTCTGTACTGCTGCATCTTTTTCCTCTATTCATGCCTTCTGCCATCCTTACTTCCTTTCTCCCACACCCCATATCGATCTTTTATTTTACTCATTTCTCCTCGGTCCATTCTTCCTTTCATCGCTCTATATTTTCTCCTTCCTTCCTTCCTCCTTTCACTTACACTACTGCAGTTTCTGCACGTCAAGCCCGTCTCCTGAGTTTGACAAGAAAGTATGAAAAAGAAAAGAAGTGATTGAAAACAGAGGGGGGAGGTCGGCCAGTGCCTGAGCTGATTAGCTTAGAGCTCAATTATTTGCCTTAGTGGAAAATTAGGCCTGTTTCCAACCAAAGAATTTTACATGATAATGGGAACAAAATAATTAGATTAATTTTCCATCAGACCAAACTGTGTATAATTCAGTAATAAGTTTGGTCTGGTTGGAAAATGGAGGTTTCTTCCTGCTTCTCAGAGTGAGTAGAGACAGCCATCTGGTGTCTATCCATGTAGTTAAAAAAAAGGAAAAAAATGCTTCAATAATTAAAGTTTAGGTTGTTAAAGTTAAATTAAAGTTAATTACTTGAGCTTTTGTGGTGATAATGACAACAACAGAGGCAGATTTATCTCTCACATTCCAGCTGAGGTTGTGGTCAGTTATCCACAGCTGCAGCTAGCTGGCTAATTAAGCTAACGTTAGCTTCCTTGAGTTTGCTGAAAATGCTTTTTTTCCCCAGCTGGCTTTTTAATGTTCCCAGCTGACTTGTTTTAAAAGCAGAACCATGTGAAAGGGATTAAATAGCTACATAAACATGCTTAAATACTAGGGGGGGTTAAAGCTGCTTGTCCCAGGAAAAAGAGTTGAAGAAGAAGACGCAGAAATACTGCTCTCGTATCGCAGTGCGGCGCTAGTTAGTACGATAATAAAAAATAAAAAAAACATATGAACAGGCCATGGTTTTGTTAACATAGCCATGTTTAGTTTTCTAATCTTTTTTTTTTTTTTTTGCTTTTTTTTGTCTGTTACAAGAAAAAGGCCTTTTAGGATTAAACGTATACGTAGGTTTTGTTGACTAGAGTTGCTGTTAGAGAGCTGCTAACGTTAGCGTAAAACACTAATAGCATCCAGGATCTGAACATAAGAAAATAACATGAACATAAACATAGTGTATACCTTCCTGTATGGACGGGGCCTGCAGCATTTGCTTGTAGTAAGAGTAGTACAGTCCACACTCTGTCCGAAAGGAGATCTCCCGTTCCACCTCCTAAAAGCAAATGAGGGAATTTGGTTGCATGAAACCATGAAAACTGGTCTTCTATAATATGGAAAACAGATACTCTGGCAAGACATGACAGACGTATGAAGGACAGAGGCAGAACAGCTAATACACTGGTAATCCTCAACAGTAACAATAAGACAGGTACACATTGTGTGCGTGTGTGTGTGTGTGTGTGTGCGCTCTGAAGCAAGAGATTTATTGCTTATCATGCGTGATTATTGTTCCACTGAGGGGTAAAAGACAGAGAGCAAACGGTGAAATACCAGATGCGGAATATTATTAAGCCACTCATCAATCTATCACATTTGATTGCTTTTACAGCTGTCCTTCACTTAAAAAAAAAAAAAGAAAAGAAATTATTTGTATACAGTCATACATTTCTTTGACATATTGCTTATGTGGTTTAAATTAAAGTCAAATTTGTTGCCGTGTTATGGTTCCTCCGCAGATGAATGCAGTCGTTCAGAGAGATGAACAACTAAAAAAAAGATTTCTGACTATTACTGTGGTCCCAGATGGAACTAAACCCCTAATGACTGACAGGTCAACTAAATGACTATGAGAGGGAACAGCCTTAGTTAATTCCAGCTGCATTAAGACTTTGTTATTATGCTGGAAAAAAAAGAGCATGAAAGACTACAACCACTCTAAAGCTACATTTGTGTGCACTTAAAAATGTTCCATATTCGAACCATCTATTACAAAATGTCCTTCTGGAGCCTTTCACTCCACTTTACTCTACCCAGAGTAACTACAGGCCAGTGATTCCCGTCGACGTCATCGGGATTTTGGGGCTTAATTATATTCCCCGACTACCCGCAAACACCCTTGCTGCTGCCCGTGTGTGGATGAAGTAGAGACTGAGGGAGGGCTGGCAACGTCCTCTGTATACAAGCATGATTATGTATGATTATGTCCTCATGTGCACCAGTTTAAGCTTTACTTCATGCTCTGTCAGACTTTAAAAAGAAAAAAAAAAAAGAGTAAATGAAGGATTAAAGAATAAGAAGAGAGGAGGTTGGTGCAAGGAAGGATTACAGGATGTAATGGAGAAAGAAAAAAACAAGGAGAAAAGTAAAGAACTGATTTAAGAGTTAAACAAAGAGTTCAAGAAGGGAGGAAAGAGAAACGCTTGGAAGCAACTCAGGTGTCAGACGATGGAGGAACATTAACAAATTAAAAGCAGGAAAACCAGCAAACAACTTGCAGCTGTATCTAGATGAATTACTGCAAAAGGTACACTCTGTTATCCAAATGAGGGATGATTAACATGATATTTTCTTAAGCTGTTAAAACGTTGAACTCAGTAACCGCACCTCAACGCAAAACAAGAAACTAAATCTCTGTGTAAATATGTAACTATGCCACAGGTTACTAGTGAATTAATGGTGTTACTGCTGATGGCCCTGCGCAGTCATGGTGCACCCACGCAGGTCTTTTCACTTAAACTGCCTAATTAGACCTGTGCGAGCTTGTTAATCAAGAGCTCGTCGACTTTCTCGTTAATTCCTTCGTACCTTAGTGGCGTGAAAAGGTAACGACGTGGTACACCTTCTTTTAAGTTCGCTGATCTTACCAAACTTCCAGCATAGTTCCACCTATTGTTTTTACTTTGAATATAATATTGATAGGAATATTAATATTTCCTTATAGAACGCATTAACTCTGAGGTCTTTTGCCAGTTGCTTATGGTTTTGCTCAAGTGAAAACATTAACAAAATAAATAATGGCATATCATTTTAGTTACACAGATGTTGTTTTGCAAACGACTGCCTGTGTCAGTGTATGTCTTTTTGCAGAACTGCCTGTATTGTGATAGGTCAGGTTGTCCTGTAATTCCCATGTGTACTACTGCTGTAATGGTTGATGTCCGACTGCGAGCATATCAGTGTGTAATCATCCAAACCCCTGAAGCATGTACCTATGCTACTGTCATATAAAATGACAGCAACTTTTCAAAAACATAGAAACCATGTGTCCAGTTTGTCGCCAACTGAGCCACAGCAGTGTGCTTTAAGTAAAAAAATAAAAATGAAAAAAATAAAGGATTTTCCATGAATTTAACCGACCTGACAAATCACATTAAATCAAATCACATTAAATAAGAAGGAGAAATTAGTGGAAGCAGACTGCTCACAACAACATGCAGGACAACAGAGAATAGCAGTTCAAAGAAATAATCATCACTTTTTGTCATCAGACTCCTACTATGAGCTGAGATTGGACCGCTGAGGGGTGCAGCGGTTTTTATTTGCACCGCGCTAACAGCTGAACGTAAGCCGTACCTCAGGCTGTTACTGAGATCCTTTCTGCGGCGTGCTTGCTTAGTTACAGGTTCAAATTAAAAACAGTATCAATAATACATGTGATAACTCCTACCGTGAGCTGAGAGAACCACAGCAGATTCTCATGTATGGCGTTAACACACCAGGCCTGAGACAGTGCCAGAAGCCCAGCCAATAATAGCCCTGCTGCCATGGAAACACACTGTCGCCAAGGCCACCGGGATAGAATGCCTGAACCGGAACAATTACCGGATCCTCCAAGCAGAGAAACCTCCCCTGAACCCCCCTCTAGTGGGGCCGTGGACGTTGCTGTCCCCCGCAGCGTGTAACCGCTGCATCTCCCCTCGGCCGGCGCATCTCGTGAAAGGCCCAAATCGTGTTCTGGCTTGCTCACTTTAACTCTCTTACGAAGCTCCATCGCCTGAGAAGACGGAGAACATCAATTAATTCTTGGATCCTTTGATGAGCTGAATCCAGGTAGATAAACTGCGTGCTCCGGGGTTGAGCTCTACAACTGATCCAAATCCATTACGGCAATAAATGTAAATGCGGCGCGTTTTTCCTTTTCTTGAAGTCAATCCAAATAAATTTGCCTTCTGATCGCTTCAAAAAAGGAAATATGCAAAAGCTTTCTCCGAGGAAATGAGCAGCTAGTTTCTTTCCCAATCCTTCTTTTGAGTTTGCCCGAGGCAAAACAAGCCTTTGCTTTTCACCAAGAACTCTGATGATGGGTAATCCTCAGTTTAAATTAAGGTCAAAGAGAATAGGCATTGGTTAACAAGTTCACACATTGCTCATTACCCTGAAAGCTAGTTGACTTCTCAGAAGGCACCGATCCTCCTCTCTGTCTCTCTCTCTCTCTGTTAACGTTTCCTCTTTATGGTTCTGTGTATAACTCCCATCTCTCTGATGTGGTGCTTGAAGAATTCAAGATAGAGTCCGTCCAGCACTGGTCTCACTTCAGGTCCTCCAGAACACGGAGCGACCTTTGCCTCCCCGTAACCCCAACAGAGACTTCAAAACGAAAAGCAATCTTTCTCAACGAAGCAGCCTCTAACTTTAAAGAGAAAGACTGAGCTACTGTCTGCTGTTGTAGAGGGGAAAGAAAAAAAAAAAAAAAAAAGAGTTGACTACTGGTGACCCTTTGTCTATAAAAAACACACATGCAGGAAAAGAATAAGCCGGGGAGGGGGTAGGGAAGAGGTGAGGGGAACATGTTGGAACATCATTCGGAAAGCGCAGGGAACATTTGTCAGAGGGTTTGTGGATCTGGAACCGGCATCAAGCTGTGAGCACATGTTTGAAATAAACTCCGCTTGCGGCCGACGCGGACATGACTTCACACCTGATGAATTCAAGAGGCCAGATTAAAGCAGCCGTCTCACTGCATGTGTTAAGAGGACGGGTGATCATAAGCATTGTAAGGGTGGGTCTGTCAAAGAGACAGACAGAAAGAGTGAAAAGAAGTCTTAAGAATAAACCCGCCAGACCCTTTAACCTGAGGCTAACACTGCTCCCACCTTCCCTCAACAATACATAGTGTGAGGAAACCACATTTGAGATCATTAAATCCAGTCTCCTTTCTGTTCTCCGACAGCCTCTCCACACACCGCTAACACTCCGCTGTCATCAGAGACGTAAGGTCAGGTCAAGACAGCAACAACCGAAATGTACCAACGGCAAGCGGGCAGGACTCCCGAACTCACAAATCACTTTCCAGCATGTTTTTACGCTCCTTTCCATCTTCCTTGATCTGGAGACACTTGAGAGAGAGAGCGTGCGTGAGAGACGGTAAAGAGCCTCAGCATGCGGTTCAAGGCAAGGTCAGACTGCAGCATCGACAGCGTGACTGCTGTGTTGGTCGTACGTGCTCGGCTTGGAATAGTGCATGCATGGTCCAGCTAAATCTCAACTTTTTTTCCTCTTTAAAAAATACGCAATGCACATATTTAATTGTTTAGGAGTGTCAGTGTGGGTAGAGTGTGGAAAGTGCCTGAATATGAATATATGTTTGGTTTTTTCTTTTGAAGAAAAATAAAGTAACTTAGTTTGAGTGCACAGGAGGAGGATTAATAAAACCATCAATGACTTTTCTGTTTTATTTATCAGCACTTTGATTGCTGCGTTTATTGCGGCACTGTTCGGAAACAACCAGTTCAGGTATCGCTTATGTATCGCCGTATGTATATATTGTACGGTGCGGCTTATATGTGACAAAATATATAATATTTCATTAAAATATATATATTTCATGAAAATTTTAGTGGGTGCGGCTTATATTTAGGTGCGCTCTATAGTCCGGAAAATACGGTAGTCTAAATCTGAGGATGTGATAGCAGTAACAGAAGGAAACATTTTACACACGCACACACACATACACACACACACACACACAGTACGATGATGTCAGCCAGGAGCCCACTTGTACGGGAACATTTCTGAAAAAATGTTCCCCTGCCTGTAAAGTGACCTTCATTTATTATAAATGAAAGCATCTGTCTGTCTTTTCTCTTCACACATACACACATAAACACACACATACACACACATACACACACAAACTGAAACAACACTGTACAGGGAACCACAAACTGTGTCTACGCGGGTTCCACTCGATTACCTGGATGTGTTGCTTTGTCACAAATTAGCCTGTGCAGATTGCCTCTGTGTGGGTCAAGAAACGCTGCACATTTGCATGAGAAATGGATAAAGCACCTATGTGACATAAGACTAAGCCAGGCCTGCAGTCCTTGCCTAAACTGACTCATACATCCACAAAAATGACAGACAAAATGACTGTTACTGCACAGCTTAACTCTGACAGAGAAATGTGCTCTGCCATGTCCAACCAGCGTAACATCTGCTGTGTACATCACCGTCTGAACCACAGTGTTGGTGGGGGATTTTAAAAAAAATTACATCATATCTGGCAAGGGCATAATGTTCTGTTGTTGTACAACAGTGAACAGACTGTTAAAAAAAAAAAAACTGTAACAACCCGGTGTGTCAGGACTTCATGTGGTTCATTTAACGGTCCTGGAGAAAAAAAAATCAATCCTCCGCAGCGCACGGAAAAACAATCACCCCATTTTAGGATGAAGTGTTTATGACGTGTTTGCGGACCATTTAAGGGAGAAAAACGGATGAGGGGACGTGTCTGATTGGCACTCCTGTTGAAGATACATTTGCTCTTGAGATAAGTAGAACATGTGCGTGGATGATTTTATTTTTTTTAAGCTTTTAAAATGTTCAATCTGGGAGACATTTTCCATCTGTAAATTTCCACATCTGCGTGGATTACGTGCTTGATGAGTCTTTCACATGGATGTCAAATCCTTAGATAAACTCCATATAAAAGCATCAGCTACATCCATTCAGCTATCTCTGCTACTTTTTAACAAGAGTCTCATAAAAGAGAGTTTGACTCCATGTGTTTTTTAACATTCCCTGATCTCCTGCCGGGATGGCACAAGCTCAGGAACTAGAACTATGATATCCAGCCAGTAGGTTATTAACCACACAGATATCTGCATAAAGGACTTGGGAACATGTCGTCATGTAATGACTTTTTCATAAATACGTGTTTGTTTACATATTCCATTTGTAAACATTTACAGCTCGACTAAATTATCTCGTAGTCACGGAATTCCCTTCAAACATCTGGCAGTTTAAATAAAACACCCTGTTTAGGAGCAAACATTACAAAGCCTTTAGTCTTAAAGGACAGTTTCACAATTTTTTCAAATGTGTCTTAAAACAACATTCAGGTGCTCGTATCCTGTTCAAATGTGCTTTCAATGTAAGTGATGGGGACCAAAACCCACAGTATGGATTTCAGCACCCATCACTTACATAATAAGTGCATTATTAAGGGATCTTCTAATAGTAGCTAAAGAGGCAAGAAAAACCCATTTCAATGATCATCTTGCACCTGACGGTTGTTTTAAGAGTTACCAATTGTGATCCTGTACTTTAATTGCTGGTGTCTTCTTCGTTGGTGCCAAAGTCTTGGTTGTTTCGTTGCCGTTTGATGTCTTAAAGAATTAATGTTACACAAAGCTACTCATTCTTGGCATTGTAGGCCCTGAATGCAGCACAGCATGGCTCGCTCTCTGCATTTTACAGGATGCAGGATTTTCTCCGTACTTAAACCTACAGACAGACAACCTGAAATGTCACGCAAACCAGTCGCCTTTATTTCTTTGAACACGCTTTCTCAATATACTATGTTCCAAAAGTATGAAAAAAAACAAAACAGTTCTGAACAGTGGAATATATCGAGGCCAGAAACGGAGATAACATTTCCACAACCTTTATAAATGGTTCTCTGCACTTCTTAAGACTGTTCGGCTACCATCACTGTCAATAACTGAGATTATGAGTGAGACAGTTTGCTCCAGTTGATTTTGGTGTCTAACATTAAGTCACCGATAGCAACCGTGTGACGATTATACTGGCTGCCACTTGTAGTACCTTTACTCTCGCTGCAATAACTAATAATAACAAAAACAGTGAGATTTCATTTGCTGGTAATGGCTAATACAAAAAAAAAAAAAACAAAAAAAAAAAAAACCCAAAGAGATCCAGGAAAAAATTCCTTTAACTTACCTCTTCTGCACATCTCTGTAAAGCTCTTACCTCTTAATAGCATTTACCTTGATGTTGGAGAACCACAGGTCGTTCTCATGCAGTGTTGCCACGTAGATGCAGCACAGCAGGCCGAGACCGACAGACACAGACCAACCAACCGCTGTCCAGATGATTGCCCTCCATGACCAATCACCTGCGTCGACATTAACATTTTATTAAGATACTGCGGTCGAGTGAAACGGTAAATTAAAAACAGCCAACACCGATATACATATATATTATTCCTGGAAATAACCATGTTGACCTGCCTCTACATTGTGATCTGATTTGTAACAGCTGCTGAAGCACAGGTGTGATTCATAACCTTTAATGATGGCTTCATTCCATTAGGTGCCCCAGTAAACCAGGCTGCTGAGTAAGCATGTGCTATATCAGAGCCTTAAAACAGCCTTAAAAACTTACATGAAATAAATAATTTAATAAATGAATAAACATTTTCTGGTTAAAGTCTTCTATCAGAGTAAACTCCACACACTTTGGATTGTTCAGGACAAAACAACACATTTAGGTTGCATCTTGGGTAACCATCTTATGCCATTTTATAGACAAAAGAGAAAAGCATCCACAGATTACATTGATAATGAAAATAATCATTGCTTGTGGTCTACGTGCTACGGTATGTTAATGTCAAGAACAATGTCTAGGTCATGAAACGTGTTCTAGAAGTTGAAATAAAAACACGATTTACCATTTAAACTTAGTTAAATAAACCTGAAGAACAGAAACAAAAAAGTATTATATGTTGTTTAATGACCTTTAAGTGAAGATCCATTGAACTAGTCATTCAGCGTTAGAAGGAAACATGGTGTGATGGTGCATTCTCACTAACTAACTGCTATTGATGTCCTCTGAGGATGCAAAAACAAAATATATATATATATTTAGATAGATATGAAAATGTGGCATCTCATTAAAACCCCTCTGGGAACGTGTCTGGTTCTGATCAAACAGATCAGACGTCAGGGTCACATACAGAACATCAACCCCTGGAGCTGGATGTCGACACCTCAGCAGAGTGGGCGGCCGCCAACGGTCAGAGGGCACATTTCTGCAGCCACCGGGTCATCCTGTGGCAGAAAGAGCTTCAAAAGAAGAGCAGCTGGGTGGGAAGGGATGGAAGGACGGACGGACGGACGGCTCACTCACCGTGCAAGATCCTCTCTGGATGGTGATCGGTGCAACAGTTGGACTGTTGGGACTGAAACTCTGCACTGAGAGGAGGCTCCTTCCCCCTGCTTCCCTTCCTCTGACGCAAAGCTGTCATGTTGGAAACACTGCAGACAAAGAGAGAGAGTGTGTGTGTGTGTGTGTGTCGGATTGCTAACACAGATATGATGAGCACACACACAGAGATATATATCCTACATACATAAACAGCTGTGTGCACTAAACAATGACCTGCACCACTGTTTGTTTTCCTTCACTGTGCGTGTGTGTGTGTGTGTGTTTTCATTCAGATGATGGGGTGAACGGACAGATGGACGGACAGGCCTGCGTTCCAGCGGTATTTCCTGCTCACGTCGCTGACTAATGACAGAATAACGTGAACCGTCAGATCGTATCTACCGACACCGACAGCACCGCACATCAACCGCAGCTACATTCATCCTGCGGAATTTTAGGCGGATGATAGTCTACGTACGACGTTCATTAACGCAAATCTACAAGTCCCCACACACAAAGATATTGGGAAGGCTGGCAATATAGTGAGACACAGGATAGCATAAAGTGCGCTAATGTAGGCGCAAACTCCTACACGCAGCATCATTATAATGGACTGTGTGTGCATTTTGCTTAAAGGCGCGTTCCCGTTACGGACGCCAGCTTTTCTTTCTGTCTTGACAGCAACAAAGACGAGTTAGATTTGAGCTATCGGTACATTTATAAGCCTCACCCTCCTCTACAGCGGCTGGTAGGTAGGTCCGTCCCTCTCTCTCTCTCTTTCTCTCTCAGTCTTTCTCTCTGCCTCTCTACCTCCCTCGCTCTTTCATTTTTCTCTCTTTTCCCCCCTCTTCTGTTGGTTAAGATTCATCGGCCGGCTTCATACCGCACTGGGTTTGTTATGGCACACACCGGAAAACAAGATAGCCCGCCTTCAGAATAAAAGCGTGGACCTCTCGCTTCTCGTTCACTACATCCAAACTGCATCACAGGAAATGATCACGATTTGAGCCTGTTTAGTGTTGTCGGACTGGAGGAACTATTTTAAAGTTGTCTGCATCACAAAACTATTTTTAATGAGTTTTAGACAATTTGAAGAATAGTTACTCTTGCAGTTTTGTTTAGGGAAAGCAGGAAAAACCTTTTGCTGCACTGCTCTCTAGTAATATCCTGCCATGCACGTAGTTTTGCTTTTATATGCTGAGATTTAGAGACATAGAGACCCCGCTGTCAGTAGTTTTCATTGGAACTACTTTCTATCAAAGAAGCAGTCCCTATGAAAACGGTTGACAGTGTGCCCTCTGTATTATACAGAATACAGAAAAATTCCATAAATCTGACCTCCTTCTTTATCCAAAGCCCTCAATTTCCCTACCCTACTTCCTAAACCAATCCTACCCAACCAATTCTCCTGACCAGCAGCTCCTCTTCCCCCGCAGTCATCCATGGAGAGTGGATCTCTCTTCGAATTGCCTCTCCCGAGGTTTCTTCCAGTCACTTTACTGCATGTGCTGAGGTGTCTGAGGAGTTCTTCCTCGTCTTCTTAGAGAGCTCGGGCTGGGTGAGGAGCTGTTGGACCAAAAAAAGAATGCTCTAATAATTTTAATTACGGTATTCTTTCTGTTGATTCTCTATATCACAAATCCCCCAACTTTATGGAAATGCAACGCTAAATTGTTGAAGGACCACTTTAAATAGTTATGTGTGTACCAACATATTCGATTGCCCTGAAACACAAGTGCCACTTCGGGGAAACAGTCACTGTGAAAACTGTTGACATTTTGACTTTGCAGATCATCTTTTAACGTACCTATTATTTCAAACACAATCACAACCACTGAACAAAAAAAGCCACAAAACATTCACAAACTGTACTGTCTTGTCGAGGACCCCGAGACAGAAAACCAGAGTTGTGGCGTAAGGTTTATGGCATTGCGATCGAAAGCAGAGTCTCTATGTGAAAAGCCTGAAGATTATCAAAGAGGTTTAAGAAAATAAATTGGCAGGACTGTTGTTGGAGAGAGGGATTACTGCAATAGAAAACATTGTTTAATGGTCGTCCTTTCTGGCTGTCTTTTTATGTTTTCTTTGCTTCGTTTGGACGGTCCTTTAGCTCCTTGGAGCATTACCTTCTGGGCACATACACAGTCCAAATCTGTCCTTTTTTTCCCCACTCCTCCCTCTTTTCATTTCTCTAAGTCTTGACTGCAGGAAGATGGCCCATTAGAGATAACCCTCGCCTCTCCCAGTGTGCCCAATCGGCCTCCCTTAGCCAGCATGGGATTGAAAATCCTCATCCCTTTTACTCACTGTAACACAAAATAAGGTTCATAGAGCAAGAAAATCAGGGAATTAACCATTAAATAAGTTGAAAAGCAGACCGGCTGTGAGAATCCCTTGAGTTGATTCGAGATTCTAGTTCATCTCTGGCTACTCGTCCTGTCTTCTCTCCTATTTATTCCTTTGCCTCGTTTCACTCCTCTTTTTCTTTTTTGCCTTGATCTCCACTTTCATGGTGGGTCCTTAAAAGGTTTAGGTAGAAAACTTGATCCTGTAAAGAAATGAATAGACCGGGATGATGTTTCTCCCCTTTGCATGTGATGTCAGGGTTTCATTTTGAAGTTAAGAGATTACAGAAACATTTTTTCTTTTCAAAATAATTAATGTACATATGGGTTTCTACTGCACGATTGTGCATATATGTGAAGTAATGGGGGGGGCTGCACTGCTGGTCCTCGAGTTACTGTGCGTTAATAAATGATTTAAAAGTGCATAAACATAAAGATATTTCTTCGCCTTGAGTAGAGTAGAGTTTACCTCAGCACAGATGTATCAGCACCAGCGCATGTGTAAGCCGGTAACAACTAAGCCGGTAACAACTATCACCCTTCTGTATAAAAGGTACGCCAACACAGCATCTAAAATTACACGTCAGCAATACGCTGGCTTTGTTTATTTCAATGTAAAATAAACAAAAACAAAGCGGATGAACCTTATTTACAGCAGTACTGTGGCATCTCTGTATAAAATCTCTTGTTGTATATCACTGTACAAAGGTTCTATGACTGTCTGTGTAAACCTATAACCTGTATGAGTGTAAATATTCACAATAAACGTTTGACTTTATTTAGTTCTTACTAGCCGCTTTAAGAATGATCAGACAAGTTTGGACTGAAAAGTGAAGTTGGAACGTTACAACATAAAATTTTTACCTCCTAGCAGGAGGATGTTCCTTGGCAGGAGAAGCACGTCAAGATTCTGCCTCTCAGTTTTTTTGGTCGGAGGAATAGCAAAAGTTGCCCACCAAAAAAAGTGTCTATAATCTTCAGCGCATCTAGGATCCTCATTCCATCTTTACTGATGTGGAAGGCAGACAGCAGACCTTTAGGGAGTGGAGCTGTGAAAACAACAATCTCATTGTAATGTTCATACTCGTTTTATTAGATTTCTAGAAGACTCAGTCTGGTCAGTGAAGAATGAAACTGTCAAGTGTGAGCGGGATGTGGATCCACATACAGAATACAGAGGTTGCACAAACTTTATTGCAGGTGTAGGATTAAACAGTAAGGATTAAACAGTAAGGCACAATGGCACAAACTGGAATTGACTGAACGGCAAAACAGTACCAAACCAAAAGTAACAAAGGATCCAACAAGCAGCAACAAAAAAAAAATCAGCCTGAAATACAGGCAGAACTAATCAGGTAAGGTGGCACAGGTGAGTGACAACACAAAAGCAGGGATCTGATTGGTTGGGGAAAACACAAGAAGCAGGGCAGGACTGACGAGGGTGATACAGGGCAGGTGTGGAGGGAAACAGAACAGAAAAAAAACCCCCACAAAACAGCCCACGAACAAAATAAACACAAAACCCTAAAATGAGTTCATGACAGAAACAATTTGCAAGGTCAGACAATTTATCCAACACAGCTGACAGTATTGGAGGGTGGGAAGCCAGTGAGGGATTGTGGCACCTTTTGGTCAGTTCGGTGAGGAGGGAGGGGAGGTCTAGAGAAGATTCAATTGTTTAAACTGGCTATTCCAAGTTAAGGACAAACATTTTCATGATCCCCAGACGATAAATCCAGGGGTCATGTGACCTCCTGAACTTTCCCTTTTTGATGAAAATCCTACTTGTATCAAGAAATAAATATGCTATGACGTGCTGTGGTTACTCATGGTCCCAGAGCATCTCAGTGCTTTTCACAGTGCCACTATCAAGTGAAAGATTCCACCGTCACACTAAATATTATACAATATAATACTTCCCTGAAAGTTACTGGACACATTGATGCTCACTAGATGATGAACCTTTTTGATTTTTCTCTAGTGCCACTGTTAGTAAGACTCTAAAGAAGAGATAAATCATCAATGTTTGTTCATCTTGTGGCTGTAATGAACCCTGCAGCCTTATAGGGACACACAGCAGCCTTCATCATCATTTTAATAAAACCCCAGTAGTCACCCCATCGGACAGTACTGTACGGTAGCTCCGCCTCCTGAACCATAACAAACACCAATCCAGTTAAAGCACACCGGAACACATCTCGACCAGGACACAAAGGAGCTGATTACACAACACAAACAAAAGATCATACAGCCTGGTTTGAATGAATTAAAAATTAAAGAATGACTTGACCTGCATGTAAAAAAACCTTGCTTCTCTCGTGTTGAATGCAGCAAAGTCAAACTATTTTTGAACCGGACACTAGTACAACCTCCTCTACAGTCAAGCAGCCAATCAGGAGAGATGCTCCTCAGTCAGCTTTTGGATATTATATAATCTAAACTAGCCGTCTTTAGATGTGTATTTTGTCACAATGATGTTAACAGTCACATTATGCCTTTATGCCTGTCGGCGTAGCGCTGTTTCTGTTTCTGTCCTCCACCCTGTAAGAACACAACACACTCACAGCGGTGATGTGGGCTGTCTTATGAGGAGGGTTCAGGGTTCAGATAATCTCTTCAGAAAAACTAGATAACTCATATTTGCGAGAACAGGTGGTTAAATGAGGTGTAAAAACAGGTGCACAACACAAGCCATAAATAAGTTTACCTAATGAAAGGAAGCGATTTAATCAGCACAGGAAGGTACGTTACTGAACTGCTTTTCTGCTTTCAATAGAAACAGTCCTGCTTATTAACCAACTCTCTTATTTACTTTAAGTCTGAGCCTTTGTCACTGAAGGCTGGAAGATGATGTTTGGACACACAAGGTGGATACTGGAGACTCTGATTTGTGCTCTTTTACACAACCACTCATCTTCATGTTTACAGCCAATGGGACAGGTGAACCTTCAGAATCGGCGATCGACCTAGACACATATGAATATAAAAGGATATGACTGACGAATGAACCAGCGACGGTGAAGCATGAATGAAGCAGCTGATGCCAATCAGGTAATTAAAATGTGAATTCAGTGCTCTCCTCCATTCTCCTCTCACACCAGGAAAGTAGTCACTGTACCGGAGATTTGACTTTGATTGGATGTTCATTTTATCGTCCAACATATCACCTCTGAGACAACTAAATGGGCTCATCGGCATGGACTGACTCCAACTCACTACTGACCTCAGAGTCTCCAGTCTACAGTGTGGACTCTCCAGATAATCACACAGCAGCTTCGCTCCTGAGTCCTGCATCTTGTTGTTACTCAGATCCAGGTTTCTCAGATGAGAGAGGTTGGACATCAGAGCTGAAGCCAGAGAAGTACATCTGATCTCTGCCAGACTGCAGCAACTCAATCTGAAATAATTTATAATCCAATCAGATGTGTTCCAAGTTTTAAATGTGTAGTTTAACATTAGTATGTCCTCATCAGTGAGCTTTTTTTCCCCTAAAATGAGTAGAATGACGTTGCTATTGTGTTATTATGGATCATCATAATGTCAGCCTTCTACAGTAATCATCCAAATGTCACCACGAAATCCATATACCTATTCAGATCAACACTGATTCATAATAAATTACTATACTCATACTTTAAACACCTGCATTGAACTCTCTGTATCCATGTGTGTATGCATGTGTGTTCTAAAGAATCAATATCAATATCAATAATCAGACATTATTCATTAAAACCCATTAAAATGAATATAAATGTAAAAAAAAATCTCCTTCAGCGGGTAAACCATATTAGTTTAAATCAGATATTAGTTGGGATGATTTGAGTAAAGAATGTCCAGTGAAATCCATTTATAACCTTATCAGATGTGTTCAGATTTTAAATATGTAGTTTAGAAATACAGATACCATCCACATATCACCACAGCATTCAGGCACCACTTCACTCAGTGAAAGTGTGTAATTAGAACTCAATATGAAATTGGACATGTTAGACTGAAAACCTGTTCGTTATTGATTAGGCATTAGTCATTCCTCCTGTCAATACTAACTGTGAAGTGGCGTATTCCTAATATAGCTGCACTGTAGGAGATTAGTTCATTAGTATTTGAGTTCTGATCCCTCCACTGCAGCTCAGCAAGGAAAACACTAAAGGAACACAAAGATACTTACTTGATACGTGTAACTGTGGATTTTGAATTCTTGAAAAAAAAAAAAATTCCTGAAAATGTGTGAACCAAACATTCGAAACCTCAGTGAAGGATTTGAACTGAATACACAGGGGGAAAAAACCCAGCAAAGCTACAGTCAGTGAACTGACCTCAGACTCTCCAGTCTGGAGTTTGGACTCTCCAGTCTAGCAGACAGCTGTTTCACTCCTGAATACTGCAGTTGGAGTTGGTTGTAACTCAGGTCCAGCTGTCTTAGATGGAAGACAGAATGATGTTCTATGCTGATTAGAATATAAGAAAGACATAAAAAACAAGACCATGTAACACGACTTCCCATCTTCAAAATAAAAAGTTGAATTCAGGAGAGACAAAAGGTCAAACAAAATCAGTTTAATTTACTGATCCACTGTGCTCACTATCAAATGGCTCAGAAAGCATAAAGAGAGTAAAGTGTAACTGAAGCTATATATATATATATATATATATATATATATACACACACACACATATATTTTATATATATGCAGATCTTATTTAACTCCTAATCATAGTGGGGGGAAAACAGTGTCTGTGTGATTATATATTATTTGCATCTACTCATGTAATAACTTCACTGCAATCACTGATAACTGTAAAACACTGATAGTCATTCATTTGTTTTATCAGGTCTCAATTACAACTCCATCCAAGGAAGATAAAAATTGTATAATCCAGTAATTATTAGAATAACTGGGTTCATTAACTTAAGAGCTATAAAAACTGAAAAATCTATAATTTTCACTTGCAACTTTTGAAACTCTATAAAATAAACTACTAATCTACACGGATTTAAAACATTAATTATTAACATTAACATCAGTGGATCACAGAGAGTCTCTCTGATCTGTTCTCTGACTTCAGGAGCTCGTGGATCTTCTGATGTACTAAGCGGTCATTTATCATTATTAGAAGATGTCAGGAGAGATATAGTACATATCAGTCTTCTTCAGGTTATAGATGGCTGTCTGAATGATTTAGGTGAGGCTCCTGGATGTCTTGATGTGCGAGATGATTATCACTGAATCTCCTCCTGAAGTACTCCTCGTTCTGGGCATCAGTGAAGCCTTGTACTTCTGTTACCCTGTCAACACACGTGGATCTGATTGGCTGACACAGGTCGGGAAGCTATTCAGACGAGAGCCGAGGGAAGCAGTCTGAGGTTTACAAACCTCAGACACAACCTCATTGTTGTGGAAATCCAATATCAGTCTGCTTTCATCCAGGCTGTCAAAGATGAACAGAACTATAGAGTGAGCTTCTCTGCTGTGACCTTCTTTAATGTTGGATGGAAAACATGGATCAGCATGAGGAGACTGTACTGCTTATCTTTACCACCCCAACCACTATAAAAAAAACAGCCAATGACAGTCCTTACACTTTATTTTTTTCATGTCATTTAATTTAAGTAAGTAGTCTATTTATAGAGCCCCTAGACACCAGTAAAGGATTAAAACAAAAAGAAAATAGACAATATAAAAAAATAGAAATGGATATATAGAATACATGGGTCTTGAGCTATTTATTAAGCACATCCACAGATCTTAAATCCAGTGGGAGTCATTTCCAGTTCAGTCTGAAGCGAGGAGCAACCAACCCTGATCAGACCTTAAAAACCTGCTGGAAACCCACTGGTGATCAGTAGTGGAGAGTAATCACTAGTAACTACAATTTTGACGTACTTTACTTGAGTATAAGTAAAAAGTAAAAAAAAAAAAAAGTCAGCAAAATATTTTAAACTTTCAGAGGCATTTGATCATCTATCTCATAAACACCAAAGCAAACCAAAAAGCAGCTGCTTATTTCACAAGTCTTTATTACCAAAAAAAAAAAAATACAATGGCAAAATAGTGACATAATACTGCCAATGCTGCTCTAGGAATAAATAAACATAAAGCGTGCGTTACACTCCTGTCTGAGAAAACTCCACATTGAAGCTCAATTACAAAACTGAATATTAGCAAAAAAAAAAAAAAAAAAAAAAAAAACACAGATCAGGACAGCCATGCCACAACCTCTCCACCTCCTTTGGTTTAAATGCACGCAGCTCATTTCACTGCGTTCAGCTTAAAACTGTCAGTTCCCCCCAGTGAGTAAGAACAGACCCGAAACTATCTAAAACTGACTTGTCTTAATTCATGTTTGTTTTTTTGTTTTTTTTTAATTTGTACAAGAGCATTAAAAAATATATGTTTGTATCTTTTTAAAAAAAGTCCGTTCTATGGTTCTACAGTATTCCTCTACAATATGTACATACTTCAAATACAGTAAGTGATTGAGCTCATTACTGGGAAAAGATGTCTTTCACAATGTGAAAGGGTGGTTTCACATACTTGGTTTGTTTTTTTGGTTCTGTTTCCTTAAAATCGTTAAATGAAATGAAGGACTTTCCTATACAGAAAAAACAATAAGGTGTTCAACATGATACCCAATATTGTCACATATACTCTTATTGGACTTCAGGTTTGGCAGAAAAAGTTGATATTCTAGTTCTGAACCAAAGGCACAATTAAACTATGACTAATTTCACTATGACCGTCACATTGTTATTGTTTTTAAATAACCTAATATGGCACAGATTCGCGGTTCCATAGTTGTGGTGCAAATTAAAAGTGACTAAAAGGAAAGTTCGGAATTTCACGTTCTCTTTGCCAAACTCTTGCGGTGTCTGCCTCCTGTTTTGATACGCTTCTTGCAATTTATAGCAGCAAATGGGATATGAAGCAGCCTGCAAAATCCCACTTGACCTACATGCATTTACCACCAGGGGAATGACCTAAGATGTAATGTATTTTCCCAGCTGCTGGCACACGTTTTTATACCAATCCCAACATGACTTCATTAGGAATTGGATTTTTTTTTTTTTTTTTTTTTATTATTATAACAAATTAAAATGTATCATTCCATGTATCAAAAAGCCCTGCAGAAAACCGCAATCATGTCATCTCCAAACCATAATGAACACATGAACACCTGGTGTCTCTGTTATTCCTATCTGTACAGTCAGTCCAGTGTATGATTTAGATTTAAGGGATAATTCAGTCGAACCATTAGGCAGGTTATGAACAAGCAAACAGCATCTAAACCACTTTACTGGAGGTAAAACAGAGCGAGAGCACCTTTAAGTAACGGAAAGAATCCTCATTGCAAGAATAAAGTAGTGTGTAAACATTAAACTAAACCAGGAAGTCAGTCTGTAAACTAGATGGATGTTTATAACTGACAGTCAGGGTGAGTAATTCTTTCAATAAGTTTCCGCTAACCTGGGCCCAGTCCTTTGTGTGTAGATAAATGAATCAGCTCGGAATTTTTATATTGTTGATGATTTGACAAGGAGCCTGGATTTTTTAAGTTCTTTAAAGCCGTCTCAAAAATGACCCGGAGCCGTTGTCAGAGCAACACTTAAGTCCTTAAACCCAAACCTAGCAGGACACTGTGAGATGCAGGTTAAACTAAAGCTGTTAGCAGACCTGCGTATTAGGGACAGCGGACAGCTATTCAAAAGTTGTTTTTACCCCTACGTGAATGAGTCTTAATGTCACAGTTGCACGTCGGTCACTACAGCGGACACTAGTGTGTCATGCCATACACTGCCACCCACTGGTCAGCCTTTGTAAGTGCAAATAAAAAATTCTTCTAAAACAAGATGGCCCGACAGAAGTGTAGATGAGCCTTGCATGGCAGGTATATCTGTCCATTCCTTCTATTCTAGGAGACCCTTGTTAGTTAAAAACATCAAACAACAACTAACGAGTAATATAACAGTTAAAATATCCAAGTATTGATTTTGTGATTTGAGGGAAATTGTGATTGATCATGTGTCCACTAAACTGGACATCGTGCATCGTTAGCTATATTTTGACTACAATTTATAGTATTGTATTATAGTATTGCTGCAACTGTTTTTGAATATACTTCATCCGCGGTACCTTTTTTGGCTGCAAATCAATTTAATTTTTATAATAGAAATATTTTATGGATTTTAGTTGTCATATGCGAGTAATGATCCTTGTCCTTATGTTTTGTAGAGGTCAGGTGCAGAGCATGCTAGCAAAGCCTACAGGATAGTCGAGCAAATGCCATCTGACTCAAGTGGGGATGATGTCAGTGGCACTGATGATGATTGGTTACCAGAAAAAAAGAGAGAATTAGCAATACCCAATAGATTTCTTCATGCATCTTTTTCCCAAAGACCTGATAGATGAAACAGCGCTCAAATCAAACCTCTATGCACTGCAAAAAAGAAAAAGAAAAACTGGCCATTACAAATGGTCAGATGAAGCAGTTTCTGGGGATTCATTTTGTTAGGCCATACCTCAAACCCCCAAGATCAATCAGAGGAAGGGCTGCGTCTTGATTCGATAGCAAATGCCATGCCGCTAAAAAAGATTTGAGCAGATTTCTGAGGTACATTCACTTCAGTGATAACAAGAGCCGGGAAATGTTGATAAGCTCTTCAGAAAAAAAAAAAAAAAAAAAGTATGTGTTAGAGCAGGGAGCTCTGGAGACATGCACAGATTCCAAGTGTATCAGGGTGTGGCTGGGCGCAGTGTGGTCAGTGGGAATGGCTGCAGATGGCATCATGGGTCTCTGATGATGTGTTTTTTTGGACAATTTCCTTTGCACCATTCCACCTATTCAGGCATTGAAACAACAAGGTATCTATGACACTGGCACATGCAGAAGCAACAGGCTCCAGAGAAGAAGAATCTTGCTCTGTTGTCACCAATGCTGAAAACATCACTGTCACACGCTGGCTGGTTCAACATGGCCTCTTCCTGTGTTGGCCAGTCCCCACCAGATTTGACCCAGAGATGGACCAAGAAAGGAAAAAAGATGATCAACACTAAGAGGTCATTGAAGCTGTACGATCAGCATATGGAAGGGGTATATCTCATGGATCAGTGTGTCACCATTTATTCCCACAAATGTAAAAACAAATAACGGTACATCCAAGTGTTCTTCCACTGTTTGGACGTGACCACTGAACGCTGGCTCATCTACACAATGTGTGGATTGGAAAAGGAGGATCTTCTGTATTTTAAGCCATCTGTAGCTCGTGCGCTAATAAACACAACTTCCATCCAGACAACAAGACGAGGAAGACCCCCGTGTCACCCCGCATCCTTTGAAGCGCAGAGCAGTGTCCAAGCCCAACCCTGAGATAAAGTTTGGTCCTGGAGACCACTGGCCCCAACTCACCGAAGCAAAAAAAATGCAAACCGATGACTCTGCCTGTACACGAAAAACTAAATACATGCAGTGTATTTCCACACAAGATAACCTTTTTGCACTGAAGACACCGTATTGACGTACTAAAGTACATTTGAAAGAAAGAAAGTGTGTCATAGCAGTAGGCTGATATGTAGGAGTGGGCCTGGTTATTGTTATGGTTGGAAAGATTTAGACTGTACTATCTGTGCTTCAAAAAAGTTCATTTTTCTTTGGTTACATTTTTCTGCAATTCATTTAGCAGGGTTTGGAATATGTTAAATATGTGAACACAATGCTAAAGATCAAACAAAACATGTTTGATAGTGTTAACAATATTTTTGTTATTAGTTGTTTTCTTACAAATTTCATCAGTTGTTCAAATGCGCGCTAGCTGACGTGTCATCAACTCATTGAAATATATGTTTAAAAATGAAGGTGATTCCTAAAGAGTAATAAAAACACTTAAGAAGGAAAAATCCCTTAAGTAGGTTTCAAAATTCAGGCACGAAAGGGTCATGATGACATTATGATAAAGACTTACATTTATGATACATACTCGCATCATAAATACTGACTGTAATGGCAACCAATTAGCGCAAACGCTTACATTTGAGAGCCTCACTAATCACTTATCATCGAACTGCGGGTACTTTTAAACAGTCTTGAATAATTACAAGCTGTCAGCGTAATACGATCTCTGCGTACGATAGAAAACGGACGGGTGGCGTGTGTCTGGTCAAGTCTTTTAGCCCTCACTGCTCATTTGAATGCATGCCAAGTTAATCAGCAGGAGGGACACTCAAGTCCCACTTTTATTTTATTTCATTTTTATTCAGACCCGTCACCGTCAGAAAAGCCAGACAATAATTATCTGCTATGATAATGAGAAATCCAGGCCAGATAACAGGTCTTTGAGATAGAAATTGAATTTTGTTTTATCCAATACACTACGCTCTACACACACACACACACACACACACACAGACAATTTCAGCTGTTATGTAAGGTGGTGGTGGGGGGGACGAGGGGCATGAATTACGGATATTCCATTTTATCTTAATTTCCTCAGCCGCTGTGGATATAACGGATGGCATACTGATGAATTAACATGACAGTGTATTCGGCATGACACACCTGATGACGTATGACCATAACACCGAGTGTTAAATTTAAAATGTATATTTTCCTTTTATTTAATCTATGTTTAATTTTCTGTAAATTGTATTTTTTTTTTTTGGATGTGAACTTGGGGAACTTTTGGTTTTTGGGCGAGACTTTAGCAGGAACAGGAATGTTCTCCAGTAAAACTCTCCAGTAATCCACATGAAAGCGTCAGCGATCGTTTTTAACTTTGTGACTGAATGACACCCACTTTTTTTTTTTTTAATGGATAAAAGGAATAGTTCAACATTTTTGGGAAACTTGCTGATTAGCTTTGTTGCTGAGAATTAGACAAGATCCATGCCACGTTTATATCTTTCTGTTCAAATCAAAGCTCATCTTAGCATAAAGACTGAATACAGCTAGCCAGACTCTGGTTGAGAAAAACAATATCCGCCTACTAGCACCTCTAGAGCTTGCTGATTAACGGGCATCTCGTTTGTTAAATCAGTACAAACAACAAAGTGTAAAAACAAGCAAGTTGTGCGTTAACGGGAGGTTATGTTAGACACCAACAAGCTAAGCTAACGACTGCGAGCTTTAGCATGGTAGCATACAGACAACAGAGCAGTCTCAGTCTTCTCATCCAACTCTTGGCAGGAAAGTAAGTAAGCATATTCCTCAGAATTTTAAAGGACAAGATACACATTTTGGTTGCTAATAGTAGAATTGGAAATTCTTCACCGTTGTCCATTTCTCAAAGCTAAACACCCGCATCACTGCTCGAATGCACTTTGGTACGTACGTCATTAAGCGGAATGCGTCACCTTTCGTACCACCGTGATATTTGGAAACTGATTCTGTCCTCAGTTAGCGGTAATTTGCTGCCGTTGTTGGTTTTAAATGTCATATTCGGCTCAGAACAAAAGAAAAAATAAGAAAACTCTTCCAGTACTGTGTACTATTGAGTTACCAGCCGTGAGTGGAGCGCCGCAGCTAAACGCTATTGATTAACGTCAGTGACGTTCCGGTGTAGTCAGTTGAGTTTAAAGATTTGTCCCGTACTGAACAACTCTTGGGTCTAAAATGTATCCAGGTGACTAGATAGTTACATTTGTGCCTTGTGGTCCGAGCGATCTTCCATTTTTCTGCACACGCTCAGCATCATTTGAGAAATCAGAGCTCAATTTTCCTCCAGAAAAAGCCAATCGCTGCCATTCGTGAAGCAATCCATCACAGTAAACGCGAAGCCTTCACTGATCCAAGTTCCCACTCTATCCTTATTACATTGTTCCGAGTTGAGTGAACTACTTCCTGTCAATCACAAGAAACCTCGAGAACGTGTCGCCTCACAAACTTTATTTTCACATCCATGTCTCCTTATTTCAGGCATGTTTGTTAGCAGTCATTTCAAGTTGTGTGTTTGACACTAGAAAGCTTGTCTTTTAAAAACACTGACGACAAAAAAAAAAAAAAAAAAAGGTTATATAAAAATGTTATTATGTACAACATATATTGCATGGGTTATAAAAAACGGACTATAACTCTTCAGGACAACGGTACTCTTAAAGTGAGCCTAGCACCACAGTCACAGGTGAAAAACAGGTGAATGTGATTCTGTACATATTCCTGCTTACAATTATTGAGGCACCTTTCAATTAAAATAACCCAAGAACTGATTACCTATGCCAAATTCCCTTTTTAAAAAAAAAAAAAAAAATCATTCATCACTCTTTTCATCAACATGCCCTGTACCTCCAACTCTATCTGACTACAATCTTTGTAGACCAATTTCTACTTTCTCTGGTCAACTGTCAAGAACTAATACCTTCTTTCTCTGCTCAAGGCGCTACGTATAAATGATCCAACAAGTAAAAAAAAACTAAACAAACAAAAATAGCAAATAATAATAATAATAATAATACGGCTGCCTTTTTTAACTGGCTGAACGGAAACATACATGCATACAAATTAACTGATAAATATTAAATCATATTCAAGCTGTGATACATGCCTTTTTGAGGCATTGGTGAGTTTTCACATGTACCTTTCTAACTTGGCTAGAGACTCAATGGTGTCGGATTAAATACATTAAATATTACAGTAGCAATAAAAGAGCTGCCTTGTGGTCAATATAATGAATTATACTGGAAAATATGGGATTTTTTTTTTTCTCCTCTCCATTTCTGATGAGGGATTGTGTGGTTTCGTGAGGTATGAACTTGTCCCTGTATAGTGAAATATATCATAACTTGGATTAGAGCTTGAAAAGTGTCCCTCGGAATAAAAACCACTTCCCTACAGACACACATGTTGTGTCTCTTTAATGTTGAATTATTTGAGACGGACGTGGACGTCTATCAACGCTGTTCTGAAACATTCCTTTTCAGTCAAAGACATTTCATTCATCAGTTCAAGGTGTCCGCGTTGGACAGTAGTTATCACGGCCTCACACGTGTTACCCCTTTTGACACCACTAAGAAAGCCAGAAAACAGCCTTTGAAATGACAAGGCCTTACCACTATGGTACAGTAGAAGTGAAACTGTAACACCGTGATATCCACCACAACCACTGTGAGGTAAAGAAACATTCTGAAATACTTCTGTGGGCAGCAGATGGTTGTAAGAGACGCTCCCCTCACTCTGCTGTTTGCAGGCCCGCTTGTGGCTCTGGCTGCTGCTGCTGCTGCTCCTTGTTGAGGATGATGCTGATGATGTCTCCCTCGTGCTCCTTCATGTGCTCCATAAGCCGCTCTTTACTGGTGGACTCAAAGCCGCAGATACAGCAGCAGAACAGGAGCACGCAATACTCCATGCCGGGGCCTGTGCGTGTCTGGAGCTGTACAGGGTCCTTCCCCTGGGGGCTTGGAGATTCACCTGACCACTGTGAAGGGTCTGTATTGGGTGCAGGGAGACCCGCTGATCTGTCTGCAGCCAGGCCAGCTGCTGTCATTGTGGGTGTTGGCGATGGCTCTGTTGGGCTCTTGTCCTGTGCAGGTTGGCTGACCGCAGAGCGCTCTGCCACCGACTCCAGCACCGCCGACAACTTCTGAGGCGCACTGTGGAAAAGACATGAAATCATTTAGATGGAAATCCAACTCTATGATTATTTAATGCCGAAAGCATGTTAGTGTTCTAAGTACCTGCTGATCCAAGCCCTTTCTGTGGTCTTCATGCCATTTACTGCCCGTCTTCATGCACATATTGACCATATTAAGTTCTTCTTTTGCGTTTGACAGCTCCCATTTTTCTGAGTGAACTAAAATACCCCCAACCCATCGCCCCGACGATGCATATTTGTAAGACAGCTGATGACTGCCAGATGTCTTACAAATATGAGGTCACTGTATGTAGTTAAGTAATGAATGATCCAAATGAATTAAAAAAAATAAAATAAAAAATTGGTATCAGATGAACTAAAGCTGATAAAAATACACAAATTCCCTTGACTAATGTGCCAGATACATTTAGGTAAATATAACTAATAATATTATCGATTTATATATTTAAAAAACTTGATCAGGAAACCCTTGGTGATTGTAAGATAATAAGTTTTTCAGCTTCTTACATTTAGGATGTTTTAAGGGTCACTTCTGTTGTTATACATTTACAGATACAGACAAAGCTTAAAGAAACCACTAGTGCTGACGCCACTTGAGCTGTTGAGTGTTTACCGGCTGCTCTGGGAGATGGCCTCGTTAATGGCCTTGTTAACTTGCTCGTAGTTGTAGTTCTGGTCCCCGGCGTGTTTCCACATGTGAGATTTGAGTGATGGGGGATGACTGCACACGTAGCCGCACAGGGAGCACCTAGAGAGAAAGAGAGAACGAGATGAGAAATACAGCGAGAGAGGATCAAGTCGAAGTTGATTTAATATGCGCACTGAGGTTCAACTAATCCAGCTTCTATCAAGAGGAATCATCCCCGACTCAAGACTGCGCGGGGGGGGGGGGGGGGGGGGGGGGGGGCTGATCTTGAGAGAGGAAAAGGGATTCGCAGCAGGCTGGAGAAAGCATTTGTCAAAAATGATTATTTCTTTATGAACTGGGTAAACTTTCAAAGTAGAAAATAACGTGAAAAAACTGGGCAGTCGCATTTACATTTAGGATAAAGTAATCCAATAGGCTGATGTGTGATGCTGCCGTAATGTTTTCCAACTGTGCGCCGACAACAGCTGTATTGTGTTTTTATCTCCTGGAGAAAAAAAAACAAAAAAAAAGATGTCGTCTTTTGTGTGTGATCAGGCTCGTTTAGCTTGAACGGATCAGCTGCTCATTGGTTCGCCAGACAGTAATGCTAAATCACCCTCAGAGGAAGATAGATGGATGGATGGATGAATGGATGGATGGATAGATAGATAGATGGATAGATAGATGGATGGATGGATATCTAATAAAGACAGATACTTTATTAATCCCAAAACTGGGATATTCCATAAAATATAACATGTTTCTGGATTATGCAATTTAATTCAAAATGGATTAAATAATTTATTTTATATTATCTACCAATCCACAGTCTTTACAAACCCCATTATAAACTGAAGAGTCACTCCACTGTTATTACGCACTAAAGTCTGCAGCCAATTAAGATAGAACTTGAACTTCACGCCTCCCCAGAGCAGGTGGAAAGTCATTCCTTATTAACTGCTGTCATGTCGGAACCAGTAGAGAAATGGAAGAGACTAATGAAAAATGAGCCCCTGATGTTTACACCTGGAGCACATTGACGGTAACGGACCACATCGCTTTATATTCATGATGACACTTGACACGCACACCGGGTATTGCGTTGCCACGGTTAGTATTACTTGGATTAGACAAGTGCCTAAGTGTCATTTTATGCTGAATTCAGTTCTTATCAGCTCATCTAGAAGTCAAACTATTCTCACTTGGCTTTAAGTTACACAAAGTCATTTCACATCCATCAGCTCTGTTACCGTTATATATACCAAATCACTGCTCTATAATAACGACAGATACATCCGTCTTTCCATCATCACGGCTCTCTTGGGCATGTTTCTCACCTGTACTGCTCCAGAAGGTGCACAGCCTGGTGCTCCTGCGGGTGCCTCCTCATGTGACTCTTTAAACTGTTCATGTTGGTGGTGGCGAAATCACAGCTACAGCACCTGAGATAGAGAGAGAGGGAGGGAGGGAGAGAGGGAGCCGAGAAATGACATGGAGAGGGTTTAATAAGCTGCCTTTTGAGGGTCGATGTGTTGCTTCTTTTCACTTGTAGCCTGAAGGGAGATAAGGGATTTGCAGCAAAAAAAACACAGAAGAAGAAAAGGCCACTTTAAGAAAAAGAATAAAATTACAAAATTTCCGACTTTGTTGCACTTTGGATGTTGCGGTTGAAAGATGAAACTGGCTTTTTAGTTGCTTAGAGGCAAATACTAAGGATACAAGGACTGCAGACAGAGGCTACACTCAACCCACGGCCATTCAACACCGCATAGAAATACAGTGACGGACAAAACAAAGAGAGCTGCATTTGACTGCGTGAGCTTTACTGGGGCCAGAATATCAAGTAGACATCAGACACAGATTTGAAGATTAAGCTTGTGCAAATACAGAACAGAAATGCGTCCAGTTATGAACAAGATATTATAATTCTTACATTTTTCGAATAAAATTTGTAATCACATTGTCCAGTGTTCGGTTAGAGTTAGTTATTACTGGAACTATTCTGCTACACGTGGGTTAATATATATATATTTCTCCAAATATCTTCCAAACTCACATTTTCTAACCATGTTCTCTTGTGGATAATTTGGACCAGAAGAGGAGAACATATTCGTGTTCTACTGTTGTGGTATCATCCCATCACTGACTAGAAGTATTAGAGAAAATGGAGCCTTTTTAATGTCATACATACTTCTCACAGCTGCAGGTACACACAGACAGCTCGTGTCTTCGTTTATCGTGCGAGTGTGCCTGAAGACACATTGTCCACAGATAACACAGACTGTCCGTGTGACTTAATGTTTGCAGTGAATGTGAATGGAGTACATGGTTTTGGTGTTGGCTCTGCAACCCGGCACGTTAAATGTGAAATGAAACAATGACTATGAGGATAAAGTGCAGACTTTCAGCTTTAATTTGAGGGCGTTTACATGCAGACGGGGTGCAGAACTGTAGCCCTGTTATTATCCACTTAAAGCTGAAAGTCAGCACTTTAACCTTGTGGTCTTTGTTGCATTTGAGTTTCAAAGTGCTGGAGTACAGAGCTTAAAACGGCGGATAAATGTGTGCACCGTCCTAACACACCTACACACAGCAATATTCTTCTGATACACTTGACATTTATCCATTCAGGTGTGTAATTATCTGTCGACGTGTCGTGGTCGCAAATGTGTTTGTCTACATGTCAGAACATTCGGCCCATACGCGAGCTCTTCAGGCTCGACGCAGCGATTTGGAGATTTATGTTGATTGGGCGAACGAAGGAGCAAGATTTCATAACAGCTGTTGCATTTGACGACCAGTTTGTTGAAACTATTTTAAATATATTTGCACGGCTCTGGATCTTTAATTGAGCTTAAGTTTTTTATTTTTTTTATTGCAAGCCTAATCAACATTTTAAAACAGGATAAAATGAGCTTGAAATCCTGCTGCACACAATTTCAAGGTTATATTTTTATCATCGTTACTTTGTCTTCTTTTCTTTAGTTTGTTTTAACTCGTGTACTCTATATCTATATTATGCACATTTCCTGTATTTATATTCTAGGGCTCTACTGGAATATCTTTGCATGATCTACAGTTAAAAACCTTTACTCAGCCCGTCGAATGCAGGGAGCATTTGATGTGTTTATCTCAAGTTTTGGAACCTTGACCTTGTTTAATATGGAAATCCAACATCCTAACAGTGTATTAATAACGGAAAACCACAAAAATCCATAATATAGCCTCTTTAAGGCTTTTTTTTTTTGTCACATTGTATCCTCTTTACACAATTGTTCTGCTGCTCTTATGTTTTGGTGAGCCAAAAGGCTATTTTCCAATGCGGTGAACAACAACAAAATACTATTTTAAATACACCCCATAACTCATATTTAATAGAACCACACAAGATAAAGTGGAAAGACTTGTGAAAGCTCAAGGATGAGCGTGTAGACAATATGTTAATGTCGGTGCTCACTGAGGTTCTTTGAGACGTGAGACTTGTTTTATTCAGGCATCTGCAGCCACCGTCTTTGTTAAAAGTGTGAATCCTCGCCTATTTAAATGTACTCGGAATATTTATATCCGATCATCAAGTGATTCATAACCCCACCTTGACCGCTCTGGCTGGAAACAGCGTTTAGACACAGCAATTAGATGCCACCTGACCTTTTCCCAGAGCAGAAAGAAATCCCGTTTCTATTTCTGTACAGACATTCGACCTTAGAGCGCAAGCGACAGCGAACCATCAAGAAAACTGACGCAAAAACACCTGCATGTGTTCACACCTCATGGCAGCTATGTGTTAAACAAAGGCCAAGTATTAATACGGAGTGTGGGGGAGAGAGACAGTGAGGGTGCCCTGTGAAGAAAATGTGACTGTGCCAACGTAAGTGAGATTTCTGTGCTGGTCTGCTCACTCCCAGGCATGCACTGCCACCTAATGGACCTGTCTAAAATAACAAGGCACTCATATGGGAAGCAGGGATGGATTTTAGATTTCTTAAAAGCAACTGATGTTGTAAACTTGTACGCCCTGTTTAGACAGGATGAACGTCTGGAGAATGATTAGATGAATACAACGAAGTCTGTACGTTGAAGCAGCAGAATCTAAATGTGGTAGAATTTTTGCAACTGACATTAACATTTTCAACCGATGCAGCCACAGTATAACTGCAAGAAGAGAATGAAGGAAATAAAAGGAACACCTACATCTGATATTTAACTTTTTTGAACTGTTTATTTGTTTTTTGAAATATGGTCAAGGTTAACGCTGCGTTCTGTCCATTGATACTACTATCAAGGCAGATCTGACTGCGCTCATGTACTACTGTAATGAGAAAAGGAGAACTGATATCTTAAAGTTAAAATCTTAACATTTCAAATAATTGTATAAACATCTTCATCAATCATGTCAACATGACAAAAGGTGCTTGCTTGAATATTGGAAATGACATGATTGAAACAAGCACACGTATAGGTTTTACATATTTACTCAACAATTAATACGTGATACGTTTTTTTTTTTTTTTGTCGTTTTTATGTACTTAATAATTGGTTTAATCCTCCTGCACCCAGCCAGCATCTGATAATAAACGGCTGTGTTTAAGGTTGATTTCTGAAAGCTGGTTCCATTTTAGATCCAGTTATAAATGAACAAAACACCCGGAGCTGTTATGAACAGAGTCTAACGCGTCTCTTCTTGAATATTTTACGTCTATGTTTTTTTTTATTATATTATCAAAGAGCAAGATAGAAAAACATTCGGAAAATCATTAGGCGAATTAATAAATATATAATCTACATTGTACAACTTGAGGTTTTGTTCTCAGTCCAGAGTGAATGCAGGTAGGTGATAGTGGTGCACTGCCGCAGGCTTTAGATGAACTCACCGGTAAGGCTTGTCAGAGTTGTGAATCCGCCGGTGGTTCCTCACCCCGACATACGTAGAGCTGGTGTAGTCGCACACGTCGCACTTGAACATCTTCTGCATACCACATTCTGTATCGGGGGACAAATTAAATAGTGTACAACTTCCTGAAAACGTAACAGACTCTAAGTTCTCCTGTAGATCCTGCAGCACGGATGCAAAGATCCATGATGAGGTAATCAAACCATTGCTTACCTTCATCTGTTACCCGCTCAGCTTCCTCCACCATGGCCATAGTCTCTGTGACTGATGTGAGGGCTGCCATGTCACTGCTGAAGCTATGGTGCTCCCTTTCATGAGTTCTCAACTGACTCTAAGTAAGGTAAAAAAAAATAAAAACACCCATAAGTTTTATAGCCATAGAAATAATATATGCAGCTGGTATTCAACTAATTTTAACCAATCGAGGACCTGCTGGCAGAACCAAACCAGACTTTGATTTTATTATATCAGCTAAATGCAGGTGTTTGATGAAGAGCTGCAGACAACAGGTTCCAAACCTGCACGCATCTAAGAGGTAAACAACTGTTACTGTGCTCTGTGATGAACCCCCCCCCCCACTAGCAGCTCGACTCGAGTCGCGGCTCGGCGTGATGCTCTTGAATACGCTACCCTCCATCACTAACACGCAAGAACAGCTGACCAACAGACACTGAGGCGTTTGAGGACGCAGTGTGTCTGGAGCAGATGACCATAACAAGAAATCTGTCAGGAGTTGACGTCAGCTCGTCTCCAAAGTATTAAATACCTACAATTGTGCTAACGGGGATTACTTTTCCATACGTTTACCTGATTATTTGAAATGTTGGCCATGTTTAATATGAACATCTGACATTGTAATAATAGTTCCCCTTTAATATTCTCAGCCCTGGAGTCCCACGATAGCAGTGGAATCAATAGTTTTCTCCTTGATCTTGTCTCTTCCAACTTTCATCTTTCACTTCACGCAGGTACCTTCATCTCTTAAGACTTTAACTCAATTTTACTGCTTTGAGTGCAAATTAACGAAGCAGATGTGGAAGCAGGAGATGCATAGTCGTAGTAAATATTACATTAGGGGCGTGTAACGATTTAACACAGGCATATGTGTTAAATCGTGTATATAACGTATATTAACAATACATCCATGTGTAGGCACGGGATTTATGCTGCATTCATTTTTATCTAGGTCAGTGGTTTCCAACTTTCTTCTGATGTACCTGCACAGCCCTATCAGACACCACTAACACCACTCAAATATGCTCTGTCCAGTCCACCATATCAAAGACCTGCGAGTCTACTACAGATTAACCTAAACATCAGCTTTCTTGACTCATTTAAATAATTATAGTATATAGTTATAATCTATATAAAAAGAGGGTATCACTTGCTCCATGTGAGGGTTGAGGTCTCCTCACCTTGTAGTGGAAGGCCTCTGGACACTGTTTGCACTGGTACATCCTTGTCTTGCAGTGGTGGATCATATGGCTCTCGAGGTCCTTACTGTCCGAGGCGATGTGCTCACAGATAGGACACTGATACGGCTGCCTCTGCCTGTGCACCCGTAGGTGTTGTTTAATGTAGCCCTTGTTGCCGCTGCTGTAACGACACAGGCGGCACCGGTATGGCCTTTCGCTGCCGGGGATGTAGTCCACCAAACCTCCATCCTGGGAAGCAACCAACCCATCCATTCCTGTAATGCTACACATGTAGCTCCCAGCTCCGTCCGCTGCGACCACACCGCCCACAGCTCCGTTTTGGAACTGAGCGTTATCCTGAAGCTCTTTTAAAATATCCTCGTCTGAGGCATTTTGGTCAGATCGTTCTCTGAGTCTTTCAATGACGGTGAGCAGGGACAGGCTGATGCCGGCTTTAGCTGCAGGACCCTCTTCATCTCCCTCCCCCAGACTCAGAGACGCTGGAGCTCCCTCTCTGCCATCGCTATGAAGCTCCAAGTCCAACAGGGATGCTGTTGTCCCTACTTCTGAAGCCTTTTGTCCAGCTGCAGTCACCTCTACCAGTTTCTGGCCTGTGTTTGGACTCTCTGTTGGGGAGGTAATGGCCTTCAGACTTATCTTGGTGTCAGAAACGGGGAGCTCGGGGGTTCTCATAGGCATAGCTACCAAGACCTCTGCAGCCAAAGAGTGAAGGCGGAGAGACTCAGAATGAGTCCTCTTGCGACTGGCTGGAGGAATGTTTTCATCCCGAGGGGAATCACTACTTATATAGATAGAGGGTTTAACATCCGGGCTGTCAGTACTGCTTCCTAGGACCACTTCATCCTCCTCTTTGTTGAGATGTGCAACTCCCACATTATCCTGTTCTTCCTCCTCAGTGTCCAGTAAGCTCTTGTGTCCGTCCACGTCTGGGCTGAGAAGAAGTGGGTTAGTCGCCATGACTGAATCCTCAGCTGAGGGCAGGCGCTCTACAATCACGTTGATGTGGCCGGCACTGTTCGGGCCGCTGTTGATGATCTTCTGCGCTGATGACAGCAAGCTGTCTGTGACAGACGTGCCATCGTGATGACTATCAATCTCGGCCTCCGCCTCTGTCATCACCTGCACCTCCACCATGGGCTCCTCCGAGGTCAGGTCTTTGATTGGGTATACACTTTCTTCCTCTTCCTCTGCTGCTTTTGGACTTTCACTCTGACTAGAAACTTGATGATTTAAAACGTCCCTTTTGTTCCCGACAGCCATCGGTACACACAGCTGGAGTTTGAAGGCAGTCGGGAGCTTTTGCAAGTTTTTGTCTTGAACAACTGGAGAGAGAACGACTATTTCTTCTCTGGTTGCGGCAGCATTGGCAACCGCGGCCTCTCTCCTTGCGGGGGCCCCGTTGTCATCCTCGAAGATGGGGTAGGAGCAGTCAACCAGGCCAGCGTGCTTCCAGGCATGGGTCTTGAGCATTCGCTGCTGGCTGCACACATAGCTGCAGATTAGGCAGCGGTACAATCCATACTCCTCATAGCTATACCATTTCTTCTTCTGTGACAGCTCCTTAGAGGCGCCCAAAGAGCTTGTGATGTCTGTTTCCACCTGACCATCGCTCCCAGCCCAGTCCCCATCCTGCTTCCTCAAAACCTCTTCTTTCACCTCGCTGTGGGTATCTGACAGAGAAGAGTCCCTCCTCAGGTTGCCCACATTGTCAAAGTGCAGCCTGACATGCGCCTCCAGCTGCCCCTGGTCTCTGGAAGTAAATCGACACTCGGAGCACATGAGGATGAGGTCGCTGTGTTGTTCATTGTGTTGCTTCAGGTGCTCTTTCAGCAGGGGTAGCGTTGGGGAAAGATAAGGACACAGACTACACTGATAGCACGTCACTGTCCGCTTGTGTTCATCGCTGTTAGCATTGCTGGTTACCTCTGTTTCTGTTGAGGCGATGTTGTTATTGTTACTGTCACCTGACGCAAGTGGAGAAAGTGCAGCGTCAGCTGTGCTTACATCCAATCTCACCCCCTCTGTGTTCTCCTCCTCCTTAAAGTTCCTCCTATGTTTTTTAAGAGGGGAGCCTCCTCTGCTCACTCTCGTCCCCTCCTCACATCCTCCCCTCGCAGACGCCTGTTGGAGGACTCTTTTCTGTCCCGCCAAGCTGCAGCGGCGCTGCGGTCGCTTCTCCACGATTTTGCTGAGTTTCTCAATGACCTGAATGAGAGAATCGGCAGCTTGTTTCTGCTGAAAACTGTGGGAGGCGTCTTCCTCAACAACTTGCTGGGTTTGGGACTGCAGTGCTGACGGCGTGGAGGACGACGAGGCGGAGGCAGCAGAGGAGTGCGAGATGAGAACAGCTACGTTGCTGATCTCCTCCATGACCTGGCAGACGACAGAAAACACAGACATTAGTGTGCAATATTACCATATATGGTACACAAGGGTTAAACTGATTCAACTGTTAACATGACAAAGTAAGACATGTTTTAATCATGTTAAACTGCCTGCTTTGACTTGCTGTGTGTTTGTGCCTCCCAGACTATCACCATATGAGTACTTAACTTACACTTTTCTTTAGAGAGTGTAACAGACAGTGTTGACACTGTGGACCACAGTATTTACCAGGGGTCAAGTGAGATAATGGCCTATTTAGAAGAAAAAGGGAAATGGCCCATGTGATTACCATGAAAAGTGAGATAGCTTAACTCATTCATAATCAGCTCTGGCACTGCTGGTCAATACACAAGCCTGCAAACACGTGCACCATGTGCATCTGTTTACAAACTGAGCTGGAGGGAAAGGGCCATGTGGTTCCTCTTATCTCTACTAATCCCATTCTTTTCTCACTTTCTGACCACAATCCGTGTTCCCCTTTTCTCCTACTTCTGCTTCTGTGAGACTGCATCATCAAAACAGTAAGACACATGTGGAGCAAAACACCATTAGCTTTCACCCGGCTTGTTTGGAGGTTTTTGAAAGCTAGCTAGTCTTCTTAACATAAATAATAACCAAGAAATAGTAAATTATAAAACAATATAGATATATTCTAGATACAGTGAGTCACCAAAATAATGAATTAACTTATGATCACAGAAAGAAAAAGGTAAACACCTTCTGTGGTACACATTTTCATCAGGATGACTGTGACTGCAGCCTGTGCGGACACGATCATGTGCTTTCAGCCGGTCTCGGATGAGCACCTGTTATGTCAGGATCTAAAAATATTTCAGCCACTTTCAGTCCCCTGTAGGATGAAGCTGAACACAGTCTTGTAACTCAGACCGACACACCGAATAGCCACTTTACTAGCTAATGTTAGCTAACGTGTTGCGGCTGCTGTAAACAAAGCCGCGTATCGTGAAAATGTGCGAGTATAAAGCAACAGGAGAGCCTGTTACTGCTGTTAGCTTCACAGTTAGCCTCACAGCTTGCTGCCTGCTATTCCAACGCACACACACACGAGTCACACACTGCTAGCTGTTACACACATAAATGTAAAAAGGGCATTTTAATGTGTTTTTTTCGGTTAATGAGTGGCAGAGGAGCGCGTGGCTGTATTTGAATAAACATATACTTACTGACACGGAAAAGGGCTCGACGCTCTTTGTCCTCAACACATAAAACTGCTTTGTTTTATTCGTTGGCCATAAAAAAAGTGGCCTCTGTCTCTCTCCCACATTGCAAAATGGCGAGGATGGAATATCAGTCACGTGACTAAGAGTTTAGGTCAGGTGACCGACGCGGACTTGATGAGCGACAGGTTTGCCTGTAGACTGCTGAGGCTGCCTTCAGGTGGCGCTCGGAAAAAATAAATGCCATACAGGTTTTGTCTTTTTTTTCGAACGACTTCTCGGTGCGTTTACGGGTGAGATGTTGTAAATACAGCAGAGAAAATGGTCACCGATATAACAAATGGCCAATATAAAGTGAATGGAATTAAAATTTAACTGTAACTGTGATCGCTTTATATCATTATGTAACTGCTAAACTAAGAATGTAGTTAAAATACTGTTAAACATAGCTGAGATAATTCAAGGAAATAATAGCATTGACATTTAGCATTTGTAAAAAAAAAAAATATATATGACTCAATAATTATTGATGTGTCCCCCTGCTTCGTCTTCACCCAGCCCATCCTTCAGTGGTACAAATATATTTTATTATTTTTTTGCCTCTGTGCAAACAGGGTTTGTCAACCATAGATGAGCATTTTCCTAAACGTGAGAAAATAAGATGTGTGAAGTGTAAATCATTTAGATGGCAAGAACTAATGTCTGTTTCTGACTTGTTTTTGTATTAAAAAAGGAGAAGAAATTAAAAACTGCACCTTCACCCTTCACATAGAAAAAGAAATATCAGGTACACCCCCACCCCAAAAACATTAAATAATATTACTACTATTCCTCATTGCTTCACGTGGGTATTGCACTAAATTCCAGTTGTTTGTGGAAAGTAACTAAGCACATTTACTTAAGTACTGTACGTAAAAGTTTTGAGGTACTTGTACTTGGCTTTTGGCATCTTACATAAAGCAGTGTGTAGTCAGGATCATATTTTAGACGTATATTAATAGTTCCACTAAATATTGATTAACTAAACTTCTAAACGTCTCACATGTTGTCATTTCAGTAAATGTTCAAATGATCCAGTATTTCATGATCAATATTTTGTCTTCTTTTCCCTCCCTCTAATAATCACACATCCCCTCAGATTTATCAGGTGACCCTTTGGTTGGGAACCGCTGGACTAAACTATCTAACTGTATATAAAGTAGTTGAAACTAGCTCCACCTGCAGCAGCTACAACAGTAACATGCTGCTCTAACACTGATGCTGCAGTATTAATAATCTAATAATATCATATGTAATAATATATCAGTCAGAGGGACCAAAACACTACACTGTTACTGCAGTACTTTAACTACATCAGGCTGCTAATACCTATGTACTTTTACCTAAGTAGGATTTTTCATGCAGGACTTTTACTTGTAATGTAGTATTTTTACATCAATGTATTGGTAGGTACTTTTATGAAGGTATACATCTGTTTCTGTTAGAATTGAACACTGCCTTCTAGTGGTTATATTGTGTATGTGCACCTCACCAAACCACAACTAACACAAAACTAATGGTAAAGAAAAGGACACAAAGAAGTTACTGAACATAATAGAATCAACTGTCATCCTGCTTGATTTTTCTTCAGTAATCCACTCATGACTCATGAGGTGTTTGATAGAGAGATCCACAATTCATGTGATGCCTATCAGATTTAATATTCAGATGTTGTCAAAGTGTCGTTTGACTTTAGTTTATATTTCTTTCAAAAAAAATGTCTTTGTAGCAGATCTATTGTTTCATACCGGCTGAGGTTGTTAAATAGTTAAATAGACATTTATCTCATGATATTTTATTGATATCACGCTTCCATTAGAACGTAAGAGCACTTATATCCAAATCTCAATTTGTGTACCTCATTAGGATGCGAGAGCAGACACAGACATCAGCTGAAGTTCAGACAGGACGGCTTCTTTCATAGAATTAATTATATTCCCATTTTCCAAATTGGAGCCTGTGAAGACTGAAAGAGTAAAGCCAAGAAAATGTCAAATATATTCTCCACTGGGACAAGCAAATGGGCAAACTGCAGGAAATAAATGTGTAAAACTCAATTATAATGTTTAAACATTGTGAGCATCTCTGTGTTGTAATATTATTTCTTTGAATAATAACAGTTTTTTAAAAACTATTATATTATCAATCGCATACTATAAAATATTATATTACTACTGTAAATATTATTAGAGCTTAATGACTTTAGTATTCAAGAAATTACAAATTACAATGTACATTTATTTCTTAAATGCATTAAACAATAAAAGATGTACTTTGTGTAAACCGCATAGTACATGTTATTAAGCAGAGAGTCATTTTGTGAGAAATATGTTGGGTTTTTTTAACCAGAAAAGTTCTTATGTGAAAGCAGCACATGAAGCCAAAAGGCAGCTGTCTGATGTTGTAATAATGAGGTTCCATATGTTGAGGTTGGCACGACATTTTTCCTCACTAGATTCCGTCCCTAAATCCTCCCAAGAAGGGGATCTACTAGTTAAGATTTCCATCTTGCACATATTAACCATGATCCAGTATGATCATAGTCAGTACATTCATAAACCGACATATTTTCATCTGATGTGAGATGCTAAAGGGAACATGAGATAAGGTAATCATTAGTTATAGGACAGAAATACAGCTTGATTACAAAACTGTAAAAATCACATCGCTTGTGATAACTATGAGCAGTCATGTATTAACGTGATGTAACAGGTTTGTTTTCTATCTCTACATGTATGATACAAGAGGTGATGTAAAAGGTGAACATGTTTCCAGTATTACTATAACCTACATAAAAACACTCTTCTCTGACTTTCTGTAATCAAACATAGTTATAATATTAAATAATCTGAATGAAACTTTGTGAGCAGGGTGAATGCAGGATTTTGGCTTTGTTAAATTTTAGACATTTTTAATGCATATAGTGTAATATGCATGATATTTTGTTAAATGTTTGGGAGCTATGCCACATTCAAAGCATTCTTCGAGGACGTCCTTTGTACCAGCGAGGATGCCTCCCTATAGATACACTTCTGCACTGTGAACAAGATCTGGTGTCATGCTTCTCACAATGCAACCTTTGATGCTGAAAAACTCCACATTTCAAACAACCCACATAATGAATGTTAATGTAGATTCATTGTGCAGGTAACATGCAGTAAAACTCAATTTGGGGTGTTTAGATTTACACACATTCGAGGAAAAGTGCACATGCATGCACATTTGGAACTGGTAGATGTGGACACATACACACACACACACACACACACGGATGTAATTCAAGCCCAAATGCTGTAAAACAAGCCTGTGCTGAGAATGATATTTTTCATTGTTGGCTATCTCCATTCACATGTGATTTTTATGAACTGTAATCCCTTCCACCTCCTATTACCCTTGTTGCCTCTCAGTCAAAGGCACACTGAGGCTGTTTTCTAATCTGAAGTGACAGCCCATATACTTCCACTCACACATTACAGTGTAGCCTCGGGCAACTGAGCCTGCTCCTTTCAAAATGTTGGAACCAGGTTATTTCTATTGAAGTATTAAAGTAATACTTCAGTTTAAGCTATTATTTCAGGATTTGTTTTTTTTTTTGTTGTTTTTTTTTTCAACTGGAGGGCTGAGTGAGGATTGATCGGATGTGAATGAGGGGAAAGAAAGGACACAGGAGGAGTGAAAGAGGAAAATGTGCAGAAGTGTCGACTGATTTATGTCCCGTTTGAAAGTTCAGCTTATCTGTGTTTGCATGGTGGTTGGTGGCTGGTGGCTGAAAGGTGGGCCTAGGACAAAGCAAAACCAGGAAAGAGTTTAATATTAAATAATTCAAAACAACCACTTACTCGTGTTTTCCGGAGCTTTCAGTATCTCACGGTCATCTTTAATGGATGAAAATGTGCTCAATCGTGTATAAATACAAAAACAGTTTCAATAAATAGTTTCCAAACTTAGGTCACATGATGACAACTGAGATACCCTCATCTGCGCCAACTCCATCGGCTGAAGAAGACCATGAAATGTGGGTGAAAACTAACAAGTGGACCATGAGTTAAGTTTTTTTTGCGGATCAAAATCACTGTTGCCAGTGTAGCAGATTAACTTTCATGCAGAAAAAGGGTTAAATATTTCTATTCACAGATTTTAGTCTTGATGTAGACGTGTTCCTCTGTTATGAGACTAAACATTGGTTGGAATGAGCATCTTTGAGAACGCTTTAAACTGTTGATTAATCCCTTAATTAACTATTTAAATGAGTATTAATGGGTAGATTTAGTGTTGTAGTGTTGCCTGGTAAACACCCATACATGTTTTTAACACTGCGTTTCTCAGCCCTGTTAAACATTAGTATTCTCCAAACATGACATCATCATCATCATAGTTATTTTCCCAGAGCCACAGAAACCATACAACTGTTTCACAGTCTGACGCGTAACCTGACCTCCATGTGTAATTCAGCAGAGGATAAACACTATTCCAGTCATTGGCTTTATTCTCATCACTGACCCAGTGTTGTATTATTGCATAGTGAGTATGTACAATCGCCTCGCTCATGATATAAATTCAGTCTAGAGGCCTTCATACACTCTAAAGGTCTGCATGGATAATGCTGTTATTTGTACCTGTTACACAAAGCCCTGAAATCTTAAGAAAGTATCTACAACATATATATATCATAGATCTATAATCTATAATATTTAGATACTATATATGAACAAATGTGGTTTTAAGAAGTTAAGAAGAAATCAGGCTCTTTTCTTATAGTTTTTGCTTTACTTTTCACTAAACCAGCATGTAGAAAACGCAAGAAAGTGAAAATTGGCTCATTGACTGGATGAAAATGTTGTATATGTATTGTTATAATCAGCATAAAGTCACATGTAAGCAGACACCTGAAGACATGCAGCTGAACACATTCAATCTGAATAATTGAAATAAAACTAAATCACAGTTCTTATTGTCAGGTGGCACAAATGTCCTCCCCTTAGTCGACTTCTCTTATATCACCACAAGGTGGCAGTAGAGACCTGCCGGTCAGCAGAGAGAGAGGAAGACAAAAGACAGACAGATAGAGGAGAATTTGACTTGAGCCGAATTGTTATTGAGTGTTTCTTACATTATTTCTAATAACACAAATATTTAATGATATTTTTTAATTATCCGTTTACAATATTAACCTTGAGTTTCTTATCGTAACAATACCAGTGCATCACATTTGAATTGAAAGGACAGAGAGAAAAAAAAAAAAAAAGATAGAAAAATAGAGGAAAGGTGCAAAGTTACCGAGGGAGAATATATTTTATCATTCCCTTTTTGTTGTGAGAGCGATGGAAGGTGAAGGAGGGAGAGAATAAGAAAGAGAGTTTGAAAGAAGGAATGAGTGGATGTGGGAGAGAAGGTGAATAAAGGGGGGATGAAGAGAGGGAGGTCAGGCAGTGGATTTCTCCTGTTCTGTGATGATGGACTGAAGGCTTAGAGAAGGTAGAGGAAAAGGTAGAACACAGGAAGAATGTATGAAAAGGAGGTGGAGACCCATATCGTTATTGTGGAAAATGGATGTGATCCATCTGAACCATGTGACTCCTGCAGCACACTCCCTGAGTGACCAGCGCCACGCCACACCCAGGGGCAACTAGAATTGCATTGTGGGCCTCCCCCATGACCCCCACCCACCCCGCCCCCTTTCTCTCTCTCTCTCTCTTTCTTTCTTTTCTTTCCTTTTTTTTTAGGCAATAAGAGACGATGTATGTCCTCCATTTTGCCACGGGGGTGAACAAATAAAACGACAGCCTGTAGTTATATGTATCACAGTCCTTCTTCCCCTAAAATATATATTCCACTAACACACACACACGCACACACACACACACACACACACACACACACACTGAGAGTTGGGCATGTGGCTTGCTTCCCAGGTCATTTTCTTTGGAGTTGCTGCTTTATTGTGCTCGCTGATCCGATTTCCCTTCCTCTCCGGTGTGATTTCTCTTTCTGTTGCCCCGGCCAATCTCGCAGCCACGGTTCACCTGGAAAAGAAAAATGGTGTGACCGCTACACCAACACACCAGCGCTAAGAACAACAACAGCAACATGGCATAATAATGCTTTCACTTGAGGAATGGGAAATAATGTGTCTTCATGATCTATCTGGGCCATATCAAATGTATGAATCATGTTATTATGGAGGAGACCCGGCTGCGTGGGGCTGCAGTGGAGGTGACTGCTGGGAGAAGTGCCAGTGTGTTGGCCGAGATGTTTTTTTGCTATGAGCGGTGGTGTTACTATGTGAATTCAGAAATACGGACAACTAAACAAAGATATTCTGTAATGTTCTTATTCCCTATAAATTCCATGAAAACCAACAATGAATCGATCTACTTGTTCCTCTATGACTGTGGACAGAGGCATTTATGAGTCAGTCCCACATATACTGTGCTGCTGCACCAAATGTGTATTAATCCGCAGTTGAAAACAGTCCCCAAATGACCTATTTACTCCTGTTCCAGTAATGTTTCAAGAACAAGAAAACAATTCAGATGTGTAAATCAGCATCATTGATACTGACAGCCACAGACACGAAGGGTAGTCAGAAAGTTTGGAGACATCAACTATGGTAAAATAATAAGAACAAAAAAAAAAAAAATATTTCACCCAGAGAAAGGTACGTGGAAAAAATGCAAAGCAAAGGATTTTGGGATCCATATGTATGCTTGTATCAGCAGAGGACAATACTGTTACACTTTATTTAATTAAAGCAGCAAGTAAAGGTGTATTTTCAACTTAAGTAAAAGCATAAAAGTAATGTAATGATCTTTTTCTGATTGCATATAGATTATGTCATTGGACGGGATGCATTAACGAAAGTAGCATTTTAATTTTTGCGACTCTGTATGGTAACAATCATTTTCATCTACAACGACGTATCATATTTTATCAGATGATGATGATGATGATGATGATGATGAGCTTTGTCTGAAAAATCTGTAAAGTAACCAGTAAAGCTTATTGGTTTCTTATCTATTCCCCCTCATTGACGTGGGTCGGTCTTCATCCGGTTTGATTTTAAAAGGCCTACTGACAGACAGAAAGACACACACACTGAGTAGCGCCTTGAGCCGCCACTTTCCTTTCTGTCTGGAGGACTGGGATTATTTTGTCTGGACTGGAGGTACCATTGGTGCACTTTTTTGGGTGCTCCAGTTTAAAATCTCGCCTGGGGCACCGACATAGTCAGGGCCGGCCTTGCAGGAAAGCACGACATTTCCCTCTAAAATGCAGTAGGGTAGAAGTACAGAGCATCAGGATACAGACTAGAGTAGTTGAGTACAGCACTACTGATCTGTACCACTGTGTGTTGGTAAGACCTGTAGCTCCATGTGACTCCAGTTTACAGTGTGTGGTTCCTTATCTCTTTTTCTTTATCAGGTCGTTTTGCTTCCACCCTTGTTACACCAAGAAGTGTGTGTGTGTGTGTCTTCTCTCAGCTCAGGTGTGCTAATTGTTAATTAACGAGCCCTCGTCACGCTGTAAGTGACTGTATGTTCTCTTCGTGTGTTGCAGCAGTGGTTGGAAATCTGTGTTCGATGACTCTTCGAATGAGCCTCTGCGCGACTCTGAAAGGAAAGAGAAGGAAGTTGAAAGAGCAGAAAGTGAGTAAGAGGAAAAAATAGACTCAACAGTAACTTAACTGCACAGTAACTCAATTGAAAGTTGCTCTCCCACTCCTCCGTGTCCTCGGCTCCCTTCCAACAAAACAAATGCAATATTATCATGAAATGTTGTCCACTATCAGCGCGGAAGAACGGAGGCAAAGGAACACTCCTTCCCTTCTCAGAGAAATGGAGGCGAGGGACATCTGTTTATCGCGTTTCCTCTCTTGCTTCTAATTTAAATTTGAAGTTTGCAAACAGAAAAAAATAAAATAAAAATAGTCGAAGAGGCCGGAGCGACATTAGCGACATTACAGGGCTTGTTTTCCCTCAGCCAGGAAAATTAATTACTTATTGATCAAGAGAACGGGTGAATAAAATGAAGCGAATTAATAAATAAGTGAATAGATAGTGGAGCGTGGGCCATAGGTGGGCTACTTGTTCACATTTGCAAACATCATGGTTGGCAGATTCCATTTGTTTTCCATTTCGTTACTACCAAAACAGGCCCTGTGCACGGCGGAACTCTGTTTAAATATGATACTTAAAAAAAATAAATAAATAAATAAATAAAAAGGGACAAAAGCTGTGAGTTTCAGCTCAGCTGCTTTATAAAACACCATGCTGGACGGTTATATCTGCGACGATATGATGGAATTTTAGACATCCGACTAATCCCGCAGTACTACATTAAAGTCTATGTTTAAAGGAGCAATTTAATATTTTAATTTCCCCTCCTTTTAATGATTAGTGGTTCCTGAATTATACGAATAGTTAAATGGCAACAACTTTATCGTTCCGTTTAATAAACGGCCCTGCTGGCTGGAAAGTTGTGTGCTGATTGGAACCTCCCTTAAAACTTGCTAAGTACATATCATTAGGCCTTAGTACGGGACGGTCCGGCTAATAAACAATTATTTATAACAAATGATTGCCTAATGTATCAAATTAACAACATGCAGCGTGTGAGATTTATACACCATGCTCGCCACATTTATTACATTTACTTAAGGTATTCAGGCACGCACAATTCGTGTAAAACACATCTTTTTTATTTTTTTTATTTTATAGACGGTGCTTTACGGTGGAATATGTGAGATTAACAGTGTGAAGTGTGTTTTTGTTTGGTTGATTTATGGACACCATAAAGTCATGTTTATTGGTGCCGGTGCAAATAATTAAATGGTGGAGTTTTAAGTGCAATATTCACCTAATGTGAAAAAAGAACAGGGCGGAAATATTGCCTCGTAAAGCCCGAGTTATCTCCAAAGTCAAGGAGTCAAAATATTTACATCGATAAATCTGTCCTTAACACCTCACGGCTAACGGGGGTGGACGGCCCCACCGGTTGGCTTTTTGTGGCAATGACACCGAGATGGATGTTGACAGGAGACGCCGCTGTTGTTTTTCACTGTTTTTTAATTGCCTTTTTTTACCCTCCAGCATGGGGAGTTTATGACAAAGAGGAGCAAAACTTCCCCAACTACAGAAACACACACACACAAGTCCATTTTATTTGTATTGCCGAGTATCACAAATCAAGCCCAAAACATGCACAATGATTCTGATTCAGTTTGTTTCATTCAACAAAGAGAAATACAAGCGTACACTCTGCTGGCACATATACACTACACATGCCTCCATCCAAAAATACATATGCACAATACAATAGTATGCTCCAGCTTACCTCTGCACAGTACAACAAACACACACACACACACACACGCACGCATGCACATTATCCCAACTAGGTCAAAAGCAGCAATGACTGTACCAGATTGATTCCTTAAGATATTCATAGTAATCTTAAAATTCCTGCTTGTTGGGTAATAAGACACTTTATCATCACACGCAGTGACATGGTGCATTAGTCTTGACCTGCCACAGGGGAAGAAGAAGAAGAAAAAAAACAACAATGAAAAAAAACAAAAAAAACAAAAAACGGATGCAGTTTGATCACCATAACAACTAGCGTATTGATTATTAACAATGCGGCCTGGGTCATGTATGTATCACTGATACTGAGGTGAAGAGAAAGAAGATCAGGAGAGCCTGAAAAAAAGGACAAATGTGTGTGTGTGTGTGTGTAGGTGTGTGTTTGCGTGTGCACAACTCATGTGTGTGTGTGTGTGTGTGTTCTCTAGTCTAGACAGAGGCTCTCAGAGGAAGATAAATGTCCACTTCACAGAAATCCAATAGACATTCAGATGTATTCAACAGCCAAACTGGACAAACTTTCTATTGTTACTAAAAGTTAAATGAATAGAGAGAAAGTGTTCAGGGAGACGAGCCCTGAACTGATGATTCATCCATGAGTCCCACTGGGTTGCTTGGTTCTGGTGTTTAGCTTAGATAATGAAGCATTTTGAATGAGAAATAAAGTATGATTCAAAATGTAACATCAATGCTGCCACACACACAGAGCCGGGAACGTCATCAGTACCTGAATCTGGACCTCGAAATATATCACACCTTTTTGAGTTTTTCTGCATTTTTCAGACCGCAACTTCAGAAATCAAGACACGTTTTACTTTACTGATGATTATTTTGATGCTACATATTTGTATTATATTACTAGTAACCATAAATAAATAAATAAATAAATAAAATGACTAACTATGCATGACAAGCAAAGGTGAGAAATGGATTGGGGATGATAAAAGTATTTAAATGAAAATGGGAAATAAAAAGTGTTGATGAGGTATTTGATGATAATTTATTAAAAATAACATACGCATTATTATATGCCTGCATCTGGACGGAGGTTAACCCCTTCACCTGAATTACTAATGTCCTGTAATATATAATCAGTAGCAGACATTACTGGGTTATTACTTTTATTACTGGAAAGGATGAGTGATGTGTCCTAAGATGTGTCTCTGGTTCTTCTTCTACCGTAAGTTTAAGTGAGCTCAAAAGCACAGTTACAATAATGAAAAATGATAATGTTACATTTAACAGAAGATGTTTTCGCTTACATGAAAATATAGGATCTTGTAATGGATAATTTATATAAGGAAATAATATAGTATATTATTTGAACTGAAAAAAGTAAATGCCAGTCATTAGCTGTCACTTCATTAGTGCCCTGTCAGTCTCAATCATACTTAGAGGAGAGAATTAGATTTTTTTGGTCTGTAGCCTAACTATCATCTGAGAAAAACACCTAAATATTACAAAAAGTGTCATAAAACGCCTTATGAGAGTTATTGATTTCATTTTATCAATAGTGAATAAGTCATATGATGAAAAAAAACAACACACTTTTTAATATTGTGGCTAAAATCATCACATTAAAATGGACATTTAGAACTGTAAGCTTATTTCTCTCCTTATTTGCTTGATTTACACTGAGGACCACAATGAAAAAAAGAAAAAAAGTTTCACATCTCGTTGCGTCATCCTTGATGAACAGATGTGCCTGAGTCTATGTCTTCCTTTGTACAGTATCAAGTGACTCATTTAAACTTTATTTATAAAGAACGACTCAGCTGAGATTAGAAACATCCTTTTCCAGAGTGTGTTGCTCAAAATACAGCGAGTTACAGACCAAGAACACAAAACACGGCTAAAGAAACGTGCAACTTTAATCTTTACATATTTACAGACACAAAGTAAAATAATCGGACGTACAGCGATTTATATTATTTATAACATATACTGCATTAAAGATAACTGACCCAACAACAGCAGGCTACTGGCAATATGAGAATTTCAGCGCGTGAGTGTGTGTGTGTGTGTGTGTGTGTGTGTACGTACATGTCCGTGATCGCACACAGACACATTCTCATGAATGTGCATCTGTTTGCACACACACCAGCTGCAGTGCCTGAGCTATGGCCTAATAGGATAATGAATTCAGTGTGTAGAGGCAGCAAGGACCAACGGTGTGTGTTTGTGTGTGTGTGTGTGTGTGTGTGTGTGTGTGTGTAGGGCAGCAGTGGGGGTTAATACAACATGATAAATATTTGATTTCTGCTGGGGCAAGTCCCCACCTACAGAATGGGAAATGGCTGTAATGCGATTCAGAACAGATTGTCCTCTGGGAGGGCCTTTGTGTGATTTTGCGTGTTATGTATGTATGTATGTGTGTGTGTGTGTGTGTGTGTGTGCGTGTGTGTGTTTGTGAGTATAAAGGCCCTGTGACTGCATGTGTATGGCCAGGGGAAATAAAGGAACAAATCGGCTTACAAATCACCACAGCACCACGGTACCAACAGCGAGCAATGGCCCCTGTCTGACTATCACCAGCAGCAATGACCCTGAACACAACGATCAAGTTGATACGGGCTCTGACGTGACATTATGTGCAGGTCCAGCAGGAAGGAGCTCCACGCTGCTGGCTGGGACACACTAGTTGCACTAAATAATTTGTACCATATTCATGTGAAGAGAGAAAAAAACAAACAAAACCACATCACAGGTATGTTGAATCGTTAAATAAATCTGACTCCAGAATGTGGCCCAAACACTCAAAAATGACGACATCAATAACAGATTTATTATCATAAATGTAAAAAGGACTTGCTGCCTCCTGAGCAGCGGGGTGTATTATTTTTATAGCTATACATGTTTTCTTTGAGGTTTACTTGAGTTGTTTTACTGTATGTGATGTGAGGGATTACAGTTTAAAATACAATAATTACATTACAGTCAGCAGTTTGGGGGTCGACTTGTTTACCGTCTTACCGGTTGTTTGACAGAGAGTTGATAACGGTTGGGTGCAGTATGTACCATCTTGGTACGGGGACCGGAGGTGTAGGGACATGGTTAACCGCCAACCATATGTGTCCTGTTAATGCTACGTTCAGGACTGATTCCTGATTCCTGTTTGGTTTAGTTCAGAGTTAGATGCAAACTGTTAATGACACATTTAACAGTAACACAAGTAAAGTTGTGAGCAATGTAACTATATTGTTATGCAGCAAGTAGCAAAGTGCTGTAAATGCTTCATAATGAGTGTAAGGTATAAAACGTTACATTTCCCTAATAACATGCGCAGCACTGTTTGGGATTACAGAAGTTTATACTGATGATGAAACATTTTTTAATGAACATATCTGCAAAGTTATGAATTATGCACAATGCCAGCATACGGGTTAAGGCACCAACTCCAAGCGCTTGGTTGACGTTCGGGAAACATTAAGTTATGAGTTTTTAAATCTTCATCTTACCGTCTTCCTTGTGAATTGTCTTAGCTGAAGTTGAGTTTCTGGTGTCATGTTTCACGTTCTGTGCTGAACAACTGTACTTTCGCCAAGTGTGAATTCACATTTGATGGCTGAAATTAGACAGATCACTCCTTCAGAAGTCATGACCGTCGTTGATGCATGTGGAACAGTGGAATGGGACATTCTGAATATAATTACATACTTTAGAATATCCTTTGGTTTTCTCTGCTCCCATATGTACAGCACATATTGTAGACAACATAAATACAATCGACATGACTCGAACAGAATGTTACGAATATTCTCTAGTGCTTACTAATATTTGCAGCTATTGATTACTTACTATTGATTATTTATTAAGCAGTTGATGCTATCAACACATACTGAATGCTGTATTCAGAGCACTGAGCATGTTTTTACGTGTTAAAGAATCCCGGACACACACACTCCAGACAAACACATTTACAGAGGGGTTCATAGACACCCACGCACACACACAATCATATTGTGAAAAAGACTCCCCCCCCACCCACCCCCACCCCCCAAACTCAATACTGCAGGGAGAGACCAGTCTGTCTGATATATTTATAGACAAGTGGTGCCACACAATCAAGAAACATTTTGTCCTCAAGTGGAGGAAATATGGTTTTGGTGATATTGGGTGGCACGGGAGTGAGAGTAATGATTGATTATAGCCAGACAGAACTCTTGTTGCTAATTTAATCATTGCTGAAAAATGACAAGAACAGTTCTGTAACAAACACACACACACGCAGACACACTCAAACCCAAGCACACTCCCACTCCCTTGTCTTTTCTTTTCCTGTTGTGCAATTGTCAGAGCAAATTAATGCAATTAACGTGGCCTTGGGCGGAAAGCGAGGGGTTTTGAGTTTGTCACACTGCAATTCTGTTATCTAGAGATGAAAAAAAAGAAAACACACACACACACACACACACACACACACACGCACACAGACAATCTTGTTTCGTCAGCTTGGACTATTTTTCCCCCGTCTTTCAGAGGAGCTATCCCTCTCTTGTGTGTGTGTGTGTGCCCGCGCGCGCTATCATCGTGTCCCTTCTCATTCAGGATGAGACGGAGACGTTGGCGTCAGCCCCAATGAAATCACTGTTAATGTGTCCTAATGAGTCAGGCACACTGACGCACACGCTGGCCACTTGGATTCATGTCTAGACAAACCACACAAGCTGGAGGAGGAAAAAAAAACACAACAAAAACCCAACACGTGCACATGCATACATGCACTCCTGCATGCACACACAGCTGATGACCGAGCGGGAAAGCAGGTGGGATATCTCTGAATATTGAATGTATTTACTTCTTTGTTCACCAAGCGACAGTCTGTGTATCCCATGGCAACCTGAACCCTGACCTTGAATGTTATTCCAGCGCGACACTTGTAAGAAACACCCGTGCCTCTATTCTCATAATTGTCCTTGTAAATGCCAATATCTGACATTTATCAGGTGACATACAGTCAATATTTCCCACTTCGCAGTTTATATTATACGTGATATACGATATGTACATAGCTTAAACTGAGGTGGCTAAGTGCATAAGCTCTGAGGTGGTGGAGATTTTTTATCACGCCGAGCTGTGAGTCTCCTCCTCGCTCGCTCTCGCTGATGTTGGCAGTGACCCCAGACATGCAGAGCTGACCCTATTAGTGTTGTTTATGACATGTTTAAGACTAGTAAACATAGTAGTAAACACTCCATTAGGCTTCAGGGAGAGAGAGAGAAAAAAAAAAACCTCTGCAGCCGTCGTGTAGTGACTTTTTAACCAGAGGTGTGTGTGTGTGTGTGTGTGTGTGTGCGACTACGTATTCTAGAGTGCAGCCTGTTTGTCGAGCATGAAAATGACTTCACTATTTCTTCCGCCCAGTCTGGCCCATACTGGTTCGGGGTAATTTGTCTGTACGGCCATCTGTGATTTAGTATAAGCAATAACAGCTTCAGAGGGAGTGTGTCTCGCTGGCCATAGTGCAGAAATGTGAAATACGCATTTGATATTTCAAGGTGCTGTGAAACCCGGGGACGGAGCCATAGGTGGGCAGGTCATGGGTCCCCGGCTTTTATGTTGCAGAACACATGACAATATCGAATGAATGCTGACTATATGATTAACCCGAAGGAGACACGGAGCCCACATTCAGACCAGGATCAGACCTCACTGACCGTCTCCTCACAACTTTTGTTATTTAGTTTAAGGACAAGAATTCACTGTTAAAATACAACATTGTTATAAATGAGACCACTTTTAATGTTAAATAAAGAAAATAAAAAAAATAAAAAAACTATAAACTTCAGTCAGTTATTATCATAATTCTTAAACAGTTTTCATTGATTTGGCATTTATTTATGAAGTAAACATTCAGTATTCATAAGGCAAACAAACAGCTGCCATTATAATCAATGTACAAGAACATGAAACTGATTATTTATGATATGAGTTTATATAGGAAAGATGTATCTTTTAGTAGAGTGACTAAATACATAAAAAAATGCAAAAGGATTATAAATCTCTGAATATGCACTTGACATGTAAGGTAAGGGATTTGACCGTAATGTATTATGTATATATATATATATATGGATTTTTGGATAGGATAACTTCACCTGTTGTTACTGCTCTTTGTCTCTTTGCCTCTTTAGTGCGGTGCAGACATAGCACTTCTTCATCATTTCTGTCCAGATGACAGAACAGGTTCGCTACAGCTGGATTTTTTTCACAATATGACACAAGAACAGTTTGCTGCTGTTGTTGTTGTTGTTGTTGTTGAGCCTAAACTCTATTTTTACAGAATGAACCCACAGATATATATAAAGGCAGCAGAGCTGAATGTCACCCAGGTAATAATACAGACAAATTGGCCTGAACCAAATCAGTCTGGAGATTCAACTCTGCTGCTAATTAGAAGCAGGGTTAATGCTGACTGGAAGAACGGAGAGAGAGACAGAGAGGGAGAGAGAGGGAGAGAGAGGGAGAGAGAGGGAGAGATCCTGTTAATTCAATCCATAGCTTTAATAGTAATGTTTAATTTGTCATGAGGAAGGTGATGTTTCATAGAGGGCAGCCAGAGCTCATGTTTAATTGGGGTGAACCAGGAGGCCGGCGTTAACAGGGAGGAACAGCAATGGTGTGGCAAAATCTGATTTTTATTTACCATGAAATACGGTGGCGTCAGGTGTGATCAACCTAGAGATTAAAATAATAATTATAATAATAAATAAAGTCACGATAGATATAAGAAGAAGAACAGAAATTTGTTTTTTTAATGATGCAGATTTATTTCTGAAAAGTTATTTGGAAAAGCTGAACGGTAAAAAAATGGGATTTTTTCATGCTTCTTTTAAGTGAAATGAATAGGAATTGAGAAAAACGGTGCAAGCTTTCTGTGATGCTACAATCTACATTTAAATGTGGCCTTGGATGTTCTAAAACGAAAGAATATCACTAAGTGATTTTCTCTGCTTTGGTCCTTTAACCTCTGACACCATAGAATTTATTCCTATTAACCGAGCCTAAGAAAACTTTTACTCTAATAAGCTCCTCTGAAGAAAGCTGAGCATTTGCTTGAATCCAACTTGCTCGAATAACGCACTTCATTTGCATTCATTATAATAAAATATATGATATGTTTTTCTTGTAATGACCTTATCAACTAGGCTGAAAGACTAAATGGGTAAGTGTTTGTTTCTTAGGTTAGCAGATGGGAAACAAGGGAACGTTTGGAAAGGAGGTTTCGCTACATGGAGTGATGTTCGTTGTCTGAACGGTCAAATTGTGATCAAAATAGGTTAAATTACATTTACAACAATCCTCTAATAAAGCCTCGCGGGTGTAGATTTATGTTGATAACATTTTTTTTAAAGCTGCCATAATTAATATATATATATATATATATTTAACAATGCTTGTCATGACAAACCCACAGAGAATTATCACCCAACTGTGCGGCTCCTCACAGCTCTACAGGGCTTTTAAGCATCTTTCAGGTCATTGCTTTGGTTTTCTGGAGCACAACTTGTGCGGACATCAGTGTCCTTTCCTGACATAGCTGCTGACTGACTTTTCAGTAAAAAAACAAAACAAAAGACAATCCTCAAATTACCAACTTGCCCAGCAACAAATGGCTGAAGGAAACACAGGAATATGCAACTAGCCAGAGAACATACAGAGTATTCAGCCACTGATGAGCTGATGGTCGTATCAGTAGATGGTGGAGACCAAAGCAGAGCTAAAAGGAGAGTAAATGGATTTATATTCATCTGGTGGACACAAACATGACTGAAATGATCAAACATGAAATGATCACGTATTGTGAACCATATTATAATTGAATCATTACAATTATTATTATTATTATTATTTTTTACCATTTTCATTCCCATTGGACGAAAAAAAAACGTGAAATGCAACAAAATTCTCTCAGACCGTGTTCGCTGCTGATCTTAAAAACCACATGCTTCAGATAAACAACAAACACGCTCATCCGTACTAGTTTCTATGTACTGTATATCTATACTGATGGAATCACAACTCAATTTGTGTGATTCAGAGGAAGTATGTTGGCCTATATTCCAAACAAACACACAAACATGTCCATACATATCTGCGTACCGCTCGTTAGACTGAGCATGTTAGTGGGACTGAGATCCTATGTTTGTACCCACTGCGGGCATGCATGTGTGTGTGTGTGTGTGTGTGTGTGTTATGAAGCAGGGGGGTTGGCTTGTTGGCTGCCTCGGGCTACAGCTCTAAAGTGTGTGAAATGAGGGAGTAGCCAACGGTGGGCCTTTGGCTATGATTGGAGAGTGTGTGTCACATACATATCAGGCGTACGTCAAGTTCACTGACACATCTGCTGATGTGAGTGACACTGAGCCTGCAGGCCCTCTCCATCCGAAACCTCCCCCCCCCCCCCCGTATTCCCTCTGACGTGGAACAGTCCTCCATTTGGTCTGCAGGGTAATGAGGCAAACTGATGAGACAGACGGGGGTGTTGAGGTTCAATCAGGTGTCAAACTTACTGGAAGCCTCAACAACAGTACGTGAGCAGATAGAATACAACAGACATAATGTCTTTTATAACTTATAAACATGGACGTCAGGTAGATTTTCTTTTTTTCTTGTATAGATCTGATGTGCATTGTGTTTTGTCTGTTTTCTTATTAGTATTCTCCTCTCCTTCATGTTTTAGTTCCTCACTATTATACAGATATTATATTTCTTTTCTGTTTTTTTTTTGTTAGGTTATTTTTATCCTTCATTTTCATTGTTTTCTTGCACACTCAAGCTCACCCCATTTTCTTTCCTTTTCTCATTCCTTTGTTGCTATACTCTAAACATCCTATAGATGGTGCTGTTAACCATGATTGAAACTCCTCAGTAATATACGCAGCCCTCTCTCTCTGTCTCTGTCTCTGTCTCTCTCTTTCATTCTTTTCACATAGCTGGATGTGTCTCACACAAGGACTAAACTAATGATCAAACACTGATCTATGTCTCTCCTATTTCAAATGATTTTTTTTTTTTTTTTTAAAAAGTCGCTCTGATTATGTGAAAAGTTTTTTTTTTCTCTGCTATAAGCTACCCTGTAAAATGAACATCTAAACCAATACTTGATTGATGCAAGTTAAGTTTCCTGTATAACACAGAAAGCCCGCCTTCTCCTTTTCTCTGGCTTTTATCTGTATTTATATTTTCTTCATAATATGCAGCATGTAACTGAAACTAAAAAAGCTCAAGTGGAGCAACGAGTAAAATGGAACAAAAGCTTAAAAACTGTCAAAAAATAGTCCCTAAAATCATCTGTCATTTGGACATGCTTTGGTCTCCAGACAAGAACAGATTCTTTCAAGCTGTTTTCCAAATTAATAAGTCTGATTTATGTGAAGTTTGGTTTGGACGACAATATTAATGCTTTAGATTTGCTGTGCATCTCCAAATGTAAAGATTTTAAATGTTTCAGACAGACTGAAGAATTAAGTGTTCTTTCATGGGTTGAGAAAACTCTCATACCTAATAAACATCTTAAACATCTTGGGTAATATGAAAAATGCATTGTCATAAAGGTGGAAACACGGCTGCTTTGACTATCATGGAAAAAATATAGAAATATAAATGAATAAATATTGGCTATTAATGTATTTTCACAAGCACGATTGCAAAAAAAAATAATACACATTTACTTCATAAATCAAAACAAATAATCATGACTAGAACATTTAACAAAATATGAGTTTATATTAGTATAACCCTGGTAACCGGGTTACAGATGCAGAACACCAGGGGCATCGGAACAAACGGAAAGAAAACAGGTGAACAGACCGACACATGCAGAGCTAAATGTCTCCCGTCACCGTCCTCTAAATACCACGAGGATCAATGCAAAGAAACTATTACTGTATGAAGCACAACACAGACGAAGGGATCACAAAAGGAACATTTCCAAACCAAAGCCCAAACACAAAGTCATTTCTATGCAGTGCATGGAGCCCTGCTAACCGCTTTACCTGCCGCTTGGCGTATGGATAAGAGGTGCTTGCATATTCATAAGAACAGATAAGAGCTACCCATCCAGCTCCCTTTAATTGAGAATGATGGAGAGGTACGGAGAAATGGAGGGACATCGGAGTGCAGGAGTGGAGGGTGGAAGAGGATGGGGAACGATAACCCGGAGCTTGCCTTGATGCATTAATTGAGGGTATTAGAGGGAGGGATGGATGGACTGGGAAGGTGGTGGTGGTGGGTGGGTAGTGGTGGCGTACCACGGAAATGCCAGCAGTGCCAATAAATCACTCCCTGCCAGTGATTGACTCTGCAAATGTAGTCTGGGAAAGGCCGGGGGAAGTTGGAAGGAATCAATCAAAGGCACTCCCAAAACTTTTCAACCCTCTCAGCTCTGAATCAGTCCGGCGAATAAAGGTTATCATCATAACCGAGCGAGACGGGCCGCGACCTGGGGAACGCTTGGACTTAATATAGCTCTTCAAGGACAATTTTTTTTTTTCCCCACACAGCTGAAGCACAGAAGGGACCCACGGGAGTCCACGGTGAGGTATTTTGAACAATCAGAAGGGTAAAGAGAATACTGAGCTCAAATGTTTCTGGAATTTATCACCAGTGTTCAGATTAAAATTCAATGATCTGAATGATAAAATGAATGATAGCATCGAGACAGTGTGAAAATAAAAAAGAAAAGTAGGTGTACGACAATTATTCTGATATTTAAAAGAATTATTTACTGTCAACGTGAATGTCCTATAATCATAGTCCTTCATCGCATGTTGCAAAAGAATAAAAATGATTTCATGAAGTTGTCTGCAGATTTCAAAAAAAAAAAAAAAAGAATCATCAAAATCAAAGCAGCACAAGCCAAGACATCAACAGTTCAAGCCCCCAAAATACTAGATCCTACATTTCCCATAATGCAGCTCAATGGCATCTTTATTCAGAACCCACTGTTAGTGATATTTGTCATGGTCTGTTGTGAAAGCCTCGTAAATGAATCCAAGGATAAAGCAGAAATGTGTTTATGAGTAATAAAAGGGAGAAATTACAGGAACTATGTATACATACAGTATAGTACTTATTATGTCATGTGTGTAGAAATATGAAATTCAACAAAACACAAACTATAAAGACAACATTTCCAGGATTTCCATCAGTGTGAGAACATTTAAACTGCTCCATGCAGCAGTCAAATACTGAAGTGACAAACGGCACACAGTTGATTCCGGTTTCTGTCTCTACCGCAGGAGGTCGGCGGGCCGCCGCTACAATGCTATTATGGGATGTTGGGTTGCTAAGGGAGCTCAGTCTCTTTGACCTGCTTTACCAGAGGTGGCCTCCATGTCTCCGACTGTCTCCACCACCAGCACCACTGCTGCTCTGCCCTGCTTCACCCAGGGAGGCTGTGTGTGTGTGTGTGTGCGTGTGCGCGTGTGTGTGTTTGAAAGGGAGACAAAGTGTGTGTAATTGCAGTGTATATGCTATATGTGTGTTTGATAGCATTTTCTGTGCATTTCTTTGTGTATGTACTTTTCCTGCAACATTGTGTGCCATCTGAACATGTGTGTGTGTGTGTGTGTGTGTGTGTGTGTGTGTGTGTCTTCTATGCTTGTGTATGTGTTTAAATGTTACTGTATGTGAACATGAACATGTTTTATTTTTCTGTGTGTGTGTGTGTCTGTGTGTTCATGAATATAGTGTGTGTCCGTCTCTGGTACTGTTTGACTACTAGTGTGCACAAGAGTATACCTACATATAGTGTTTACTTTTGTGTGTGTGTGTGTGTGTGTGTGTGTGTGTGTGTCAGAGATGCCATTGTTTAGCCTCTGGAGGTTTCATTAAGGCTCAGTGTCCAGAGGTAAAAAGTCATTCATCTCCCCTGTTGTGAAGTGGCAGCTCTGGGCTTCACCCCCCCATCCCCACCCCCACCCTGAACTCCCTCCCCTCCTCTTCCACCTCCTTCTCTCCGTCTTTTCTATCCTCCTATCTCTGTTTTCTCTCCTCTCCTTTCATTTTTCTTACATCCTCAGCCACTCTTTCTGTGTCTGTCTATTCCTCTCTCTTCCTTTTCCATTTTCTGCCATCGCTTTCTTGCAAAAAAATAAAACCAAAATATATAAAAAAAAAAAAAAAGCCTTACGGGTTTTAGAGAAAGAGATGGAGCGAGAGAGAGAAAAAAAAGTGTAAAGGAGGGAAAGAGAGGAGTGTTTGATGTCTTTCAGATGGACCGGCCTGTCTAACGAACCAGTCCGCTATGAGATCAGCTCGTCTTCCCCAGTTTTTTTCCTTCTTTTTTTTTTGCCTCCATGCACATTAATTAGAGCTGTCAAAACTTAAGTCTCTCCCTCTTTCTCTCTCTTTCCCTTTTTATTTTGTTCCTTCAAGTGGCTGAATAGGATACCGTTAATTAAAAAGATATCAGATCACGAAGGCCCCCTGAGCGCTGGAACCGTCTGGGCCCTCGCTTCCCGACAAGTCGAGACGTCATGTTTTTTCTTTTTTCTTTTTTCTCTTTTTTTTTTTTGTCTGTGCACAAGAAGAAATTCTGGTCCCTTTTGTCCACAAGTTAGAGCGATGGATTGAAGTTTATAGGGTAGGAGGCTGGAGGAGTGTGTGTGTGTGTGTGTGTGTGTCAGAGTGCTGTGTTGATAAAAGCGTCTTTTTTTTTTGTATTTAATTGCATCTCGGTTCTATGAAAGTATGGACTTCTCTTCTGATGAGGACTTCAGAAGGTTCAATGTTTTAAGTGGCATATCTTTACTGACAGAGCAAAGTGCTGAACGAAAGGCACTGAGAGCAATACCTTCTCCTCTGTGTGTGTGTGTGTGTGTGTGTGTGTGTGTGTAGGCTATGGTAACAGTGAACAATTGTGTGTGTATCCAAGCTCGTGTTAATGGGTTTTGATTAACAAAAGATAAAAGGGTGTCATTGACTTCTCATGTTAGTATTTTTGTCTGTGTGTAAATGTGTGTGTGTGTGTGTGTGTGTGTGTGTCACACTAGAAAGCGGCTCAGTGTAATTCATGTGGGAAATGTGTCTGAAGAGTTGGTGCTGGCAGCTTTGTGACTACTTGTAGGGCTAGTTAGTTAATAAGTGAAGGATACCCTGAATGTCTGGCAGTCAAACAGTTACACATTCAGCGTTTCTCACCCGACATATTGCACGTTTCTCCTTGAGGCCGAGCCAACACGTTGAATGCATTTGCTTCAACATAAACCGTTTACAGAACTGATTGTCAGACAGCTTTGGGAACGATGTGGTTTCCATACATGTTTTGCGAGCCATTACTCTTCTACTTCTCTGGCTTTGGTGGTGTACTGTTACATTACATCGTGTCACTATCATTCAGTGGTGCGAACTTAATGACTTACATGCCAGATCTTTTAAAAGGAAAACGCCGATTGATATTTTGAGCAGTGGGCGGAACGGAGTACCAGCTCGTTCAGCTGACCAATCGTAAACCTGTGAATGTGTGTAACTAACGACCAATCGCTTTTAAAGAGCAACAGTAGACAATGGCTAATATGATAGCTTCTACCGACTTGGCTCAACATCACAACTTCATGTGTCAGAGTTCATAGAAACAGAATATGTAGATATCATGTGTAATTTCTCCATTGTTGTTAAATGCTGGTGTGACGTGGCCCTCAGTCTACAAGTATGTGTGTTTGTTCATATGACTAATACAAGACAGTAACTTGTCATTGTCATTGGTTGTCGCTGTTTATTGATGTTTATGTAAGGCTCATAAACACACACACACACACACGCACACACACACATACACACACAATTGTGTTGCAAAAATCAGTCATTTGTAGTTAATCATTTGGGCTGAAGAGGGATGAGGTGGGGTGAGAAAAGGGCTTACTCTCCCCCCCCACACACACACACCCACCCACCCTTCACACACACATACAAACACACACAGCCTTCTCAACAGCATAGTGGCAGTGAAGTGGCGCAGAGACAAATGACACACACACATACATACAGGCACACACACACCCTCCACGCAGAAAGCTAATTAATTTTGTTCAGTGTTTTAGAATTGATTGTGGTCATTCTTAGTTCTAATTTTTCATCTGGTTTTCAAGAGCTTCTTTCTTTCTGCCATTCTCAGTCCTGAGTGTTCCTCTTCAGCCTGTGTATGTGTGTGTGTGTGTATGTGTATATATATTTTAAAATGTTCTTTCATATTGCAGAATGTTGATTTTGATTGAATCAGTTTTGTTTTCTCGTATCATTAACCTGAGTCTATACATGTCTCTGTTACCACATTGTAGTCAAAATAAAAGTTCACAGCTACTTAAAGCTGCCATGTGTAGGATTAGAAAACTTTGGACTCTGGCACCCCCTAGTGGAAGTATCAAAAAACACTCTGACGGCAGTTTTTTCACGTGCTTTTTCACATATGTAGTTTTAAAATGTTTGTTTGGGTCCAAAGATGTTATAGTTCACATGTTAACTAACTGAAAACATGTCGTCTTTTATTACATGTAAACTCTTACTTTAAATAACCATAGCAAAACTCTCTTCGACTGTGTTCAGTTTCATCTTCACCTTCTATGTAACACCTTCTATATTCAACTGTGCTCAACCACATTCGGAGGTCATCAGGATAAGGCTCCAGACTGATCACTCATTTGCATCATTACCAATATGTTGCATAATCAGGACTGATAAATATGAATGTGAAGATACTTTCCAGCCTCGGCCTGTGTCATTAGTGCATATTTCGGGATTGCGTATCTATTTTGAGGGCTGTGTCGCTTTAAGAAAACCCGTTAGCCCCTAGAAATGAAGGAAATGAATGAATCTGATTACAGCTTTGTCTAATAGCTTATGCATCACAATTTCCTGTTTTTAATCACTACAGTAAGCGCAGCCCAAGGGCACTGTTTTAATTCTTTTGTGTTATCAGAAAATGCAAGAACAAAAAAAAATATAAGACTAATAATTGTTTTGCCAAGATCTAATAACAAGCAATAAAAACCAGCCAACCAGAATGCCGCCACCACACTCAATCTCGGGTCTATTATTAGAAACCTCCTTTTCACGTGCGTTTTCTTTCTTTTTAAAAATCTCTTTTCGGTTCACTTTACATCGCCCGCCGATCATTTTGAATGGTTTTTCACAGCTGATAAATATTTGAGTTTGCTTATGGAAGAGGCTAATGTTGTCACATGAATAGAGAATGATCTTTCCTTCATGCTTCATTATGATTTCTCACTTCTAGCCAATGACGGGCAGGCTGATGGAATATTTACAGCCTCCTGAGGAGACATTTAGCAGGAACACATCACAGCTGATGTGCACCTGCTCTTTAAAACCTCATGCGTGAGTGTGTAAGCGTGTCTGCGGGTGTGTGTGTGTGTGTGTGTGTGTGTGCGTGAACAGGCCTGACTCACCTGCATCTGTGTGAGTGTCAAAGTGGGATCTGTCTGCATGTAGCAGAAGGACAGAGTGGAGAGCCTCACTCACATGCTACCATACTGGAGCTGACAGTGTATCAGTAACACTGCCATAAAACGCTTTCTCCGTCTCACTCTCCCTCTCTACATTACGTTCTCACCCCCTCCCTCCCTCCATCCTCTGCCTTTGTCCTTCATTTAAAGTGGGACACCTGTATCCACCACTGCATGGTTACCACTTCAGCTAAATGCTTTCTTAAATAATTGGAAATAAGATGTCAGTTTGCAAGGTTTTCTACAAGGTGATGGTGGAGCGGCTTATCAAAGAGCAGGATATCGATCAGCAGTAGAGGAGTGAATGAGGACTGCGGGACTAAAAGGCTTCAAACAAATAGTTCAAAGACGCGCTGTTCGTCTAAAGTGTTGATACCTGTCGTTGTCTCAATACGAGAATAACTCGCTCATGTTTGATTAGCTCTGGCGGATGCGGCTGGTCCCCTCTTCTCGTTCAGACAGATTTCCACCCGACCTGGCTCAGGATGAGCCAATCACAACCGTTCTTGTGATTGGGGGCGGGGGTTCGATACGATGACTGTAAAAAGAAAACGCTGTTGAGTTCTTTCCGTTAACCAAGATGGCCACCGCTGAGCAGTCTGTTGAATCAACAAAATAGGTTTGGGTTGACATGACAACGAGTCGTCTGCTGCGTCGTGTCCATAGTTACTGAGTGGTTAAGAAAAACGAGAAAAATGACAGGAGCAGTTGTTTACGCCCATAAACATATAAACACATATTTACCTTCAAGTTTCAGAAGTCCTCTAGCAGCTTCAGTAATTATGATATTGAAAATGCAGTTTTGATATAACTGTATCGTCAAGATAAATATGATTTTAATGACTTAATATGAACTTAGTGCCTATATCATAGATCACTGGGACATTATGTTTCAAATCAAGAACTGCAGAACTCGTTTCACAGGTAATGCTTCCCGACCGAATGTCTTGCAGAGGGATTAAATACCTGAAAAGCCTCCGTTGCTCCTGCAGTCCACAGTGCGGTGGGTGTTCTGGCCTGGCGGTGGTGAGGTCCATCTGGAAATGCTCAGAGCATCCCGTCTCGTAGCTGCTGCCATCACCTCTCACAGTATATCACTGTTTTATGGACACGTCCAGCTCTGGAGCTCTCCGTCTCCCTTTGGAGCTTCTTTGGAAACATCAGCCAGCTTTTTATTTACAACCTCAGAGGCAGGACTGTTCCCCGCCGTGGGAGGTGTGTGCATACTGGATGTACGATGATTCAGGCATATCAGCTCACAAAAAAAAAAAAAAGCAGGAATGCATGTGTGGTTGCTGTGTTCACGGATCTGTGTGCACAGCCTACATGTGTTTGAGGTCCCAATGGAGCCACTGTGTAAATTTACTTGAGTTTTCTATGGCTTTACATTAAAAGCCAGAGCTTTTTTTTTTTCTTTCCCCCATTTAGTTTTGTTAATTTTGTTTTACAACTCAGAGCATCAGGAAAATATATTGGATTTTAACTCGTTAGCAGCGAGACTTCAGTGACCACAGTGATGGGAAGCAGTGAGGATGTTTCTTAATTCTTCATTTAAAGAGCTGAAGTAAAACGTCATCCTTCATGGAAAACTGCTAAACCTACAGCAGAACTGAATGGCAGGTTTAGTACCTTTACTGGCCTTTAACGCTTCCACTTAAACATTGCAACTGTAGTCGTCCAAGTTTTTTGAATGAACAAAAATATAAATCTAATCTTTGCACTCGGTCATTTAATGTAACGCTATAAGATTCTTCAGGTTTTCTATGGATTGTTTATATGTTTACATTTTATTTATTTTCCGTTTATGTATTCCAATTTAAAAAATAAAAATAATAATAATTTGGTTGTTTCTATTACAGCAGAATTTTGCTAATTAGACATCCTTTGTGAGGATGATGTAAACATTAAATCTGACGATATCCAGTTTTGTTTGTTTTGCAGTAAATTATATTTAACCACATCTGAAACTCCTCTCATTCTTTCTGCTCTTTTTATTTCAATTTCTTCTCGTTCTTTTTGCAGTCATTTTGTGTTGCTTTTTTTAACTTCAGGCCATTTCATTGCGTTTTATTTAGATGTGCTTTTTATGCATGTATTTTGCGTATGCATTTGGACTGATTATTTCAAACCCTAACGATCTCATTCCTCTGATTCGACTGTTTTCGTGACCGTTTCTTGCAGCCTCGCTTGTAAAATGATCTTTTCTAGAGCAGACTCGTCTAAATTCAGATCCACCGATGACCAGTGACCTGAACAACGTGACATTGTTCGTGTGTGGTTTTTTTTCACCTGTGTGTCAATATTTAAATCAAAACCTACCTGTGTGAAGCCATTCATGTTGTTGTGTACAGTGTGTAATACATATTTATATGTATATGTTTGTGGTTTCAGGTGTGTGTCTCTCAGTCAGCAACACTTTTTGAGTGTGTGTGTGTGTGTGTGTGTGTGTGTGTGTGTGACACATGCTAGCAGCCCCACTTGGCCGGCTGACAGGCCACTGTCTGATTACAAAGGCACTTTACTGGTATTAATATTAATGCCACTCCATTTTATTCAGGATGTCTGCCTGCCACTCCGATGAGACTGCACTTTACCGCTTTAAATGGTGTGTGTGTGTGTTTGACAGGAGGTGTGTGTTTGAGTGTGCTGAGTGTGTATGCATACTGATTCATGTGGGTTTGTCTGTGTCCCTTCAGCTTAAATGCAGTTGTCAGAAAGAAAGAATCCTTCTACTCCATTAGCACCAGGGCAGTTTTAAACTTGACCCCGCTCATAAAATTATCATTTCTCCACTGCATGTTTTCCTCAGTGGTGTGTGTGTGTGTATGTGTGTGTGTGTGTGTGTGTGTGTGTGTGTGTAATAAAACAGATTTAGACAAAAAGGGGTTTGTCTAACTTGAGAATCAAGAATTTACAGGTTAGATGAGAAGCTATAAAGGAGTTTGACAAACAGCCACTCCGGGTTCAAGGTCACACTTGAAGGGCAGCCCCCCCCCCTCGATTCTCGCTCCATTCTCCGGTGTAGTTGCCGTCTTTCCTGTTTCTGTTTCAAGTATAAAAACAGTGATTTGATCACGGCTAAATGATAAATGCTACTCGTTAACCGAGCCAAACACTAATTCCTTCAGTGCTGCACTCAGAGGTTGATCAAATTTGTCGTTGTCTGTATTGTTCGAATGACTATGATGGTATTCAAAAGAAGTTATCACAAACAGAGGTGCAGGCGACAGGAACATTTTTAATGTCTACATTAATGCAGTGTTTTCAGATTTGTCCACTATGGAGAGTTTTATTAAAAAGCTAAAAGTATATTTTAAGAAAAAAAAAAAAAAAAGGCAGCTTCGCCCACATTTTAATCACACAAGTGCAAAGCAGTAGGCCTTTAGGGGGAACGGACTGCGTCTTCAAGCGTACTGGCTATTTTTGGTCAGTAGGTGCATCAGCACAAAGCGCAAAAAGGGCTGAGCAAAGTAGAATCTGAATCAGAGGGTGTGGTGGTTAATAAATACACTCTCAGTGTTCCACCACTGGTCTCATTCTTCTAAAAAAACAGATGTATCAAGAACGACAACAATGACTCAACAAAAGACGGGAATCATATCGTCTGCTGCGGAGCGAGGCCACGTGAACGCAGCACCACAGATCAGCTGCTGCGGTTTGTTTAAAAACAAGTTCGGTAAGAAGACAATAGAAATAAAAAGACGCTGTCATAATTCTACCGCGTCTCACATCGTAAATGATCAGGGCGATGTCTGTTAAGAATAAAACATGAAACGCTGCTCGTCCCACAAAAACACAGAACACTAACTCAGCAGTGTGATGTGTGTGTAGAGGTATTTGTAGCACGCCTCGGCTTGTTTTCTCATTACAAGCTTTTATAGGTAAAATCTGCATCGCTAAAACTACAAGACTTGAATACTTTCAACATTTTGTATAAACAGCAGATAGAAAGAGCTACTGGAGGCTTCTTAAACTGGCAGCCCTCTCCACACACACACACACACACACACACACACACACACACACACACACGCACACACACACCTCCCCATCTGTATCTATGTTGTTTTTCTCTTGTTGTTGGTTGTTGTGTAGGTCATCCTCTCCTCTGTCTGCCATCTGGGAAGTCTCTCTCTCCCCATCCATTATGGCCATCCTGGGACAGAAACCCTTCAACACCAGCACGCCCCAACACACACACACAGACACACACACACACACACACACACACACACACACACACACATACGAACACTCTGGCACATACAGTACATCCATATATATATATATATCCATATTATTGCTGCTCTGTTCAACGTGCTTCCTTAGCATTACCTGCCTAACATAAACATATTGTTCATTGACAAACACACAGACGCTGGATGACTGGCTGAAACAGATGATGTCATGTCACAGTACATCCAGCTACTCAAGTTTGTGTCTGGCGTCGAAACCACGACGATAAACAAAGTTAAAAAGAAAACCACAAGACTGACACCAACTTGACTAATGTGTGAAAGATGATGAAATAACACATTTTTCCTCTTATAAATGAAAAGTTGGATTCATAAACAGTCCAATGCAGACTTGTTTAATTTAGTAAACATGTTGCTGCTCCAACATTACTTGTTCTGGTATGACCAGTATAGCATATAGTAGCCACCATTGTCCCTTAATTGCCTCTAGTTTTCAGGTAAAAGTTAAGTGGGATCTTTAAGTTAAGCAACCTTTTTATTAATTTAAAGAAAAACAAATCTTCATAATGGCTACCATTATTTTGTAAGCTGTAGGAGACTATATCACAGTAATAACTAATCCTACAGACACCTGTTGCAGAAGTGAGGACCAACTTCCTCATCACATCTACCTTCTGACGATCACCTCTTCATCCTGTTTCTGTTTCTGTTTCCTATCAGCAGCACAGAGCGAGAGACGGCAGGCTGCAGCTTGGTGCAAAGCTCCGGGTTATCAAACTCATTAATCTACATGCCATAGTCCCCAAATGAATAATTGTGCGTTGAATTTATCTGCCAGTGTGATAGCTACAGCTCTGCACCTCCCAGCGCCACAACAGACACAGCATTGTGTCTCGGGCCTTGTAATTATTACACGCTTTGTCTTTGCTTGGGGTTGGAGGCGGGGGTGGAAGGTGGAAAAACAGAAACATGCTCCCACTTCTCCTTTTGCAGCATTTTAAAAAGGAATCATCTTACTACCCCACAGCGTGATGCATAATATTGACTCGACAGAACAGGTATTTAACATTGTTTCTGGGCACGCGGGAAGATATTTTAATGAGCAGGGTGGGAGTGGAAATTAAAAAAATTAATAAATAAGTGAACAAAAAGACCAAAACCTACAATGAATTTGGTGAAAGAGCCACGTCATTGTGCACCAATTGCGTAGGAATCTGTACATAAAAATAGTTCCCAAAAAAACACATTATTTCCTCCTGTCTTGCTGAGCCTTTTAAAAAAAAGCATTTATTTCTGACTCAAAAGAATTCTCTCGAGACCACAGACAGGGGAAGGAAATACAGTACTGAGAGATGGATTAACGCATTGTTCGTTTTGGTCCTTTCATGGCTTGATATGGCAACACACACACACACACGCACGCACGCACACACACACGTCTTTAGAATCTATTGTCACTGCACAGGTTATACTGGAGAAATGAGTTGTTATGTCTAAAGGAGATTAATTATTGGTAAGTGGATAAAGCAGGTAACAACATAGACCTATTGGTGCCATCGGTTGCTGATGATAGAAATAATACATCTGAACCACTATGTCTCCGACTCATCTCCAGCCAAACACTGACCGCTCACAGCTTGGTGTTGGTTTAAGTTTATTTAAATTAACATTAAACATGTAAAAAGGTGACTTCTTTCTGTGTTTACTTTTACTCTGGCACAGAGACAATGTTTAAAATGATTCATGTAATTATGATCATATTTGGAAAGTTGCAGGAGACTGATGCTGCTTGTCCTGATATATACATTTGTATATGAAGCAAAATACACACACACACACACACACACACACACACACACACACACACACATATATATATATATATACACCTCCACACAGCAACGTGTGTAAATATCTGAAAGCTGCTTGTTGGCTCCTTTGTCTTTTTGATCTGAGGTGTAGTTTTCCAGATGAAATAAGAGCAGGGAACATGAAAGAACAAATAACAGGCTTGTTGGCAACACAGAGTGAACGCAGCAAACAGGTAAACAGACTGTGTATTTCCAGCTCGTAATGCTATTGGAGTGTGTGTATTTGTGTGTGTGTGTGTGCGTGCGTGCATACACCATCCTGCAAGATTTTGGAAATGATTGTGCATAATCCGAAACGTAATCAGCCTCGTCGATTCTAGTTTTCCTCCAGGCAACAGAGGTAGAAGAGCCCAAACTGTCATTTCTTATATATTTGTGGCAAATATCATAGGCCAGATCTGTACCCACAATGCATTTGCTCTGTGCCTTAGCCTGCTGAATTAACAAGGTGCCTCCGATGGACATTTTCACCACCAACACAGTCTGCTTTTCCATCCGTCTGTCAAGTCAATTTTAAGCTGTGTTTAAGATAAAAAAAAAAAAAAAAATGCAGTTTTTAGTGTGTTTCCATCTGCGGAGATGAATGAAAATAAATCAGTTTTGTTAATGTTTGTTGTAGCTACATCAGAAAAAACAAAACAACCAGAAATATGAAAGGAAGCTTGACAAGAACTGTTGAATATTATTAGGTATTTGGTTAATGTGGGACATGTTTGTCGGAAGACCAAAACAAAGAAATGCATTTAAATTATGTTCAAATGCGTCAGATGCGTCAGCTGACTAGTGTAGGATATTCAACAGTTCATGTGCAATAAAAGTGAACCATTTATCAGGCAATCAACATCCTTCAAAACAAACTGAAACTCACAAAGAGTCCATGAACACAACGACAAAACACAAGAAAGTCCAAAAAGCGTGAGTCCAGGACATATTCACTCTCTAACAGACCTCTAAGCTCTTCAGCTGCTCATTTACCAGCTAGTTGGGCGCACACCTTCAACCTGTCCGACTTTAAAAATGTCCCTTATTTCTTCTTGTTTGAAAGAAAAGTAGAAAAGTTAGTTAAAGCTCCTCCTGATAGTTGTCAACATTAAAATGACATTTACTGTTTCTCAGTTGAATATGTGAGTGGTGTTGCACAGCATCATGTCATATCTCAGGTGTTTGTCTGTACGTGTGAGTGGTTCATTGGGGTGGGGAGGTTGGGGTGGATGCTTTGGTGCAACACATATTTTTAACATCAGGGACTATGTTTGCACCCTACCACTATACTGTTTGTTCTATTCAATCATGACCATGATTTCTCTCTAACCTAAAGAGTTTAAATAGGCTAAACCTATCCAAACACTCACTATGCCAGGATAGAGAATGCATTCATTTCAAGCAAATGTTCATTTAGCTACTGTTACCTAATTACTCTTTTACTGCTATACTCTTACTCATCAGTATTTCTTTTCATTAGTCCTAGTTCAATGTTTGAAGAAAAAAAAAAAAGAAGCTGTAAGAAAGAATCTTCATGCGGATCATTGTGCGGTTTGGAGGTTCTATCACAATGTGTGTGTGTGTGTGTGTGTGTGTCTGCGTGTGTGCACAGCATCCTGAAGCCAGCTTGTCCTTGAGACAACCTCCGATTGAGGATCGGACTCAAAGACAGCATTGTGCGTTTAATTTGTTTTTACCTGGTGGAAGGTCATCAAGCCTGGAAAAGGTGTTAGTTGGAAAGGTTGGACGGGTGGAAGAGGGGAAGGGTGGCTGAGCATTTCCTCTGATTATAAAAGCCTAAACAGATACTGCCCAATGCCACATTTATCATTTTCAAACAGCTAATATCTCAAGATGAAACAGAAAGAACGGTGACCCTACCCTGCCGCTCCAGCACTGGATGGAGGGAGCGAGGGAAGACGCCGGGCAACCTTCAGATGCCCCCAGCATTGTCCGGAGAGAGAGAGAGAGAGAGAGAGAGAGAGAGGGAGACAGAGAGAGAGGGAGAAAGGGGGGGGGCAGGGGGGAGACAGAGGCAGGTGATGTATTTTAAAAAGCTCTCCTGACCTGTAGGCACCCAGTCGAGTGTTTGCTTAAATGGACACGCCGTAGTTTTAGAATGTGCTTTGTGTAGCAGATTTTGAAAAAGCACTATTACATACATACACACACACACACACACACACACACTTATTGAAGCAGCATAGGGCACTGGTGTCAGCCTGAAGGTTTCTGGCAAGGTCCTCCAGGTAATTCCCATTCACCTTGTCCGGGGCCCTGTGTGACCATTGCAGTGTGTGTGTGTGTGTGTGTGTGTGTGTGTTTGGACACTTCTTTTGCTGTATCTGCATGTGCTCTGACTCATTTTTATGAGACAGAAGTAAGGAAAAAATAAGTTTTGGAGGTCACAAACAAATCACAGTCTCTACCTTTTACTGTGTATGTTTGTGGCTGCGGCTGCGTTTGTGTGTTCGTGTGTGTGTGTGTGTGTGTGTGTGTACTCCAATATAGTAGCAAATTGAGGAGAGCGTGCTGTTGTGACTACAGGTATTTGTGGAGACTGTCTATATGCAAATGATAAAAGGATGTGAACATAATGACCGGCATTGAGAAAGACTCATAGGCTGTTTTGAATGAGCCGAGGCAAAAAATAAAAAAAATAAAAAAAATAAAAAATCTCATGCGGCTGCTGCAGTGGAGAATGCTGGGAGGACACGCATGTAAAGGGTTGAAAAAGTAAGAGAAACAACTGATAATACACAGACTAAACAAACCTAGCAGGTATTTGAAGGGGTTAGAGAGTTATTCATGTATGGCTGTTACTAAAGCAACGGCTGCCTGCACGGATGTCTTGGACGATGATTGGCATCTGGTTCAACTCAAACAGCTGACAATGCAGAACAGTCATCAGAGCTAACTACTGAATGATGGCTGTCTGTTACAGATCCACCAGCATGTGGATTTAATAGCTAGAAACAGACACTGTTAACCCGGTTGAAAGAAACATTGTGGATTTATGACTCAGCTGTGCGCGCCATGCTCTGGACTCCAGCTTTTGTGCTTCTTATACCAGCTTATTTGCTTCTGTACATTTGTCTTTCGTGCATCTGGTTTCCAAATGGCCATAAATACCTTTTATTGTGTTCTGGTTGAATTAGACCAATATATATATATATATATATACGTTTTCTCTCTGAAAAATGAGGTTCATTTAATCTGATTGTCAAAAAGTCCCGTGACTTTGTCCACACAGGGCATCTGAACACACATTTTTTCAATTTTTGACAATTTTGGTTGCTTTATTTAACTGTTTTCTGAGTTCATGCACATTCATTTATCAGATGGACATATTTCCTCTCCCAGATGCGCACGCACACACACCTCACTCCCCCTCTTCTTCCATGGCAACCGCCACGGGGGCAGCACAATGACCAAACGATATACCGTCCGTGAGGCTCTTGATCATATAGCAGATGTTATTTAGTGCTTGGAATGTGAAATGGTTATAAAACAAATGTTAAACTTTGTCACAGCAGTTTGTTCGGAGCAAACAAAGACAAACAACGATCACATTGCGCTACGACCTCTGACCTCTTGACTTCGTACTGAACTTCTTTGAGAAATTTACAGTGTAGTACAACGTCAAGAGGTTGCAACAACCTAATGAAGCTGTAAACAGAACCACATTCCTGCACATGCTCAGTAGTGTCTGCTTTACACAGAACTACTCTCTGGAGAATGAAAACTGGGATCGCCGTTATTAGCCTTTTGAGAAATTTCCAAACAAACTACTGTGACTTCGAAGTCACCCATTGCAACGGTGTGTCTCATTGCTGTTGTTGCCTTGGATACACACACACAATACATGTCGGCTAATTAGGATGAGTTAATTGTAGGTTTGGCTCTGCACATGAGATTTGTTACCAGTAAGGAAAATATAGAGAATTTCTAGCTAAATCCTCGAAGACTACATACTTAACATACATACGAAACTAATGACATTCCTATTAGCCTCAGTGTTTAGTGTTTAGTGCTAATTAGCTTATGTTAACATAGTAGCACACTGAACCAAAGATGGTGACCATCTGTGCGGGGGATGAGGACAGAGAGAAACTGATATCTCGGATTTAAAATACAAAAGGTTTCGCTGCATATGGCCGTGGCGAAGAACATATTTTTACATGACAATGTTCTTTTTAAATGCGTTCCGTTATTGGCTCCACCCCTGGCTCATACACATTAAATGGGGTTCTATTATACCGACCGTGCTTCTGTCCGCATGTGTTTGTGTTTGTGTGTGTGTGTGTTACATATCTACACTCGCAAATGTCTTGTGCCGCGTATTCTACATTTCCACTGAGCGTTTGTGTGTTGTGTGTCTGTGTGCCTCCTTGCATCAGCGAGAAGCACTGGAAACAGGCTCATCATTGCCGGTTAAGAGGACATGGTAGTAGGGCAGGGCAGGGGGAACAGGGAACAGGGATGTGACCCTAAGTGTTAGTGATGGACTAGACAATGGAAGGTGATGTAGGATTTAAATCAACTCTTCCCTCCTCCGAGCAATGTGGAGGCTGATGGGAGAGGAAATGGCTCTGTCCTGCTGATTGTGAAGCGCCGTCTGTGTGTCTACTTTTTTTGGTCTCTTTTCCCTCTCTTGTCTAACTTTGTGGTGCAGCGGGGGAAAGACAGGAGGTTAGAAAGATGCGACCAGAGAGGTTGACGGTTGACAAAATGCAGGTGGAGAGACTGAATGAGTAATGTACTCTTTGTTGTTTTTTCCTATTGGGAACATGCGCGAGAATGTAAATGTGAAGATTAAATGTGATATCAGGGTTCAGATAAACAATCTCCGTCTTTTGTCAGTTTGTCTTGCCTGTGAATTGCTCTCTCTCTAAAAATAATCTAAGTACATTTTTCCTTTTCGTCTGTCCTCTACTCTTTTCTCTCCCTCCTTCCCTTTGCAGACACTTAAACTGTAGAGTGGAAGCTATATCTCCAGATTTCTCATAGATGTGGGCATGTTGCAGCCAAGCTCTGTCAGAATCGTGTTGAACTGGTATTAACATGCGATCTGTACGTAGATACATTAGCTGGATAATGACATATGTGACCATGACACCTCTATGCATTTACTCCTGGTTTTAAGATTTCATTTTGATTCTGCAAGCATTATAATCAGATCTCTACATATAATTAGGTGGGCGGAGCTGGCAGAGGTTTTTTTTTTTGGCAGGTGATGGAGGGACTGCTACAACTTGCTGCTAGACTGCTACAACATCCATAGGCTGAATTTTCATATGCTGAAAGTTAAGTAAAAATAAAGGTAAAAATATTGCCATAAAACGCCTTTACACTTGGATGAGGTGGAAAGGTTGATGAAGTGCAATGGAAACAGATTTAGGAAATAAACTGGAGAGGCGAGAAATGGTGGCAGAGGTTTCACTGTCAGCTCTCTTCTCTGTCTCTGGGCAGCATTCAATTTATGTCAGTAGGCTGTTATCGAAACACAAAATCTTAGCTGTTCTCTACATTTCCTCTGCCCGTCACGCTCCATCATGTTGTCATCACTTTCATCTTCTGAAACGTCCGTTCAATTGTGCATTTGGATTTCAACATGACTATTGATCGGTTGCAAAATGTCAAAAAAAAAGGTTTAATCGAATGTACCGTTACCGTAAGAAGGGAATCAGTGTCAGCGAAGAAGCTCGCTCACACTCGTGCAAGCTCGGCTAACCCCGTCAGTGACGTGGCCCTCATTGTAAACATTGTAGCAGACCTTTGATAATCTTTTATAGTAATGCTGCATCAGCAAGAGGTGGAGAGAGAGATCATCTTTCCTCAAACAGTGATTCTTTACAAAGTGTTCTGACAGTAGACACATCCAAAGCTCCGTAACTCCAATATGCATCGTTTCTTCTACATAACATTATCTGGAGATAGCAATAGAAAACTCACTGCCATGTCAACCATGTGAAGATTTCTTAAAGATCTTCTAATGGATCATGTCTGTCTCCACCGCATGAGGATATGTGAGAGAAAGATGCTTCCATGATATGTTTATAATTAAACCATGTGCTGCAGCGGTGAGTGCTGACCAGTAGGATCGCAGTGAATGAATGTGTGTGTGAGTGTGTGTGTGTGTAGGGGTGTAGGGGGGGGGGGGGGGGGGGGGGGGGGCACGAGAGAGGATGATAGATGACTTGGCCAGTTGTAATATCTCCATACCAGAGGGAGCTGTGTAACATTAAATATGGTCACATATGATTATTAATGTAGAAGATACTAATAACCAGGAACATGCAAGCATTACAAATGAAGCTGCTGTCACATATACCTTCATTCCACCTACAAACACACACACACACACACACACACACACACACACACACAGACACGCACACGCAATGGAACATATAACTATTGTGTCGGCAGGTGAACACAACACATCACTCATCTGAACAGAACGTTGATATTGGACAGTTGTGCAAAAACAGCTGTAGCGATTTTAATTTTAGAATAATTATGGGTGCGCTGGTACCTACAGCATGGTTACGTTTGTGAACAGCGCGGTGAAAACACTCAGCAAATGCCAGCATAGTTTAAATGGTTTGCACGACTATCCCTGACCTTATCAAAAAATGGCATGACACAACATGTAATGGGTAGGGAAAGATTGAGGGTATGGTTTATTAAAAAAAAAAAAACAACAAAAAAAAATGTTGGTATGAGATGAGACATGTACTCTACACACCAACTTACCAACCTTTGTCTTTATATGTAAATTGAGCACTGTAGAAAAAGGTCATTCCCAGGGATACTGGACTGGAACATAAACCATAAAGATAACAGTCCTATTAACAACCTCTACAACACATGCAACAAAATCTCACCTATGAAATACATAATAAATCACATTGGGTTGTTTTACAAATAAAATCTACTGCATCCATATAGTAACTTGAGTGTGAGAATAATGGGTCATACAACAAGTCGACCTCATTTATGTAGAGTGACCAACAAACAAAAAATGAGAGTTTAACCTGAACCAGCAACCTCTAAGAAAAAGGTCAGCGAAGATGTACGCTGGTCCTGATGTGCCTTTGAGCAAGGCACATCCATTTGACACCAGGGGAAGAATGGCTTGCTAGGCAGCGTCAGTTGACAATGTGTGAATCTTTGGATAAACACAAACAAAAAACAGAGACAGAGGCAGCATGTCTTTATGTCTATGTATGAGAACACACACTCACATAAAGCCAGACAGGCAGACAGAGTCGACACACAGCTGTATAGACCGTAAGCACATAGATCTGAGTAACGCTCGCTGTGCCTTGATCCTCTCTCCCTCTAGGAACTTGTCTGGCTTTAGCCTCAGCCTGCCTGAGCTTCTCATGGAAAATGACACACATGGCTCAGAAGTCGCTCTCGTTCTCCGACACGCACACACGCATACAAACTCTTAAGCACCTTTCTCTCTTTCTCTCGGTGTGTGTGTGTGTGTGTGTGTGTGGCTGCTCAGAGTTGTGGCAGTGGTTGGGTTGTGACAGCTGAGTCTCAGGAGAGGTTGTGTAGATCAGGGCTGAGCTGAGAACCAGGGCCAAGCTGTATTAGAGGGGGAATTACACGACAGCAGCCCCACATGAGAGTCTTATCTCCTGGCTGCTGCCTCTCCTATAGCCCCTTCCCCCTGGAGCTCTGGGGGGAGGATACATGTCTGTCTAACTTACCTGTTCTTTAGGATCCACATTTCTAATATAGTTTAGAGCCCCGTGCCTACCCCCCCAACCGAATGTTCCAAATAGTGTATATGGAGTAGCCTACGTCCACTGTAAAGCTGGTAAAATTTATTAATGTATATTTTTCTCTGAATCTCAGCACTCCTCATCCTCACTAGGCCAGTTTTCAGAGCATTGATAGACCAGCTCATTTCTACCCGTCAGTGTAGTCGATCATACAGTACAGTTGCTGTTGTAAACAAGTATTTATGTTAATTTCATCTGACAACGTCACGATCATAAAATGATGACTGTTTCATGCTCGTTCACCATTTACGTGAATCGGAATAACCGAGAACAAGCGAATTTGGCTGTAATAAAAACACAGTTCAGGTTTAACTGTAAAAGGTGGAACTGGACTGTGATGCAGTGTTGTTGTTGGCAACAGACAGTGGAGAGACACACACACACAGCTAGAATGTCAGTGGTTCATATTCAGCAGCTGTGACTGAGCTGGAACATGATGGCGTCGGATCTGATCTGGCTGTTACCCACCTACTGACTGACTGTCTGTCTGACTTTAACCACTGTGTGTAAATCTGACAAAGTCCCCGACATGTTGACTCTGTCTCGGGACTTAAACACTGGCCACTGGCTGACTCCCAACTGAGCGTCTGAAGATTAACTGTCTGACCTACAGGCTGTCCGCGCTAAGCCGGGAACACACTACAAGACTTTAAAAGTTCTACCTCACTGACTGAGACATTGATCACAATTCATAGACATGCTTTCACATTGTGACTATTAAGCTGCTCAAACTACAGAATTTCCAGATTCCGGCTGAAAAACGAAACGAGTATGAAATAATTGACTTGTCTAAGGGAACTTGAACACTTAACCCTTTTCACACTACAACATACAGTAACACGTGCTGAGTGTCCATGGAGAGCTGCCCTCATTTGCACAGATCAGTGAAGACTCTTTACAGTTCTGAGAAGAAAAAAAAAACACAGGCAAAATGGACAAATCAGGCTTACAATATGGTTTTAAACCATGTAGTGAGTTTCTGGCTCTAACTTTCTGTCTGACTCTCTCTGTCTGCTCCTCCGTCTGTCTGTAGGGAGACTGTCATAGCAGCAATGATAAGACTGAACTGTTTACACCAGGCTTAACACTGAGGATAGGTGTGTGTGTGTGTGTGTGTGTGTGTATAACATGGGAGCACAGACACACTCACACACTCGGAACACTCCTATCAGTCATTCATCCCACTAGAGTGCTTAGTGTTTCACCTCGTGCTAGCTGGCAGATGGTGACGCTATGGGCAATCACACTGCTTTATGAGAGAGAGAGAGAGAGAGACCAATCAGAGAGACTAAAGCATAGAATGACAAAGCATGTACTGTATGGGTAGGCCAGGAAAAGGGACATTCAAAAGTATGATAATAAACTAAAAATAATAGCATTCGACATTTACTCCCATGCCTAAAACAGCCTATGTTGACTGAGGTTAAGGAAACATGGTTATGTTCCATCACTGGAGGTTCCATCACTGGATTGTTAAAGCGCAAAACCTTAACCTCGAATTATATTGATTAGTGTAACTTTAACTCAAGGCTCTGCTTATTAGCTTTCTGTGGAACTTTCATTTGCTTCCCTCAGTCTTCATCAGCATTTTGACTTATCCGTAGGACTTAGGCTGCTAGATAACAACTGAACCCACTGATTCATGTAACGATGCAGTTTATTAAAGCTCCAATAACAATCAAATAAGTAGACCTCTGAGTTAGGATTATAATATCAAGAATGGCCTTCCTCTATCAAGAGGCCCGTGTTGTTGTTTAGTTCATAGAGCAAATATTACACACACACACACACACACACACACACACACACACTAATACATTAACCTCGTCGTCAGTTTTGGTATTTTTCTTCACTTTTTTCTTCACTTTTTCTTGTAAATGTAACTTCTGCGTGTATGTGGACATATGTGGGTTCTAGTGATTACATATTCTGTAATCTGTGTGTATTGCAGTACCTTTCAGCGCAGGGTGTATGTTGCTATTTCATGACAGGAGCGACAGATGAGTCCCCAAGTCCTGTGGGTCCTTTGCTTTAGTGGCTGGCATACTTCCTACCTGCAACATGACAATGGAGCCTCCATGGATAAATCGGCTTCCCTTCTGCCTGGAAACAGGAGCTCTGGAAAATGGCCCAGATTCCTACACACTGGACCCTGATTGGTCCAGATCAGGTTTCCCTTTTACATCTCGCAGGTGCAATATCTTTTTGTTCATTTGAAAGGACAAACCTGTCTGACATGCAGAGTGTGTGTGTGTGTGTGTGTGTGTGTATGGGTATGCCTGTCTGTAGGGACTTAGACAGACATATATGCAGGTGTTCTTTGAAGGCGCATCTTAAACATGAAAATGCAAAAAAAGTGGATTTTGTTTGTATTTCAGGGTTTTTTTTTGTTCATCTGTGTAACTGTAGATTTCTTTTTAAATTTTATTTAGTTTTTATTTAAAACGTATAATATATCACAGTTATTTGAATTAAATTTGACAAATGAATGGTTTGATCTGTTCGGGTGAGATATTATTAAAAGTCCCTTCTCCTAAACTTAGCTAAATTGTTTTGGTTTCCTAACTAGACATTAACATTATCAGTAATAGCATATTTTGTTGTTTAGGTATAACAGCTTCTTGGATAGAGTCTGCAGAGAATGTCCTTATTGTTTAAACCCATCCATCAAGCTCTGTAAGAGTTAAAATGAGATGACATCTGAATCAAGAACAGAAGCCTGAACAAAACTTCCTTTGTGTTTGGGTTGTTTGTGGAATCAGCTCAGTGATGTGCTGAATTTGATTAACATCATTTTAAGTGAATGAAATAAGCTCCAATAAGCTGTCTGGTTGATAGAACATTCCTTGAACCCTGTCAAGTCTGTATTCAAAGCACGTCAATTGACCAATGTCTTATTATGAAATTAAACATGTCAACTTTATCAGCATTTAGTCAATATTCAGAATAAAAAAAAAAATGTGCAAAAATCCAGCCGCTGTGGTCTTGGAAGCCTTCAATCGTACCGGTTTACCATACATCTCTATTTCCTAGGCAGAGGATGGCGTTGAGCATTATTCAATAGGCGACTTCGATATCAATGGCGTCGCCCGGCGCTCAGGGTCAGGGATGATATGAGCCGTCTCTGACATGATAAATGTGTTTTTCTCCCCCTGCTCACACCTTCTCAAAGAGAAACATAATAACAAAAGTTTTCTTCCAAAACTGAGGAAAAAAAAAAAAACAACTTTCTTTATGTCTTTTCTTTTTCTGCTGCCTCCCTCCTTTAACCCCCATCAGTTCCCGTCTTCTTCCTCTCAAGACATAGAGGGGAGACGGGGTGATTTTGTGGGGGGGTGTCTGATTGCTATGCATTGTTTAGTTTCTTTCATTAATGCTGGGTGCCAGTTGAGGGCTACACATGAACAATAGCAGGGGCCCCAGGCGTGGATCAATAGCAGATTGCTGATAGTGCCCCGTCCATTCTCCCCACCAGATTACATGATAAATGGGTCGGTCCATACACAGTGACAGGCCCAGGGCTAGCAGGGCCCAGGTAAGGCCCTGCGTCGTCTGAATATCACATCCTCCATGTGTACGTGTGTATGTGGGTCACAGTACAAGTGTGTATTTTCAGTTTTTATGTATTGCAACGTGTGTGCGTGCGCACACACACAACAATGTTGAGTTCATATTCGTGAGGGTGACCGCTGAACGGAGTGTGTGTGTGTGTGACTGTATACGTGTAGTTCTGTATGTCGACCTACGTGTTGCGTCTGTGTGTGAGATAGAGTACGACGGCCTATAAAGATGTTGGTGTTTGCATCACTGTGTTAGAGATATTAATACAGTATAAGCCAGATCAAGAATGCATGAAAGCAGATTTTTTTTTAGATCCAAAAATATTACTGCAAAAAAAAAAAAAAAAAAAAAGAACACATTCAAATTCAAGTTTTATCTCTCTCAATATGAAGCTAGAGAAAGAAAAACTGTTCTTAATTGGCTTCTGGATAAACAAATCAAAGTCAACTTACTGGCTTTTTCAGGAATCATCCTGGTTTATCACAGTTTCGATGCTTATCTGAGCCAACAAGGACACGACGACCTTAAAGTGCTATGGTTACGATAACAACAGAAAGTGAGTATGATTGCTTGTGCTGCTGCATGTTTATATGTATTTGTGAAAGTAGATGTGTGTGTGTGTGTGTGTGTGTGTGTGTGTACAAGGCACTGAAGCAATGACTCTCCCATAATGGACACAGAGAGGACGGGGGCTGATATAAGGTTCCAAATTGGCAATTTACTGTAGCTACAGTAGGACAAAGTGTCAGCAGGGCCTCAGTGTAATAGGGGTTAAAAACCTGAAGCAGAGCAAAGAGCAGCACTTCGCTCTGCGTTGAACCACAACACGACTTAAGACAAACATACAAATTGATCCCGTGCTCCGCGATCGCCCGTTTCCAATTATTTCCTCTCTTCCTGGCAGTAACACGTCACCGCGACGCCGTCTGTTCTTTTCTCGGCCGCGCGTTCGAAAACAAATGCTCGGGTGCGTTCCCCTTAAGCCACGCATCCGTCACGGCTTTTGTGATTTGTGTGATATTTTCCATAAAATAGATGGTAATGATACGAAGTGAAAGTTGCTATAATTCAAGGTCCTTTAGTAAAGCCGGGGAACTCCGGTGGCTAGTTAATCTACTCATTGACACGTTGTCCTCTGGTGCGGCTGAAGGACGGTCTTTAGACTAATGACCACACATATGGCGCGTCGCCCATTTAAAAGAGAAACAAACACCTCCTGGCCATGGAAGTGTGTGAGCGCATGGTGCAACGATGTGTGGAGACATGAAACCCACGCGTGCATACTGAAGCGCAGTCAGACGCAAACACACTTGTCTGTCGTTTTTTTTTTTTTTTTTTGCCAGACACACAAAGTCACAGACGTTGAAAACAGGAAGTGCCAGACGGATGGATGGATGGATGGATCTTAAAATAATTACACAACCCAAAACTTTTTCATTTGATAAGAATTGAAAGATCACCTTCGCAGTGATTGCTACGGTAACAAACAGACGCCGTCCCTCGGGAGCGTCTGACATACAGCCTAACCCCCACCCACCACCACCACCCAACTTACACTTCCTCATTTCTCTTTGTCCCATTGTTCTCCGTTTTCTTTCTGTCCTCTTTTTTTTTTTTTTTTACGGGGACAAAGCAAACAGACAGGCCAATACTTTAAAGGTGTGTGATTAGGTGTCTGCTGCACTCGTCCTCTGACGCCGTGGATGTTGTAATTGATGAAGGGTGGAAGTTCAAGATGGATGGGGTGCTTGAGAGCTTTGGGATTTTGACAAAAATAAACTACTTTTTTAGGACAGCTGATGTGACATGGTGAAGGATTAGCGTAGGTGTGTGTGTGTGTGTGTTTTATGCTCTTGTCCTCCAAAGTGAGGACATTATGATTACTGCCCATTTCTGTCAGACTTCATTTTGATGTAACAGCTTGGTTTTAGGGTAAAGATTGCATTCTAGTCATGAAATAAATGTCTACATTCGCGACATTTTTACCGTACAGTGTCAAATTCATTTGTTTGCATTTGTTCCACTGTGATAATCTCAGGTTTGTTTAGCAGGAGTGTGTGTCCACTCCCTGGGGAGTGTGCGCCGCGGGGGATCACTGTCACACAGCTGACAGTCTCTATACGCCGTTTATACACCTTCAACACAATTACACAAACCCTCTTGTACAGCTGCGTTTTCTGTCTGCGTTCGTGACGCTGCGCAAATCCGCGAGCAGCAATACACACTTTATATATCGTTCAGATACTGCAGTGTTTGTTAGTTAAAGGTAGGATTGGTAGGATATCATCCGTCGTTTCTTCCTCATGGACGCCACATTATAAAGTATCAAACCTCTTGTGATAACTTCATACTACTTCATATCCTTCACTCTGACTCTGCACTGAAGCCAAAAGCGTTTGCGTCAGAATAACATAAATGATGATGAAGCAGTAGCAAAGATTTGTTGACATGTTCATAGTTGGAGATCACTGTTGAGAGATGCTGGTTTCAGCTTGAGAGCTAATTATCAAAAAGATGTGCGGCCACTGAGATTTCCAGGAAGTGGAAGGCAGTTTGTTGTTTTTCCTGTCAGTCTATGCGCGACGCTGTTTCAGAGCCCGTAGAAATGTTTGTAATCTATCGACAACATCTCGTCGTCTTCTTACTGACGGATGCTACAGTCTTATGGGCAAGACAATCTGTTCAGTGTCCTTTAAACTTCTGTTGTCATTGGCCATTGAGATACACTAGTTGTTGCCTAGATTAATGTAAGGACTGCTAAATCAATCAGACTTTACGTGTAATGCAGCTGCTGAGTCTTCCACAGCATGCAACCACCATCCTACGACTGACCTGCAACTGTTCATTTAAGCCAAACTAAAGTAATACAATGATTAATATTGAAAAAGACAGAATTCAAACTATACGTCTGTGTCTGCACTGCACCGTCCAATGAGCAGCCCTAAAATGACTGCTGACCGCTATGACAAAGAGGATAATGATTGAGATTAATACGAGGTGTTCAACATATGAAACAGCATCAATGCAACATCAAAAATGATCAAAATATGGATCATGGAGCGAAAAAAACAAACAAAAAAAATATGTTTGAGCAAAGTCTCTTTAGTCGGTTTGAGTTGAGAAATGAAATTTTTAACAAATCCTACACTGAATCCTCTCTGTGTTTAATATTGATACTAATTCACACAACTCCCCGCATGTAGGAGAGTTCTGCTGCAGACAGCCAGAGAGAGAGAGAGAGAAAGAAAGAAGAGATCACTGGCACTGTAGGTGGAAAGCTTTGATCACTAGTCTTCAGCAAATGCAACTCCCTGACACACACACACACACACACACACACACACACCCATAACCTGAAGAACCACAGAGCGAGGGGGGAAATGGGAGTGAAGGAGTGGGAATGATGATGAGAGAAGGTGAAAGACTGCAGGCCACTAGAATAATCCTTTAGTCTTTAATTAAAACTTCCTAATGATCACAGGGAGAGCGACAGCGTGGAGGTGGGGGAGAGAGGGAGACGAAGAGATAAAGAGTAAGGGAGAGATGAAAAGTCTTTTTTTTTCCTTCTACTTTCATTCTTTCCTTCTTGACATCAAGCCCCTTATCTACTCTCCCACCCCACCCCACTCTACCCCACTCCCCGCCACACACACACACACACACACACACACACACACACACACACACACACACACACACACACACACTCGTACTTTTTTAACTAACTAACTAACATTTGTCAGTCAGTAAGTGTGAGCAAATAGATGCTCAGAGACATTGGTTCTCAAGCAGTTTGATATCAGCGAGCCTGCAGCTTACTCACAGCTGCAGCAAACGTCACTTTGGACTTGTTAGATGCTGGTTTGGTCACTGATCTTAAAATTCCCAGTAGCAAAACACGTTATGTCAGTCCATGACTTGTAGCTAGAGCAGGTTGTTTACTTTGTCTCTGTTCTGTACAGTGTAACACCGGTAGCCCGCCAGCTAATGTCAAATAAACAAACCTGCGACATGCCCCGCCAGGCCGGCCGACACACCATAGGAGCATTTAAACAAAGCTATTAACAATACATATAGATGTGATGAACATGTTGACATTGATTTTTGAATTGAAGGAGCGATGACGACATTATTAGTTATGTAATTCATGTCATCTGGAAAACCTGTGTTTGCTGCATCTGTGTCTCACATTATACAAATTCCAAAAATGGACCTGTTGCCGATTCCATAATTAGCTTTTGTTTCAGTAAATCAGTGGCTGATTTTATGTGACTGCTGACTGCACGACAGGCACAGTTCAAATACGCGCCAGGCCTTTCATGCATCTAAATGTGGGCCCTGAGTTGAAACATTTTTTCTGTAATATGACAAATTATTCGTCATTGTTCTGTATTAAAGCAAATCAATAGTTTATTTTTTTTTACCTTCATAAAAAAGTTAGTGTGTAGTACATACAGAGGCCGCTGCGGAAACACCAATGAGACTAATACACTGAGTGAATGAACACCTACACAGCATATCTTAAGGCAACAGAACGAGTTTAAACTGTGGGAAACTATGTATGAGTCAAAGCTGAGAGCATAAAGTACTTTTAGAGGTGGAGGAGGGCTGGCTGGGAAACACAAAGCTCATATCCCACGGGGAAATTTATTAGAAGACCCAGCCTCTTGTTCATTTTGTAAAGGCTTTTCCAGAGGCAAACATTACTTTCATTCTCCTGACACCGGCATAGGGATATCAGTGTGTGTGTGTGTGTGTGTGTGAGGGGGAGAAAGAGTGAAAATGTTCACATACTCAATATTCGGCCTGCAGATGAGTTCTATTTTGCTCTCAGATTAAACATGGAGGAGTCCCAGGTCAGTTACTTATGACACACAATGTTCCATCCCTCACCACGTATACACACACACACACACACACACACAAAGAGTCACTTGCACGCAGAGACAGAACAGAGTCTCCAATCCCCCAATGCAACTATTCATAAATATCAAAACAGGGAAGTCGAGCTTCTTGCTATCAAATCCTCGATAGCATGCAAGGGTAATACGTTTCCAAATGGCACATGAGAAATGTGCTTATGACAATGATGTAACAAGATAGCAGTGGTGATGGAGCAGCCGTATCCCTGGTGCGGTTTGTCTTGTCGCATTGTAATCACACTTTGCCTAAAGTATGCACTGATATCAGAACTTGTGTGATGATATCGGATCGGCTCTTCCTCAAACTTTACAGACGCAGAGAGAGAGAATGGGAAATATATATACAGTAGTTCTGCTGCCTAATGGCCTGTGTGCTAAACACCTAATTTCTTTCTTCCTCTCGGTTATTATTAGCATTCTGCTTTTGCCCGTAGCTAATAAAGTTGTGTCTCGCTACTATTTGTATTCATGAATCTAGTATCTCTAGAATCTCTATTGTTTGAGGGCAGTATCAGCTGCGTGCTTGCACATGTTCACACTCATCATTTGCATGTACACAGCGTATGTGTGAGGTTTAAAGGAGTAGTCTGACATCTTGGGAAATAGGTTCATTCGTTTTTTTTGCATAGAGTTAGATGAGAAAAATTGATCATGTAAGTGCACAAAAAGCTTACCACAAAGGCTGGGAAGATTGAAACAGTTTGCTAGGCTCTGTCCAACAAAATCTACCTAAAGATGACACATTGCGGTTTTACTGGGGTCATTTCTTGGAGTCTTGTTGTCGTCGAGAGGTTGCTAAGCAACGAGTGAAGGCTCCAAAATATTACTGTGCCTTGCCGTTAAACAGTCACCCCGGAACCTCCTGTAAAAACCACATGACATTTTTAAACATTGGGGTTTTTTTTGCCTGTATTTATACCTAACCAAACCACATTTTCTTTAATTAATAGTTTTGAAATGTGCTGAAAGAATTTTTTTAAATTTTTTTTTCTTTCGTTTTTGTTTGGTTTGTCGAACTTGTTGGTGATAAAACATGTAGTTCATTTTCCATTATTTTCATCTGTGATTATTAGTCATAGCTTAGAGGTTAGGTTTGTCCATATTTGCAATAAGGGTATTCCGTATCCCTCCATGAAACAGGACTCCCATCTTCGACCGTTTTTTCATACTGCGTATCAGCAGCAGTGTGTGTGTGTTTTGCTGCATTGCGCTTGTGTTGGTTGATATTGTTTACTGACCCCTCTCTCCTGCCTCTGTCTCCCCAGTCTTGGATGACAGGTGACATTTAGTGGCAGGAGAACACCTATGAGCCTGACTGCCTTATACTCAGTATTGGTGTGTATGTGTGACAAATTTGGTGTATTCCCAGCCAGTCGGGTCACTCAGAGTATTACATGTGGCCTGCAGGGGCAATGGGCAGAGAGGAAATGAAGGGCTATTAGAAAGGAGAGAGGGAGAGAGAGAAAAGACTGGTAGAATGGAGAGACAGAGAGGAAGACAGAGACATTTAAGCTAGAGGCTATGTGACAGTGGAGACTGTCCAATAATGATGATGTGTTCCTATCAATCTAACCATGGGTGCATAGTGGCATAGCAGCCCACAGCTAGGCCCTGCAATGCTCAATATCATATTAAATATAGTGTTATACCCAAAACAAATAATAATAACAGTCATAGCAATGGTAAAGGGCGAGTTACAGTCACCGATAAACAGTTGAATCACTCGGTTACGGGTGATCTTTCTTTGTAATGCTGCAAAAATAGTTCTCCCTAGAGAAGAGGGAGAGAGGTTTTTTTGTGCGCAGCCACATTTGCATGATGAGAAAGCGCTGCTCATATTCATCTTAGTAAAGTCACAGTAAATGACTCCAACAGCATTATCATCTGTTTTACGCAGGTGTGCGGCCGGGGAAAATCACTCACTTCAATCAAAAAAAAAAAAAAAGCTGCAGCTCGTTGCGTAAGGAGCCTCATTTTTTACCGTCACACTGGAGGACATAGGAATTAGAAGGGAGAGACAGAGAGGCTGGGAGGGAGAGGGACGTGATAACTTTGTTTTCGCTGCGGTTTACACAGGCGTTTCTTTAACCGACACCGCTGTTGGGATGATTTGTATTAGTGTGTATGTGGATTCTGCCGACATTTGTAACATAGTAAAACCACCTCATCAGTCCTCATCTCCTCATCAAACTGAAAATGCCGGAAAAGCTTTCCATAAGCGTGATCCTAAATGTTACCGCTACAACCGAGGGGAGCGAGACAACGGTCCCACTGACTGGCAGCACGTAGTGTGAAGAGACTTTTGAAGATGGGGATGAATGAAAGACCAGACAAATCATTAGTAAGACATGAGCAGGGGTTGTGTCAAAGTTTGCTACCTTGGCTTCGTTTGAATTAGTGGATTGTTAATTATCATCAGTTAAAATTAAGTCTGCACTGCAAAATGATTTCCCAAAATAGCCCAAAGATTATAAGACAAAACAAGGTGACAATATTTATTTATTGGTCAGTGTTTGTTGGACTCCATCATTGGAGTCAATTAATATTCTACATCATGTACCACACAACACTGTAGAGGAGCCGTTTCTACCATAAACGTTTATCAAATCTGCATTTACATTATCAGTGTGTGTATGTTTGCTATATGTATGTATGCATTTATCTGTGTATGTATGTGTGTGTGTGTGTGTGTGTGTGTGTGTGGTTGAAACGCCAGGTCTCCCAGGAAGCTACATTACAGGCCGATGTAACCGATGCAGCTTTATACCCCATACAGATACAGTGTTTCAGTTAAGCTCATGGTTATGTCTTTCTTCACTGCTGCACAGTGTGTGTGTGTGTGTTTATATGTGTGTGTGTGCGTGCGTGGTTAACAGCTGTAGTTTGCCTGGGTCTCTATATTGCCCGGCTTTTGTGAAAAGGGTGCAAAACACATAACGACAGGGCCAAATCATGCTCATCTCTGTTTTAGCAAAAAAAAAAAAACCCAGAAAGAATAATACAATTCATAAATATTTATACCTGTTTCTGATTTCATATTCATCCACAGTACAGGAGGGAGGCATGTTGGCGTGTGTGTGTGTGTGTGTGTGTTTGGAACGGTGGCTCGGAGATTGTTGTGCGAGTAAGGCAGTCATCCTCGGATCACACTTCAATCTCAGCAGGATGCTGCTCCCATCTGCGGCATTTGGAAGGTTAGAGTAACGTGGCGCTGGTTTCCACTCACACACACACACACACACACACACACATACTTCAACTTATAATGTGTTTAGGAGATGGTCACTGGCTAGAATACATGTTCATAGAAAAATCTCCATTACTTTTGTCAAACTTGAACAATACTTGAATACAATAGTTGAACAGAGCGATTTGAATGACAGTGTTACAAAAAAACAAGTACGTGGAAATGCAGTTTAATCTCATCTGAAATGTTTACTGTAATGCATCATGATAAACCTAGAATGTGTTGTAAGATTTGTTATTAGCTGCTTTTATTGTACTCCTGATGTCTGCTACATTGACACATTATGAAACACTGCTTTCTTCATAATGCCGATCATCACCCTCCCGACCAAATCCAATGATTGTCATCTAGCGTCAGATTTTGAGAGCGGTAACCGAATAGAAGGAATATCACCAGGGAGTATCTCCTCTAATTGTGCTCTCTGTTTTTGGCTTCACTTAGCTCGACAGTTTCTCTTTTTCTTCTTATTTTTCTCTTTATTTATTTTTTTATTTTTTGGGGGGAGGGGGGCAAATACAGAGAAATGTTGCACAGAAGCACAAGTACAAGGAACAGCCTATTGCAAGTGTGCGGAGCAATCGCCCTGATGAAACATAATCAAATTTTATCCTGATAGAACAATATCCCTGCCCATAACTCCCTTTAACTCTTACTTTTGATGTGCCACTGAAAACATATTACAGCACGAGATGTGAGCTGGTATCAATTCTGTCTTTACTCTTTTTTTTTTTTTTTCGTCCTTTTTGCAATAAAACTGTTGAAGCTCTTACCCTCTTTCGATCTTTCTTCATGCCCTCCTCATCCCTCCCCACTTCTTTATTCTCTTCATTTCACCTCCTCTTCCTCCTCTCTGTGGCGGAGGGGAATGAAGGAAGAAGTGGTAACACGTAGCATGTCTTCATTAAAGTGTCACTCCCCATTATTTTCGTGCTATCTCAATTAGCAGCAGGTTTAATAAAGGGCCTCTTCTCTCTCCCCCTCTCTCTTTTTCTGTAACTCTCTCTCTTTCCAACTCTTTAACTTTGCAATCAGACTGAATGATGGAGTCACTGCAGAGAAAGTGATGGGCAGAATGGGAGGAACCCAAGCACAGGGAAAGAAAGCGAAAAGGAAAAACAAAGAGTGCTGAATACATGAGAGGAGAAAGAAAGATAGGAGGTAGAGCTGCGCCAGTTTCTTCCAAGCATCTCTTTCTCCTCTGAGAGCAATTAGACTCTGCTGGCAGTGGCCAGTCCCTAGACTGATCTGCAGCTTCTGCTTTTGTGTGTGTGTGTGTGTGTGTGTGTGTGTGTGTGTGTGTGTGTGCGTGTGAGAGAGAGAGAGTGAATGTCCAGTTTCCCCTATAATCACCACAACATCTCGAAGAACTCTCTGTGAGTTCAGCAGAAATAAGGCAATGTGCCTACAGGTCAGATACAGAAGCGTGTATACACACACACACACACATTAACAGATACATCAACACGGTGACATCTGGCTGATTGATGCTGAGCTTTATTTTTCCCTGTGAAGTGTCCAGAAAGCACGACACACCAAATCAACAATCTCTTTCTGACCATAACAAAATGTTTTGTCCAATTTCGTTTCGTTTCGTCTTTTTCCGCTTATCCGTGGTCGGGTCGCGGGGGCAGCAGCTTCAGCAGGGAAGCCCAGACTTCCCTCTCCCCAGCCACTTCTGCCAGAGCCAGCTTCCGCAACCGGGGGTCGGACCGCCAGGGTCCCCGCCTCTGACTGCCGCCCATCTCTCTTCGCACCGTTCCCCCCCTGAGACCCCTCCCATGGGTAGTGGGCCCACAGGAAGGTTTTGTCCAATTTATAGCCTATATATATATATACACACCAAAAGTATTATGTCACCGGCCTATGTCCGCCAAGGATCATTGTTGTCTTTCCGTGTCCAGCTGAAACGTGCCAAGTGGACAATAGTGCTGACAAACACCCAGACACCCACAACTAGCTGGGCAGTAATGTGTTACAGTGTTACTTTTCCCAGGAAAGCATAATGTAAGGGATTACACTACTCTTATCCTTACCAAATGATATGCATATGCAATCTTAGCACCTTGCAATAACTCAAATGCTGAAGAGATTAGAGGCAGGGGGTACCCATTTTTGATGGCGATGTCATTCAGGCCCTGTAGTCGATGCAGGGATGAAGCATCTTGTCAATGTAGAAGTCACCAGCCCCAGCAGGAGAGGAAGATGGACAAATGATTCCAACAGCAAGTGAAGACTCAGTGTTCTTCTTCATTGCCTTCATCTCCAGGGCTGGCAAAGAATAGAGGTGTCCCTTGGGGTGTGAAGTACCTGGTAGCAAGTCAATCGCACAGTAATTGGGTTAGTGATTGTGATAGTGGGGAGTGGTTGCACAAGGCCTTGAAAACCTCCTTGGGGTCAAGGTAATAGGAAGTGACTCTGAAGAGGTCCAGGAAGTTGGAAGCCGATGATGCAGGGGAGGTTAAGAGGCATGAGACTCTGGAAACTCAGATCACTCCGGAGACTCAGAGGCTGCTGGAGACTTGAGAAACACAGGAGCTGTGTCTCAGAGTTGTAGATCCAAGGCAGGAAATGAAACATAGGTAGAGGTGATTCTGTGGCAGAAACTCAGGGGAGACGAGGGGAGCGAAGTGAGCATTCTTCGCCCCAACCCCTGAGGAACAGTCCAAGTGAGGGTTATGCTATGAAACCCAGGATGAGAGCATGCAACAGGGAGTTGTATAGACAGCCTGGTGTAGCCCAGGCTTCTTTGAGCACACCTGTAGCTCAAAATGCAGACCACACCTGACCAGGAAGGATTGGCAGTCCATTTCGATTCTGGAGAGGTGAAGTACCAGGGCTGTCAATGTGAATGTGGGAATTGGAGCTGGTGCTGGAGGGGAAACTGGAGCTGAAGCAGAAGCTGGGTTGTAGTGCTGGGACAGGAGGAGGTGTGATGAGGGGCTCAAGGTGTGGTGCTAGCTGCTGGAGTTGACCAGCCAGGTGACAGTCTTATCCAGTTTATACTGTAACAACTGGTGAAATAACTCAATCGCATGTCTCAGAGACAGAAATCTTGATCAAAAATACTCTTTACTTGCAAAGGTTTCTGTAAACAGGGAGTCAGTCAGTAGATCAGGAAAAGAAATCCGGCAGGGAGAAGACAAAGGTGAGGGTCAGGTAAAACAACGCCGAGATCAAAAACACCAGAAGAATTAGACACAAGGAACTAGCACTGAGAGAGGGGAACACACAAACTAAATGCACTAGAGAAAGATAACGAGGGACAGGGCGGAGCAGACAATCACACAGACGGGAAACACACAAGGGCAGGAAGTGAAGTATCAAAAATGAGATACGGAGGTGAGTATTTCAAAATAAAACAGGACATAATGAATATATGACATACTTTTAAAATTAGTAATATTGTAAGTGGTTACATTTTACTTGGTAACTTGCCCAACACTGCTTGTTCATCCAATCATCCTTCTCTTTGGGGAAAAGTGACAATGAACTTCCAGGTAGTAATTATTTTATTTTTATAGTTACCAGATACATATACAATAATTCAGAATATTTACAGACAAACATTTAAATGCACCTGATACAGATTATGCAGGCACACCTCCAGATACAAGCTTCCGATACTGCCTTAGATCCACACGTAAACACACACATACACACCTTCTCCTTGTAATGGACTGATTACTATGGAGAGCTATATCAGTGCTGCCACCTTATATTTAAGTCTCCATGGCCTGGTTTGAGAATGCTAACTGAGAGTGCATACATTTACACTTTCTATCCCCAAACTCCTCTTCCTAACACACGCACACACACACACACACACACACACACACACACACACACACACACACACACACACACACACACGTGGGGTATGTGATGACCAGTGACAGCAGTGGGTGGTTGGTCAGGGGCTGATCTGTGTGTAATTGGGGGATATTACAGCAGCCATCTCACTTAGCCTCTGGGAGACTGATCTATATTCACTCTGCAACTCATATTCATATGGCCTGCTGCACAGACACACACACACACACGCATGCACAAACAGACACCTTTACCACACACAGACATTAAATTGCATTCTTTCACATAGAATCTACAGACCAAGGACGGGCAATATCTCAGATAAAACACACAGAAACACTCTGCTGGCACCATGAAACACACGCCACACAAATTGCTCTGTAAAAACACTATAAAACTCTCTGAAGAAGAAGAAGAAGAAGAAAAAAAATCATTTTAAAATTGATTAGTCGACATTAAATGCTTGGTGCAATGGTTGGTGACACTTTCAGAGTAAATCTGTTAAAATGATTCCATAAGTCGTTATTTCGTGTCGACACCCCCCCCCCCCCCCCCCCCCCCCCCTGCAGCCGTTTTGTAAATGCAGGTGTCACCGTTTTAAAAATGGCGATGGACACGAGTCTTTATATTTAATGAGAACAACAGTGGAGAGCAGGAGAGCAAGGTGATCTCCTCTGTGCCCCAGAGAGCTCCATGCTAATTTTTCCAGGGCATGGGCCCATTAGCATAGGGAAGCTGACACCATAGCTTTAGGCTACATATAATACCCTAATGACCACTCTGCTGTTACTTTGAATCAAGGGTATTAGTTTTGTCTCTGATAAAAGACAGCCCTGATAGCTTAGCCTACTTCTACCGTCGGACAGTGAGTTTTTTTTTTTTCTTTTCCTTTTTCATTACAGTGTTTTGTGAAAGAACGTGATTTATCTTTGACTACTAGTGAGAGTCAACATCTCTTCTCTTCTCAGCTTGTCGACTCTCCTCCCATCTCAAATGCTCTCTCGTCTAATCTCTCCTCTTATGTCTGTCTGTTGCTCTCCATTCTCCCCCTCTCCTCTCCTCTCCTCTTCCGCTTTTATTAAAAACGCATTTACTACATAAATCAAAGGAATCCAGTGGTGGATATATAGTAGAATAATTACAATAAGGATGCAGCATTTCCCACCAGAGCTTCAGAGCTTATTAAAAGCAGCAGCAGCGTGTTTGTCAGTATATTCTTTAACTCTCTGTACAGAAAACCTTGAGCTCTGAATATAAGAATATAAATGAACATACAACACACACAGACTCGGATACACTCAGACAATAAACACATACAGTAAATGTTGCACTTTAAAATTCATCTTTTTCTATTTGCCTTAGAAATATTCTCTACTGCACAACTTCATCAGTATCAAGAAAATTATTCTTTATTTAAAGAAAAGTCCACTATTAAAAAAAAAAAGGTATCTGAATTTAAGACTCCATATTTCATTAACTGACTCTTGGCCATGGATATTTTGAGAGGTTAAACACACACACACATCCTTATTTTACTTCCGTATTCGACCCAGTTTTACATTGAGATATTTCGCCAAGGATTTTGATGTCACTCAAGCAACACATAATTTTTCGAAATTTCATTTGATTTCATGCAAATAATAGACGGGGACGGAGGGGATCAAAAATTAATGGGGGACTTTGGGAAGCATGATAAATTATTGAGCGCCAGCTTGATTAATTCTTAATAGCCATTGTCAAAAAATCACTGTCTTCTAGTGCCGTTAATTCTCATCAAACCTACTTTAGAGGAGCATTTCTTTTCTCTGCTCCTACACACAGAAGCACCTCCTCCTCCTCCTCCTCCTCCTCCTCCTCCACCTCCCTCCAGCTGCCTGCAGAGAGGAGATGCAACTTGTTTCTTACAGCTTGCCTGACCTACTATACAGATGTCAGATGTTTGTGAAACAGACTGGACACATGATTTGACTCTCTTACGTTTTAATTCACAATGACTGCTGGTATATAAAATAAAGCCAAGATGATAATCTATTGAATTTTATCCAATAGTGACACCAATAAAAACAAATTTTTTTGTCATTTGGAGACACATACAACTACGTTTATGTTAGCGTGAGAAGGCTTTACCTCACAAATATTCTGATGTTTTTATTTCCTTCTGACTCCAATGGGATTTTTTTATATTTATATTTTTTTTCTTGCCACAGACTTCAAAGAGATTTTAATTTATGTAAGCAAGGATACACTCTTGAATCCCCTCTTAACCTGATGGAAAATTGTCCCTTGCTTCCACAAGGACTCCTACTATAATAGCACTGGCACAGGCACTTGTAGCGTAGGTGACAAGACGTTGTACAGTGAAAAGCATTTCCAAAAGGAATATCTCTTTGTATTTTATTACAGGAGATATTTTCACATCGAAATAGTCAGAAATATTTGTAAAGGTGAAGTTATCTTTTGATTTTTCTACTATTCCCCTTTTTACTCCTTGTGAAATAGTCTTTGACGAACAGGATCTAAAAAGGATTTTATTTGATTTCTTATGTATGTTGGTTAAACAGCAGGAAAAACATAAATCGAACAGGCGTTCAAATGTAGACCTACACGTATTAAAAAATAATGCTCTTACTGTGCATGCAGCTAAATAGCTGAAATATCTGCTCCCTGGGCTGCTGCACATCCCGGGCAGAATCAAAATACAGCATCTTATTTTGAATATTAATTTCAAAACATGTTCCCATGAATTATAGATAACAGATATCAATATGTTAATGAGTACACAACATATGGTTAACTCCGATGATTATGGATTTACACCAGTAGGGGGAAGAGTGTGCAAGGAAACAGATCTTGGTGAAACTAACAATCTAACTGAGGATCAAGTCTCTCATGTTCATGTAATACAAGGAAAAGATACACGTTCCCACTCACATTCACTGACATTTACTACCAAAGGCTGCATTAAGGCTGCACTGCTCAGCAAAGAGTAAAGAAAGAAAGAAAGAAAGACTATCAAATGTCTTTGAGGAATCTGAAAGAAATACGAATCTCCTCTTCAATTAAGACACTTTTGTATGTATGTTTTAAAACACAGTGGTTAATATTGATTTAAAATATAATGGGCAAAGTAAAGAAAAAACTGAATTTAAAAAAAATGTATGCCAGGAAATACTGCAGTTATTAACTCCCTTACCACTATCAAGAAATTTTACCCAAAAGTAAAAAAGGAAGAAGTCAAATTCAAACAGTAATTGCCTACATTTGCTGTATTTTATCTATTTAAGTGTTCAGTCATGGTCTCCGTAAATATTATTCCCCAGAATTAAGGTTTAATTCACTTTCAAAGCCCTCATGACCATCGGCAGGAATAAAAATTTGGTGGAAAAAAAAGGTTTTTAATTTATTATTTTCTTTGACTTCATGTTGTCAATTTCAAAACAATTTTTAATCCAAAACTACTGAAATCAGATTCACCTTGTGCAAGTTCCATTAATGGTACATTTCTTGCAGGTTAGTAGGGCACCCACATTTCTAAGATTAAAATAAAATAAATGTATTTATTCTGCAGGCATTACAATAACAGCTGATGACTTGAAGCTGGATTTTGCCATTATATACAAACACGTGTAACTGGCCAGTTGTCCATGAATATGATTGCTCAGAATATTGACAGTATTGCAACATGTCATTTCATGTCGTAGATGTTTAATGAATCATGTGTTAATTGACCATTGTTCCCCATAAGGGGTTAATACAGTAAACAATTCTCATTAGAGAACCTAACCTCTATTAGCCTATACAGAAATGAGTTCACACATTTAATCAGATCGTTGGTATGTATTTTTCATTTATAGTTAGCGATGAATTAAGCGTTTAATATGGATAAAATGAATGGAAATAACACAAGTTTCAGAGTGCGCTTTGGCCTGTTTGGCATATAAAAACTGCATGAAATGTCACATTTACTGAATAAAACTGCTGAGAGCAGGCCTGCTGCAAAGCACATGCATCCACGGGCGCTATTATGCGCTCGCCTTTTGCTCTCCTCCACAGCTTTGTAACGTGTGTGTGGGCCTGCCACTGACTGTTGACTGCCACAGCATATCTTCTCTGCATATTCAACAGCCCTTATGAATATCAGAGCGACTTGATTGCATTGTGATTATTCACAAACCTCTCTCTCTCTCTCTCCCCGTGTCTGCCCTCTGTACTCCATTACCAGTCAGAACACAGCCCCAGCGTTGTAGCATCACCAGCCCGATCTGACACCATTCCTTTTACGGGTTCAACAGCTTGCTTGTCGTACAGCAAAGTAATTAGTACTGCATGCTCATATTAATTAACAAAGAGCGTTATCACTTTATTAATCCATATTAGAGAGGTGGAGAAAGAAGGGAGGGTGCAGTCAGCGTTAGTGTAAGCATCGCTCTCTATGGGGGTTTTTCCCCAGCGCTGCTTTGTAGTCCCATTGTCCATGACCCTTGGTGCCTTCATAAAACATCTTTACACCCAGTGGCGTATGGCTTACACCGTTCATTAAACCTTTTAATGCAAATAATGTCTATGGAACAAACAAACAGGGGTGGCAGGATTGGGTAAAACAGGTGCCGTGGTGTGAAAGCGCACTAAACGATGTGATAGTGGGGGAATTAATTACTACCACAGCGCTAATTGGAAGCAATAATTTGTGTGATTAGTAGGCTGCTTAAGAAGTGAGACACATCTACTGTCTGTATACACAAGCAGAGAGGCGTGGGCCTATAGTATCTCCACGGGCGCGCGCGCACACACACAAACACACACACACAGACAAACACACAACTCAACTAAGGAATACGCCAGTCATACATGAATCTGTAGACACGAGCTCTCACGTAGAAATGCACCCAAACAGATGCGTTTTATGAAAATGAAAATTCAAGTGCAGACAAAAGTTTGCACGCTTCCATTTTGCCGTTCCCTCCTTGAATGGACCTGATCTTACTGTGAAGAGGCATATCCACAAGATTTGAGTGGAAAATGCTGGTGTGGCACAGGCTAATTAACAAATTGGGGGTTTGTAGGTGGTGGGCTCCCTCCTTGCTTTGTTAACATCTTTCTCTCCTAATATTAGAGGCTACGCAAACCTCAAAGCTTAGAGAGGAAGCTTTACACACACACACACACACACACACACACACACACACACACACACACACACACACACACACACACACACACAGCACTTCTAAATGTAGACTACAATCACAGCAAAGGTCCTATATTAAATTCCCCCTCATTATTTTCCTTCAATTCCTATCGGCCATAATGATCAAAGTGCATGATTAATTTCTGCCAATTCAGGATATAATTTGGATATATTTCTTTTTATGTTTGGGTGGAGTATACTTCTTTGATGACACTACTCGTGATATTATGTTCCCGTAAGAAACCTGAGCTTCAGATGCAACTGTTCCATTTCCCCCCGTAGCTATATAATTGTCCTGACTTTATTACTGGCCCAATGGACTTTGGTGTAACAATAACAATACATATTGTCATGTTTCTCTGTGCTGCAGTCACACTGAGGGTTCACTCTCATACTTTACCTGGCTTTCATTACGCTTTCTACAGCTCTGTCCGGCTTCACTGTACTCATCACACTAGGCTATAAAGCTGCTAAATAAAACACCACTGTGGCCAGTTCTCAGTATTGTACAGCCCCCACAGACAGGTTTCTGAGCTACGCCATTGTTAGGATTTGCACTAACACAACAGATCTGACATAATTCGGTGTCTAGTATTTTACATATATAATATCCGGCATGAGTTAGCTTTGGTCCGGTAACTTATGCAGTAGGCAAACAGAAAATTAACTTATGCTAACGATACTTTCTTATGCTAACGATATGTTTTTATGCTAACGTTATTTGACTGTGTGTGGGTGGCTTTTTTTTGCTTTTAACCCATGCTAATAATCTTTTACGGTTTGTTTCCCACTACCCTCAGGAGCTAACGTCATGTAGTCGTCGTTAGCACCATTTCTCTTTCTATGGAAATCCATATTTTAGCTAGCTAGAGTGGATGCTTTTAATGGCTATTACAGTGCGGTGTATAGTAAAGACGTTTTGGATAAAAAGACAAATGTATACCTAAAATGTATTTTTTTCTGGTTTCCAGCCGGTAGCTTTATTTCTAAATACTGACAATATCCATATATAATAATACCGACTGAGTTTTCTTATGTTCATCCACACATTTTAAAATTTGTCAAGGTAAATTTGACTAAACATAATCTCATAACTGTTTTAGCACATGATACAAACAACCGTCTGATAAGAAGAAGAAAAAAAAAAGGACATCCTAGTGTCATCAGTACCGGGGTGTTGACACCCATTCGTTTGCAGTGGCCTGATTGATTTCCTGGTCATATTTTCTGAAACATGTTCCCTGATGAAACGTCAAGCAAGCGGCAGATGTTTTAAAACATGGATATCACAGAGCTGTTATCTGATTCCTTCTGATGAATTAGAGCCGGGTGCTCAAAGGGAGTCCACTCCGCATGAATTATTACCAAATATAATTTCAGCTATTAGTCCTCCTTCCTGAACATCTGAACGCGGAAAAAATGTGGAATTAGAAATTAATATCTCTGAATATCATGGCAGGGTTTTTTGAGACCAGGGGATTCATTTTCATGTTCTGCTTTCTCTCTTTTTTTTTTTTTTTTGTATTCCGACTGAGTTTCTGACACATTTATGTGTTAAGTTGGGCTCAAGCAGTTGTATTACCATACAGATTATCCATTGTGAGCTTTGGCGTGCTGCGGAAAAAGAATTAGCATTCAGTAAAGAGAAAGAAAATACAGAGGCAACGAAAAATGGAATGAAAAAGGGGGATTATGTGTATCCTACTTTCCTCCTGTTTATGTCTCTAATCTTTAGCTGGGGTCAATGTTTTATCCAAATTGATTTCTTCAAGCTAAATGCTCGTATTCTCGCTATGCGGGATGGTTTTTTCCACCTATCTGTCTGCAGCTAAACCATTTCTTCCTTATCTACATAATGACATACAGAACAAGGTGATGACTTCATGTGTTATCACAACAGGAAAGGAACCACAAAGACTTCTATGACTTTTCCCCTTTTGGTCGATGATTTCTGATGCATACACTACACGCATTCATGTAGCCACTTGTATAATAGGCAAAAGTATGATTGCAGGGTGAAAATTTTTCAGACATCTCCTGACTGACTCTGTGTCTCACCTTCAATTGTACAAAAAACAAAAAAAAACCCCACTGTTGGATAGTCTCTCTTCAAATACATTCAGGTTGCGTCTGGTTCTACACACGGATAGTGCATTAGATCGAAATCTGATTTTTACACCTCTGTACATTGGGTCAATTGCTTCCCGCTACTGTCCCTGTAGTGTCAGGTAAAGGGTTTCAGATGCTGTTAGACTACTGACGTAATTCCCAAAACTGGAAATGTACTACCAGGTGTATTACAGGTTGAATACACATACATGTATTTCATGACCATACGGGCGACCGGGGCTTGTTCACATGTGTGCATGTTCATTACAAAGCCTTCAAAGTAAAAGCAGAGCAGGTGGTTGAAAGAAAGGAGACACCATTACATGAAGTGACGCATTTAAAACTTTTCCATCCAAAAGGTTACCATTCGCTGTGCTGTCAGCCTTTGTAGCCTTTGTATATGGGTGTGTTGTATTTATTGCTCCACATTTTAAGTCAATTCAAATATTGTGGGTGTGACCACCCCATCCCCTTTTGGGAATTCTCTGGTTCTTCTCTTCTTTAAAGTTTTGATAGAACATCTAAAACCTAGAAAACTGCACTTTCATACAGATAGAGTGAACACTGCTCACACTTGTTACCAGATACTCGAGCTGATAATGCATTCTGAACACCTTTCTAATGTTCTAACTGTGTGTATAGCCCAATCTGACAGAAAACCCCACACCTGCCAAATCTGCCCTTGACCCTGAATCTTCTTACCACCCACCACATCAAACATCCTTTTCAGTTTGTAATACCACACTAGCCTGAAGCCTATCCTTTCTCTCTCTCACCTTTACTGTACTTTCTTCCTCCAGTCTCTGTCTGTCTGACCTTACAGAGGAGAAGTCACGAGGGAGGATCCCATCTGAAAGTTCAGCCAAATGTTAGCAATGGAGGGAGGGATGTTCCTGAAGACGAGCGCTCGCTCTCTTTCTTTGTCAAACACCTCTTTCTCCCCTGGCCTCTTCGGTTTAACATCTCCCCGAACGCAGCCGTTGCTTTCTGTCTTGTTTCTTACGACTGGCGGCCAATAACGGTGGAGTAGTCTGATACCATCGGCTGCTGGAGGGAGTGGAAGCGGCAGAGAGGTTGTCTGGCAAACCCAAACACCTGTATCCTGTCATTCATTTGATTGTTATCCCTCACCTCTCCGTAGCTCTTCCCTCTGCCTTCCTCTATCATTCACCTCGCTCTGATCTTACTGCCTGTCTGTCAGAGGGGATCTGCCAAGATTTCTACAGCCCGGAGAGGTGTGAGTATGTTGTGCGCATACTGTGTATATGTCTGCTACAGTATATGCGTGTGTGTGCTCTTTTTTTGATGGAGTGAATAGGGAGGCGATTTATAAGCTGAGAAAAAGGGTGCCTCTTTAAAAGTTTGGCAGGGTTTGAAAGAAAAAGAGCCGCAGGTCTGGAGAGAACATGTCACCGCGGCCCCTGTCGTGTCTTTCTCCTGCTCTCTGTTCATGTTCTTTCTCCCCTTTTTTTGTTTTCTCATTATGTCGGAGGGGAGGGGATGAGAAGAGGGGTGATTGAAAAGGAGAAGATGATGAAAATGTAAAAACTAGGGGATTTCAGGAATAGTCGTAGTTGTACTGTGGCCAAAAAGTCTGTCTTGCTTGTTACCTGCACCTCCAGGGCTTACATTACTCTAGGTGTTAAATGAAATGCTTGAGTCTCAGGGTAGCTGCAGCTCCACTAACTTCTGTAACTATATCACTCATTAAAGGGTTTCTTTCATTGGCCATTCTGGTATCTACCAAAGCACTTATTTAGAATGTATCCCTTGTTCCCATACAATCTGTCCAACATTATTCACTTAACCGCGATATCCAGTCGAACTGGCTTCAAACACCTTTACAACCTTTTATCTGTAGTTTCTACTGTCTAGAAAGCATCTACACCATTATATCCCACCTGTCACCTCTCATAGTTTGCAACTCAATTCAGTTTTAACACTCATCAGGTTCCTTTCTAGACATAGATGCTGTTTTAAAAAAAAAACAACCAAATACTTCATGCCCAGCACTAAACAGCAGACAGACACAGTTAGCAGCTAGATGGTGAAGTGCTTTGTCTTATTACAGATGTCAAAATTTATGAGGTTTTGCTCTGGAACAGCACCCAAAGTTCTGGTTTTAATTCAGCTTTAAGACACAGTTAAATCAAAGAGAAATGTCTCGACCAAAACGTGTTCTTACATAATAATGAAGTTAATATTTAACTGCTGTAACCCTAAACTTGACCTTTAACCCACTAGTCTGAGACAGCATGTCTTTTACATACAACAGAACCAAGTCCAACAAGTCCAAACTATAAACTATAACCATTTCTAAGTTTACTCCTTATTTTCTTAATAATTGTCAGATCAAAGGTTTTTTTTATTTATTAAAGCTTACTTCATTTTCTTTAGGAAAGACTTTCATCATCAAGACACTTTCTGACAAACATGTATTTTATTTTCAATTAGGCTATGTCCTTGAGATTTACTTTGACCACATAACATTAAGAAAAACTAGAAAACCGGTTCATGGTCAAGACCCACCTGTAGCCTTGAGCCACTTCTTCCTTATCCATCATCCAACCAATGACGAGCCCCGGCTGAATACTACAAAAGCATCACTCCGGCATTAAAGGCAAAGATTAAAAACAAACAGCCAAAAACAGGAGCTGTTGTTGGCGTTTGACAGCGAGCATAACAGCCCTGATTGGGGATTTGGGCTCAGTGGCAGGGTGGAAAAATCTTTGGGACATGCGCTGGGGGTGTTGGATGGTGTTCGACATCAGTCAGTGCTGTTTGGGGAATGAGAGTGGGCGGCTGGAGTCATAGACATTAGACAGGCGGGCGTTTTTTTTTTTTTTTCTCAAGGGGGATCGAGATCTGACAAGTGGATTGGGGTTGTTAGCAGTATTTTTTTTTCTGTATGGATGAATAGAGGATGATCTAAAGTGTGTTTAATTTTAGCAGTATAGAATGGAAAGCTACAGTCCAGAGGAACCGCCTTCTACCAGTGTCCCTTTATCATCTCTTATGGGCTTTATTATCTTTGCACACAAAAAACCAAAACAGAATTCTGGCATTTGAGATAAAAAAGCTCACTTAAAGTTTAGGATAAAATTTGACACATGTTGAGATTTGAGAGGACCATCCAAAAAGAATGATGAACATCAAGGATAAAGACAATATCTGGAACTCAATCAATCCCCTGATTTGTTAATGTGCCATCGTTTAACTGACAGTGAGCCATGTAGTTGGAAAACCCCAAATATCCGGTGCGGATATTGGATCTTTTTTTGCCTACTACTACTACTACTACCACTACCCAACTTCACTGGTTCCTCTTCTTCCTCGTCTTTCATCTTTTATATCGACGTTTAAAGATCGTATGTTTTTTTTCAAGCCTTATCCTATTTACTGCTACACGCTTGACTTACAGCATCTGCTGCGGGCTGCTCTCCGAGCATGTAGCTGCCGCTTCTTGTACTGTGGTGCATTTTACGGGAAGTTCCACGTTTTATGAGTCAGCTGGTTAACAGCAGGTCTTTTAACCATCATCGTTTTTCTTATTGTATGGTTTATAGGTTTTCAATTTAAATACATTTAATTCAATTCATTTAACTTATTTTTTATTTTTTTTAATCTTATGATAGCAACAGTTTATAGAATAAAACATTTTGTTTTGTTTTTCAAAGCTTTTTTTTTTTATCAAGCCTATTGATACTAAGTGAATTGTACACAACAGAGTATATAAAAAGGTAAGATCTTGGAAAAATAGGTCCAAACCCGACTTGCACAGGAAAACTATGTGTGTGCACAACTACAGCAATGTGACATCAATCTGATATAACAATACTCAGGCCAGGCCCCTGGAGAAGTTCCTGCTGGTGTGAAGTTGTTCTGCATTCCTGCTATAAAAAGGTTATTTACAGAACTAGTGCGTCTATTCTATAGGAATAAATTAGATATCTATAAATAAAATAAACCATTTCTCCTGTAAAAGTTCAAGAAAACATTTTCTAAGGTTGCTTTCGTGCGCTAACCTCTTCAGTGTGGTTCGAGAAAACTTGTGCACTTTTCTGGTTTGTTTAATTTGTGTAGGTTCATGTGAAACCTTCAATTTACTCTGTCAATACAATACAAAACAAAACAACCAGGACCAAGACTGTTTAAAAAAAGCCAGTTCTCAGGCTGCTTCCAGGCATACTCTAGTGCAGTTTGTTTGGTATTGAAGCAAAGCAGACCAACCGCAGGATTTTCTGATTGTAGAAATGCATCAGCACTTGGAGTTTCCTTTAGATTCCTAATTTGTCAGTAAGTGGGGAGGAAATATATAACGGGCGTTAATTGAACTTCTGTCCATGCAATTTGTCAGACAAACTGAGTGAAAAGTAGTAAAATGCAACATGGCACAAAAGGCACATCCAGTCACTATCTATACTATTAATACTTAATGTGTTAGTGCATCTACTGTAATACATTGAATGTTGGGAAGATATATCAACTCATATGGTTCATTAAAATGCTGCTTGACCTACTGTCAGTCAGTTTTTACATTTACTCTTCTTCTTCTCTTCTCGTGCTCAAGACCAAATAAACTAAACTCTGGAGTTTTCAAGTAATAGCTATTAATACACAAACAGATGCCTTTTCAGCTGCTTCAGCTGGAGTCTGTTGTATTATTGCAAAAAAAATAAAATAAAAAAAAATCAATAAAATGCATGTATAAATGGCATATTAAATATCTTGCATTTGCCAAACATTTTATATTACATGCTCAGAAAACACTTTTTCGCCAGTGCATCATGGTTCGTCTTGCTTACATTCCCCAATGTAGCTGATATCAGTTTCTGGGTAATTTTAGAACACCACTGCAGTGTGTGTACAGGTAGCACGTGGCTCACATTCACATACCATTTGAGTGTAGAACCCGAGCCTTCATACGCTGTATAAATCATCATCCTTAAGGCTGTTAAATGTGAAAATGCAGATGGTGCACTTTCAAGTGAGTTTCTCTTGTCTAATTTCCCCGCTGAACACCGTGGTAAAATTAGACAAGAGAAACTCAACAAAAAGTGCACCATCTGTATTTTCAAATATAGTGGCAAGCAGGTGATGGGTCATATTTTAGCTGGAAGCTCAAGAGCTGCAAATCAAATGTAAAACACGTCGCCCGGCACTGAGCAGCGGATAATATGGAGCACTGAATCAAATTTTTTTAAGTATGACACATTTAAAATTCAGATTTTTCTTACAGCGAGCTGTGAGACAGTCGTGTCATATTTATGTTGAAATTAATGCTAGAGCCATCTTGTAGTACAGAGGGAAGTTGAGGAAGAGCCTCCGCAATTAGGGCAGAGAGAAAGAGAGACAGAGGCTGTGTTATATGTAACTGTGTACGGTGTGTGTGTGTGTGTTTTCCAGGTTCTGCTACTATCCGTAGCTCGTTGAGTAGATTTATGCATCGGGCATGTTAACACTGAGAAAGCAAGCATCTCATAACAGACACACATACGCAAAACCCCAAAATGGGCCTCTGTGCTTCCCGTCACAACAACTCATGACTGAACTCATGAGGACTCACTGGCTCTTTCTCTCTCGCACACACACACGCACACACACAAACATGGAAAGAAGAAATATGGCTCTTACTCTTAAAATTAACCAAAATAAAACAATGTCTACTTGAAACCAGCCCGTCGATTACTGCACACTCACTGCTGAGAACACTGAAATCCTGCAGTGTAAATGAAGAAGATGAATGGCACACTGCGCTGTCACTGTCACGGTAGCCTTCCCACAACCAACCCCCCCTCCACCACCACCACCACCACCACCACCACCCTTGCACAGTGTGTTTTATTACAATCAGTACCCATGTCTGCTTGCACTGGGGAAAATGTGCAAGAAATAATGATCTGGATGGTCTTGGGGGTCTGGATTGAAGTGTTCCTGTAAGAATTCTAGTGGTGTAAGCAATTTATTTCTTAACACATAGTTCATATTGTTTAAGACACCCCATATATCTGCCAAGTGTGACGCGAAATATGGCTTTAATACAGCATCGCGCACACCAGGGGACAGGAAAATATTTCTAACCCCAACCCCGCCCACCCCTAACCCCCCCCACACAACAGATCCACCCACCATCCGAAACTCAGGAAAAAGCCAGCGTTTGAAAAAAAAAAACACACACCGAATGACCATGTTGGTTTATTATCATGGCAAACTGGAACAGTGATTAAAAAAAGAAAAATTATAGTCTTTATAAGGTGCGTAAATCCAGAAGCAACGCATTTTATATAAAAAAATATATTCAAATTTGTTTTTGTTAACCTAAAGATAAAGAACATTTTATTCTGTTCATGTAATCAACACTAACAAACAACTCGGCCTTTTCAGGGCACTCCCTTCATCAACATTCCACAACGTTCCAGCGTTCGACGTGAATGTGTGAGCTGGAACGAGCAGGAACAATACTCTCTGTCGCCATCAATCAAGCGTTGCATGTGAAAGTCATTTACCGTTTCCTGCTGAGCAGGAAGTGGAAGTCCAATCAAGTCCAACTGCGAAGCTAAAGCGAGCCGCATATGGAACATACATTAGAGATGTAAACAAACAATCGCAGGTGTGCACGTGTGCGGTTTGTTCTTGTGTCGAGTAGCATTTTTTAGGCATTTAGCTCGGGTGTGTTTGTCATCGCTGCTTTGCTTTGGGCTCGCATCACTAGATGTCTGCGTTTTAATTTCAATGCTACTATATAAACAAACAGGGCGATAATAATGACAATAGTTATTGTCTTCCTGACGACCTTGCCTCGAACCAATAAACGCATTGGGTGTCTTGCCAAACGTTCACACAGACCTCAGGTCTTAAGAGACACATTACTTATGTAACACAGATGGAGCGACAAATCAAAATAATACGGCTTGTAAACTTTCAAGAACACAGTATTAACAACAGTAAATCCCCCCCCACCCCCCAAAAACTAATTGTTGCCATACATTTATTTTTTACTTCCAAACACTCACAGATGCGTCTTCATTTTCATAGCTTGTGTCATTAAAAACTGGACAATATGAAAGAACACGGTGCTCTGCAGTAAACCCGACACAGCGGCCCTGCATCATCATGTTACCGTGACAGTTAGCTCACATAAAGACATTGCTTCATCCTCGTGTCTACATTTATTAGTTTAGGAAAACACAAATAACTCAGGACAGGCTGTGTAGACGTTTCAGAGAAAAACTATTTTGACAACAGATAATTCTTAAAAAAAAAAAAAAAAAAAAGTTTGAAGAAAGGACTCAAAGGCTTAGTTGAATAAAATAAATGAATTATATGGGGTTTAATATGGTTCCAGGTGTGTGAAGACATGAAGACATATTTACAATAATTCGGTGTGAATCAAACTGGTTTCGGCTATAAAAATGTCATCTTTCCACAAAAAGTATTCATCCAAATATTTCTTCAGCGTCTTCCTGCTGTTATAAAAATGTGACGCAGTCAACAAAAAGAAGTGTTTGATGAAACGTGGAGGCTGAAGACGAGATCATTAATTACACGAGTTTCTGACATAATTCTCACCCCTGCGCTAAGCAACACTCGCCTCTCATTCCATATCACAAACATTTCAAGCAACTAATAGGTCAAGGATCACAGGTCACAGTGACTTAATGATGCTGGGAAAGAAAATCTTTTGACTGTGGCATGCTGGGAAATAAAATACAATTAAAAAAAAAAAAAAAAAAAAGAGGAAATGTGTGGAGAGGAAGAGTTCCTGTTTTTTATATTTGTGCGTGTTTGAGTATTCGGCATGTGTGCAAATATGTGCATTTGTGTTTTCCTGGCTGTTTGCAAGGTAAGTGAGGCCATTTGTGTCTCTCTGTGTGTGCGTGTGTGTGTGAGTGTGAGAGAGCGAGCGAGAGTGAGAGCAAGAGAGAGAGAGGGAGGACATACTCTCAGTCTGAGTCTCTGTGCTAGGTCAATAGTGAACCTGTGAACCCTGCTGTGGCTTCCAAGATGAGCCTCTCTCCAGAGACTGGCAATAGGGAGCTACGAGATTGATTTGTGTGAATGTGTGTTCCTGTCTGTGTGTGTGTGTGTGTGTTTCTTGAGGGAGGATGGAGGTGATGGTGCGTTTTCCAAGTCACAAACAAGGCAATTATTCCGTGCAGTGTCCGTTTTCATAGAATTTAGATATTCAGTTTTGTCCCAGAGAGGATTTATTGAGGTTGAGCTGTTAAATATGAGTCACTGTATTACTTAATGGACTCACAGCAGAGAGAAAGTCAGGTACCAGCATCACTCCGCTACCTGCACTCCAACTCACCCATCCACCCACGCACCCTCCCATCCTTTTGAAACTTTTAACCTTCATAGCTTTTTTCTTTTTTTTGTTTTGTTTTACCCCTATTGTAAGAGTCGCAGGTTCTGTCACAGATGCCTGGGAGGAGAGGTATGGGGTGGGGGGGATAGAAGGGAAAAGAGGGAGGTGAGGGGTGAGAGAGTAGAAAACAGGGATGAGGATGTGTGGGGGCGTGTGTGGGTGGTTTAAAGCTGGGGGGAGGGCAGAGTAAACAGGCAGTAATTAAGAGCAGAATATTCGCCATCATTGCAGTTTTCGTCCCGCAAAGGACAGCTTCAGAGGCTTTTTTTTCTTCTTCTTCTTCTTTCTCTATAACGGACGCTAATTTTCCCACACGTCAGCCACTCTCCTCTGCCACTGTAAAGCAACGGAGAGTCAATGTATGTGTGTGTGTGTGTTGGTGAGGCCCTGGGCATCTTTAACGCCAATTAAGAAAAGGGGCACAGAAACCAACCCTAGCTGAACTAGCAAGCGCTGACAGGGAGGAACTGAAGAAGCAGCAAGTATCTGGGTTACATTATAATTATTGTTATTATTAGATAAACATATTACCAGAGAAGTCAATTCGGTGCGCTTGTGGCTGCCAGTAGCCTATCAAACCTCCAGTTCTGTTTTATTTTGCTTTGAGGTTTTGGCAAAGTGAGGTTTTGTTTCAAAGGAATAATGTAAGCAGGACTTTCTCCCTAAATTTTGAGTAGACTTTGTGCTTTTTCTGCATAAAAAGGATTTTGTTGGTTTGAGTTGTGACATAAATACTTTTTGAGAGGCTTTTCTATTGTGACAGGAGAATGATTCCGAAAACAAAGTTGCTGTTTTTAGGACATTCGAATTAAACAGTGCCATACTATGGCTAAGTTTCCATCCAAATGTAGTGCAAGGTCTCCCGTTGGTGGCGCCAATTTCACAGTCTGGCGGTGTTGCATTGCAGAAGAAGAGGAAATAATGAGATAATGAGTCAGATCTCAAACTCGCAAACCATGTGGAACAAGATGATGCAAATATGATGATTTATGTTTGTTTCATGTATTTATTTGTGGGACGTTTCAACACGGATCTGATGCTTTCGCCTCTTCAGCAACATGGAAGCTGAGTGATGCTCCATGTAGCCTGTGAATATTCTCATTCATCCGGGTCTTGGTTATCTCAAGGAAATTAAATCGAACGCAACTGGACTTAATTATTTCATCTCATCCAAGAGTCCTTGTATACGTTTATATACATCACACGTTTTTGTTTTATCGATAAAAGAACTTTTCTACTTTTTGATTAGTGGATGGAAACACTGTATGAGAGGAACTTTTAGGTTAGGACACAAAATTGTTATGTATATATCAGATTTTTCTTTTTTTAATAGTACTTGTGGGTTACTGGGTCATTAAAATAAGTAAAAATCTTACACTTTGGTTGAATGCATGTAGTATTCAAGAAGGTTTTACAAGTAGACGTGTTTTTGTTTTAAAGGGACACTTGCCAAGAGATCCTAGGTCATCTGGTTAAGCCATTTCCCAGATATAAGCAATTACTTTAGTGAGTATAGTGTTGTCATAACTGATGGAAATGACAGCCAAATCTACTACAGGAAGACAGTAATAAACTGTAATGATTCTTTAAGAATGCCCAGTATTGCAACAAAACATTGTTTATTGATTACTTATCTGCATCTCCTGTCTACCCTCTAAAGCTCTACAATCAGGTCTTCTTCCTTGCTGGCGCTGACTGCTTCCAACTACTCTCTGCCAAATTGAGCACTGGTGAAGCTGTGACGCTCTTAACCCCCCCCCCCACCACTATCACATTTTGTTTCTCTCATCACACTCATCACATTTTCTGTCAATGTCTTTTTCTTCTCTACTCTTCACTCCCCTGTCTGTTGTAAAATTATAAAAGGACACGGCTGAAATGTGTTTCTGAAATCTGTGACTGATGCCATCTGCAGCTATCTTGAACAATGATGATTGTTCTTCACGGTGAGAGGTGTGGGATTATCTTACTTTGTACATTCATATTCAAAGTAATGTATATAAAAGACAAAAGAACATATTTGCTTCAGGAGTCTGAATGTGAAATTATACAAATGTGCTATCGATTTCCGCTCTTTTAGTGCAAGGTTAAAGGTTTATAAGTCAACTGCACACACCGACACACAAGAGTTGCCTTTAGAAATCCTCAACCTGGTTCCCCGAGGTGATGCACCACACCACCAGCCAACACTGACTTCTCGTAATAAGGGATATTTTCCAACTCAATAGCACACAGGACAGTATCTTTGTCCCAGAAGAGAGGGCTGGGACAAAGAGGTACTGTAAGAGTTGTGGGTGTAGTACTGTGTGTTGCTCCAGCTTTAAGAACAGGGGCCAAGACTGTAATTCGCTTACTGCAGGTACCCAGGATCATTTGTGTCAGCCACTCAGTAATGCTGGCTGTAAAATATGTACTCGACCTTAAGAGTGACGGCAATGTGAAAGATTTTTTGCCCACTTATAGGTAGTGGAACAAGCTGTAAACACAACACTGGCATATTATCACCTTATAAAGTTGATATGGTCATCATGTTAGCAAAAGTTGCTTGCTTAAAATCTGGTAGACTTGGAGTAACATTAGCATTCATTTAAAGTCATGTATCAGGCCACCAGGCAAATAGAAGTCTAATATTTTCATTCTGGTTATCTGTTTTTAAGTCCAATAACTCCTAAAGGAAATGTCTCTGCAGAGCTGTGGGGAACTGCAGAGCCGGGTGATACAATGTTCACATTACATCCTACTACACAATCCTTTAATATAAAAATATTCATTTGAATAGTTTTAAATGAATAATAAATATATAAGTAAGTTTGTATTTCCAGTTGTTCTTTTATGTCAGCTAGTATAGGTCATGCTTCAAAGAAATACAATGATATGGGAAAGATGCCGCAACTGATAAGTCATGAGTTAAATGTTCACTATGTCAGAATTTATCAGAAAAAGTTTCTTCCATTTCTCATTTAACTCTTACTTTTCTGAAGAAGGCAAAAAACCAGCCTATTTGGTTTTTCCATTGCAATACTTGCCCATGGAATGAGACTGAGGAAAGGATAAGAAAAGGAGATAAATGGGGATTATAAAACCAAACGATAAAAGATGTAAAACATCACGTGAAAGCACATCTATAAAAATATGTTCTTAGAACGGATTTTAAAGTGTGTACCGAGTCTGAGAGGCTCAGATCCTCTGGCAGTCTATTCCAGAATTTTGGGTCCCTGACCAAGAAGGACCAGTCCCCCTTATAAATTGTGGAATGGTAAGTAAAGACCTGCCAGAGGATATATAAGGCTGCACAGTGACTCATAAGGAGTCAGCAACTCTGAAAGTAGCATAAGCATCTGTATGCAGCATAAGTAAAATTAAAATCTGTTTGATAGCTGCATATAGTAAAATGTCAGATTCATACTAATTTAATTGTAAAAAATGTTGGCCATCCAACAATTGGTATCGTTAACACACTTTAAAAGAGCAGTCTGGCTGTTGGGATTACAAGATCTTGGGGAAAGGTATATCTGTGTGTCATCTGCATAAGAATGATAAGAAACATGGTTCTGTAAAATCTGACGTAAGGGCAGCATGTACACAGAATAAAATAGGACCTCGGATTGAACCTTGGGGCCTGCCACAATTTACAGGCAAAGATAGATAAAAAAAAGGGAAAACAGAAAGGTATAAATAAAGGCTACGGCACTAATACCATAATTTACAGGATTCCGTGTCTGGCTATTCAGCTCACCCGTCATTTCATGTGATAATACTTGCAGATTATTTGCCTTTATATTAAGGAAAAGGGAAATGTATCTTATGAAACTGTTGTGTTTTTACATGCATCTCACCATAAAATGCTGGAAGTAGAGATATCTTTTCTTAATTGTGTAGGGGAGAATCTGGCAATATCAGAATATCAATATCAGAACCACGATGGTGGAATTAAAAAAAAAAAAAAAAGCTTTGTGGCTAATAGAAAATTCAAACAGTCATTTTATTCACATAAACTGGGGTCAGGTACTGTCTGAGAAGAAGTTTTAAGCAAGAGTCCTTATCAATGTGACTACAAGCCTGTTTGTTAAACTGTAATCTAAATTTTTATTTGATTTAAGATTTTAAAAGTGATTGTGGATCACATTTTAATGCAGGAAACCTGGTATAAAGTCTGTGCATTAATGAAATTTGATTTTTATTATCATTATACTGAATATAAGAGAAGGAGATGAAAGGACGGTAAAGGAAAGGAACCCTGGAGGTGAGCGTAGGAGCGACATCCAGTAAATGATTCTATCACAATCTACACTGAAGAACCTCCCAGACCATCGCTGATTCATATTACATCATTTTTCCTCCTGAATTTTCCCTGTAGTCTTTGAAAAGCAGCGGCCTTGTACGACAGAAGAGTGTTGCAGTTCTTGACATTCCATGCCACGTTGTCTCTCTATAATTGTTTGTAACGTCATGCATGATTTTTGAAAAGGTTAGTGGGCTCTCTCTCTCTCTCTCTCTCTCTCTCACACACACACACACACACACACTCACTCACTGTGTGTGTGTGTGTTTTGATAGCTTGGCTGCAGGGTACAGTCTTAGTGTGTCTTGCTCTTGTCGGTGTAAGAACAGATGCTGGAGGCAAGCCCCTGGGCTGCCCTCAGGGCTTCATACGCTCTGGAGATACACACACCTGACATGCAGTCATGCATGCACACACACACAAACACATCTTGTTAATGCCTGTATTTACATAGGACCTTCTGATCAATGTCATGTGGAGTAATGCCAGTTGTTTTGACACAGACACACACCTGCATGCCTATTGTACACACACACACACACACACACACACACACACACACACACACACGTATCTGCTCTCTTTCTCCACTTTTTTCCACTCTTAAGAAAGCTGCACTTAACCTGTGCATTCGAAGTGTAGAAAGGTGGCTATTAGCTCTACCTAAACACTTATTACTTGGCATTGTAGGTTCAATCTAATTACCTGATGGAGTTGCCTACATGGATTTCTTCTCCGCCTGTCAGTGCGCTTAAAACAAGCCACTCATTATCACAGCCAGACTAGCTGTAGCTGGAGGTTGTGTTTTACTCTCAGCGCCCTAAGGTGTCATTTCAGCTGTCAGGTGGGTGACACACATGCATATAGTCTATGCACACTCATTCTGAAACGTACGCAGCTATGCAAAGTCCTGCCGATTTCTGTAAAAAATGCTTGTAATAACTAAATATTTATATATCGAATAGCATCGTCTTTACCAGTGTTATTTTATCAGTACTAACAGCCACTTACTTTGTCAAATTGAAAATGTAATTTGCTTGAAATAATAAAAAAAAAAGATTGTTAATATACTCTATGCGAGCCCTGTATAATCTTTTTCTACAGCCAACTCCTTTTCTTTTGACATTTTTACCTCATTTATTTTTGTGACACACAAATCAACAGTGAGCTAAAACACACACACACACACACACAGACTTTTAAACCCATTTTCAAGCTGTACATTTAAAAGCTATACATTCATAATGATGAATAACGTTTATGTCCTCTCAGGAGCAAGGCACACGCAGGCACTGTATGATTGACAGCTGATTTAAATAAGCACGCCAGCACAGTTTCTTCTGGATTAACACTTGAGACCCTAAAGACATTTTCAGTGCCACATGCTCCTGCTTTCACCGCCTTTTATCACCCGACCAGACAGCCCGCGCATTGCACTTTAAACTGTGTGATATCACCCCTTTGGTGTAAACGCACTCTTAAGTCGAAACACATGCACTTTGTCTTGTGAATCGGATCTCTTTCAAGCAGTGGATCAGATAAGATGGCGTCTTCTGCAGCTTTCAGGTTGGGTTTAAGGCCAGCCGGTGACAGTCACACTACGACAAATCTCTGCCAGGGAATATTCACGTGCCGTCGAGGAGTTTATTACATAGATATACATTTTTTTTGCATTTTGACTTCTGTGTCTTCTTAAAATAAGATATTAAATATATTTAAAACGTGAAAGGCTGAACCCAACTACGCCCTACGTCTGCGGGTTCCTGCCGTCTTCTCCTTAAACCCGTGGACTCGTCACACACACCTCTAGCCTTTCTTATATGCCATCATGTCTGCCACTGCCATCATGCTCTGTCCATGCCGCTGTTAACAGCAGGCCTCCACATGCCCTGCAGGCATTACTGCTTTCAAAATGTAATCAAGGATTGTACGGGTGCAGGTAATATGTAATCAGAGGTGAAGACAGGGCAGATCAACACGAACATAGCTGTAAAGTAAAACGCAAACAAATATGCAAAAAAAAGCAAAAAGAAATAGTATACTTAACAATGCACAAATAAATACACAGCCACGTGACATAATCATCTATTACCACTGTAGCGTTGCTCATAATAACACAGTCAGCTATTTGAGGAAAAGCTCTTCTTTAGATCTCAAGATGTAAAGAAGAATACATTTAAAAAAAAAAGAGAGCCGAGAGGAGAACAAGAGCGAGGGGGTGGAGAGGTGAAGCGATGGGAGGAATGACGGCGGTGTGCGGCAGCGGCATATGTCACATCCTATCAAGCGACAGGACGACTGAACGATACAGTATTGCGTCTGCCGTGTTAGGAAACGGCAAAGTCACTAACACACACACACACACACATACACACACACACAGAGCAGGCCCAGTCAGGCTTATCAGGCTCTCCACGGCTGCGCGGCCTCCATGCAGAGCAGCCGTAGCTGTCGGCAGAGGCCCGGATCATTTTGGACAGTATCATTAAATGCCATGTCATTACCCGTTATGGAGTAGTGCTCTCACTCCCTGCTTCCCCCCCTGGGATGGTGAAGCCCATCTGATAGGTATGGAGAAGTGTGTGTTTGCATGCATGTCAGTGCATGTCTGCGTTGCCCTGTGTGTTTGTGTCTCCTGAAAGGGTTTGATGGAGGCAGGCGGAGACAGAGGCGGAGGGTACGGTGTCGGCTGCGGAAATGGGATGGACGGGGTTGAGAGAAGGAATTGGCATTAAATTTCCGACCCGGCGTGAGGATTGACTTTGACTGGAGCGCAAGGGGGCTGTTAGCTTATCTTTAAGGCCGTGTTTGTCACAGCGCTGAGGGCAGCTCCACTAGACAGGCCGGGAGAGAGGGAGGGAGAGCCGAGCCGATTCGAGCGTGGGCTGAACGATATGGATAGGTGAAGGCTCCCGGTGGGACTCGCTGCCTGAGCTGGCGAGCTGCGCTGGGGAAGGAGAGATGAGGAGAGCGGCTAAATTGAAGGTTTATTTATCCAATTCGCTGTCAAGGTCGGCTTGTCGGTGAGCTGTCCTGTGTGTGTTCACAAAATGCCAAAATCCCGACGAATTGTTTAAAAAAAAAAAGGAATAAAGAAGAGAGAGCTCGAGTTGGGGAGGGGGAGGTGGGGGGGGATCAATGACCTTTGGTTGCTCAAGCTTCAAGCTGCCAGCAGCTCTTAAGGCTGTCCTTACCAACCATTATGGTTGCCTTTTAAAAACAAGGCAGCGAGCTGTCGAGTCTAACGCTGACACAAACACACATAAAGACGTGCGCCGAGATTCACACTCACACATACTGTATCGCCTGCATGTACGGTGTAGAGGCCATTTCTTCAGATTGATACAGATCTTAACATACTTCAAACACTCATAAAATAAAAGTTTATTTAATTAACTGTCATGTTAACCCACAGCTCTGTTTGCATTCGCTGTGCACAACAGCCTGTTTCCATCGCTATACATGAGAAAGAGTCCATCAGAAAGATCATCTACTTAGCTTTCAGCTTATGTTACGACTGGATGGTGTAGCAGGTCCAGAAGTGAATGCAAGTGCTGCTCATCAGTGATAATCAGTTTATCCTTTTACATCTCATTGAATGAGATCGGGGAAACGAGGAGCACCGGCGCTGACGGGCCTTCCTGGATCAGCATGACTACCTCCAGAAATGCAGGTTGAATAGGAAAAGGGCTTTTGATGTATCACATTAATCACTTTGCAGTTTGGCCTCAGCCTTAGTTGCTGCTGCTGCTGCTGCTGCTACTGCTGCTGCTGCAGTGTAACAGCGCTATCCTTTAGAGGGACCCCCTCGTCAAAGTTTTGGAAGGCCTCTGTCAACGTGAAAAGAACATGACCTTTAAGATCGTATCAGCATGTTTGCTGGTGCATACACAGCCAAGGAAAGGGTTCAGTGGCCCGTCAGAAAAAAGGAGAGCGAAAGGAAAGAAAAAGAAAAAAAAAAGACAGGAAAAGAAAATTGTAATTCACTCGGAGGGCTGTTTGTTTGAAAGAGCAGTTTGCTGACACTCAAGAGTGAGCAGCTTTAATGCCACGCAGGGAAGGACCAAATGAAGATGAAAATGACTTCTGCGCAAACAATGATTTGTTTCCCTGATTGTTTTTTTTTTTTTTTTTCTCCATCACTGAGATATAATTTGATAGAATTCATAATGGAGCTTGGTGCAAAAGCATCTTGAGAACAATGGAAAAAACATACAGATGTTATATTTACTGGAAATGTGAGTTAATACTGCATCTGGCTGAGCTCAACTCACTAATGTATCAGTTGACCAAACGTACATTTGAGATTATTTCATGTAATTTCTATGTTTAAATACTGAATTGGTCTTCTATGTTTGCTATGTTTGTGTGTGTGTGTGTGTGTGTGTGTGAGAGAGAGAGAGAGAGAGAGAGAGAGAGAGAGAGAGAGTGTATTTATTAAGTCTTATGAAGAGCTGATAGTGATGTGATGGTGGTCATCAGTCACCTCCTACACCCTTGTCTACAAGCCTGTGGACTGGCTGCTCACTGTCTGCTCTGTCACACACACACACACACACACACACACACACACACACGTATCAAATCTGCCCACTGAGGGCAACGTCTACAACCACCATTGTCCTGGAACTGTTTAAATAATTTGTTCCATTTTAAAAGTTCCACTTAATTTCATAAAGCATTACTAGTAAAATAAGCCTATACAATGTTAGCACAGGGCGCTATTAACATTCATTTGTGAGCTGCATTTCTGGTTGTTGGATAAATGTGAGTCCAATATTCACTTTTTTATTTTGGTTTGCACCAACTCATGAGGTAAATATCTGCTATGCGTACCATCTTATGATAAGTAATGAGCTGAAAGACGCTAAAAGCTACGTGGAATGAAAGGTGACTTTGAGTCCGGTGATCATTTTCGGGAGTTTGTCATTACAAGACGATCCTTTCACTTAATCCAGTGTTGACATTGGTTAATTTAGCTTATATATGCATATGCTTGTATATGCAGAGCAGGATCTGTCAGTTAGCATGTGACTCATAATATTGACTCATCAATAGATAAAGCTGCACTCATTTATTTTTATTATTTATGGCTCTAATATCTGGCTTAATAAAATCAAATGTGTCAAATGTGTTAAATGATTTTTATATTTAGGTAACCAGCAAAAAAAAAGAAAAGAAAAAAAAAGCCACCTACCTACCAAACGTAAAAGGGCAAATATTTACTCCTCTTATAAATTATGTTTTAGTCTCTACTGAACTAAATCTACTTTCTTCACCATCTAATCACTATGTGCCTGTAAGACTGAATAACGCTCTTTCAGTAAAGCTGATCTTTTCATTTTTTTTTTATATTGTTGACCCTGGTGCATGTGTTGCTGTTGTTGTAAGTCATTGTGCACTTCATGTTCATGAAATGAGTCTAATTCCAAATCCCTGTTTCTATAATGTAATACCAGCTGAGTCTGGGAATGAATCATATAGTCAAACTGTGTGCAGTGTGTATCCCCTCGGCATTAGAGATTAAGGCTGCATTAACACATTCCTATGGTCTCAGTGGTACATGGTCTGATTACTTAAAGTGCAACGCTAGTTTCCCTTCAGTTTGTCACAAAGAAAAGTCTCTGGACTTAATGGTTCTTTTTTTTCTCGAGCTGCATGTATTTCCCTCAAGCATAGTGTGATTACAATTTTTTATTTTTCTCCAGCATTCTGTCTTTTTCCTCTGTCAGTTAAGGAGAGATCACACAATATCTCTAGTGAAAATTTTCCTGGGATAAATATCCCAGGGCAGCAACAACCCCCCGCCTGTTCCCAAACTCCCTCTATCTGCAATTTGCACCGGCCAAAGCAGCATGTTGAAAAGAGAAGGAAGAAAAATAAAAAGACATTAATGGCGTCTGTGTCCACGAGCCATGCGTTTCCCAAAGCGATGGCGTGATCAAGATCTGTGTCATGTTCTTGCTGTTCTTGCACCACATGGCACACGGGTCCTAGCCTTGCTGCGATTTTAAAAAGTGTAAAGCTGAGAGGAGCAAGCGTGATGTGGACAACAGAATCAGGAAGGACTGGAAAAATGTGACAAAGGAAAAAGAGAAAATCCCCCCAAAAAACAAAAAAAGTACCAATCACACCAAACTTCCTCTGCTTCCACAACATACTGTACATCTCCAGCGGGGAGACCTTGATGAGGCAGAGTCATAATTTATTTGGGGGGAATATTTTCTGTATTAATATCGAGGAACTAAGAACAGACGATGTTGTGTTGCTGTACAGATTGTAATGATCAAATGTGAATTATGATTTTACGGGAACAAGCAACAGACCTGACTGGTGAATGTCTCTGTCTATCTACTTACTGTATATACAGAATGTATGCATACTGCCTTTATACAGATAGGTATGCTTATCTATGCAAGCATGTGTTTTGCGTGTGGAGGATATGTTTTGTGCATAGATTTGTTCATATTTACTTTACTTTTATGTGTGTGTGTAACACATCTGTTTGTGATCACATTCGTGTGTGTGTGTGTGTGTGTGGGTGTATGTGCGTAGATGCTGAAGTGTGTTTAAATCAGATAAAGTTAAAATTTTCTCATGTGGACATGTGCATACATCTAAGCGTGCGTCTGTACATAACGTGCACGTGGATTAGACGAAGTTTGATGTGAATCCAGGGCTTGATTTGGCGCTGGGCGAGTTTGGCTCGGCATTAAAGGAAAACAGGGATGGATGGAGTGACAAGTTGCTGTGTGTGTCAACCTGGCACTTTGTAGGACAACAGAGGAAAGACATGAAATACAGAAGACAGATATAAGAGGGCAGAAATATTCACACAGCAGCTAAAAGCAAATTAAGACTTTTATTTTTACTTTTACACTCATATGTTACCCAGATTTACCGTTTCCTAAATAGTGACCACGTTGACACAAAGCTGGAACTCAACCTGCTATTCATTGGACTGTTTACACCTGGCATCAACATGTGATCTGTATCTGGGGACGTTATATGGTTGATATGACATATTAATGCAGGTGTAAATGAACTCATTGTGACTGGAATGGGATCTTGTGGTGGCTCAAACCATTTCAAACAAATATGGGGGACAAACCAGGATGAGATTGACACAACTGTACACGTCGTTGTGCGTTGACTTGTACAGACAACAACTCCTACGTCAACACGTTTCTTCAATCAACATGACAAACACTCCGTTAACTGCTCCTGCAGCTTCTGTGATGACTCAAGTTTGCCTTGATAGGATGGATGCGTGACTTACTGCTGAGTAATGTCAGACTGAATAATGAAGTGGGAACAAAAGGCAATTCAATTTGATTATCAAGTTACATTAAAGGGATAATTGAGATTTTTTTTGGTTTTTTTTTTGAAGCGGGATTGTATGAGATACGTATCCATAGTCGGCTTATTACTTGCAGTTGATTGCAGTTCACACCTCCCTGGTGTGGAGGAGCAGAAAGGAGTACCGACACAGAAGCAGAACAATCTACAGTCAACAACACACCTAAATAAAAATAAATAAATCAGTTTTAATGTATGCTTCATTAAGTACATGCTTTCAGACAGCCCTTTACATTCCTATTCACGCCGTGCACTGTATTACACCGCGGCAGCACTCAAACAGTGTATACATACACAGCATTCATTGTTCTTTATTTTTAAGCAATGCCCTTTCTATTATAACCAAGTCATAAATAGCTTAACATCTTTGCAGTATTGGTGGAGGTTGGTAAAAGCACAAACAGTGAACTCCCACTCATTTTTCTTTTACCATTGAAGTCAAAACCTAAATTAGACCAAACACTTTAGAGAAGTGTATGTATGTGTCTGGTATCTGTAAGAAATAAAGGATAGAAGGCGAACTAAATAAAAGTATGACCCCCCCTACCCCCCACCACATCTTCCCTACAACCAAACTGCTCATCACATTGAGAGGAGACTTCCATAAATGTTTAATGACATCGGGTACAACCGACGCTTTGAAAATGTGCTGCTCTTTTAATTTCCTTTCCTCTCGTCCTTTTTTCTTCGTTAGCTCACCCTATGCTAATGCCTCCGAATGTCTCGCAGCGTGTCCTGAAGGGAGCCGAGCCAATTGTGCGCTTGTGATATTGTGCTTTTACTAATGTGCTAATGCTAATTGAGCAAATGATACCCCCCCCCCCCCCCACCCCACCCCCACCACCCTGCTCTCCACCAGCCTTTTCTTTGATTTTTATACATTTCCCCTCTTGCATCACATGTGCAGATCTTGTCAATTACAGCTGTCGGTCCCATTTATTGTCAGTGTTCTGCGTTATTTCGTTGCGTTTGTGTGGCTCGTTAATCAAGGATAGAAAAAGCTGGATAATGAAAATACAGTTTTTACTGCAGCGAGAGAAAGGGAGACAGGATGGAGAAACCCGAGTGACACACTTAATCCTCACTTTGGAGAAAATAAGACAATAAAGACCGAAAGAGAGAATAAGAAAATAAGAGACAACAAAAGAATGAGAGAAAACAATTCTCTACTAAGCCGTAGGGGCAACTGATACCAGTCAGTGTGAGTGTGAAAAGCATCTGTGTGATAATAGGACGTGTTTTTCTAGTGGTGGGCAGTACAATTGTGTTTACCAGTAATCCTGCAAGTGAGAATCTGTGACCTGCATCCCAAAAGATCAGGAGGTCAACTCCCCTCAGCTGCACCTCAACATGTTTAACCTCACCTCCCCTTTGGCCTCTCTGCACAGGGCAGGCTGTGCTGTACTGTGTGTGTGTGTGTGGTATTGGTTCAGTGGTGGAGTGATGGCGGAACCAGGAGGAGGAGGGGTGACTTTAATCCTCAACTTTCCACCCCCAAGGTAAGACTGAGAGGATGAAGGGAGAATTTAGCCAGCCCTGTGTGTGTTGTCTCTGTGTGTGTGTGTGTGTGTGTGTGTGTGTGCAGTGTTCGCATCTGCGCCAGTCTTGGGCTCGGCCATAGAGAATGAATGGGTTTAGTGCCGTGGCCGGACAGAAAAATCAATGCTTCATATGAGGAGGCTGCGGGGGTTAGGCCTCCGTGTTCATGTCAACAAGGCTATTGGTTTTCTTAATACTCCAAAGTTGGCGTTTCCCCGCTTCGGGAGGGCCGGCGAGGTGACTTGTGTGGTCAAAGCTTAACAAAGGGATCCTGCCTTCTAGCCTTTGCTGTACTCTTCGGCCGAGGGAAGCCGAGCCAGGATTAATTACCAACGGTGGCGGCTGGATATTAGTTGTTTTCTCCTGTTGTCACATGGCACCACTGGGCTGACGCTATTGGAAGACGTTGGTGTGCTGCAGAGCAGTGGGGCTAATGCTGTTAGATGGAGTAACACAGTTAGATGTAATAGTGGTGGGTTGGTGGTGTGGCAATCAGGCTGCCTCCTCAGTACGGCTTTCACAGAATAATCAATGCCTTATAATACTGCCAGTGTATGAATATTATGCAAGACAACAAGCAATCATCTCACTAAAGAGAGGTCATTTCATATTTCAAATAAATATACATTTTAAATCTGACATAATTACTGTACCCCACATGTGTGAATGACAGGGTACTTGTCATGAAGACATAAATGTACAATTTAAAAAGAACATTTTTTAGAATAAGAATTTTTAAAAAATATATAATGATCTTACACCTAACGATACATTGTCAAACAGCAAACTCAAACATAATCAAAATTAGCTCCAACCCAATATAAAGCATTTACAATTCTGCTTATGTTAAATTCTCAGCAATAATCCAGTAGTATAATATGTAACAATATAATCATAGCACAGATCCTTCTGATGCATAATAAGTACTTTTGCTTTTGATACTTTAAATACATTGAGTTAATATTCGGTCTGTACATGTACATAACTTTAATTGAAACTGTTTTTTCACAGTGTGGCATCAGTACCTAACTCGGGTATGATGATGGTATTTTATCAGTCTCTCTGCAATACTCAATATTTTCTTTCCCCCCTCCCCCGACTCTCCGAATTACACCTTTCTTACCCTTAACTACTTCTCAGATCTTTTTTCTTTTCTTATCCAGAACTCTAACCATATTATTGCACACACACACACACACACACACAGTCGTTAGCGACACTGTGCTATAGACAGCTAACCTATAGGGAGGGGTCTGTGGGTCGGCGAAGGAAGGGCCAGCCCGGCCGTTGAGCATTGCTCACCCAGAGCAATCGGATGAAAACGCAGTGCAGATGTAATTTGTTTTCAATGGCTGTTTCAAAAGAATAATTGTGGTGACACTGGCCGGTCGATAATATGGATTTTTGTTTTCGAGTGCAGTGTGTGTGTGGCGCTAAGAGAGGGCAGGAAATACAACGCTGCAGACCCAAATACAATAAAAATGGATTGTGTGTGTATGTGTGTGTTTGTAGGGGTATTTGCAGGTCTGGTAACCATCACTGGGCCCTGGACATCATTGGAAGGATTACTAAATGTGTCCTATGGGCTAGCTACTGCATAGGCTGGTATTCTCCCCTCTCTCTCTCCCTCCATGCCTCAGTTTGCCTTTCTTTCTTTTCTTTCACTGACTTGCCTTGAATAAACTCACTTTAGATGAAACACAGCTCAGGGAGAGAGGAGCCCTGGGTAAAGCTGTGTGTGTGTGTGTGTGTGTGTGAGAGAGAGAGAGTGAGTGAGAAAATACCACACGCAACATCTGCCAAATATCTCTATCAATTAAAATTTTATTGCCAATTTCAAAACACTCTCGCTACCATGATTTACATTAGATACGAATTTGAACTGTATAATCTCTGCTGTTTAAATCACTGCCTATGGTTTAAATACCATAAATGATGAAAACACCTTAGGACATTATTTAAAAAATCAGATTAAAGTAGGCAATTTTCCTTTTTATGGAACAACTACTTTATATACATTTCTATTTCATTAAAAATTATGTTTAAATTTTTATTTGCAACGCTCTCTTCTGTAACTGAACAGTATGGGTTGCGTCACTACACTGATGCCGTTTATAATAACGCTCAGACAGTATTGCAGTCATTTACATCCTGTATATACTAAAGCATGCAAACACACTTACAGTTACTAAAAACGCACAATTACAAAGGTTATGTTTTTATTTGACCAGAACTTTATGATGCAATAATGAACTTAGAAATGTCTGTGTACATGTCTCTGAATATGATGAGATGTGCATTTGAGCGTATTGCATGAGTTCCTGAACGCATCATAAAATATTTCTTTCCCCCCACGACATGACATCTTATGATTGGCTCTTGTGATAATAATCCTTTGGTTAGTTAGTGCACTTTCTAACTTCTGAATGGGGTAATTTGTCGCTCGTCCCCTACTTTCCCTTTGTCCTTCTCCTCTTCCCCTGATCCCGTCCTCGGGCTCATCTCGATATGGCCACTCTGTTGCCAGATAATGGCCACTTTGACCATTTGCCAAATCAGACACTGTTTTGCTGGGCGATGGAGTCGGGGCAATTCTAATTCGTCAGAGGAGGTAGAGGTGTGTGTGTGTGTGTGTGTGTGTGTGTGTGTGTTTGGACATGGCCAGGTTCATTGAGGGGGTGGGATTGTGTGACATTAAATGAGTGACGGTAGATTTAGACGGCACACTGGGGCTTGGTGGAGAGGGACATACAGTAAAAGGACATTATTCCTCTGTAGTCCAAGCCCTCGCTGACACTCTCCACCCCCTCCTTTCTCTCGCTCTGTCTTTCTGCACTATTCCCTTGCCGCGGGGTGGTCACCAGAGACCAGACTGGTGCTGATTTATTCTCCCTCTTTCCTGTCCTCTGCCTGACTGCCTCTGCAATGGAGAAATTTCCTTTCTCTCCCTCTCTCCATCCACAGCAGCAGCAGCAGTGGTACTAAAGCAGGGAAAGCAGGGGAATGAGAATCGGAGGGCTAACATTAGAACGTCTACCTCCCTAATACACTGTCCTACTCTGTCTACTCCCACTTTCCCACCCCGCTGGTGGCCTCTCGCTATGTCTTCCTCAAAGGCCGTCTGTAGGTGGATATGTGAACACATCTCCACGTCTACGTAATACTATTGACACTACACCATCATCGGTTTTTCTTTGATGAAATTGTGGCATACAATAATGTTTCACTCATTTTATACCAACATATTTAACACAATTACGCTGGTAATTAAAAGGCCATAACTCACGATACCCACACGCCAGCTGTTATGCAACTATTTTTCTAAGAGATGAACATTTCTTGCCAACACGCAATGCTTATTATTTTAAACGAGAAGAGAAAAAGGGCTAATTGTAGAACATAATCAGCTGTCAAACCTACAAATAAAATCTTCTTTCATCTATTCGCTCATTTGAAGGATATAATGTTTGATTTGTGAAAGAATATTTTCCACTATTGAATTAATTATTGAATTAACACATTCACAAGTAGCTTTACAGCAGTTTCTAGGCGCTGGTGTTGATATAGGGTTAGATATTGTCCTGTGGAGCTGGAGATCAAACACTCCCAGGTGGTTCAAATAAAAGTTTTTAACAACTCAGGGAAAAGAAGACACAAGGGATGTTACTCTTAGAAGTGGCACTAAGTACTCTTATTTCTTTATTAGCAGTTAGCTACGCATATTGCTCAAATTCATCTCCAAACTCAAATAGGTTTGGTGATCTTATTAAGGCTAACTCGATAGTTAATTGTTTATTTGCCGTGTCTGCTACACATTACAATGTCTGTCGGAAAGAAAAAAAACAAAAAAAACGGTCTGGCAGAAACTGAGACCCAACAAATCCTAAATAACTGGAGAAAAGGAGTGCTTGCTTCCAAATATTCTCATATTACACATTACATAAACAGAAATGTAACTGACAAATCTCCAGTATGTATTGCAATTTATTGAATTATTGCTGGAACAATTTATTGTATATATGTGTATTATCTTGCCAGAACAGAGACCTATGCTCAAATCTGTGCTCACCTACTGGAAACCTAACACTGCACAGAGGATTTGTTGAGAGATGATTCCAACTCTGCAACTCCCCTAAACTGACTCAAGCTCCGTACTCAACGTGAAGACATGAGATTCATTTACTCTGGAAAAGAAAGCAAATATCTGCAGTTTCCCCAAAATGTTGAACTATTTTAACACGCTTAATTTCTCACATAATAAAGTCACATTCAAGTTAATGATTTTCCTGCATTCATAAACAATTTTCCATATAGCTTAAATCCATGGCAGTGAATTTGGGCCGTAAACACAGAGGCAGGGTGGAGTATACGGTGTAGTATGAGAGTATATGTTGGGTCCTCGAGTTTTCGGGCGATTGATCTACACAAGATTATAATACTTCAATGCCTCCTTTAAAGCCAGAGGATCTCGAGACATACCGAGACTTATTCAGTAAGAGAAGCACAGAGCAGCACCTGATGATGCTTCAGCCACTCCTCAGGGCAATGTGCTCGAGCAGCATGGTGACACTCGTTACACCAGCCAGTGTTGGGCTAATTGCCAGTGGGATGAAATGATCCTCCAGATGCTGACAGGTGAGGGGGTGCTCAACCATGACCGGTAAAAGATTTCTCAAGTGGCCAGTATGTGTTAAGAACTGAAATGGGGCTTCCATTCAGATATGCAAACACACACATATATATATATATATATATGTATAAATATAAATTCCTGCATGGATACACACAAACATGTACACACACGCTCCCACTTGTGCACATACATCCATGTACATTTCAATATGCATGATGTAATATAAAAGGAGCCGTCCCCACAGTACAAAGCTCATGTTGGATGATCAAGCCTAGAAACCAATGATTTGCCCCTCAAGGGTTGGATTATGCCCTTAATGCCAAACACACACACACACACACCTTCCTGCCCACATCTCTGCTCTGTTGGCCGCCTTCCTCGGACACTCCTCACTTGTAAGACACTGGCACACACATTATTGATTTTCATTTAGATAACTTAATGTTCACAGACAATTCACAGCCCCTCCATCACGGACGCCACAGCCCCAGCTTAGATGTACGAGCTCGCCTCACTGTAATCTGCCACCATATCTCTTCCTCTCATGTTCTTTTCCTCTTTCTGTTTTTTTTTTTTTTTCAGATTCATTTTTCCTAAACTTAACCAATTCCGAATAAGCGGGATATAAATGGAGAGCGGGCGCTGCATCGATCAATCAGGCTTCACACAAACACACACACATGCGCGCACAAGCAGCGCGAATATATTTCCCCACCAGCAGCTTTCCTTTTCTGCCTCCAACATCCCATTACCTCCGGGTAGTTGGCCAGTCAAACGGGAATAAAAATTGCACCCCAAACATCATACGTTAGGCCTGATTTGTCGAGCGAGAAGCCTGACAATTCCCAGAGACTTACACGACCCACGCCGGTGCTGGAAATCAGGCCCGTTATGGTGGCCGCACGTCTATAAAAGATTGTTCATTTTGTGTAAAAACAGCTACCTGGGCAGGGACAGAGAGAGTGATGCAGAAAGCGTTGTAAATACACAGGGAGATATATGGGCCTGGCTGATCTAGACTGGGACTGTACGGCTGCGGGCGCGGATCCAAGGAAACGTTCTCAGTGACGGGTCTTTATGGTGTATGGGTGGGTGGGGGGGGGTTATTCTTGTTAAATGAAACTGCAACTTGCCACGAGCAAACGTTATTTCAGTAAACAAGTAAAAGCAGTCAGAACTATAGTGAGACGAAATACATCTTAATCTGCAAACACGGCTGAAACGAAAGCCGAGGGAGTGTCGTGCTTTTGAATGAATTCTTAGAAAGGGGAATATTTTTCACACCCTCACCAGTTTTGGGAGCCTGATGCTCATTTCTAAAGTAGGTTTAATCACAATATCTGCAACTATTGCCACTATTATTGAGTCATTGCCATCACTGTGGCATATGTCAACCAGCCTAAAGACCTTTTACATGAGGTGCTAGTGCAAAGTTTAGGGCGATTCATTTGCAGATTATTTGAAAATTGAATGCAACAATACAAATCCAAGATGATTTAATTTGCTTTAATCCCTTCCTCTGGTCAACTCTGTCCCGTTTCCCCTATGATTTAGGTTCAGCCAATTACAACAAGTGATGTTACACATGGTAACATATTGTAACAAGAATGAAAACATGCATTTATAGGAGTCTACGACAATGCACATGTGCTGGCTCTGGTGCACATAAGGTTTATAGATGATGTCAGGAAGGAAGTATTTGTGTTTCAAACCTGAACAGCCTCAGTGTCTGAATTGTACGACTACACTGCATTAACCAAACAGGCCAAGGATAGTGTTAACAGTTAGCCTGGGGTCCCGTTCACAAAGCAGGTTTATTGAAAACTCAGAGTCTGTTAACCCTGGAATCACGGAAACTCAGAGTTTTCCGTTTCACAAAGGAGGGTCAGTCAAACCCGAGAGAGAGGGTTAACTCTAACCTGTTTCACAAAGTGAGGTAACTTAACCTCAAGCTCAGTTGCCATAGTAACAGACTCCGTGAATCTAACCTGGTTGGGACCAGGTTTTCCTGAAGAAACCCTGAGTTTCTCTCTGTCTCCGCCCACTTTCAGAGCCACATACTTAATTTGATTTCCTCATTCCTGCGCTGTCAGGACGTCCTCTAGTTCCAGAAGGAAACGTTTGGTGTCAACTGTTTGAACATGGCGTGTCCTTTTGATCACAATCCTGTGGACGAAGGTGCAGCAATCCTGCGCAGGGAATTACATATCTGTCGGCAGAGAGTACTCAGACCACGCATAGATATTTCAGCCCTCCCGGACAATTTTCTTTTTGAGCGGTACCGTTTTACTTCAGTCTATAATTTACATACACAACCTCATCCGTCCGCACATTTCAAACATCACGAGTCGCAGTCATGCGCTCACATCGCAGCAGATTTTGTGTGTGGCGCTGCGTTTTTTGGCCAATGGCAGTTTTTTGTATAACATCGGAGATGCTGAGCACTTGAGTAAGGCAACTGTATGCAGGGCCATCAGAAGAGTCTGCCTCGCCCTGAAGGATGTAGAGATCTGTTGAATTCCTTTAATATCAGGCTGTATTATGACATTGTGCTGCCACCTCAGACTTGAATTAGTAAGTTTTATTTGTTTTAGGATTTCCCAATGTGATTGGCTGCATAGATGGTACACACATTCCCATCAGGCTCCCTCACATAATGAGGCTGATTATGTGAATAGGAAGTCCATTCACAGCATTAATGTGCAGGTACATGTAGACTAAGAAGTTTCACTGTGTTAAGCACTTCCTCATAATTTAACTAATATCTGTCATTCTCTGCACTGTCAAGATCATATGTGATGCTGCACACATAATCTCCAATGTGGAGGCCAAGTGGCCTGGGTCTGTTCATGACTTAAGGATATACCGCGAGTCAAACCTGAGTGCCAGGCTGCAGCGGTGAGAAACCTGAAGATTTGCAGTAAAATTCTCTTGTCTCCCCCCTTTACAACACCCCATGCATCATCTCTACATTACAGGAGAGTTTGACAGCCTCCTGCTGGGTGACAGGGGTTACCCCTGCCAACCAAGGCTGCTGACCCCTTACCCGGACCCTGAGCCAGGCCCCCAACAAAACTTTAACCGTGCTCACAGCAGGACGAGAGCCCGGGTGGAGATGACATAGGCCTGCTGAAAGCCCGTTTCCAGTGCCTACGTCACCTCAGGGTGACCCCTGAGAGGGCCTGCAATGTTATTGTGGCAGGTGATATTCTTCAAAATATTGCCACTATTGGAGTAGAACAACACCCCGCCCTACAGATTGATGACCCCGATGAAGACCCCGTCCACCTGCCAGCTATGCAGGATGGCCGCGCGGTCAGAGACACGATTTGTACTAATCACTTTTGAGTTTAAAGCACCACCACAAATAAAAACATGAGGCACATTTCAGTTGGTCTTCTTTATTTCCTACAAATACAAAAGCTAGTTAAGTTAATGTTCCAATAGTTAACATTGACATAATTGACATGTGACCATGCACCCACCTTTAATTCATGTTCCAGTATTTGGATTTCCAAATCTGCTTTTTTAATCTGGCGGTCGAGGAATAGCATTTCTTTGTCTGTCTTCTGGATTTTATTTAGGAGGTGAATTTTATAAATGTCTTTTACTGGTAACTGGGAATACATTAAGAGGACATAAAATTAACCTGTTGCACATGAATTCCACACAATAAATCTCTGGAGTTTCATGAACAGCTGTCTCACTGTGTCAATCTCTTCAGTTGAGGTCAGGGGAGTCTCCTGCTGCTGCCCAGCCACACTCTGAGCAAAGGATGAGAATGTGTTAATACTTCAGTGTCACTCTGTACTCCACAACAGTGGTCAGAAGTGTCAATGGGAAAAGAAATCTTAGTAACATAAAGACTCTACCTCAATAGGCCTTCCAGGTTCCTCCTCTGTGAAGGCAGCAGACATCGTTTCCTCCTCATTGTCTTCGTCCTGGATGAGTGATATTTTTTACTATACTTAAACTACCATTCAGCAAAATCTTCGGAGTGTTGCCTACTTACAGTTGCAGGGTCTGCTGTGGCGTGAGGGGGCTCCACTAGGCAGATGGCACCATCAGAATCTGTTGGGATAAAATGAAAGACATGACAGGGAAAGAAATATTTGTGTGAATAGGCACCCAAAAGAGGAGTATATAGGCAGAGAAATATTACATTTTATGTAGGCACTTGTGTCTTGAGGTGGGAGCTCAGAGGATGAGCTCCCACCAGGGATTCCCTCTGCCACTGGCCTTCCCACATTCTGGCTCAGAGCCAGCTCCTCTGCCTCCGTTAGAGGTGGGGCTGCTGGGCCACCACCTGTTTTTCGGGCATCTGCCCTCTTTCTGTTGGCTGAGTAAAAATCTGGGTTAGTTTATTAGACTTTATTGTTTAATACAATATAAAGAAGACATTTTTGAGTGTTAAAGGGCATTATGGAAGGGATCAAAGAAGTTCAGAGTCAAGTCATGCAGATGTCTGACCTGCATTGACCCGAGCAGCAATGCTCTCCCATGCCCTCTCCCTCTCTTTAGCAGCCGCTGCAGTGTTGCACTTCTTTCTAAAGACATGCTCATATTCTCCATATGTAGTCATTAATATTTCTAATTCTATTGGTGTGAAAAATGCTGCCCTCTTTCTGTCAGTTTCCATGTTCAATCATCGAATCTGGGCTCCATTGATGCTGGCTTTATATGTCTGTGGAGCTCCAGGTTAAACTACTCTGAGTTGATTAAACTAACTCAAATCAGCTGTTGTGAAACCGAAAACTCAGAGTTTCCTATCTCAGAGTTCAGGATTTGACTCAGAGTTTGTTGAACCTGCTTTGTGAAACAGACCCCTGCTAAACATCCACATGCTAGCATTACCATTATGAGCATTTCAACTCTGTCTCCTCAAAATGACATTCATATGATTTGCTAGTCATGCTGGCTGAATCGTGTTTCATATCAACATAATGAGAACATTTTAATTAATATATTTATCAAGTTTCAAAAAATGTTGCTACTGAATGTGCGAGTGAGTTTTAAACCGAAATGTCTGATCTTGCAGTACAAGTCCACTAGTAGAAACAGCAATATCAAACATCTTATGGTTATGTTTAGACTCATATTTGGGAATGCAGTTTAGTCGTCTATGAATGTCAGTTCTAGGAGCACTTAAATCAAGTAAAGCCTTACAGCTGCTTTCATGGCTGGAGCCTCTTTGGACATTTTCAGACCTGCGAACTTGTCCAGTTGAATCAGATTCTGTTCATTTTCCCTCCATTTCATTTTGTTCGTAATGCGGGCAGGTCTGGACACATTAATTGTACTTGGAAGCAAACCAAAACAACATGGACCGTGACTTTAACCCCTACTAAGAGGGGTCCCAAATCAACTTTGGAGTGGATTGTTTGCGGTGGAAACATAATCCAGTCTCGACTGGACAGAACCACCAGGTGTATTCTGCAAGTGTGAGATAAACAGCTCTTGTAGCCAGGTGCGCTTTGCATACTGGGATGTCAGTGAGTGAATTTAATAGAATTAACTGAGGCCTGACAATTGACTTGTATAAATATGAACAATGCATGCTAAAGTGAAGCCTTTCTGGTAGTTACCCACGTCAAATAATTTATTAAAAAAAAAAAAAAATCTGAAAAATGATAAATCACCATAGCAACTACAGGAAATGACAACTATGGGGAAAAAATATTTGATGTTTGCCTCACGTCCCATCCGCTAACATGGAGGAGGTGGGACTTATGACCTATAGTACAGCCGGCCACCAGGGGGCATTCCAGATATTTTGGCTTCACTTTTGGGGAGCTGCATCATATTTAATAACTCATCCACTGATTTGGACCAGAGTAAACAAACTATATATTTGAAAACACCCTTAATCTTGTTGGAATAGACAGGAATTATAGATATAAATTATTTTTAACACTGAATTTTTCTACATTTCCATTAATACTCATGCCATAAAACACCCTTATGTTCCAAACTTCTTTGTCAATACCATCTTGTCCACATATTTTCCCACAGTTAAAACTTATTTAATTGTTAAACACAGTCGTGTAATGAGGGACTACTACATAGATTTTGAGTTCCTCTAATTCTGGTTTCACATTTAAAAACCCTGCCTTCACAGATCTCAGTAAATACATTGATGAATACAAAACCTAAAGAAATGACGTAATCGAACTGACCTCTACATCCATAAACCTTAGAGAACTTGCAGCATAGTAACTAGCCAAGTCGATTCATTTACACCAGAAGCCTACAGCAGCGCACTATATCAGCATGCATATGAATTTATTACTGCGCACAGTATATCTGCTCCACTGCATCTAACAGAGTGTGGCCTGGTATCCTGTTAGTTCACTTTCTTAACTCTGTAAAGTCCCCTACCCCTCCCAAACACCGCCTCCCCTCAGCCTTTTTTCAGCCTGTCTCTTTCATCTTTCTCCCAGCTGTCCCCTGAGGTGAAGGACGCTTGCAGATGAAAGAATGAAAGAAGACGAGTCATGCTGAGGACAGCTCCTGCTGCGCTCAGGCCACCACACCACACACTGGCTGCCTGGCCACTACTTAGTAAGTTAGCACTGTCTCCACACACACACACACACACACACACACACACACATCCTGTCACCTTATGTTCTATCACCCCTCATTGCCACAGTCTACAGGGGACGTTAAATGAGTCAAAGTGGCAGCGGAGGAAGACGGGGGTTGACAGAGAAGAACATCAAGGAAGTTGATGCACCGACTGAGACCAAGCGACATCGTGAGCACGGGAAGTAGATGTGAGCCTGACACGACAAACCCTGGCACTTTGACATGTTCTAAAAGGTTTAGACTGGACACATCAAAACAGAGGAAAATGAGAAGGCAGAGAAGCGAGATAGAGATGACAGGAATGGAGGAGTCCCTTCACGTGGCAGTTTTTGACAGACAAGCGAGCTAAATGAACCCTGTTAGTGTTAACTCCGTAACTCCACCCCCATGCTGGGATCTGTCCCTACCATTGGAGGACAGGTGTGATGAGTGATTTGATTCAAGGAGAAACTAATTGCAAGAGGAGAGAAGATTTACGGATTATAAAGTCGCACCACATTAGGATTAGGGGCGACTAGTTTGACCAGACAATGCAGAGGGTTTCTTTCATTGGTCTTTCTGAAAAGCATAAACTGTATACACTGTATCTAAATAGACTGAACAGCTGGACATTTTGAGCACATTTTTGTGAAACCAGATAAAATAATACATATTGTTAGCTTCATTTCAACTGTATAAGATCCTACTTCCAGTTTTGGCTCGTGTGCCATAGCTTCTGCCCACAAAAAGCCTCTTTACTTAACATAATATGTTCTGTTATATTATTGGTCAGTCACAAGCCTCCGGACTGCTACAGCTTGTGTAGTATTCAGTCACACTGCAAGCAAGAAATGGTTGTTGCTACATCAGTGTCAGGACTGTGGATGGCAACTTCCTGGAATTGTAGTGATATTTCAACAAAGTAGCCAACTTCCTGATTAATCAGCAAAAGACAGGTTAAGTTGTCAATGCACTTGGTCTTGACATACTTAAAAAAATATATAAATAAATAAATAAATAAATAACAACCAGAAAAACCTGTGCAGATTGTCCAAACTAAACAGTTAACACAATAGTAAATTACATAGAACAGATTGTAGTCTCCCTATGGGTGATCCTGGGGCCATTTTATTATTTATAATAATTATTCAATAAAGTTCCCTGAGTGTCTTTAACCTGTGATGTGATCCACATCTGAACCTAATACGCGAGTGTTTTCTGGGACATACCAATAGATACCACAAGGTTACAGGATTAGGACTTGGAGAATGTTTTTAATTACCGTACACTATGTCGTTAATGTTATATATATATATATATATATATATATATATATATATACACACACTCATGTAGTAGCTATATTACCAAATGTGAGCTAAACTGGTTAACTCAGCATCACTTGCTGTGTGAGGAAAGTGCAGGCGCTTGCTTGCCAGTGTTGTTGGGAGGTTAGTTTATACTTGACACTTAATTTTTAATTCATCACGCCCTCCAGGACTTTCCCGCTATAAACAACTTCATTTTTTTTTTTTTTGATAATTGACTTCTATATTTGAACAAAGAAGTTCCTCTGACAAAATTCAGAACCTTAATTAAACTACTAAATTACAAAACAAAATGCATGGATCAAATATTTAATCAAAAGTGGGAGTGACATGGGAATAAAATGACATTGACAAAAACCCGCTACAGCGTTTCCCACTACTCAGGCTTTGTATGCTTTTCTAAAATGGCCTCGCCCCGTGACATGTCGCAAACACAGTGTGGTGTCAGGTACAGGGGTGCTGAAGACAATCTCACCTCTAATGTTCAATCTCAAGGAATAGGGACCTGAATTTGCTTTTAGCACCAATGTAATACAGTCTAAACAATGTGTTTGTGTGTAGAATACACACACACGAGTACACATTTCCTCCTTCACACACTGCCTTCATATACATACTCTGATGGGCTTTCACACCCTGGTAGAGTCCCTGGTGTTAACATGCTTTAGCTGACGGTGTGTACTGACGTGTGTGTGTGTGTGTGTGTGTGTGTGTGTGTGTGTGTGTGTGTGTGAGAGAGAAAGACAGATGGAGAGTGAGAGAGACGGCATGTTGTGGACTTGCTGGGATGGAACTCCCTGTAGAAAATGCTACTGCTTGTGGAAAGGTGGCAACGAGAAGGGAAAGGTTGCCTCAGCTGATTATTGTTCCCGATCGTTTTCTGTTGTATATGTATGCTTAGGCTAATTGCAGGCCACCTGCTTTGAGTTTATGGACATGGATGTTAAGCCACTGCCTCATATCTATTAATATTTTTCTCCACAAGGAGGTCAAAAGACAGGATCAACTCGACCGCAGCTTCTCAGGAGCTGGAAGATATTATATTTACTTGCTTAAAGGCGGTTCAGCCAATGTCACAGCTGTCTTCCGACACTTTGATCCTTGGCTTGAGTACTAATACAGTATCGTAGCGTAAACGAATCTGGTACAGTCCTACATTTCAGATTTTACATAAAGCTGCTACTAATCAATTTTTCCATGTTAAAAACGAATCGAACTGTGTTTAATGTTAAATGCTCACAGTGAGTAACCCACAGAATTATCACCCAACATTCCCTCAGCTCTACTGGGTTTTCCAAGCTTTATTGTGGTGATGTTGCAACACAACCACAACTTCATGACAACGGAAGATAAAAGCAGAGGAAACATTGGTCCTGCATTGGGTTAGTAGTACACTGCCACTGCAAACAAATTCCAATGCATCTTGTTTCTTGCATTCAATGTCTGCTGGATATGTAAATAAACAGTTTAACATGTTAACTTTCTATGGTGATACTGTTCCATGGTATATATATAAATAACTGCTCTCATGTGTCAAAAAATACATAATACACACACACACACACACACACACACAGAATCCGAATCTGCAAAGTAACCTGTAACTATACAGTCGCTGTCAAATTAATGTAGTGCAGAAAAATACAACATGTCTGTCTGAAATTAATACAATAATTATAATAAATCAGCATAAAACAGAAATGTGTGCTGAAGTATAATTGAGTTAATGTACTATGCTCTCAGCTTTTATTGGAAAGAGGGCTGATTTGCACAAAACAGTGATTCAATACACAACTTAACTTAGCTCATTCAGCGCCTAGATTAACATTGGGCCAATCTAAATGATCTCTGTTGTGAACACGGTTTTGTTCTGTTGCACAACTACATCGAGCTTTTGGAATTAAAAACATTTCCCACTGAACTGTTGGTTTTTTTTTTTTCTCTCTCTTGGAACCATTATTTTTAAATAGCTCACAAAGAACTCCAGTTGTTTGCACACTAAGTTGGGATAATATATTTCTCGCTCTCAGAGCAGAGGACTACTGACACACACACACACACACACACACACACACAGGACTGGGAAGGGAGGGGAGCAAGCTAGCTGAGATTTAGCATTCCCAGCACGGCACAATTAAGACTGAGTGCTAACAGACACTCCCAGTTTAACCACATTACTCTTAAAAAATGTTACACAAACCAGAGACATCTCTGACAGCGCAACATTATCCCCCCAGTTACAATTAATTACCCACACGTCCTCCCCATGCATCCCATTTACATATCTTAACAAAGGCAGGGGATCTGCCAGGAGGGGAAATACAGGTTAGTTAGACATGCCAGGGAGCATGCCGATGTGTCTGTACGCTTGTGTGCGCTTACGTGTGTGTGTGTGTGTGTGTGTGTGTGTGTTAGACTCATGCTGAGATCTGACTGATAAAAAAAACAACAAATGAATGCAGATCAGCAGCTGATACCTGGCTAAGAAAGATTGCTAAATGTGTTCCAATCAAAACTTCAAATTCCTTTGCACCATTCATGTAGATATCATATATACACCTGACACCGTTTTTTTTTGCTGTTCTATCTTATTTTGCATCATTCTTGTATACGCACGCACGTGTGGAGATATTTTGACTTCGTCTTTGCGTGTGTCGCTGTGTTTTCCTCTTTCTTCTCCATTATTTTTACTTCTTGTTCCCTTATGTCTCTCATTTATAATGGGGAGAGGGAGGCTGGAGATAAAAGAGGCGAGCAGGGAGACAGAGTGAGCGGTCACACTCTGTGATGCTATCTGCTACCCACAACGCATTGCAAGTGGACGCCTGACATGTTCTATACATCTTTCCACTCTGGCGCTCATTAAACAAATGCCCGTTGATATATAGCTCTCAAGAAATGAATTTTTACCTCTGTTGGCTGGGGACCTGCTCTCTCTCAGTCCTTGCCTCCTCTGTGATCTCTTGGGCCCCTGAAAAAACACACACATACACAAGAACACTCAAACTGTGCATGCACAAAGACACATAAAACCCACAAAAAGGAGATAACAAATGTGGCCATGAACACACTCACCATGTACACACTTGTTATGTTCTCCTATAGGGCAGCTGGGGCTGTATTTGCAGATATCACCTGAGTATGACCAGTTACTTATAGGAGGGCTGGCTGCATGCACTGTGAAATATAAAATAAAAAATATATGATTACCCTGATATATATAATGACACACACTACAACCTATTTGCTAAAGCCAAATCCTTCCCCATTGGAAGTCTGAATGCACTGCGTCCCTATGATGTTGATAAGGAGCAGATAGATTTGAAACGGATTCATTTATTATTCTTGTTATCTCCTGTACTTTTATTCCTGCTATAGATGTGTTTGAGGATAAACCGAGTGAAACTCAGTTTTCCTACCTTTTTATATGCAGGAGTGGAGTTTACAAGCCTTTTTAGGCTGGCATAAATCATCGTGACCTGAATCTATGGCATATACTCCAGTAAGCAGAGCTAGTTCTATCAAGATAAGCTCTTTTTGGGGAAACAAAGTATAATTTAATGTTTTGTGAAAGCTAATATTTGGTGGTAACCTATTCCTGAAAAACCTCTACTTTTTTTTCCTAGCATAGCATTGCCTACAATTTACTCACGTACGTTAACCCATAGATGCATAGGTCAAAAATGACCTACATTACAGTCAACTGTTTTTGTTAATACTGTAAATATGTCCTTCAACTCCCTAATTTTGCACAACATAGTGTTTTTAATAACACACAAATCATGCCATTAATGTTCATTTTTAGTCTGTGATGACACTTTAAAAGAAAAGAGTAAGAAACATTTACATTTCAGATAACCTGTTTCTGACAGATCATTGACATTTACACAAATAGTCACTCTTACTTGGGCAGAACTGACATTTTTCTCACTTGACCCCTGTTTACTTCTCTCTTGCTATTGTTCCCATTTCTTCAATGAACTAGGTTCAGTATTGAGAGGCAGCCTCCAACACTGATAATTTAGTGATTATCTGACCAATTGTCAACTGAGATAAACAGTTAATTCAAACCTATCAATAAACAATAAAAAAAATGGTATATTAAAAAGAGTATTATGCATACATACAAAATATATACTTGCCTACTAAGCTGATTAGCCAAGCTACATGCTACTTAGGTATATCAATACATCCACAGAACTACTGTACAGTAATGTTAGTTAGCCCGTATGACATTTCAACTGGTCAAAGCAGTGACGGCTGCATTCCATTTAGGTCAATCAGCCACTTCTTTGAAAAGTCAAAAAGTCAACATGTAAACAGCATGTAAATCAGCTATCAATTAAGTGTTAAATTAAAAAATACATAAACATATGTAGATAATACTTGTATGTATCAAATGTAAAATAATCTTAATGTGTAAAATTATTTAGATGCTAACAGCAGCTGCAAATATACTCTACACCTGACAGAGCATGAAAGCTATGAGCTTCCATAGGAACAGTTCACATAGGACTCACTCATTTAAAGCTGATACCAAAAACGTCATGAAACCAAGCGGGTAAGACCACGCTATCTTTCTCCTTTACAGTGTTTCTTTCTATACATTTCATTTGTTTGTTTAGCCAGTACATGAAGCATTGTGTTCACATCTTATCCTGTGTTTTGTTTGTGTTTAGCATTGTGTTACATTTATATCTGTGGTTTATGGTTTAATCAAGACAGACAAGTTTTTAACTTTACTTATTCTTTAGTAGTTTAAGTCCTGAGTTTCTTGAGTTATATATTAGCTTGAGCTTCTTACCATACTCCTCATGTTTTTCAGGAGACAAATGGAGAGTCACCTAAACACTTCCTGTTTTTAAAACTCTTGGGTTAAACCATCTACGGGGGTGTACAGAAATTTTTCTTACTTAGTAAAAATATTAGTTTAGTAGCTTTATGATTTGTACTTATTTTGGCTTGTGACAAGTATTACGCTACAGATGAGTTTTGTATAAACAATGTTGACTGATAGAAGTTGCATTGTCATATGCCAGTAGTTTATGTACAAGTGAAAGTACACCCCTGTAAGAAATGTGGTTCCACCTAACAGTTTGGGAGGGTCCATTTAAAAGGAAGCGAAGTTGGTTAAGGAGAACAGAAATTAGAAGAGATATTCATGAGTTATCCAGAGATAAACTATTAAGTCTGATTTGCTTGTGTTAGTGTTTTGTTGGAAATAAAAGAATATATGTGAAATATGACATATATGGAATATGAAAAAAAAAGAGCCAGGTCATATTTGACCCACTAACCTAAAGGTTAAAGATGACAGCTTCATAGCCTAAACCACTTTTACAAAGCTCATTCATCGCAAATCCACTTTGAAGAATCTCCGTGGCAGCAGTCGTCAAGTGATGTTGTTGTGGCAATTCCCTGTTAACAGCAACAATAAGAGATGAGTTTTGTATTCACACTCCTCTCATTTGTCAGAAGGGGGATCATTACTCTCTGGCTTCTGTATGGAGAGGGTTTAATTAAAGTACTAATGTCATTTTCATCCAATCAATGAGTATTCTAATAGGAATGTGTGGATAGGCTGAGAAATGGAGGCCAGGGCTTGATCTGCCATTTCCACAGTTACTGGTGACAGAAAAAGGGTACAAAGGTTGATAAAGTTCACTTTGAGGAAGTGAACGGAGAGGAATATCTATTTTGGTGCCATGTAGCCTAATTATGTTTTAATCAGTATAGGAAAGTATGGTTTGCAGTGGTGAGGGAAAATACATTTGCTCCGATGGCTTACGAAGATGACCACTGAGAACATTTCATGTCAAGTTTATTTTTTTAGTTATTCACAGATTTAAGAAATACGGTTACGTGCTCCGAAATGAACAATGTAGGTGTTGAAAGCAGTTGCGCACTCAGTTTCTGCAGCTTGTGTGCTTTATAAACTCAAAGTTTCATAAAGTCCTATTAAACAATGCATTTTTATAAAAGCTTACTGACATCATCCAGGAGGAAGATGGCAAACATATATTTAGTTCCTTTTCCAGTGAATGGACACAATGTGTTTGTATAATGTATGTGTGTTTTAGCGAATACGAACACCAGCTAACATTACAGTAGACAGCCAGTAGAATATAGAATATAGAATCAGGTCTAATTTACAATGGACAATTGAGTCTGAAAATAGCACAGTCCTTTGTGCACGGCACTGTGATGATACCGGAAATATCTTATTATATATCTTAAATAACTGATGGGCAACTACTGTGACAGAATCACATAGAATATCACATATATATATCTAGGTTATTCAAGATTATTGTCTCATCTTTACTGCTGTCCAGCAATCTGGTCAAGTGCAGCGATAAAGTTAGAACAAGTTAGAGCAGCACATCTTGCACTCAGGTGTTCAATAGACAGACAGTACAGAAAGCTGATCTTGCCCGGCTGAAAGTAGAAGACAGATTAATATGCAGTCTTTTAATTTATTCAGGAACATATGTGTGTTTTATATCAACCTCACTGACTGTACTCGATAATAACATTTTCTCCGAACAGACCATGAAACAAGACATGTTTAGATGGGATCATGTCACAGTTCCTCAACCTAGAACCAACACAATGAAAGAAAAAAACAAAACGTTCTCATTGGAATAGTTTGCCATTCTTTATTACTCAAACAACAAGTAAAGAAAGTTTTAAAAGACAACTTCCGTTTAGGAAGAATGGCATAAATTTGGTGATATTTCTAATTTCCCCCCAAAAATTGGTTAATCAAAATGTTAATCCAGAGTTGCCTTCTCATCATGACATACTCGCATGGAAATCAGATAATTAACATGTATATCCAGGAGAGAAAAAAAAAGTTAAAGAGTGTTCAGATGATCATTGTGGGTATGGAGAGGAATCCATTCTTCCCTTTGCTCCATGCTGGATAGCTGAGAGTTAGTGGGCATGCCTGGCCTTGTTTGCCCTTGCATGCATTTGCTCAGTGACTGGCCGCTCTCATTAAAGCTTGCTAATGCACTTGTAAAACAGTCAGCAGAAACGATAGATCACTGCGTGTGGCAAGGTGTGTGTGTGTGTGTGTGTGTGTATGTGTGGACGAGGGAGGTGTGTATGGGAAGAAAAAAAAAAGAGAAGGGGGGCTTTTCTGGTAGAGAGAGAGCAAAAGTATGAGGGGAGACAGAAGGATGGGGTGAGAGAGAGACAGGCTGAAGAAAGAAAGAGGGCACATGAAACAGAGGGAGAGGGAGAGAGAGGTGGTATTGGGTGGAGGTGGATGCTGGTCAGTGGAGATGTCGGTGGCCCATTAATCTTGGCCTCTTCCTGCCTAGTTATTGTGTATTTCTTTTGGCCAGAGATTGATTGTAGCAGGGGAAGATGAATTTGCCCGTGGACCTTCTTTTCTCTCTCCCACCCTTTTTTTTTTTTTTTTTCTAACTCCTGATGCTCGGCCAAGGTGATAATGCTCTCCGTCTCTCTCTCCCTTCTGGTTCACTCACTCTTTGTACTACACACACACCCCCCCCCCCCCCCCCCCCCACCCAATCCCCTCACCCCACCCTCCCATGTGTTTTTTTTTTTTCTTTCTTTCATTTATTTTAGATTACAATCATCATCTATTGCAGGTTGCAGAAAATGTGTTTGTATGGCAGAAAGAAATGGAGATCAAGGGTCTGGATGTCACTGCCTGGAGGCTGGAGCACGGGGATGGACACTGACCCAGCTGGACCAAAATGTGGAGGCAGGGGCAACACACACACACACACACACACACACAGACACACACAAACACACACACACACACAGAGACACACACAAACACACACGCTACAGTTTCCTGTGTCCCTGTCTATCATAAGTTATCATACATTCACAGACACACTTAGTTATACTCTACTTCTTTCACTTACATGTCCCACACATATCACTGTACAAACACTAATACTAATAATTTCACATATTTCCATTGTCACTCAAACACACCATAATTCACCCACCATAGGCTTTTTCACCCCCACACCCCCATACTATGGAGTACTGTGTTCTATGTGTATTTGAGTGTAAGTATGGCATTAATGTGGCTGTTTATGGTCCAGACAGCATCTCATACCTCTGTGCTCCCATGCATGTGTTAGTGATAGTGCAGTGCTGTACTAGTGCCAGATCTGCAGCAGTGTATTCCCTCGTCTGAATCCTACTTAACCCTGTGACTTTAGCACGGACAGACATATGCTCCAGACCTGCAGGGAGTTCCCCCTGGCACACACACACACACACACACACACACACTCACAGAGAGAGAGATCATAAAGATTAGCCTTCCCTGAACCACCTTCATATTCCAATCTTGGTGTAATTGTATAATCAATGGCTTTGTGCGGAACGGAAGTAGGAAGTAGAAGTGCAATGCTCTATAAATAGTATGGACTGTGTAAAATGTGAAGAATACCAAGAGCCACAAAATATATATAAACAGGATTGAAATTAAAAGGGTTACGGTTAGCGGTAGAATAATATATGTTTCTTTATATTTCACATTGTGAAATATAAAGAAGCAGGCTTTTTTATAAAGCAGCTTACTGTTGTATGTCCAGTGTCCAGAAATACATGTAATTCACACGTGAATGCGACATATGAAAACAGTTGTACTTTTATATCTCTTACTTATGCCTGCCTAGCCCCTCCCAGCCACTTTCACCTGGCCGGTCACTGCCACATTATGACATTGCCTCCCTACTGCTTAGCTGTCACTTTCTATATAAAACGCCAACACCACAGGACACGTTTTAAATACCCCACGGCACATATACAGGTAGAGCTGTGCATAGTTTGCCAAACAGTCTCCACGACCTGCAGACAGGAAGTCTGAATTCCTGTTTGAGGTATGTGTAGCGGGTGGCATTGTGGGAGATGGGGTAGATCTCACCCGTAGAGCATTGTTATTTATTCTATCGCCCATGCTTCCTGTATTGATTTGTATCAAACGTGACCAAATTGAAACTTATTTTGTAGTATTGTTAATTTCTTTTACACTCGTGAGGTGAATCCCACTGTGCCTGGATCCTTTTTAAGTATTTTAATACCATCTCAAATGGGCTGCACTATTAGGGCTCTGGCTATTGAGTTTGCTGTGCACCTGCGTGCAGGTAAGTATTGCATGGCATGTGTTTGTTTGCTGTGCATGTGTGTGTGCATACTTGGATAACGGCTAGTTCTTCAACAGTCAGTCTGCTTTATGATTATACCCCTTTTTGGTACGTGTCTAAGGATAGTTAATACATGTTTTACCTACCTGTGGCCCAGAACCAGCATTTTAGGATCCCAGAATTGCTGACTTTATCAATTTAATATTCAGTGTTTAAACAACAAAGTTAAATATAGTTTGCACACTTGAACAGGCAGGCAGACAAAACGTAACTGGATTAGAACAAAGGATGCAACAAGACTGAACTTAAACACAGGACCGACTAATGAAACAACTAGGAACAGGTGGCAAGACATGAGGGCAGGCTGGAAGATGATTGGCTGAGGGAAAACACAGGGAGCAGGGCATAACCGAAGGAAACCAAAAGGGCAAAAAACACAAAGAGTCCACGACACTGAAACCTGCCAGTTTCAAACCAATGCGACCATATGAGATGGTGCACCGCTGCCGTAGCAACAACTCTCCGTGGTTCCTTTCTAACTGCCGGCTTGTTCAGGGTTCTTTTTGTCGCTGGATACTTTGACAGTGATGATGAGTTACTTGCTACAGTTGCAGTTCTAGCATTGATGAAATGGTGAAAACATGAAAAAACAAGAAGGTCAGGAATTAATATTAAACTGTTATTGGCAAAAATGCACATTTTAAAGCTTGTAGCATACAGACACAGTTGTTCCAAACATATTGATGAGGTGATCATCTCTTTCCTCCCTCCGAAATTCGACCAGCTGATAGTTAGTAACTGACTTGACCGGCTGATATTGCAAGTAGCTGATTGGCTGTTGAAACAGGTGAAAACCAATCATTTTACACCGATGCAACACATTCTGAAAACGGTTTCATCTCTTCACGAATCTTTGGTCCAAACTGGGTTTAACTAATCATCCCCGATGATGTCATAATCTGAAGATTTAAAATTACAAACTCTACGACAAACTGGGGAGGAGTGTGGAGTTACTTAGTCACATCGTGGGCGTTGGCTTCTGCTGCTTCGATTTTGAACATCTTGAGATTAGCCTTTCACAGGTCCACCAACTGTAGTGCAGCATTAGAAGGCTGGAGTGGATGTTTAATGGAGATTAATGGAAAAGGAATAATGATGGGAGAAAAATTAAAGGAAAAACCAACACAACATAAATCTTCGTATGATGTTGGGCCAGAACCGTTTCAATTCTCCTTGTCAGATTCTTCTCGGTCTTTCGAACTCTTCTGGAGAGATATGCATCATTATTCCAAAAGCTCTTCCTTTAAGTGGTGCCTAGCACATCACTCTCATATGGAGCATCGGTGTTTAGTCGGGTTGAGATCTGGTGAAGGCCATTATATATGAGTCACATTATAATCAAGCCAATCAAACCATTCAGTGACTGCTGTATAGAAGCATCTGCATTCGTTATGTTTCTCATTTATTCAGGTTGAAAGATCTTCTTCTTAATCTGTGAACTGGATTTCTATAAAACACTACATGCAGCTTTGTAAGTAACAGTATGAAGGTCTGCATGCAAATACCTTCTTTTCTCTTTCTTTATGCAATAAACACATCCATACTTCAACACACACTGACACACACCAACAAAACTTTGAAAGTCACATAAGCAGGGAGGTGGTGCACACACTTTTCACACCTCCCCTATTTTTCCTCTCCTGACATTATTTTGTGTGTATGTGTGTGTGTGTGTGTGTGTGTGTGTGTGTGTGTGCGGCGTTGACCTTTCTGCAACGTTGCCCCGTATTCACTGGTTGTCAGCACAGTCTCTGTCCCAGGCCATCCGTCTCTGCCACCAGTCAGTCCTCCAACCAATCCTCCACCGTCCCATTAACACACACACACACACACGCTCACACACGTGCACACACAAACACGCATATACATGCACATCCTTATATGTCTAGCACACGTGTTCATGCATACGCATGCTGGCACACTCCGTGCATACATGTCTGCTCACACAAACACACACTTCTAATGCAAACCCCCAAATACTCTCTCTCTTTCTCTCTCTCTCTCTCACACACACACACACACACACACACACACACACAAGCAATCCTCCATTGTCCCATTAGCCCGGGATGAGGTGCTCTGCTCTGCTTTGAGCTTCGGCTCAGCCTGGCTAGCCTGGGGGATCATTAAGGCCCTGCCGCACACACACACACACACACACACACACACACACATATGCACGTACCAAGGCTATGGTAACGGGCTGGAGGAGTCCAGGTGGCCTGTTGTTATTTATAACAAAGGAAACAACACAGCAGAACCGGCTGACATCAGGCCCGTACGGACCTGGGACGAGGGGGTGTGTGTGTATCTGAGCATTTCTACTTATTCTTCTATTTGTGTGTGTGTGTGTGTGTGTGTGAGTGAGAGAGAGATCACTGAAGGACAGCTCAAAGTATCTGTCCACCCTAACCCCCCCCCCCCCACACACACACCCTCAGACAGTGGTCTACCAGGACCACTGGACCAGATGTTGGCTCCAGAGCAACAACAAGATTGATTGGTTTAATTGCCGGCACTTTGCTCTCTGGCATCTGAATACCTAATGTCAACTTTTAAAGGATGTTTGCTCTCTCTCTCTCTCTCTCTCTCTCTCTCTCTCTGTCTCTCTCTCTTTCTGTCTCACTTGTTTTTTTCCCCCCGTGGCTGAAAAATATGTCACGTTTTTTGATCAGTGGGATGTGTGTAGGTGTGTATGTACAGTTCACCTTAACATCTGTTCAACATCTCATTTGAAGTCTTTAATAACTTACAGTTTGTGTTGTGTCCTGGCAGCTTCTTCATCGCTACTTTTTTTTAAAACTCTCCCTCCCTCTTTCTTTCTCCCTCTCAGTCTTGTCTCTCCGTCAAACCACTTGACATAAAATATTGCACCTACAGGCAGAGGTATGCTAAGTGTGTGCGGGGTTAACAGATGAAGGGACACATCACAGACATTCAATCCTGAACATCTACATCACAGGAATGTGTAAACTGTCTCAGACAGGGGAGACGCTGTATAAGTAGCAAGCTTGTTTATGTGATTTATTAAGAAATAATGCACTTGGACATGTAAGCCATAAAAAATTCTGCTATGGACACAGATGGGATAAATGCCCACATGTACGTCAGTTATTTTCAGTCTAGGAAATCATAAACAAATACTGTTTTTTTTTTTTTTGTCATTTCTTTATTTTCTTTTATTGTATTTTTCACATTTCACTACAAGGACCCTCCTGGCAGAAAAAATCTCTCTTTTTTTCTTTTTTTTTTCTAATAATCTGCTTATTATAGTTTGTTGTACTGGTTTAGTACTTTAAATTATAATTAAAGATCCCCTCCAGATGTATTTGAAGATACATATAAAATACTCTAATTTGAATAATAATTTGTGTCTGGTAAAGTTTTTCCATAAAAAAAAAATACAAATAAAAATCATAAAACACTTGTTCCTCCTCCTTCATTAAAAAATCAGGAATCTCGAAAATATACAAATATCTCAAAAGTTCAACATCTATGGACAGATACATGGAACACGATCCCGTCCTCAAATCCAGGCAACGGCAGCAGATCTGGTGAGCGCCTCTCCTCGTTGTCCATCGCTTTATACTAATTTAATACTTATACGATAATACTGATGACATGAATAATATTACCAGTTGTAACATTAGAAATTAGCCCCAGCAGGAAGGAAACGTAGAGATGGAATGAAGTCCCACTTCACCATCAATGGAAATGTTCTGTCTAACGTTATTTACCGCTAACTGGGATAATATTAAAAAGGCTACTTCCATCTGTAGAATCTAAAGGACTATTTTTCTAGCAGAAGCAATAAAATCACAAGTAGTCAGAAGTAGATGTGTAATCAGCGGGATAATGTACAGCAAGCGGGTCATTATTGTGAAAGAAAGCCCTTCAGGGTTCAAAAATTGGAATTTTAATGAGCACAGAGAAACATTTCACTTTCAGCAGATGGATGTGAAAACAGCCTTCTCGTGTCAGACTCTGCACATACATCATTCTGCACGGTGAAGCTTAAACATTCAAGTGCTGGAACAAGACGCAAAACATATTTTTGAGTGGGACTTTAAAAGTGTTACGTATAGTATTTCATTTTTTCATTTTTCATTTTTTTTTTACCAAAAAAGTATTTATATATCATTTGTCAGCGACTTCCAAATTCAAATAAGTTTGTCTGACCTTGGTAGGTGTTCGGTTAAAGAAAACAAAGTATTAAAGTATTTTTTTTAGGATTCATTTTTGGTGATCGATGAAAAAGTCATTAACGTTATTTAAAGTTCAATAAATCAACAAATGCCGACCTTGCATGTCTGTGTCAGATTTCATAACAATAACATTCAAATCCCAAAAAAAACCTCATGGTGATGCTACAGGAAAAGTCAGGGGATCTCTCATATCTCTCATGGTGTTTTTTGGGATTCATCCTCTGGGAACCATGAGTGTCTGTACACAATTTCACAACAATCCATCTAATAGCCAAAACACAACAACAACGATCTGGGAAAAGTCAAGAAAAAACCCCCAACATAAATCATTTGTAGCAGTTTTTAAAAAACTCATTCCAATGATCTCATGACCCCTCCGATCAGTCTTGTCTGACCTGCAGAAGCTGGTTTATAATCAGCTGTGTGTTGGTGGTACTGGACAAACTCTATTTTGAAACCTGTATTTCACCTGACGTCAACCTGCATAGCTGCACACTGTGCTGTGAACACACACTTTATTTAATCAAGTCTCACTTTTTATGGGAGACAAAGCATCACGAAGAGATGTTTTGAAGTCGAAAACTTACAACAACCAGTGAAATTGGCAGAAGCCTCCTGTATTAAAAACACATGTAGTGCTTCAAGTCATAAGATTGATACAGTATCTCTCTGTAAAACTAGCCTGAGCTTTAGCCAGCAGGGACGGGGGGGGGATTTAGTGTGTATGTACGTACGCTCGCGTAGGTGTGTTTGTGTGTGTGTGCTGGCAGTAAAGGGTAGGCCAAGGATGGGAGGTGCTTGTCAAGGCCAAAAGCACGGGTTCCTGCACCGCTCCACCCGCCCACACCCACATACACACACTTAAACACACACTCCTACCTTCATCGCCCCTACCATATCATGTACCTCTCCACATCTGTCACTCTGGCAAGAGAGAGAGAGAGAGAGAGGGAGGGAGGGAGGAAGGGAGGGATAGAGCAATGGAAGGAGAGGAGAGAACCATGGAGCAGACAATTAATTGTGTGGCCGGTTGGAGAGGCAGAAAGACTGAGAGAGCGTGATAGAGAGACTGAGGAAAAGAGAATGGGAGAGAGAGAATAATAAAGTGTCCCTTGTAGGCATTAATCTCCCTCACACTGCAGGCGTGTCAGTGGAGGCTAGCTGGTGACTAATGCCACATTTTGCATACAGTGGTCACAGACATGAGCCTCCTCACCAGGCTGCAACACATGGAGGATTTAACCGCTGCTCTATCTGGACATGTTGCAATAATATGAGGGATGGAGGGAGGCAGGAAGGCACCGTTGGGCTTTTTAAAGTAACATTTTCTACAAGTTGATTCAGAAGTCAGTGATATTCTTTTATTCTACATGTATGCTTAGCCACTGCATGTTTCTAGCAATCAGCCAAGAAGCATCATAGGAAGCCTACACTGGATATCTATCATGCCAAGTGTTGGATAGAACAGGCCCACTTAGACATATAGGCATTTTGGGTCCACTTTGCAAACTTTTTTATCTTACTTACTCCATCCTGTCTCCCATCATTGGCTAACACCAGTGTAAATTGTGTGTAGCCAAGTTACTCAAACTTATAAGACTTCCGAGGAAAACTACTATAGTGCTGCTGCTTCTACTGTTGGCCTTCTTTGGTGGTTTTGAAACAGATATATCACCACATTCTGTGTTCCAACCGGATTTGTATCTGGGGTGGGTAAAACCGAGATGGATTTCTTTTCTGACCCATGGAAACAGCGTCTAATAAATGATAGTGTATGAAATCACATCAGGATTTTATCCAGATATGAGACACGGGGAAATGGCATAATGGAGTAAATGGGATGCCTCGGCGTTTACACTCTAGGAGCAGTGACTTCTGATTGTTGCTACACCCCCTTAATATTGATAATTGCAATCCTCTCGGCTCCAACCATCTAAAAACACTGAAACAGAAGGTGAATGTATGTATTACTGTTTTTGGGTTTTTATTTGCCGTGGTAGCACAGTCTTTCATCATTTGCCAGGATGTAGAATGAAGTGGTTCTGTGCAACTTAATGAGCTGCAATTATAATGTCCACCAAACCTATTTGAAATGTACATAAACACAGACTAATGATGATGGTGTGAAGAGACAACGCTGTGTCATACGTAGCTAAAACCTGAGTCAACACTGCAGTTGTAATTTCATTTTAAAATGTTTTTAAAGATTCACTGATCTCACTCTCTTAATTTTAAACTACTGCTGGAAGCACAAAGTCGGGACTGAAACTTTCTTACAGAGCACCGAATGAACTTTATAAGTTGTCTAACTGCCAAAACAGGCAAAGACATTTCCTCTGCTGAACTCAGAGTGACATTATGAAACGCTGTTTTCTTTGGCAGAGCAAACAGGGGGAGAGGAAATGAAACTAGAGACACTTGATCCCCTCATATGCCCTCTAACACACACACACACGCGCATGTAAGAACACACAGAAACACACACAAGCCCCTCAGCTCCTATTGCAACTGATACTCTACTCTTACTCCAACCATTAAACATTAACTCCATGCAAACACACTTTGTTTAATACAAAGTGTGCGTGCGTGCGTGCGTGTGTGTGTGTGGTGGGTCGAGTGTGTACTTGAATGCTGTGGTTGTGTGTGTGTGTTTATACACTGTCAATTGATTTTTCCTGGCTGATCAATAGCATTTTAGCCCCTTAACTACCGACCGTACCATCTGTTATAACAGCATACAGGTATATATATATATATATATATATATATATATGTGTGTGTGTTTGTATGTATCCATGTTAAGATATGGTCTCCTTCTTTCCTCACAAAAAAAAGAAAAGAAAGCATAAATCAGCATACACTTGGGGACAGGAAGCTGGAGTAAAATCGAAAGAGGAATCGTACAAGGAGAAAGATTCACAAACAGATGATAACTCTACATGTCTTTAATGATCGAGAGCCGAGCCCACCAGGCCAAAGTCATCCTGCACACTGAAAGAGCAGCTACACAGGTAGAGGGGCCCAATTAGCAATGTGTAGTAGTATTTACATTTTGGGCTATCTATCATGCTAATCGGCAGGTTGATTTATCAGCCGGGTTGTGATTAATGCAAGCTTAGGGCAGCAGGGTGTCCTGTGGCTGATGGTAGATGGAAAAACAACAATAACAAGTAGAAGAGAGGGATTTCTGTCCCTTTGCTCAGTAGGAGAAGAGTAGGAAGAAGGTGAAATCTATTCTATATTACTTAGCATCTTCTCTCTCTCATAATCAATCCAGATTTGCATGCAGGGAGAATAATAAGAAGAAAACATAAAAAGCGCTGAAAGGAAGGTGCTGTCGTCGTAGTTTTATGAAGTTTTTTTCTTCTTCTTTTTCTTTTTGGTAGTGTGAACGGTGTGAAAGCAATATCCTCTAGGCCTTTTAATCATGTGATGACGGGCTTAGGACCTGTCTCAGTATATGTGTGTGTGTGTGTGTGTGTGTGTGAACTGTGGCCCCATTGATCAAAGCCAGCACTGGTGTGATGGGATAGAGGGACAGGGCTGGCCGTGGACACAGCAGCTCCCCGGTTCCCCGCCGTCCTCCCCAACACCGCTCAGACCGGCTCGGGGCCATTTGTCAAAGTTTTATCTGATTCCAGAGGTATTGGATCTATCAGTCATCGCGTATGAGAGAGGAGATTGACCTCCTCTATGGACATTTTTCTAAATTAGACCCAGCTGATATTGGAGCGACATAGCCTGCCATTATAGGTGACCAAAGCATTGCAAAGCAGCCTCGTTAATACCAAGTGTAATGGTGTAATTTGATTGTAAGATGGGTTGTGGGGGTTGGGGGGTGGATTTTGAGTTGTGTAAGAGACGTTAGAGGTGTCCCTGGAGTCTAAGTGGTTTCTCCCCTCTCCCTGGGCTTTAGATTGCCTTCCAGACTGACAAAGCACCTGCCACACATTCATCAACGATCCCATCCATCTGTCCATCAGGTCTGCGGTCCACTCGGTCTTCAACAGGTAATGCCCGGCGGCTGGGTTGGCTGCCTGATAATGAAAGATAGGAAAACATCACACACTCTGTCACCCAGTGTTAAGGCCCATATGTATCCCACTTAAGCACAAAACATGCATCTCATGCATTGGTTTCTCCAATTTCTCTCGGCCCCTCTTTCTCACTCTCCTTCTCTATTTCATATCCTTGTTTGACCTGATTCATAATCGTTTATCATTTTAGACGAGTAAAGTCAAAGATCAATGTTGTTTTATAACTTTCTAATCTCCTTTTGATGAAAAAATAAAAGAATCTTTGTGTGATTTTTTTTTCATTTTTTTTCAGCGACCGCTCGTGTGGTTGGACTAATAAGCAGCCATTTGGGCACATTCCAACTAAATTGCCCGGACTATGTTTAGTTTTCTGGCAGACAGCGCTGGTTAATTGCCACTTAATTAGCTGTTTTACCCAGAATGCTTTGACCCACTTGGGACAGGTCTCTCATTAGAAGCCAGGCATCTGAACTCATCGTGGATTCTAAAAACATACTGCGGCGAAAAAAACACAATTATCAGCATTTAGACGCATACGTTTTAGAATAGGTGTTGTTTGGCTTCATTTTCTATCGCACAGCTTCACAGCTAATACTCCAAGGACTCACAAGTGGTGACACTGGCTTTCAACTTTTAGAGTTTACTTTCTACTATACAGATGTGGGCAGGAGATTGTTATTTATGATATTCATATGCTGTAGAATAGGTGCTATTTTTTATTTTTATTTTTTGCCTGCGAGCACAATAAAGCCAGCCGATTTGAAAAGATCTTTGATGTGATTTTTCACGACACCTACTCATTAGAACCTGTCAATAAACCAGACGATGAGAAGTTTCAGAAGAAGCCGGACAGAGTGACGCATCGGTGTTTATACTTAAATTCAGAAGGCTTTGAGTTGATGTCATGGTGGTTGTGTTTGCGATTATTGGTGATGCTCTGATGCCCCAAAGGGCCCCCTCCGGTAACAGTTCAAGCCCAGTGAGCAAACCTTGCTTTGGCTCAGCACCCTCCTGGCTACATCAATATGCCCCCAAGTTTTCTCCAACAAGTCTAAACACACGAGTAGGCTATTGCACTTTGCTATCAATAAGACCTGCATCCACAGACATTAAAGACTGAGCTTTGCTGGCAAGAATAAAAGCCGTTTTCCCCTGTAAACTTTCCTCCTGTGTTATCAGTCACACTTCAAACTGGCAAGTCAGACACTCCAGATCTGAAAACTTACAGTCAAAGCTTTTAATTCTGCTCGGTTCGATGCCCCTCTCTCTCCTTCCCTGCCTGCCTGTGAGTCTGTTTCCACTGACTAAGAGCAAAAAGGCAGAGACGTGCAGCTTCCACCATACAGATATTGGCAGAGTGTCATCGGAATGAATGAACCGCTCTTGCATCGCAACTGCCAACTTGTCAGCCGTGAGCTGGGATGCATGACTGACACCCCCTGATTGGTCGATTTAATATAGAGAGAGATGGAAGGAAGTAGACGGGCGCCTGCCTTCCCTGAGCTCTGCTAGAGCGGGAGATGGAGGGAGAGGTGTAAGTCCATTTGTCGAAGACATGAAGCGCTAACTCTCTAGGTATGGGCCTGTACGCCTTGTTAGAGAGAGGGAGGTTTTTTTTCATGCAAGGGGGGAGCATGGGAGTTAGCATGCAGTTTGTTATCGCTTCACGCAGGATGTTTCTGACAAATCGACTCAGACAGCCATCAGACGATGGGGCAGAACAAGACATTTCAGCAAAACTGGTGTCAGACCAAAATACACGGAGGTTAAAGTTCTGAGCAAAGCCTGGAGGAGCTGGCAGACGGATTGACATACAAGCCCAAACGATCAGTGCTAACGATGCTCGGACATGCTGATGCACCTGCAGAGCCGGAGTGGGAACTAGCACATCCATCACACCTACGCCAGTCACTCATGAATGACAATGAATATTAACTTTAAGCTTTGCAAGTTTTTGCGTTTCTATACACGGATTGACTTTAGATTCTTCTTTTTTGGTTCAAGAGTCGGTAACATACACACAGTGCATATATCAGTAGTATTTGGGTTAATAAAACACAGTGGAAAGACAAGGCAGAACCTAAAACATCAAGTTACAGGTTTCCTATTTTAACATGACATTGCCCCATACACAACGTGAGGTCAGAGAACACGATACATGGGTTTTCAGTGTTTTATGTGGGAGAACTTGACTTACCTGCAACCTCAATAAACACCGTTATGAACCCCAACTGTAGTCATGGTTTATCACTCAACATCACTAATGCTTTTATGATTAAATGGAATACATATCTGCATCCAGGATCCAAAGTTTTGCGGAAGACAGTTTTGGAATGACATGTTCAGCAGTCACATATGAGTATGATGTTCAGCTATCCGCATGTGTTCGGTCATATATGTGATCATGTGATTTTAGATGAGTCAGATTGGAGTAGAGGCAGGTCAGGTAAAAGTCGCACCGTACGTGCTCTATTGATGTGCTCAGCTCGGGCTGATGGGAACGTCATTATTTTACAGGTATTGCGACATAAACTAAAGTATGTAGGGGAAGCTGAGGGATCGCCAAGGTTATTTTAGCATGGATATCTGTATTGAATTTCCTGGCAATCCATCAAACGAATGTTGAGCTATTTCATAACAGAAAAGCTCATGGAGGCACTAAAGGAAAAGTGCAAGGGGATCTGTAGGATATATCCTCTGGGGGGAAATGAATGACTGTACAAAGATAGCAATCCATGTAATAGTTGATATTTCAGTCTGGACATCTACAACTAATATGTACTTCTCTATTCACCTTGCAAGCAGGTGAAGTTGTGTAAGAATTTATATTCTATGCCCAAATCAACCATCACCAAACACCATTATCATCGATGATAATTGAATTAACAGGTTGATTCAACAAACAGGCCTACACGCGTCTCTCTCTCTCTACTACCAGCAGTATAAAGCTCATCTCACTCCATCACCCTGAATTTGTGGAGAAAACTACTGTTAGTGCTCCAGCGTAAGTCATTCTGCAGCCTCTTTTTTGGCTGTGTGGGACTCTGCTTCACTCCATTTGAGAAACTGCTGTGCAGCTGGATGGTGACAGGCCAAAGCAGAACGCACTCTGTTTCAGCATGTAATTTCATGTTACTGGGAATCTAACATTATTGGGCCCCCCCCTCCCCACCCACCCCCCCTCCCATGCTCCAATTTAGAGACAGATCAATATTCAGCTTTGTTTATCAAAGTGACAGCTCCTGGATATTGCATTTTGCATTTTTATGTTTTCCTTTATAAGCGGGTATTAAAACATAATATATCTGAAGTCTTGCTTTTATGGGCTGACAAAGGGTGGGGAGGCGCTGTTAATGGTGTAAAACAGTTGAGGAATGGTGGCTGCTCCTGTTCATACACTCATAGTTACAAATATCCATCACACACATCAGCATCACTGTTTGCCTAATGAAGACGCTCTCTCTCTCTATCTCTCTCTTTCTGTCTCTCTCTCTGTCTCTCTCTCTCTCTCTCTCTCTCTCTTTCTCTGCGAGTGTCGTCGATAACAGTCAAAGAAACGCAGAGGAAATCCAGCATGGGATGTAAGTGTGCGTATGTGTGCTGGAATTTTTTTGTGTGTACTTGCGGCTACCCCTACGTACAAAGTCGCTCAAGTCCCAAATCATGTATTATTTGAAAATCAACTGTAAAGAAATGACAACGGCAACCCTATGCATACAAATCAGGGCCCATTATCCACCTCGGTCTGTCAGTTAGCGTGTTGTATGTGAAGGGAGACTTGGCCGAGGGGAGTCGTAGCCGAGGTCCTGATAAATGCTTTGGCTGATTCCCCTTGTGAGTGATGGAGCACTAACCCTGTTTAGCTTCTTTAATATACTTGTATTAGCATGAATAAATAACGAGTGTGTCCGGATGCTACAAATATTTGATTGTGCCTCTCTAATAGGCTGGTGTCTTCCGTCACGCGGTGCCACTGCGACTCTCTTGGTGTCACAGCCGAGTCGGACTGACATCGATCTTTATCGCCTGGCCCCTAAATCAATTATAAAGCCTCAGAGAGAGTGCCAGAGAGGGGCGAGCGGGTGGTGATGATGGCTGTGTGCGGGGGTGTGTGCCATTCCAGCTGTGCCAGGCTGTCTTGTCTTTTCTACCTCCGGGTTTTATAACAAAAGCTGTGTGTGTGTGCGCGCGTGCGTGTGTGTGTATTTCCTTTAGCTCACAAATTCACACAAAACCAAACTCTACTTTAAGCGAACTCACATGCTGTAGATCTTACTGACATGGAAGAAACTGTAGGTGAGCACTATGCTACTAGGTACTTTCAGGCTCATGTTAATATAATCTCATAATAAAACGAGGATATCTATATGACACTGTTAAAATCAGCCTTATACATTAAGAAGACAGAGGTTGCACATCCAAAACTGAGGAAAAATGATGACATCATTTTCACCTGTTTAGGTACCTAGAAGAGGAAAAGTTAAGATATTGTAACTGTGTCTCCAAATGATGCTTTGTCTGTTTAACACATTTTTTACCAACTACTACCAATCCCAGCAAAGCTTGAGTCAGACCCAACTGTTACTGTTACTGTTGTTTGACTGAAGGCTTACTTGAAAAAAAATCAATTTCCACCACTTCTGTCCAGGTCAGCAACAGACTAAGTCAGGTTTACCAGACTTATTTCTCACTCAGCAAGACACTTTCTCAGTCAAGTGAAAGGAAAGTGTGTCCACACCTTTTACTGGTACTGTATCTCCACAGGGAGCTCGACCAGGAGCTTCACCTGATCAGATATTCTCAACCACCTCAACTGGTATCTTCCAAATCAAATAACTCATTATGTCCATAAGTGTGAGCTCAGACACCCTGGGAAGAAAACTCAAAATTATTATCAACTCATATCATCCCAAACCTGCATGCAGCATACTGTACAACAAAGGCATGATTCATGACATAGTCAGTTGTCAAGTAAAAACACCTTTGCGAACAGAAGCATTATTGATCAGATATAGGGTCTATTGTCTTCTTTTGTATCAGCAGCCAAGGGATGTTCATGATGAAACAACAACAAGCTTCTGTAAGCTAACAGCATATCTACATCTTATCACCCTCCCTCCCCACCCGGCTGTTCAGACAGTTGCCCTGTACACACACCTCCCACACATGCAGCATTAAGCCATTTGACCTTTGATCCCATCTCTGACAGGGCTGGTGGAGAGACGGACAGATACACCGAGCACTATGTTCATTAGCCAAGGCAGCCGCACTGGAGCCTGCTGCAGATTAATAGCAGTTTTAGTAGCTATTACTGATGGTTTTTTTTTTGTTTTTTCTTTACGCTTTTAAAAGACAGCTGTCCTAACAAATTCTCTCCAAAGCCCCCCACACACTACTGTAAGTAAGAGCATTAGTGTCAACTTATGGAGAAAATCAGAGACATTTCTACAAGCGTTCCTGTTGTAGATATCACTTTTTTTTTTTCTCCCACTTTTATAAACAAAAGTAGTGTAGCTGCCATCACAGATGTCCTCCGTTCCATCATTCACCCTAAACTATGCAACACATTCACTATAGCGACGTGGAAGAACACAATCCAGCAGTATGAACTATAGATAAAGATAGAGATCTTGCGAGTTTCGACGCCAACCCCGGTTGACCTGAAAGAATAATTTAAGTTTATTTAATAGAAGTTTCAAGTTTGGCTGCCTCCCAGTTTTACTCCGTGTAGTAGGTCAGTGTGACAGCCTGTTATAAACACTCACACAGTATGGACAGAGCCGCACGAATGTATGTGCACAAAGCACAAGTGTGACAGCTACATACCAAAACTCTTGATCTGAAAAAGCCAATTAAAGGTGTGAATAATACTGTATGCATCGGCATAGCAAACAATTACGCATAATAATGACTGCAGAGGCTAAGGACAGTGTTAGTACTGTGTGTGTGTGTGTGTGTTTGCACTGTATGTTTTTGTGTAGTTTGTAGTCCCCAATCTCTGAAAGTGTACCGTGTCCAATAACTTGTGAAATTAAAAATAAATAAATAAATACGTGTGTTTTGTTGGACGTGAACGTGTCAGTGGTAGATAAGGCTTAGAATATTTCATCTCAGAGTGTTTACAGGTCACTCTGGGTGTCCTGGACAAGTAAGAGATGTGTTTACGTGATGCATTCAAGAATGTATTAAACCCATGTGCACTAAGTGCTCTCACTCCTAGTACATTATAAACTGTGTCTTGGTTCCTCTCACATCTTAGTATTTAATGTTTCTCATCTTTGTTCTTAATGTTTGTGTGTTCTTTACACATCTTTTATTCTGAATTGTGTGTGCGGTGCCAGGGCTTTTAACTTATTCAAATGTATAATATAATGTTTAATGGAAACAATGATCTGATCTCAACTGAAGTGAAATTAGGTTTGAAACACCCATCAGACACAACCCCCCCCCCCCCCCCAAAACATTCACAAACAAAACTAGAAAGACCTTCAGATCTGTTTTGTGTTGAGCTAAATGCTAACATCAGTGTGTTAACAGTGACAACGTTAACACGCTGATGATGTTCTTGTTTACCTCTGTGTGTTAGTACTAAAACAAAGCACAGCTGTGAATGCCATTCGTTTTGCAGAGATCGAGCCTTAAAACAAAAGTATCAGACAAAGTGAAATTTGTGACCTCTAGTGGCTCAGGCAGAGGTGTCAGAAGTATTCACATTCATTACTCAAGTAGAAGTATAGATACTAGGGTTTAAAAAGACTTCTGTAGAAGTAGAAGTATCACCTCAAGATTTTTACTCAAGTAGAAGTGTAAAAGTACTGGCTTCAAAACTACTTAAAGTAGAAAAGTAAAAGTAATTTAAAGAGAAAAAAAAGCCATCAAATGTTATAGGCCCTGCACCACAGGGCCCTACAGTGCTCTACACGACACCCCCCCCCCCCCCCCCCCCCCCAAAAAAAAAAAACAACAAAAAAAAAAAACATAATTTTTCTAAGGGCTATAATGAATAATGTTATGTTGAAAAATTCAGCCCCATATATGCCCAATGAAAATGAATGCATTTTTGTATAATGCAAATGCATTAAAGAACCATATATGTGTGCTACTGAGCACGGTACTGGCCGCAACGCGAGTGGAAGCACAGTACTGGCGGCAACGCGAGTCGCGACACTGAAGCATCGCTACGTGCTTCACACCTGAACTACAAGTCCATAAAACCACTGCTTCGAAGCTTGCTTGCGTGTGACGTGATTTGTAACAGGCAGGGGCGACAGACCAATAGTGTGTCGGAATGGTATATGTTTATACTTCTCATCCAATCACAATCAAATTCAGTCTACGTTTTTTTTAACAATGAAAAAACCAAGGTCGAAATTAAATATGAGTAACGAGGTTGTTTAAAAAATGTAAGGAGTAGAAAGTACCGATAATTGCATGAAAATGTAAGGAGTAAAAGTAAAAAGTCGACTGAAAAATAATTACTCCAGTAAAGTATAGATACCCAAAAACTCTACTTAAGTAAGGTAACGAAGTATTTGTACTTCGTTACTTGACAGGTCTGGGCTCAGGAGACATTTCAGGCACTCGTCCAGGTTTTACCGTTTATTTTTAGGGGGGACGTGAATGTGTGTAACACGTTTCATGGCTTGCTGAGAATGAATTTCAACCTCATAGTTGTGCTGGAGGACAGTGAGGGGATTGCAATGTTATTGTGATACATCTTCTGGGAACTATGAGAGAGTGTGTACAACATGTTGTTCCAATCCTTACAACAGATATCTATATTAATCTTTGACTTCAAGTAAAGAATATCTGACTCTACTCTACTGGTGGTGTGAGGAAAAAAAAGTCATGAAATTACTGAATTTATTAGGAGTCCTCCTCTGGGAAACATGAATGTGTGTAGCGCATTTCAAGGCAAATCCATCTAACAGTTGCTGAGCTATTTCAAGAAAATCACCGCACAAATCACGTTCGACAATATCTGTTGATAGCCGCTACAGTTCGCCAAAGAATAGGAGAAACATACTGTACTGCAGTTAAGAGGTTGGGGTTAGTCGGATGAAAATCTTGGTTAAGCTTAGCAAAAGATCAAAGATATATTATTATTATTATGTTATTATTATATTAACTCAGGTATTCTGAGCATGAAAATTAGACGCTCTACACGCCCGTCCACCTGAATTCAGCAATGCTATTTCCAAGAGCCTTGTAATTAGTGTGTCTAAAATAAAGTAGCCGCTGTTATTATTGGGAACCTTTCTACTGCCTGTTCTATTCCTACTTCAAAGGCTTCTGTTAAAAGGACCAACAGCAGTTGATTTAGAGCAGCAGAGGAGACAATACACATGACAGATAGCACTGTGAATTTTAGAACATAACCGTGTTAAAAACGTGTTTTAGATATTCCCAACAGCACCTGAAGGCAGCATTATACCTGGATAAATGTATCATGATGTTTTGTACAAATTGAGTTGTAGATAGTTAACATCGGTACATTGTGATAACCTGGTAGTTAGAGTTTACTTGAAGCTGTCTGCACTTTGGTTCATTTTTATTTTTTTTTTTCTGGAAAACACAAAGAAAACGGACAGAAGAAGAAGAGAGATGCCTCAGTGCAGCCTGGGCTAGATATGAACACATGCAAGCCAACGGAGTGTTGAGAATCCCTGTCTCACAGCGCAGAATTGAGACTGACGTTTTATATTTTCCATTGAATTACACCTCATCTGAAATTCACTTTGAACATTTTGAAATCTTAACTTCCTCTTTGGCATGGCATTAGAGCTCTGACAAAAAAAAGAAAAAAAAAAGTAAGCAAATAGCAATCATTTTACCGCAACAGTCTTGATCTGTCAATCATCTCCAGCGATCTGAAGACGCAGAAGTGCGCTGAGTGAAGAAAATCAAAATGAAGTAAATAGGTTAAAATGTACATCAGTTATTCATCACAAACTAGCTCAACCAAAGTCATATTTTCTCCCCTTTTTTCTTCCTCGTAGCTAAAGTGCAAATACTGACACATGTACTTCAAGGCTCCCCATTGCATTTTCAAAGAAGGGATCTGGCTTTATTAAAAATTCATAAGGTCATATTAATTAGAGACAGAATATTTTCTTGCATGAGAGCGATGAAGAAATCAAAAAAGAAAAAAAAAAAGAAAAAAAAGAGGAGGCCCGGAGGATCGTTTTGATTCGGCTGGCCTCAAAATGAATGGAGAAGGTGAAAGGCACAAGGCTAAAACACGTGCTTTGTTCTGAGACCAGTCTCTTTGTTCATCAAACCAACGACTAATTTGTTCACCCGCCCCCACCTCGCACACAAACACACACACACACACACGCGCACAAACACTCCGCAGCTGTATTTCTCCTTTATTGTATATTCTTTTTTTAGTTGAGTGCCGCTGATTTGAAATGCTAATTAAACATATTTTTTAATGTATTCACCAGGCTCATCAAGGCAGGCTCATATATCAAAGTGTCCAAAGTTGTATTGATGTTGGATATCAAAGAGGTGATTACTTGGTAACATCCAGAGTTTTTAGCTGTTAATTGTCCTTGTCCTGGTCCAAAAGCATTTCCGGATTGATAACGCGGCAGACATGCAGGTTTTTTTTTTATTTTATTTATTTTTTTAACCCATTTGCATTCTCATTCCGGTCTATTGTATCCATTTTAATTCCAGTTTTGTCTTTTCATGTTAAAATATAGACTTACACATTAACAAGAAGCAACTCGGAAGCCCTTGTTAATGTACAAGAGACTCACAAACAAACAAACAAACAAACAAACAAACAAACACACAAACATGTGCTTCCTCTGGTATCCTGTCATGCTATTGCGCTGTACACACACACACACACACACACACATTTACATAGCGCACACATCCTGTCAGCAGGTAAAATTTTTTTTTTTTTAATCGGTGTGTACATTTTGAAGGGTGTGCGTGCGCGTCGACTTCGCAAATAACAAAAGATGCACTATAAAATAGATGAAAGGAAATAATTCATTAACAGCCTACTTTACATTTTTTTTCCCACCCATTTCCCGCTAATTAGACTCAAAAAACAATAAGAATAGCTTTCAATAGCATTCCTATTTCAAACAGCAATGATAATAATAATGCTGATGGTGAAATACTCACATCAGTGCTGTATTCTTAATATCAAAAGGCGCTGGGATGAGGGGAAAAAAGAAGAATGAGCCATCAGAGGATCCTTTCTTTTATTTTCATTTTAATTTTTATGCGTCCTTCTTTTGCGATGGTAGCAATGATTCTTAACCCCCCCCAGCCCCCCACTCCCCCTCTCTCTGCGTCTGATGTAGCTAATGCCATTAACTCTCCCTGCCACTTTCCAGGTCACTAATTCTTTAGCTCTGAGTTCATTGTGCCCAGACCGCAGTGCTGTCTCCATAACGAGGTTATTTCTGGGTTATTACCTTCCTCTATGAAATGGCACCTGATGGGAGGCATGGAATTGATATGAATCAAAAACAGTCTGCAATGAGCAAAATTGAAATATTTGCTAAGTTTTTGTTTCCATCCTTTTCCCCCCTAAATCTGCATATTCAGATGAGAAAAGAAACAAAAGTAGGACTTCTTTACCCCGTTTTAAATCTGATGTTAACATGTAGCTGGATAATGACATCTGGTCCCGAGCCTTTATTATTAACACCTGGTATTAATAAGCATTCATATTATTTGAATCCCGTCTGCATTATGATCATATCTAAATATAAAAAATTAGGTCCCTGGTCAATCATTTTGACTGGTGGCTTGAAATAGAAAGAAAAGGTGAAATTAAATGACCTTTCGGTGTGTGTTGGGAAGATTTCTTTCTTAAAGCTACGTTAATTAAAATGTTGGCCACTCGGGGCTGTACAACAAGCTGTAAATACCACACTGACATATTATCACCTCGCGGAGTTGCTGCCAGTTCCCCATTTACAGATTCAACAGACACGGAGTAACATAAGTACAGCAGTGAGACTGAAGACGTCCTCTTTATTATCCCTAGGGAATGTGGAGAACTGATGAAGAAGAAGAAACACATAAATGGAGCAACTTAAAGGTACCGTGAGGATTTTATGACCACTAGTAGTGCTGTGGAGCAATATTTTTACGTATGGTGCACACACACACGAGGATGCACAATGCACATGCAACACAATTTTCCATTCACACTATTGCGTTGTTCAGCAGGTGGTGGTGGCAACGTGCAAAAAAAGACTGCAAGCTAGAAAAAAACATGGAGATATACAAAGCCTGATTTTAAATATCAAAAAGGAAATGCATTTAACATATATGTCAGAGCTCGAGGATACACACCATGTGTTATGTTTGTAGGACATTTGAGCTGCCAGTGCTCTGCTCACTATATATGAATTTTATTGTTTTTGGAGTGAAGAACTCTTGTAGAAAGCAGCTTCAAGTGCACAGCCATTGTATAATAATAAGTTAAATACAAATTAAATTAATCAAAATTGAAAAAAAAAAACCCTCACTGAAACACCACAGATTTATTCTCGTGCACGTATCAACAGGCAAGGTATAAGTATGTGTCATTTCTCTCTCTCTCTCTCTCTTTTTATATTTGTCCTTGCGGTCCTGTTTTCAATTATCCCGTTGGGGAAAGACAGAGTCGGATTCCCAGACAATCCCATTTCCAAGAGGCAGGCGAGGCGTGAATGTGAGCGCACGGGAGCAGAAGAGTGGCTGCTGAAGAGAAAGAGGCTGGCATTTGACTCTGCTGAATAAGCCCAAGGTGTGCAGTCTACCAGGTTAGAGAGGTTACGGATGGGAGGAGGAAAAGGAGGAGAGGACTGTGGATGCTGTGGGTGGGGGGTGTTAATGAGGGAGGTGAGGTGAGAAGTGAAAAAGAGAGAAAGAGAGAGAAATGGAGGGAAGGAGTGATCTGGGTTTCAGCCTTGCTCATTATGGTCTGTCTCATTGAGAGGTGAAATGAGGCTTGCTGATGGCTTGGTGTGGAAGGTATCGTCCTTGTCGAAGTGAATCATGACAAGAAAGGCAAAAAGCCTTCATCAACTCCATTAACAATACTCAAGCACCCTTCAGTGTTCCTTTGAGTGGCATCCAAATGTCACTGAAAGGGATAATGTAACATTAAGAGAAAATGTCTCTTGTAACCCTCCAGCTGGCACCGAGCATGACCTAGTGAGAAGGAAAAAAAAAAAAAAAAGAAGGTAAGAAAATCTACAGCAACACTTCAGTCTGAAGAGAAATTCCTTGTTAACAATATTAGTGAAAGGCATAAAATGTAATGGAAATGCATAAAAGTTGGAAACCTGTATTTTTTTATTTGTATTTTTTTGGGGGGGCTTTGTTGCAGCGCATCTCAGTGACACAAATGTGCTGTTTTTAAATTTGGCAAATCACAAATGTGTTTCCCTCAACTACCCGTATGCAAACACATGGTTAAGGAGGACTGACAAGTGTCATAGCACAGGTAGTTCAGGTAAACTGATTTGCTGTTATGTTATACAGTGTTACAGTAACATGAACTGAATGCATTCGGAAGATAAAGATGCAGGTTGTACCGGAACAGATCTAAAATTTAGGGGCCGTACCAGACGGGAAGATGTAAAGTTAAAACACTTTGAACGGCCGTGTCCTTTTTATAACACACGTTAATCAGCACAGACTTAAACAACTTTAATAAAAAGGTCTTCTCTGCTCACATTTACCTGTGCTGTTCTACATTAACTCAGTCTTTGCTCTTTGTTTTCGCTCTAACGTCTCTGCTCACTGCCACTGTAGGCTTTGAAACAAAACTTGACCAATGTGCACACAGTAGATGACTTACATGCAGAATGGCATTTGTCTATCATACTACTTATTGATATTTAAATGTCAGCAATGTGAGAGGCATCCTTTGGCATCTTATCCCACCCCTTGTTTGAAGTCATCCTGAAATGAATTCACACTTTAGCTGTTAACAGCCACTCTGTGGAATTAAGGGATATAAAGTATGTAATGTGTGTATGCACACAACAAAGCCCTACATGCCTCTATTCATTCTCCGTGAGTTTCTCCAGACCAGTTTATCCATTTGTTTGCTTGTGTTTACTTATGCGTGCACCACCTTTTGCATTGCTTGCATTCACGAACATGTACAAGTTATGAACACGTTTTTAAAAAAAAGGAGTTTGATGCCAGAAATCGCAAATAATGTGCACAAAAAGTAAAAAAAACAAATCTGTTTCTGCAGCTGGAAAGGATTATGTGGAGAAGACAAGAGTAGTAGCAGTTTGGCACTGAGACGGTTTTTGGGGTGACAGATGGACCAATTCAGTACCTTTGCAGCATAACTGCATGTTTGTACTGTGTGTGCTTATGTGTGTGTGTATATATAGACACCGTGTTCTCTCAGTATGTAACATGTTTGCACCTGTGTGTGTCCATACAGTAAAATATGTTTGCCAACTTGTGCATCTGCTGTACTGTATGTATTGTGCTCTTCACCTCATGTGTTGCCTATGTGTGTGTGTGTGTGTGTGTTTGCCACTTAGTGTGAGTGAGAGCGGAGTGGCGCTGAGATGGCAGCTGGCGAGGCTAATCCCTGTACGTGAGGGACGCGGCCCAGCCCCCGGTGTCACCCAGACCTGCCAGGCCTGACGGAGGTGCATTCAGCCCGGCCGCTTAGTGTCAGTCGTCCCCTGTCACTCAGTCCCATAATCACCCGCATGACTGACAGACAGGCCTTTTCCTTTGATGGTGCAGGGGATTTTAGAGGAGAGCCACAGAGCTGCAGCGATGATCCGTTTCTATGTGTGTGTGTGTGTGTGTGTGTGTGTGTGTGTGGGTAGGTGCCACCAGGAGGCCTGGGTTTTTCATAGGGTTGTAAGATGATGATTCTGATCCAGCTTAATGATGAAGATGAAGATGATGTTGGTGAAAATGACGATGGTGATGATGGTGATTGCCTCGGTAGCAAAATGTGCCAAACACGTGTGGTACAAACGGATCAGTGGTGCAGCCACTCTGCTAAGGCAAAGCCAGAGGGACCAAAGGAGACAGCGACACAAAGCCACGGATTTACTGTGTGTGTGTGTGTGTGTGTTCGTGAAGAGAAAGGAAAAGACCGTGTGAGAGTTTAACGGTGTCACACACTCGCACACGCATCACATTTGAAGCGGGAAAATCTGAAATACACATGTAATCGCACGATTATGATAATACACATCAAGTGTCATCTTAGTTGATATTCTGCATGTGACAGTGCGGCGTGTTTGAGTGCGGCGCTATCAACTGCGACGTTGGTAAAAATCCTGTCGGGCCTCTGACACTTCAGATTCTTATTGACTCTGAAAACACGGTGACGTCTGCACGTGCGTGTGTGTGCGTGAGAGCGAGCTGTGTGTGTGTGTGTGTGTGTGTGGATAGATTGAGCGGTCGTAACGCACGACTGTAATAAAAGGCTGCATTTCAACCGTGCATGGATGCACTTTGTGAACAACAGGTCTTTCAGTTCGTGTCAAACACACACCCCTCTCTCGGAGTGATTTACTCTTTTCAGCAGCTTATTTGATCTCCGTTGACGGATAAACGTCATCTGCATGGAAATTGAATTTTAAAAAATGCATTCATGAAAACCTTTGCCTCAGCATCATCAAATGAAACATTACAATCAGCAACAGTTACAAAAGTAATCCGGATAATTGGTGTCTGCGGATCCATTGCTGCAGTGCAGGAACGGCTAGTAGTTCACAGCAAAAAACAACAACTTTGGACTGATAGTTTGTATGTTTACAGGTCAACACACTGGAAATAGATTGATAAATGACAGACAGACAGATAGATAGAGAGGAAAGTCAAAAAAAAAAGAATTTTATATTTTTCTAAAACAAACTGTCCAAGAACATATATGGTACCACTGACCTGCCGACTGATAACATGGTATCCTACCTTCTCAACAAAATCCTTGACACCAACACGTCACGGCTTCTGTATATGACACATGTAGACGTTGTGGTATAACACTACATTCAGCCTACAGTTTGGTATTTACTGACCATCAACAGTTAGCTTAGTCCCGTCCTCACAGCGAATCTGTAGGTTTCACAAAAACCCCCCCAACTCTGAACGAAAACGAAACGTGTCTCCTACCTCCACCTTCTGCACCAAGCTAACAGGCGTACGTTAACTTAATTTTACCCTCACTGCTACTCCTGGTCAGACACCAAAACGACCTGACCTCCAAATGTTCAACTGATGTAGCATTCCTGGGATTAGTAACTGTAAGGTCATTTATGCCACGATCCAGTGCATAATATTCCAAAACTTTTACAAATCACTGTTAAAAATGTATTACGTTTTATGGTGTGACAATGCTGTGGTTAATAAAAAATAAAATAAAATAAAATGTTGCAACTTGCAGTTGGAAACAGGAAGTGAACAGAAGTCTCCTGCAGCTAAGTCCACTTTCTGCCATCTAGCCATCCACCAAACCTACATTGAGGAAGTCACCTTATACAGACATCATCTGAACTTCTCTCAACCCAAGCGGTCAAGGCAGACGACGCCCACCTAGAGCCAGGTTCTGCTCCAGGTTTCTTCCTGTTAACGGGTGTGTCTCTGTAAAAACCTGCTCTACATGTAAACTGTCATGAGACTTTTGTTGTCATTTGCCTGCTATAAATAAAATTGACTTAACTTGACTTGAACGGTGTCGCTTCTCCAGGTCATACTACAGCTGCTAGATGGTATGGTATGGACTCTAGGTCATTTGTGGCGACTAGATTTATGACCTATATTGTCGTTTTTTGTTTGTTTTTTTCTCGGGGAGGACAGGTTCATATAAATCAATTGCATTTTTTGACCTGATGTGCGTTTATGGTGATGTGTATACTTCTTCTAACCTGTGCCTATTGACTTTCTTAACAATTTTTAGATTGTGTTTTATGCATGTGAATGACAGTGAACGGTTAAGTACTCAAATGGTAATCCCTTAAAGTAGTTACGACTGAAGAAAGTGATCACATTACTGTTACTCAGTGACGTCTTTCTACCGAAACACCGGTCATAGTGATGTATGCGTAAGCCCGTAAATAAAAAGAGAAGAAGAAGGACGAGCCAGGGTTGAAAATTAAAACAGAGTTTGATTACGGTTGTGTTTACGGAGGCCCTGCCACAGCCGCATGAGCATCTCTTTGTCCGCCTGCGTGTTACATTGTCCCGAGCAGTAATTGCTTAAGGCAAGACGCATTCTGTCGAGCGGACGCGTAAATGGAAATATGTTTTCAACCTGTTTCCAATCGCACTGTGAAACAGACAATTAATGGTCTCTTAATCTCTGGACATTCCACGTCTCCAACTCGCTCCAACTCTGACAACAAGGACAATAAAAACCTACAAAAATAAATCCCTCTTTGTTTTCCTTTTACCAATTTCTCCTGTTGTTGTTGTTTTTTGTTTTTTTCCCCTTCTTTTTCTCGTCTTTGCTTCCTCTATTTCCAATCTTGAACTCATGAGTTTTCTCTGATAGTGATCCTGTTAAATTAAGTGCCTGGGCTTTATCCAGTGCCCTCTCACCGTCACTCCTTTAATTTAGTCATTATAATTAACCATTAACTGGTGTCAGTTTCTGGGCCACTAACAGGCCCACTCAGTTCTGCTTGTCTGCATTATCACAGTTTGGGGGAGAAAGTAAATTATAATGAAGGGCTATATAGTCCAATTACTGATAAAAGCAGCCAAGTGCGCTCCTTGTAATTAGGTGCCAGTATCCCTCCCTCCTTCTTTCTCTCTTTCGCTCTCCCTTTCTCGGAGTGACACGTCGGAAGGGAATATATGCTTAATAGCTATTTTTATTACCGTTAACCTCTTACTCATGTTCTTAACCCGGCGATTTTCAATCACGGAGACAAGGGGATGCCGCATAGAAGACCTTATCTCACAAACAATTATTTTATGTACTCCACATGCCTGTTAAACAAAGTTAAGTGATAGAAGTGGGAGTGCTGAGGAGAGGGAAATAAGAGCATGGGCAAAGAAAACAGCAAAGAAGAAGAAGAAGAGGAGAGTAGGAAAAGGGAGTGAAGGATTGTAGGACAGCAAGAGGAAACAGGCAGCAGCGTATCCTTCTGTTCCCACTCTAATGGGATGGAGCGGAGCTGTCTCTTGTAGCTGGGTCGTGTAGTTCCCCACCAGAGCACTTACAAGTCAGGGCTGGTAATTAAACTGTACGATCAGCCCTTCGCTTTCCCTTTTTCCCCCCCTCTCCTCTCCTCTTCTCTCCTCTTCTCTCCTCTCCTTCTCTTTTCTTTTCTCTCTCAGCCCGGCCACCCGGGTACGTTCTCCCCTTTCTCTCTCTCTTGTCAGGTGAGACAACATGCTTTGGAAACGCCTGAATTAAGAGGAGCGATGGGCAGAAACGAATAAAAAGGAAGACCAAATTAAGGCTGCTGGAATGAGGATGGTTTTAGAGTTGGAGAGGAGAAATGGGTTTTGAATACAGGCTTAATTCAAAAAGATTTTTTTTTTTTTTTGAGCAAAAGTAACTTGAAAACTGAAAGTGAAATCTCACAGCGGTTTAACATAATTCCTTTAAGGCCTCTCATTCATCAGTGCAGCAGCACACTGTGTCAGATTTACTGAGGCTTTTTATCCAACAGGTGCACCAGTCTGGAGTCATTTTAGTGAGTGCAGCATACATCTCTCCTCATAGCGCACGCATTTCAGGGAGAATCTTGATGGACTTGACGAGGTCACTAGTGACAACCAGCCCATCTGACGGGCTTTTCTGCTTTTTGTTACGTCTCTTTGACATTTCCTATAACCTTTGTTTGACTATTTATTGCACGATTAAACATGTATTATATCGCAATAGTTCTTTGTGGAAGTGGATGCATTTCTTAGACAAATCCATGAACTGACCTGCACCTTCGAGGCTCTCTTTCACTCAGAACGCACGCGGAGGTCAGCTGCGGGCTCACTGCAGGAGCCGACTGTGTAATGAAGCTGATTCATTAACTGAATATACAGGCCGACTGCAGCGGCACGCTCAGTGAAAGGTGCGCTCCATTTCTTTTCCTAGTAAATCCGTGTCATTGTGTTTTATCGTCAACTCCAATATTTCTGTTTCTAGGAAAAATAACAGCTCGTACTTGCAATTATCCAGAACGGACGTCGGCCTTCAGCATTAACGCACAAACACAGTATTGAGAACTGCTTCCAGTTGAGATTTAACTTGTGATTACTTAGAAACCATGTAGATTTATGGTTTATTGAAGACAATTTACTTCAGTTTCACTTCAGGTCTAATAAACATTCATTTATGTCAGGTCATGCGAGTGAGGTTATTTGATTTAAGGACACGGTGATGGATTTACAGTATAATTAAGATGCTTGTGACGAACTCTATACGTCTTCTATCAGTAACCGTGCACGCCCGGCGCACCTGCCTGTACGGACCGCGGTTGCTCTGCAAGCAGGGAGTGTGTTTTGTGAAAGCATTGTTTTCTGGGAGTTTGGTGGCGACAGACGATGGATTAAACGATGAATAAGTGATTTATTAGCTGCCGCTGTCACGCTGGTTAGATGGATTACTACAAGGCACCTCTGACCCCACTTACCAGCCCTGTGTCTCACCGCAGAAGGTGTGTGTGTGTGTGTGTGTGTGTACGCGTGTGTTTGTGTGTGTGTAGGTGGGTACGCCGGCCAGCTGTAATCTTGTGACAGGATGAGACTAGTTGATCAATGGCCTAATGAACACTGTATTTCATTGGGCCAATGAAGTGAGTGGTGCTAGCCAGCCGCAGCGGCACGGCCACGGGTTTGCTCCCAGGGCCGGAGGAGAGAAGCCATTTCTCCTCAAACACAAACGCGTTCGCGTTGTGTTAAGCAGCCGTGGTTTCACAGCTGTGTCAGCGCAAAACGTTCAGGGAAAAAAAAAAAGAAAAAAAAGACAAGTTTTGCGCATCCTGATTTGTCTTTGAAGCTTGGGCTTTGTGGATTTAAACGTGATTGCAACGTCTTGTACGCAGAAACGACGAGTCATGCAGAGAATTCCAAGTTCATTATAGATGAGGGAAAAGAAAGGGGAAGCCTCTGATATGACTGTTGTTTCGACAAAACAGCAGCAATCCAATGCAAAAGTCATTATCGGTTTGAATAAAAATAATCAGTACATACAATTGATTCAGCACCTGTCTCACACGACAAAAAATGAACATAACCTCAACAATGCTGTTTTATTATTTTATATTCCATAACTAGAACTGTTCATGCTCACATCAGGTCTCTAGTCTCATCCCTCTGTGTGTGTGTGTGTGTGTGTGAATAGCAGCCTTGTCTTCTGCATGTGTACTCTATTGTTTTCCCAGGTCTTTGCGGTGCAGAGGTTTTGTGGTCTAGATCCTCCTATAACAGTCAGTCAGTTTAACACTTTCTAATATTGTCGTTATGTTACTGCATATTGTAATTGTTTTACTATTGTTTTTTTTTTCCCCTGTCTGCTCTGCACATGTATCTATTGCATGTCTGTTCTGGGAGAAGGCTCCCTCCTCCTCTTCCTCCTCCTCCTCCTCCTCCTCCTCCTCCTGTTGCTCTTCCTGTAATTTCTCCATTTTCTACTGAAAGTTAAAGTTGTTTTTGTTTGTTTTGTTTGTGTTTGCGTGTGTGTAATTTTGTCTTTATCGAGATCAGGGGTATGAAGGTGGTGGCTGTCATATAACCTTTGAGACAAATTTAGGATTTGTGATTTTGGCTAATATAAAGGAACGTGACCTGATAGATTAAATGTATCTTAAAGATGATTTCATTTGTTTACTCTCTGTGGTATTTAACCCACGACTGGCTATTTTCATTTTATTACTGATTATCTGTGCAAATATGGTAAACTACACTTTCACTTGAATTTTGGATTTTTCTTTCTCTTTCAAATTTAAATTTAAAATGTATTATGATTATTAATTACACGTATTATGATGATGAATATTATTATTATTATTATTATTATCACATATAATCAGTAAAGATGTGTAAGTGTAATGTCTTATATATAATATATCAATCATTTCACATCATCAATCAATGTTATGTAATCAAAAAAAACACTAAACTTACCGTACACGTTGCATACTCACATACATGTTTTTAATAATGTTACCTGTCACCTATAATCATATGAATTATGCAGAGAAAATAACTACAGCATCAGAGGAGCTTGTGCTTTTTCATATCAGGTGAATGAAACGAGAAAGTGATACAAATGCGAGAAAGAAAGAACACAGACTTCTGAACTAAAACCATTACCACCATCTTATTACTGCACCCCTCTATTCTATACACACACACACACACACACACACACTCAGTTCCTCTCATTCCTCCCATTGTCTCTCGCTTTGATGAGCTTTTGCAATAAAATGCAAAACAAAAAAAAAGGATAGGGGGGCTTTTTGCACCTTGACGGCTGCTGACTTTGTTATGAGATCTGTAATAAAGGAAAGTAATATGCTTTAAACATTAAATAAGACTTTAATTGTTGCCACCGTGAAAAACGCGCCTTTTCCGAGGATGTAATTGAATGTCCCCATCGCATTGGGGGAATTAAAATGGGTCATTTTATGTGTTGCTTTATTTTTGATTGAATCTGCTCTTAAGTGGTTGAGACAGTGGAATTATCCGTTTTTTTTTTAGATGCCTCGTGGAGGGCTCGCTGACTGAGAATTGAAAGGAGACAGAGAGAGGGAGGAGGAGAGAATGAGAGAGGAAAAAGAGAGAGAGAGAGAGAGAGAGAGACGGGGATGGAGGAGGGGAAGAGATGACAGAGACAAATGCCTCTGCATTGACAGCTGTCCTCCATTTTCTCACAGACAGACATACAAATGAGGATCACAAATCAAACGAATCCCTGTAAGATTAATCCTGGGCCCCGGCAGGCACGCAGCCAGCAATTGGCAGGACTGTGGACTGATGGAAGCGGATGGATATTTCGACTTTGATAAACTGTATCAATGCCAAACACTTTAGGATCAGATATTAAACGAATCGACATTTGTTCATATGGGAAGAATTGACTGTGTGTGTGTGCGTGTGTGTGTGTTGGTTGATTTGCAAACACACATCACAGCCTCACAATGTCACAGTACAGCAGAGGTTTTACACCTTGTGGTTTACATTATACCGGTACAGTACAGCAGGTGTTTTCTAGGGATTTTTCTACTTCATGTGTTTTAATTGTGTTAGACTCGACTTTGAAAGCTGATATTTAGCTCCGTCGCGTTTGTTCGCAGGGTTTGTGGAGATTCAAGTGGTCAAGCGACACTGTGCGATCTATATTTGACGGTTGACGGTACAGTGCGACAGCAACACTGAATCTGGAGAACTATGTGACCTTCAAAAATATACAACCTTCACAGATGTGCAGTTGAAAAAAATAAAAATAAAAAATTGCATCACACGGACCTTTTCGGACCCTCACATGGTCACACGGAGGTGGAAAGTGTGGTTCCTCTAACTGGAGTATCACATGGGGCCTGTGTTGTGTTCTGGGGTAAACACTGGGTGGTGTAATGGTGAAAAGAGAAATGGAAAGACGTGGAATAGCGGACACTGAGGAGGGCTGATGGGAATCAAAGACTCAACGTCAGATCAGAGGATGTAGAGCAGTCACATTTCCTCTGTGTCTCACTATTGATCATATGAAAGCATTTTTTACAGTAAACAATAACAGTTGCAGTCAACCTTCATTAGTGAGAAACCTTAATGTCATTTCGGACCCCTGTTTCAGTATGTCTCACTGTTTGATTTCACTTCCTGTATCACTGGATGGAGCGACCTACATTCCCAACAGAATCACGCCAGATGAGTTTCGTTTTTGGTCTATTTCGGTCACGTTTCCAACGGCTTCAGATCAGCGATGCTTCAGAACCTCACGCTTTTCAGCGAATGGAACGATGATATAATGTTTCTTATATCACACAGTTATGCTTCTTATCACTGATACATTTGGACATACAGACAGTGGCTGTCGGTGATGCTCAGTGCACCTTTGGTTTGGTGGGATTAATAAATAAAGACAGTCGCCGGTTCTTTATGTGTGGAATACATTCAAAAATAACACAAGAGGTCACTTCCTGTTTACAACATTGTTTCATGTCACCATGGCCGCGACTGTTCTCTGATCTTATTGGAGAAAATAATAAAAAATAATAATCTACACTTATTTGTTTGTTATTCAGGTTTTTCTCTTTCATTTGTCACATATTGTGTCGCAACTGTTGGTTTTGTTTTAATGCAGATCGAGTTTGATTATTTGCTCGGTTGATGTTGAAGTTGAGTGCAGCTGATGCGGTTCGGTCAATGTAGCCGTTTAGCATGAGTCACTCATACAAGACTCATCAGTGCTAATTGCAACATAGAACTCCTGAGCATTGCTTTGGTGCTAATCCTATTTTATAGCTGTGTATTAATTGATATTCATGCCTCATTTCAAACACCCCCCCTCAATAAAAATAATAATACTAATAATAATAATAATAATGACAAAGAACTCCAGATTAGGCTTTCTCTCTGTAATATGTGATGAATGCTGGTGTTGAACTGTAGAAAAAGCCTCATTACGAGACACTTATAGATTACCCAGGGTGTCACACTGGGGGATAGGCTGTGGGTGTGAGGGTTTGTCTGCGAAGAGGAGGAGGAACAATGAGACTAGATCCTGCTTTCTCTCTCTCTCTCTCTCTCTCTGTGTCTCTCGACCCTCCTCGTGCTCTTCTCTCTCTCAAATGGATAATTCTGGTGATGCTTGTGACAGGCCGTGGTTTAGATTTTGATTTATGTTCTTCCAAAGCTAAAATCAAAGAATCCATCTAGTGCTATTTTATGGCAGTTGGGATGATGAATGGGCCAGTCTCTGGGCCAAAGCAAGCTGCTGTGTCTTTGCCCCGGATTTTAATTGCTAAAGTAGCCAGTCATTGCTCAAGATTCAACACGCAACGAGAGGGAGAGGCGCAACGCGCTCTCTCTGTCCGTCTCTCTAACTCTTCCTGTGTCATTCCTTACCTCGTTTATCCTTTTAACACTCCGTCCTTCCCTCCCGTCTTTCCAAAATGCCGAGGAGATGGCTGCTTTGAAAAGAAAATTGAATCTAGTTTACACTAACTCACTACTAAATCATTCATAACCTGGCCATAGGGATCTGCTGTTACAAGTATAACTAATGGCTCACGTAATGGGCCCAACTTTGAAGTGTAAATTCCACATGTATATTTAATGTATGGAAATGCCATCTTTAAGCAAAATGGCAGATAAAAGTTTGATTCCTTATTTTACTTTAGTTAGTGCTTTTTATCTGTTTTTTTTTTTTTTTTTTTTTTTTGGCGGGGGTAATGAAGCGTGCATTTCTACCATCCTACTTTCTGGAAAAAAAACTTTTTATTTTATTTTATTTTTTTAAAGCTCCAATAAATAAATAACCAATAAATAAATAAATAGACGAATAGATAGATAGATAAAAAATACTAAACAACACATTCCAACTACTCATAAAGCTGATAAACACATGTAAATAAAATCAGATGCTTATTGATGGAGGGAAACATCTTTCGTCCTGCCTCCTCATCCGCCCCTCCTCGTGCACTAATACACCCCATCACTATCAAAGAGAGAGAGAGAGAGAGGGAGAGCAGGGGAGGGAGAGAGGTGGGGGGTGGGGGGGTGCAGTTATAGGGAGCATCATTGCTTTTCAAACACCACCAGAATCAATGATGCAAATTAGAAAAACAAGCAGGCAATAAATTCTTTCACATCTACGGAGCCCGGCAGGAATTTTTAATAATTTTTAATAAAGCATAATTGTAGTTTGTACCACTGAATAATTTAATCACATGAAAATATGGAGCAAGGAGGGGGGGCGGGGGGGGCGGGGGGAGAGAAAGTATACTCATCTAACAAAACAAAAAAAAAGCCTCTCCTCCTTTTTCCTTTTCTACATCTTCCTACAAGTCCACAAAATGTCTGAGTGTTTGCAGATTCGCAAGATATTCCTGTTTCATCTGAGAGTCCCTGGATCAGATCTTAGTAACATTTGTCTTCCTTTACGTTTGATGTTGGACAATTTCCTTATTAATATTATACTGTTCATTTTGTGCACTTTGTACATACAGGAACATACATACACTAGCAACATATTTTCTCTTTTTACGCTTTTTGATACACAGATCGAATGATATAAAAGGCCTTTTTAACCCTTTCCATGTACACACAGAGCCTTTAGAGATACAGACACAGATTGAACTGCATATTTAAATATTTCTTATATATTTCTCCCAAACAATGTATTAATATCTTTCAACAAAGCCTGTTATATTCTGTGTTTACATATTGTACCATGCTCCATGTAGGCTGCTCGATCACTGAAACTTATTGAACACTAATCCGTCAGCCAATAAGAAATCAGTCAATGTCTAGTGTATGTAATTCTAATCTGATACCTTCAAATACTAAAAATCATAAAACAATGATTTTCAACAACAGACACCAGAAAACTAACTTCAGAGCATCACAAGTTGTGAATACTCACTTCATTTATGATGTTTTAGATCTTTTTAGTTCTGACACAACTGTCAATAAGACTTTCAGGAGTGAAAGCACTAAAAAAAAAATCGATGATAAGGTAACAAATTACTTCAAATGATTTATAATAAGAACTGAAATATTCACTTTCTCACATTGTGTGGAATTTTCTGCAGAATTACTGTCAGCCAGCGCGTGTGAACGTGGCGCGCCTGCGTGCATACCACCGTATCTTGACTTAAAGTGATGGACCTGACAGCATCGCTGTCCGTCGCTCTGACATGAGAGAAACACTAACAGCTGTCGTGTGTGTGTGCGTGTGTGTGTGTGTGTGTGTACATGTAGGAGGGGAGAGGAGAGGAGAAGAGGAGGAGGACGAGGAGGAGAGAGAGCCTCAGGTGAAACACAGGCCCTGTCTGTAATTTATAACCATGACATGGGAGCCAAGTTTCTCTAAATGAGGCATTCAGATAGCCAAACCAGTCATTTATCCTGATGATTAATACAAATGATATTCGTAATAATAAATATCGCCGCCTCGCAGTGCGTAAAGCAGCAGGAGCAAGAGGAGAGAGAGAGACAGCGAGAGGGGGAGAGACGGCCCCCGTGTTTATTGTGCGGCCATCATGGAGGCGACTCTTGTCAAGATGTGTTTTCAGGGGGGGAAGGTTCAGGTTATAAGAAACTAGCGGAGGCGCTTAGCGTCACACAGGGTGACATCTTCATGTAAAGTTGATACAAATTGACGGGTTGTTTGTTGAGAAGTGGTCTCGGGAGATTTTATGTGAAACTTACAGTGGAAAATCTCTGAAGGGTGAGTGTAAGGCTTGAAAGACGGAGGGGGGGAAACACGGTAAGCGAGTAAATGAAATGAAAACAAACTAAATGTGGGGAGTTAATGACACTTGGAAGTAATTGCTCTATTCACATTTGTCTTGCGCTGAGATGAGACTGATGAAGGTTGTGGAAAGTGTGTATGTAACTTACATGCAGAGGCAGCCAGGTGTGGTGTGTGTTCCGTAACGACTTAATGTGTGTATATTAATTACTTCATTTGTACTCCTGAATCAATAATCTGTGCCAGGACCTAACAGAACGTCTGCTTAAATGCTCATTTTAACACGTGTTTAAGGAATATCACAAGATAACAAAACTTTTTTTTAAATTATTTTTTTTAATTTATTTTTATTATAAACTAGAGCTAACGTGCTTGCTGCTAACAGGAGGGATGTCTTATTCTCAATCTGTCGATGTTGAAGGAATGAATTCAGCATTAACACACCAGACACCAACCTGTAACATAAGTAAATTAAAGAGCCCACATTGATAATCTGATTGCACCATTTATTAATGTGTTTTTTTTTTCCTCATAAACAACACCTGCTGGGCTCCGTACGAACCAGTTTAGATTTGATGAAATCTACCTTTAAAAAAAAGACTGTGACACCCCCCCCTCTCTCTCTGTAACACACATATTCATCTTTGCTTCACATATACATGGACACACACACTCCCCCTCTCTCTCTCACTCTCCCTTTCTCGCTTCCTTTATGTCTTTTAAAAAACAGTCATTTCCCACTTTGGTACGTGGTTTCACCCCGATGAATGCGGGGGAGTCGGGGAGGGAAGAGAACAGAATGAAGCCTCCAGCAATCGACATAAAGAGTCGGTTCATGTGGAAGAAACAGGGAGCGATAGAGAGAGGGAGAGGGAGACAGCACGGGCTGATGTCAGCGGCTGATAAAGTTTATGCCTTCCTGTCATTTGGCTGAAAGTAAACAGGCGCTGCGGCCTAACATGACATCACTAAGTAGGTTAAGTGTAGTCCCGCGTGGCCATCGATCATAACAGAATCTAGCATATTCTTGCCCCCGCTAGGAGGAGAGGTAAAAGTTTTCCACTGTAGCTGAGATGACATTTAATTTTTCATATCTCCTCCATAGTCCTGGAATGAATTTTGGCAGACCTGATGCAATTTAACAGCTTGGCAGTTTAAAATTGGGCAATGAATCACTGGGATTCAATGGGAGCCTGGCTGCTGCATAATATTTTTTTTTTTTCCCTGCGTCGATGGTGGAAGGGTGGAGTAGTCTTTGGATGGTGGACTCCCGCCATCTTCAACAACCCCCCCACCCTACCCCCACCCCCCTCATTCCTCCAGTTTACCTCCGCCTCTCTATTATTTTACCACTTCTTTAAATTTCTCCTTTCTCTTATCCACCTTTTCATCTGTTGCATCCAGAAACACAAGGAACTATTAGAATGCCATTACAGCCATGATACTGATAGTTATAGATAATAAATATATTAACATATGCCCTCCACCCTTTCTTTGGTCTTCTTTTGGTGCAAACAATTTTATAAAAATGCTAAATAATCTCTCATTGCTCTTGCTTTAACAGGCGACTTGTTGAGCTGCTCTTAGATTTCCTAAAATCTTTCTTTAATCTTTCCTTAACTCTTAAAAGATACTAACAAGTTTAGATTTTCACGTCATGTCTCTGATCATTTGTCCAAAACGAGCCCGCACTGTGTCCGGCCTGAGTGAAACGATTACGGCGCGCGGGAAACTACGAAAGAGCATCAAAACATATTTGTCTTGATAAGAAATCTGCTCACAGCACAATAACAGGCGCAGTAGGCAAGTCTCCTCTCATCTCTCTCCTCTCGGTCCATCATGGAGCCCTCTGACCTCCAGACAAAGAGCACAACACACAATCGCACACCATTACATGCGCACAAGCGCCTCAGTTCAGCACATAAAAGGCTCTCCGTGTGCTTTTAAAAGGTGAGGAGGTCCAGAGGGCTCGCACCGTATCTGATTTTTGACAAAGAGCACGCTGGGTAGAAATCAATAAAGCGCCAGTGATGGGCCGATGGGTCCCGCCGGTCCTCCTGGAGAGGCGGGCCGCTCAGCTGAGCTGAGCTGCACCCATAATCCTCCTCCTTCTCTTCTACCTCCATCATCCTATCACTTTCTCCCCTTTTCTCTCCCTCTCTCTGTCACTACCTCCCCCCTGCCTGTGTAGCCTTTCCTCCCCTTCAACCCCCTCAAACTGCTTCTCCTCCTCCTCCTCCTCCCTCCATCCCTCCACCCCACTAGTCCAGATGAACCCAAACAAGCAAAGAATGGACTGACAACGCTTTTGACACCGGCCGTTTATTAGCCCCAGCGAGCGATGTTTAGAGCAAAGAAAGAGAGAGAGAGAGAGAGAGATGTGGCGGTAAAGAGGGGAGGGGAAAGTGTGTGTGTGTGTGTGTGTGAGGGGTGGCTGCTGGTTGGCTGCGCAGTGTGGCGTCGCTGGGATGACCACACTTTGGTGTATATGCTGTAGTAACTTCTCTCTCCAGCCACCAGCCTGCAGCACATTCGTCAGGGTCATCGTCAGGAAAATTAGTGTTTATTCTTGTAGAAAAAGCTTGTGATGAATCGGTTTATTTATATGCTAAAGAATTCCACCTACGACCATCTTTCTTTTTCTCACTTTCACATCCCTTTCTTTCACTTTTTCTCCGTTTACCGAGGTAAAGGTAGAAGAGATCAGAAGTCAGATAGGTTGCAGGATGCATATGTAAACACATGTTAGGACTTCACCAGAACCAGAAACACTTGTGTTTCCATTAAGCCTTGGTGAGGAGGTGTGGTGGGATGCAAGTCTCGTATGAATCTTTGACACAGCACGATTGCAAACGCAGGCAATCATATGATATACATGTCGGTGCCAATAGAACATCTCAGAAGAAACTCGCTCTGTTTCAGTCATTAATCAGTAGTTTTCACCTCATGTTGTTACCTTAAACCAAAGGCCTCATCACATGGTGGATTACTATGAGTTCAACTGTCCCTTCACAGGCATTCTTTTAAATAACAGTATTTAATAATTTAAAAAAAAGGTGAAAATTGGAGAAAATAGAGAAAGAAACGTATATTTGTGTTAGCTGTTCGGTGTCTTTTTCTTCCCATGTTGAATAGAAACAAAATTACTGTCAAGACATAATCCCCTCTATTACAAATCAGTTTTGTCAAAAGGTAAATTCTGTTTGGGAGACTTCTCACAGCAATCTAATGTATCATGTATCATCAGTAAAGATAGTAGAGATTGTTTTTGTCCATTTTGGACATAAAACAGCTGGAATTTCCTAAAATTAAATTGTTTCATGCTATTTCTCAAATGTACCACATCCTATCTGTCACCCTAAGATTCTCTCAGGCTAATTTATGTGATTCTTCTTATTCTATTACAGAATAACAGAGCAAAAAAAATAAAAAAAAATTATTAACCTTATTGTGTGAAACCGTATTTGAGAAATGCATCAAAGAAACGTGTCACTCAGAGTGATTACAGACAGCGTGGTCATGGAGTGTTTTTCATCTCGTACAATGTCCTTTGTTTTAAATTATCTTCTGGAAGCAGCAGGAGCAACATGCAGATATGAAATGTTAAGGCAGCTGATGAATATGCATCGACTGGCCCGAACCGTACTGTAAGCTGAAACACACGGGTTCATCTCCAACACGCATCAGTCCATTCGGCTCAGCCTGCCTTGCCGAGCGTAACCCCCGCTGCCACCCACAGTCCCTGCTTTAGACATGTATTAGTCATTATTAAACATAATAATGGCTTTTATAAGTCACCGTTTGCCTCTTTGGTTATGTGAATTATTCAGCCAAAGAGGGAGAAGGAGGGAGAAGGAGGGAGAAGGAGGGAGAAGGAGGGAGAGGAGCGCCGCTGCAGTCAGGTGGGCCTTGCACCTGAAATGGCAGACGACAGATGAGGCATTTTGTCTGAATTATTTATTTTATTCTCTTCAACTTTTTACAACTGCCTCATTGCCCCCCCCCCCCCCCCTTCTTTCTCTACCCACCCCTTCTACTTCTGCATTTCCCCCTCCTCAACCCCCATCTCACACACACACACATACACACACACACACATACACAGCAAAGCCTCACGTTTATTTCAAGCGGCATTAATTATGGTTTCACAAGCTGTTAAGCTGTCGTCTGACGATTAACAAAGTCAAGCTCCAGCCCCGGCACCACCACTTACTTCACTCCTGCTTGGCAAATGGAGGGGTGGAGCCGGAGTGTGTGTGTGTTAAAAAAAATGCTTTGTGACAGCCATTGTTAGCACTAACAGTAGGGCTATAAAAGTACAGGGGTCTTTTTTTAAAATTATTTTTAATTCTGTCGCAGCAAGCGGACAGACAATATGAATAAACTTAATTTGTGAAACGTCTCCCCTAATTAATTTGAAGGAGGCGGATGAGTGGGTGGGGGTGGGGGGGTTGGCGGGTGGTGAGGGCGGAGGTTTGTGGGGTGCTCACTCAAAGCATTAAAAGTTAAATCAACAATGTGTTCGTCTTCGAGCTGCGATACACACAAAGTGATGTGGAAACGCTGGCATCGATTTGAACATCACCTGTCAAGCCTGGCGGGAGACAACACAGTTTGATGTTTGTCCACGTGTTTACTGTGTGTGTGTGTGTGTGTGTGTGTGTGTGTGTGCGTGTTGTATGGCGGCCGTGCTGACAGGATGCATCTATACGTCAGCACATAGCACATACACAGCACCCCGGAGAACGGTGGACATACACAAACTGTATTAGTTGATCCTTTTCTTTAATGTCTTTGTCAATTAGTGGACGCTGCTGTCACAGCTGTGTGTGCTCAGTCCCGTCTGTCTGTAATTAACAGTGTGCCAAAGTGCTTTTTGGGTTTAGAGGGGAAGGAAAAGGCTTCATATAGTTGCAGCTGACAGTTTCTAGAGTGTTACGCTCTTGTTGAGCAGATTCAGTCAGATACTCTGTGCATTTTGCTGTCCTGTAGTAATAATACAGGTTTATATATATATATATATATATATATATATATATATATATATATATATATATAGTATTTTATTACATTCTTTTTAAGAGAAAGATATTTTCAAGATTTAAATGTTGTAAGAAAACAGAAGAAATAAACATTAATGTGATTTGTAATTGTGCTTAATTAGTGTGCTATTTAATAAAATATGAATATTTCCATTTCAAGTTATCCATTAAAAACAACAAAAAGCTACATTGTAGGTTTTAATTGAGAAATATCCAACCATAACATGTTAGGTGACATAAACAAGACGAATTAAAATGTTTTACCTGATAACGGAGCTAAATGTTATGACAAGCCATCCAACAGTTGTCAATCAGTGACTATAAATGTCAACCTCATGGTGGCGCTAGATGGAAATTCACCAAAGTCAGTAGGATTCATTCACTGGGGACCATGAACTAAGCTCAATGTACAGCTAATGCTAATGGAAAATGTCGTCAGTCTTGTTGACATCTAGAAGAACTATTGGCCACATTCAAATGACCCTGGATCTCGATTAAAGTTATTACATCCTGAGGAAGACACGGATGTTTGCACTACATTACAGTAAGTGATGGAGAAACGGTTGCCATCCCTTAAGCAACCCCGCTAACAATGCTAAAAGATACATAAGCATCTGTAGAGATATACATATCTAATAGCTTATCACGTCGTCAGTCGTTGCTTCATCGGAAAATGATCTGGTGGATGTGATGACATTTGGTGGATGTACAGTCCTGTGCAGCGAGTTATCTTTAAAGTTGTCCGGTGTAGTGCCGCAGCAGATAGCAAAGGAGAGAAGATGTGGCTCTGCTACGAGTCCTATGAGCGTTTGTGTCCTCCAGAGGAATAACAAAGGGCAAAGGTTAAACAACGTGTTATTCTTTGCTCTCACACATGATTTCCATCCTCCTCTCTGCAGCTGATTCATTTCATTTCTAATTTTAGATGTTTGTTTTTTTACGCTAATGTTGCTCACATGTTGACGATCGCTTTTTCATTGCCAACTGCTGTGTGTGTGTGTGCGCATATGTGTGTGTGTGTGTGTGACAGAGTCACCATCATTGTGGGAGATGATGTTCAGACATGACACGTTTCCTCACGACTCAGTAGCGTTCAACGAGACCGCCAATCAGGGATCCGGCGCCGGGATGAGTTGTCGCGATACGGCGAGACGTCAAGCAGACACTACGGTTTGTCGCCTCATCTCCCCTCCTTACTTCCACTTTGTAAAATCACATTACCCTAATGAGAATGGGAATGGAAATGCAGTGACAGAACAAGGATATGGATGGGCCATGTGTCAAAAGTATTCAGATTTCATCCCTTTGCGCTCTCTTTTTGAACTCAAAAGGCTGGGCCGGGGGTTGGGGTGAGGCTGTAGCCAAGAGCTCGCTGGCTCATTTCGCCGTGTGATGTGTCACTGTCAAGGTTGTTGTTGTTGTTCTATGTGTTTTCAGTCTTGTTGTTATGTGCTTCATCACATAAAGCTTTATCTCTGCCAAAGAGCTAAGATTGGACGGATGAAAGTCCGCTTTGTTTGGAGAATGGGATTTCAGCCCCATCAAATCTACTTGTGGTTATATAAATATAGTTTCATTTACTGCCTCATATAGGTTTTGCTCTTTCTTGTTTGTTTTTATTTGTATTCTGACATGCTGATTAGACCGCGGTCCCGAGCCAAATTAAACCATTACCGCTGGAGGTAAGTGTGAAAGCCTTTAATTTATGTAATACATACAAGTTATCCTCTCCATGATCATGAGGTGTTTGCATTATTTGATAGAGTGTATAGATAGGGGGGGGGGGGGGGTCATGCTGTAGGGTCTACTTCTACGACAGAATGCACGATGTGGAGTAACAGTTCAGTTTCTGATCTTGCAGTACATATACTTTTTTTTTTATTCAGGAAAGCATATTTAATCTTTAGTTACACATGCTTATACAGCACAAAATCCTGTATCTCAGCCTCACGACATACAACAGCAACCTCATCCTGTCTAAAGTTTTATCAGGAAAACTAGATGTACTGAATGTAAAGGGCAGGTCAAGGTGGATCCTGAAGTTAGTTAGCAAGTTAAGTGGACATCAAGGTCATGATCAAGCTTTAGTAGTGAGGCTTGGACACACACACACACACACACACACAGAAACACACACCCATAGTCGGGGCCGGCCTGATTCTGACTGACAGAACAATTTCTCCCACCTCCTTCATTTGGCGATCGACTTTGTAGTAAAATACACTGCTCTCTCCCTCATTCTCCTTCACTCAGCCGGTCAGACTCGTAACACACACACACACACACACACACACACACAGGTAGACATACATGAACTTGCAGGGAAACATATAGACACACCCATACAACACAGACACATGTTGATGTACAAAGATCATAAGCACGGTGCACACATGCTGACTAGCGCACGTAGGAAGAATCAGACATACCCATCATACAAACCACACATGCAGCTAGATGAGCGAAACACACACTCGACTCCTCATGCAATCCCACACACACACACACACACACACACACACACACACACAGAGGGTGTCCCTGTAAAAACGGATTGGAGGTCTTGGAAGGTGAAAGTTTATGTGTCTCACTAGGCTGATTAGAGGGACAGAGATCTAAAAGTAATTGGCTCCTTTTACTTCCTCCTTCCTGTGGATTTACAAGCTTCCCTGCAAATGACTGGCAGCTTCTTTACTACGGTCAAACACTGAAGGATAAACTCACCCTGCCAGACTGTTTGTGTGTGTGTGTGTTTAGACTCGTTTAGACTGAAATCAACCTTACAAATGTGACGTGAAGCTTGAGAGCATTTGAGGCTGATTCAAAGTGCCAGTTGGCAGTGCGTGTAGAGTGACTTCTTCTACACACTCCCTGTCACCCAGAAAGCTCGGGGTGGATGGGTGGGTGGGTGCGCGGTGGAGGGTTCTTCTATCCAGTTTTCTGCCTGGGAAAACACTGCTTAGCCTATTAGCACCCTCCCTGTAATGCCCCCACATCTTGCACTTAATCTGCACAACACGGCTGTCAGAGACAAAGCGAGACGACCTAGTGGACACTTCACTTCCAGCGAGGGAACGTTACCGTCCTCCAGTCAATTATTCATTGATAACCTATTTATTTTTATTTTTTTTACCTTTTATGTCAGTCAGGAACGCTAGAAATGTGCATATAGTCATGTTTAATTAATGTGCGCACGCAAAAAGGTGCCACGTAAACACACACATGTAGTTCTTCTAACTAATGTATTATGTTTATGAGGCAGCGAGTATATATTATTCATCATTGATGTGGATGGAGTGGAGGCCATCATCGGATATTACCGTGTCACATTACTGTCAAATGCAGAGGGACTTAAAGAGGGCAGCAAGCTTCATTAAAAAAGGTGGCGGAAAAAAAGGGAAACAGTCAGGCGACGAGATGGGAATGGACTGACCGGAGAAGTAGAAAACATCTCGCCGAGCCCCCACGGCGGCGGCGGCGGGGCTGAGGGGAGGGAGGGTAATGCAACGATCCCGTAAAGCCACTGATTCTCCTTTTATTTGACATGTCGTTCAGGATACGAGGAGACATCAGCACTCAAAGTGGACTCAGAGACAGCAAAGCTAAGCTTCATGTTTAAGTAAAGGTCACATGTGAAATATACAACATGGAATGAGCAGCAAATACAAGCTTCAGATTCAGCGTGGCGGTCGCAGACGCTTCGCTTCGCGTTGTCCATCTCAATCACTGACTGATGTAAAAAAACACAAAAAGTAAAAGGAGCGCGATGGTTGGACTCACATTCATCGAGTGGCCGAACACGACTCTAAATGGATGATAATATCTATGTGTAACTGTAAAATGTGCCACGCATTTTTAAAGGTGATAATTATTATAACTACTTAGTTTTTGGACCCAAATAATGTAGGATACAGACTGAGCAAACCAACACACACACACAGAGGAAAAACTCATCACGTCCGATCTTTAGTTCAACATAAATCTCAGGTTGTGGCTCTTCTCTCTCTTCTAGTGCCGTTGCTTTGTCCAATCCTCGATGACCAATGAAATGAAGGAGAATCAGGGGCTCTGCAGCCACGGCATTAAACACTGCCCATCTGATCGTTGCATTAACCTACCTTCCCTCAGTGCGCCGGGCGGAGAGGTGTGAAAGTCAGGGTGGTGGATGTGCGTGTAGTATGTCTGACTCACTGTAACCACAACTTCTACCCTGAAAGCGTGTTAGCTGCCCAACCTTAACATTATCTAAACCACAATCTTCCATAGCCAGCCGTACCATATAGGAGCAGTGAGTGTATACGCAGAAAGGGAGAAAGGCTTTGAATGTAATGTAAGGATTTGCTAAACACATTCTTTTCCATCAATGGTGTCCCAAAAATGACATTTGTAGTGGATCTGATGTGGTTTTGGTCTGTTCAAACATTCTATATTATATTATCTCATATGTAACATATTTGTTATTCTTGACCTGCTAATTGTCAGCAGCTATAGCTGAATTATAGTGTAACAAAAAAAAAAAGAAAAGTAACCTACCCATGTATCCTGATTTGCAGTGTCTTGAAGTTGAATATCAGTTATTCATAGCGGGACAGAAGGGTACTCAGGGTGGCCTTTTACTAAAATGTCACAAAGACGTTAACCTATATATCTGCACAATGTTGAGAGGAGCCTCAGCTTCCCAATAAAATAATGGAAAAGGCAGAAATCCATTATAAAAGGCAAATGTTACCTTTGCATGAGAATGGTGATCTGATTGCTCCAGCCAGAAATGTGAATTATGGCGGTATTAGAGGCTGCTGCTCTCATGTGCACGTAGACGGCAATCAGTGTATGGAACATCTTGTCTGCGTCTGTGAATAGGTAGTACATCTACACACTATTTCTTTATTTAACCTTTTATTTACTCAGTCGGAGCTGCTGTGCTCTACCTCACATCCATACCACAATAACACATGTTTATGCCTATAGATGTCAGTGCATATCTATATATATGTGTGTGTGTGTGTGTGTGTGTGTGCAGTCTATTTCCACAAAGCTGATGTTTTGAGGATTCAAACCAAAGATCTAACAGTCACAAACTCTGTGTGTGTGTGTCTTCAAACAGTGATTTTACATAATTCATCATAACATATTGTTAGCATACATAATTCCCCTTTAGGGAAATGAACAGTGTATTAAAATATCAGAGGTCAGGGACAGTAACATAATACAGTAACATACATCTTTCTGTTTTAGGGATTGACTGGCTTGTTCAAGGGGACCTGTGCAGTGTACATGTTTGGAAAAGGAGGACAACTTTTAATTACAGCCTTGTATTATACCAAGTACAATTTTAATACAGCATACGTCCTCTCTTATTTAAGTTAATTGTTGGTGAAATACCCAATACGATACATTCGGAGCTACCTACCATTATTATTTTTAAATTCAACACTTTGTTTCTTCCTCCTAACCGGCAACAAAAAATAGCTCCAGCTATGGCGAAGCATCCCCGGACTCACTTTGTTGTGTTGTTGTTGTTGGTTAGAACGGTCCAGTTGTGAGTGTTGGGCTGAGGGCCTATGAGCAGCCAAGCCTCCTAGTGTTTATGCCCACGAGTTAAACAGTAAAACAGTTTTTTATTTTTATTTTTATTTTTTTTAATGACCTGAGGAGCTGGCACACCTTGTTGCAAATTTTGGATGGAAGTTGCACCGTCTGTCTAGACAGGGTCAGTTGGTGTTACAGTCCAGAGATAAAATCATGCAGTGTGCTGTGTTTGATGAATAATAATAAAACAATTTGCTGAAAGGAAAATAGTGTTTTGCATTATTATTATTATTGGTTCAACTTTTAGCTTACTAAGTTTCAAGTTCCTTCTTCAGACTTCTTGCAATCCACTATTTCAGCCAAATTTTTTGCTTGTTTCCTGTGTTTTTATTCAGAAAAGAACAAAGCAACGGAGCCTTAAATACATATGTCTCTCCAAACACTCCTGCCTATATTGTATAGACATATTTAGCTGTTCACCCTTTACATAAGCATTTAAATGATGTCAAAGAATCAGATGTTTTTTTCATTGGTTTTCCAGCCTGAGATGATCTTTCTGTCGTTCTGTTATAGCATCGCTGGGTAACAGAGGGCAGCGACCTCGAGACAGATCTCCTCACTCTGTCTGAAAGATAGAAACAGAAAGGAAACAGAGCAGAAAAGACACTGTGCTGTTCCTGAGGAGTCTCTTACCACACACACACACACACACACACACACACACACTAACTACTTCTAAGACAATATACACAAAACTCCTCGGGTTGTTGCCACAGACACAGACATGCTCCCAGGCACATAACACATGCAGGCTTTCTGTCTTTGCAAGCTCACACATACTCACTCACACACACACACACACACACACACTCACTCACACACAAACAGACACACACACACAGACACATAGGGTGTTTGATCCTACACCTGGCTACAAATTGAAGGAAACTGAGGGAAATTAGAACAAAAAGATACTTGGATCATTTTGAATAGGACATGTACTGTACCATTAATGCATATTAATATACTTTATTTACTATATGCATCGAGTCACAGTCGCTCCCTGCCCCTCTTTCTCTTCTCCATCCAGTGTCTACCACTTTTTATTTTTATTTTTTTAATTCACCTCCCTTCTTCACCACTGACAGTGTCACTTTATCAGTGTATCTGTAATGCTCCTTAATTCAAGGCCAAGCTGGGCTGTCACCCTCGGGTCCCTGTGTCACCGCCACATCCAGACAGACACATGTTAGAGGACACTGGGCGCTGTCCATCTACAGAGAGAGAGAGAGAGAGAGAGAAAAGAGGGAGAGAGGCTTATCAGTACAACCTTGCTGGTGAATTAGCAGACCCTTGAGTGATAAGGAGAGGCAGGCCAGGCAGACAGACTGAGAGAAAAGAAAGGAGATAGGACTGGAAAAAAAAAGAAAAAGAGAAAAAAAAGGAGGATGTAATGCGGTGACAGCTGCTAGAGGGGCTGTTGTCGTCTGTCAGTCTCTTTAAGGCTCTGTTCACTCTGCAGCTCAAACATGGACACAGATCTGATGACCTCTCACCGCTGTCACAGAAACCAAAGTGAAACTGAAGTGGTTCTCTAACTTTTTTCTTTCTTTCTGTCACGCCACCCTTTGTTTGCAGAAAAGAAAAGCCCTTGTGTATCATCCTGTTAACAGTATGTCTGGAATTTGTCACAAATTCGATGTTGTCTTGATGTGATATGAACCGCCTGAGTTACTGATGTGCTCGTGAAATATGCAGGTTACACACTTTGTGGTCCATAGAGTTTAGTGTTATCACCAAGCATAGCTCCGCCGCCTTTTGAGAGTCAAGCAGTAATCACCTAGAGTAATTGAAAATTGTGTGTGTGTGTGTGTGTGTGTTTGTGTGTGTGTGTGTGTGTGTGTGTGTATAGGACATTTAAAGGTGCACTACAGGCAGAATTTAACTGTTACAATTTGTCTTTAATCTTATTGGTTTACACTTGAAAACTCATAATCCTTAACATCAAGCACAGAAGAGGACGAGACAAGTGACAGCTTTGTGGAACTGAGCTTTTCTTTATTTTTATTTTTTTTCAAATGGCTTTGAAATATGTCACATATATATTCACGTATATGTGTTTAAAAAATAATTCTCAAGGTTCATGTCCTTTCACAGGAACTCAGTGTAAAGCCGTTAATTGTAATATCGTGAGCTGCCAGGCTTCCAGGCTCACACCACCCTGAGTGAGAAAGAAACAAGAATAAAAAATAAATAAAAAATCAAGCGCAGACTGAGAGAAATGAAACAACTGAATGACAGACAGAAACATTTCACACAAGAAGGACACATAACTTACCTTCATGATGTCAAGTTCTTCAGAAGAGCGCCGACGAGGATTCACTGTGAGCTCATTATGTTTCCCCCGGCTGGCCTTTGCTCAACTCTCAGGGTTAATCATAATGAAGTACCTGAAAGCATCATATAACACTTGTATGAGTGAACAATATCGCCTGGAAATCATCTATTATGTCCCAGCTTGACAACAGGCCGCAGTGTCTTTGCAGCAAATTGCCACAACGTATTGATATGTCGGTGTTCTTGTGTTGTGTGTCTCGTGACTTCCTGTTTTATTTTGAAATGTACCCATCCTCTCGTTTCAGATCACTTGCCCTTCCCATGTGTGTCACCTGTTATTATATGATGTTGATGGTTGCGTGTGGTGTCTGTCCCTGCATTGCTGCAGTAAACTACTCTTAGTGTCTGTTCTTGCATCAACATTTACAGTGTTTTACTATATTTAGAAAGAACAATACTTTACTGTACTCTTGCAGCAATTACAGTGTGTGTTTAGACTGAAGGCAAAGCATCAAAGTCCATCTTGTACTTTACATATTGCTTTGCTTCAGATTCTTTTAATGCAAGTTATCACTAAATTGTACAACAATTTATCCTCCCCTTCTACGCCAATGCTCATCTTTCCCCTGACTGTAAATCTAGCCCGCTTAGAGGTGAAGAATTCATTCCATCTCTTAAGAAATACGATGTTACATCCTGGAAAGAACATGAACGATCACCCAAAAGGACCAGCAACAATCTAGAATGGACCTATGAATGATCAATAAGTACTCTATAATATAATGGAAATAGAAGAGCAATTTGAAATGTCGCATGGAGTCATAACCACATCATACTGTATCCTCAAGATACATATACACATAATGAATCAAGTAGTGGATACTGTAATATTAGGGATGAAATATATACATGTGTATATATATATATATATATTATGTCATTTAGCTCCATAGGGCCTATAGCCTGTTGTTCTTGGATCACAGTAGTAGACTCATCTACTTCTCTGTGATTGGAGCAGACGTAGACCCTTTTCTCTGTGTGGCATAACATATCCAACATCAGAGTTTTCCATTTCCCATCTTATCTCATCTCTATCACTGTGACTCTTAAACATCACCCTGTCTTCATCATAGACTGCCAAGCATCAGTCTCTCACATACACACACACACACAACTCCAGTGTGATGCACATTGGGATGGATATCCACTTCTGGCTTGGAGAGAACAGGAGTCAGCTTCGATCGACCCCAGCCGTGGATGAAATGCTCCTGACGTGAATCAGTCCTGTCAGCTGCTGTGACGGCTGTCTGTCTCATCAGCCCGTCTCCTCACCGCAGACATGATATGATGGGAGATGATACCAAACAACAGTGTGTGTGTGTGGGGGGGTGGGGCGTCAAAGACCCTGACAGACGCCACTTTATAGCTTTAATCCCAAGGTCTTAAAACGGCACTTGACACAAATTGAGGTTGGCTTTTTCTGTTGGTGAAGAGGGGGGAAAAAATGAGAAGGAGGAAATACAACCAGGAAAGCTTACACTTTCCTTCCTGCACTATTGCTGTCTGTCTGTCTTATCCGGTTTTATTCTTAGCTGTTTGAGTTTGAGTCTTGTGATGTGATGTGAGAGATAGGCTGCTATGATTTTAAAAGATATTAACAATATCCTCCTGTTAATCCACATACACGATCAAATGTCCTTAATGAATACAGTGTTCCAAACGGATATTGTCCGGTAAGATTTTCATAAAAATCCAACCTTTTTATACCAAGCTTTTTAGTGATCATTGTCAGTAAATGAACAACCTGACTTGATCCTAATGGGTTCCTCTAAAAGAAACACAGAAATCTATACACGCAGGTGACCACGGAGTATTTGAAATGGAAAGACGATCACACATCGAGTGATCGATGATGATGATGATAATGTTCGATTCCAAAAGTGGAAAAGTGGAAACTAACTTGTTATTTCGACACCTGTTGTGTCATTCGTCGGCTGTTGTGGTATCTCTTTCATGGATCCAGCTGTGGTGACAGAAAATGACCAGACTTTGACATCTAACGGCAACAGACTCAGCACTTCATACCGTTCACGCCCAATAGACACCAGACAAGTATCACTTGTTTTTTCCACTTATAATTTGGACCAAACAAGCACAACAAAAAATGTATTTCCATATTTTGCAATTTCCCTTTGCACGTCCTGCTGTCTATGCTGCATTTCATGACTGTTTTTTTTATTTGCCTCAGTGCCATTTCAGCAAATCCTCCTGTACATTTGATGCACATGACAAACATAGTGATCCTCATTTGGATTCAGGGGGTTGAGGGTGAGGGGTGAACTGATTACCATCAGCCGTACAAATGTGGCAAAGGCGAGCCAAGTGATAAATGCACATTACATCACATGATTGCACCATAATTACAAAAAAAACACAAGAGCTGAAATCACATTTCAAACGCATTATAATATCTGTCGATTTGCGATATCAATATTCTCCATTTTCCATTTTGGAGCGCATTTTAATTAATTACATGGAACCTTCATTACTTTAAAGACAGCTTTTGCGGAATTCTTAGGGATTATGATAAATTGTGTTTACCAGCGATAAGAGACGAAGATGGTTTTTATATGAGCTGGTGTGACCAAAAAGTGTTAGGAAGGAGGGGACATACATGTAAAAAAAAAAAAAAAAAAGACAAAAGGACAAAAAAAGGACACGAGTTTTGTGACAAAACACAAACAATCCCCTTTATATAATAATGATCATGTAGATTATATTAGTCTAAAAATGACTTACCTCATGTCTGTGCCCTTGAATACTGTTGTCCTGTAATGAGGAAGTCCCCTTCTGGATCGTGTGTGTCAACACTATATTAAATTACCAGTGATCTTGGACCCACAATTCACCAGGCGTTCTGGTCCTGTTACAGTCAGATATATTAAGGATGTGTGTGTGTGTGTGTGTGTGTGTCAGATTTCAGTAGTTTATGGGGCTAATGAGACTGTTGACTCTTTTAAAGGCCAGTACACACACATACACACACAGTGGCAATCAGAACTGCTTGGGTTTTATAATGCAGGTTATGGCTTTTGTACATGTGGTTAACCACACAGTGGAGTCACTGAATACCTGACCTAGTGTGTAACCATAATGTAAGCAGGTCATTGAGAATATTCCACCGTCAATACTTCACCATTTAAAGGGTTTTTTTTGGATTATAAAGCAGGTCTAGATGCTACATAAACACTCTGAAAGGATCAAAAAAGCACACAGCTGTGCCTTTAAATGAACTGTTAGGACTTCTGTATGTTACAACTATACCTGTTGTACACGTTGAGACACTGTGCACAGCCAAAACAGCCAGAAAACGTTTCAGGATGAGTGAGAGCTGCTTGTACAGCTGTAACTAGGTGTTTACTAAGGTTTGCAAATAGACCACGAAAAATGAAAATATTAAACTGGGGGAAAAGGGACGTGATACGAAAGGCCAGTACTTCACTCTTTACATTTGACGTCACGGTCAGTAAAGTTTGTAATATTCGGTACATGGTAGAATAACACAACCACATGGCTTTTGAAGGGAAGCATTGGCATATATCAGCCGACACCTAAACATCAGTCACTGCCTCTCACTCTGTACTATTTTGGTAGTGATGTCGAAAGTGATACTTCACTGTTTCACAGATGGCCAATAAAAATGATCGATGTCTGGAGGGGGATTTATGGTGAGGTGGGGGGGCAGATGTAAGTTTCCACAAAATGTTTTTTTTTTTTTTTTTTTTTTTTTTTATATATATATCAGAAGAACATGCAGGATGTCTTGAATCATAATACACACTTTGATATTGTTGTGGCTTTTCTCACTGGGCAGCAGGAGCGGAGTCCAGAATAAACGTAATAAATAGCTTTTTTTTACATCTTAAATGCTTTGGATTATCAAAGTACACTAGAATATATTAAAATGAGATGAAGGAGTTGTATGAGATGACACTCAAACACAAATACAAAAACACTTTCCACAAGACCAGAGCAGTTGACTAATGACTTGATGGTTACAGATTAAGTGTAACATGGTTATAATTTATCAGCAGTGTGTTATAACATTTAAAAATTATGCCAATTACCTCTTTTTCCCTCTCTCCTTATCTACATCACTATAATTACCCTCTCAACTCTATCACAAGTGATGCTGGGAAAATTCGTTAAAAAATCTTTGACCTTTGACCTTTGACAAATTTCATACATTGATGTGTTGAAAATTCAAATAAGCTCTCTCTTTTTTTATTTACTTATTTGTTTATTTATTTTTATTTATTTGCATTCGGGGAGTTTATGGCTGAAAAACGCAGCATATAGAACACTAGAAGCTGATATTAATTTGTTTCTAAAAACACACACAACATAAACCGTACACGATAAATGTAACTAAACATGCATTTGCACATGGGTCAACTATTATCATGCAAACACCTTAAATACATGCAAACACGGTATTTCATCTGCACAGCCTTTCCTCCCTATTACTCACTTGCGAATTTTACCTTAGTTTGAGGTGTGTGTGTGTGTGTGTGTGTGTGTTATTAAGTAGATATCGATTGTGATTTGATTAAACTCTTGCTAATTTGCTGCAAACCAGCAAGACGTTTAATCAAATAAAAATCAATAGCGTCTTAAGAGCCCTTGCTACATCCCTGGAATGGGGGACTACAGTGGAGGTGTTATAAATTACTGGTGGGAACGATACAGCCGATAGGATAATGTTGGAGGAGAGAGAAATAGACAGAGACGGAGAGAGGGAGAGAGAGGGGTGGGATACAGAGGATATGTCACTCTTACAGCGTGGAGGGACGATGGATTTGTGTTCAGCGGGGAACAATTGGCCTTGGTGTTTCAATTCCAGCGTGAGGAATTAGCTGCTCCTGAGGAATATAAAGAATTATTATTGTCTTTTCGTTGTATCATTTGTATTCCCAAATCTAAAAGCAAATAAATCAAACAAATGTGTTCATGTTAAACACTTACACAACAGTTAGTTCAGCTGACAATAGGAACATCCTATAGAGGCTTCAACATCTATTCATTTACTACTTATCGCCGTGACTTGTACCAGAACTCAGGGAAGTGTTATGAGTGCAACAGGCCATGCTTTTTACTAAATGCTCTGTGTGTCCTGCCTCGTAACATATTGTCTGATTTTAATATCATTACCCTCGAATGAATGACCGATTCGTGCAAAGCAAGCTTCTCACGTTGCATACATTCACCAGGTCTGCTAAGATAACTCACCAACAAAACTGTAAAATAAAAATCACTGCATTTAATATAATACACATGTATTATATATACAAGTGTATGCACGTAATACTATTTCACCCCCATCGCTATGGTCACACAGTCTGAATACACTAATCCTGCTAAACAATCCCGCTCTGCCGATGGTTAATAATGCATGAAGAGTGGAAGGGTATTACCTTTGTAACAATAACTTGGCTTTTGTTGACCAGAGTTTGTCTTTTGTTGTCACCATATGCTCCCCATCAACACAGATGGAAACACGCTCCCTAATGCCCAACTGCCGGGGCTTTTAATTCAGAGTAATCGACTCGGATTTCAGACAAACATCCGGTAACATTTTAGGTTTCTGTGTGGTAATCCTTACCAGTAAACCTAATAAAAATTCATAAGTTATAGTGTCTATAATTTCCTTTTTATTGATGGAAAACAAATAACGTGTACAGCACAGCGGTCTATTATTCTGTTAAGTTTGAGGTGGAGATTTAATGAGTTTCCGTAGGTGTTCGTATTCAGCTTATTAGCAAAGTGTACTGAGGAACACACACATTTTCTTTTTCTGGTGAATTGGTGAAAATTTTACATATAAAAAAAATAGAAAATATATCATTCTTTAAAATGACGTCTTAACATTTCAGTTCAGTGGTTGGTACAACCCATTCTCTTCAGTCTGCGTACAAATAGCATGACTTTCGTATGCAGATTTAGCAGCTAAATACAACAGAGGAGTAACCTGGTGCAGGTTTATAGTGCAGCTAAACAAATGAATGTCATAATAAAGTCAGTCAATCGCTAAAACAATCTGATTTTTTTGCTTCACGCGGCGTTAAGTAGCGTTCCACACAGCAGCGGTTGTGTGAGTGTAGGAATACAGTTAAAGTTCCGCAGCTGAAAATGTAGTGCCGAAGAAAAAGGCTGTCTGACGGCAACGTAAAGGTGGGCCTTTTATTTATATATTATATATTTCTATAATACGTTTTGCTTTTGTCCATGTCCACAGCTTCTTTGCCGCTACTCCTGTCTGCTTCCTCCACGCCGGGGACATACGACATACTGTAATAAACTATGACTATGCACAAGTACCTCATACTACTTCCATTTAATTTTGTTTCTGTCACAGAATGATGTAATGTAGCTGTCAAATAATAAAAAAAAAAAAAGTGTGATTACACACAAATCAGCATTAATTAAAGGAGCTTGGATGTCGTCAGAATTTTTTTGTTCTCAAATACATCTGTTTTCATCATGTCCATGCCCTTTGTATCAGCACAACTATAACAGCATTATCGCCTCCATAATAGCTTCTACAGCCGAGTAGAACGAGCCGGCGTTTATGCTGTGGCCTGGCAGTAACCTGCGAGTCACGGGGTCACCGTGCACGTTAGATGTCAATTATACCTCCTCCATATGTCCTGCTCCACTCCTATTTATCTTCATCCCTCCTAGTTCACACCGTGACCTCCCTACAGGCCCAGCAGGGACAAACACATCACAGCCTTCATGTAACACACACACGTACGCACACACACACACACACACACAACACACCTCCTGACTTTTAATAACGCTTCCTTGTCCCATGTCAACATTTTCCTTCTGTCTATCATAGTTGTTTGTTTATGGGTATGCTATATGCTTTTGGGAAATCAGTTTGCCCCGGGGACTCAATTACTATAGGTATTCATGGTTTTGTGTATTGCTGTTAACTTTAACTGATTTGTACAATCAGTCTTGCATCCATTATATTTGTCATGCATCTGCTTACAATAACATAGCTGACAAGTATTATTCAGTTGAGTTTTTTTTATTGTTTTTTACTGTTTGCAAACAACACGTTAAACTGTACAATGAAGTGAATATGTAAATATGCCTTATAAATATACAGCCAACCAACCATATATATATATATATATATATATATATATATATATATATATATATATATGGATCCATACATCTAAATGTGTCATTGAGCTGCATTCATGTTTAAAATAATAGTCCAGAAACAGACACCGGTGGCAGAGAGTCCTAATTAAGAAATTCCATATAAAGGACATCAAACAAAATGTGGCGTATTGCTCACACAGGCCCTCTTTCCCATCTGGCCAAAATGGCTATTGTGGCTCATTGTCTAAAAATAGGGATGAAGACAAATTGTTATCATTTGCCAAAGCCCATGACAATAATGATGAATGAACACTTTTTTCCCTTTTCTGCTATGCCCTCTGAAGTCATTGCTTAAGGCCTTTTCCTCCATTTCCCCTCAGCTCTCTTTCTCTTCTCTTCTTATTATCCCACCTTCCACGCCGGCCGTCGTATGCTGTAAAATATCTGTTGAATAGACATCATCGGTACACTCTGAGCTCATCCCTTACTTTTTATTTTATTTTTTAAATTTTCTTTCACCTGTTATAGTTTGAAAATATTGCACCCTTATCTCTTTTTCCCTTTCTGTCCCTCTATTGTTATGTATATAATCTGCATGACGGGTGGTGGTGGTGGTGGGGGGGGGTGATGCTGTGATTGATCACCAATTTGGCCTGACAACACTGGACCTGACAACACTGGACCCCCCTCCCCCCTCCTCCATCCTTCACCTACCATACAAACTTCCTGGGTGAGTAATGTCCCCGCTGACATGGACAGATAAGGGACATGCTTCAGCAGCGTGTTTCTGATAGATCGCAGCTCTGATGGAATATATGTACAAAATAAAACAATGTTATTTATTGCTTTGTCTCAACTCCGCTTGCACGTATATCCATAAACATATGGAATCAGTTCAGTTTATCTCATACAGCAGAGCATGTTTGGAGAGCGATACGGTATGACACGGAAGGAAGAGTGTCAGCTAAATGCTCAAACAATAGAAGTCGAGATGTTTTAATCAGATAAATGGGAGATCAGTTCTTTATCCAGAGACGGTATGGAAATGTTACTACACCTTGTCTACAGCAAAACAGCACTTCGGTCGTAGTCCTCTATTAGCATTTACATATATTTGAGTTTAAAGGTGCAATTATGTCAGTTTTTAAAAGAAAGTCATCCAGAAAAAAATGTTTCATAAGCAATAAAATGCACCAGCAGTTCAATTCAATACACTCAGGTTTTGTTGCTATAACCTAACTTGGTCTGATATGACCACTAGCTTTTAATGATTAATTGATTATGTGACATAGGTGAATCTTTTCGCTGACAGACACTGTCACAGATTAACATTTCAATTACATTTAAGAAAAAAAACAGGGATAATTCAATATGTAATTATGGTGCGATTGCTTACTTTCTGTTGCTTAACAACGCTGCTGTGGACTGTCTTTAGCTCACATTTCTTCTGCACGTAAGTCAAAAAAAACAAAACAAAAAAACAAACAACAGATCTGAAGCCTCAAAAGACATTTCGGATAGACATGTAAAGCAAACTGTAAGGAGGTGTTCAGACCGACATTAGCTCTGGGTGAAAAAATTAAAGCGTCTCAGTCATTTGAAAGGCAAAAAAAGCATGCTCAACTGGCTGGAACACAACATCTGGCAAAGCGCTGGACTTACACAAGACGACTTACATGTAACGTGAATAAACAGGAACTAATGCTGTGAACTTCTAATGAGTAAAATAATCACAGACGCTATTGTGCGAGGCAACCCGAAAACTACGTGTCAGGATCCCTGTTGGACTCCACTTTCAGTCAAATTAGTTAGTTTCTGTGACACATAATATGGTCCAAACATAAACGAAGAACCTGGTTATGACTACTGTGTGTTTGTTTCCATGTAACTGTACACATATTCATATAGACCTTTGATTTTCTGTGTCTCTGTGTGTAGCAAGGTAGCGAGCGAGCTAGAGTGTGGGAGGAGACGGGGAGAGAGAGAGAGAGAGAGAGAGTGAGAGAGGAGTCGGGTTCAGAGCCAGTTCAGCTGTGCACGGCTTGACAAATTATTTGTGGAATTGTTGCATTCACAGTCACTTAAATAGGAATCTGTCAGAGAGGAGGAGAAGGCCGGCCTCATGGCAGTGAGTCGCACCACCTCCTCAACAACTGCTCCACCACTCACTGCCATGCCCCCCCCTTCTTCCTACCCCCCCTTTTTCCACAGTGTCTCCTTTTGCCTCCGAGTCTCTCCCAGTCCGCCTCCTCCCTCCTCACCCAACCTATGATGATGGATTGAGCCTAATGCAAATTTACAACCATTTTATATGTCGATGCTTACCCCCCCCTCCCCCTCCCACGCCCCCAGGAACATAGCTCAACATCATGCTTCCAAGATGTCCGCCTCGAAACAGCCGGCATCATCGGCCTCCTCTCAATCTCCCTGCTTCACAAATCTCTCAGCTGGATGGAGATTAATGCCGCTGGCGCCAGCTGCACTCGGCCCATGCTTGTGTCTGTTTGTGTATGCCATGTTTGTTCCTATAGTATGCCACGACTACGTACGAGGCAGCGAGAAATCCCTCCTAGATGGATACGATGAGGGAAGTCACTGCTTCTCCTGTGTGACACGCTCTTGTCAGTCCTTTGTATGGTGATGGGCTTTCGGGGTGCAGCGTGTCGGTGAGATGTATCCCCCCGATATTGTTGTATATCACCCTTCTGGATGGAGGGATAGAAAAAAAAGAGAAGAAGAAAGGAGCCAGTTTTTCACCCTATCAGCTTGGAAAGGCAATGTTGTGCCCTTGTAATTGAGTAGGTATCTCATCTATCAACTGTGCCACCCTGGATAATAAATATAGAGTACACAGGCAGCTCCTCCGAGATTTAAAGAGCGGGTGTGTGAAGGAGTATGTGTGTGTTTGTGTGCGTTTGTACGTGTGAGTGTGTGTGTGTGTGTGTGTGTGTGTGTTGAGAAGAAAAACTAGAACAGGTGCCTTTGCCCTGATGAACTACCTTTCTATGTTCTTGAATGAGTTCATGTTCTGATCTTATGAAACCTTCACACACCCATGTAAAAAAAAAACAAAAAAAACGTGATGGTCAGTGTGTGTGTGTGTTCACAACACGCTCCAACCTCCCGTAAAGTTTCCAATCATTTCACAAACATTTCTTCTTCAGTGTTTGGAACTGTGTTCTATCGTAGAGAACAAGCCTTTCTTAGTTACACTCTAACAACTGTTTTTATCCCATAAATACCCTGATTTCACTACAGGGGTCATTAAATTGTTATGCAGTAGAATCTGTGCAGCTACTGAGCTGAGGTGTTAAACCAGGGTTTCTCAAAACTCTTGGTCCTTTGACACCATTATTCAGTGACGATTTTCATGACCCGGCAATTAGAGAGTTAGCAAGTTTTTGTGGATTATTCTTACTGGAAGACTAGTGTGTGTGTGTGTGTGTGTGGCACAGATGCTTGGTAGTCATATACAATACTTATCTTAGGTGTTGAATTTCATTCCCGACCCTCTAAATGTTCATCCAATAACCTACCAATTTGTTTTTTTTGAAAGTGCCTGCTCTTTCGCAACAGTTCCGTATTATGACGTTTTTGACTGAACCGCCCCAATATGACATGTTCACTCAGTGTCTCACAGATAGAGGAGTAGGCTGAGCATGAAATCTATGTTTATGCTGTGAACAGTTCACATTTTAGGGTGTGAATCCCATTGGATGACCAAATGGCCAGATATGCTAAATACCACACCAATGAACAGAGAGCTGCGGGTGGCTGCGTGGGAGGTGAATGTGTGTCGGGGTGTATGCCAGTCTAAATTGCGACGAGAAGTGTGTGTGTGTGTGTGTGTGCTTGTGTGTGTGTGTTAATTGTCTTGTGTGTGTGTGTGAGCGATCTTGTGTGTGGGAGAAGGGGTCAGAAAGGTGTCACACTTGTGTTTACACCGCTCGCGAAAAGCATCACTCCTAAGATGTTAGTATGTCAGGGCTCTTCATTACCAGCATTAGGCTAATTAGCATGGCCATGTTGACTCAGTGTGTGTGTGTGTGCGCGCGTGCACATGCATATGTGTGTGCGTGAGAGCGCGTGTGTCTACTGTGCATCACGTGAGTTGTTACGGATGCCATGCAGGAGCTGACAGGCGGCCTGTAGTCAAACACGGATGCTGGCAGTTGACAAAGAGCACAGTCTGTCACTGCGGTACATGCTCGCTCTCTCGTGCTCTCTCCGTGTCTCTGGCTAATTGGGCCCTCTGGATATCTCCACTGGATGTTTGTATACGAGCATATACAGTGATATGTGGCAGGGGTTGGGGCCATACAGACTGTTGTGTACGTTGTTGTCAAAGCCTGCAATGGGAACCCTTATGGAGGTGATTTTACAGTTTTCAATCTACATATATTCATCATTTGCTGCTGAAAATTTCGAAAACAAGGAAATAATGAGACAGGTTGTAAGAGGATTGAAACAAATCTGATTCTAAAATATTCCTTTTGGTAATATCTTCTCGTTGCTGTTGTCATTACGATTAAAACTACAAGATCCTCATGTAAGCTATGATATGACAAGTGTGACACCTTCCCCAAGTGTCACCCATGTGTAAATACCCAAAGGGAACTTGAGAGAGAGGGAGCTGAGGGTAAGACGAAATGGACGACTGAAGAAACAGAAAAAAAAAAAAAAAAGATTTTAAACACTCTGTCACTTGGGCTATTTGTCAGGACTAAAAACTTCTTTCCCTTCCTTTCTCCCATCTCTCTTTTTTAGCTCCTTCTGTGAAAAAAGTATTAATTTATAAAATTTCCTCTCCATTTAACGACCCCATTTGGAGAATTTGCGTTTGATCCTCACCGGCTCGGCGAGGCGTGAAGATGGCAGGACAGGGAAGGGAGGAGATGGATCCGTCAGCGTGTCACATAAATATCTTATTAGCCAGTGATCTTATCATCATAAAGCAGCCCATTTATACAGTTAGGCATGTCATGTTGGTCAATTGCACAAAAAAAAAAAAAATCCAACCGCATGCAATATTAAACCCTCAAATCTCATGCCAACACCATTAGTGGAGTCTCTGAAACTCTCCTTCTCTTTCCCTCTATCTTCTCTCTTCTTCCTCTGCTTGATGTGTCTCTGCCATAAATCTTCTGCTTCTGGATTTCTTTTTTTTCCTTCTTCTTCTACCAAATATCCATTTTTCCAATAGGAGAAGAAAACTGTACACATCCATACCAGAGGACGGGATGGTTATTGTAGTTTCATTATGATTTACATGCTACCAAATATGTTTTGTCCCAGGTTTCACTTCTTAGGCTTAAACCAACTAATTGATGGAGTTTTTTGGAACCATACAGACACCACTGCAGCCTGCAGAGGACAACCACACACCCACCAAACCTCAGCCTTAATCGTCCCTGCGATTAGGCTGAGCATGACGATCTGTCTCACAATAAGGTTGTTCTTTATACTACGAGTGTTGCCGGGAGTTTTGATCTCTTCAGACTTTTCCCACCTTCTCCGTATACCTTGGAAATGCGTAAAGTTGTAGAAATCCCAACTCAAAAAGTCATGAAGTTACTGCAGATAAAAGAAACTGTCAGGATCAGACAGACATTTGGACCCACAGAGCAGACCAGAGCCTGATGGGTGTAGAGAGTCGAAGAACAAACACGAGAAAGAACCTACTCAAAGTATGCAGACAATCTAACAAAGACACACTGGGAAGAACAGACATACACACGCATACGGAGGAAGGAGCTAACGAGACACAGGTGAAAACAATAGATGATCAGGGAGAGTGAAGGCAACTACAATGACCACAAACAGGAAGTGAAGGAAACCAAAACAACACAACAGGAAGTCAAACACAACAAATAGGCCTGAAACTCACGATTAGAACAAACGTCACCAGAAGAAGAAGCTGCCCTGGATCTGTGGAGACGACATCCTAGACTCAGCTCACCCGTATGGACAACTTTGTCGACCCAGACCGGAATATGGAGGGGAATCCATCAGCAAAGTGAAGTTTTAAGGTGAGGTCAGCTTTTGGGTCACACTGGGTGCATTTTTAAGACAGAAAACACGGGTTATTTTCAGACCGCTCTTAATTATTATTGTATTGGAACATGCTTGATTTTGTAGTGCTGATTTTTAATGTCACCATGTTAATACTCGGATCCAGATCCGTGAGCAGATTTGTCCCGTTGTAGACATCCAGCGCGTACAAACACCTGCAACTACACAGTCAAAATAAGGAGTTTGGAAGCTTTTTTCAATTCAAAAAAAGGTGAGATTATTGTGTTTTATATTATACATTCAATACTACAAGTCCTCTGTTGATCAGAAAACTGTCAAGTCTAGGATGTTCGAGGTGCGATAGGTCAAAGGACATTAGGGAGCCATGGTTCATAATTTCAAACCAATGATGACAGTGATATCCTTTAATATTATTATGAAAGATACACGGGAGAAGGGTATCAAGTATCATATTCATAATCACTTTCATGCTTTAAAATGGAACGTGTTTTCCCACTGTTGATTTCTGAGTAGACACATTTATTAGGGGAAAAAAAGAACAAAAAAAAGGATGAGTTGTTTACAAGTGTCAATGTCGCGACTTCAACACATCACGGACAACGTGCAACGTCTGTACTGAGTTACTGGCAACTACACTGAATCTCCTTTCACACAGCGTTGGAGACGTTAAGTCGTTAACACATCCAGGCTGCTAACGAGAACACACGGTGGCGTTTTACACCTGGATCCCATCGTTTACGTCTGGCAATGGCAATTTCCATTCCGTCTACTTCACGTGATATACGTATAGCAGTTAATGATAACCACCCCAACACACACACCTGGTAATTACAATGTGGTCACATGTTTTTTTTTTTAGCTTTACGAGTTGGAGAGTTGCAGTAGCGGCTATAGCAGAAGCATGTTAGCATTAACGTGTGTTGTTGAGTGACAGAACTGCAAATCAGAGCGTTTTCAGTTTGACTCTTGTTGTAAACACCCAGACAGTTAACTATGACGCAGTATAGCCTGCATTTTACCCACAGTTTTCTTACTACTATGTTACACACTGCTGTTTGTTTAACTGTGATGTACGCAGAGCTGCTTTCCCTGCATGGTTGTGCCAGACAGCTGAGACAGGCTAGAGAGTTGGAAAAAAAACAGACAGATATTGTAATTAGGAAAGAAGAAGAAAAAATGTGGGGTTTTTTTTTGGCTACTGAAGTACAGGACAAAACTAGAGAATCATGACACCTTACAACTCACAAGCCAAAACAAATGCATTATTGTCACTCATGCAATATTATGCAGGTATTCATTATAGCTATTATGGCTTTTTTTTCATTGAAAACTTTCTATATTTCTAACCCAACTCGCAAGCTGATCTGACGGATTGGATAAGAAGGGAGAACACATTAAAACTACAGCAGCTGAAGCGCACCGGACAGAACACAAAACAGAAAGTCTTTACTGAGTGCACCTGCTATATCAGATCAGTAGCATATTGTTACATCTGAGGGTTCAAGCTGGATCCGGCCCGAATTAAGGCCCGGATAGAAGAAACCTTAAAGAGACAATCAGAAGATGAAGGAAGGGAAGGAAAAGAGAGCGTAGAGAGCAGCAGACAGACTTGGAGGATTATTATTCAGTTATCAGAGCTCTGTGGAGCAGAACTGACATGGACAGGAGCAGATTTCCTGCTTCTCACACTTCCATCTGCCACTTCACCATGCAGAGGATACATACACCCTCTCTCTCCCTCACACACATACACACACACACACAGAAGAGAGGGAAAGATTTCCGCACACTCAAAGGCAAAAACGAGGAAAAAAAAAAGAGGGCGAATCACTTACACACTGAAAGGTCACAAAAATGGCACACGAGCCTCCAAGATCAAACATTTAAATATTAAAAGTTGCTTGTGGACATCAAATAAATGTTGTTTTTTTTTTGTTTTTTTTAAAAAATAAAGCCAAAAATCAAACACGCAGTTCTGTTAATCATCTTAACCCTTCGTCGTGATTGGTGGGGTCGGCCCACTGTTTGATTACTCATTTAAATATCAGCATCATGGCAATGTCGAGCATAAACAGAATCTCTTCTTTCTCATCAGCGTCCCTTCTTCCTTCTATAGTTTTCCACCCCGTTTTATGAAGCCCCCAATCTGTCTCATTATCTTGTTTTGATGTTGTACTTTGCCAAAATGGGATCTGATGGCTTCTGGCCCCACGAAGTGCATCCGAACTGCGGACAAGAGCGAGAAGAAGCGAGAAGCGTCTGCACCGTTTCACTGCCTCCTCTGTTGACAACAACAAGAAAAGACCATCACAGCAAAATGCCCCCATGTATGGACATCAATTATTTTTTAATTGTGAAAGAGTACAGTACACTAATTAAAACTAGTATATCTTGCCATGCCAAAGGCAAAATTAATAATTGATATTTTATTAATATTCAAAAGTAGCACTGGGAATATATTAACGTGATTTTGTGGTTGCAGAAATGATCTAGTATCCAGGCATGTGTGTGTGTGTGTTTGTGGGTGTATGACCTGTTTCTGATGAATTAGACTGCTCCACCCCTCTTTTAGCGGAGCTGGGTCCAGTTCAGCCCCAGAGAGAGAGAGAGAGAGAGAGAGAGAATAAGGGGATTTGTCTTAAAGTACTGAAGTTATTACAAACCCTATCCCTGAAGTAAATTTACAAAGAATTTTAAAATATTCCTGAAAATGCAGCCAAAGCTTGTTCATCTAAACCTCGATCAAACCACAAATAATGACTGAAATATGCACATATGACAGCAATAAAACACAATATTCATACGAACTGCAGCTCTTAATTTCAGGAAATCCTGTGTTTTCCATGCGTGCCAACAGAAGCCTTGAGATTTTAATTTTAGCTCTGAGACCAGGCTTTTATCTGAATGTGCAGGATTAACTCATATTCTTTCTCTTATGTACGTGGGAGTCTCCTGTAACTCTGCTACACTCATCTCAACTATTAATTGGATTGAGAATTCTGTTCCTCTTGACTTATTGCTGAACTTGACATTTTACACCAAGCCAACCACAAAAAGAAAAAAAGAAAAAGAAAAAGAAAAAGAAAGTGAGAGAAGAAGGACAGATAAGATAAGATAAGATAAGATAAGATAAGATGGGGTTGGTCGCCTAGGAGATTTCCAATACTTTTATATTCCATGTTCTGTAATAAACATGGATGCTCTTGACATCATAATTCAAACATGAATGATAAAAAGGATCATACTGAATAACCCTCTTACTATGTGATCATATTTTTATAGTGATGTAATGTTCAATATACACACAGGCTTTATCTCAGGAGGAAATAGTGTTACAGCCAAGAAGAAGTTGGGACAGCGTGATCAAAATGCTCTTCTATGACTCAGTGGGACCATATATGATGATCTTTACTGTATGTGTGATCATATTGTAATGATATTATTGTATTGTTTTTCCAACTTTATTCTGTTCTAATGATCCTGAGCAAGAGAATATATCAAATTCAGTTCTTTGTGCTTCCTGTTTTACATACACGAGAAGCACCGAGGAACACTGTCGCTGCTGAGAACACTGATGTGCCTATTTTTGTTGCAATATTGGAAAATGTCCTTATTAATATAGTGATGATTATTTCAAATATTGTGCTCAGCTTCACTGATACACAGACAGAGAATTTTCTATTATTTAGCATTAAATATAGAACAATTGGAAACAGTTTTCAAATTTTCTACAATGATAATAAAATCAGACCTCATTGCCAACCAAAATTATTATTTTTTGTTAGCATTTTATTTTATTTTTTATCATCAGGCCAGACCAGCAAGTGATAAGGACATTGGTGTGTGCGCATGTGTGTGTGTGTGTGTGTGTGTGTGTGTGTGTGCTGGGGTCCTCTACAACCACATTATCTCCTCATCCCATTGCTGCTGAATATTCACGGGAGGGGAAAGATTGCGCTAATCTAAAATTTCTAATTAAAACTATTTGGTCGGCGGTATCACATAAACACTATTATTGTTTAATATCGTTCACTGTCGCATGGAATGATCCATCATTCTGCCAGGTGCTGCCCCCTCCTCCAACCAACCGACACCCGCCCTCCACCTCTAAACACAAAGATAATGACGCCACCTTTCTATTCCTTACTACCACCATTTCAGCATCTCTCCCCTTTTTTTTTTTCAAAAAAAAAAAAGTAAGCATGGGTGAAATGCAGAGAAGAGGGGGGAGGTAGAGGGGTGAGCGTGTGTTTAGTATTTTTTTAATAAGCGTCCTCAGTACTATTGAGTGGGTCCCTTTGTTCATATGGTAAGATTAATTATGCTGTCAGCCGCTCTCAGGGGCTGCTTAACAAAGATTCAGTGATATAATGGCCTGGCCCTGCGCTTGGCAATCACAATCACTGGGAGACAATTTCAAATCCTCTCTTCTCCACACAACGGCAAACCCTCGGCAGCCCCTTTCATCAAAGAGGAAGTCATTTTTGCCCGGGACGACGGCTAAACATCCTTCTCCTTCTTTGCATCCTCTCGGGCACGTACTCTGGTTACGTAGAAATACACACACACACACACACACGCTCACGAATAAGTTTTCCTCTTTTTCCACGTGTGTGCAGGTTTGACTCCTCAGCCGTCATTCATAACTGACTGAGATAATGCTGCGCGAGCTCGTGTCTCCTTCAAGGACGACAGAAACAAGTAATAGAACGACACACGGGGGTTTGAACTTCCTTTCCTCCCTCGCGTCCGTATTAAACCGAGGTTAATTTTGCATTGCAGATTGAAGACGCTGCGGCCGCATCATCGTCGCGAGCTGCGCTGACGAGATAGATGTTTTTGTCACCGTCCATAGGGGACGAGCGGCGGGCAAATTGATTGATACCGGCGGAGTTCTATTCAGGCGATTTCAGAGGCCTGTATTTGTATTTTGTATTACAATAATCTCTCTGCGAACAAAGCCGGATGTGTGTCATAAAGGGCGTCGACGGAGGAAAGAAGGAGGAACGGGGAAGCTCTGGGTTTTTTTTGTTAACAAATGAACGTGCATTGTTGTGAAATGTGTTGGCAGCGAGGGGATCAGTCAGATTAACACCAGACATTATATAAGCAGATACCTCTAACTAACTACAGACCTGCAGTATGTTTGTGTGCTTGTGTGTGTGTGTTTGCTAGTTCGTGCGAGTGGAGGCTGAACTCCAGCCAGTGGATGACAAAATCAAGATCATCAAGATCAGAGATGGAGGGAATCAGCACTGCACGGCATGGGAGCTGTGTGTGTGTGTGTGTGTGTGTGTGTTTGTGTGTGTCTGTGTTCATGCAGCTGGGTGGACACATTTCCCTGAAAGCTGATCCAGTTAGAAGAAACGGAGCAAACCCTGCTGTTCTTCCTGACTCTTTTTATTTGAGCGCTGAACTGAATCCAGAGTGCAACTCCAGTTCGAGTATGTCACCCCGTAAAGATGATGTCACAGCAATGCTCCGGAGTCCTATGGGTGGTGTTGCTACGAACAGGGGGCAGACTTTGACTGCGGCCCTGCGTTCCCGTTCAGACGTGTACATACATACTGTTACATAACGCCTTCGAAGAGGATGTGCTACCCCTCCACTGTACAGATTAATGGACTATTAAATCACAAGATCTATAGCACCTAAACACATGTGTTGCTAGGGACGCTCAATCACCGTTGTTGCAGCCTCGAGGTGATGTGCTATTCTTCCTAATATCAAACACCGAAACATCACAGTCACCCCTAAAGAAAAGGAAAACTTAACAGTGTTAAATAACAAACAGTTAAATTATAGAGAATTTACTAAAAGTACTTAACAGGCAGAAGAAAATAAAATAATAAAATAATAAAAAAAATAAAAGGGAATGAACCTAAAACATACTGTATACCCAACGATGCAGATTTATGTAAATACTAATGCAGTGTATAATTACCTACAGTATATATTGAATGCAGCGCTTTGAGTAAATCATAGTAACTTTCCACCACCGGTCAGGTCCAGAAAAAAAAAAAATCTATTAAATGACTGGATCCATCTTTGTCCACACACACACACACACACACACGCACACACACACACACACACACTGTTTACTATGTGTTTGTTATACGGAAAAAGACAGAAATCATCTTCTTGTCCTTCAAAGCCGTACAGAACTGCCCACATCCATTCTTCTCCTGCCTTTTGCTTTCTTTTTCCCCCTCACATAAAAAAAAAAAACTACATAAGAACACATAAAAAGGATCTGATTTTTCATTATCAAACACACACGCACACACACATACATATATATATATATATATGCACACACACGCTGGATTCAGATCTAGGTCAGCTTTTTGTATGAATCCCTCACACTGACCTTGCCATGTGCCAGTCAAACGTGCCATAGAGGATTTCCCTGCTTTTTTTTTCCTCCTTTTACACTCCAGCATATCGAGACAAGGCAACTGCATCATGACCTAAGACACAAACTAGGACTGATGCCACTGTAATCATGATGAATGGAAGGCAGAAGACACGTCACCATTTCCTCTCTGCTTGATAAATGGTGTAATATACTCTTATTTAGCAAAAAAAGGAACCTAATCATAGACCTTTGGATTGTGGTAATATTCCACATCATATGTACTTAAAGAGCACTTATGGAATATCTATTTTCTTCTTCTTCTTTTTTTTTTTTTTTGCTCGCTTTTAAACAGGAGAATGAGGAATATTTATGAAGGCCTTTTTCTATCAAACGCTTTGACTCCTTTAGTAGCATTTCAAATATTCTTTATCTTTGTTGGCATATTCTTCCGAAACATTTTTAGAATTTAAGATCAATATCATTTCTACAAAATAAAAAAAAATAAAAAGGATTTCATAAACGCTCACAAATAGCATATCTAATTGTTTAATGGCTGTTGCTTTATATTGTATTTCCCTGTGAGAAGTCACAATTCACATCATACATAACTTACAATACGCTCAGTCCATACAAAGCTTGTTGCCGCTTCATTTTTTTTATGAGTCTGCCCGGTGGCGACAGTCGCACCTCGCAGAGATATTTGCAGGAGAAGTCGTAACACCAATAAATTCACGTAAAAAAAGAAAAAAAAGAGACTTTTATGAAAATGTTGTCTTCAGAAAAAAAAAAAAGAAACCTGTGTGGACGTGGAGATGTAGTGAGAGCTTTTATCAGGCCTTAAGCGACAAGTTGGGAGATTTTCATAAAGAGGAAAAAAAACACACAAATGGACACAAACATATACTGTTTATTGAGACAAAATAATTGACAACAGTTGTTTTATGTGTGATTGTCTGAACCGCAGCTTCAGACGCGCTGCTGATTTAACATCCCAAAGCTACAGTACCCTCCGTTTTTTAATTATTTGCACAAGTCGTGTTAGAGAAAGATGATCGTAATTATTGTTCATATCCTCAAGTCTTTATTGTTCTCATATTGTTTTGCCAGATAGAGTTAAGGTTAATATATTCTAGCTTTTAAGCCACATTATCCTCCTAATTACGATTCAACCTTGGCTCTACTCTCTACCTCCCTCCATTTTTTTTTTAAAACTCATTTCTATTTGTCCTCGACTCACTTAATGATTATTTTTTTTTTTTTTTTGTTGTCTACTTAGCACTATACGGTATTTGTCATATATGTATTTTTCTTTCTTCCATCCCTGATATAAATTACAGTATGACTTGAGAAACTTTAAATGGTCTGCCACCATCGTGGGCCTTGTATGAAATTAATTGCTGCCGTGACAGATGATTTCAGCCTGTGCTGACGGTAAGGTCATTAAGTTCTGCATACACTGTAATGAGGTAGACACCAACAATTGCGATTGGCTGCCTATTATTTACCCGACTACTGAGGTTGGCTTGTGCTATTTTGCCCTTGATACTGAAAGAGGGGATTTTTCCTCGCTTGGGAACAAGAGAGCAGGAGGAGGAAGGAAAGAAAAGGAACATTTTTTTTTCTCTCTCTCTCTTTCTCTCTTTTCGTCTCACGCAGGCAGTCGTGAGTTGGTGGCTGCGTGTGTGTGTGTGTGTGAGAGAGGACGGAGAGCGAAGGAGGCGGGCGTGGGGTGGTTTTAGGCAGTGGATGTGACAGTTTTAAAGAGTCTGAACATGTAAATCAAAAATAGTTTGGGCCTTAATGGATGTGTTTTAGCAGATCTTTCCCAGGCACGGCCCCCTCATCCCGCGTCCCTGCGACCCAACTCGCCTGTCTGGTGGGATGATGTTTACAATAATGGGGAGAGGCAGTCCAATTTCACCCAACACGCCAGACACGGCAGCCACCTCTCTCCGCGGCCCCTGCGCCACATTTGAAAAGAGATGAGATTGAAAACAACACTAACTTCATGTAGAGGGCGACGTGGGAGAGAGGCAGAGTCGCGCCACAGACGAGCATCAGACGCAATTTCACCTTGGCAGGGCGCTTGTCAAAATCAAGAAATATCACAGTTTGTTTCTTTGTCTCTTCCTGCTTTCCTCTGTCTGCTCCTCTTCTTTTTTTTTTTTTTTCTGTTTTGCTATAACTGTATTTTCTACCCTTGGGGTGTCACTCACACAGGCAAATACATTTTCATAGAAAGGGAAACACTACACACACACACACACACAAACAGAGAGAGAAGGCCCAAATAGACTTCTCTGTATCCCCTGACAGTTTTTATATAAAGCACAAAAACACACACACACCAACACACTGTAAGGTCCTGAGGGAATGATGTGAAACGCCTAATATATTATCCCAACGCCAGCATTTTCATTAACATGGAGCGAGAGATGATGTCACAATGACCAGAAATAAATATATATATAAAAATAAAAATAAAAATCTCAGATACTTAAGCAGGCGGTGTGAAGTGCTGATATCAAAATAAGAAATCTGCAGGAAATGTTCTTCAGTCAGAAGTTTTAATTACGCTTTTGGTTTTTTCTAGTGTGGAAGTGCATTAATGAGGTATTTACTATGTGGAGAGGTGACAGCAGAGAACGGGAGCTGGACGTGATGATGTGAGGAGTTGTAAACTGACCGTGTAATGTTTTCCACTGATGCACCTCAATTTCATCATTGGTGACAGTGTCATTTTGTGCTTGTGTGTGTGTGTGTGTGTGTGTGTGAGAGTATTATTTGTGCTTGAGCACAGTGCAGTTAGATTCCCTGCCCAAATGTCATTATTGTAAAAAAATTAAATGAATAAAAAATAAAAAGTAAGTATGTTAACTTGTTGATAACTTGGTCATGTGATGAGTTTTCACTCTGTCAGCCAATCAGAGTCCAAAAGGCCGAGTGAAGTGACCTCTTTATCATGTTCAGAACGTGTTCAGAACACTGCTGAAATATTCTCCTGAAATTAATGTGGAAGTGTATGAAGATTTCTGCCGATTAGACTCCATCAAATATGAAGCAACTTCATGAAGTGTAAGCCCTCATGAGGCTAGGAGACGCAGAAGGATCATCCGGAGTCTAGACGCTGCTGCTGCTGCTGGTGGTGGTTCGTGGAAACCTTTGGAGTCTTCCTGGATATCATGGAGGTCATGGTGGTGATGGAGAGATATTTAAAGAATGGCATCTGGAGACTGATTGGCTCAATGAAAGATCATTGAATATTCAAAGCATCACCTTGTGAACCTGCCATCCGACCTGATTGGCTCTAACACACACACACACACACACCATAACGTTCAGCTCCTATAATTGTCCATTAAATTTAAGGCTACAGCCAGCAGCTGGTTAGCTTAGCACAGAGATACGGAAGTTTGTTTGTTTAATCTGTAATCTGTACAAAAACCCAAGTAACCCAAGTCTCAATAAGTGAGACGGTGGGTAAAACAGCAGCAGAAACTGACACTTTGACGTACATAAAACAGTAAAAAGCGGAACAGGTTGTATTGTATAAAGTCCAGACTGCAGCAGTGGGTTTTGCCACCCCCTCCAACAACCTTGTATATCCTCCTTTAAGTGTCCTCACATTTGGATCTTTTCTCCCTGACCCCTCTAGCCTTGTATTGTACCCCTCCACGCTTTGTACTCTAATCCAGGCACTAGTCCTTCACTATGTCACCCTCATAAATAAGGTCACTGCAGACAAAGAGAGGAGATGTAAGGGTAGGAAATCACATCAGAGGAGTAAAACCTGGTTATTTTTGTACGTTTGTAGGAATTCTTATTGTGTGAAGGGTCAAGCACCCTTCGTTTTTTGTTCCGATCTCCTGGGAGGATAGAAGATGAGATGAGAGGAAGAAAAGTTCCTTTTATTACCAAATAGAGAAAAAAAAAAAGAAAGAAAGAAAAGAAATGAGGGCATGGATTTCGCTGACGAGTGAGGAAGAATGAAAAGGTTAATTGGGCTATTATCCGGCTGTAGTTTTTGAGGGATTTATAAGATGTCCTGGACTCCGTCTCACTTTCTCTCATTTTGTTTGAGACGTGTGCTCATGCACGCACACGTGCACATCACCTCACACTCATCCACATATGCACACAGAATTTTCTGTAAGAAGAGATTAATATTATTAATATATAGAACAGTCCACCCTAAAACTCTCTCCCCGTCTCATTGTTTGTTAACAAAAACGAGAATATGTACACATTCATGTATGGTTTACACCATACGTGCACATTTTTTCTTGTTTTTTCCTTCGAGAACTGGACACATCCTTAAAAAGGTTGCTCCACCTCCAACCCAACAATTTTAAATCAAAAGTACGCCCAATGAGAATTTAATTCATTCCCTATGGATGTAAAGCCTCCAAAGAAAGTTAACGTCATCCTCTCAGGGTCCCAAATTAACCTTATCAGTACCAATAAAAGAAATATCCATCAGTGAATGTTGAGCCTTCAGGCTACTTGGTGTTATGTCTTCTGTGTTCTGTCATCCAGTCTTTTTGTGCCGACAGCTAATCATTTCCATCACGTTTTTGTTCTACAGATTCTATTTATTTTTCCTCGACTCGTCTCAAAGTTTCTGCACTGACGCTATTCTCCATAGACTTTGATACACGTCATAGAATTTCATTTCAACACACCGTCACAGAAAACTGAACAAAAGACAGTTGAATCTTAATCTGATGCTGGAATTTCTCTTAATAACTTAATCAAATTTGATTGTTTAATCGCTGTATATCTCAAATAAATGTAGATTATTCCCTGATCACGCTCCTAATAGTCACACTCGCACACATCTGAATGGAAAATCACCTTGCAAGTGAAGCTTTCTGTGTAACCTTGGTGCGAAGTGTTTAACTGATGCTATCACAATGATTCAAAGGCCGTCTTATCAGAGAAGTGACGCAAATAAACACAATCAATGAAGAGCTTCTGTGTCGGGAGAATGAATGAGGTTGAATTAACGAATGAATACATGTATAATAACAATGTTGAAATAATATGGAATTACGAGTGCAGATTATCATTGCCAGAAAACATGAACTACTTTACGTTAGTGTTGCATACATTTCAGATGGAAATACAGATGCAGATAAAATTCATCAAGGTAAAATATGACAACGCTGCTTGCACTTTAATGGATTTCTTATAATAATCAAAAAATATTTTATACGTTTACTCTGTGTTGAGGTTTCAGTCCCGGCGAGTTGGCGACACCTGTGGTTACTGGTGGTAACAGCACGTGTGTTTTAATTCTATACACACGTTTGAAATGACCTGTGTATTAACCAATGAGGGCAGCAAACACGCCTCGAACGTTCATAAAAACGATCGACTTGAGCGCTTGAAAAAGAATCAAGCCCCGAGTAACAGCGCTGGGCTGTGAGGAGACTTTGGCATAGTGGCCACAGTTGGAATTGCAGGTCACATGACAGCCACTGGCCCAAAACGCACAATCATTACAAAAAAAAATTCATATATTTTGCATTAAAATGACTCTGTGTTATTAAAATATTAGGTTCAATATATATATAGATAGATATATTGCAAATCTCAAAGAGTAAATTATCTGTCCATTATTTAACACATGCAACCTGTGGGGATCCTGGAAAAAAAATTAAATTAATTTTCCCAATGACATATATAATGACTGAAATAGGCTGGCTATAAAAGTACCATAATAGTCCTTGATATAATAAAAATCTAAGAATCAGGCAATAACTTAATAATAAAATATAATAATAATATATAATAATAATAAAGAATAAAACTTTTAATCCAAAACTTGGAATTGAGTATTTAAAAAAAACAAAAAGAAAAAAAACAACAACAGTGTATTTACACCATAGAGCAGTCTCCCTGCGGTGCACCCACCTGTGAGCTGACGCAACGCACACACAGCATGTCACTGTTATTTCTTTACTTACTTATTCGCTTACTTACTTACCGCAGAGAGAGAGAGAGAGAGAGAGAGAATGGAAGCAGAGGGCAATGCTCTGCCCTTGAGAGTGGACCTCTTGATTAGCAACCACTCATTTGTGATGTTCTCCGGCAAATCAGCGGCCATTCACATGACGAAGAACGGCGCTAAAAAAAAATGAACAGCTGTCACCGTGTGATGTGTTAATTTCCTGACAGTCTCGGCGTTGAAACCAATTACTGATTTAAGGGCAGGGAGAGAGAGGCCCTCTGCACGCGCTCATTAGGCTCCTTCAAGACTAAAAGGATAAAAGCAAAAACAAGGAGAGAGAGGAAGAAAGAAATAGAGACTTTCACACTCTCGCTGTCAGCTGAAAGCCTTGTATGTATAAAATGTCATCTTTTAAAATAATTAAAAACAAAACTACTAAAGCCCAGTGTGTTCTTATAAGTATCGCACGTTAGTGAAATTATGTTTTGTGGGAAAAATAGAAAATTACTATTCTTAACTCTTATCTCAGAGTTTGAACAAAATGCTCGTTTTTCTCCCTGCTGTAACCATGTAAGTAATCAGTGTACATTTTTGAACTGATTATTGGTAATCATTTCCATACATACTACTTCATGTCATGTCATGTCATGTCATGTCATGTCATGTCATGTCATGTGAAATTAGATATACAATGTCCAGTGAGAAGAGCAAATGAGGCAGAGTGTAGTGTTGCATTTGCCTGGCGAGCTAAAATGAAGCAAAGATATACGGTAGCTTTGAGTGTCAGATTATGTAGGCCTGCTGGTTTCTGCTGGTTCCTGCTGGTTCCTGCTGGTTTCTGCTGGTATTTGGTAGGACCAGTCAGATTCGGTCAGGTCAAGTCTTTAAGATCCCAATTTCTACACCCTGGTTGGGAGAGATGGAAATTATTCGAAAGCTTTTACAAACTGCTAATGGATCGAATCACAACAGACATCATTTTCTTCTGGAAACACCTTACATGTACATGTAGCTGATGTATCACTTAAACATTGGAACGACTTATTAAAGATGGAAAGAAAATCAGTTTCATACGCTGTTGCCCCTCTATGGTGAGGGTGACAACAAAGAGATGATTTCTGAACAACAAAAATGGCCGAGCAGCTAGCTTAGTTGTGCTTGTGATGTTTCTCATGAACAGCCATTGAGCTGAGATAATGTCCCTGAGCAGCTAGCTACATTTACACAACAAAATGACTATGACTATGGCTAGCGCTTATGCTATCTAACATAATTTATATAACAGTTTGAGCTATTATTAACTTATACAAGCTAGCTACTAGTTCTAGTTGCTAGTAGCTGTTATGCTACTTTTTTTTCCCCGTTTCTTCTTGTTATTCTTACAGAGCAATTCGTTCCACTGAAAACTATTATTTAGTCATTTTATTTGTAAGGGACCATGTACAGTATTAAACATAAACGTTACCATTTAATAGACTGTACCAGAGTTACATTTTTTAATCTCCTTGGTAGTTAAACACACAGTAGCGCATCACATTCAGCGCACGCTCACAAACAATGTCAACCAGAAATGATGTATGTATGAAAGGTGTGTTTAACAAATTAAAAGCAATATTATAAGACAAAACATATCTTGTCTGAGATACATTCTTTTTTTTTTAATATGTCTGGTGCTAAAAAAAAAAACCTGCAAACATGGTGACGAGCATGGTAATACACCTGGTCTATTCTGCTTTTTAACATCTCTTTTTCATTGCTAACCCACATTATGCTCCCTCGGAGTTTCCCAGACTCTCCCAGTCTGGGGGCCAATGGGGGCAGCCATATCCCCTGTGGGCCTGCTTGCTCTCCGCTCCCTTCCACTAGCGGAGATAATGTGGGAATATTTATTCACTCTCCTCTGTGACCTGCTGTGTGTGTGGAGTGCGATACAGCTGTAATTGGGACGGTGGTTAAGGGGGCCGCTGGGTTATTCCAACGTCGGGCCTGGCATCTTTAGAAACATGGCCCCCGGTCCGTGTCCCTATCCTTGCTCCCTCGCTCAGCCTAATCTGCTAATAATACCTTTGTCTAATGGTGTCAATGGCCATATATCACCTCAGGACTGGAGAGAGAAAGGGAGGTAGTGAGAGAAATAGATAGTGGTGGAGATGTGTTTAAATGCACGCTTTCTGACACGACTGGGGATTAAAATAATATACCCCCCTCCCCCCCAAAAAAAAATAAATAAAAAAACTAAAGAAGGCAACTGACAGTATTATATAAATCAAAAAGACGGTCACTTGTTCGGTTTTTCAGTTTAAAAGTAAAATAGTTTTATTGTGAAATTCCAAACACAAATTGCATTTCACACAGTTTAAAATAGCGATGTTGGATAATATTATAGAGGGTAATTAAGCACACAATTAAGCATGTCTTATATTATAAAACGGTTTGTTCAACTTGTTAGAGACAAACTCATCATGGGATTGGTCTAAGGTGTAACTAAGTGTTAAAAAGTGGACTGAAAATGATCACAATATGCATTTTCTTAACTATTCTGCTGATTTCAAAGGAAAAAAAAAACGGAAAAAAAAAAACACTTTAGCACTTTAAATTAAGAGCCATGAATGCTGGCTCTTAAATCAACTGTTCAAGTCCTTAACAAGGTTAGTCGTCACGCGGCTCTGGTCACCAATTGCTTCTAAATGAAGGCAGATATTAATGAGGTCTTGATGGAACTGGGCTTTTGTTGGAAACGCCTTGATGTTGAGAGCTAAAACAAGACATTCTCATCAGCAGCCTTCCCCAAGTCTTTAGAGATCAAATTATGTCTAGATATCGAATAAATGAGTGACTTACACTTAATTTCACAAAGAAAAGGGGGTGAGGGAAAAAAAAAGAAATAATTGACTCCTTGACTCTCCTACAAGACAGAGAATTGTAAAACAAACTCCGAAAGGAAGAACATATCTTTTCTTTGTTCATAAATAGATGATTATTTTTAATTTCGTTAGATGAAATGCAGAGTGTCTCCCATGAGATGAACTTGGCTAGTTATTCTGCAAAGCTTGTGTATTTTATTTATACAATTGTGCTTGAGTAAACAAACTTTTTTTTTTTCTTTTTTTTTCTGGTAAACTGACTTAAAAGACACAGAAAGGCAGCTGTTTGAAGTGTAAAAATGAACTTCTCTTAATAAATACATAAACACAGGGCAGCCGACTAATGGCATTGTCTTCCTCTTACATTCATCTGAAAATATACCCAAACTAAACCGCAGATTACTCATTTTCCTCAAGTTGATTCACATTAACATACCGGCATCTATTGCAGATATGTGAAGTTTTGAAACAAACAAAACGTGCAGTTATGTTTTTTTTTTTTTTTTTTTTGTTAGTCAGGTTGCTATTATTTATTTATACCGTCTCGCAGTACTTTATATTAAACATCATTACACATAAATTGTGTCAAGCAACTTGTATCATTCCTGCAGTATCAGATAATTACCTCATTATGTTTCTGTTGTTAACTTTTGACAGTCTCCTGCAGCCAGTGCTTAATCAAAAAAAAAAAAAAAAAAAAAAGAAGACTGTCATAAAAGTTTGTTTGGTATGCAAGCACCGCTCTGAATAATATTGCTTTTATTATTAACCTACAGCAGCACCCCCTCCTGTAATCCGCGTGTCTCCTCCCGTGGACGACAGCGGTGACTGCTACCCATGGACAACTGTGTGGGAGGACAGCTTGATCTCCAGGCTTCTCTATTGACTAGGACTGGTGCAGCGGTTCTGGCTGGCTGCTTCCCTGAGGCTAGTATTGACACCCAGGTTCTGGTTTGGATAGCGGGGTCGTAAGACTAGAGGACTCTCCTCTTTTGATTAATTGAGGACTAGCCTTGATTAATGATGCCTTTAGCCCCATCCTCTTGCTGTGAACTCAAACTTTTATACAGCTGCTCTACAGGGGAGACGTCCTGGAGAGAATTCAGCATGAAGCAGCTGTTGTAGCAGTATTATTATAATTTTTTTTTAATCATTGGTAAAGCTTAGATCTTTTGCCATTACATGTTGTTCACTTTGATGTTTCCATAAATGCGACGTGGCTCGTCATCCTGTATCAACAGTAACTACATTTCCTTGCATTTATTTTTCAATGACAATAGGCTTTTTTTTTTCTTTTTTTTTTTTTCACTAATGTTTTGATTTGCTATAGCAGGAAAAGAACAGGTGTTATTAATTACATTAACAATGACTCTGTTCTGTTGCAGTGTGACGGTGAGCGTGCGTGCATAAAAACCAGGCCCCTGAAACTGAAGCAGCTGAATAAAAATTCAGCCATGATTCATTTTGTTATTCACATCTGTGATTTTCCTGCTGTCACATTTGAAAATGTCTTCTATGAAAAAAAAAGCCTGTTTCTGCTTTTTTTCTGACAATTTCTGCTTTAACTATTTTCACAATATATCTTGATTGTCTTAGTAAAGGAATTTATCTAGATTTTTTTTTCTTTGATAGGTTGACCGTGACATTAGCATGGTGCCATCAATAATGCCATAACCTAGTGTGCGTGGGCACTCTTTGTCTTTAAATACACACAGTATACTTAAGCAAAGTCTTTGACACCATTTCCACTTTAAAGGTCATTTGAACAACACTTTTTGCCCTTCAGACAAGGATCAGTGTCTGTGCACTGCATAGCAGCCAATAACGTTTCTCTCTGCATACAGCTCATACATTCAAATCGTATAGATTTGTATCTTACATGTTAATTTGGGGATGGAATGATGCGGACGATGTCCCTAGTTTACCTTGTTGTCTACCTTCTCACCACAAATACATTCACTATATGTACTAAATGTATTTGGGCATACAGCAAATCCCCTGTTATATCATTACATCATCATATGGCTGCTGCGGTACACATAACGCAGTGCAGCTGAGTCATCAGCTACAGTTCACTGAGTCACTAAAGACTCCATGTTATCCTGCATGAACTGGAAGCTCCACAGAGGACCTCTCCTTCCCCCTCGCCTTGTTACTTGTTTTAAAAGTAAGCAGCTTGGGTCGGTACACCGGTGTGGGCTAATGCATGCAGTTTGCGCAGCTGCGGCGCGGGACAGCAGACAGCCGATCATGGCGTGATTTATGACGCTGACCGCTGGCTGCGTGGTGCAGGCTAATGACACATACACTAAAGTCATTGATTTGTATGAATGCCCTCCGCTCTTCATCTATCACAATTTAATGTTGGAGTTTGCAATGCAGAGGTAGAGAGAAGGAGGGGTGGGGGGAAAGAGAGGGAGGAGAGGAGGTGAAGCAGACGAAGAAGGGAGTAGAAGGAAGAAAATCGACATGCGGCTACCATATGGGGTGGCAAAGATGTTGTGGAACAAGAGGGGCAGGTGGGATGATGGGAAAGTGGTACCCCAAGGCCCAGCAGTACCTCCTCCTCTCCTCTCTTCCTTCTGAAGTCATGAGTCATTTGCTGCTCCTCTAATATCTCCCCCCCCCCCTTTCCTCTACTTTATGGAAATGGCTGTGGATTGTGCACAGTGGACGCTGTGCTCAATAAAGCAGATAATAGCAACAACAAGGAGTGAAACGTGAGAATTACCTTCAGTCTACGAGAGACAAAGAGAGAGAGAGATGAAGGGATAAAGGAGAAGGAAAAAAGGAAAAGGGAGCAGGATGAAAATGGATAGCTATTAAAATATTAGGACTGTCTACTGTGAGCTCATACAGACATAAAGTATCATGGCTCACTGTTCATTTAGTGCAGTATAAGTGTTAGTGTAAATCGGTTATCTGCTAACTTTATGTGTAACACTTGGGCATGATACAAACACATGGATATGCTCAAAAACATGCAACATCTGACACTCTAACTCACTTACACCAGGGATGTTCAAGTATCTGCGCGTGAGTGTGTGTGTGTGTGTGTGTGTGTGTGCGTGCGTGTGTATGTGTGCGTGCATGAGGGCGAACGTTTGAACCCTGCACGTGTGCACGCGTGTGTTAAATCTGTCGCAGTGCAGGAAAGGCCTTCCAGGAGGGGAACAAGATAGATGGTCTACTAGGATGACTTCTCATCACTTCAAAGCACAAGTCTGCAACTTTTAAAAGTATAAATCCACAGGAAGGACTAAGAAACCCAATGCAGAGGAGAAATAAAACATAATGTCACTGTATACATATACATTTCTAAATGAATATAATGTCAATATTACACTGGAAGGGTAAAAAAATATATCTTTATCTATATCTGGTGTTATCTCTCGTAGATGATTTTAGTTATATTTTAGCCTATATTGCAGCACAATGCAATTGAAATGCAGTATTATCGTTATTAATATTACTCTGTCAATTGCTTTTAAAAAAAAAACATAACAAAAACAAGAAATAGTTCCTAAGAAACCATGAAAGCATGTTCTGTGGATTACTGTGGGGACAGTGTTTCTGGTAAGACATGATGCATTTTTTTAAATGGGGCTGATCAGCTTTGGAACCACCACAAAGTAAAAAAAAATGAAATGCACTTTAATTGCAGAAGGCTGGAAGGTGACATATCTGTTTAAAATCCCAGGGTTGAATACCAATGTATTTATTTTTAAATAAATACCCTCCAATGGGAATCCAACAATTGGAATCATATGGTGTCTCACAATCAACCCCTGTCTCCTTCTCTGTCTCTCCCTTCACTATAGGTATCTGATGACATGGTGCAGATGGAGCCATGACTCATGGCTTACAGCACCCGCTTTAATTACCGCGGATGTAAACAAGCCTGCAAGTTATGCTAATCCAAACCATAGCTGGTCTGAGGAGACAATAACAATAGACTAACAACAGGAAGAGGACCTGTTCGACACCTGCTTCTCGGACAGCGTTGTCTCTCAAAGCTTTACACGAACATCGTGTGAGCCCATTTGGAATGATTTTTGTACCTCCAGTGTACCATTTGGAGTGGGAATCTGCACAACCTGTTTTCATCTCTGAATATACACAACATATCAGGACTGAAAATCAAGATAGTCATATCTGGAAAAGTTTGTGCTCTGGCACATTCGATTGGTTCCATACTTAAAAAGACATGTAAGAAGAAAAGATTGCTTCAAGTTGTCTCTGTATGTTTGGGCTTATACGTATATATATATAAATATATGTAAACATGTCTTGCGTGTGCAAGTGCGATATATATTTTCTATATTCAGTTCCCATTATTCCCAACGCCACATCTGATGCAGACAGAGACTTCACCCGACTGGCAGGAGTAGCGCAGCGACCGGGACATCCCTCCATAGTTTCCATTCCACCAACACAAAGTGAGGTTTTTGGGGTGAATGCAGCTCTATTAGAAAATGAAATTCTTGCAGTGAAACCAGTAAGGAACTTTGTTATAAGATAATTCTAGATTAAGTTCAATGACGTTGTTCGTTTTATAATTTCTAAAATCTTTCTATAATATCTGCACATATTTTTAAAAATAAAGTGATAGCGGACATCTGCAGAAGCATTAGTCTCAAATTGTCATTTGGCTCTCCGCAGAACACATGATAGAAGCTTTATAAGTTAACAACATGTTTCCTGAGCAGTGCAGTCCAAACAAGCCATGTGCACACCTACACAAGTTGGCTTCAGGCAACAAAGTGTTTTACATTTACAGTAGTTTTACTTTTGGCGTCTTCGTGCACTTGTGGGACTGTAGGAAAAAAAAAAAATGCAATCATCAATCTAAGAATCTACAGTATGCTTCGCAAAGCAGGTAACAAGCAGTGGGAAATGGGGCCTCTTAGCAAGCTCATAAAGTTCACTAATAAAGGAGAGTGAACGCCACTTGAAACAGTCTCGCCACCCCACGCCAAGATTACAGGAGATTTAATATTCGTTGCCACATTAAAGCGCTGAATAAGCTTTAGCTTCGTCAGCCGTACCTGACTTTCACACCAGAAAACAATAACGGGCAATAGTTTACACACGGTGGAACACAAAGCAAAGAGTTTTCATAGATTAAATGCAATAGACTTTTTGCACATATTTTAAATCAAAAACTGAACGATGCCAGAATTATGAATCTTGGCAACTCGGTAAAAATGATCAAATTATTGTGTCGTCCAACTCTACACCGCGTTCATAGATTAATGTCTCTAATTCTTAAAACCGTGAAACATCTTAAAATATTTCCCAGAATCCCTAGAATGGTTCGCGCACCAAACACACAGCCTCACTTACATATCCCGAGGTTGTTTATTTTTATTAAAACAATATACTGCAGGACTCGTTCATGTAACATATGGAATTACTTGTGCTTGTTGAACCTGGGAATCCATTCCTGTGCTAGCTCATGTTTGGCGAATGTCAAACATACTTAATTGGGAGAGCCCGTTCATTCTGGGTGTTCATTTGCATAGAGTAAAACAAAAACAAAATCAGCTTGTTGTATTTCCTTGATGAATAGAAGACCTCCTGAAGCGTAAACTCAAAGCATGTCTTACTTCTCTTCATATTTGAGAATTGACGTTGCTATTTGTAGAGAATGAGAGGATGATTTGGCAGTATTGATAGCGCAGATCCCAAAATCAATATATATATATATATTATATATTTAATGCCATCTTTCTCCTGTACATGTGTAAAGTCTCTCTACATATTCATTCAAACATGTGCATGGCATATTCATTTGTATTAAAAAATAATTTGTTGAAATAATTCCATGTTATGTTTCACAATCACAGGCATTTTCTGTCGTGCACAGGCAGCGTATTGTGTTGAGGCATATAATATAAGCAAAGATTAAATACATTTATCATATTTCTACAAAATGCGCTTGAAATTGCTTGAATCACGTTGGATGGCATCGGTTCCACGTATAACACTGGCTTGAAGCTGTGATCACAAAGTGCAGTATTACAGGCAGCTATGATGAGCACCCTGCAAATACATGATACGTATAATCCAATGGGCAAAAACAAAAACAATACTTAGTGAAGGTGGGGGGGGGGGGGGGTTAATGGCACATATTAACACAAGTTTACAATGTTTTATGATTGTGTTAAAATTGCATATCTGCTTCTACTGATCTAATAATCTGCATCACAGTTATGGAAGTTATGGCAGTAAATGTTCAGCCCCTGATATTTGCTCGCTTTACACTCAGGTGAAGAGACTCCTTGATTAAAAAGAATAACCATTTTTTTTTCCTACTCTTACCAAACATTAAACATTAAAAAAAAAAACCTTCCTCAAGGCGTCAGTCACCCACCTCCCCCCTCCTCCTCCCCCCCTCCCCATCTCCTCGATGCTGGTAGATTTAAGCAGCCCACTTGATTGCCACAGCCCTCAAACCTCGTCTGAGAGACGATAACGAGACGTCACAGCTTTACACTCAGGTTTTAGAAGGAGAGGGAACATTTGTCATTTAAGCGTCTCTCCGGTCTGAGCGTCTGTCAGCCGAGGCTCCACTCTAACGGCAAGACGGATCCAATTACCAGCCGTGGACATCTCTAACAAGGTGCCAGGAAAAGGCTGCCTGGACAAACAACACCCGGGCCCAATAATGAGAGGCCCTCATTTGAGTGATTTGAGTCTCTCTCTCTCTCTCTCTCTCTCTCTCTCTCTCTCACTTACCTGCATAGAAATCTGCTACAAAATATGCGCTGTTAAATTCATCTTTTGTTTGTTTTTTGTTTTTTTGTTTTTTTTTTTCTCTCAAAGTTTTTCAACATACTTTCAAAGAGGGTGAGAGAGGAAATTAAAAGAATTGAAAGGTGGAAAACATGCATATTAGCATAAAACTTCCTACCATTAACACACAGACACACACACACACACACACACACACACACACACACACAAATATGTAGACAAATACATTCAGGGCCCAAACTTTGGAACACATGATTATTAATCATTTCAGAGCCAAGCTTGTCAATAGAAATGATACAAATAACACAGCGTCTGCAACAGCCTGGAAAGACAGAGAAACACTTTCACAAGTAGCTCATTTTGCCTCATTCTCTCGCATAGCTAACCAGGCCATGGATTGTCAATGCCGGAGCAGGGATCAATGCGCCAGAGCTCTGTGCGTCCCATCGATTTCCCAACTCCCAGATATCACAACGACTCTTCATCAACAAAAGCACTTTGTCCTTCCCAAATAATCAGATCGAAGGAGCTCCTCTCCTGAGACAAAGTCGCTTCAGGCGCTACGGTGCCACACATACCACCCCCCACCTCCCTCTGGTTCCCTCCCTCCTTCCCTCTCTCTGTAGTCTCCCCTCTCTCCTCCCTACACTCCCCCTCTCCTCTCCTCTGCACCCCCCCCGGGACACCAAAGCGTTTTGCTGTCCTCACAGCTTCCTGTGAGTGAGATACATGCTCAACAAATGATTGCGTGCTGAGAACTTGTGCATGAATGTATAATCTGAGCAAAACACGAGCAGGTATGGATCGATACGCTTCGCCGTAGATGAAAGAGGAGTGAAATTGAAACTGTACAATATTAAGTTTTGTATTTTATGATCTGTTTTGTAGACGATCTGTCTTATGTGATCGGGGAACGCTTTGTGTCGCTTAATATTTCATTCACTGACTTTAAGTCTCTCTATTTAGCATATTTACCGTAATGTAGTTTTAAGCAGACATCAGTGTTTATTAAAGAACTACAATGTTCAAATAAATGATAGCGCGAGCATTGATCATTTTGTCATTGTTACCTTGTTCTCTCTATTTAAGTTAAGATGTTACTGCACCCTATAATTATAAAATAGCTCCTCAGTAATAATAATAATAATATATATATATATATATATATATATATATATATATATAACTTACAGTGCAACTTATTTTATTATTAGTCTCAGTTAACTATAGACTATAATCTACTGTGAAAGAGCTGCATTTTTACTTAACCCTTTCATCAGTAGAAACACGCAGGCCAATTTTTGTTCATACTGACAGATACATATACGGTTATAAAAACAGGCATTGTGGTGAAAAAAAAAATAAAAAGAAAGAAAAAGTATAAATTGTGCTCAAGATATTTTCATTTGATTGAACAGTGAAGCTGCGTGATACATTTAGACACATACTAAGTGTAAGTTAAAGGCTTAATTTGTCCAGAATCAGTAGAAATAATACGACTGTATTCTTTCACTGTGAGGTCATTATTTTCATTTGTCTTTATTAATCTGTTTTTTATTGTATAATATCAGGGCGACTCAGTCAGTGTTTTACAGTCAGGCAACGATGTCAGAAGAATGAAGTGCTACAGGTGAAGGCAATCATTTGCACCCGTCAAACACGGCTCCTTCAACAAACCAAATTTTTAATTTTTCTCTCTTACTCAAGGGAAATGCATCATTTCTTGTCAATTTTTGGAGATATTAATAGATGGGGCTGCAGTGACCATTCATAAATCTAGTTTAATATTTTAAGAGGGTCTTTGGGCAGGAAAAGTGGGGGGAGAAAAGATGGTGAGAAAAAGAGAGGAAAGGAAGGTAGAAGGTGGGGGCTGGGGGTGGGGAGGGTGGATGGTGGATGGTGGGGGTCGAGCTTAACTTGCTGCCCAATTTGATCAATCGCCACAGTCCTGCCTCTCCACTCAGAAAATTAGAAATGGGAATCTTAAAATCTGGAGCCGTTTATCATCACAGGTAACGCAGGGAGCCGAATGTGTGAGACTGTGTGTGTGTGTGTGTGTGTGTGTGTGTGTGTGTGGAGGGAATAGTAGTAGATATTTCAGGAACACAGTATAATCTAAGTTTCTTCCACTGTAAAGACTTATGAGTGTAGAGATACGCTTTGTTGAAACACACACACACACACACACACACACACACACACACACTCTTGTTGGGATCACATGGCTTTGTTGAGCAGTAAAGAGTTTTTCGAGTTAGCTGATAAGCATTGACACAGGCAAAACAAAACTTTCTATTGCAACGGGGGGGTACAAGCTGAAGTTGTCCACACACAGATACAGACACACACACACACACACTGAAACAACATATTGGATGTTAGTTAAGTTGACACTCATTAGGCACCTATTTTAATAACCTGACTCCCCGCTTGACGTGAAACTCTCAGAACCCCTCTGTCTCCTAATTGTTTTGATTAGCTGATATAATTGGTATACCTAACTGTGCTATTGGAGTGATGGTAATGTGTGCGAGTCGCATAAAGTCACCAAATCACAAAAAAAGAAAAGAAAGAAAGGGTGAGGGTGAACTAAAAAAGATGTGCGACGTGAAGAGAAACAGCTCTTTTGTAAATGAGATGAAGATATTTGATGGCACGGCTCGCGGTGTTATTTAGAGAGGAGACTCTTGTGGTTCTAACTAAGGCCGGAGTCAAACCTTTCTAATTAGGAGACATGAGAATGTATTGCGGAGCGGTCAGGGTGTTCCTCTAATGGAAGTGTCATATGTAGACTGCTAAACAAGTAGCCTGAAACTTGCTGCACATTTGTTAAAAAACAAAGCCCTAACTACTTGACGTTAGACGCCCCCAAATTTCATGATGTGTTACAAAATAATGACCAGCGGCTTGCAGAGTGCAAGGCGCGCTCTCTCTGTCAAATGAGCCCGCGTGTTATGATAAAGTTTCCTCATACTTTAATAATTTGTTTTGGAGAATGTGGGAGACCCTTGTAATGTATTAGAGTTTTTTTTTTTTTTTTTTTTTCTCGAAGTATTGTGAAAACGTGAAAAATTGAAGAGAAAGCATCGGCCGTTTGTTCAAATGTCAAGAACAATCTATGTTTATGTTCAACTGACAAGAATGTTTTAAAGAATAATGATTGATATCCAGAGGTGGATGTAGCATGGCAATGTTATAATACTGCAAAATGCCCTGGAGAGGAATGAGAGGAATGAGATGGATGGATGGATGGATGGATGGATGGATGGATGGATGGATGGATGGATGGATGGATGGATGCATGCATGGATGGATGGATGGATGGATGGATGGATGGATGGATGGATGGATGGATGTGTGTATTACAGACTGAGTATGGGGTTTTCTTTAAACCATGAACACTGATTGTTTCCTAACCTTAACCAAGAGGTGTTTAGCTACGATACTGTTAGTCTGCCACTTGTTTCCAGATCAGAATATCTCAATAGATATTGGATGGATCACCATGAAATTTATTGCACACATTCGCGCCTCCATCAGGATGAATTCTAGTAGCTTTGGTGAACCTTTATCCATTATGTAGCTGATGATCAATGGGTCAACATTTAGTTTTGACCAAGACTTCGGTCTATGAACTAACAACATTCCTATCAGCCTCACATGTACTCTGTCTTTAGTTATAATTAGCAAGTATTGGCATGCTAACATGCTAGACCAAGATGATGAGCATGCATGGTACATGCATGATATCTGTGAGTCATGAAAATGTTAAAGTGTCTGTCCACACGTATCCACAGGAAAGGTTTTATTTTTTTTGGTTTTGTTTTCGTTGTCCAAGATACAACTTTCTGAAATAAGATCCAAACTACCAGTTGTTTGTTTAAGTTCAGTACCCAACACAAATTAAGGAAAGATTGTGGTTGTGGACAATTATCCAACCATACACCACCCTGACCTCTACGCCCTCATGTTCCGCCTCGCTGCATAAAGGGAGCACTGCTTCCTGCGTTGGCACTGAATGTTGGCACTGGACATGAGGTGCAGAATCCTCCAATATAAACGTAATTGCACAGGATATTGGGCTGATTTTGGAAGACACAATGTTGTCCTTGGGCCTCAGATCAGAGAGTACTCAAATGACAACACAATGGAACACTCACTCAATCAAGTTTAGAGTACTTGTTGAAATAAAAGGATTTTACTTCAAGGGTACAAATCTTAACATTTGGGTTCTATAGGCTAGACCTCAATAACTCACTTTGTTTTTAAATGCTACTCAAATGCACACCTAAAATCCAGTTTGTCAACACAGAATGCCTGACAACAATCACCCCTCTCTGCCATCATTGCAAATTCTCTGATTTCCTGGATGATTTGACTAGTAGATACAAGAAGACGGGCAGACGGACACCCCTCGGAGTGCTCGATGTTTCATCTCCTCACCATCTTTGCTCTCCCGGCGGCTTTGATTCAGGCAATTACCAAGCAACTGGAGACTCTTGCTGACATTTGTCTATCAACAGAGCCACGACTCACTTCACTAATTAGCGTCTGCGGGGATAGAGTGAGGAGAGAGCGCAGAAGGGGAGAGGTAAAAACTCTGGAGAAAGACACCCAGACTGAGAAAAAGATGATCAAGCTCTGAAAGTAGCTCGCCTGGACAATTGGGGAGGGAAAATATCACTGAGTGTGATCTTTTCCCCCTACTAAAAGCTAAAAAAATAAGTCTAACGTCCTCCTTGCAACACACCCACATATACACAAACTGTTTAGCTCTATATTCGCCATGCAGACGGATGTTGCTATTTATTCTAATTTGTTTGTGGTCCAATCGGTGCAGGATTGCGATTTTGGGCTTCCCTAGCGTGAAGATGGATTTCTGGTTCTTCAGCCATTCTCTTCCTCCAAGGCCTGGAACAAAGTAGCATCTGCACCCAGGAGATAGCCCGGGATAAAATATGTATTAGTTTCCTCCAAAGCCCCCTTCGCCTTACTCTCTCATACCACTTTGGATGACAAAAAGCAGAGAATGAGAGAGAGAGAGAGAGAGAGAGAGAGAGGAGATGGGAGTTGTGTAGAAGATAGTATAGATTTGAATCTACTTACTGGGGAATAGCCGGCGTTCACGCGACAACAAATACACACTTGCACATAAACACCACAACAAACAGCAATATTGTGAAGTGCTGCCACGATCCCCCCACCTTTTATTCCTATCTAGCGACTCGTCTTACCCTGCCACCCCTGCGTCTGTAAATAAAACCATTTAGTCAACTCAAATTTCTCCCGTATTCTCCTCCTCTGGCCTGATTTTTTTTTTCTTTCCCCACTTCTCCCCTTTTCTCTTCTCTCTACTGTGTGTGTGTGTTTTTTTTTTTTCCTTTCCTCTTCCTCTCCTCCTCCAGCTGACAGGCTCTGGGTTTTCAAGAGAAGAAAGCGGGCATTAATTAAGACAGTGCCAGCTGTAATTTTCTGGGGAAGTAAATTTCTGCACAACTAAAGGTTACGGGGACCTTTTCACTGTCAGAATTTACTACAGCCTGTGAATGTTAATGCAGCTAATGAAGACATGCTCTCAGAGTCTGAACTTAAAAAACTACCACTAGGCAGAGAAGAGGCAAGAGAAGGAGGGAGGAGAGGGATGGAGGATGGGAGGGAGATGAACGGAAATTGGGCAAAGTGAATTTAAAAAAAAAATGGTGTTGATGTGTTGGAAGGCAGTACAAGTTCCTCTGTGTAACAGATTCATTGTTGTTATCATGATTTGCCTCCATTAACAGCAAATAGCCTGCTATGAAACTGTAAACTAGTATTGCCTGCGTGCTTCTGAGTCCGGATGTCTTAATACGCCTATTATTATTTGTTAAGAATTGTAAAAATATTAAAAGGGATATTGAATTCTCTCTTCTGTTCCAACAGTATGTCATCACTGTCGTCAAAGCCGCTCTAGTGCATGATTATGTATTGATTATTGACGAGCTAAGGTGGTCGAAATGACTCTCGGTAAATATAATTTAAAGCTAGAGATCATCTGTTGGAACTATGAACATGGAATTCAAATAACAGAGATACGGATCAACATTTTCAACGGATCGTTTGGAGTTTTTTTTATTTTGCCTTCCCATGGAAACGTCTTGCAGCAGAGGTGCGAGACTGAATCCGTGACCTTGACCTAGAACAGCGTAGGTGTTGGCGGATGTACCGGATGTTGCCGGTTGCCTCTGTTTGCCTTGTTTTAAATCTGGCGTGCATGATGAATGAATGGCTCGAAATGGCTGTGATCTAGATAAACAAATCCAGCGGTAGCCAGGCAAACTGTGTTATAAAGAGGCACAACACTTGGAATATGTGGAGTTGAGCCAGCCGGTCTTCAACGGCAGTATAGGTTTAAATATAGTTATGTTTATCTAGAGGCTGTAACAACTACAACCCGAGGAAGTGACAACTGAATGAAAATGGTTTCAATATGAGGTGACATTTTCCTTTTATAAGGTGGTGGATGGCTAGCTACAGCAGCTAGCTGGTAAAAAAAAAAAAGGGACTTAGCTGCAAGAGGCCGCTGTTTTTCCGCCTTTTTTCCAACCGCAAGTTCCCATGACGACAGGTTGTGTACCTTTTTAATCACTCCCAAACTATCATTCCTGTGCCTGAACCTAACCAGATATATACAAAGATGATTTAAATATCTATACTTGACTCAACTTGACTTTACCAAAGGTTCGGCTGAACTAAAGCATCCAGAATACACTTAGAAATGTGTGTTGTCACTTAGGCACAGAGTCTTGGTGGCCCTCCTTTGGCCATGGCGGAGCAACATTTTGATTCTGTGCAGGAGCTGCTTCAAAAGGCCTTGAGTCAACTCACAAACAAAACAGTCCTCCCCCTGATAACTAAAGAAATGAGCAAAATAATGCAAACAGATAACGCACTGAGAGGAGAGATAGAGAGCAGGTGAGGGAGAGGGAGATCAATGACAAGGTCAGAAAACGGCGAGGAGCCGGCGGACCTAAAGAAGTCCTGGAGAAAAGTAATATTTAACCCGAGGCTAGAGAATAATTTCACTTTCCCTCAGATCAGTTTAAAAAATCTCTTGCTGTCAGAGCCTGGCAGATTTATACAAATTAATGGCCTTTAGTTGAAAATCTCCAAGAGCTTGGGTTATTAATTGTTAAAGTGCATACATTAAACAAAATGAGCAAAAAGTCATTTTCATAAATTATATCCTACTCAAAAAAAATAAAAAAAACTTTGTAGGTAAAAGGGATTGTTAGGCGTGCTTTTACACAGGCGGAGTGTGATACTTTTAAAAGCAAATATACATACATACAATGAAAAGAGGATTAAGAAGAGGAAGAAAAAAACAATAAAACAGTGTAAGACACAAGACAAGGGAGGGACAGAAAGGTTAGGATGGAGAGGTGAGGGTAGGAGAGCAGGAGAGAAATGATCCAGATGAAAAAAAAAAGGAAAGTAATAGAGGTGGAATACTAAACATAAAGCTGGCTTCATTTTTCTTTCTATTTCTATGTAGCCATATGTGTGATTGAACCACAGGAAAAGACGGAGTTTCCTGTGCGTGTGTGAGGGGCAGGAACAGTTGTGTTGCCAGGTCCTGTTCTGGGATCTTCCATCCTGCCTGCTGTCCTAACACAGGTTTAATTATGGATCGCCACGGTCAGCTGAGCATTCTCCGACACAGTGGACAGGACCGGACACGCGGCAGACGCAACACCAAGACACTTCTAAACATGTATCTCATCTACCGTGGAAAAGAAAAATGGGGTGCCGTTACGAAATGCTCTTCCGTACATCAACGTGTTAATTCATTTAGACTTAGAGTGACAGTAAACGTTTAAGCTCACTTCCTTGTTGAGAGTTAGCTGAGAAGATTGATAGCACTCTCATGTCTGTACGCTAAATATGAAGCTGCAGTACAGCCAACGCGGTTAGCTTAGCATAAAGACTGGAAGCTCGGTTTTGTTTAAAGGTGAAAAATCATACACCTACCGGCATATCTAAAGCTTACTAATTAAAATAGATAGATAGATAGATAGATATACTTTATTAATCCCAAAAACTGGGAAATTAGAGTGTAACAGCAGCATAACACAAATACAACACAATGAAATAAAAAGAACAACCAACAATTAAGATAATAATTAATAATTAAATAAGAATAAGATAATTAAATAAGAATAAGAAATTAAGATAATAATTACATAAGAATAAGTAAAATAAAATATAATATATAATATATGACCGGATTTTAGCTATTATTATTATTATACACGCTGATGGCCTGTGGCAGGAAAGATTTCCTGTTCAGTCTGTAGTTTGGCAGCGGCGGAACTGATGACGTCACATGCTACCACTGCATCAGCTGACGGAGGGATGTAAACAGCGATCACGATGGTGGACGTGAACTCTCTCGGTAAATAATACGGGCGCATTCCCACAGCTAACAGTTCAATGTCCGGGGAACAGAGACGTTCCTTCAGGTTGACATGCCCCGGATTGCACCACCTCTCACTCACAAAAAGTGCAATCCCACCGCCCTTCTTCTTCCGGCTTGAGGAACAGTCTCTGTCTCCACGTACCAAGCTGTAACCAGGCAACCCGACGCTGTTAGCATGGATGTGCGAGTGCAGCCAAGTTTCAGTAAAACAAAAAATGCTACACTCGCGGTACTCCCTCTGGGTCTTCACCAGTGCTGAAAGTTCATCCATCATATTCCAAGAGACCTCACTTTTCCCATTATGATCGCTGGTACCGCTGGTTTATGTCTTTTCCTTTTATCCCTCCGTCTGCTACCCCGGCGTCTCCTCCGTAACTCTTGCGGGACCACAGGGGCTTACTCAGCGCCATCAGCTGTTCACGCGTGTACACAAAAATTAATCCGGTCATTTTCCAAAACAAAAAAATACTAAAATTAACTAAAATAAACAAAAAATACAAAGAATAACAAGAAAACTACGGAGCTGCTGCAACAGGCTGCCACCAGGAGCGGCGCCAATTCGATTTTTTGATTTTATTTCCACAATTTTATGATATGTGTTAGAAATGTGTTAGAAAAAGACTGTGTTAGCTTCAGACAGAGCCAGGCTGCCTGCTTTCCCCACTTTATATTCTTCATATGCTAAGCTAAGCTAACCAGCTTCTGGCTGTGGCATCAAATTAACATGGAAAAATACGGGAGCGGTATCAATCTTCTCATCTAACTTTTTGTACCAAAGCAGTTGGGGAAAGTAAGAATCAATAATCAATAATCAAGTGTTTCTTTCTCTAAAAAGTGCGAACCTTTTTTAAGCAGAAAGTCAGCTGAATTATGTGATGTTAACTTGAGGATGCATACCTATATGATTGGTTTAGATATAATTAGTATTTAGGCTATTAAATGAAGGGCAATACCCACTATGGCTCGTAAAATTGTATATTTGTATTTTCCTGTTAAAATTAAAAATAAAATATGATCTATAAGTTGTTAGCAAGATGTCAAAACCTTCGTATGCACCACACATTACGTTCTCCTAATTTAGTAACTTCATTATATTAAGGTGGACAATATTTAAATATATTTTCAGAATGCTAGGAGTGTCTTCTTGCGCATAGTGTTTGAATACTTGTCTCTAGTCTCAGCTATTTCCCAATTTCTCCTCAGAAATACACACTCATAGTGCCCGAACACACACACACACACACACACACACTATAGGCTGAGTGATGGGTACTTGAGGTGTCACTGGTCCTACTGGGGGGAATAGAGAGAGAGAGAGAGGCAGGCAGGCAGAGAGTAGGATGAGATGTTATTTCCTAAATTTGGCCCCTAGGACAAAGGAGAGGCCTGTTTGATATTCATCTATCCGCCAGTGGCAGACTGGCGGGGGAGCCTGTGAAAATCTATTCACTATGATAATGAACAAATTGTCATACATTGGGCTCTGTCTCCCCTTGACAGTGATAGTTATCAAAGAGAGAGATCGAGGCAAAGGCCGAGTGTGCATATATATATATATATATATAAAATATAATATATATGTGTGTGTGTGTGTGTGCGTGTGTGTGTGTGCGCGCCTGTGTGTGTGTGTGCCTCCCAGATTGTCTCCGTTCCAGAGCAGTGGCTGTCATTAGAAAAACAAGCCTCCTGGCAGGAAGCTCCTGTCATGTCACAGCCTCACACTTAAACGCTGTCATATCTGATTGATACATACAGCTCTGCTATTTGCATGTGTGTGTGTGTGTGTTTGTCTCTAAATAGTACACCTGATGAATGTTTTTTTTTATTACTGCATTTTAATTGTAGAACCATTTTCCTCTACCTGCGGTGAACTGTCCTCTTTTTTCATTCATTCATTTATTTCAGGATGGGTTCATATCACGTTGAACATTTCCTTTTTATTTCTCATAAATTTAGATGGCAGTAGGTAGTTGTTATGTCTTTTTAAAGGTCAAAGGTCATGGCTAAAGTTTAAAACAAAATATCAAACTAAAGCTTAATGGTGCATCTGACCTTGTATTACACTTCTTTTTTAAATCCCAATGTTGTACATAAAAGGCAGTCAGAGGGAAATAAAAACTACAACAACAAAAAAAAAATGCAAATAATTATCAGATTTAAGATAAATTAAGATAAAATACACAAAAGGGCAACATGTCTGTGTACTGTCTCTTAGCCAACTCTAAATCTAGCAGTGATTGTTACCTCAATGCACAATAATGTCCATCACTCTATGTTCCCATCAAAAGTATGTCAGCTATTATGTAATTTGCATGCAATTAACATAGAGTTGGCTGCAGGGCCTGAGGTCACACAAAGTGAAAAGCTGAACATGTCGGTTGATCGGATCACAGCTCGCATTCAGCGGAGACATGGACGTATTCACTGGAGGGATTCTTTAATTGGACAGGGCGTGTTGTACTTGGTTTTACCTGAGGAAGGTTTTTAGAATTTACATATATGCTTTATATGGCCTTGTATAGTCAAGCCTGGATCTCGTTGGACTGGTTGCACTAAAAAAAAAAAACTATAAAGAAAAGTGAATCCTCAGTGTATGAATTATATAAATTATTTAAGAGCATAAAAAGAAGTCCTTGAGACAGACATGCTATCTTTAGACACTGGATTGTTAACGTTTTAGGATAAAGTCAATTCTCTGTATTACAAAAAAAAAACAAAAACATGTAGATACTGTAATTTGAAATGAAATTAATCACTTTTCTCTTGATTGTTCCAAATTCAGTAGTATAGTATTATAAAAGTAGCCATACTAAAATCAAATCAACTTAAACAGGAATGCATAAACTCTCACACAAAGTAAATATTCCTTCATTGTGGTCCTTGAAGTCTTTGAAGTTATGAAGGAGTCAACGTTTTCCTGTCACAGGCTACTGGAAATGTTCGAACGGGAACTCGTGGGACTTTCTGTAGTTTTTGAAACTCTGCCAGGCGGATGTCTGATTCCCTTAGAGGGGAAATGCAATACAATAATCGTGTATTCCAGTAAAACTGGAGCACAACCAGTATGCAGAATTACTCAGTGATAACATACATCACATACTAGTCACATACTAATTTGCCAAACCCTTTGTATTGTCTGGTTCTCGGAAGAACTGCTGCTATTTTCTGCTGGGCTGGGCAGCAACACTACAGCAGCAGCAGCTAAACTAAACTAAGCTAAGTTGCTAAGTTTATCCGTGATTCATCAAGAAGTGCTGAATCTAACACAAACAACTAGCTTTACAAAATAGTCAGAGTGGATGTAATGGACAGAATGGGACAGAAATGAGCATGGAGGAGGACGAAACCTCGACCAGAGCTACAGCACTATCTGAAAGAGAGGCACTACAGCCTGAAAATCAGCTACTACTAAGTTAAGCTGATCTAATATGCTATATTTCTCTGTGTGTCATCCAGAAGAGCTGAATCTAACGCAAAAAACACCTAGCTTTACAATATCATGTTGCAGAAAAGATGTGGAACCACTAATTGCAACTAATGAGGCTGAATATAGTGCTGTGGAATCAGACAAAACAGGGGACGGAGGAGAGCTGTAAGCATGTCAGCCGAGGGGGACATGCCTGCACCCGAGGGGGGCTGCTGCAAACGTATTGCAAATGACAATACGCTTCAGTAAAGACAACGTTGCGAATAAATTTGCCTGTGAACGTTTGCCTCTGTACGTGCAATGCATCATGGTACATGTAGGCACAGCCTGCAAGTTCGACGAGTAGAAACCTATCGGTCGGTGTAACGCACTCAAGGTTGGATAAATAGAACATTAACCACTAAACAGCACGGCTACAACTATGTTCTGGCACTTCTAATGGCTGGCTAGCTCTGACCAGCACTGTTGCTACTCATGCTACAATGTGAGATGGTCAATCAAATCCATTAGGCTATTTGTAGCCTGTGTTAGATAGATCAATACGTAACTCAACATTCCCACTAACTTAGATCAAACCGCTCTCCTGTGCTTGTGTTGGCACAGACAATAATCTCAGTACAAGAATGCTAGCATAGCATTAGCATTAGAGGAAAACACTGAATGGGTGTTTCTGTAGGTCACCGTCATCCATTCAGACATTAGAACACTTCAACATGAGATGCCCACCATGATGCCCTTGAAAGTGGAAAGCCGTCCTAAGTGGGTATGCTCCAGAGAGCGTGTAGTAAATTACCCTAAGGAAATAGTAAAAAACAACAGCAATAAAAGCGAGGCTGTAGGTGGCTCACGGAGCGCTTCGCCTGATACTGTACATAAATCATCCTAATGCCTGACTTAAAAACTCTGCATACTTAAATAGGGAGGTGTGTGTGTGTGTGGGGGGGGGGGGGCATAATATACACACAAATACAAACATTTATGATACACATATGTAAACCCATGTATTCAAATGCAGACACACGCGAAGCATGCATGTTTTTTATATATCGACTGGAGCTCGTTTGAATCTCTGACACCTTTTTGATGTCTTCAGCCGACTTCTGCCGGAGTCAGAAGGACAAACTCCACACCTGCTCTGCATTTGTTTGCACTGGTATTAATCTTGGTTTCAATGGCATGTCTGCAACACACACACACACACACACACACACACACAAACCTGGCCTATAATTTATTTGTTCTTCAGTAACAGACACATCCTACTGTATGATAATTAAAACAACAACAACACCTTTTTCACATATTTGTTACCTTACTTTAACTCTCGTGTGGTATTAGTATTTATGGGTCTGGTGGACCCGCTAGAGTTTTGGGCTTTCAAAACACCACAATCCAATAATTTTCTCTTAAAATACTAAACTTTTTCTCTAATTTGCCATCTAAAGATTTCAGGTAAAATAGAGCACCATGGGGACACTTTGGACACTTTGTTTATTTCCTCTGCTTCATCATTTCTCTGTTGCAGCTTCGCTTTGTGGTTTTCAAGACTCCTCGTGTCTAAAATACCAGAACGGTTTTGTCAGTGCCCATATGACTTTTCCATCTGCCAGGTTTCAGCTAACTTTAGAAAGTAAAAAATTTATGTTCTCATGGCTAAAAGAAACAATTGTTGACTGTTGGTAGGAGACAGGACCTGCATGTAACACACTTTCTATGTCCAACTACTCACCACAAACTCTTCCCATTCCTTTTTTTGTGGCAGTATAACAATGTCATGCTATTATTCACATGACCTCAAGAGAAACAGACAGAAGCAAACATAAGTCATTTTAAGCATTGCCATCAGTCGTAGAATCCCTGCATACTTTGGGTCTTTGGAACTAGACAGCAGACATGTGTCAGGAAATGGGGAGGAGGGTTAAGTGAGGGATGACATGTACCAAGCAGCCACAGCCAGACTTGAACTGGAGACACTGTGATTACTCAGTCAGCATCATGGACCTCTAAACCCCCACTACTACTTTTTTTTTGTCCAGTGGTTTGATAAAACAAAGAAAACAAAATAATTCAAACATGTGTTCCCCAGCCAGAAGTCCTCCCGGAGTGCTGAGGATTAGTTACTCGCAAAAACAAGCACACCTAAGCAGAAATCTATGACACCAAACCTCTTAAAATTTGCTTAACCGACAAACGACAAGCGAAACAAACGCTCCCGGTAGTCTCGATTCTACCTGCCTAGCAAACCCCGCTGATGGAAAGCAGCAGTGTGTGGGTGAGTAGGGGGGTAGCAGTCACTGATATACATGCCGTGCCCTTAAGGAGATGACGGCCCCTGTCACAAGGCAGAGGGACCCGCGACACGCCGGGATATAAATCTACACAGGAGATAAAGAAAGTACATGATGAATTAAGCCGGTGCATATAAATTCTTAAGAGCCTCCATTTTAATGCCGGTCATTATTCAACAAATTTTTCTAAGAAATGCCACATGGGCAGGAACAAGTAATTAGGGGGAGAAAAGTGAAACTGTCACCCGTAATGGTTTACTCCGCCGCCTCACCTTATCAGGGGAAGGAGAGAAAGAGGGAGAGGGAGAAAAAGAGAGCAAGAGAGAGAGAGCTCCATGGGGCCATACGGTAGCTACCAAACTGCCATTAGGCCAATTCTGAAGACTAAGTGTTCAGGAGCTGCAAATCTACCCACAGTCTCAGTCCTGCATTCAAAGCATTGTTACAGGGGATGTTGTTTTCCTTACCTCCTCCTCTATCAGTCTCTCTCTCCCTCTCTCTCTCTTTTTTCCCCCTCTCACAAATCGGCCAAGGCCTCAATAAATCTGTGGTCACGGGGGATATTGTTAGTGTTGGCCAAAGTACTATTAAAATGAAGGGAAATTTATGGATGACACTTTGTAACAATTAATCAGGAAATGTTGATTAATAAAGTTGGTCAGTTATTCTCCTGAAACCGAGGGAGGCTTCGCCACATTGTCAGACTGATCATTTTATTCATTATTTTTGATTAATGTACCCAGATACCCTGACTCTAAGAGAAGAGGAGAAGAGGGAAGGGGTGGGGAGGGTGTGTGTGTGTGTGTGTAGGGGGGGGGGGCACTTATCCTCTATGCAAAATCATAAATAGTGAATGAGTGTGTATACGGGTATAACCTTGGCTGTGGCAAAGAGATTTGAGGGGAGGGCGAGTGGGATTGGAGGAGGGAGAGGTGGTGGTGAATGTGCGCATTCAGCAAAATAAACTGCAAGTGGGGATTAAGGAAACAAAATGGGAGGTGGAAGGGGGGGTGGGGGTGGGGGGTGGGGTGCAGGCAGTTTGATGAACATCACCTCTCTGGACCTGTCCGTCTTCACTGGACGACCATGATTAATTAGTTTGTTTAGATACTCAATTAGCCCAGCCATGCAGAGAAAGGCATGGAAAGAGTGTGTGTGTGTGTGTGTGTGTGTGTGCGTGTGCGTTTGTGTGTGTGTGTGAGAGAGAGAGAGAGAGGACAGCAGAGAGATGAAGGGTCAGGCAGGAGAGGGGAGGGGTACCACATTAAATGAAACTGAGAGAAAGATACAGAGAGAAGAGGGTGAACTGAAGGAGGGAAAAGATGGAAAACGGAGATTTGAGTGAGCAAATCAGGGAAAAGTTTACTCAGGGACAGACTACTCAGATCTGTTTCCAACACTCGATGCAGATAATCTCCTCTGGTGTACATCTGATGGTGTTCCAAGGATCCCGTAACAAAGTTGTTGTTTTTTATTTTCATATCAGGGATCGGGGTTAAAATAAGTACTTTGTTAAGGGTAGAAGAACCTTTGTCGTCATGGTTACAATAATAACCACCTGGTTAAGGTTAGGAGTCAGTGTTCACTCTCGGTTGGAAATGGGAAACAACCATCATCTCCTGTGTTAAAGTTTTCATACTACGGCCGCTTGTACATATTCTGTATGTTGTTTTGGGGCACTGATCCTGTTATTTTTCCTGGTAGGAAATCTAGCACCCTTGTAACTGCGTATATAGCAGATTGTCACACAGGGGACGGGCTTTTAAAACATTTTAGAAGAAGTTTACCGCCAACCACTGCAAGTGTGAGTCTCTTTGCTCACATAAAAACTCCACAAAATGTATCTATCTATTAAAGTTGTTGTGCAGCGGCGGCAACATATGTGCTTTTAATCCAGTTGCGAAACAAAATATGGTCTGGTTGCACTTTTTCCCAAACTTTTTTTTAGCCAGTCTAATAACCCGTCTAATGTGTGGCTGGTGCTGCGTCAACTGTATCAACCTGAATTTACCCGACGATGTCTCGGCAGAAGACTTAGATCTTTAACCACAATGTCTTTGAGTGGGTGAAATGATATGACACTAAAGGAGTCCTTCAGGGCTCATTTGGTCTGCATTCAATCAGCTTACTGTTCAGCTGCTCTTTCTTACTTTATACGAATGTTCTGTTGTGGTACTCTTGTTGTCTCGCCATTTATTAGTTTATACACGGCTTCAACGCATGATTTGAACTTTGAATATGCAGCGTGGTGACTTGAGCTTTCACTTTCAGCGTTTGCTTTCCATCTTAACCTGACCTGAGTCACTCCGTACTGCATGCCAGTGTAAAGAACGTGTACTGGACTGGTATAAATTGTTATGACATACAGCAGCGGTGTTACATCAAAGTCAAACCGCAAGCCAAATAAACGGAAAAGAAAATCAATGATTTACCAGCTGATATATTAGATATCAATGTGTCTGAAAGTCAGTTTGAATGAGCGTGATGTTTGCATCTAATGGTGTGTAACTAATTTGGAAGCAACACATGTTTTCAACACGCATGTGTGTCTTGTGGCCATGTGTGTGTGTGTGTGTGCGCGAAAGAGAGAGAGAGCGAGAGAGAGAGAGAGAGAGGGTGTGTGAGAATATGTGCATGTTAGACAATGTGTGTACATTCATTCCTGTGAGCGCCGCTACTGAGCCACTTCTGACTCTCCAACTGGACATTACTTATGGACATTTATGTTTCTAAGATCAACCCCCCCCCTCCTTCATGCACACACATATGCAAGGACTCATGGATTCAGCTGAAATGTTATCATGAAGGCTGATATTCCTCAAATTCTAAATTCAAGATGTAAAAAAAAAAAAAAAAAAAAAAGGAATCCATTCTTATATCCGTTCTATCCAGATGTATATCATAAAAGGCTAAAAACTCCTATACTGTCAGTAAACCATCCGTGTACGCATCCACATCCACTCACGGTCCACTATGTGTTCAGTCAGGAGCAGTGTGGTGCCAAGAAACCCTCTTTTTCGCTTTGTCACATCAGATCTGCTAAAACAACTGTGAAAACACAACTGTTCCCTCTGACTGTCTCTTCTCCTTTGTTCTCTGCTCTGCTCCACTCACTATCCACTCTCTGCAAGCTGGGACAAATGGCTGCTTTGGGACCCATGCGTGCATGTGTGTGTGCGTGTGTGTGTGTGTGTGTGTAGGGGGTGTCTCACTGTGTTACATGTGATAAACTGCTGTGACAGCAGAAATGTTTGTGTGACAAGCACTCCGCGGTTGGAGTCCATTAGCTGCCTCTTTTGAGTCTCCTTGGCGGGTTATCACTCTAACACACACACACACAAACACACGCGCGCACACACACACACGCATATACTTAAACACTCACACATGCAACAACAATATATACTACACAAACAAGACAGCTTGCTACCACTCTTAGTGCTTGTGTCCTAGCAACATGTGTCTCAGGACATCACCCTTTGCGTGTGTGTGAATGTGTGTGTATGTCAGGTCCTAAAGTGAGAAAGAAGAGACTGTTTGACCTCAGTAAAATCATTTTAATATACACTATTTGACAACTACAAAATTAGTATTTGTACCACTAAACATGCTCACGACTCATTATATGCTGTAGTAAGTTATTTAAAGTGCATAAGAAGCACACATGTAACAATCTGGTATGTGTTGACGTACGGTGTTTGTAAAGTATGTTTGTATACTAAATGATCTTTATAGAGTAGATGAAGACAGTGTGCGGGTGTGTCTTCTTCCTCAAATCACAGGGAAGTATAAATGTATTAATTATTCAGTCATATATAATATACAATGTAATGTATTTTCCAGGCCTGCATATTATATCAAATTTTGGGATTTATACTGTATTGGCAGATATTTGTATTGCAATATGGCTTACAGTATGTGAAGGTCCTTCATTAAAACAATGATGGATAATAATTGTTTAATAACAGGTAACTTAAATAACATAACATATAACATATCTTTATATATATATATATATATTTGGCGTATTCAAAGAAAAACAAACAAAGCCATCTCTAAGTGTCTCCAAGCTTTTGACAGGTACTGTATATAAAAGCAAAAACAGAAACAAAATGGCAATTAAAAAAACAACATCGTATGCAGCGCATAAATCCCACAATGCAAAGCTTCCCTCTTAATAACTTAGAACTTGAAATCGCAGTCACATGACCATTATAGCTTCAGTGATGACACGGCACGATGAACGTTTGAAATCTCAATACTCTGCACTGTTGTATCATGGTGTTGACTGTTTATTGGAACAGTCAATGAGTGAACGAGGGAGTAATTTCAAACACAGCACCATTGTTTTAGTAAAACAAAACAAAAAAAAACAAAAAGGCAGTGACGAGATGCTTTCATGTTCTCCCCTGGTGTTGGTTCTGCAGTAGTAGAAAGCAAACTGCTCCAAATTCCCCTCGGACTAGTCCTGCATTCGCATCGCCGCCGTCTGCCGTTTAGTCCGGCCTCGCTTTCCAAATGGGCCTAACCTTGAGGGACTTGTTTGACCCCCTCCCACCACCACCACCACCACCCTCTACCCCTCCCTTCCCACCATCACTCCCACTGTGCTCACATGTGTACAAATACACACAGAGATACACACTTTTCCAAAACCAAGTGGATTGAATAATTGATGCCTATCCTTCTGATGCATTTGTTAAGCCGCACGAGTCAGACAGGGACTGTCAGGATGCATGTGTGTGTGCATGTGTGCATCTGCTGGCCTCTGTGTGTGTCAGATTCAGTCTTCCAAACCCCCCACCACCCCGCCCCTCCATCCCTGAAAACATGTCTTGTCCCCTCCGACATTCATCATAAACTCCATATGTTGTTTCCCCCCCCTCTTTTTCTCGCTGTCTCTCTCGTTTCAGTCTTCCAGAGAACTGACAAACACACAAACCGTTTCTGATGTGAAACAGTGGACCAAACAAGCTTTTAGACCTCTCACACTGACAGTTGAGGGAATAGAGAGTGGAGGCATGGGGGGGCATGCAAGTTTAAACAGACAATAAGAAGGAGGAGAATAGTTTGTTTTTTAGAAAGAGGGAGAGAGATGCTGACAGATGAAACAGGGGAAAAAAAGGCAGAGAAGAGCATTGAATTCACTTTATGTATTTCCAAGTCAAATGTCTTGACTGTTTTGCCTCTGTGTGGCAAAACTGTGTTTGTGGCATGGCACCGTGTCTTTTGTGTCTTGTTTGAGGGAGAAGACTGTCATAACAAAAAGAAAAGGATATCAGCCTTTAAAAGACAGAGGGAAGACCAAGGACAAGTTATTCAAAAAGATGGTTTTACCCTTGAAACACACACATCTTACTATGAAAAATGGAACAAAGTTACCATTTAAATCTCAGTTCATGTTAATGTCAAGTTAGCCTGCAAGGTCAGTAATTATATTACATCAATACTGGTTGTGGTTGCTGTGAAGTGGTTAAAAAAAAAAAAAAGAAATGCAGAGAATACCACTGCTCCATCCTAGCAAGCAGCCATGGAAAATGACAACAGAAAGACAACAAGAAGGGGAAGGCAATAACAAACATTCATCAAAACTACAGGGAGGATGAGGCTATTCATTCTACAGGCAGGGAAGAGAAATATCATCAATATTTGACATTGTTTTATGGAGAAGCCACTTGATTTCGTCCCGGGTCCTGTGCGGGTGACCAGCAGCGATCAATTACCATTGACAAGATTTGTGTACATGGAAGGCCTTCGCACTTTGTTTCGCTCTGCCCTGCCTCTGTGAAGTTGCCTCCTCAGAGATCACAAACCAAGTCCTTAGTGAGTGCTCCATCTTCGCTCTGACTGCTTGGCATCATTACTCTAAGCCTGCCAGTATAAAGGGAATATTGCACTAATTATGTGGTGTGGCAGTGCGATTCAAAGTGGTAAAAGTCCTGCTGTAGTTCTGCTTCCAGCTGTGATGTTGAACAGAATGATATGATATGATATGTCTGCTTTCAATTTAAAAAATCCTTTGGAAATATACTTTAATGCTAAACTCTGTTTAAAATCACAATTTAAATATATAAGTAATGCATCTAGTTTGGGGCCAGTCGAGGGCCCGTATACGACTTACACAAATGTGAACTTGAAGGCATCTCGGAGACATCGTGTGTCTAGTAGTTCATCTTTTGAAATTGAGATTGAGATGGTAGATTTTCATTACGGTGTCTGCACGATTAAAAACGAGACCACATGACAAGACAAGATACGGAACATGTCATGACTGACCACTAAAGTCAGTTCGATGGATTTTTATAGACAAATTTGTCCGGTCAAATTTGAACCTGGGACATTGCTATGAGAGATGATGTTTTTATCCGCAACTCTTTATCAGTCCACACAAGGTAAAGCATTCATGCCACGGTCATTTATTTTAATGTCACTGATTTTCCAGTGAAATTTATGTAACACGACTAGAGACCAAACAAGAGAGGAAGAAAAGAAAAACAGAAGGAGAACAAATTAGAGAGAAACAGTGTAATGAAACTTTTTTTTCTTTTTGCTGGAAAACAGAACACATTTTGGTTAAGTCCAATAATAACAGCTTCTTATATTTTCATCCAAATTTCATCATGTGCTCATCCCGATAGTGATCCTTCAGTCCCATTTGTGGGATAAAAACACACTGCGCTTGCAACATATGCAAGTGATTGCAACATGCAAACATCTGAGACCACTGTCCCGTTCAAGTCAATGCGAAAACGGTCTTGACTTTTGGAGCCTACTGTATAAGCAGCGGGGTTAGGTTTGAAATGTACCTGGGTCATAAATTGGGTTAAAGAGTTTGCATCCACCGCAGCAATGACCCAGGGTTTGATTCCTGGTGGCAGTATCTGCAGCCTGGTGCATTCCAATAAACTGTGGTTAGCCGTTTCGCCGGTGGGAAACTTCACTGATTCAATAAAGGTGATAAAAAAAAACAACATTCAGACTAACAGAAGTGGCACAAATCTGTCTGCATCTCTACCCTTGTGAAGGACTTTAGTACAGAGGGAGAAAACAAGACACGTCTGGATAAATAGAGAAAATAAAAATACACGATTACAAGAGTTGAAGCAGAGTAATGATACGCACATCATGTCGGTGATCAACGACACTTTTGGAACTTTCTGACCTGTTGTCCAGATTAAACCTTGTGACTTGGAGTCACTGCGTACATCTGCATACAACCATTTAGGGGACCGTTCATGTAAGTTACACAGCAGTTTATACAATAGTTAGTGGAATAACAATGTTTGAGCCACATCGGTTGCTTCTCTAGTCATAGTTCATTCACCGCATATGTAAAGTTTTACAATTCTAGGTTTTGGTTTTTTTTCCTGTCTCCCCTGCGTAATAAAGTATTTCTGTGGCTCGGCGTTTTAATATCCTTGAAATACCAAATGGATAAGGCTTTCTGTCAGGACAGTTTAAACAGTGTCTGATAAGTTTCCACCATCATGTATACTAATGTAGCACCTATGACCTGCATTAGCTAATCAAGTAAATGATTTTCACCCATAGGCCACTCATGAAAGCTTAAGTGCTTGTTTTCAGTCAGCTTGAAATAAAACATCTATATGCATGAACCCTTTTTTCAAGTGCGATTCTAACAGAAGAACGCCTTGTTGTCCACTCTGTTGTGTGTACGGGGTGACCTGACGGTGTCGGTGCTGAACCGCAACGCCATTTGTTTCTTGATAGAAAGTAGAAGTGTTTATCAGCCAGCTCGGGACGTTGCTTCTGCAGATTTCTTTCAATTCGCCTGCTTTAAAGCAGATTTTGGATTTGCACATAAAATAACATCAGAGGAAATGTCAGTAATTTGCTCGGCTGAAGTGGAAAAAAAAGGTATATCGATGAAGAAACATCGTCGGGCTAATGGAAATTTTCGATTACCTGCTTCTACTTCCTCTTCTGCGGACAAAGCATCAGTACAATGCTGCTGCTCTTTGTTACATGCATCAATTCCACTGGAAAGACCATCAAATAAAGTGCACTACATACACCACTATATAACATAACAAATGAAGAGCTTACATCTATCACCCCAATAGTTCTCAGGACTCAAACACCAATTTTACCATGTCGGTGTCTTGGAAAGGATGGTCAACCTTCTGTCTCAAGTAAATGAATCCACGATCTTGACACGAACCACGGTGAGAAAAGCTAAACTGGCTAAAGTGTAGCGTCAGCCCAAGATCGTCCTCTGCTTTTTCCTTTTGTTGTGAGGGAAATGTCCACAGTGTAAATGGTGAACAGAGACCCACTGAAGCACTCTTTGTTTGAGTGTTATGTTGGATTAAAGGCTTCCTAAACTCTCTGAGTTTAAGACTGAGGTTTCAAAATATGGCTATAAAAATGTTTTTTTTTCGCCCCCTATTATTTAAGTAGAGTTAAATATTTGGATGGTGAAAAGACAGATTCTAATTACTGACACGCTGCACTGAGCAACGTAGTTATATTGTTAACATATTTTAATGTCAGGGCTGCTTCCCCTCGCTGCCGCTGTTTTGATTGAGGGAGAAAAGTATGCAGTAATTGTAAAACTGTACATATAAAGGAATATTAGTTAGAGATGCTCCGATCGCCATTTTTTGGGCCGATCACCGATACCGATCACCAAAAAAATTGATCGGCCGATTGCCGATCACTGCCGATCAAAGAATGAATTTAAAATTTTAAATACCTTATTTTCCAGACTATAGAGTGCACCTAAATATAGGGCGCACCCACTAAAATTTGAATGAAATATATATTTTGTCACATATAAACCGCAGCGGACTATAAACCGCCGATATATAAATACCCGATACATAAGTGTTTATTCATATACTGAACTGATTGTTTACGAACAGTGCCGCAATAAAAGCAGCATCAAACGCGGCAATAAAAGTGCTGATAAACAAAACAGAAAAGTCATTGATGGTTTTATGTATCTTCCTCCTGCGTACTGAAACCATTATTGTGCAGTGTGCGGGAGGAAAAGGTGACAACGCTGTTAAAGCGCAACTGCGCAACTATTAAAGTCGCTTCATTCTCCCATGAAATGAAGCCACACGTCACTATTTATCTTCCTCCTGAGCATTTAAAACTAATGAACACCAAACCACTGTCACTTCATTTCTTCTGCGCACTGAAGACACTGAAGTCGTCCTCTTCAGTGTCAGAGTTGAACAGCGTCAGATAATCTTCATCACATATCGTCTCACCGCGGCTGCACGTCAGCTTGCCGTTAATGAATCTATGGCATAGATTCATTAACGGCAAGCTGACGTGTCCTTACTGTTTACTTCACGGATAGCCAGATCGATGGCATTCAACTTAAAAGCTGCATCATAGGAATTGCTTCGGTTTTCCATTTTGAGGGTGTAATAATATTATGTACCTGTGACGGAGCAGCTCCGTCAATGACTGCGGCCTGCGCGCGCGCACACACACACACACACACATCCGGAAAATAATATGCCTTTATTTGAAACGTCGCTAATAATGTACGTCTCGTGATCGGCTTCCTGATCGGCATGTTTTTCCGATCGCCGATCAGGCTATTTTTAGACAATATCGGCCGATCATGATCGGCAGCCGATCAATCGGAGCAACTCTAATATTAGTAGGTAGGAGCCCAACATAGTAAAAATATTCAAGACTTTAATGGTTGCGATTGCTCGAAGTAGTGAGCTTTAGATGACTTAAATAAACAAAACACAGGGACTATTTGTAGTATGATCAATCATATTTGAAACTCTGAAACATGCATGTAAAACAGCCCTCCTGTGCAGTCTAATTTGCACCCGCAACACATTCTGTTGGAGACATCTAACTATTTGAGGCACAATTTATTAAAAAAAAAAAAAAAAAGCTTCATTAAAACAAAAAGCACTCGAGTCGCAAACTGGCCCGTCATTTTCCCTTCTTAACGTCCAAAATAATGCCGCAAGTACACTCAAAAATCGAATCAGATCATCTGTTTCACTCCAGAGGGACAACTGTGGTTGAACGTTCCATGTATTGTTTCTCACGTTTTGTATTAAGAAGTTAAGAACGTGTCACCAGGATTTACACATAGACGCCACCATGATGACATCAGACAGACAATACGTATTTTTAATTCTTTCAAAGGCAAAAAAATAAAAATAAAAAATTCTCCAGAGGAGGCAGTTGTACAAACTGATACCAGAAAAGGGAAATGGGCATCCAGCAGCAGGGCTTTTTACTTTCTGGATTACGCCGCACTTAAAGCTCACACATTTATCATAGGACTGTTGACTATGACCCACAGTAATGTGAGATGTATAGAGAATATTTTTGCATTGCTACATAACTCACTCATAATGGCTGCATGAATGGCCGGTCACTTTACACTGTTGAGGCTGTAGTCTAGTAATGTAGCATGGGTAACACCGGTCCCTCTGAGTGCCGCAGCGCTAGCAGGTGATTTGTAGCTCAGGGAGACTAATGAAGTGGTCGCTCTGCCACCCTGCTTCTTTTGCAAGATCAATTCGGCGTCAGGGTGCGTACGGCGGCCGCGCTTTATGAATGATGGAAACCTCCTTAGGCCATCCATATACCTGAATCCTCAGCATCGCTACGCACCCCATCCCTCCTTTCTGCCTCCAGGCCCCCCGCTCCAGGAGGCAGAGATTCAGCAATCTTTCTTGTTTGGAGAAAAATACATTACCATCGGCCTCCTCGACTCTCCGGCCTGAGCCCTGCACACACACACACACACACACATATACACACTCCTGCATAGCTTGACTCTAGCTCTACGCACATCCCTATTGTTTTTGTGTGTAATTTCCCTTTCCCTCCCATCAGACCCACTCTACGAAGCTGTCATCATTACTGCGGGTGATTTGATCGACTTGACGCCGTGGCCACGATGATGACAATACAGAAAAAGGTGTTCAAGAGGCCGGAGAAAAGAGGAGCTTTTAAAACTGTTAATGCATAATGCGATAGATGTGTTAGTCAGTGGAGGATAATGAAAATGAGCTAAAGCGGCGAGCGAGGGAGCCAGTCGCTCTCTCCCTCGCTGGCCTTTGATCCCATCCAGTCTGGCTTTTAAAGCATCTGCTTCCGTAATGAGGAAGAGTTTACCATAGCCGATGCAGATTCAGGAAATGAATTCAAAAGTTAATGGCGTATTTGTCCCTATGATTAAGAGCTGCGCCTCATTCTTCATGACATTGCTGATCCTCACCGTAAAAACAGATTGTGTGGAAGACAAGAAAAAAAAATTTAAAAAATAAAATAGTAGTTATCATAAGTTATAACAATTATCCTAAAGTACCCAGGGAGTAATTATGCCTGTTTTAGTTATGGGTATATATTCAGGGATGGTGCTTTCAATGCAGTAGGATGAGTGAGGCCTTGGGTTGGCGGTACACGGGCTGATCTCCATTACAGCGTGTGTCAATAGGAAAAATCTGTCAGGGGTGTTTTTGTATTTCGAGATCACAGTGCAGCTCATCTAAAGGCGTCAGTGGCGTTCTGAGAGCAGGGCGTCATATATAAACATGTCGCGAGCCGAGGCCTCCCGCCGAGAGGTTCAAAGGGAAAAGTGAAACAACAATGAATACTTGCCTCGTGTTGTCTGAAAGCTATGAAATATAAAGGCCTCCCCCCCTTTTCTTTCCCCGCTAAGATTAAAATATAACAAAAAGGATGGCGAGAGGAGGGAGGGGAAGTGAGACAACAGAACATGAATAAAGGCAGGGAGAGCGGTAGGGAGAGGACGGAGAAGCCTTTACTGTTAATCTTAACTTCTCTGATTGATTGGTTCAAGCTCCCTGTAAATCAGCACCTGCGTGGCAGTCGTCTTCTTTTATGATAATCTGGGTGTCAGCAGCGAAAGAGGGAGAACAAAATAGGTGTCAGCGAGGGAAGGCAGAGTATAGTCGTCCAATTGAACCCGGTTGATAGCCCTCCCTCCCTCCGCATCTTTCACCTTCCTGTCATCCTTCTTCGCCTTGCTGAGAGGAGAAGATGAGCAGGAAGAGTGTTTTAATATTTCCTCTGATGCCACAACAAAATGAGCTGGGCCACCTGCACCTGTGCCAGGAAATGAGCTGTATGCGGATGATACCGTAGTTTAGAATATTTTATTGTCGAGGGGCTTGTTTTATCGGTAAGAGCTCTAGTGTCTGGTGTCAGTCGCACAGCGTGATGGATTTAAGGCAAAAAGACAACTTTGCTACACTGATAAATCTGTTTAAAAATAGCTGCAACAATCAATTATTTTAATCAATTTTCGTGATTATTTTTCCATGTATTGCTCAATCGTTTAGTCTGTACAATGTCAGAAAATTGTGAAAAATTTCAATCACAACAGATCCGCAGTGACGCCTTTAAATTCGCCTTACGATCAGTTTAAACATGATTAAAAATAAATAAATAAATAGATGCAAATCTTGCAACTTTGGGAATGTGGACCCATCGAATGTTTGGCTTTTTAAAAAAAATGATAAATGACAAAGGATTATTGACAAATGAATTATCAAAATTCGCAGCTAGACAAAGTTGAAAAGGTGGCGTGGACTTTAAGGTAAGATTATTTTGTTAAATATTTTCCGAGTTTTTCGAGATCAAGAATAAACTTTCACATTCGAAATCAACTGTTGCGGCATTATTTTGACGATTGATTCTGTTTCTGAGCTCCCTGAATAGATTTGGTGGTATTTGATAGAATTCACTCAAACACTGTTTCTCAAACCGTTGTGTCTTTTTTTAGCTCTTTTTTTGGTCTCCACCACCTCCTGAAGGAAACATCTGTCTCTCTGGCTGATAAATGCTCCACACTTTTTCTTCTCAACGATAAGAACAGTGTGACTGACCCAACACAGTAAAGTAGTTGGCTGTTAAACCAAAACAATGAGCTGAAAGACACTTAAATACTGAGAGTTGAGGGATAAATCACTCCAAGCTACACCTTTGGATTTTCAAAATAAAAGAATATGGACTAGTGCAGCTTTAAGTATCATTTTGCTGTCTGACTACATGCTTTGTTTCTTGTTCCCAGGTACATCAGATTCATGTTGGGAGCTGCAATGGCTCCATGCTCCCTGAGGAGGGAACCACCCCACAGTTTGATAACCACTGCTCCAATTTATGACAGTCTGCAACAGGTAATGCGTTTTATCCTCTAAAACTTCTCAAACTATGACTAAATGTCTTGGCCTGTCGTTTTTTTTTTTTTTCTCCCATATTTTACACGCCCCATAAAGTTTCGGGTTCCAAATGTAGCTTTATCATTACTCTACATCCATAACACTAAATCAGATTAACTACTCTTCACCGAGGCTTTTCATTATTTAGCTGACACCACATGTATATGTAGCCATCCTCACATTATGAACAATCTGGAGGCATATTGTGAAAATTGACTGGCACTGTAGTTGTAAGGAGTCAACCCCTCTCCTCACCACCACCACCCTCATACACAAACAAACAGTGCAACACACACACATGTACCGCAGCTGGCTGAGCACCGAACACACACTCTTCTCTAGAAAAACCAGGTATAAGATTTGACCAAGAGATACAGTATCTGTGCATCAGCCGCAGCAGCGGTGGCGGCAGCACTGAAGCCTTGTTTCCCCTGACATTTATTTTATTTTATTATTATTATTTTTTTTTTGCCTTGATATATTATTCAAGTTCAAATAATTAATTCAGGATATCAAATCAAGATGTAGGAAATCAATCAAGAACCTTTTTCAATCTGCCTTTCATTATGCCGAACCCCCGGTCCTGGCTGAGCCTGTAGCAGAGCTGGCATGGACTTCTATAAAGACAGACTGAAACACTTACGTGGCATCCCGTCCGCTGGAGAAGATGACTGCCTCACTTCGCATGGCCATACTGAACTACTTAGGCTGCATCCGATTGGGTGGTTGGAATTATTTTTGTTTAGCGCAGTTATAAAAACGAACCACATGGTAAGCTGGGATCTAATGGTCCAGTTTGATAATGACTTTGTTCACCATTTTTACATACTTCTGTAAACGTCCGTACGGTTGTTTTTTTTCTTTTTACTGTGAAGTGGAATTTAGTCTACTGGATGTTAAGTGTGACAGAGAATATTTTAAGAGAGGAAGAAAAAAAAAAAAAAAAAGCAGATACACCTTTGATTTGATTCAGACTTTATTGTCTCAACTGTAAATTTCATTTCACAGCCAGAAAAGAAATATATTCAATGCATGAAACACATCCCTTTGGGGAAAAAAAAAAAAAAAAAAAAAAAAAAGGATCTGATGCATTTGTGGAAGATGAGGCAGCTTGTAGCCTGAGCAGAGATTAAGTAAGAACAGATGTTATTAGAAGAAACGATCCCTAGTCACCAGACATGTATATTATCGTCCTCTTTATGCCCTGTCCTCTTTCCCTGTCTGCAGTCACTTCGGCCGTCGACTTTATGGGAAACCCACTCCTGGATCCCGCTCGGCTCTGTGAGAATCAATAACCCTGGTCAAATGACACCAAGGGCTAGATTCATCTCATCCCCCTCTTAGGTGGATACTTTAGCTACATTTGGTGCAGCGGCGGCTCTCCCATCTCGAGGCAGACGCAATAATGTTGTGGTAAAAACGTCAGTCAAAGAGCAGTGAATGTGAGGCAGAGGAGGAGAGGGGGGGGCTTTGTGGAGAGGTAGTAAGTTGTGTGTATGTGTGTGTGTGGTTGGAAGAGGTAATTTATTGAAGGAAATGTATCTATATTCTCATAGAGCCACTGTGAAGCGGAGATCTCCATCGTGGTGATAATTCGCGGTTGTTAAAGTGACACGGTGTTGGTAGGCTGGTCGAGGCGAGGAATGTGGGGGCCAGACCTGACAATTAGAGCTCTGTATATCACACACACTCTCAAAGGAGGGATGGGAGAGAGTGGGCAGGAGAGGTCAGGACACACACACACACACACACACACACACACACACACTCGCGTTTAAACACACTCACAAAGTCAGGCATGCACTGTGATGCTCATACTGTAAATACAAGCATGAGCGCATTTTGGAGTTAAGAGGTCAGAACGTACCGTGCTGTGTGTGTACACATGACGCATATACAAAAGCTGGTAGCACATGGATCTTATTTTAAAAAAAAAGAAAAAAAAAAAGAAAGGAAACAACAAAACACTTCTCAGGTAAGTGCATAATTTAATTTCCTCTCCCTGCTCATTTTTAAGACACGGGAAAAAATTACAAATGTGATAGCAAAAAACAAACCAACAACCTCTCACATGCACGTGAGTATTTGTATCAGTGAATCATGTTTTACATCATTAACCATCACTTTCTCTGACACTGCCTCAGACTAATATGATCTAATTGGACAACAGAGGAGCCGGCGCACTGTATAGTACATAATGAACAATTGAAGATTCCTGTGCAGGTGAAAATCTATTTCCATCCCCACCGCTCACGCAAAAACACGCACATGCCTAATACACTCGCTTTATTGTCCCATCGAGCCTTTTAGATGCATCATCAGACGACCGAAAACCCAAAAAAAACACAAGAGTCGATACGCGTCTGCGATATGAGTGTGAATAATTGTTGTAATTAATGACCTGTGGGTATTAACAGGAGCCATCTGATGGACTTCTGGGGCTAATTGTGCGATTGGATCTATCTGGTATCGGGAACATCATTCACGCTCTTAAAACAGCACATTAAAGGATTCTGTCCTTTCTGTTGGTGCACAAACTCTTCATGCCTAATTCGTATCTGTGGGTGTGTTTGCCCTTGTGAATACACAACGTGCCGGTGTGTTGTTTTCTGCTCACGTCTGGGCCCCCTACTCCTCTGTGACACGCACACAAACCAGTCCAAAGTGTCTGAACTTATTCCATGTAAGATGGCTGGAGCCATTAGCTTCCTGTGACCTTTACCACTCTTTCTGTGCCGTCACTTTCACATTCCGCCGCGTCTCTGTGTGTGTGTGTGTGTGTGTGTGAATATGGCTGTTTGACCACAAAAAATAAAGGCTTCGAAATCCCTCCCTAGTCCATGCACTAAATGGTACCGATGCCCCCAAAGCACATGTAGATAAGTGTAGGTATCCTGCACTTTTTATTCAGTTTGTTAAATGTTGGTGTATGTACATAAGCGCACACACACACACACACACACACACACACATACAGACATACAGGCATGTATTTGCAATGGATTCTCCTTTTCTTTTATTTGCTGTAATTGGAAAATAATTCATGCAACGTCAGGAGGAATCGATAAAGAATTAATGAAAGGAGAGGGGGAGTCATTAAAGGCAATAAAGAGGGAGAGGTTATGATGAAGATGGCATCATGGAGAGACACAGAGGAGACAGGCACTGCTGCATCTGTGCGTGTGTGTGTGTGCGTGAGAGAGAGGGAGTGTTTAGATGAGAAGTCTAATGTTGCAGAATAGGTCACGATTCCTTCCGTTTCAATTCTAAAAAGTGATAAAAATGAAACGTATGGAGATTGTATTATTGGGTTTTCAGTAGACTGCAGAAAAGAAACAAAATATAAAAAATCCCGAAAAAACAAACAAACAAAACAAAAAAAAAAAAAAAAACATTCCAGTTAAAATGTTTGCTTTTCAATCTAATTTCAATGAGGTATTTTAAATGAATATCATCATATGTAACACACCTTTTTTATTCGTCATATATCCTTTAATAAAAACTCCTTTCTTTTCGACAGTTTCAACACTCTTGTTGTGTCACACTCAATCATTCAAAAGGATAATTATATGACACTGCTACGCTAAAATACCTACAGTCCCTTAATAGGATCTGAGCCATCGAGATCCAACCTTAAGCTTCCATCCCGGCCCCTACCACTCATCTGAGTGCCATAAAGCTGCCAGAGGAAACAATACTGCCTCTCTCCTCACCGCTGAGGTTAATGGCGAATGGGGCTATGGCTGCCGGTGATATTGTTGGATAAATGATTATTGATTAGGTAAAGGTTGAGCTAATCATTAGGCTTCATCCATTTTACGGACTCTCTCCATGACCTTTCTGCCTGGCCCTCTTGGATTACCCAGGATTTCTCCATACGATGATTTGATCGCCTCACAGATGGGCACAGGGGAGGAGAGAAAGGAGGGAGGTGGGGGATGTGTGGGGGGGAGACGAGAGGAAAAGCAAAGGCAGATTAGTGAAAGGGAGCTGGGAGGGAGCAATGGAACGTGTGTTGTTATAATTTTTTTCTTTTTTCGATGGCCGATACTGGCGTTTTATGTTATTTGTACGTTTGTTTTTAATTCACAAAACACGGAGTTGTCGTTGGTGTCGTAGATTGTTAGCAGTGGGGGTGTGTTGCTTTGATAAAGGAAGTATAATCATTTCATTCCATAAATATATGATTAAACGTGCCCCAACAGTTGGTCCATGTTATATATATTAAAATGCTTCTTAAACATTTGTGCATCAACAATAACAATCCAATAATGTAATATACAATTAACTTGAATTAATTTAAAAAAAAATATTATTATTATTAACGTAAATATTGCCAAAGAAAATATGCAATAAAAACCTCAGGTCTAAAAATGTGCACGTGACAAGTGGAAACACCATGTCAGTTGAAGGCCAGTAAAACAATTATGCAAATCCTTCACCTGCACATGACATCACATTCATAACTGAATCAATGGTGCAGCATTTTAATAGCAGCATTCAGTGTTTTATACTGAATGCTGAGGTGTACAGGCCGAGCTTTAAATACAGCATAGGCTGAGTGAAAAACACCCGATGTGAAACATCCGCTCTGAAACCTTGACATGGTGACAAGGAAATGCCTTACTCCTAACAGCTCTATTTATTGAATTGTAGCGAATATTCCTGGCAGCGGGACTCTAACCAAAGCCAGACTGGAGCCCACATCTGCACCCAATCAGTGCAAGGAGAAAACCCCTCTGTTCCATCTCCTGTAGCATTTATTCACAAAGCCCGGCACTGGGAAACAGAATGTTTATTTGAAGTAATACTTTATTCTGAACTACTGGATGGCAACATGTTAGCATTTTCATTGCTGCATTCAGAATCTGTTGCGGAGGATAATGAAGAACATGATTCCCCCCCCCCCTCCTCTTTTTTGCTACAATAACTGGAAACTGTTGGTATTCACGTAAAACACACAGTTTGCGTGTGCACATACCGTGCACCTCGATCAGTACGACTTGAAGCATGTATGACATATTTGACGTGTGGGATTCTTTTTTTTTCTTTCTTGAGTACATTTAACATTTTATTTATGTACTCTGTGATTCACGCTGCTTTTACGGTAACGTGAAACAGATGACGCACACGTCTGCACACATGGGAAAGGGAGCTAGCATGTACAGTACTGTAGCTGCTGCAGTGTACATACAAATGACAACACACACTTTGGATAGAAAATTTGCATTATTTTTATTTATTTTTTTATTTTTATTATTATTGTCTCCAAATACTCCAGACAAAAGCAATTATTGGATCACTACAGGACACAGCAACATTTGATTCACTTTTTCCCCTTCACATATACAACCATTAGCTTTACTGCACAGCATTACCCCCTACCCGCTACTCACCCACTCCTTTGACAGACAGACCTGATGTCCAGCCTTGTAATATGTCTGTTACAAGCAGGACTTAACAGTGACGGGAACCATACACATGTCAGTAATGCTGCTGAGAGAGGTTTACATTATACTGCAAACACATACCCCTGGACCTACAGTACATGCATGTACATGCACTACAGTGTATGCATGAAGGCCTGTGCACACACAGTGATAAACACACACACACACACACACACACAAACCTTAAATAATCATTTGCAAAACCAGCATGCAGCTGTACACACATGGCTGACTAAGAAAATAATTAAAAAGAGCTTATAGAGCAAGTGTGGACAAATGAATAAATGGACATTTATTCCAAACACACACACACACACACACTTCAAAGTGCTACTGTATTGTATATTCAGCCTTGCATGGGAGATGGAATCTAACATAAATTGTGACCTTGGAAGTATAAGGCTCTGAGTGGTCTCAGCGTTTTTTATATCCTTCACATCATTTTTTTCTTGGTTAAAATAACATTGATTTTTAAGCTACTCTGAATATATAATAGTTCAATCCTATCACATTCTTCTTTTGCATCAAGTGCATTGCAGTTAGTGCTTATAAGTCAGGCAGTTTATTTATTTATTTTGTTTTAATACAATGTAATATATGCTAAAAAAAAAAAAAAAAAAGAAAAAAAAAAGATATGATAGATTTTGGCACAGACAATTCAGCTAAATGTTGATAGCAATGCAAAAAATAATAAGAAGAAGAATATTTCTGCCCTTGTTCTGTGTTCTCTTGTGTTCGCTCCTGTCCCTCTGTCCTCACCGTCTGTCTCGGAGCTCTCAGTATAGTCACTGATTATCATTTTGTGTCTGCTGCAGTGGACGAGTTACGTGAACACACACCGTTGAGTGCATCAGACCATTGAAATGCATTGGTGTCATATCTTAAGCAGCAGCAATAACTTACAGTTATATTAATGCTAAAAGTTACTGATAATAACGTTCATTCTTGTTAACAAACAGTATATAGTAGAAGCCGCGTAGCCTGATTTAAGATAAGATAATGATAGAAATCAGCTTTTTTTTTTAAATTCAAATATTCAATTCATCAATTTTAAAGTTCTTTAACTTCTTGTTTCACATCATTTTATGATCTTTTCAGCTTCGGTCACAGAGCACAGATGTAACACAGCAAAGAGGTGGATTGGCTTTACAGTCGAAACCTTATTGACTTATTGACCCATTGATTTGTCTTATAACTTCCTGTCTACACCGGACGTGGCGATGTGCATGCACCTTAGCTAAGATCTGACCAGTTTTCCAACGGGAAGTACAGTGTTAAGGACCGCTGGTAGAAAATGAGATTTCCCTCCATGAGAGACTTATCGACCTATATTCATATAATGGCTCTAATTAGCTACATTTTAATTAGAACTAAATCAGTTCCCGCCACACAGACGATTTATTTGAGTCACGGTGACCGGTCAGAATATGTTTTTTTTTTTTTGTGCACAGCATTTGGTTTTAGTTACACCAAGCGTTGCGGAATTTTTCATATGGATCTGATATGGACGCATATCTGAAAGCTATATGATCAAACACAAACCTTTTTTCACATTTGTTTTGACCTGTTTTTTTTTTGGAAATACTGCTGCAACTCACAGTAAGTAAGCTGAGCTAGATTTAAGCTAGTTGACACAGGAGGTCAGTTATCCTCATGGCATCATACCAGACTATGCCTTTGTTTACAGCAGCATAGTGTCATGTGGAAACCTATTTTTGTTGTCAGTCAGATAGAACTTCATGAACTTTGCTTTGTAACCAAAGTAAAACTTCACTTGGTCATGTTTTAGATTCATCGCCCTCATTTGAGCTGCTGAGCTGGCACACTGCTCAAAGTGCTTTGACACATACTGAGACTTCCTGATGATTCCAAGACAAAGCGATGTGATCTCATATTATATTGGTTTATATCTCTTCAGGCTATTATGTAGGTGAAGGCCGATCCGTCTGCACTTCTTGTCACACGACCCTCTCTTTGCCAACACGAGGAAATCCTTCACGTTCTGCCCAACGTCTGAACGTCATCGCTCTCGTCCTCTGTCCTCTATTCCTTTCTCTCCCTCTTTTATTTTATCCCCTCTCCTTTCTTCACCTCTTCCTACCCCTGCCGTCTTTCATTTAAATATTTCATCCAGTTGTCTTGCGGCTTCTGCAGCTTGCCAAGTGTCATCTAGATCCCAGGGCCCGACACTAAAGTGGAGCACGGTAGTCATTTTTAGAGGCGCGTGTATGTGTGTGAGAAAGAGAAAGACAGAAAGAGGAAAGGAAGGGGTGGGATGAGTAGGAGAAGTAGCTCGGGCCGAGGTCTGAGACGTCGGGTGGTGATAAGAAGTGAAAAGGTGGAGAAGACATGGGAGTGATAACTAATGTACTTCCTGTGTACTTCCTCTTCTCCCCTGTCAACCCCTTCTGCTGCCAGCATGCCCCCCCCCCCCCCCCCCCCTTCCCTTTTCCTTCAGCCTAAAATACATAACTGATGTGTGATGTATTATGTGTGTGTGTATGTGTGTGTGTGTGAATCTGGGGTGATCTGACGTGTGATGTAAAGGAGTCAGTCTGTGCGTGAATGTGAAGATGTACATTTATGTGTCTGTCGGACAAACAGGCTGATGTGGAGTGCCGTGTGTGTGTGTGTGTGCGTGCGTGTGTGTGTGTGTGTGTGTGTGTGTGTGACTAACTGATGGCTGATGTGAAAGTGGAGTATGAGGGCTGTCAGATGAAAAAAAGAGGAAGGAGAGATGAGTGAAACTTCTACTGAGCACAAATTGATGTGTTAGCTTCGTTTAACAAATGTGTGTGTGTGTGTGTGTGTGTGTGAGGGTGTGTGTCTCATACCATGGCAGCTCGTTGGCTACAGTTGAGGTCAACATTGTGCGATCTTGCAAATCTTCACTTCAACCTGCAAAAACAAAGAAGAAGAAGAAGAAGAAGAAGAAGAAGCAGAGACAAGGAGGGATGAGATTGCCACCACTGAGCAGCAATCTGAGTCGTCCTCTTCGTCCCTCACAGAAACACCGACTCTTGTTGTAGTTTAGATCGTAGCTGTGAAAAACACGACCACAAACACGGTTTGGCTTTTAACACGTTTCTCCCCGCGTTGTCAGAGCGACGTGCACCGCCTCCCGCTACAACACCGTAAACCAGCGTGTAATATGTTGGGAGCGGTTAAGTCACATCTTTATTTTCCTGCAGAGAGGATGGACTCATCCCAAGTGTAAATGAAAGTCGTGCTTCCGTCGGTGTGGCGTGGGTTGGCCGGCTGAGCTCACAGTGTTTTATAAATAGAAAGATATAAAGGGAAAGAGAGAGAGAGAGAGAGAGAGAGGGCATTAATACAGCCATGGTGTCCACTTGGATGCAGTTAATATTACAGCACCTATTTATATGACCAATAAGGTTGGTTTGCATTATTATTTTCTACATGATTTTAAGCAGAACAACTTTTTTTTTTTTTTTTGACAATTTCTACATTTATATAGAACTTTCTACAAACAACCATGTTATATTCCCTTTCTGTGCATGATGGACATAATTTTAAATCAATATAGAAATAATCATACATGTAAATACTTAACACAATAGGATTTTTAGAGTAGAGTAACAATTGCCTACATTAACTGAATCCCAAAATATCCACCAAGGTTGTTTTTTTGTTGTTGTTTTTTTGTGGCAGTACTAGCAGTACAACGTCTCACCTACATCATCAACTCTACGTGTGTGATGTTATGATCCAGTGTGATCTGCTGGTCGCTGAAGAGATCTTGTCCCAGGCTGTGTGGTCTGAAAAAGTTCATCACAGATGGTGTTGAGGCCATAGATGTCCTTTGTCGGGTCCAACATGTGTGTGTTGTGTGTGTGTGTGTGTGTGTGTGTGTGTGTGTGTGTGTGAATGTGTGTATGAGGGTGTGATATTTGTAGATTTGGTTGGAAGTGAAAAAAAGAAATAATAAATTGAACTTCTTGGGTCAAATTGATGTGGCCAACACCAGCCAGGAGGAAATAAATTTGTTCCAAGGCAGATCATGTTGCCTCGGAAAAAAGAATGCTGTGATGTTTGATCTTTCCAGAACATGAAGTTTAAAAATAAAGAACTATTTTCAAGTGTGATTTCTCTTTGAAGGAAATTTCAAATCTGGCCTAAAAAAAAGTCCAGGAAATGAGAACAACAAAAGAAACTTTAACTGAAAGTCTTAGAAGCCAATTTTACACTTACCGTATTTTTCGGACTATAAGGTGCATCTAAAATCATTCAATTTCCTCAAAAATCAACAGTGCGCTTTATGTATGATCTCTGGTTGTGTTTACTAACCTCGAACCGATTTTATGTTGGGATCCGGGCTGCTAGATCCTAAAATCACCCAACTGTTAAACTCTGAATACCGGTTTTGTATTTTTGTGTTAAAACTGAACAATGTTGAGAGGGATCCGGGCATGTTTGATGTAGAAAAATACGATGTGTGTCACAGGGATTTATAATGCAGATTGCACAGTTGTGATGACACTTAAAGGGAAATGCACTGAAACAACCGTGTTTGTTGATCTCCGACATCCAGGCTATATGTGAACCAGCCTCACACAATAACTGACCAGTGTGTGTATCTGTGTGTTTGAGGTTTTTGTTCCGCTTGCCAGGCTGCTCACTGAACCCCCATATGTATGTTTGACCTTTCAACTCTGAGCTTCCCCCTCAGGAGAAAGGCCTTGATCTCTGATGCAACTTCATACATCCACACATACACACACACACACACACACACACACACAATGATCCATCCTTTGAGTGTGTGGATTTAGTCTTGCAGGGTCAACTCCGGTCAGGCTTGTGGTCATCCGCAGTAATAGATAAAAGGATATATCACTTCCCCAATCCCTAAAACCACCAAGTTCAGGCTGCTGGACAGACACACACACACACACACACACACACACTGAGCTCCTGAGTCCCCAGCTTAGCACTTGATCCTCTCTCTGGGAGGTTGACACTTCAGAGAGAAAGCCTTTGCAAACTCCCATGGACTACACACTCACACTCTCAAACATACACACACACACACACATATATATATATATATACCCGGACACAGGGTGTGGAACACACATCCCTGCGACAGTCTTAAACCTCGAAGGCCTCGTGGTGATCTGCTGGTCAGCATCTGTTTACTGTCGAGGACGCTGCTTCTTATTTCCACAACCATCAGTCATCGTCTGCGCCGATGAAAATCCACATCTTAGCGTTTGAGGTGCAGGGAGGGACACATCGTGAAAATCACGTCGGTAAACAATCCTACGTGTCATTAAATATCCTAAAGCTATGACGGCTCCCTCTCTGCAGAAGTGGAAAATCATTTGAGCATATTGACCCCTCACCCACCCCTCCCTCTCACCCCCGAGGTAGGGCAGATCGCCGGCGCGTTTCAACCCCTGCAGTGGGGCGCTAATTCAGCCAGGCGTTCGACATACGTGTTCGCTGACGTGGATGTCAACTGTGCTAGGATCTCTGCGCGGCCCGAGGGCACCTGACCGCCAGTCTGTGGCCACTGCACCCCGGGGTGCCCACATTTAACACAGTATCCTATTTACTGTACGTGCAAGGGCGTGGACAAGCATACGGATGTTGGTTCACCGTGAGGTCAGTTTATGTTGGGGGAGGAGGGGGGTATGGATAGAAAGTGCGCACACACACACACACACACACACACACACACACACTTAAAGCTTATTTTAACAGACAGATGTTTCTCTTCTGGTGTATGTGTATGCAGGATTTGGGGGGGGGGGTTGTATTATGTCTCATATCTCCTACAATTACGTTTACATACTAAGGAGTTGATTTTCCAAATAAAGACGGGGGTCTTAGTAAGGTTTTAATCCCTCTCAAGAACTCTACTGGAAGGATGAAAAAGATATTCCCTCATTTGGTGCTTTGATGATGGTGATGGAGAGCACTGTCTAACACATTAGCCCACAATCTCCCATAGGTATTCTACTGGGTTAAGATCTAAAGAGGAAGGCCATAGTATATGATTGCAGATTGGCAGCATCGGCATTTCATGTTTCTCTACTTCTCTTACTTTTTTTTGCCTGTTTGTTTTGGAAACACAGTTCCTGCTTGGATTGCGTTCACTGACCAGGATGTGTGGCGTCCTTATGCCGTAGCATTAAAAAAGGTGCTCCCTTGTGTTCTTTTGATCTTCAGCCGTTGGGAGTTTGAATTACAGCTGCTTGAAAGTCTAATTTAAAGATTAGATTTGGGTGGAGTGTTAACGTTAGACCAGCCTGATCTATACTATACTTAGGTCTGAACCTTGTTTATCCCACATGCATTCCATAATTGATAATAGCCTACATAACAGCATAATAGCACATAACAGTCGAAGTTGATTCAAACATGCAGTCAGGTTGTTTAAGATATGTTGACAGAGTCGTCATATCTTAGCTCAACCCAAGTGTGTTTCTAAGCTGTAGGTGTTTGCTGCAAAGACACTGCGGTCTGTTGCCAAGCTGGGACATAATAGATGATTTCCAGGCGATATTGTTCACTCATACAAGTGTTATATGATGCTTTCAGGTACTTCATTATGATTAATCCTGAGAGTTGAGCAAAGGCCAGCCGGGGGGAAACATAATGACATAAATTAAACAAGCTCACAGTGAATCCTCGTCGCCTGAAGAACTTGACATCATGAAGGTAAGTTATGTGTCCTTCTTGTGTAAAATGTTTCTCTCTGTCATTCAGTTGTTTCATTTCTCTTTCTCTCACCATGCGCTCGATTTTTATTCTCGTTTCTTTCTCACTCACCCTGGATGCCAAACTTCTGCCACTAACAGAGGACATTTGAAGGCATCACACGTGTTATCCTGCAATCCTGTTTATTTGTGCTTGTATTATTTATTTGAACAGTAGTTTGCAAAGCAGTCGGTGTTCTGACTACGTTTTACTGGCAGCTCAGGATATAATTAACAGGTTTAAATTGAACTCCTGTGAAAGGGCATGAACCTTGATAATTATATTTTCAAACACATATACTTATATATATGGCAAATTTGAGCGCTTTGGAAAAAAATTCTCAGTTCCACAAAGCTGTCACTTGTCTCATCGTCTTTTGTGCTAGATGTTAAAGAATTATGAGTTTTTAAATGTAAAACTGAGCTCAAGCTGAAGATACATTGTTATTTTCAGTATATGTCTTCAATTTATAGTTTGTTTGTTTGTTTTTTTTTTTGTTTTTTTGTTATTATGATTAAGGAGAAAACATTGAAGTTGTTTACTGTAACATTACAATAAGAAAGTGTTAATGTAGATTACAGCAGAAACGCTAAAGATCATTCTTCAGCAGAATACTGTAATTGTTTTTACAGTGATTAACTGTTAAAGTAAATTACGGTAGTGATATTGTAAAAAAAAAAACAACAACAAGCAAACAAACAAACAAAAGTGTAGAAAATTCCATCACAGTGAAAGAAAATAAAAACAACCAAAAATGTGCCACGCTGTTAGGGAAGGATTGTGGATTTGCTTAATTATAAAAAAAAAAAAAAAAAAAGATGTGTCCTTCACATCAGCATTGACGTTGTGCTTTAGTTGCCATGGAACCTATTATTGTAGGAAAACTAAAGAACTATACTGACAGTAAACATTTTGTTTTGACATGTTCACAGTATAAATGTTCTCTCAAAAACACAATGCTCCAAAACATATTTGCTAATGCTGAGAAGTTACAATTATACGAAGAAGAGAGTTTCAGATTCACACTCATAACCAGCAAAACCGGATCCTAAATGTATACCTATGAATTCTGCGCCATAACCTACGAGTAATACTATCCCAGCCCTTTAATCTAGTCCCAAATACGAGAAAGCAGACTCTCATATAGACACACAATTCTTTTTCTCACATAAAAACTGGTTAACATATGTATGCAGAATCAAACGTCCCTTGTGTCACATCAGGGCCTCTCATAACTGAGACAGCATCGGCGTTGTCACAGAAGACAAATGTGTGCTCATTTTCTCTCCCTCCACTTCACACTCGCTATATCTCTCTGCCACCATTAAGTTCATCCGTCTCTCCGTCCATTTAGCAGGTATCCTATAAGGGGGAAGCGCTGGGGTGGAAGTGGGCGTGCGGAGGAGGGAGGCCTCGGTATAACAGCGAGGAGAATGCCATTGCAAGATAAACACCGGGTGCAGCTGAAGTGGCTTCGGGTTTTGGCGTGACAAGAGCATCGCCGGCGTGATTTGTATCCGCTGGAGCTTTCAGTGTGGAGTGGTTCCCACGCACGCTCGCTATACATACTGAAATATACATCATTTAACTTTCTGAGTGTCTCTGTAACCCAGACACATGTTTGTGTATGTCCAGCAATATCACAATATACAGTATCATAGTGTAGCTGCTAATAGTAGCACGCTAGCGTGAGCCAATACCTGCTTGTCATTGTTTCATTTGTGTGTTGTGGGAAACAGCCTGACGGGCTAATGGTGCATATTGGCTGAAATAAAGAGGTCGAGTTCAGGTTTCAAATGTTCAGGTTGAGTTGGGTCTTAAAGATACAGGTATACATTGGCCTTAAGTCTTTAAGTTTTAGGCCCGTGCACAACTTTACATGAGCGACGTCTGATTGCATTGCAGAAATTCAAATAAGCAGCTGAACAAACACAACCTCAAGCTGGACTGGATGTATACTAGTACGTACTAGTATCCTAGTTTAAGCACTGTTGGGACAACCTATGTGAGAACAGCATAGTCCATTGAGACTGAGACTGGATGTTCACGTAATTGGCAGCAAAACGTTCTCTTACATGTGTCAAGGTGGATCTAGTGATGATTAATCGATGTTACAATACTACCGTTGACTGATTCACAAAAAAAGACCCAGAACCATGCGCACACCAACAAGCCTTTCTGCAACAACTCTTTTATTAACAGAGATGATCTGGTATGAGAGAAAAAAATATATATATATATATATTAAAGTTCTTGTTACTTATTTAAAGGATTTAATTTATTCTTCCAGGCTTTTACTACATATCCATTAGGTGAATCGTTACCATTATTTTGTTATATTCACAAGCTAACGGGCCTGAGCGACTGCTAATTGCAATGTGCAGCCTGTCTACTTCATAAAGCACCTGCTGTTAAAAAAAACCAAAACTATATCAGTTACATATTGTAACATTTAACCAATGGGATTGGGAGCTGATGAGGAAGGAATGTTTTTGAATGATGAGAACATACTAAAATCCTTAAAGGTTTGTGTAGTGTAACAGTGTAACATCTGCAGGTGGGAGCAGCACCAGATGTATGTTTTCACTCATTTTACCTTCAGGTAAATATATTTTAAAGCCAGAGATGCCAATTCACCTCTACCACCCATTATGCACCCAGGCGTCACTTCTCATTATATTTTTAAGTACCCCTGCCTCCATTCTTTCACTGAATTCCCTGTTGCATCTTCCAATTTTTTTTTCATTTGCTCGTAATGATGCTCTCTCTGTCTGTCTCTCTCTCTTTACTGTGTTTCTTTCCTCATGGAAGTGATTGCTGTGTCTAAACGAGGAGGGAGGGATGGTTGGGAGAAGCCCCGTCATCCTTACGTTGAACATAATTAATAAAAGCAGCCTGTTCCAATTTAAGAGGCTGATTAATGCAACAGATACATTACAGCATGGAGCAGACTATCTCTCTCTCCCTCTGTCTCTCTCTTTCTCTCTTTCTGTTCATGAAGGGATAGAGAGAGCATGGCATTATTAGGTTATGACAGAATGTGCTTCTAATAAATCTCGATAGATGAAGACAGAATTATTTTGTCCAGTTCTTGTACCTGTAATTATAAATACCAACCACTATTTCAATCTTTGTCTCTATGCCGATGATGCAAGCATTTCCCGTTATGCTGCACACCTTGTAAAAGCAATTATGGACATCAAAACTACTTTCAAAATGATCTTTTTTTTTTCAAATGAAACTTGATGTAAAAATACCAAAATAAATAATAGTGTAATTCCAACAGCATTGAAATATTTTATATAAAAATGTAAATACCTGTCTGTCACCTTTTTTTTTGTTTGTTAATGTTAATACATTTCAATACCAACTTTGTTACAGTAAAAATGAATAAAGAAAAAAAACAGCCATATTTTAAAGAGATTATTCAAATGCATCCCCATGGAACTGTAAACACTACGTTTTTGACGAAAACTTAATGTATTACTTAATTGAAAATCAGCACTGAGTCGTCAAAAATAACATATGAAAACTCCTCAGTCATTGCTGCAGCTTGTGTGCTTGAGCCTGTTTTGTCCACTAAGGTTAAGTGTATGAATCTATATACTTAATGTGGTGTTTTATGCATTCTAGAAACATTTTCCTGTATTTTGCTAATTTTATTAGTTCAAAATGAAGTCTTCCCTGAAATAATAAAGTTTGTTCGAAAAGAACCAAAACCAACAATGAATTGATCCGAGTGTCGCCTGTGTAGCCAAAGCTTAATATATCTCATCCTTCTGTGCCATTGTTACCCAAAAATGTAACTATCAGTCACTACATGACATGTTCGTTTATTACAGTAAACATGGATACAGTAGCTTATATTGAGTCTGTGTCACATACACAATCTTGTCATCCTCAATACTAAAAATAATCCTTGCTCCTCTTCACTAAAAACTACAGCTGTGTTATGAATTTTCTCATCTTTTTTTTTTCTTTCTTTTTTTCATAAAATTAAACATATATTTTAAAGCCTTTTTGGGTTTATGGGCTGAACACAACATGTATTGATAGTCAGAGTAATACATTGTTGGTTTGGGTCTTTTTGTGGCATTTATTGATAATATAATAAAAAATAATAATAATAATGCTAGTTTATCCTGATCTATTATCTATTCTATATCTATGTGTATTTTTTATTTTTATTTTTATTTTAATTTTTTTTTTGAATGTCTGACCAATTGAACTTTTTTTTATGACTACAGTTAAACTTGAATTTGAACTATAAATTTGGAACACATTGAAGTGCATTTACTTTGACATTTTCACTTACCGTGAAGTGTACAAATCTGTGTATGTGTGTGTGTGTGTGTGTGTGTGCGCGGCTTCTGTTAGTGTACTTTCATGGTCCTACTTTGCAGATAATTCTCTGTTGGTCTACCCATTTAAAAGCTCATTAATCAAGTGTAACTAACATTTAAAGTACCACTGCTGCTGTCACAACCACAGCTACTGCGCCACCACTAATAATAGGAACTGATAAAAAAAGAACAGTGGTGAGATTCGAGTTTTGCCTGTGTATTTTGAATCAGAACTATCTGTCTTGTCTGTGTTGAGGTATGTTATCACAGACTGTACAAGGTAAAAATAGTTACCTCTGTGCCTTGCAACAGTGTGCTTCTTATAAATATGATTAAGGAAAACAGGTAACAGATTTTTTTTTTGTTTTTTCTTTATTTAAAGAAGAACTCCCCGGGGCTCTCAAAGGAGCCCTGGTGGTCCCTGAACCTGACTTTGAGAAACCGCTTTTTTAGAGCACTGTACCCAATGAAGTACAGTAATGGAGTGTAGTGGCCTGAAGTGTAGCTATGAAGTCTTCCCTAATGACTCTAGCACATGTGTGTCTGGCTTTCAGCCCTCTCATTAACGTCACTGGACACTGTATACTCCGTGGCTATGTGTGTGTGTGTGTGTGTGTGTATGTGAGAGACAGAGAGAGAGACGTTTCTGTTTGCCAATATAGCAAGGCTTAGAGTGCACCGGTGATCTCATCTCCTCTTTACTTTGCTCACCCTGTGGCTGTGTGTGTGTGTGTGTGTGTGTGTGCATTTACGTGTGTGCACACTCACCTACAGTACTGGCACTGTGTACTACGGTACATGTTAAGGAGCGCACATCGTGTACAGGTAAAGGATGTCTTTCATTCTCCTGCAGCAGGGTAATGTACTTCACCTCCTTTTTTCTCGAATCTGGCTTCCTTTTTTCTTCATTTTTCACTCGGGAGTAAATGTTTAGTAAATGTTTCTTTCTCATTTTTGTTTCAGTTACAGATGGTGCAGCTCTGGTATATGAATAAGCGAGGCCTGTGTGTGTGTGTGTGTGTGTGTGTGTGTGTGTGGGTGTGTGTGTGCGTGGTAAACAGGGTGGTTTGCTCTGTGGAAGGAGGAATTTCCCCCAGCAGTCCCCATCAGTAATAGTGCCTGTAATGAGCTGCAGCTGTCAGCATGGTTTCCGCACACAACGCGCACACAAAACACACACATGTACACAGGGTAAGGAGGAAGTAGTGACTCACTCAGCAGCGCGCCGTCACACTGTACGCTGATAAACAGTGTAACTCATCAGACTCGCATCAGACATTCGACACAAACATTTCCTCAGAAATACCTACTCCTCCTAAAAATATCCAAGCCTGTGAATTTACTTCACAGTTGATTTTTTTTTGATGACTTACGTGTAAACCTACACACTAATCTGACTTACAAAACGAAATAGAAAATATATATACTGTATATATATTTTTGCATTAATTGTTCTTCTATTGCTACACATGAAACACATGCCCAAAATGCACTAATCACTCTTTCTTTCCATCACTATAATATGACTAAGGGTCGTAGTGCAGCAGCTTACGGTGCAACGTCATAGATCCGCGGTGTGTGTTTGAATATCAGAGACAGAAATTCTGTACTCCACCTCCTGCTCTCACAGCAGATGAGGGAGGTGTTGGTGGTGAAGGAGGCCAACAGTCGTCTACAGCTCTGGATCGCTGCGGGTTCTCCAGAGACTCCGGGCTTCCTTAGTCACACCCAGCGATCCAATCAAATCCCTGAAAGCTACGATCAAAATCCCTCTCTGAGAAGCATCACATTACAGAAGCCTGAGACGCTCTAAATACACTTTTACTGATGATGATTTCCACTATCCACATTTACCTGCAAAACGTCTCAACAACGGTACAACCGTACTACCTGCCTCTAGCTGACATTTTTATCTTGTAATGTTGTTTGCAGGATGTGATTTTGATGAAATTAGGACAATAATGCGAGCAGGATCCTGGTGTTTTGGTTTTACTAGTATTACCGTAATAGAGACCAATCATACGACGTCTTTTCTTTATATGATCCAGCTGTTCATTTGGTAATGTAGCTGAGAGTGTTCACATTTCCACTCATGTCTGTTTTAATCACATTTAGAACAGCTAGCATATAATCATATAAAGTACTCAATTGTAATATTGTCTCATTACAGGGCCATAATTCTAATATTTAATAAATATAATATATATTGGAGGCGACCCCCTCCTCCCAATATTCAAATATGCTAAATATACCCCCACCCCCCTGTATATTTTAATATAAATTTGCAATGTGACAACTAGCACGCACCAACGTCCAAAAACAATGATTAGCAAATGTAATCATAATCATAACTAAACTTATTAAATTGCCATTACTACTACTGGCTCAAGTATTACAGTGGATTACAGTTCTCCATGTGATTTGTCCAAATGGTGTTGCCGTACTCCAGCAGAAGCCGTCGCTTGACCGCTGCAGGCAGGTACAATCAATGTCTCTCTATTACATCACTTTTAAAGGTATTACTGTAAAAAAAAAATGTAAGGAGAACTTGAATGTAATATGAGTGAAAATTAGGCTATGTCACTATAATTGTGTTATTTTTGTAAACTGTTGTGAAAATGATCATTTTAATTGTGTCACTGGCAGGCAGATGAACCTGACACATGCTACATATTCAGGGTATGCTACGGAAGCATCACTGCCAGTTCATCAGCGCTGAACCACGAGACTCCCCAACAAGTTATTCTGCTAATTTGACTTATTCCTGAATAAAAACATAAATCACTTCCCGCAGACACCCGCGGAATATAGAGAAAAGTAATAAACGCAGCACCTCGCGGCGGCCCAGCTGAGCCGCAGCTCTGTGTTGTGACTGGCCCGGCCCTCGGTGACCTCTGCCAATTTTTATCTCATTTCACTCTAACTTTGTAGATCAGACTTTAATTTTGAAGCGTGGACCTCAGGACAGTGATGAATAGGCTACATCAAGGAGGGCTTAAATTACCCCTCTCCCTGGTGGCAACACTGACCGCAAGGAGAGGTGTGTGTGTGTGTGTGTGTGTGTGTGTGTGCATGTGTGTGGGTCTGTGTTTTGCGTTGTGTGTGTGGTGACCTAGTAACAGCAGACAGAGAAAGAAAGAGGGCTGGTCAGCACTTGCCCTCTCAACCCTGCTAGCTCCGCAGCACACCCAACGAGGCAGGAGGGAGCGAGGACACTGGGGAGGGAAGGAGGGAGAGAAAGAGAGAGCATCCACTCGATCTTTTTCAGCTTCCTCTGTCAATGCGTTGTCTTGTTTTTGGTGGGAGTTTGTAACTTTTAAGGTTATTTGAGGAGAGTCTCACCCCGGCCTCCTTACCCCCTCCTCCCCTCTCTCTCTCTCTCTCTCTCTCTTCCTCTCTCTCTCTCTAACTGTCTCTCTCTCCATGCAAATTGGTGCCATTTCTTTTTTAGTGAATACCAACACCAGCGGTCCGTGTTAAGGGAAGGCGAGTTTTTGGAGGTCATTCAGATATTGACGAAACCTTAACACTACATAATAAAAGAGTCTGTCTCAAATCGAGGTGGGCACGGCAGCAGGGTTTGGCCAACAGCCACAGGCACGGCCTCAGGCAGGGAGGAAGAAAATCAAAAACATGGTGACAAAAAACAGATTTCTAGGAAGGGGGGGGGGGACTCCTAAAACTAAAGTAGGGTGTGTGAGGCTTGTAGTCTAATCTTTCTAGCCTGACATTAACTGTAGCCATGAGTTTACGTTAGCTTCATCTACAGAGACATCATTTCTCTATTTCCAATAAGACTTTCTTAAAATTATTTTTTTTCTTCTTCTATAACTTAAGTGACATTTTCCTGAAACTGACGAGCGCTTCTTGTTTCCAGTAAATATATTTATCTCATCCAATACACAACAAAATGTTGTTGTTTTTTTTAACAGGTTTTTGAGTTTCAGGCTGAAAAGTCAAAATCAGAGTAAATTATTTGTGAAGATGATCATTATCCCCATTAATATTTTCAGCCAGTTTGGTGACCTGCACAATACTTAATTACTATTTTTTTTATTTTTTTTTATATTTCTCAGCAATTGTTCCACTTTATGCCCATAAAAGTGAGGTCATGATGATGGCAGACAACAGGATTCAGGGACTTTGCTATAGTTTAGAGTTTAGGTTCCATACAGTGTATTATATATATTTTATTTCCTCGGGTTTATTTCAAGCTGCTCTGTGGACTGTCCCTCCCCCTGGCTCTTTATCCACTCTACTAGAAACCAGTGTGCCGTGAAGCCGGTGCGCCAACGTGATCATCGTAGGAGAAGAAGAGAAAAAGGAGGAGAGAAAAGAAAAATCCCCGAAAGAATCACGGATGGTGTAGAGTGGCGCATCTCAGAGATAAATCACGGGAGTTGTGCACTAAACCTCCTCCTGTTTCTACTCATCTATTTGCGCCTAATGTGGACTGTGAGTCCCTGCACTTTATAGAACTATTAACTAATCATTTCTTGGATGAAGCTGTATTAATCAAAAATAACTATGTATTTGTTTATGCATCTATGTGAAAAAATAGTATTTTCAGGTCATTAAAAAGCACGTGCATGTGTGCGCGCGCGGTGGGGGTAGATTGGGACTCCAAGGTTTTTTTGTTTTGTTTTGTTTTTTTTTTGTTTTTTTAACTTCATCTTGACTGCCTATTGCAAAACAATCACAATAATCAAACGACATGATCCAATTTGGACTCACCCAGTCCAGCGTGAGTGACCAAAACCTCGCCACGCCGCGCGTCCGTGGAGAGCGCGTTTGGAGCTCCGACTTGTGCGTGAAGACAGCAGCGGCAGAAGGCAGATGCAAGGTCCAGGCTCCCTTACTACAGCCCCTCCTTCACTACACACACACACACACACACACACACATCACCCGGGATACAGAGTTAACACCGGAATAAATAACTGACCTTTATGCGTAAAACAGGAATTCTCACACACTTAAGGGCTGGCAATGGCAATGTGTGTGATTGTGTGTGTGTGCGTGTCTGTGTGTGTGTGCGTGCGTGTGTGTGCGTGTGCGCGCTCATACTGATTTTTTTGCGCTTTGAGCTCATTTTGTCTATTTAAAATATCAGTTTTCTTATTAACTTCCCTCATTTGTATACACTGTTAAATAGAGTCTATGACTGGAAGTGGACTAAAACACTCAAATATGAGTCATCCACGCAGCTGTCATAATATTACCATGCGAGTGTGCCTTTATGGGCTCCGCGTCCTGTAATTCCAGCGAACTAGTTTCTCCTCCGCGTGATGTGTATTATTTAGAGAAGGAAGGAATAAATCTGTTCCCATCATTAGTGCGGATTGAATATCGTAGTCTCGAGCAACCAAAAGCGAGTGAGTTCAATTAAATGAGTTTTAATATCAGTGAAGGCGCTGGACACTGTGATATTTATCACTCACTATCGGCCGACAAGTGAGAACGAGCGATATCTGGACGGTTGTTGTTCCTTTGCAGCAGTTATCAGTTTAGTTACAAACAGAAGAGTGGAACAATGATTTTTTTACAATTGTGGGAAAAAAACGACTAGTTTAGTTTATTTTAAAAATATATATAACATTTTGTTTTAAAAGAAACTGCTTCATGCTTACAACCCGCTGTGCGTACACGACTTAAAGTTTTGTTTCCCAGTAATGATAAAGTATTAAATATTTACCGATGATGGAATCATGCAGTGATTTAACATGGAGACACACACACACACACACACACACACACACACACTCTCTGACCTCAGAGTCCAAACAAGACAACAACTGCAAAAATACACAAACATCCACCTAAAAAAAGTGAAATACAGAAGAAGAGAGTTTTCTTACGTAACGCACATATATACATAAACATCCACCTGGAAGCATGTTGAGTCACCTCTCATGACACACACCCGCCTCTTCTTACTGATATAAACACAGTGTGTGTTTAAACGCATCGCTTTTACGACATTTAAGTGTTTTGGAAAGTTTTTTTTTCTTTCTTTTTTTTTTATTTTTTTAAATTTGACTGTTTTAATGTCATCAACAAGAGATGACTACTCATCCTGCCTCTCTTTCCCTTTCTCTCTCTCTCTCTCTCTCTCTCACACACACACACACACACGCACACTGCACGTGCCTGATTTCATAATCTTTAGGTAAAACACACACACTGCACCGTTGAAATTATTACTATTATTAGAAGTGCACCAGTGAAAATATCCAGTGACATAATGATGGAAAAACAGACGTTTCCCAATGTAAATAAAGAACATGGAATTAAGTAAAAAAAAAAAGCCACTCACTGCCTTTCAACTGTTACACGCACACACACACACACACACACACAGCCGCGTTCACGAGTCATGATTTGATTTTAAACGTCGATGGTCAAAGATGACGCACAACTAATGCGGCTGTATTATTATAGCCAGTTTAGAAAATAAAATAAAGAGCTAAATAAACGTGAGGCAGGAACGCTTTTACATGTGGATGCTGTGTGTCCACACACATCTGGCAGACAATGAGCTGTGAAGTTTCTTCCACCTTCACCGTCACACTTGTATAAATCACCAGGACCTACATTCGCACTGAGCAGAGCGTGGAACGGCTGTGAGAGGCACAACCTGCACTTATTTTCTGATAATAAGTTCTGTGTGTGTGTGTGTGTGTGTGTGTGTGTGTGTGTTTGCATCCTCTCTCCTATAAGGTAAGCATAGTGGCTCATGTCTGCATAATATCTCTCCAGATGTGCTGCACTATATATATATATATATATATATATATATATATATCTAAAACACGCTGGGCATCATGTCGTAAAACTTCTTAAACATAAGAATAATAAAAAACAACCACAACGTTTTAGATCTTGTACATATTAAATATTAAATCTAGTTTGCTTTTGTATTTCATGTTCAGAAGTTGGAAGGCTACTTCGTCACCTTCAGTTAATTAATACCATAATAAATGTTCCCTGAGCACCTTAACATCCACGTTATTAAACGCATGCTTCACGACATTTTACGCAGAATTATATTAAAAGTAAATGTGAGTTTTATTTTTTATTTATTTTTTTTATTCAAGCGCAAATTACTGAAAAGTCAGTTGAGTTAAAATATTTGTTTCAAATATTTAGGTGAAAGTGTCTCCATGTCTCAAAAGACTTAACGCGCGTTGTTTGTTTGTTTGTTTGTTTGTTTGTTTGTTTGTTTGTTTGTTTGTTTGGGTTCTTGTAGGTGTTTTAGGAAGGAGAGTAATAGTGGCGGCATGAGGACTCTTATTCAGGAGTGAGGATGGCAAACAAAAAACGCACCGAGCTCTCTGACGAGCTTTTAAGAAGCAGACTGTGTCAGTCAGACTGAGAGGAGAGCTCTCCATCGCCTGCGAGGGCGCGCGTGCTGCGTGTGTGCGTGTGTGTGTGTGTGTGTGTGTGCGTGTTTGCGTGCGTGCATGAGTGTTATGTTTGAGTGTACACTGTGGTGTGGGAGGGGGTATTGTAGTATCGCAAGGAATGTGCGCACGGCAGCTGTGTGTGCGTGTGTGTGTGTGTGTGTGTGTGTGTGTGTGTGTGTGTGTTTGTGTGTGACACTGATGGATGCGCCAATGGAAAGACGGACAGATGCTTGGGCGGATCTAACGGCATGCAGTGGTGGAGCGGCGCACACAGTCGCGGCGAGATTAGGGCGAAAACATCCTCGATCTGCGGAGAGTCACCAATCAACGATCCTTCCACCGAACCCCGGTGCACGGAGGAAGAACGGACACACTCCACGGTTCACCCGAGGAGCGGCACTGGGGAGACAGATTGAGGAGATCTGATTCCCTCAGCGGATCCGACGAAGAAAGCTGTTTCTCCGGCTATTGACGAGCGTGAGAGACGAGGCGCAGCAGCACCACATCTGGCGCAGAGGAAGACAGGAGGAGAGAGAAAGACAGCCTTTGGCAACTCACCCTTATTGCCCTCCCTTGTTCTTCCATTCCCTCCTTTATCCTTTGTTTTCACCACCGTGGAGCTTCGCGGTACCACCCTGAGGATTGCCTGAAAACAGGAGCATATATATATATTTATATTTTTATCCACTTCAACAACTCCAGAATCCAGAAACTTTTTATTCCTCACTGAAAGGTTAAAAACACTGAGGAGGGAAAAAGGAGCAACGACATCTTCAGAATTTTTTTTGATCAACCTACATCTCGACTGAGGAGGATTTCAAGCTTACCTGTAAAGACAAACAAAAAAAAAAGAAAGCAAAAACAAAACACTTTATTCCGTTCAGCGCCGATACAAGGGGCAGGCTCGGCGAGGATTTTTGCGCCTCTCTGGTCACTTGAAGCGCAGAGAGGAGAGCGGAGCGCAGTGTTCGGAGACGCGTCTGATTCGCTGCGTGGCTTATTTAAATAGCTCCTATCAGGCCACGTAAAGAAAAAAAAAAAAAAAAGGGGGAGAAAAGTACCATCAGCGGCCAAGAAAGTGTTTGGCAGTAGGCGGTAGAGCTCGGCTGATCCGTGCGCTCCAGCCAGCCTGCATGCATGGGAGCAGCCTGAGCCCGTCCCCTCCTCCCCCTCCTCCTCCTCCTCCTCCTCATGTACATTATTACAACAAGGGAGACCCAATCAAGCACGTATCTCATCGATTCACGCACACGCACACACACGCACGCAGTTACACCGGGCGCGTGCACGCGCACACGTGCATACGCATACATACTGACTGACTTGCCCTCAGCGGATTTTTTTTTATTTTTTTTTTCAAAGCGCTCTCGGACTAAATAACGTAGCCGCGCCAGGCAGGGCAGCGTGTGGGCGACCAGTCCCGGCCGTCACCTCCTCCTCCACCTCTTCCACCTCCTCCTCCTCTTCTTCCTCCTCCTCCACCACCTCCTCCTTCGTCCTCCGCTGTCGGTCCTGAGAATAACAAACTGAAAAAAAACTGCATGTGGCTTTTTTTTTTGCCCCCCACCACACACACACACACACACCCCTTCCTCTCATCGCCACCGACAGGACTTGCCAGAAGGCGAATGGATTTTTCTGAGATGGTTTCAGGCACGTTTCAGCTGGTCCACCTCTTGGCTTTGAACTGTGCGTGATTACCGGGAGGGAGAAGCCTCATGGACAGCGCGGCGGAGGATCAGCCCGTAAAGTAAGTATGCGTTTCCGTTCGGACCGCGCTGTCAGCCCGCATGTGCTTGTTGTGAATGGTACTGTAGCCTATATGCGTGCTTTTGCGTGCTTTTGCGTGCCCGCTCCTCCACTTAGATCCATCAGATATATGTGACTGACATTACGCACATTTCAAAGCTTCTGATTAGCCTGCAGGTTTGGAATAAACGGGGACTAGAATAAGGCAGTGAATGACAGAAAGGGAGTGAGAGGGGTAAGAGACACACACACAGCGAGAGAGAGAGAGAGAGAGAGAGGGAGAGAGAGGGAGAGAGAGAGAGAGAGGGTTGAGTGAGTGAGAGAGAGAGAGAGAGAGACAGGGAGCTACGTGACGCCTATCAGCGGCGGAGAGGTTGAACCGTAGAGGAGGCGCAGGGCTTCAGTTGTGTCAGCTCTTGATGTGTTGTCCCGCTTGTTTGCGGACTTTTGACTGACGCGATCATTTGGTTTTTATCCCTTCAAGCTTGCCTGTTGCAGCCTCCGACGCCAACTAAAGAGGATCACACGGCGGCACAAGGAGCTTTTTTTATTTCTACCTCCCTTCTCTGTTTTTGTATCGCGGAGCCACTCTGTTCCTGCTCCTACCGCGACCATCCAAGTCGGAGCGGGCGAGAGAGCGAACCACAGACCGACAGAGAGAGCAGCCTACCAGGGGGAGTCACGCTGGTCCCCCCCTCCCCTCTACCCCACCTCTATTTTTTTTATTATCTTCGCATCTACTGGCTCTTTCTCCTCTGATTTCTTTTTTGTGTGTGTGTTCGAAAACTGCACACCCCCTCCTCTCTCTCTTTACACACACCCGGCCCGATCTATGTGGGAGCCCTGAAAGCGCACCCAGGGGGGAAAACTGTGTATCAAAGCTCCGCGGATCCCTCAGGCAGCCTCGGATCACTGGGGCCAGAGAAGAACTCCCTACCGGGCCGCCGAAGCCGACATGCCGCGGAGGAAGCAGCAAGCGCCTCGGCGCGCCTCAGGTACTCACAGGCTTTGGTTTGCATGCCTCTCTCTCTCTCTCTCTCTCTCTCTCTCTCTCTCTCTCTCTCTCTTTCACACACACTCTCTGTTTGTGCCCCCCCCTCCCTCCTCACCTCCCCGCCTCCCTCATTCAGTCACTTTTCATTGAGATTTCCCTCACCCATAGTAACGTTTATGTTACTGCAACATCATCTTTTGTTGTAAAGAATCAGGGAACGTGTAGCACATGTGTTCAAGTTTCACACAACTCCTCACGCCGCCTCACACACACATCCTGTCATTTCTGTCATCATAATTCCCATGATGATCAGCTGATGTGCAGCACTGTCAGAAGCCCTCATCAGGCATCTTCTCTCCAAACATTTTATGCTTTACATCTTTTCTTTCTTTCCTGTTTTTGAAGTACTATTAGTAAACACTGAGAAGGTCATTCTTTTTGTAGAGCTTTAACAATAGTCAATCAATATGTTAATGATCAACAGAAAAGTTATCTGCAAGTTGCTGCTGAACCAATTGATCGCCTGAGCCACTTTTTCAAGCAAAAATATTATTATAACATTTGCACTTCCAAGAACCGTAAATATTAATATTTTCTAGTTTTCTCTGTTTTATATCTATGTAGTTTTTAAACTGCTGGTGGGAAAAGTCAAGACATTTTATAGACAGTACAATCAACTGGTAACTGGATAAAATGAGCGTTATCATAACTACATGCTGAACGGAGGTTTGGGGCGTTCACAGGTGTGATAATAAGGTCACAGGTCAGCCTTGTGTTGCTACTGCATGAGTCCCGAAGAGAGTCAGTGTCAGAGTTGTTCAATGTGAAATATCCTTCTTCGCTTTTTTCCCTCTCTCCTCTCCTCGCCTCGCAGAACTTGATCTTTTAGAGGTCTCTCTCCCTTTACCTCTTTTTACTCTTTCACTGCGCCTCCTCCTCCTCCTCCTCCTCCTCCTCCTCTTCCTCTGTATTGACTGTGGAATTAAGGATCTATACTGGAGAGGTTTGTAGGAGCCCGAGGGTCAGCTGACTGTCACGGAGGCCTTTGATGCTTACTTATTTCTTTTTGGGGGCGAAGTAGGTTTCGACTCTAAAACATCCCGATAAATCACAGAACGTTTGTTCTTTAAAGTCTCTTGGGTTCGACGTCATCAGTGTCTTTCTGTCCGTTTCCTTTCCTTCATTGTGTTCTCAGTGAAACATCACTCTAATATCTCTGATATGGCGCGTGTTTGATGACCTACCAGTGATACTATATTAATATAATATAATATAATATTAACCGCAGGAATGTGTACTGTGTTCTGATATTTAATATTGGGCTTTAGTGACTGTATTGTGTTTTTTTTCTATTTTTTAGCATATGTTATCCTCTATTGTATCAGTATAATTCTACAGTTATTATTCGTGGTCATAACCTTTGATCACTTTGTGACTTAACATTTCTAAAACGTGCCGTAGTTGTTTTTTCATCAGGGTTTGGTCTGTTTTCTTTCTCTCCTTCCCCTCAGTTTCTGGGAAAGACTTTTCCTCTAGTCTAAAGATTATTTCACGGTCCGGGGAGGGAGTGTACTGGAAGAGAGCTTTAATGGACAATTGCCATCTTTGATTTGACGCCTGATTGATCACCTGTCATCTGGCCGTGCCTTTGATCTGTTCATTCCCGATAAATGTCAATAAATCAAGCCGAGCTCCTTCCTCCCCTCGCTGCCTCGCTCACCGTGCTAGCAACGCAGGGCCTGGTGGAATCGCAAACTTTCTAGCCATTAACACCATAATTTAATTGCATCTTTTATCTATTTGCACCACACGTTTATTAGGTTACATTTCCTACTATGCACCCCCCCCACACACACACACACACACACACACACACACACACTCTTTGTCTCAGACTTGACGTGGATTTCAAATAAGCTTTTATTTTATGGAGAGTCTCTGTGTTCTCATCACGTTAATTATGGGACTAATCATTTTTAAATTTTGTGCTATACTGACTCAGACATTTTGAATCAACTGAACAAATGATATTAAACTTTTTTTTTTTTTTTTTTTTGCTAGCCTTTGTTTTGCAGTAAATGTAATTGTGAATCACTAATTTCCAATTACATTTATTACAGTGAATTAAGAATGATTAATGCGTCACCTTTAACATTTATTTATTCGAATCCATATTACCTCAGCACATTCCTGTTTATAACTTTGTCTAACTGTCGAGGAAGTATAGTCTCAGAGATTCCCCACCAGTATACACACACACACACACACACACACACATACACGCATTCTAATAATTACATATGTGCAGTGGCGCATGCACATAAGACATGCTGCAATGACTTTACAGTACATATAAACAAGCATACAATACATTTCACACAGGCGGGCGTACACACACACACACACACACACGCACACACACACACACAGTGGTATGAAAAATGTAACTATTAGCCTAATCGTGAGGCGGAAGACTGGTTTGCTCCATCAGAAGGGCCCGTCAGAGAGACTTTGTTTCATATTTGATTTAATTGTCTGCCCTCTGACAGCCACATTCATCAATGGCCCTAATGGTCAATCAGAGGCTGGCACACACACACACACACACCCACACACACACACCCACACACACACCCACGCAGTGAGAGAGAGCTATGTATTCTCAGCCCAGGGCCTTATTTGATCAAAATGTTTTAGCCCTAATGGACACAATGGGTGGGGGCAAAGGAATGGGTGGACGGACAGATAGATGGATGGATGGATAGATGCGTAGTGGGATGACTGAAAGCCTTTTTATTCAGCTGGAATGAGCGAGTGAGTGCGCCGGAGTGAGAGCGGGAGAGAAAATGAGACATTTATTTCTTTGATAAGTGGACGAGAACAAACACGAGGCAGCTGGAGGAGGAGTTTCACTTTAAACTATTGGCAACTTCCTTTTTTTTCTACCATTTTTTTTTACTCTTTAACCCCCCTCCCCCCCATAGCCGTCTTCCACTCCCTCCCTCCCTCCCTTCCTCCCATCCTCCCTCCTTCCCTCACTCACAGCTGCAAGTTATAAGGTTGGGAAGAACTGCATGGCACACAAAGAGTGATGACAAATTGATTGCGCTGTAGCGATGGCAAGAGTTATGGGAGGATGGCAAATGATAGGCCTTGATTAGGAATTTAGGAGTGGGCAGAGTACCCGCCCCCCCCACCCCCACCCCCGCGCCCCCACCATCCTTGATTTTTTTTTTTTTCACAGCAAACTCCTCATTTTATCTTTGTTATGTCTCTCTATCCGGCACCCAGAAAATGAAGCATTCTTGAAGTGTTGCTGGTTACAGGCAGCAGGTAAAGTAAGATAATGCAGGAAAATCAGGTTAAAGGTCAGAGTGTTTATTCAAAGGGCTTCCTTTTATTTCCGCAGATTTGGAAGCATTTCATGCATTCTTAATCCGTTATGTATATCAAACAAGTTCTATCTCTATCCTCTCTGTGATCCCACACACTCTCCACACACACACACACACACACACACACTTCCCACCCCGGCGACGGAGCGCACTCAGCCATCTAAAAAGAGGAGTTGTTTTGCCAGCTTCATTAGCGTTCTCCTAATTAGCCGAGCATCTGATGGATCTCTGACAGGCCTAATGATTGGAGATGACAAGCTCCGCACACTGTCACGCTCGCCAATTAGGTCTGCGGCATAGTTGGATGTAATCAACTTGATCTTACACCGTCCTCATTTGCTCCCCTTAACCCCTCCCTCCCTCCCTCGCTTCCTTCCTGCTGCCACCCCACCACACAGGTGAGGGTTTCGGACAGAGGTGGCGAAGCACGCGTGGCGCTATAAGCTGGGTGGGAAGCTAATGTTGGTCGATGGCAGGAGTTAGCGTTGAGGATATTCCGGAGGTATTAGATGTTTGTTTTAGTAGTGGCGGGTGTGTGTGTGTGTGTAACCCATTTTCTTAGCAAGGGGTGTTTGTTTTTTCAGTGCTCTGAACATCAGGAAAGGACAATGCTCAGGCGAGCGGCGGGCTTCTGTCCGTGGGCTTCAAAGCTGGGCGAGACCAAACAGATCATTGTTATGTCAGGGGAAGCTTGAACATCAAACATACAATATCTATATATATCTATATATATATATATATATACATATATATTTGCCTTTTTTTTTTTTTTACAAATTCTACGTGACTTTTATTCTTACATACACAACCACAAATCTATTGTTTTAGAACTATGAGGGTTATTTACAATAAAGGATGTTTAGCAGTATGAAGCAGCTGCATGATGTTAACATAGCATTGTGTGTGTGTGTGTGTGTGTGTGTGTGTGTGTGTGTGTGTGTGTGTGTGTGTGTGTGTGAAGGTGCATTGTCCTCCTCTGAGCCCCGCTGCAGATTGATGACGTTGACACTGGTCATTATTAGCTACTCAATGACACTTTCTCGGAGTGGGAGGATTTTTCACCCGCGTTGATTTTTCAGAAACACCTATCATCAGCATGGTGTCCAGAGAGGCTAAGCATGATTTATGTAAATATTAACATCAAGACAGATCTGGTTCTGTCCAACAGGAGATAGATGGCAGCCGAGGAGGAAAAGCAGCTGATTTCTGTGATTTCTCTGCCTCTGTGTGTGTGTGTGTGTGTGTGTGTCTACGTGTGCTTGTGTGTGATTGATTGTAGATGAGAGCGAGAGATTAATCATGCTTGATGTGTGTTAACGTTGCACTTGCGGTGGATCTAAGTCGAGATGCAGTGGCCCATTTAAATATACTCACTCACACACACACACACACAGAGGAGGGAGTGGGTACACTCGCTCTTACAATGATACACACACCCGCACATTCGGCTTTGAATAGTCCACATTTTCACGTGGAATTGGGAATTTATTCAAGTGTGCATTTTATGAGCGAGGTGATCGCTATATGGAAATGATATTGTTAACATGTTAGGGTTTGTGTATCACAGCCTATAGTCTCACCCATTGGATGGCAACAGAATATACTGGAACGAGGCCGAATAACCTCGATTAAAAGCACACCCGGGCACTTCTATTCATAATCAGGAAAAAAATGTGTAAAATGTTTCATAAACAACACCTTTTTTAATACCGCCTTTGCATCCGCCCACTATCAGCTGTAATGTAACACAAAGCTTACTTTATATTATCACAGGCAGTTGCTTTCAGGGGATGTTTTGATGTGATTGTTTATTATAATATCATAGAATCATTATTACTTATGTACCATTTGTCTTGTCATTTTAAATTGTGGCGTGTTCCAGTGTTTGTGACTTTTGGATGAAATACGACACTTTTTCGTCTTTTGTATTAAATGTCCGTCTTGAACGTTTCAAAGCTTGTCATCTGTGTGACACGCTGCAGGGATTCCGCTCAAATTCTCCGTTTCTAGATGAGATTCAGGGGTCACCCACCCTTCGAAAGTGAAAGTCGTCCACTCGGGTTCCTAATGAAAGGGATGTATTCGAATAACTGCGCCTCAAAGTGTTCCATCTGCAGTCCATTAACGTGAGTAGTGGTGGTGGTGGTCGTTTTGTTCCTACCTGACTCAAACACCAAAAAATATTCATCTTTTTTTTTTTTTTTGATTTATCTGATCACCTAAATCAGGCCGAGCAGGCTGAATAAAAGCGAGGATAGTTTTTTATTGAAATTAAATGTAATAAAAACATATACAGTGACTGGAAATGAGTGCGACATTCTAAATGAGTTTTCTTACTTGAATAAAAAGCACGCGGTTACCGTCCGCCTCACTGACACTGTGTTCAATAAAGTTTTCTTCCTTCAATTTGACACATTGACATTCATGAGTTGTGATAATAACCAGGCGGAACTACAGGATGGAGTTTGGCCTTAATATTGTTGCATAATTATATTTTCATCTGTAGTGGTTCTTTTTTTTTTTTTTTTTAAGCATTGTTAGTTTTTCCAAATTAAATTTTGTTTATTTTTCATTTCTGTCACATAAATGTATTGTCATGGCGATCATTGACAATAATACCACTAGACTAGACTTCCTTCAGTTCCATTCAGCTTTAGCTGCATCAAGCTCTTAACCAAACGATTACATCTTCCTCCATTACAGCTCTAATGAAAGTACAACTAAATCCCACATCTACCTTCTGTAGCTTTTCTCTCACTTCAAACCCACCATGTTTCCTAACTTTGCACAGAGCTGAAAACACCTCCACTCCCCTGTCACTCTCCCCACATTTCTGTGTCCTAGTCTCAGTCCTTCTCCCTGCATTGCTTTTTGCAGAGTGAGTCTTTCCCAGGCAGCTAACTGACATAGTGATTAGTTATGGCCTTCCTCTGCTTTTCTCAGTGCTCCTGCCCCACGACGCTCCGCCACAATGAACCAAGACAGAGAGAGAGAGAGAGAGAGAGAGAGAGAGAGAGAGAAGATATAAAGTGGGAGAGCAGTTGCATAGTTAAATATTCTATCATAGGAGAAGACAGAAAGGGAATGAGATTGTAAAAAAGATTATGTGCACAGGCAAGAGAAAGTAGGAGGGAATGAAAAAGCAAGCAAGTAGACAAACGACAATCATAGCGAGAAAGAGAGAGACAGAGGAAATGTGAGGAAGAGAGGGGAGGGAGGGAGGCAGGGGAGCCGGAGCGCCCTCATCGCTTCCTCCCCCCTTCTCTTCCTTGAGGATAAGTGGCTGATGGTTTATAAACAGTGTTTCTTTTCCCCCCTCTCCCAGAATCTTCCGTCATGGCTCCCATTAGGTTGACAGCTGTCAATTAGAGCTCCCTTGGTCTGGCGCGCTGCACTTTATTGCAGGCAGTTGATGCTGTCATTTTGCTCCCAGTTTCGCCTTGAGCGTTATCACGAGCGCTCAAACAGTCAATAGCTGATGCATCAGCAGTTATTTCTTAAATTGGCTCACAAGGCTGCATCTTTCCCTCACACACACCACCAACACACACACACACCCCTCCACCCCCGATTCCTCTCACTCTCTTTCCCTCTATCTCCACCCTGTTCTCCTCCTCCTCCTCCTCCTCCTCCTCCTCCCCAAAGCTTGTTTTGTGAGGAGAGAGCAATGGGTTGTGCCTGTAGAGGAGTGTGTGTGTGTGTGTGTGTGTGCAAGAGAGGCTGCAGAGCACAGGACACATGCATGCACACAGATATGCTGACATTTTTCTTTTTTTTTTTTTCTTTTGGTATGAGTTGGTTGCCAAATAAACATAAAACTCCAGTGAAAAAGTGTGTATCTCTAAATTTGGGGATTTTGACTTTTTCAAGTGAGCTGAAGTTTTAAATATTCTTGTGTGGGCTGAGAACATTTTTTTATTTATTTTTTTTCTTCTCCTTCATATGTAACAGAAAAACAAATTGGATTATGTGAGAAATGCATGTCACAAAGCTACAAAGAGGGCTGCTTGACATTTTTGGGATGCATGCTTTTCTCAGGACAGCAACGCAACATATTTTGCACAATAAAGAACAGAGCAACGCATATCGTTAGCTTAAAAATGTTTTTTGCGACCGCCAGAAAAACTAGAAGAGTAACAAAAAGAATTTGGTGCCTTTTTCTTTTTTTTTGATATGTAACTATATTTTTAATGATAAGGCTGCAATTAACCTGTAGATTTTTATTTATTTATTTATTTTTTTAAAAGATTAATTGATTAACTAATTGAAAAAGGCTCCATATAATTTCCACAATACCTGGTTTTATTCAACAGGCAGTGTAAAATTCAAAAATATTCAACTTTAAAACATGTATGGCACAAAAAAAAAAAACAGCAAATCTGAAAGGAGCTGAAACTCTGAATGTTATCACTTTTGGTTCGGACAATAACCTTTTAATCCATTATTTATCAGAATAGTCTTTTTTGTTGATTAACAGCTTTACTAACCGTTAAAGCTATACTTAATAATGACTTTAAAAATAAATCAGAGTGAGATTCAGAGTCTATGTTTTCTCACATTTTGGCACCAGTTACACAATAAACTACTGTAGCTGTGACACCGAACATACCTGTAATAATAGAGATCAAAGGTGATTGGACCCAATCCAACCAGCAGCCCCTCACTGTGAGGTCTGATTGGCTGACGGGCCCACATGGAGGCACCCTGGGAAAACGGCTATAACAGGAAATGGAGTGAGCGGAGGGAGATCTCCACACACACACACATACACACATACACACACACACACGTACGCGCTTGCACACACACTTCCTGTGCTGACACAAGGCAGATATATGTATTTACTGCTGTGCTCCTATAGCTGCAGCACCGGGGTGGTCTGTGGCCACATACTCATGAGAACATGACCAAAAAGGTTGCGCTCATCATCAGAAAGGGCACGACTCGAAATGATGACCTGTTTTCAATCATTTTAAGAAATGTGGAGAAACTTTTGAGACAAACTTTAACAATCAGTGACGCACAGTACAGACGAGTGACTTCTGTTTATGGTTAACTGTGTTTTTATAGCATGTACAGCCGGTTCTACTTCCTGTCGTAGTCAGGAGACGGGCGATAATGTGTTTTTGTGTGTGTGTGTGTAGAAGGGGCTTATGGAGTGTAAGGAACTGCAGGCCCAGTAGGAGGATGAGACAGTGTCAAGACAAGGTGTGTGTTTGTCTGTCTGTGTGTGTGTGTGTGTGTGTGTGTGTGAGACAGAGGATCTTCTGAGTGTCATCTGGGCTTGGCTCCAGATCTGGGTTTCTTCTTACCCTCAGTGGGGGATGCCTTTATGTCTGCAAAGTGTGTGTATGTGTGTTTGTGTGCGTGCTCGCACAATCACAGACCCTTTGCTTCCCTTTCCCACGGAGGCTTTGGCTGAACCTAGACGAGACTGGCAGCCATCAGTCTGCTCTGTGTGTGTGTGTGTGTATGTGTGTTTGTGTGTGTATGTGTGTGTGTGTGTGTGTGTGTGCGATGGTGGCTGTGATGAAAGGCAGGGGAGCCAGTGAGGACCCGTCTGAGGCCCTGGTAATCAGGGCCAGCCTGAGCTGACATCCTTCTCAAACTGACAGCGCCTTCCTCTTTTCCACACACATACACATACACACACACACACACACATGACTGGCCACCACTCAGTCACTGCCAAAAGACAGTCCGACATGCCTCTGACCCTCCTTTTCCTCCTCCTTGTTTCATGTTCTGATCAGTTTCAGATGCTGGGAATTATCCTCACCCTCTACAACACTGCGGCTGCTTGTGTGTGTGCGTGTGTGTGTGTGTGTGTGTGTGTGCATTTCTCTGTGTATGTGTGTGTGCATATGTGTAATCTGAAAGTTAATGAGTCAACCAGAAAGTGCACGGTTTGATATGGTCTAGCCTTACAAGGGTGTGGTAAGTACGGCGTGTGTGTAAACTCAGCGTGTGTGCTTCTGTCTGTTGTGTGTGTGTGTGTGTGTGCTCTCAACAAGGGTTAAGAGCGTGGCGGCAGGTGAGAGAGAGAGAGAGTGAGGGAGTCGACCAGGCTGAGAAAAAAAAAAAGTCAGAGTGAAAGAAAGAGAGAGAGAGAGATGAGAGGAGTGAGGACGAAGGCTGTTTCATTTTATACTGCAAGGGCCTGTTGCTAATTAATGTTTCTTGGTCGGTTTCTGTCGGAGCTGAGTAATGTTTTTGATCTTTATGCCTGATAACTGCATACCTAATGAGATTTCAAAGCTGGTGGAGATGGGAGTTGCTGCTCCCTGCAATTATTGACAGATGCCTTTTCTCCGCCACTGGCTGCCGCGCCATAAATCCTTCCTCAGTAATGAGCTTGAGAAGTGCCACCCTGCCAGTGAGCTAATGAAACCGAGCAAGGGGGGCCGTCTGTGTGTATCTGAGTGTGTGTGTGTGTGTGCGTGTGTGCATGCGTGCAAAAGAGTGCATCGCACTCCTCTGACACATTTTTTTTCTCTTTAAATGCACTCTGCAGATGTCAGCCACCTCGCCTGCTAGCGACAAAGAGAAAAAGAAGCAGCAGAAAGATAGTGGGAGAGGAAAAGGGTAGAAAAGAAAAGGAAAAGAAAAAAAAGAAATACAAAACAGAAGCTTCTCTCTGTTTCTCCACTTTATGAGAAGTTTCAGGGTGGTGTGGGGTGCTCAGGTTACAGCTCCATGTTAAGGCTATTTGTCTACGTTTGGCTGCTTTATTTGTAATAGTACTATCTCTGTTGCCAAACGGGATTGTGATTGATATCGTTGTGCCCCCCTCACCGCCTGCCTACCCAGCTCCAGCAGTCGCTTCTCTCGCCCTTTCTTCTCTTTTTCTTTTTGCCTTGATGAACTCTTCCTCTCTGTAACTCAGCCAGGGAAGCAAACAGGGCTGTAAGAAAAAAAAAGAAAAAAAAAAAAAAAGAAAGAAAGAAAGTGGCATGTGAGGAAAGAGAGAACACAAGAAAGAAGAGAGATTGGAAGGAAAAAGCAGGACGACCTTTTTTTTCTGCCCCAAACACATTCACCAGGACAGAGTATCTGGTGTGGGTTTAAGCACATGTATGCATGCTGTTGCATATTAGACCGTGCATTGATGTGGTGTGTTTGCAAGTTTGAGTGTGTATGTGAGCGTGTGTGTTTGTTTGTGTGCTTGCGGAGGTTTTCAGAAACCAGAGGTGGAGAGTAGCGGGTAGACGAGCGCCGTCTCACTGCCAAACAGTCGATTTCCCCCTCTCATCGTCCGCACCATACATCACAGACCCACCCTTCTCTCCTGACACAATGACGTGTGTCATTTATCAAACAGGGCCTTGCCAGGGCCTTCGCATGTGTGTGTGTGTGTGTGTATGTCGGTGTGTAAAGGCAGTCCTTCCTCTGAGGTCCACTCCTCCAGGGAAGGCAGGAGGGAGGGAGGGAGGGAGTGAGGGATGAAGAGTGAGAACGAGAGGCAGAAACAGACAGAAAGAGGAGGATTATGGGTGTTGAATGAGTGAGTGAGTGAGTGAGTGAGTGAGTGAGTGAGTGAGTGTGTGAGAACTTGGGGGAGTAGAAAAAGAAATCGGCTGGACTAGTTTCACTAATGTTTTGGCCGGGCCACTTTCCATATCCCCTTTGGGTGACGGGAAGAAAAACAGTCTGTGTGTGTGTGTGTGTGTGTGTGTGTGTGTGTGCGCGTGCGTCTGCGATATTGATATAGGTACAGCGACTTTAAAAAGTATTTTACACACAATTACTCACATTTCACATCATAAATAAGTATAGATTGTAAATCATACCTCCATTAATCTCATAGATGCATGCACTTGTGTTTGTGTGTCAATAACAATCTGTGCATGTCTCTCTCTCCCGCGCCGCGTGTGTCTTGGGGGTTGCTCTGCAGGCGTGTATCAGTCACGATGTGTTATCACACACACACAGACACACACATACACACACACACACACACGCAAACTCACAACCACGTGCAGTCTCTCTCAAGGGTTCGGGCAGTGCAGTCTCTCTCTCTTCACTTTTCCCTGATTCAAAGGGAGGCCTTATAGAAGATGGATGCTCTTTAAAGAAAGAGCCTGTTGATGGATATGAATCTGGCCCTGCCATTCATCACTGCTATATTATTTAGACTGGATCGCTACAGAGCTGTAACCTGAGATACAGCTACCAGTGTGTGTGTGTGTGTGTGTGTGTTTGAGCGTGTGTGTGGACAAAGCAGGTGAAGGGGAGGTGGCACGAAGAGGGGACAGTCTGGGGTCTCAACAAAGGAGAAGAATAACAGAGTAGTGACTGAAAACTGTGCAGCAAATAAAACACAATAAGAGAGAGATTAAAGGTCATGAGAGGTCAAAGGTCAAAGGAGTTGATGCACAGTAATATTCTGATTATGTGAACAAGCTGGAATGAATGGAATTTATTATCATTGGACCAAACTGATTACATTCTGATAATACATATAGTCTCAAAGTGTTTTTTGGGGGGTGGTGGGGGGGTTAGTGCGCATCATGTGACCTGCAGTTCCAGCTATGGCCACAGCCTAGCGTAGCTCCTGGAGGCTTGATGTTTATGCATTCCTACAGCTGTAAAGGAGGCAATGACGGAACATGTCTGCAAACTTCAGGAGCTCGAATCCTGGCAGGTTGAAGACGGAAAGAATGTTCTCGAGTCAAAAAGCGTTACCTTTGATAATCACCACGCTACCGTATCCTTATTAGGAAATACAGAATGGCATCTGAGGATAACGAGCAGAAGAGAACAGACATTATTAAGGATTACATATCTGCAATATGTACAGTCTTTGAAAAGTTTGAATAATTAATTATGGAGTATTTCTGTCAATAGCCGGAAATCTTATTTGGTTTGTCATTGTATTGGTTATTGGCTATGATTGTTATATTATATTATAACAACCTTTGTCCTGTTCTGCAGCAGTCATGTTCGGTGGCAGATTGCTTGCCAAGAGTTGGCATCCGATGACTTTTGAAGTATATGCGCCTTTTCAAATCTGAATATAAACATAGTAAATGACTCGAGTGTTACGGCGTTCAATATGTGGACACAGTCAGTGAGCAGCTGGCCTTGATTATTTATGAAAAAAACAAAAAACGCTTTAATCAATACTATACTGGTAGTTTTATTTGAAATATTATATCTGTTCAGACATAAGAAGTTTCACTGACGTTAACGGCTGCAGCGGAGTTTAACATTTCAGTTGTTATTTTTAGAGCTTCTGTTTTTTAAACTAGTGGTCGAAAGCAATTTTATACAAAAGTCCGGATTGTTTACCAGCGTGGTTTCATATTGGAACTGCTTGGCGCCATCGCAGCAACATGACATCTCAGACAACCTATTTATATGAATACACTAGTGTGTATTTGCAGCTTTAAATGTGGTAATGTTTGGCTCCCGCACTGATCATTCAAATACACCTTAGTGATGATGTATTCTACCTCCGGAGCAGCTCTAGCTTTAATAATTAACGTATTAGAAGAAGAGAAAATGTAATTGTAAAAACATGAAATAAAGGAGAAGAGCAATTAACAAGAAACTTGGTGGTTCTTTCTTAAAAATTCACTCCACATGCACGTAGATATTTTAAATAAGAACAGTTACATTTAAGGTTGTTTTTTTTTGTTTTTTTTTGCTATGCTACATTCTTCCCTTTCCCTCCCCTCCATCCCTCTCACTCTTCCCAGGTTTCTATAGCGCCGAGGCAGACGTGGTGATTTATTGTGGCCATCCATCTCTCGTACTCATCCATCACCGGCCGGTTGCTAGGCGATCATGGCAGCAGCTGTTTGCTTTTGAGTTCGACAGAGGGGCCGTCACTCAGCGGCGGCAGGTGAAAAGCATTACGAACGCGCCGTTGTCACGCCGAATAATTAATCAAAGGCGGGAAAGATAATTAAAAAGATATGACCCTTGCCGGCACTTGGTCCTGGGTTTGTCCAGGAAGAGGAGGAGGAGGAAGAGGAGGAGGAGGAGAGGGAGGAGGGGGAAGAAGAAGAAGATGAAGAGCACGCTTCCTTTCTTTGTCGCTGCTTCTTTGCAGTGTCACGCTTAAACGCTTCGAGTGTCTTTAAAATTACACCTTGCGTCTAACAAATCTTATTTTTTGATGACTGCAGACTATGCTGTGGCTTTGGACTTCCTCTCTCCTCCCTCCTCCACCTCTAACCCTCCCTCTGAGGGACATGGAGGAGTGGAATGAGTGAGCGCTGATAAAACAGGCTATCCTGTTAGTCAGTGGCACTGCTCAAATTAATTAGGAGGAGATGGTGCTGGAAAAAGGAGAGAAAGAAGAGATTTTATTGTATATATATATATTTTTGTTTTTTAAAGGCCTGGCACAGAGAACTAAAGAGCTATTCACCTCTAGTGGCACTTACGCAGCTATGTGTAGAGAGAGTGGCATTTTAAGTTTCCTTTTGTTATTTATGTATTAATTTATTTATTTTTTGACAAGTTTAGCATGATCGAGACAAATCTGACAATATAAGACAGGAGAGAACGACGCTAACGGAGGTCAGATGTCTGATTTAGCCCGATGAACAGTCACACTCTTCATATAACGAGTGCGCTGCTATGAATGCCTTTGCCTTCACCTCAACAACGGAACTACTACATTCTAAACATACTATACATATTAAATACAATACTATGCATATATATATATATATATCCTTATTTTAAAGGGGATATACTGCAGAGAGTGCATGCAACCTACGAGTTATATTTTAACAATACTGACCGATCACTTATTTATTCAAAATATTAATTCAGTCATTCAGTCGTCACCTGTCCTGGCTAACAGTTAACTGGTTCACTGGTCAACATTTAACATGTGACAGTCTTGGCCTTGTGGGAAATGGTGTTTATGTCTACACAAATACATACAAACCGCATGTGAATGAGGTTTGCTTATGTCTTTCTAGAAGTGTCTAAACTTCACAAATGAACTCCAGAACAGTGAAAGTAAGCTACATACACGGCGTATTTACTGATTTAGACTCCCTTTACGCCCTTTATGGAGATTTGTATGAAAACACAGGCTGTGTAGTAGATCATGTCGGCTTAGAATGTACTGAGATAAACTCATTGGGACCTTATTCTGGCATAACTGCCTGAAGGACAGTATCCTATGCAGCTGTCAGCTTTAGTGATCAGCTCTGTGACAATACGGTCAAAACATAAGTGATGTTGACTATATTATTAATAAGTCAAGGAATAGTTAAAAGCTAAGAGAGGTGTGTCATTACGAGTTTCACTTTTTTCATTTAAATTTTATTTTTTATTCTTTTGAAATAAATCACGTCTGTTAGCGTTTGACATCCTGCCAAGTCAACCCTGAATCTTTAGTCACATGTTTAGCATTTCATATAAAATTCATTTGGAAAAAACTGGGAGATTTATGTTGGAAAAAACAAAATTAATTATATCACCACACTGGTATTTTTCCTCTTCATAACAAAAAAAAATGACTTAAAGATAGAAGATTTTATATATAAGCTGATTTGTTCCTACATGTTTCTGCTGCGCAAGTGTGTGTGTGTGTGTATGTACGCATGCATTGGTACATTTGGCTTGCACGCTCTTCCTAGCCTTCATATGTGCATCAGTGGTGAAGTATCAGACAGGATCTCTCCAGCCTTCTCCTCTGTGTCACATCTTTGATCTCCCGAACCCGGGTCCCTGTGTGTGTGTTTTGACGGCCCTCATTTTCTCACCACCATTTATTATCTAGAGTTTATACAGAGCTAGCACACCGGTGGAACCAAACGTTCCGTACACACAAGCAGCCAGGCTTTGAGACATAACAACAGCAAGGGAGAGAAGTACACAGACTGACAGACTAACAGGAAGACACGGAGAGATTATCTTGTATTTCACAGTCTCATTTTAGGAGGTCTGAGATTGTCTCTCTGCACTCGAAGACAGTTTAGACTTTCCTTTCTTTGGCATGAGACATAATCTTGAAACCTCGTGTGTTTCTTCCCAGAGATCTATTATGAAATCACGTAGTACATCTGATACCGCAGATGTTTTGGTTTCTGACAGAATCCAGAATCACTAATATGAATAATAAATTAAAGATGTATCTATGAAAGCTCACATTTGGACTGCTAAAGGCATTCTTTACCCAAAAAAACAATTGTTTTTGTATCAGTTACTAACCATGTTTTACCTTGAATGCCAGATAAAAGGAGGCATTCTGTGCTCAACAGAAAAAAAAAAAGGTTTTTGAATGATCGAGTACAAACTCATCTAAAGTGTTGTGCTGGCATGAAGTGATGCCTAAAGAATGGAAAAGCAGAAAGCGTCTCCTGACGGGTAGAATTAGGTGGTCAAGATATGTGCTGTCATAGAATGTCATGTTGGGACAAGAAACAAACACTTTCAGAGAGCTTGACAGGAAGGTGTGTGTGTATATGTGTGTGTGTGTGTGTGTGTGTGTGTGTGAAAAACAGAATCAAAGATATTTCGCAATGTAGATAAAGAGGTAGCTGTTAAGACAGAGAGGAAGACACAACAGATGGACAGATACTCACCCAGGTAGGTACTGCAGGAGGACAGACAGGGAGACATATACACACATACAGAGGAGTGGAGTGGAGACAGAAAGACAGGCAGAGAGAGCAGAGACAGAAGCAGCAGACAGAACATCAGTCAGCATTTAACATTTTGCTTTCTACCTTTTTTTTTCTGCTGCTCTTCCAGGAATGATTCAGCCTCAAGCCTTGCCCCAGGTTATATCCTGTCTCACTGAGCTGCCTCTCTCTCTCTCTCTCTCTCTCTTTCTCTCTCACACACACACACACACACACACACACAGACACACACACAGACACATCACATAAACATCACATAACCCCGGCGACACATAAAACAAAAGTATCTGTTTTGATTGAACAAAAATGAGAGAACGCTGGGTATTTAAAGGCATATCGGCAGAAAGTAGAAGGGAGACTTGTTTATAAGTGTGTGTGTATGTCTTTCATTAGCGCTTATAACCCAGTCAATAGACACTTGATTGCTTAACATGTACATATTGATTCATCGACCAATATAAGCTCAGGTGTTAAACAGCCTCCACACACACACACACACACACATGCAGCTACCACTGCTACTGTATGGGAGGCATCTACCCTCAAACACTGCACTTATTTCTGAATACATTTCCCTTTAGTCTGACTTTTTCTTTTGCTTCTTATCACTTCTCAAAAAAAAAGAAAGAAAATCGACCGCTGGAGAAGTTCAACCCTGAATGACCAATTTCTTGAAACCAAAAACGAGTGGGTGTTTCTGAAGAATCTGTATCAGTCGTTGAACATTTCTGACCTCATATTTAGAAAGAGTCATCATTAAAAAATAAATAAAAGAAATGGCAATACTCTGTGTTAAATGACTCCCTCGTGGCATATGGGCTTCATTTCACTTGGCTCTGCTGCATGTCGCCATTACATATCTCAGTCAAGAATTTCAGTGATTAAGACGGATAGATTCATAACGGAAAGCAAATACGCTGCTACTACTCTAGGAATGGAAGTGAAATAAGATATATGCATTATTTAAAAAAAAAAAAAGATTGTTGGAGTTATGGAGCATCTCAAGGCTTTAACTTACAAGCGTTTACCATCCTAGATGATACGTAAATATTTGTATATTGAAATTAATGAGCACTGACCATGAGATAGTGTTTGTTTGGTCGTGCACAAAGCATAAAATTAAAATTACCTCCAACCTTCCTTGAAAGTTGTCAAGTACGTCGAGGTTAAATACAGCTGAGCGTTTTGAACCAAACGTCTCATTCAGCAGAATCTGTTGAATCAGATGCTGAAATACAGCACGGAACTAATTATGCCTTTTTCGTCACAAACCTTCAATTAAGCCAAAATTGTGTCTGTTTTTTTTTTTTTTTATATTTTGGGTGCTGACATTTCTTTGCTATTGCGCATTTTTATACAAGCTGTCTGTTTGAATTTGCGAGCATTTCGCTAAGTAAATGCGAGCCATTGTTTTGTTCCCATTGCCCAGGGTGACGGGGTACAAATGCAGTTTTGTGTGGCGTGTGATTTATTTCGCTACCCCACAGATAATGTGATCAAGCTTGTTAAAAAAAATGCTCATGTACTCGTTATACGTGTGGTATTTTTAGTTAAACACCACGAGATCAGGAGCTTCTGTTAGAAAAGCAAGCAATCTGGATACAGGATTTACACACAGACTTGACTTTTTAGCAGCTTGCATCAGAATAGTGGGGACTGTGTGTGTGTGTGTGAGAGAGAGAGAGAGAGAGAGAGCTTGACTCTCCCTGTCAAAGAGGAAACAACGTTAGGCATAGTCCTGACAACACTCAGTGTTTATAGATTCCACAGACCTGATACAAATGCAAGCCAGCACGCACAAACACACACACAATCACCAACATGCAAACACACATCTTACTGACAGAGAGTGTCTGCACGTGTGTGTACTACGTATCTGTGTGGGGGAGAGTTATGTTGTAAATCACACTAATCAATTGTGGCCTGTGTCAAGGCATGGGAGACATGGCGAACGGTCTGTTTTACATTGGGGCGATGTGTGTGTGTGTGTGTGTGTCTGTGTGCAGCTGTCACATGATGTCCTGCACACAGCTGTCACAAATCACAGCTACGTGTCTCTAAGCCTACAGTTACTGTATGCATGGTGTTACTGTATATGTATACGTGTCTGTGTGGTGCAAAACATCTTTGTGATGATGGTGAAACGGTGTTTTTGACCATTTATATAAAATGAACATGTGGTTACTATCTGTATATCATCATTTAGGGTTCAGGCTTTCATGCACTCTTTTAAACTCTATATATATATATAAAAAAAATCAGGAAATTAGTTTAATACATTAAGTTATTTGGAATTTTAAGCAAATGTTGAGTTTCTTTTCCCAAATATTCGTTTTAAATGTATACCTTAATAGTTTATGCAGTAGTACAGGAACAGTGCTCTGCTGAGGTACTTTAAAGTGTACAGTATTTTTTCATGTGCATTAAATATCAGCAAATATCTCCCTTTAATAATTATATATTTTCTTTTTAACATTATTTACCGTATCCATGAGGGCCAGAAATGACCTGTGGGTAAACAGAAATATACTGAAATCTGTCTAAATGAACCCTTTGCTACCTCGCTAACCTGGCAACCTATGTCATCGTTGCATCAACAGATCTGGGCATTAGTAGGTAGAAATCAGATTTAAAGAAGAAACAAAAATAGCTGAAGTAGAACGTTGAGACTAAACACTTTCTGTTTACACTCGGTCGCATGTTTTGGCCCAAATATATAGTAATTAAATGTATATTGATAGAGTTTGTGTAAACCAGTAAATATGTCATAAAGTCAGTGAGTGCAGCAATGCAGACTGAACTCTTTGAACACTTTGAGTAAAGTCATGTGACACATAGTCTGGACAGGTTAGAATAACGAGACAGTTGATTGAATTCTTGCCCTCTGCAGGATGTCAGAGGCAGTGTGTGTATCATACGATGCACATTGCCTGTTCTAAGGTGGTTTTTATTTTTATTTTTTTTACACAAACAGTGTCGTGTTATCATCTATTAACCAGAAAATGTAAAGATGTAACAAACCGGAGGCAGGTAAAGCTTCACATAACGCTGCTCATATGTGAGATACATAAAGTATGTTAAAAAGTGCATTTCACTAGTAAAGGGAAAAGTGACTTAAAAGGAAATGACTGTCTGCATGCATCCCGTGCTCTTTCATCTGCTCTTGTATGTTATGTGTGTTTGCATGTCTGTGTGTTCCCTTCAGGCTCGGTTGCCATAACAGCACTCGGAGGTTGTGTAGGTAGACAGGGCCTTGTTTGCCTCCTTTACTCTACCTGTAGCCTGGGTGACATGTCTTGTGGGCTCTTTTATATATTGTGGTGTCTTTTACAGATAAACACACACACACACACACATGCAGGCACATACTCTCTCTCTCTCCCTCACACACACACACACACACACACACATCACTGGAACCATTTTGACATCGTCTGCATGACATGAAAGACCTTTCCTTTCTTTTTTTTTCTTTTTTTTGCTGGTCTTCAGGCCTAATTACATGATTAAAAATGGCGGTCTCCTTCCTGACATAATTCATCGCTGTCTGTGCATTTACCACCCTGCTGGAAACACACACACACACACACGGTCGCAGACACACACACACACACACACACATAACCAGTGCTTTGAAACTGAAAACCCATCATACCCTCTGACAAACTCACACACTCGGACACACACTGTACCCTATGGCCAGGAGGAAAGGTGTTGATGGCTTGCGAGGGCCAGAGATCCATCACGTGACACGGCTGCAGTCACACTAACGTGCAACACACTAACTACGTACCGAAGCCAAAGGAACGGCCTTGTTTTTAACTACCGCCGGCTCTCAGGTTACGTTTTAATTGCGTGACAGATGATGGGCAAAAGTGTTTGATGGCGGGCGACTTGCAAAACGTTCCCGACCTGCACTATGAACAACTATCGTTTTTTTTTTGTTTTGTTTTGTTTTGTTTTTAAAGATGGAACAATAAAAAAGAATAAAAAGGACAGAATACTCAGTGGGATTGTTCCCCTCTGATCAGCATCAGATCAGTGAGGCCTCCAGGTTTAATATTCTGCATGAAAGCGTGTTGAAGTGCCATCGTACAGCAGTATTTAGTTCAAACAATCCTCTGTATGTGTTTCAGTGTCTTTGTCCGTCGTTAGCGACACATCGCAGAACGCTGGCCATTTAATTGCAGCTTATATTGTTTCATTTCACCATGCACATCTTTTTTTTTTTTTTTGTCTATCCTCTATTCAAATTCTATTTTTATTGGCATGAAATACATCAGTGTTTTGTTGCCAAAGCGAAACACACACGAACAGATTCTGCAACAAGAATAAATCATACGTGAGATCTGTGTGATTTTTTGAGGGTATTAACGGAAGCAAAACGATTCAGCTTAGCAGCTAATGTAAGTTAATGATAATGTGTTGAAGAAATACAGCATTAGGAGACCTTTTCTCTGAGCTCATTGCATCAGTAGTCGTCTCTGCGTGCGTCACACACACACACACACACACACAGAGAGACCAGATTTAGTGTGAAATCTAAGACGGTCTGCTTTTGTAATATTTTAGTAAAGCATGCAGTGTAGAAAAGTAGCCGCGGCTCGGCCTGTTCTGAAGCCTCGGTCGTGTAAAGGTTGTATTATCTTTACGTTCAGTGAGTCATCCATCACTGAATACCGTGTGTTTGGAGTTTAGCACGTTTATTTTTTTGTGGATTTGTTCACTTTTTTTTTGTCAGTGTGTGTTTCTGTGTGTTTGGTCAAAGTTTGAGTCTGAGTGACCTGGCAGAGCTGTTAGAGGAGAGACATTTTCACTGCTGGTCTGTTGGCACTGAACAGCGTTCGAGCTGAGCTTACTGGTATTTAGGTGCTTGTAAAATTTGGTGGTTCTTTTTTTTTTTATGGTATTGGACCAATTTTGCCCTGCATGTGTTCTAAAAATTGTTTTGCAGAAAGTCTCTCTCCTTAATATATCACTACTACACTATTCATTCTGTTTTACTTCATACATTTTATTAAATTAATTTTGCTCCCTCTAATACTAACTCACATGGGTGTTCAGGCTGAGAGTTGGACCGCACTAATGCGGCAGTCGGTGTGTAGCTCGAGCTTCCAGTTTGCTCAAGATTTATTGACACAAAAACACTGCGCAGTGATTTATATCATATAAGACGAGATTTTACAGTTTTTAAAAGTTATCACGGCAACAGTCCTTTTGCTCTGTTATGTCGATCAGTAAAAAAATAAAATAGAAATATGAACCTGAACATACTGTATTTCACTGGCCAACGTACTACTTTGCCAGATGCTGTCACAGGGCACTGTGGCAAAAGTATATTCCATATCCATATTCAACTTTATTGATGGACCACACTGCGTTTTTTATTGGAGGCCTCTGCACTGACACCCCAGCACTGGTCTCATTGATTGAATGACGAGGTTGTATTTTTAACAATAAGAATTATTCATTACAGATTAATGTGATTAATTTATTTCTGGATGAATCATTTGGTCTTTAAAAAAAAAAAAAAAAGGTTGTAAAAAATAATGTTTTTTTTGTCAATTAACTAATCTGATAATCAGCTAATCATTTCTGATATTGTCTTTTTTCATCGTGTTTACCTTTACAATAAGATATTAGTGTACACACATTCAAAACTAATATAATCAGACAATCCTTAGCATCCTAACCCTGCACGTCTAACCTTACCTAACCCTGATCCTAACCTAACCCCAACCCAGAAACAAATGCTTCTAGCCGTGAGGAAATGCAAACTGTCCTCACTTTATAGGATTATCTTCATCTTCCTCCGCGTCTCGGAACATTTGGTACTCATAAGTATAGAGTTACAGCTGTAATCTGGACAGTCGCCTTACAAGCCAACCTCACACAGTCCACGTTTTCAAACATGTCATCATCGATGACAACAATACCTGAACTGCTGCTGGGGGAGAAAAAGTGAGTCCCAGGGCTGAAAAACATGCCCTATAGAGAGAGAGTGTGTGTGCGTGTGGGTGTGGGTGTGTGTGCGGCCATATTAAAACATGTGTGACTGTGACTCTAAGCCTCATTAAATGAGCCACATACATGGCTCGGTGCTGTAAACATGCTAATATTTCTTAATGGCACTCTCCTACATTGATATGCATGTGAACTCTAGAACGTTAACCCCCTCCACACCCCCAACCCACCCGGCCGCTCATCAACAACACACCCCCCCCCCTACACACACACACACATGCACTCACCGCCATTACGGGGCCCCCTGGCTCTCTGTTTTTCCATTAATATCAAGTGATTGAGCGTAACATTAGCAGATAAAGCGGAGAGTAAGATGACATATATGCCATGGATGGAGGAATTAAAGCCTAATATAATCACTCGGCCTCGCGTAGGGAAAAACCGCCGCTCGTCACTACGCCTGACATTTTGATTTCCGACGTTTCTGGCACAGCAAGCGAGCGGCAGGGACAGATGGAGACTGATTTCTCTTTTAAGTAGTGAGATACTTAAGTGATTGTTCAAAGAGCTCCCACACACACTTTAACCTTGTACAAAAAAAAAACACACACACTTCAAAATAAACATGCATACACACAGAGTATCGATCTTATACCTCTTAGGAGCGCGCGCGTGTGTGTGTGTGTGTGCAGGTGTGTGAGTGTGTGAGTGAGTGTGTCTTTAAGCTCTCAGTCCGGCTGGTTATTTTCAGAGCAAGTAGAGAGCACATCAGTTTTTATTAGCTTAATAAATCACCTTTGTTGTCAATCAAGCAGCAGAGAATAATTGGATATGGTTGAAGCCTTGCGTGATGGATTATAAATCATTCAAGATTAAATTAAAAGATAATGCACAAACTTAATGGTTTGTGTTTTGCAGTCTAAATTGCCTCGGAGCAGTGCTGTTTTCCAGCTTTATTGCCAGCCGTTTTTCTTTCCTCTAAAACAACCTCACATTTCACACCTTTTATTGCTCAGACGCTGCTTCGCCACTGCTCTTTTACATCTGCGCTTTGTTTTCTTTTACAAATTCTTTTTTTTTGCGGGATTCTCTTTATATCTTGTTGTGGAGGAGATGCAGGATGTTTTTTTGTTTTTTTTTATACTGAGCGTATGCGTGTGTCTGCATAATATGTGTGTGCGTGTGTGTGTGTGTGTGTTTGTGTGTTCGTGGATGATGAGTTGGCACTCGTGCACCCTCTTGTTTTAAACAGATTTAGAGGCCTGAATCTGTCTTCGAGTGACATTTGCTTTCAATCTGTTCTCAGCAGATGCACCTCAGGCTTGTAGCAATGATAACCCAAACCAAAAAAATAAATAAAAAAAATAAAAAACGAAAGGCATTATTGCACAAGAGATGAGGAGGAAAGTAAGATGAGACACAGAGGCAGGCAGGAAGAGAGGCAGAGAGAGGCAGAAAAAGAGCTATATCATGTATATTATGCTCCGGCCAGTGAATTTAACTGTGTCCGTATGCGTTGGAACAGAGCGGGCGTTATCATAATCGCCTCCTGCCTACTTGACAGGACCTTAAAGTGATCCTGTCATTTTATTTACACCCAGACTACTGTGTGATTTACTCCCGGACACACGCGCACGCACACGCACGTACACAAACGTTCCCCCTTGCTAACTTCCCTAGCGAGCCCAGTCGAGTAGGTCGGATGACATCTTTTGATCAGAGCTGTCCAAAGAGATCAGAGCAGACTGGCAGGTAATAGATACCCAGCAACTAACCAAGCTGCTCTGCAAAGAGTGTGTGTGTGTGTGTGTATATTTCCTAGATTGTGTACACGTGCTAGTGTGTGTGTGTATATTTCCTAGATTGTGTACACAGGCTAGTGTGTGTGTGTGTGGGAAGAGAGAGAACATATTTCAACTCTCTATTTTAGCAAATCTCACTTCTGCTGTGTAACTGTTACTGACATACAGCTGTGATGCTGTTCTTGTTATGTCACAGGTAGTTTTGTGTGTGTGTGTGTGTGTGTGTGTGTTAATGTGTGTGTGTTTACCAACGAGTGTCAGATTATATGTGTGCTCTGTCTGGGAGAGTGGCACAGACATGTGACTCTTAGCATGACCAAAAAGAAGACAGAAAGATAAATTAAAGGAAGATGAAAGAAAAGACAGAGAGAGATGAGATGCAGAGAGAGCGAGCCTATGCGTGTGATGGAGATAGAGGTGATGGAGGCAGAAGGAGAGAGAAATGGAGAGAAGGAGGCGGGGAAGGGGAAGAAAATGGCAGTAAGAGAGAGGAAGAGCGGGTGGGAGGTAAGGATGCAGGGAGTTCAGAGAGGAGAAACAAATGGGAGATGGTGGAAATGATAGATCTTGCTCAGCCCTGCTTGGCTAACTCTGCACACCCTGCTGGTTTTTCTTTCTGCACACACACACACACACACACACACACAAGCACACACACACACTTCCCCTGGGACGAGTGCTCATGATCCCGGGTCGCCCTGTGGGCTTTCAGAGTAGGACTGCTCCAAGTGCACGCTATCTGAATAACAAAGGACAGGCAGAGGATCATTTACTGATAATATTGGTCCAATGTGATCAAGATATTGTTGCCTGTGTGAGTGTAAGTGTGTGTGTGTGTGTGTGTGTGAACAGTGACACATACAGGCAAGAATACATTGTATTTCTATGCAATTTACATATATTGCGAATCTGCTTATTGATTTTGGAGATCATAACATCATAACATTAAGCTCTGTGCTAACACTTTAGCATATATTATGATGGTACTTAGGACCGTAGTATGTAATGATGCAAAGCTGCTGGATCACAACATTGTTACCATAAATAGTTATTTATGATAATAAGGATGCATATTTCATTGATTGCTGTTAATACATATGAATGATTTAACAGAGGAGTAATATGGACCATCACATTACCAGTTCCTGTGCATGATGCTGCATGTGCATGTCATGCAGGCTGCAGGTCATGTAGGCTGCTAGCACGCCGCTAGTATTTGTCAAATATTTTAAAGAAAAAAACCTTTTTGCAGTTCTAAAGCGTTTTGTGTTTTTTTTGGTTTGTTTGTTTGTCACTTATTCCTTTACAGCTCCTCCATAATTAACAAGCAGCGTTACAGTCAGAATAATTCTGTGGAGTGTGTCAGTGAGAGAGGTCACGAAGAGGCTCAGCGCATCTGACGACAAGTGTGTGTGTGTGTGAGGGTGTAAACCCATGTGTGTTTAGGATGCCAAGCGTCAGACATCGCTGGAAATACTGACTTGATAATTAGCTGGCACACAGTTTTTACACTTTTGTTACCAATTTTGGCTTGATGGCAGCGACCGCAGTGGGCCAGCCCTATGACTGACTGACTGGCTGGCTGGATGGCTGACTGACTGACTGGCTGGATGGCTGACTGACTGACTGACTGGCTGGCTGGCTGGCTGACTGACTGGCTGGATGGCTGACTGACTGACTGACTGGCTGGCTGGCTGGATGGCTGGATGGCTGGATGGGCTGGCTGGCTGACTGACTGACTGGCTGGATGGCTGGCTGACTGACTGCCTGACTGACTGGCTGGATGGCTGGCTGGCTGGCTGGCTGGCTGGCTGACTGACTGACTGGCTGGCTGGATGGCTGGCTGGCTGACTGACTGACTGACTGGCTGGCTGACTGACTGACTGACGAAGGCCAACCAATGGTGTAACTTCATCAGTTGGCCGAGTATCACCTCTTTGTGTATCCATCGTTTCATACACGTTATCCAGCCATATACTGGATCTTGTTAAACCAAAGAGTTTATTTGAGACACCCCCTCCTCACACACACGCGCGCACACACACACACACACATCTATAGGTGTTTAGTTGACTTTGTCAAGCAGACAAACGAATATGAGATGGTGCTGTGTTTGATTTGTACAAAAAAAATATCATTGCTAAATAAAAACTGCACATGTATCACACACACACACACACACACACACACACACACACACACGCATCAGTGAGTGTGTCATGCACCGTACAGCAGCATGTAAATATACTGTCAGCAGTTCCCCAGCTGAGTGGCATGGAGAGATGATTAGCCAGGCTAGCACAAACACACAAACAAACGCACGTGCAAACATTTACGGACACACGCGCGCAACAACAGCATGTGTGTTTCTGAATAATCACAGCATTGCAGTGTGTAGTGTGACGCTGCTGTAGCCACAGACAGACACACTAACTGTTGCCACTCCACATCTAATCTCCCCCCTCTCATTCTCCCTCTCTCTTGGTAACACCACCACTATGTGCTGTATATGCTGATATTATCTCTGCTTTTTTGAAAGGCATTTTGCATATTTCGGGCTATCGTGCCGTTTATTACCAGATATCAGCAAGAAGCTAGTTCCGCAAATAATTCATATACGGCTCATATAGAAACAGGCAACAATATAAATACAAAAAAATACGTTGTAGAAAGATACAGGAAGCCACGTTTGAAGGTTATTGGAATATCATAGAAAGTAATAGGTGGTTAAAAACAAAACAAAAAGCAGGTTTTCAGAAGATTTCTGTGTGTCATGCCAAACATTCGAGCCTTTCCACATGTGATTACAATACACGACTCCGCTGTATGGCAAGACATCAAAAAACCCAGTTCGATTCAACCTCATAATCATTTCTATCAATTCAGGTAACATTTCAAATAAATGGCACCAAATGGCAGAAGTAAGTTCCCCAAGTAACTCATGAACCTAAATGTACGATGACGTTTGTCTTTTCACTTCCAGACCACAGTCAAAGTATTTCTAGCACAGCAGCCTATAATAGTTATAGCAATATGGTGAAATAATATGAATTTGTCTACTGTCGTACTGTTTTTACTGTAGCATCTGTCATTTTAATATCTCTGGTTGTATTAGACCATTGTTGGCATTGTGGCGAATCAATAACAAAGGCTGCTTTTGGATTTTTATGTGACTTTTGTATCAGCGTTATGAAGTACTTTTATTTTTTTATTTTTTTTCCCAGTATTTGATTCGCTGTATCGGTCAAAACAGACATCCTTTGTCTTGTCATCAAGTCATCCATAACTAGTTTAAACTATATATTCCCCAGTATATTGATCGTGTCATGATATAGAGCCTGAATATCATGGTATAAAATCTCATATTCTTTCTTCGTACACAGAAATGACACAAGCTGTCAAAATAATATAATTCTGTTGTACTGGATGCACTTAATGTTATTTGTATTCTTAATAAGAGGAGTGCTATAATAGTAAAAGTATTATATGCTCATTTCTGTCCCAAGTTGACTGCAAACACACACACAAAAAAACAAATGTATCAGAGTGTAAATCTCTGTATGTCTATAAAAAACAGTGTGAGAAACATTTTAAATGCGTCTCATAACATTACAAGAATATTATAGTCATATATAGGTGGAGTAAAAAAAAATCAATACTTGCAGGACTATCGTGGTGACTTTTTACATGACTCTGAATACGTGAGGTGACGTCTCTTGCAGCATGGCATGCCAGCGTAGAAGCAATTAGTGTGTCATATTCCGATGAAACTGTAAATATGTTGGTTGTCTGGTGAGTGTAGTGTAGCCGCTTGAAGGAACAGCTCCATTCGTCAGGCGTCTGGGTCGATCGGACACCTCCTGGGATCGATGGCACGCCTCGCCAAACCCCACAACCATGCCCCTTTAACCACCCTCCCTACACACACACACACACACGCACACACCCGCACAGAAGCCATCCCACCAATTTGTCTGTGCATGTCAAATCACAATAATTAAGCATTATCGATCTCGGATTCAATTAACTTCATTAACGTGGGTTGCACTGGTGATTGGGGAGGGATGGAAAAAGGAGGGAGGGAGGTGAGGGTGGAGATTATAGGATTTCATCAAGTGGGAAATGGCAAAAGGGTGGGTGGGTGGGTGGGTGGGTGAATGGGGGAGAGGGTTGGGGGGGGCATACAAACACTCACACGTAGAGCACATGTGGAAAAAAACTTAGATGGGGGTTTCTTCCCATGCTTTCATCTCATGCCTACAGAACATATTTTCAACTTTCAACGCAAGTGTTACATGTCCTACATGAGACTGGATGAGGACAGTCTGTCTCTGTCTGTCTACACGTGCGTGCGCACACACACACACACACACACACACTGAAACTACACGGCCCTAGCAGAAGTGTAAACAGGCAGTGTTGACGTGCCTGTGTGTCTGATAGGGCTGTTAAGTGGTTATATAAGCATGATAAACTGTTTCCTAACATCATAACATCTGCAGAGTGCATAAGCATTTCCTCACTTTATGCATCGACAGGAATACACACACACACACACACACACACACACACATGCACGCGGTTCACAATCGCAGCCTCATAATCTTTCTAACTATTTCTGATATTTCCTCCAAATCTTACTTTTACTTATTGTCATAAACATTATTTACTTCTAGAGCAACGATTTGTAATTGTGCTCAGACGTCAGAAATCACTTCTGAATGCTGCTAGCTCTCTCCCAGAAAACAACTGTCCCTTTTGCTTTCTTGCCTCGGTTAAAAAATAAAAATCAGCACCCGGCCCGTTCTCCTGAAAATGAGATCAAACCACCTCTCCCACCCTGCTGACAATTCATCTGGAGCTCTCTCTGTGTCTCTCTCTCTACTAATTAAAAGAGCACCTGCATGCCTGGTGTGTTTGGCCCAGGCTTCTTCCACTCCAGCGGTTTGTGTGTGTGTGTGTGTGTGTGCATGTGTGTGTTTCTCCATATTTATCTCAATATCCTGGGTCATACTGTTGTGAACCTCACAGCCTGGACCTAAGCCAGTGGCCTTGGGGATCATCTCTGCATGTACATGTGTGTGTGTGTGTGTGTGTGGCCTTAATCTTGACTTTCTTCCAAGACCTGCCTCCCTCCTCCTCCTCTACTACCTCTCCCCTCAGTCTTTTCTCCTTTCACCACATTTATTCATGTCTCCTTTTCCTCTTCCTCTCTTCGGTTTGCACTATAAATTCTCTCAACATTAAATCCAATCATGGATAAGGTGTAATGTGACCTTCTCCTCATCTCACACACCATGTTGCGTCAGGTTGTGGGTAAAGAGCAGAGAATGGGACACTCAGCAGCACCGCTGGGTTGATCCACGCAGTGTATTTCTATTTAGGGCCAAACTAATAGGGCTGCTGGTGAGTAAGAGCTATATTGAAACAATGAATCAATTGGTTGAGTAACAGAAAATGAATCTGCTATAATTTGAATTAATCATTAATTGTTTACTGCATCTATCAAGCAAAAGTGCCACTTTCCAGTTCAAGCTACTCAAATATGAAGATTTGCTGAGTATCTTTTGGTTGCACAAAATTAGAACATGCAACTTTGTGCTCTGTGTGCATGAACAATTTGTTGGCTGGATTAAAATAACCAGCAGATTAATCAATGAAAATAATCCATAGAGTACTGTAAGAAAGGAGTATGAGGAAAGATTGATTGATTTATTTGTTATATACAAATATATACAAATCTATACCAATACAAATCGACATATTTGTGTTTTGGTGGAAAATATGCATAATTAGAAGCCAATAAACTACCAGCCATGACAGGACATGCTTAAAAATGTCACTGACCTCTAACACCTTGACACTATGCGGTGCCATTGAGAGTTCATGAAACAAGAGGAGTTAAATAAAGCTCAAACAACTAGTGTGTAATGAATAAATGGTTGAAACGTCCAGCTTCTGGCACTCAGCAAGCAGCACAAATGTACAACTGACTTAACCGAAAAAAAGAAAAAAAAACGAGAGAGAGACAAAGCTTAAATATCAACAAGGATGTATGAAGACATCTTCTAATAATAAACACTGTATATAATTAATATTTTAAACAACATAAAATTCCTTTAGAACACAAAAAAAAACAACAAAAAAACGTAGGAAGCTTTGGTTGAACCCAATTTCTCTTTGCAACTTATTTAATGCAAGCCACTACTTAATTATTATTATTACACTGCATCTATTGTATGTCATAATATTTCCATATTTCAACATCTTCTGCCTCAAACGACACTAGAAATCAGTCGTGCACGCCATGCTCTGTGTAGGTGGTTATAGCCTACACACCAAGGTTTCATTCAGCATGTACCGATCTTGCTGGCAAAACACTATTTTCTCCCTGATCCTCTGTCTCTATACATATCACACACTTGCAGGTACACAGATGGGCAACAGACACAAACACACACCATGTTCTTATCACATAAAGGCAGCTAATTTGAAGCGTAGTGTGTACGTAGTGTTTTAAAGGAGATTTCACATTGATGTTTGGCCTTGATGAGAGCGCAGCGCTGCTGTGTTCGGCTGTTTCCTCAGCCGGAGCATTGTTCTCTTAAACAGCTGTCGTTTTGGCTGATTCAGAACAGATGGCATGTACATGTGGGTCTGCTCGGCTGCACGTATGTGCGGGCGGGTGGATGTGTCTCCAAATCAGAGAGGGTGGGGGGCGGGGGTAGAGAGAGAGAGGGATAGAGAGGAGGAGAGCTAGAGAAGACAGGAGTATGGGTGTGTATGTTTTATATCCGTAAATGTAGTTGAAATGAATCATCATGGTTTTCAGATAGTTGTACTTCAATAAAAAAAAAAGAAAAAAGAAAAGTAACTCATGCAGCATGGATTGGGACATGTGCAAATTTTAATTTGCACATAACGGCATTTAATATGAGATAACACATTTGAAGCGTTTCAAATGGATCCTTTTTGTTAGATTGAACACTGGAGCAGACAACATGTTCGACAGTGAAGCTCCTGAGATTGCCTGAAGGCAAAGAGTTGTTCGACTGCATCAGTTACAGTACAACTGGTGTGTTTGTGTGTGTGTGATGTGTGTGTGATGTGTGATGGGCTCTGGGATATCTGTGTCTCTGTGCATCTGTTTATCCCACGGCGGTGTCGTATCATCGCCGATGGCAACCAGTGGCCTGACAATGACAGAGACTCTTCTGTGTTGCTGCTTATGCAGTACACACACACACACAGGCTCAGTTAGAGATGGAGGTCGGCAACAGATGAGGTGTGCTCCACACCCATATTTTCACCAAACTGTAGGTGTGATATAGAGTTCTGTTTTCAATCCGGTATCCTTGCATGTACATTTCTGTTATATTTCTCTTTCTGTTGTTGTTGTTGTCTTTACTGTACATTGTTGTGTTAGTACATTTAACACTTTCCCCCCCCGTATTTAACCTTTATATGCTCATGGCAGTGATAGATTCTGATTAAATATGTGCTGCTGTGCCACACCCATCCCGCTGACCGGCTCACTGTGTGTTTACATACCAGGTTAGATGAATGATGGCTTGTTACAGAAAGGAATGTAAGGCACAAGGCCACTGATGTTCACACACACACACACACACACACATCTTCTTTCCCAGTGTAGTTGCTAAAACAAGGAAGAAGCTTGTGCATGCATGTGCCTCTGTGTGCTTCTCTTGTTATTCAGAAATCCATCCTTAATCACAAAGTGTGAGCATGTAGCGCTTCTCATCTGATGTTGTTTTATCTCTTTGATAGACTTATTAACAAAGGAAAACATTCATAGATGTACAAAAGAGGCGAGATTGTGATTTGTCGTGATACATTTTTCTCAGTATGATTTCCATTGTATTATTCTTAAACTAGAGGGATTTGAATATAAATTGAAAGCCTCGAGCCCACTCCCTGAAGCTAAACTGTAAATAATATCTCTAAACTTTTTCTAATCTTTGGTAATTGAAGCAAATGGGTTTTTGCGGGGAGAGATTTGTCGCAGGCAAACGTACACGCATTCATTTTTATTTACGAGGAGGCGAGGGCTGAGCAGTGTAATGAGTGAAAATGCATGCTTAATTTAAATGGCGAGTGTGTCTGTTAGGGAATGCATTAGAGTCTGCAGAAGAAGCGTAAGACATATTAATTGACAGACAGGAACCGCTGTCTCCGAGGTTGATACAAGTAATTTATTACTTCAGAAACGAATGCCACCGCCAGAATGTGCTTCATTAATTTCAAATTTAGTTTTAATTTCAAGCTGTTGCCCCTTGAGAAGAATAAGGTGGCAAGTTCTGTTTGAAGAGACATTTTTCCACTCTCCCTCCCTCCATCTTTCTCTTTCCATCATCCGTCTCTCTCTCTCTAGCCGTCTCTGATTTTCTGCAGTACAGAACAAAGACCTGGAGGTGGAGAGAGGAAGGGAGGGGGTGGCGACTTGATTCAAATTTGAAAACAATGTCAATGTAAAAGCAAAAAGTTAGAAACAGAATTACTGCAATAGATTCTGATAGGAAATACTCCGTCTGTGAATGTCAGTGGATGATTACTGCTAGTATTTTGTGTTTCTATCAGATCTTGGCTTTGTGAAGAAACACACTGATGCAGAGCTGAAAATCTCCAGCATTAGATATGCCATCAGTTCTAACAAATCTCTCTTTCTCTCTTTGTTTTTTCTTCTCTCTGTCTGAGCAGCATACGTCCCTGAAGATGAGAAGGAAGCAGCCATGTTGGATGAGGACCTGGATGGAGACGACTCAGCCCAGGAAGGGGAGGAGCCCGTTGCCAAGTTCCTGTGTCAGGACAAGGACTTCCTTCTAAAGGATAGACCAGGATCCACTGGTTTCCATGACTCCCCAAATGCAGCAGACTTTTCTGGTCAAGAGCTGGACAGTGAGTCTCACCTGAGTGAATCCAGTGACAGGATGTCTGATTTTGAGAGCTCCTCCCTTAAAATTGAGGATGACGTCCTTCTCTTTAAAGACCCCTCAAATGCTCTTTCGCTGTCTTCCTCCTCTGCCACGATGGTTGCTGCAAATGCCGCTACCACAGTAAGTGGAGATGAGACCATATTAGCTACCACAGGATCTGTGGCCGACAGCCTGGAGAAAATGAAGGCCATTTACACCTCCTTCCTGACCAACTCCTATTGGTCCACACTGAATCTGAACCTGAGCCAGCCCCCTCCAGAAAAACCCCCTCGTAGTCACAGCAGCAGCAGTAGCAGCAGTAGTAGCAGTAGCTGTGGAAGTGGAGGCTATGACTGGCACCAAACAGCTATGGCTAAAACCCTCCAGCAGGCCTCGCAGAACCATCACAACCGACTGGGCATGGTTCACCATCCTACAGTGGCCGTATCTACAGCATCCACAGAACCCAACCTCTTTAGTACCGTCCAGCTGTACCGGCAGAGCTCCAAGCTATATGGCTCCATATTCACTGGTGCCAGCAAGTTCCGCTGCAAGGACTGCAGTGCAGCTTATGATACGCTAGTGGAGCTGACGGTGCACATGAATGAGACAGGCCACTATCGTGATGATAACCACGAGGCAGATGGTGAGGGTGCTAAACGGTGGTCAAAACCCAGAAAGCGTTCCTTGCTAGAGATGGAGGGTAAGGAGGATGCACAGAAAGTTCTGAAGTGCATGTACTGTGGGCACTCCTTTGAATCCCTCCAGGACCTAAGTGTCCACATGATCAAGACGAAACACTATCAGAAAGTGCCTCTGAAAGAGCCCGTTACACCAGTGGCAGCTAAGATTATCTCCTCAGCTCGAAAAAGAGCCCCTATTGACCTAGACATCCCCAGTTCACCTGACTCTAACGGAGGCACCACACCTAAGCCCACCTCCCTCAATGACTCTAATGACATACTCCAGAAGGCCACCAACCCTTACATCACACCCAACAACCGCTATGGACACCAGAACGGTGCCAGCTATGCTTGGCAGTTTGAATCCAGGAAGTCACAAATTCTCAAATGCATGGAGTGCGGCAGCTCTCATGATACACTGCAAGAGCTGACCGCGCACATGATGGTGACTGGACACTTTATTAAAGTCACCAACTCTGCTATTAAGAAAGGCAAACCCATTATAGAGTCGCCCACCCCAGCTCCAACTATTAATTCAACAACTGAGGAAAGGGTCCAGTCAGTACCTCTGGCTGCCACAACTTTCTCCCCTCCACCTGCCCCAGTGCCTCCTCCAGCCAGCATCTCCCCCACTGCCATGGTTGTGGAGATAAAAAAGGAGGAGAAGGAGGAGGAATGCACTAAAGAGTCCATCATCAACAATGGTAACAATGTCAACAAAGAGAAGAAAGTCGGTGGTGAGGATGAGCCTGAGGAGAAATTTGACATTTCTTCAAAATACAGTTATCTGACTGAAGAGGATCTGGATGAGAGTCCTAAAGGGGGTCTAGACATTCTCAAGTCCTTAGAGAACACAGTGACCTCAGCCATCAACAAAGCCCAGAATGGAGCTCCAAGCTGGGGTGGATATCCCAGTATTCATGCTGCCTACCAGCTCCCGAACATAATGAAGCTCTCACTAGGAAACACCGGGAAGAACTCTCCCGTTAAATACATGTTTCCTGGAGGAGAGATTCTTTCTCCCACTGGCAAGAGCCAACCTTTGATCTCCCCACCAAGCCGCCAGAGCTCTCCTCTAACCAAGAACAACTTTCATGCTATGGAGGAGCTTGTCAAAAAGGTGACAGAGAAAGTGGCCAAGGTAGAGGAAAAAATGAGGGATCCAACTGGTGCTGTGAGGGCATCTCCTCTGAGACGTACCACGCCCTCACCCTGTAACAGTGAAGCAGGGGACTCAGCCAGAGGTGAGTCCCCCAAAGAAAGCAGAGCAGGAGGCTGTAAAACTCCTGAGCATACGGGTGGACTGGAAAAAATAGTAGGAGATGGAAATGGACCGAATCACAGGGATTCAAATGGAGATATTACCATAAAGAAGTCTGTGGAGAATGGAGTAGAGTCCACTGCTGTGACATCCCCCCTTCCTGCATCCCTGTGTGGCAGCACAGCCATCATCACAGACCATCCACCTCCAGAGCAGCCATTCGTCAATCCTCTCAGTGCGCTGCAGTCTGTAATGAACGCCCACTTGGGAAAAGCTGCTAAGCCAGCCCTGCCCTCCCTTGATCCCATGAGCATGCTGTTCAAGATGAGCAACAGCCTGGCGGAGAAAGCAGCAGTGGCTGCCTCCACCCCACCAGCACAGACCAAAAAGCCCGGCCACGACCACTTAGATCGTTACTTCTACCAGCAACATCTAAACAATGACCAACCCATAGATCTCACCAAAGGCAAGAATGTTGACAAAAACAGCAGTAGTGCTTCTTTGGGTTCGACAGCTCTTTCTTCCACCACCTCAACCCCATCTTCAATTTCTCCCTCCTCCACTGTCACTATGACCAAAGCCTCAGCTGCTGTAGCTTCCTTCATGTCCACATCCCCTCTGAGAGAGAACGCCCTGTCAGACATCTCTGACATGCTGAGGAACCTGACAGAGAGTCAAGCTGTCTCCAAGTCCTCCACACCTACCAGCCTGTCTGAGCGCTCTGACATTGAAGGTGCCACACAGGAGGAAACAGAAGACATTTCACCAGCCCAGAAACGTAAAGGCCGCCAATCAAACTGGAACCCTCAACACCTCCTCATCCTACAAGCCCAGTTTGCTTCCAGTCTGAGACAAACAAGCGACGGCAAGTACATGATGTCAGACCTGAGCCCACAGGAGAGAATGCACATCTCCCGTTTCACAGGCCTTTCGATGACTACAATATCACATTGGTTGGCAAATGTCAAGTACCAGCTGAGGCGAACTGGTGGCACCAAGTTCTTGAAGAACTTGGATTCAGGTCACCCAGTGTTCTTCTGCAGTGACTGCGCTTCGCAAATCCGCTCACCATCAACCTACGTTAGCCACTTGGAATCCCACTTGGGCTTTCGTCTGCGCGACCTGGCCAAGCTTTCTGGCGAGCAGCTGCTCAGTCAGATAACGCAGCAACACCACCAGCAACGCCACACCAAAGGACTGTCTGAAAAACTGCTCTCTAACCTTCACCCATCCAGCCACCATCTACCCTCCTCTCTTCCTACATCCTTATCCTCTTCCTTACCTATCTCCCTGCCTTCGTCCTTAACCACCCCTCTGACCTCGACTGAATCCCCGTCACCCTCCCCTGACGACGACGACAACGGTGGGTCTGTGTACCAGTGCAAGCTCTGCAACCGGACTTTTGCGAGCAAGCATGCTGTTAAGCTTCACCTGAGCAAGACTCATGGGAAGTCCCCCGAGGACCATCTCATGTATGTGTGTGAGCTGGAGAAACAGTAGCACTGGCTGGGGACAATGCTGCACTCTTTCGTAATGTCTCATTCTTTCTTGCTCGGTCTCTCTTTAGCCTTTCACTGACATTTCTTTCAAAGAGAAGAAAGGACCATTAACGTGATGGAACTGCACAAAGATGCCATACAAACTACTGCTTTGAGTTTTGGCACATGATTTTACATTTTGTGTTGTAGCAGTTGATTTTTTTTTTTTCTTTTTGTTTTCTGTGTGAGGTAGACTCACTCTGGCCCAAGACACTTGATTTTAGTGCTTTCCTTTGACAGGAATAGAGTGACTTTCTGAAAATGTGCAGATGGAAGGTGTTGTCATTGAGAAGATACAGTATATGAAGGTTTAAAAAAAAAAGAGATTCTAAAATGAAGTGGTGTGTATTTTGAAACTTGTGTAAATTGAATTAAGTTCCTTTATATTTTGGCATCACTGGGGTGTGATAAGCTGCATGCATAAACAAAACAGTTTAGTTGAACATTTTATAACTAAATCTGGTGCACTTTCCATGATTCTTTTTTGTTTTTCGCTCGCTCTGTCTTTTTTTTTTTTTTTTTTTTCTATTACATTTTTTTGTGCTGGAGTCAGTATTTAAAATTTAACCCTCTGAGTACGTCAAAGCACTTCTACACCTATGATCCAAACACTATTGATATAAGATTTGGGAATTACTGAAACTATTGTGTGAATTAGATGGACAATGTGTGTATTGCGTCAGTTTCCCAGACATGTGTTGAGTCTAATCCTTGACATGAAAGCATTTTTAAAAGGGAGATTCTCTATTCAGTGCAAGGTTTTCATCTTGGGCTTAATCTATGTGATAAAAAAAAAAGGAAAAAAAAAAAAAAAGTCTTTTACTTTGGTCGATCAGGGACCTTTATTAATTCAGGTCTGTGTAAAATATGTACATAAAAACATATTAACTGATTCCTGTCTAAATTATGCATCATTTCTATATTTTTAATTTAAAAGAATTATGACTGCTGGTGCACAGTATATGAAGACATTAATAAAATTGTTTTGCACAATAGTTTTATAAATGTGTTATTTAATCAAATGATAACAAAAAGGGAGGTAGCAAAAGGATGACAACAGGTGAATCTTTTTATTCCCAACTCGTGCTCAAAGGGTTAAAGACTCTTTTTACCAGACACTACTTTACATGTGCCGCTGTATGAACACTAAAAAGATATTAAAGGTTGTACAAAAAAAAAAAGAAAAAAAAAAAGATGTTACTTTATGAAGAAATTTCACATGTACTCTGTTATTTATAAGCACTCTTGGTTGTTTCATATCGTTGAATGCCTTTTCGATTGGTCCTTTTTTTTTTTTTTTTTGTTCTGTCTAATTACTCTGCCATGATTCCACACTGCAGCTTTATCTTTTTGGGATATGAAAGGTAACCATGGTTACACTAACCTCTTGAGTGACAAGTTCTGCTACATTTTTGGCAGTTAATTTGCTGAAGTAACTGACAGCTGCCAGTATAGAGAAATAAAAAAAAAAAATCCTTATGTGTAAAATATCAGCATGTAAACAGCACAGATACTGTTATGCATTCTGTGCCGTTAGTCTTTTCATTTCGTTCTTTCATTTTCTGTTGTTGTTGTTCTTGACAATGAACCCCCATTATATGACTTCATATAACCTTGTTTTCTACTGCAGCATTAAAAAAAAGGAACCTGTTTTTTGCAATAATGTATGTGTGCATCGTGTGTGTCATGGCTATCAATTATGTGTGTGCTGTGCAGTCCCTAATGAGCACATTAGACTGGGAAGTGTGTCAACGTCTGTCTGTGACGAGCTGCAGACTAGTTTACAGTGAGTGGCAGCAACGGGGCCGTGTGGGAGACAAACACACACACACACACACACAGGCATACACACATATTCAGGCATGCAAACAGACACCATCATTGTTGGGCTTTCCCAGTAGCCTCTTCTTTTGTCCTAGTGGCTCAGTCTAAGCCACATACTGCATGTATAAGAATGAGCCTGCAGCATCAGGACTCAAAAACCATAAGCAATGATATTTCAAAAAGGAATTTTTTATGATCATAAGGCGGTGTTTGTCGCCTCTCAGAAAAGCAATAGGGTAAAATAAAATAACCACTAATACCTGTAGTATACATTTAAGATTGTTATAGCTTAATTAGTACAAAGGTCATGCAAAGAAATTTTAAATGCAGACATGTCAAATCCGAAATTCAACACTGACCACGCTTGGCCTCGCTAACTGTGATCTGAATTTCTAGTTTTACATGCGTTCATACATACATAGGTTCCTCTCCGATAATGTCACACAGCAATATAACAATCCAGTTCATCCCTTCAACTAGAAAGTAACCCAACTCACCTCCTTTCTCTTTTCACATGGGATAATGAAGTATAATGAAGACACATGCACACACACGCACACACACACACAAACAGATTTCCACTACCATATCTCCCACTCTATAATTACCTCTGACGTCCATTTTGTGACTACTCTCTGCAAGGTAAGAAACTTGGCAGACATATTTGTTTAGGCTTCATAGGAGATGACAACGATGCTGACAAGATGAGCAGGTCCTTTCAAGTGTTTATTTATTCACTTTTTTTTTTTTTCCCTGTCCGGAGCTGTGAGTAAATAGGAATTGTATCACTATCTATTCGATGACATGCGCTGTACAACACTATAATACAGATAAAGAAGATGGAACGAAGAGTTAAAGCTAAGAGGAGGAAGAGATCTATGGAAGCTGGTCTCCATCGGTAGATCTACACGGGAATCAGTATATGTTCTGTACGGATAAGGGGATGAGAATACAGTGGTAGGTATTAGGAGAACGAAATGTTCAAGAACAAGCAGATATATCATGCACACACACACACATGCATGCAAAAGTGTGTTAGATAAACATATACAGAGCCTACATAAGATAACATAGTGAAACAGTGAAACATCATCACTTTTTGTGCTGCATTCTGCCACTTAATAAAAAAAAAAGTATAACACCTGCACACAATTCACATACTCAACTGTCTAATAGACCAATATCCCAAACTCTTCTTCTTTTCTTCACACATACACACGGATGTGAAAAAGGCACACATATACACACACAGACACACACACCTCTCAACAGCCAGGTAGAAGGACTTCATCCGCAATGACAAGGTGCCACTGTGTGTGAAAATGTCAGCCTTCAACAGTGCAGCCTGAAGTCTGGCGCCGTATTTAAGACTCTCATTAGCCTCAAAGAAAATATGCGTGAAATTGAAGTGTAAAAAAGCCATTTTCTCTCTCCTTGCCTTCACATCTGGCAAGCGGCGGCAAGAGCTTATTAAGGTTCAAAACTAGCATGCAGGAGACAATGGGTACCACCGCCAGGGATGTGCATGCACACACATACACTCATACGCATTCAGGGAAACGTATTCACATGCATACACTTACCATGTATAACGATGTAATCATAATTTGCACTAAACCCAATTAGCTGCAGTCAGTGAAGTAAAATAGTGAATGAATGCTGACCATCCTGAGGAAATCAACAACATTTATGCTTTAATGTTTATACTCACACACCTTCAGTTCAGTTCATTTAACATTAGCACAACATGTCAGTACGTACACCATTCATCTAGATCATGAGGGGTCGCATACGTTCTTGCAAAAGGTGAAAAGGTGATTCAAACGTTCCTGGCTGATTTGGGAACACCTGTGGTTACTGGCAGTAATGTACAGTAAAATGCAGTATACAAGTCCCTGAGTTCCATTCATTATGTCGATCAGCCATGCTTATGACACACCCAACTGTGGGTTGAGAGGATTTATTGCATTATGTTGTTTCAAAAAAAGAAGCTACTCCAACACGGTGAAATGTGTGCATGTACCGGCTTTTTGTCTTACACATGAAATAATATCTAAAACTGCACAAGAAAATCTTGAACATGCAATCTTGACAATGATAAAGATAAAGATGTATTGCACCTGCCTTTAAAAATGCATATCAATTAACAATACTTCCCTATTCTGTATAAAATCTTTGACGGTGGTCGATGTGTATTTTCTCTGGGGTTGTAAAAGTACTGCACTGTCTCCAGCCAGCTATGCCAGTGAACATTAACATCTTAATAGTGGTTTTTGGAGATGGTGCTATGTGCCAACATACCACACCCTCATTGTAGCCCACACAATACAACCGTCAGAATCCCACAGGAACACTGAGAGAGCCTCCACAACAGTAAGCTGCTCACATGCATTCGAGGAAGGTGTGCTGCAGATCCAGATAGCTTTATCTAAAGCAGGGAAAGGGGTGGTGGGAGGGTGGGAATACAAGCTCAGTGGATCTGCTCCTCACAATGGAATCACACGGCATAACACAAATAAAGCCGGAGTACAAGCAAGCAAATTCTTTACACAAAGACACACAGGGAGAGCGCCCTGTCCATCATGCTTTCTCTTGATTTCTTTTTCTGTTCCCATTTCCTCTTTCGCCGCCGCATTCTTTCACTTGCACACAGAGACACATTGCGACCTAAGGCCTTTTGGGTTTAAATATAATGTTCTACTAGCCAATATATATTCAGGTGATGCATCATACCTGTGTAGTTCAGGTAGCTCTTACTGATTGATGCACCCTAAGCACAATCTGTCAGGGCAGGTTTATACCATATGCCAAAATATGTTGATGATGATGATGATGACAAAACTAGGCCCCAAAAAAAGGATTGATAAGTTTGCCTCCAAGATTTTTACAATCTATACAATCTATCTTTGGACACTGGCTCAGGAAGAGTGCAACGTTTATAATAATAATACATTCTATTTAAAAAGCGCTTTTCTAGATACTCAAAGACACTTTACATAAAAAGAACGTCAAATCAGTAAAAAATGTATCAAGCAAGAACCGAGAACTCTACGTTATAGAGTTCCACTTGATGGTCTCCATTGAATTAGACATGTCCATCCTGGTCCCGGACCAGGTGGAGGTTGGTTTTGTAGAAATGTTAATGCAATATCAAATGGATCAGTATCCCAACAGAACAGTTTCCGCAATGACACTAATGGTAAAGTCATTAATAAAAACACTCAGCATATTTATTGGCTATAATATTGCTCTTAATCATAGCCCTTATACTTTATAAAACACACAACTCAAAGGTATTGCATAAGTGCCAGTTTGGGCTGTGAGAACTACTATCAATATCCTGCAGGTTTACAGCTAAGACACACACTACTATTATGCACACACACACACACACACACACACACGCGCGCGCAGGCATTTAGCGAGACGCTTTAACAAGTCCCATCTACTCTGACTCGTTGCCAACAACACGTCGGTCAAACAAAACATTATTCTGCTGAGAAGGAGATCAAAAAAAGTTCACGGTTGTGTTGAGGGAATACTTTGGATTCGTAAGACGGATGAGGAGTTAACAGGAGAACACAATCGGGGCGATACTTTGACGGTCACAGGCCCGAATACTTTGCTGCAATACTTGTAAAATGAAAATGTTACATTGTGACAGCCTCGCTTACTTTATCAAGCCATTATTCTGTATGTCAGTAAACAAAATGCAAAGCTTCAACCAGCCTGTTCACTCAGTGGTTATTGATTGACTGGGGTTTCAACCTACAAAACGGCCTTCTAACAAATATCTGCCTCGAGACTCTAAAAGGGTACACTGCTTTGCTTCGGCGTTGTCAGATTCAAGCAGTCTACTCGCTGACCTGAAACGTTTCAGATTGATTTTCAGACACTTCTTCCAGCATGTTTTTGCCTTGTTACTTAAAGGCATTATTCCCTAAAAATGTCCTACCGTAGACGTAGCCGTAGACTCTTAACAACCTCTTGCCAACTCTCTCTTCAGTCAGACATATTGAAACAAATTCTCAGGCTGCATCACTCAGACTTTTCTGTGGATACACTGACAGCACACACTAATTATACGGAGATATGGAGCATGTTGCTGTGTTTAATCATATCTGAAATCCTGTAAATACAAGCTGTCAATGGGGAAAAAACAGTTTATGTCAGCCCCCTAGTGATAATTACAAGCATGGCATATGGGACTACTTTGTGGTCACTGATTTCTCCCACTTGGTGTCCTGAATTGCAGAAGTATGTCAACACAGGCTGGAAGCATTGCATCCACTTTACTGTTTCTGGCAGTTCAAGGTAAGAACATTGAGAAGCTTGAGTTCTACGTTTGCTCATAGCTGATTTAAAAGTAGCGACCTGGCGTTCACCACCGTTGGGTGTTGGCAATCTCGTTTTCAGCTGCGGCAACAAAATAACCTTTCCACTTCTTCTTGTATGAAGCGAACACAGCACAAGGATTTGCACTACAGTAACAAACCAAATCGAAATCCCATTCGGGTGTGAAACATCAAAGAAAACGTTCTATGAGACCAAAAGATTGCTCTCTGATTCTCTGTCTCCAAGTCTCTCGGTCGTTAATTCACCAGAGCAACTCTTCTTGGTAACATTACCAGGGCCTTGATTCGCTAATGTCTTGCTTTGGGAGAGAGTTATTCATTTGTACAACTACTGATGTCTCAGATCATACGAATGGCATATGTAAATTCTGTCTGAGCAGGTTCTTGGGCTAGAATCCTTAAGAAGACTATGGGAAGTGTGCCAAGAGACTGGGAAGTTGCACATCAAAGTCAGACATCAGAAGCAGCTGGTAGGTAGAATCAAGACATTTACTTGCTTTTCTAATAAAATATTTAAAGAATCCTCACATGGGTTAACTTTAAGGTTTAATACCTTAGTTCTACTGAGAAACTCCTTTTTGGTACACATAAGAGGAAGAACAAACAAACACTTGTGTGTTTAAACAAGCAGAAATGACCTTATTATACATATACACAATCCACACACATGTAAAAGAATAAAGATTCAGTAGATTTTGATGATGGAAGTCCACCAGGTATTTCTTTTTTTTTTTTGTCATATCGGTTGCTTTTCTCTGTGACTCAAGTGTAATGTAAGCCTACGAGAAGCACAAACTGGGGTTAAATGTCACCAAGCTCCCAACAGCAGAGCTGACAAAACCAAAACCAGCTGTTTGCATTATTCCAACTCAAGTGCAAAGCTTTTGTTTACAGATGTTTGGGGTATACGCACATGTATATGAATTGCTCCTGATGTATTAGGCACTAAATAAAGTTGCAAAGTGTTAAATGTTTGTGTATTTGCTCTGAGCTTCCCTGAGAGGCCGACATTTCTCCTTGTGTTTTCTATTAATTCATTTTAAGTGCCTGCACGTGCTGCTATCACTTCCCATGCTAACTACCTTGTGTCGAAGTACGTTGTGACATGAATTTCAATGCTCAGCACCCAGCTCTACCGAAGAGTCCGTCAGTCACTGTGTACGTTTGTTACCTGCGACGTCGTCGATCTTCTCTGGCCCCCACGCGTTTCCAAAGTATCTTCAAATAACGCATGTGATGAATGTGCAATTTCCCTAATTTACGGCTGGCTGCCGTACTCGGGGCTGTGGGCTGGATGGAAATCTTAAATGGGGCTTGAACAGCACTCCTCACAACAAGAAATCAATATGCCATGCAGCCTAGAGAGGCGACCCGCTATCTACTGTGGCCGAGGCAACGCTCGCAGGGTAATTTCCTCTAAACGCTACAAACACAGCTCAGCCACTTCACCGACACAAATAGAATCCCAGTCACACGCTCTGACACACATGCACTCAAGAAGACGCATGCTGAACGTGTACACTTGTGTGTGTCTGCCTGTGTGTATGTATGGGTGAGACACATTGTGTTTTCAGGTGTTGGGTGTAGTGCATATAGTATATTGTGCCTGTTAATGAGTTTTTTTTTCAGGTAATCTATGTAGTTTGACTGTAATTTAATATTTAATTACTAGTACTGTACTGTAGAATATGTTCAATATGCTCATACAAGTGTAAAGGTTTCCGTGCACGTGTGTGGGTATCTGCTAGCTACGACTCAATACTCAATCACATAACATTATTATCACAGAGTACAGTGTATATGGGAACTGAGAGACATGTGATGTCATTTCTTTTTACACAAAAGACTAAATGAATGAATAAGAGACCAACCAACTAGAGAGAATTCTATGGATGATCAAACAGTTGCCCATTTACACATCCAGCACAGAGCAACATTAGCATTCACCTCTAATATTGTAGCTGTGTTATGCTCTCCACCAAGAAACACATCTGGCTCTTTAGTAGCTAAATACTCCACTGGTACTATACCATGGAGCAGCTGAAAACAAAGTTGATAAGACCGGCGAAATTGGACCAAACGACTAAAACAATTAGCTGAAAGATGCTAAAAAAAAAGTGCGGACACCAGTGATAATCGGGTTTATGACTATGAATGAATTTCACATTCATTTGATCCATTGTTAACGTCAAACTAAAAACTGCCACGGCATTAAATGACACATGGCCAAACTATGATAAATAGGTTTACTGAATCAAATAAAGTGTGTTTTAATCAACTCATCAATGTTTTTATTAAAACAAGGTAAAAATCTGAGAGCCATTTTATCAATTCAGTTAATCACTTCAGTTAATTCTGCTTTGATCATTTACACCCACACATGTATATATATATATATTTTTTTTTAGTAATACCGATATGTAGATATGCACAATAAAACAATAGTAGCACTAACATAATTGGTTTTTAGCATGTTTAGTGAGTTGTCGCACTTGTCACATACAAATAAGCACACATTTGCACGCAAAATGTGAAGCACGTCTAATCTGGCACCAAAGATCGAAAGGGAATCTGCAGATCAAATGGAGTTTGTAACTTGAATTTGATGCAGGGAGCAACTGGGAGCCATTGGAGGGATATGAAAATATAACCTTAAAAAACGTAAAAGTATCTTCAACTTGAAACTCTTAACACATACCACATTACTAAAAATATATCTCACAGTATTTAGACAATGAGATCTGGTTTACGTGATTCAGACTTATGTGGCTCTTCATCTGCGGATATGGTATAATTAGAAATGGAGCTTTCCTGAGAGAGACAGGTAAGTGAGTTCAGACCATATCCATTACCAAATATAATCCATTCTCCTCCGCCGAGATGCAATCTGTCCCTATTCCTACAGAAACAATGCAGAGGATGTGCTAGTACTGTTGTTCTTGGCTTGGTTTTGCTACACTACCCGTCGGATAAGCCGCGATGCTCCCTGCAGGTTTACAATAACTGTTAGTGTGTGTGTGTGTGGGTGTGGGTGTGTGCCTGTGGTCACTTTGTTAGAATGAACTTTTTGAGTTTACCTTAATACAATTATATAGTTTATTGGCAAAATATTTGACTTAATATGTTGTATATTAAATTTCCTACATATTTTATCTGACTGGGATCATTTTTGTGGCGCTCCCAAAGGTTTTTTACAGAAATACTTTTGCATCTTCTTGCTTTATACTTGTGCATAAATATATATATATATAATACTTGTATTCCCCTGATCCATATGAGTATGTTGGGCAAGTCCTTGAGAGTTATAATACACTGTCAGTGTCAGTGGCTGCTCTGCCTGGTTTGGATCAATCTGTGGTTGAAGTTGTGGCTGGGGCTGTGACTGTGGACGTGCTTATTGCTAGGACTACAGCTGCAGTCGTGGTTGTTTCTATGATGCTATGGATATGGCTATGGCAGCTGTACTGTGGCTACTCTTTACTGACCTTATTAGCATTAGCCGAGAAAGCATCATAAAGCCAGTCACTCAGGAACTGAATTGAAGCTTCTGTCAGATATGACAGCTGTGTTATCATGCACCACAGGAGTTCAGGAATAGCTTCATCACAACAGTGAGCCCTGTCACTTCACTACACACACACACACACACATACTTGTAGTGTTACACCCATTAAAAAACAAATGTGCCATCATAACAACCAAAGCACAGCCATGACTACAGCCGTAATCACAACAATGGCCAACGCCACGGCTACAGCAGCAGTGGGTTATAAACACAGCGTAGAGACCAAGTGGAGCCACTAGTTATCTCACTACAGTTATAGCCAGCAGCTATAGCTGATAAGAAGTGAATAATATTATATTATAAAACAGACTTCCTTTGTGGATCAGAGGGAAGGCAAAACCTACTGCGAGGTAACACAAAAGGGAACTCAGAAATAGTTCAGGAACAAAATAGTATGCGATCAATTCATTTTTTGCACCTCTTAAAGCAGTGAAGATGAAAGGTCGCATTTATATAAAGGTGCTGATCGCAGTGTATAACTCTCCACAGCACTATATGAGCCAATACGTAGCTGAGGTTAGAAAGGGAACAATTCATTCCACCATTTTGCTTGGCTTGATATATGTTTAGAGGGTCATCGGCATTTTCATTATACTTGTTATATTTAGTTGTATCAAAGTCAGTTATGTCACCCATCTGTACATCTCGTTTTTGCTTACCTCTCGTGGTCTAACTTCTTACGTGGCTGGGATGATGTAGACGTGTACTCCGTGGTGTGTCAGTACACCATCACATCACTGTTTGTTTGGGGGGAGAGGGACAGTGAAGCTTTCAGACTGTTTTTATTCTCTATAATTCCTCTAAAAGAAAACTCTTTAAAACTCTTTAAAAAAGACCCTCCAAATGTTATGGGCAGAACCATATTTCTCACAGGGGTGTTGCTTCCTTTATACCAACAACTGCTATATGAGAAATGTTACTATATTTGGTCCAACCCATGACATCACTGCTGATGATGTCAGTGAAAGTTTAAAATCAGGAAGGGGTTTAAAATACAAATACAGATGTAAAGGTAACAAACCAATGCTAAACACAAACAAACAAATTGATGGAGATAGTATTGGAAAGCAATGCTACAAATATAGGTATTGCACTGGTTAAACAAACAAATGTCCAATTATGGACAGAAATACATACACATATACAAGTGTAATGGGGACAAATGGTGTGGTCTCACCTAGTCACATGCTCCAAAACTAGAAACAGCTGAAAATGGATAAAAAAAGAAAAACACACACACACACACACACACACACACATCTTCTCGTCTGTCATTATTACGCCATAAAACTCAAGGATGAAACACTGATCATGGCGGAGTGTGGTGGAAGCTCTACATGTAAGTTTAACTTGGCTGTAGCTAACATAGCTACAGCTAATGGAGTGAAGCCTAAATGCTTCATGCTAACCTATGGCTATCTATCAGTGGTGCTGTGTGTACTGTTGCCCAGGGTGTATCACATAAAATGCAACAATCCTTGCCATATTTACATTACATCACCACAGAAGCATAACTAAAGTATATTATATATCCAGTTTACCAGTGTCATGGTGGTATTTGTTATACCAAACACTAATACAACAAGTATTATGTGCTCTTCCTCTGCTGTGAACCTGACTTACACACATGTATGGCAGCAGTAGGCGTCCATTAGACATTTTCACTGCACTTCCACTTCAGTATTACACAAGCAGAAAGAGATGTTTGTCTTTTTTTTATTTTTATTTTTATTATTATTATTTACTTTGTTCCACCCAGTGAGTTTGACATTGCATGTTCTACCAATGCAGCTCTGCCTCTGAGAACCGTTGGAAACTGAACCCTATAAGACACCTTTCGATTCAGCCTCTGATGACGAAGTATCAACTGAGGTCAAAGGTGAGACAAGCTGACCCTCGTGATAAGAGTGTGCATTGTCATTATGAGCATCCCTCAATAACATCTCTTCAGTGGTCAAAGCTGCCCCCAGTGTTATACGTATGTGCTCATGTTTGAATGTGTGTGTAAATGCGTATGTCAACGCGCGTGTGTATATAGCTGTTCTTAAGGACTTCGACCTCCCCGAGCGCAGCCTTCGGCACTGATAGTAAAGCTGTATTATGAGGTCAGATGTGTGACCCCCATTCAAAAGGATAAACTGTGTTTTCCAATAATAGACACAACAGAGCTCTGCTTTGTGCCAAATGTGGGCTCGTGCCGTATCGGCAAATTACTGAAAATTAGATTTCGCTCTAATTTGGAAATTTGTCATTTAAGGGAATTCATCAGTTAAGATTGATACGGAAAGATGCACGCCGTAAAATGCTGTTCTAGCACATCACTTGATAGTGGGGAGAGTGTGGCTATTGATTGGCTTGTGATCACTCTATTAGTGGGTAGCCATAAGGTGAAAAAACATAAAAAACACACAGGTTTGATCTTGCTTGGTGTGATCAGCAATTTATCTGAGGTTATGCCATTAGCAGGAAGTGCTGCAGCTCCACTGTGAGAGGAAGAAGCGTGTTGGGAATAATGGACTGTTTGGAATGTGCAGCTCCTGCAAACCTGTTTTAGGATCTGATTACTGTACAGATGTGAATTTGTGTCTCATGCAGTATAAGTTATGAAGCTGTGCAAACGTATGATCATATATATATATCGATAAAATTAAATGAGACGTGGAGGACTCCAATCAGAGCTCAAAAACTGAGGAGAAAAAAAAAAAAAAAAACGTGGGACCGTTACTGCTCCGGTTGTTACATCTTACATTCTGCTAATCCCATTTATTTACAGCAATTGTTCTGACATGCTGGCAAGGACAAATGAATGAGTTCATGTAATCTAAGGTGTCTTAATGGATAACGGTATAATAGATTGTGAGATCCATAGGTAGAATGGTGCAGTGTTGGCAGTAATGCAGGTAGGGTATTATATTGTGTTGTTAAGACAGAGCTCTTGATTTTTTTTGCTCAGTACACAGTACCGTTGGGTCAAACTTTCTTAATCTACGTAAAGTTCAAACTTTTCACTGGTACTGTACATTCCAACTGTTGCCATGAGATTTCAAAACAACCAAAACCAGTTACCTTTGCAAGCTGTCTGCCTGGTTCAGCCTTCACCTCTCAAACGGGGTTAGGAGCTCGGATGTCTCAAAGCGGTTTAGAGTACAACAGCCGCCTCTCCGTATTGCAAGGAGGGAAGAAGAAGGGTTTGGACATCTGAATACTAGCAGACCCAGAACTGGTCTGGGATCACTACGGAATCCCACAGGAAGCTGCTCAGGAGAGGGGCGTCTGGGCTATTTTGCTTAGCGTACTGCCACAATGGTGATACTAGCAGAAATCAATGGATGGATGGTTAGTATACGATAACCGATAACAAGATTTATCCAGGGAGCTTTACACTGCTGGAGCGCTATAGTGCTTTGCCCATGGTATGGCATCACATACACAATGTTGTAATGACCTTTTGAAATATACTCAGAACATTCACAAAAGACTACTTGGTGAAAATGGCGAATTTTGACAACACGACAAAAATAAAGCAATATGGCAAAAGTAGCTTAACTACATTTAAAAAAAAAAATGTGTACATTGAACCAACTTCATTCCAAGTCAGCGCTATCTTAGTGATCAATACAGCTGTCAATCAAAAAGATAAAAGTTCAGTTCAATTGTTTATTAAACAATAAGCTGTGCTCTTACTGCTCCAAAACCAATTTCTATCCAACCAATGTGCTATTATGTGCTCCACATAATAACAAAAAACAGGTGTCAAAAGTGTCTGCATGTTCATCTGTGTGTGTGTGTGTGTGTGTGTGCACAGCTGTGTTTGCATGGATATGCTCACTTTAGACTTCCTCTCATCCTCATCCTCATCATTCCATCCTTCTAGTAAACACAAGTGTTTTTTGTATTCCTGTTGCGGACACATTGCAGATGAAACCCAAGCATCGGTAGGCCCAAGTGATGTCACCCTTATACGGAATTACTTCTGTCAGCTAGACATATGTATCACATATTGATCCTTCCCTATTTTATTAGCAGAAAGCTTGGCTTCAGAAGTGCTTGATGGGAAATTATAAGCTCGTGTGGATGCTACCACACTGCGTGCTCAATAAAAGAGCTTTCCTGCTGAAAAGCTGTTTGATTTACAAAACTGCGATGCTACCGCCATGCTACTGAGTCTGTGTGTGAGCCTGTCCCTGTCGCCCAGTAAACGTCCGAAGTTCAAATGAGTGTGATGCAGATGTTCTTTGGTAGAGAACACAAAGGTTCAAAAAGAAGGGTGCGTTTCCTGTCAAAAAGTTTAAAAGCCTTTAGTCAGATGGCTGTTTTATTGTGAAATTCTTCTTAAAAACATAGGCAATTTATGTTAAAAAAATAGAGCTGGATGATAGCCCACGTGTAACAGCATAAACAGCCCCCGAGAAAAGACTTGTTTCATAATTTTTCATATTCAATCCGATAACATTTGGAAAGTCTAGAAGAGCCATACGATTAAATTATTTCATCCCTCAAGTTAGTGGAAGGCAAAACCAGAAGTTGGCCTGGTCGGCTGACAGAAGTGTGCATGCTCGGGCATCTTTCAGCTCGATGCTGGTTAACGTATAACGCATCACTATCGGTACAGTGTTGCATTAGACACCAGATTAATAACGGCAACATACTGCAAAATACAGAGATTTATCTGGTGGTGAATCAGCATTAGTTATCAAGGGCTTGACTGTGAGAGAAATCCCACAGTCAAAACAACGTTTGGGTTTCATTTTGGCACTTTAACAGTGCAGATTGTCACACTGATTGACACACAAACCATGTGTCCAATGTCCAAGCATTTTTAGAGATCGCCTGGTAATGCTTTCATGAAGAAATATAACTCGAAATTGCCAGTTCTAATTTCCAGCCACTTTTTAAACTGTCCTCTCATGCACTCTTCATGACCGGCTGAAGTCAGGTGAGGGTCTCCCTATTCTGTTTGCCTGCTATCCTGCAGATCACACCCCTCTCACTGCTCCTTTTCAAGCTCATTATCGCGGTTAAATTATTTCCTCCCACAAGAACGTTAATTAACACACACGTCCAGACCACGTCTGGCCGCACAAATTGATTACAACATCAGAGCCTGTGTGTGTGTGTGTGTGTGTGTGTGTGCGTAGTTGGCCTCTGCAGGAACAAAAGGCGAATTGGTCCTCAGTGGGGCCTGCAGGCCTCTAATGGCTGCAGAAACATATTACATATGCCACACAATGTATAGCATATTACCCACATGTCTTTTATGTACATGCTAATGAGAGAAGGGAGGTAATGCATGCATGTAGCTTTAATAAAGGGATACTGGTAATCAAGAGGTATCAGACACAAACACACAAGAAGACAAGTGCCATGCGTGGAGGCACAAACACACACAGACACACACACACGCACACACAAGCTGAGGATGTGAATTTTGTCATTATGGCAGAGCAGGATGGGTAATTTCAGGCTTGGCCTCAATCACCAGTGTTAAGCATAATTTCAGTCCTGAAGGGGTTAATTAGGGGCTGTGAAGAGAGGCCTGAATTAATTGGCTTGTGCCTGAAAAGACGGAGAAAATAGTAGAGGGAGAGGCAGAAAGGTTGTGATGTTTTTATGCATCAGTAATATTTGAGAATTAAAAAAAAAAAAAAAAAGAGTTACATATGTTACACGATAAGGCTGGTGGTGTTCTACATATACATGATCTGACAATGAAGTCAATTTCTAACACAAATATCTAAAAATGTAGATTTTAGATTTTGGTGTTTGAAATTGACGGTTGCTCAGGATTTTATTGTATGCATTGAAGTGGTTTCCTATACAAATACAATACACGCATTTGAAATTAAACAGTACTGCTTGTGTAAAGCCTGGTATATGCAGTATTATTCCTCTCCATTCATGCTAGATTTAGAAACACCATTTTACTCTGTCACGTGTTCCATCATTACCGTGAACCTGAGTTGGTGTAGGGTTCACTGCCACAGAGAGAGTAGGGAAGCTGCCAAGTAATGGAGTACTTTGGGTTTTTCATCAGATTCGTGGCCAATAAGAAAACTATAGAGTAACACCAGCCTTATGCTTCAGGGCTTTTGGAAATGTGGCTCGGCTCAAAGACGGAAAGACGATCAGGAATAAAATCAGAGGCGCAAAACGAGAGAGGTGAACTGGACAAGTGCATCTGAGAGGAACGAGGAAGTTCTTTTGCATCATGGGTATCTTTTTTTTTTTAAAGTCGAGTTGCGTTGATGGGCGCCATGCCTGAGTGCTCATGAAACAGAGTTGGCAAAAAGCTGATAGAGAGAATATGAGAGAAAAAAAAAAAAGTCCTCCATCCCCTTACTGTCTCTCAGTCTCTCTCCCTTCCTCTCTGCTGTACTGAAAGGCTCATCAGGACTTGTCATCGCTCTAATGAATATCATTTAAATTGCTTTGTGTATGGGAGTGAGTTTGGATGTCGATTTAATTTGCGCATGTGTTTGAGCTCTTGTGCTCGGCGGGGCGGACGGACGGAGAGCGGCAGCCCTAATGAAACGCCGGCCTCGGTGACAGCCTGACGAGGCCCGACCCGATCAGACGGCTTTGAAAGGAAATTCTGACAGGGCGGTGGAGGTAGGAAAGGCAACACACACACACATGTGCCGACACAATGAAAGACACAGAAATGCAGAAGTACACAGACACGGAAACACACACACACACACAGAAAGATTAAGACACAAGATACACACTTGTGCCAGAATACTAATATGTACCCATTTGCATACAAACTCAGCAAAACACATGTACAGTACAAATATGACAAATATGAGCGTGCATCCAATCTGCTTTTGGTAAATAAGCTGAGTCTAAGCCAGGTTTGTGTTATCACAGCATCCCAGTGTGTTGTGCTAGCAAGGCTAGCTGAGCACCTGTCCTAATTTGCAGATCCTATCCCCTTTTTTTTTAGCGTCGCCCTGCTAATGATGGTACCTCAGTGTCCCTGAGCTTTGGGAATATGTAAAATAACTCCTGCTTCACTCTCCTCAAGATGAGCCATACCAGCCTATAAGCATGGCCTTATCAAAATGAAATTACAATATATGCTGATACTGTATTTCAGCAACCCCCCCACCCCCCCAATTCAATGCACTAACTCCCCCCACTCTGAATCCTCGTGTGTGCACTCCCGCCGCTGCGCGCCTGGTGAAATATTACAACCTTTCGCAAAGCAAAAGATATAAATCCGCATTGAGGAATTGCAAAAACAGCACAAAGCATTCCCAGGCTGGCCTCTATCTAGTGAGGCGCTTATGATTTAGCATTGCAGGTGTATCTAGAGCTCTCTCTCTCTCTCTCTCTCTCTCTCTCTCTCTTTGCCTGTGGCACGCATGTGAGAGCATGGTCGCGCGCCACCCGTTAAGCCGCGGTGCCCCGTTTCATTACTATCACCCAGAGGTTTTTTAATTGAGTCAGATCCAATTATGAGCCAGCAATTAGCTATTAATGTAATCAATTACTCCTCCATGCTTGTCACATCAGAATGTAATGCAGATGTGGAACGGGTGTACGGTGCATTCAGCACATTACCAGCTTTATCACGGTCATGGCGAGGTAAGGGAGAAGCAGTCCGAGAAGATGGCGTAACCAGCCTATCAGGAGAGAAACAAGTTAGATCTCAATTACTTTCCTTCTCATGTGTTCCTGGATCTCTTTGGATCTTGGCTTGATGTCCAGCTTTTGAGGATCTGTTGGTCTACTTCACTTTTTCAAGGCATGTCCTGTATGATAAACCACAGTTTAGTTTTTGTTGTTTTAACAGGGGGGGGACTTTTTCACACAGAGCCAAGCTAGTTCTTTCCCCTTGTTTGCAGTCTTTATGCTAAGCTAAGCTAACTATCTCCTGGCTCCAGCTTCATATTTAGTTACAGATATGACAGTGATATCAATCATTTCTTGTAACTGGCTGGAAAGCAGTAATATGAAATGTATCTATATCCAACCTGTTCATTTTAAGAAAGGTATATTAGTACCGACATGTATTCACATTACCTACCATCTACTTACATAGACTTTTTACATCGACTTTTCGAGTAAAAACAATACCAAGGATGCTTCTATATGTGAATGTGTGCTGGTTTTCCCAGTGTGTGGGGTGTCTTTTGGGTTTAGGACTCATGTTGTGGACCAAATTTGAAGCAATCTAGGAAACTTTAATGGAAAATTTGCAGACCAGAGGATGAAAATAATCAACAAATAAAATATTAATGAAAATAAAAGTTAGCTGCAGCCCCAGTACCTGTTATATATTGTTTATAAATTATAACTAAATGGCTTTATTAATGTTAAATAATTGACTAATCTTTGATAGATCAGTCATAACCCATTCATATAAATGCTAATGGGTTCCTTACTTTCTAATAAGCCATCATTTCTGATTATAAATATAAATAAGTCATACCTGAAGCTCTATCATATATTGGTCATAAATCAGAGGGATTGTCACAACCCCCAAAGTTAATAAAGCATTAGTAAACCATGAATAAGCCATTAGTTACAACTTACAACTCTTTTATGAATCGTGCCTCTCAAATACTGATATCAGAGTCAGCCTTGAAAACTCCGGCCCAGCTTTACAATGAGTCTAAATGTATTTAAGTGCAGCTGTAGTAATGTTTGTCATGCATGACACCACTCAGAGTAAATCAGAAGAGTCTGACAAGTTGCGGCCACTTTTACCCTGAAAGATACATTATGAGGTCCAATGTCTGCCACGGAATGCTCTTTGTATTTTATATACATTTCTATACACTTTGTCAGTTACTGTGTAATGCTTTCCATATTTTAGGTTACAACGGCTTGTTTGCTGCTGCACATTTTTCAGCCGGTTTACATATCGCGGCCGTACACCGTGCGACACATAGTCCGGCGACTACAGACTCCACCTTCCTAAATGACACAAATCTTACTCAGGAGGCAAAACGTGTTGAATAAAAACTGCATAGTTGAGCTGTTACAAACTCTCATATGCACTAGAAAAGATTGAAAAATCTTATTGCGAGAGAGAGAGAGAGACAAAGAAAGAAAGGGAGAGAGTGCCCTGACAGTCCAGGCAACCAGGCAAGTTAAACAGACACACATAATAGGATATTAAACTTTAACTACCCCATATTCATTCCAATCATCCAGAGAGAGAGAGAGAGAAACGGCCCAAACTTCAGCCTCCAAATTTCATTTGTGTCTCATTGGAAAGGTTGAATTTATGAGGCCTTTTTGTTAACAGAGAGGTATGTGCCGGATTAAAAAGTTCTCCAGGCCTTTTTGCTCCAGTCTCTCTCTCTTAGTGACATATGTCTTCATTTGTGAAGGCTCAGCTCGTGCCAGGGTGGAACTTTTATTGGCAAGAGCCCGTTTCCCCCAGGAGAACTGTTAAGCAGTGCACAGGAAATAAAAAGGAATGCCAAGTTACTTCCCTAATGTCGTGAGTGATTTCATTACCTCAGACACTGGACTAATTTGGGGAAAGCGAAGGAATGGGATTTCAACATGCAAAACAGCAGACACTTGCCCACCAGCAAACCGCAGAACTCTAAATTCATATAAAACTGCATTCATAAATGAAAACAAATGGGGATCTGAAACTGCAGAGAAGTACAATGGAAAATACACTTAACCGCCTCACGTCCTGAAGGCAACTTCTCTTTGGAGCGGAGCCTGCTAGGGCGATCAGTTAAAAAACACGCGATTGAGAGGAACTAGAGCAGGAGAGGAAGAAGAGGCGGTGGAATGAGATCCCGTTGCCGGGGCGGGCGTGAAGCTGAGATGATCCCGTGATGAGCTGAGCACTTGTCAGGACGGCGAGGTCGTCGCCAGCTGAGATCTTTCTCCTCTTAACTAACCTGCATCTTGACAAGGCAATCAAGTCCCTCCCCAAGTGTAATTAAATGATAAGTTCATATTTGAGGGACAATTGTGAGGCGGCCGGTCGGAGAGAGCGCTGTCACGGTGAGCCGCTGGCGTGACGAATACCCTTATTAGCAGCCACACTGCACCCTGTCAAGAAGAGGGCTAACCGGGAGTGTGTGTGTGTGTGTGTGTGTGTGTGTGAGAGAGAGGTAGTGAAGGTAATGCTGTTGTTACGCACACACACGTCCTCCATCACAAGAGAGCCGAATATGCACATGAATAAGTCCACGTTGCTGTACTATCGCTGAATAGGCACACAGCATCGCCGGTGATCGTTTAAGATATGCCCACAAAGGGCAGACGGAGGTAAAGGGGACATGCACTCCAGCATGTCAGCGCAACATGCATCTCCCTGTAAATCAATGAAAGATGATGTGAGCTCTGCGTCCCAGCTGTTTGATATGCAAACGCTTTTTCTATGCAAATTTGTCGTGACAGCTTTAGACACACACACACACACACACACACGGAGCAGGAAAGTGGCTTCAAGGCCCAGGTGTACCCAAAGGAAGGCGGATGAAAAAATAAATAAAAATGACAAACAGCCGATCTGGACAAGAGGTTTGTTTAAGCAGTGCTGCACCTATGATGTTTGCTCCCCCACTTGTCTCCTATCTTCCCCCCCCCCCTGCTTTCCATTCACCCTAATACTGGGATCATCTCTCAGAACAGCAAAAAAAAAAGATATAATGCACCTAGAGCCATTATGAAAGGGTGAGCAAACATTACACTATTCACAAAATGCCTTCATCAAAAGGACAAAAAAGGGTTGCTTTTTGTGTTCTATTCTCTCTGTTGGTGTCTGTGTGTAACATATATCCCCTCCCTTCCCTTTCATGAGGTGGATCTTGAAGTGTGTGCTCGCTTTAATCCTGTGTGTGCGGCTCGGTGTAGCGCAGGCCTGCTCTCGGCAGGACTCCCATTGTGGCGTTTGCTCATTGTGTCTGTGGGATAAAGCTGCCTCTGTTGTCTAGCCAGCTTCCTGCTTCAAACACCGCCTGGCTGCTCTGTGGAGATCTCCCTCCTCCCATCCGCTCTTTTTCTCCGTCTGTCTCTGTCTGTCATTCACCCTCTCATCTCAATTGTTTACCTCTGTCCTTTCAGTCTGCCTCACTCTCTACTTACTTGATTCCACAACCGCCCCGCCTCTCTTCCCGTCTTAAGAAAATAAACCTGCTCTTTTGAGCTCAAGCTGTACAGTGAGAGGGATGAAGGAGGAGCATGGGAGGGTTCTTTAAAAAAACAAAAACAAGAGAGGAGTGGGTAAAGAGGTGAAGAGATGAAATGACACCAGCAGCCAAAGAAAGCCAAAGACCAAAGAGAGGGGAAATGAATGACACATACGGCACACAGGCATGATTCACGTTTCGTGATTGCTTTTCAATGCCCGAGTCCTTTTTGAGCTGCTACTCGAGCTAATATACAAGCGCTAATGTTCATCTGGGGAATAGCTGAGAAAGAACAGAAAGTGAGCATGTAAAGCACACCAGTAGAAACTTGGAAAAGTTGGGTACTTGGAATTCTCCACAGGTGTTACTTTTCTCTTTGCCCATGACTTCTCGCAGTGAACCAAGTGGCACAGCAGTAAAGAAACAGGCTCCACTTCAGATTTCAGGTTAATAAATCATAGAGAGGAGAGGCTTGTTAAATTGAAGTTTATATAACTTCTGTTTAAAGGTCAGCGCTCTCTTTTTCGGAGGTAATTTTAAAGATTAGAGGAGTCAGTGTTTCCATCACGCTCACACACGCGTCCTCACACACACGCGCGCGCACACACACACACATTCGGGTGGGCATATGCACGCACATGTATGGACACGCGCACATACACATGTGCCATTCACATAAAGCAGCAGGTCTTAGGTGAGAAGGCCCCGAGGTGAGACTTTTTAATCATTTCTTCACCCGCGCAAACTAATCTGGGCGCCATTTACACATTCCCAAAACCCAGCTCTAATTCACATAGCAGCTAATGATAGAATTTCCATTCTTTTCTTTGAATCAAGTCCTTCTTTTGACAGATTAGAATGTCATTAAAAGCTGCCCACGCTGAGAAGCTCCAGATGTTGTCATTGATTGGTGTGAGGGCTGTCTAAAAAAAAAAAAAAAAAAAAAAAATTTAATCAGTGGCGAACTTGATGGAAACTTTGACTTACTTAAACCTGCAGTGCGGAACTTTTTGCATATGAAAGAACGTCTGTTACATCCAAGCCAAAGTTCTGATTAAGCCTATCGCTGCCAGATACATCTCTGTACGCCAGATTTGTTTTAATCTTGTGTCAACGGGTGACTTTCCGGCTGCAGCTGCACTGAAAAAAATCTAACGTTGGCTTAAATTAAAAAAATTGAGGTAATCGATCACAACTAATATTGTGCGGTTATACAACATAAATATTTCATTTGATTTGACCTAAAATATTTAACTTCATGTAAACCAATTTCTGAAGGTTGAACCAAAGCAATTATTTCAGATTCTCCTAAATTAAAATAATTACATTGGATTTATTACTTAATGTAAAAAAATCTATTTTGTCAAACCTGAATATTTTAAATTCATTTAAACAACTTTTGCATATGGGAGCAAACTATTTTTTTTAAGTTGTCTCAAATAAAAATTCAAAGTCAAGCCATTCCTTTTCAACACATTTATTTTCGAACATTGCTTCTGAATGATAACAATTTAAATACATACAAACTTAAATACACCAGCAACCAGTAAAAGTCTGCATCTTTAGGTAAAATTATTATTTTTTTCCAACATTTTTTCTCCATATTGTAGTAACATAGAACAGTTCTTCTCAACCACGTTATAACAAAGTTATCCCAAAGAACAGAGCAACAGCCGTTGGTATTGAGGGCACTTTACTGAGGACCTCTGTTCCGTCAATGATGATTATAATGTCCTCGTTTCCACTGACGATTGCCATGGCTGCTTCGTTCCTGCATATCCTGCACACACAAAAAACAACAAATGAGAACAATTAGAAAGAGCATTTCTTGAAGACAATGCATGTCAATGCTGAAAACTATTGTTAAAGCAATGCTGTATCTACTGAAGAAACTGCTGAAGCAATGCTGATAAGGCTGATGCAACAGCTGAAAGGTATAACTTAAGCTAAGAGATGCATGGTAATGAATTTAAGTACTCAAGTCAGTTGAAATGTTAAAAATGCATGTTTAAGTGTAATAGTTGAGTAGTTTGAATATTTGTTTCCATTGTATAACAGTGGATTTAGATTCTTCAATCAAATTTGCTGGAACTGTCACTATATTTTGATTAATTAAATGGGTAATTTAGAACAAAATCCAACTGCTCTGGCTCCACTTATATCCAATCACAGTTCTCCACCTACACCGCCTTCCTTCAAATCAGTCTTAAGATGTCATGTGTTGTGATGTTCTCTCTCTCTACCCTCATCCAGCACAGAAAATTTCTCGACCCACCTCCACCCCTTCACCCCCTCAATCAAACTATAGACCATCTCCATCTTCAACCAGAGGTTTCAGTGTCAGGAGGCATCTGTTGCATCTCAAAACAAAATTGGTATATAAGTATTGTCTGTGTTAGTGAGAGAGATGCCCTTACCTGGCATTCTTTAATGAGGCGATGAACAGGTTAGATCACCCAGGTAGATCATCAAAGATTTGAATATGCACTTTCTTCTAGTTGTGATGTCCACAGTCTGAGGAAGAATAGTTATTATTAAAAGCACATACAACCCAACTATCCAACTATGGATCCACTGAGAACCAACTCATACATAGATACCTCATCTAAAACCTGCAAAGTTGCCGGTCTGCTCTTTCACACGTCCTCCCTTGCTCCTGATGACCTCAAGCAGTTTTGATGTGTGCTTGTCCAACTGCACTAAGAACTTTGTCTCCAAGGGAACTGTTGTCACCCGCATAAACTCGGCATTAATCTGGAGAAACAAAAACAGCAACAGAAAGAACTTTGAAAGTGTATTAAAGTAAAGACCTATGTTTTGAAGGTTCAAATATCATCTTTCATAATTGTCTAATTAATGGCATTAATAAATATATTAAGTCCCTCTCCTCTCAAAAACAGGTCTAAAGGTGCCTTACACTTAAAAACATACCTCTTCCATCTGAAAAAGTGCTGGCCATCTTGCCAACATGTCTTCAATGCTCGGCTGCTTGTCCACTATTTCTTGTCTACGGTATAAAAAGAGAAATACAGCACAGTAAGCAATAACACACAAACACAGCACAATAGCACAGTAAGCACCACAGTACCAGTAATATTTATTCCACTAACTATAAGTCAAACACAAGAACATTTGCTCAAAATAGCTTATCTGCCTTTCTAAATCACCATCCTCTCTCCACTTATCCCACTTCACCTGTCTGCTCCCATCTCACCTTCTCCCTCTATAACTTAAGTAAATACACCCTTTGCATCTGACGTCACACAATACAACGCCCCCCCCCCCCCCCTTTTTTATAAATATGAACTAGGTCATGAACGATATCGGTCATTGAACGTTTACAGGTATACACATTCAACTACATTTAATTTTATTTCATGGTTAACTAATATTCACCGCAGTTCTGCTGAGCTCCGGTGACCCATAAAACCTCCGCCAGGCCTTGACAACCGCGACGGTTGCGACCCGACCCGACCCGACCCCCGCCAACAGAAGAAGTAATTGCCCACAAAAGCACAAACTTAAGACGGACTCTTTGTCTGGGGGCTAAAATTTAGGCCCAGTTATCTTTAAAAATCGGAATGACTTACCTTAATGTTGCCTCGCTGCCGTAGGACCTGATATTCCTGATATTTTTCTCCGCGTCTTCTGCAATGGCGGTGGGATTGAGGCAGATAGGTTGCCGCCAGAAATTTAAAAGTACGCATGCGCGAATCACTCAATCTAATAAAAATGCTTTGATTAAAATAAAAAAAATCAGTTTGGTGCCTCGCTGTCAGTTTACATTAAAGTAAAGTAAAAAAAATCAATTAAACCATGAATATAAATTAAAACGTTTAGTTTAATTGAGAAAAGTTTTTTATTTTATTTAGAGGAATGAGAAAAAACACATTGAAAGAACAACACCTTTGTTTCACTTTTTTCAGTGTGCTTGAGTGAGACTTGAGCACCAGAGACTGGCCGAAGTGGCGAACTTCCGGTTAGCTTTCTGCTAAATTAAAAGTGGATGAAATAATTTTATTGTTTACCTCTCGTTCCTTACCTCTCCTTCAATGCATGCGTGGACGTGGCGTTTTATTGCACCGCTGTACTGCTATTAAGTCCCTGGATGGATATTATAGTGAACCTGTTTGTCACTCAGGTAGCATGTTGAAATGGAAAGACACTCATTTTTTTGTGACTCATCATGTGTGAGACAATGAAAAAAAAACGTGACCAAAGGCGGTGTTTGTGTGATCTTTGTGGAGTAAGTTAAACGGTAAACTGTCGCTGGACTTTGTAGTGACTTAGTGACAGTTTTACAGTTGCTTTTCTATCCTGTGAGTTATGTGCATTCCTCTGGCATGCCAGGTGTGAATCACTCCCTGATGGCTGGATGACTTCTAGATGACTGGAAAGAAAACCAGAGAGTGGAGAGTTAGAGCTCAGATGTCCATCAGAGTAATACTTTAAAAAAGCACATCCCTCCTCCTCTCCCCACCCCCCCCCTCTCCCTCCTCTCAGAGAGGCCTGTCACATGCACTTTGCACTGATGGCTGACGGATCGGGCCAAGACACTCGTCTCAGGGCACTCCTCTATATATCGTTAATTTAATGCATGATGACGTGGCCAATTACAGCGGGCCTGCACGCTCAAATAGCATGTCAAAACCTGTGTATCAATCTATTAGGTCCCGTCTCCTTGCACATTACAAGGCACCTTAAAGCCCATCCCTGCCGCTGGAGGAAAGTGCTGACCTCATGGGAAACAGGCCTCTGATCCTCTCTCCGGCCTTTTAAAGTATATAAAAAAAACATAACAGGACTTAAGATGGCATGAAAGTGCGATCGTGGGTTGAAGAAAGAGATATATGGCTTTGTATATGCGTGGATATGCATGCATTTATTCAAAGAGCGGCGTTACTGTCGTGCACAAGGCTTTCTACCTTTTAGTGTTTGAAGACCACTAAGTTGACATGGACCGTGATAATAGGAAAGGGGTTGGTCGGTGCACTGCATTGATAGTGTCTCTCTCTGAAAACTTCTCCTTTTGTTTCTACCTCCCTCCTTCTTGCTCTCTTTCCTTGCCTCACTCCCTCCCCGTGGGACTTTGTTGCTGACAGGAGGGGCTGTGAAGTTTGACTGGCTCAGCTCAGGCTTTGATGCTGTCACTTCCCATCCACTCAGAGAGTTCAAGGCCATCAAGCTCTTGCAAATGAGCAGACACTGGTGCAGGGAGATGTACTGAGCGGTGAGGCCAGGGGCATCTTGTCCATTCCCATGCCCAGCGTAATGCCCCTGCACTCAGCTACAGGGAGATGGTGTGCTGCAACCAGCCATGTGCCCACAGCAATGTATGGAGGATTTAGCAGGAAGGTAGGTCGGTTTGCAAACTGCGCCAGCTTCTTGGGTTTAGGTTACACACTGTGCCATTATCTCAATACAAAAATGTCCGATTTGCAAAACAGGAAGCGTAATCTCTTCGAGCACAAAACGTTGCCGGAATCACATTTTGTCACAGACGACTCGACTGTGTTGAACTGAGAAATTCAGGCGGCATATTGATGCCTGTGGACTTTTTGTAGGTCCGCAGATCATTTCTGACCAGTGTAAAGGTAAACAGCACACATATATCTTAGAGTTGGCCAGATAAACTGCAAAAAACACACAGTTTAAGCAACAAATGAAAATGTTTAAACGTGCGCAGTGAAAATCATGCTTACCATAAAGGTGCTCCTATGATTTCACTTTATGAAAGTGTAGAAACAAGTTTTGATGTCGGTTGTATGTACCACATGTTTCTTTTCAGCTTTAAGGTAGACATAACACTCAGTGTTTTGTGGCCATTTTGGCAAAGTAGTTTTAGAGAAGAGAAAACATTACCTCCCGTGTGTGTGCATGTGTGTGTGTGTCACTACTCTGCAGTCTGCAGTGGTGTTATGTAAAATATCCTGTAAGGTTTTGGAAGCTGTGTTCTATCTCGTTGTCTGCACTACACGGTTGACAGATATGGTGAGAGTGTGTGTGTGTTTGTCTTTGCGACTTAAAACAGAATGTGACTAATGGTAATTCTATATTGCTGTGTGTGTTCTTTTTGAGAAAACCAGTATATTCAGTGTGTGTGTGTGTGTGTGTGTGTGTGTGTGTGTGAGCGACAGGGACGGGTGCTGATCTCTGGAGTGACAGGGCTAATCTCCCCAGTTACTGTCCCGCTCTCCTCGTCCTGTCGTGCTCCAAGTGGCTCTCTGATCAGCTCGTATTAAAGCTAAACACTTTGACTGATTTGGAGGAAAATCAAAATCAATTTGCACCAGGGCACTCTATTCCGAGCCGTCCCCCCCGGGCCCTGGAGCTTGTCACATCCCCTCGGTGTGGAATTGACGTTTTGACACGCAAAGTTAGATTAAAAAAGAGACGGAGAGAGAGAAAGAAAGAGAGAGAGAAAGGGAATGAAGTTGAGCTTTCCTCCCGCCTGCTTCCATCATTTCCCAAACCAGCCATGAGATCAAGGTAGCCTGGGACGTGTCACCGCTGAACAGGTTCAATCATGGGATGTCAATCAGCGCCGGCTGGCTCGGAGCTACCTGGTAGCTCGGTGTCCTGTTATGTGAGTGTTGCCGTACGTTAGTTTTCCAGCGAATCCCTTGATACTTAGAGGAAAAACGGCGAACGGACTCACGAACTGATGAACAAATTAAATTGGCCACTGACAGACGCAGAGACCAAAAGACGGCGCGGGGACAAGCTGACTGACAGGTTTGATTGAAAGCGAGGCCACAGAGGAGTGACAGGCCGACAGACAGATGGAGTGTGACAAGCTAAAGCTGGTGTGTGACACCGAACACCATCAGACATAAGGCGACGGCGATGCGACAATTGTGGCATTTGACGGACAGAAGGTTGTCACGGCGAGTAAAAGTAGCGAAGGGTGATTGGCACAGGGAGTCTTATCTAAGAGTTTTTCCTCTGTTTTAACATTTGCGCGCGTGTGTGTGTGTGTGTGTGTGTGTGTGTGTGTGTGTGTGTGTGTGTGTGTGTACATGTGCAACAAGAGCAGCAGTATGGAGCGGAGAGGAAGGAAGACATATTGAATTAAAGTGACAAAAAGTGGGGATGTAAGATGAGGTAGAAAGAGAGAGGTCATGTGGAGGTTAGTGGCCTTATCACACACACACATACTCTCTCTCTCTCTCTCTCTCTCTCTCTCTCACACACTCAAACACACACACACACACACACACACAGAGGATGTGGTCCATTTGCAGTGACACGCGTAGTGATATCTCAGCTGGCGTCTGGGAGGAGACGGGCTGTTTGTCGGACTTGACAGTTTTGGGTGGGCTCAGTGCATCACACCAGCTCCTCCACTGTGAACTCTGGCGAACAAACGTCAATCTCCTGCTGCCTTATGGGGATTTCAAACTTAAACAAAACAGGGAGGGCAGAGATAGAAATGAAGGAAGATGAAAGAAAAAAAAAAAAAAAAAAAGGTCTAGAATGGTTATGAATCTACAATGCTCGCTCACAAACCCCGGGAATGTGCAATTTAGGTTTGCTTCATGATTCTTATCTGTTTTTTTTGTTTTTTTCTCTCCTGCACTTGTAACAAATTGAGATGCTGTCGTGACTTGTTTGTAAAACAAGTTGTTTTATGTGTTCGTGCATAAACACATGGATCAAGTTCACTTGATTTTCAGGCATCGCCGGCTCCTGATAACTGCAGGGTTTCAGACCACCCCCATTTAATTAGCTTGATTATATTGTTAGGTTTTTTTTACTTGCCGACATAACCATAGCGGCTCTTTTAATTAGAATTAATTGTACTCTAAGTGGAGGTCTTTCAATGAACATTAATATAAATTGTTAACTAATTAATCATCCTGTTGCTGACTCTTCCCCGTTGTTCCAAGGCTTATCATGACCTCGCCGTATCTCTGATTCCTGCTGAGGATGTCACATTCTCACCAGCGATTTCAAAACTGACCAACTGACACAAAAACCATGTGCCTTCCAACTTCCTATTGGTATTCATTAGGGTCACTCCTCCTCGACCTCTCGGCTGATATGATATCATGGTCCGTGTGCCAGCGAGTGAATCAGGCGTGTCACCATGCTGACATTACAGGCTAGTCACGCTCGCTAATGGCCAACGGCTCTGACGTCCGGTGTTGTCACGTGGTTCAATCCTGCGATGTCACGGCGCTGACAGGCCTATTAGCCGGGGTAGATTGTGGGGGTTGGGAGGGCGTTGACACAGATAGCCCCTGACAGGGGGAGATGTAGGAGAGAGTAGGGTCTGTTGACACAGATCGCCCCTGATAGGAACAGAACGGTGGGCGCGATATAGAGTAAATGTAAGAGAAGCTGTAAGGAAGATTGCTATGTTTTGACGTCCAAACATACAGGTAGTCATGGCATTTGTGTCAATCTGAGGCCATTCTATCTCTCAGTGCATCCACAAGATATTGATGCTGATCCTTTACATGACAACTATAAAAGTCCATAGAACCGTCTTCTTCTGAACCTGGCCTGCACCCTTATCAAAAAACAATGGATCCCAGCAAGGATTCTAAAAACGGAAAGCTAATTTATGACTACAGTTGGGTAATATTTATCATATCAAAGCACAGCTATGTTAGCAGAACTGGATTCGCACAACTTTTTTTTTTAACTATTTGCATTATCTTACATAAAAAGAACTTGCTGTTTGCTGATGCATGTTGGTTTCTAAACAGCTGAGTGGGTTGTTTTCAAGTGGGCATGGTCAGTTGTGCTGTAGAGTTAAGGAATTGCAGGGTAATACTATAGAAGATATAAACCAAAAACTTTCACAGTGTTGAAGGGGCATTTAGAAACACACAATCAGTGTAGTTATTGCAGATGTCTAGAATTTAACAGAGAATAACAGATTATTGAAGTGTACTCAAGCCGTGGTCATCACGGTCCTGATCCTGTGCTGTCAACAACAAGGGAGCTGTCCAAGGTACCCGTTCCGTACCGGGCCGATTCATTCCAGGCCGGTTCAGCAGACTTACTCTTAACCCTTGCTGTGCCATTTCTAATCAACCGTATGCATAAACTCTGCTTATTTTCACTTAAGATCATTTCCCCTCTTCATCAGATAACCATGCAAAACCGGTCCAATGGGCTGCGGTGGTGGGAGCGTGTAATGCAACCCAGGAAGTTGTGTTGGAGCTGCAGATGAATGTATTTAAAGGCTTGTCAGAAGACATTGCACAGCGGTTCGTTATACTCACAGTCAGGATTTCACAACTGGAAAGTTATATTCATATTTCATCTTTCGTTGTGCCTACCGCAAGGTAGAATGCAGCGTTCGCGTTACAAAGTAACGCATGTGTGTGATTAGTCAACGCAGCAGCACAACGGATGACTTTGGCTTGTGCAGCAGCAAGAATTGAGCCTAGTTCAACCTTTTTGCCTCATTTTTTGTACTGGATAACCACTGTGTTTTTTGCAGAGCCCTTTTATGGTGGCACCTCCGCTGCATAAACACACTGCCTCCATTCAAATGAATGGGAGGGCTGCGTCAGTCTGAATGTCCCCCTCTATAAGTGTAACAGCTTTGCTTAACCATTAGTTGCTAGTATTTCCTCCATCATGCAGTGACAAATCTAGTTTAGCGAGGCTGTTGTATTACCAAGTCAATAAAACCCCATTTGAGTGCTGCTACAAGAGTTTTCTGCCTTTATCTCCACTAGGGCCCTTGTCTGACTACTGTTCACAGCTAATCCTGATATGATAGGCACTTTATGTGTTTCTGAGATGAGACTGATCACCAGTCCAATACCCTGGTAATAGAGGTGGATAGCTGTGGGCCAGTGCCAGCTAGAGACAAAGCACCTAATCAGAAAAGAGAAACAGAAAACAGAGATATCTGATACTGCCTAGAATGATCAGTATCTGTTAGAATGCAGAGGGGAAAGGGTCAACTTTTCAGATGTAAATCAATTTGATACATACTAAAAATAACTGGGTGTAGAATATAATATATAGTAAAACAATATGGAACCAACAAAATACTCAGTGCTAATTGGTTTGGTTATTTGGCTCTTAAAATATGTCACAAATGTATTCGAAACTGAAAAAAGATACTTTTTTTTTTAATATTAACTATCAGTAACAAATAGTGACATGTAAGTTAAGGTTTATATGTCTGGGTTAGATAGTTTACCTGCACAGGTTGACAGCAAGTGTAACAGAGACAATTATACAGAGGGAACATCACGATCCCGTGTTACTCATTACTAGCAGAATAAATCATGTGACTGTAACAAACATGTCACCAGTGAACAGTAAAGACAGATGGATGTGAGGGTAGGCAATATGCTGCGGTGTAGTTTTCACTGACTACAAGGTGCAAGAGGATGTAAAGAGATCAGAACTGCAGCCGTAAGCTAGAGACTGGTGATTTAAGGAAGAGACGGGTGTGTTGAAACGGAGAGCTCTCAAGCAATAACATATGAACTGTTCGGGCTAGAAGAGAGAAATGGAAAGAAGGCAGTGTTCCTTTGCAGATACGCCAAATGTCTAGGATAATGGTGTGACATACCCATAATGCACTTGGGGCTTCAGGCTAGGCGAGATGACACTATCTCAATCATGCTCTACCGACACAAACACTCTGATGTTCCCCAGCTGGCCCAGAATGACAGCAAGGTTAGAGCACACACACACACACACACACACACACACATACTCATACAGTTGATGGTTATAGCACACATTCAGTCCCCTCCCCTTCTCATTCATTGGGATGTGTTGCACTGCAGGTAATGGCGATGATCGAAAACGACCGGGACCTAATAGGAGCAGCAGCTAAATGACACACTTCATCTCTGTTGCTCATCTCAACATTGCGTTTCACCCACATGTGGATCTGTTCGAGTGCATTATAGTCTCAGCACTGGACTGCGTACGCCGAATAGTTTCCAGGAAGTGGTTTATATATCTCACGTATTTAAGGTCCATTTCTCAGTACCTTGGATTTGATGCAGAGAATGGAAATTCCACCATTTTTTAAGAAAATCTCACAGGCAGAGTGGATGGTAAATGCACCAAAAGTCAGCTGCCTGTTTACTAAAGTACTGTTGCTAGACAAACAAACAGACTTCTCATCCAACAACCATGTAGGGGTCTTAAATATGCGCTCGATGCCTACATACATCATATAGCCATCATCTATTTGACTATGCAAATTAGTCTGAAGCTACATGTTCCAGACAAAAAGTCAATATTTTTGTAGAAGATATATAAACAGTATCGTTCATGTATTGCAGTGTAGAGCTACCTTGTGCTCGTATTAAGTAAGAATACATGTATGATAAGGAAAACGTCCCAACTTCCCAAAATCCAATAGAGCAAAACAGAGACACTAACGTTAACCTCCCCTCTGTTACTGTAGCATCCATAACTGGCTCCCACTCAATGGATACATACTATACAATGGGTGTGATGGTTGGGAAAAACTTTTGAACATATTTATATACAAAAGACAAGCCGTTCCATAAAACATGTAAATTCCATAAGCCACGGACACTATGTTCATTTAGTTGCCAGTATCTCTAACGAGCTTTTTCTGATCAGTCTGATGCTCCTGACCTCGTCCGCCTCCGATGCAGCATCAGAAATTCTCTTAATAGCAGTTGAAGCAATCTGTGGCTGGTGTACAAATGGGAGGTTGCCAGCTTCCTCCAAGATATGTTTGACAGCTGGTTGGCTCTGATTGGCACTTCATTATTCCAGTGATGTAAACCCCATGTCATTCATTACCACCTACCAAACGATCACAGGATCATTCAAGAAGCCAACAGATCTGTAAAATGCTGTTATAATTTATGACCAAATGTCAGTGATGCCGCTTCATGTTTGGAGCTTCTTGTTGGTGGTGATAATAGAACAGTTATTCTACATATACAGAGGAATGTCAGATGAGTGTTTTGTTTTGTTTTTTTCCCTCGGCTTAGCATGAGGGCCTTTTTTACGTAACTTCTGCGTTGTTATCAAAACCATTTAGAGGTGTGTGTAGATGACGTTCACATTCAACCAAGCAACAAAGAAACTGGCTTCTGGAAACATTATTTTTTTGAGTTTGGACCTCAGTTGAGATGTAACTATGGAATATCTGGCATGTGCGCTTACAATATATATATAATTTTTTACCAGCTGAGATAAAAAAATAAAAATAAAAATTCTGTCATTTTGCATTGCTGCCATTACGGATTTCACTCCTCATATGTTCAGTATGGTATTAGTATTAGTAGTCTGTAAAAGTGATTATTCCTATTCCATAAATGACAATACAGTCTTGTTATTCTTTTGGCTTGTGACTATGTGGTATTTTGGTGATTCACTATGAACTTGGCTGCACCTTTAGTATGAAGAAAGGCACAGCGGGGTGTGTGTGTGTGTATGTGTGTGTGTGTTTCCACAGTTTTCCCCGCTAAGATAACTGTGTGAGATTGGTGCTATGCCAGTAGTGAAGTAAAATTTCACATCAAGTATTTACAAGTATACTTTAGTCTTGGTTCGCTTATACCTGAGTCAAGGAGACAAAGACGATACTTTCACAAGACGACTACTGGTAAAAACTGTATTTAGTATCACCACTTCCCACCAATATCGGATACTGTTCCTCCTTTGTGAAGGAGTCAACATGGACAGTTACAGTTACATTGAATCCCAATAGCCAAAACCAAAAGGTATAAAACCACCTTCTCAGTTGTCCATCCATTTTGCAAACATCATTTTTGCCATTAGTTGTTGTCCCTATTGGATGGATATATCATATATACAAGAAAAGAAAATCCATGGCCTCCTCCTTGTCACTGTCCCAGTCGGTATAGTCCATATTGCCATCAAATAAGGGGCATTCGTGTGTATGCGTTCATCAGAGCATTAACCAGGAAGTGCACCTCTAAGAACAATGATTACAAATCAAGGGAAATAAAAAATAACAAAAAAAAGATGATAAAGAGATGATAAATACACGTTACTTAATCAAAAGCAAATATTAAACTAAACTAATGAATAACAGAGTGATTGGTAAGAGGGTAAGTGAAGCTCCCTCACACACACGCATTCAACTTTTCATGTCGTAATTTGAGGATGAAATGATTTATTTTTGTTAGAGCAAAATGTGCTTGTGATGCATTATTATGATATCATATGAAGCCAAAATGAGATCGCAGATTCCATTTAAATACCACATGATATAAAATACAAACGTGATGTGTTAATCTTGTATTTAACTTAAAATAAGATACCTAACCCTTTGAAACAATGCTAGCAGCTACTCAGCCTTAGTATTATCCACCAAAAGGAGTCATCCCAAAGCTGAAATCTGTGTGTATTATGCATATTTTTAACCATTATCCTCCATATTTGGCATCTCAGTGAGTGTCTGTCTACCTACTTTCCATCTCTCTCGCTCTCTGTCTCTCTCACTCACTGTCTTTCTTTTTCTGCTGCAACCACCCATCGTCAGTTTCTCCCCTCAATGCTCGGAGCACACAGGCAGACTCCTTCCACTCACCAGGGTGTAATCTCTCTTTGTTTACACTGCCAAGGGGTTATTTGGCTGTCTGTTAGAGTGTGACACAGACAGTGCTACACTGTCAAAGACAGCCTCAGCACACTGCAGACAAGCCGATTCTGTATTCAGTGTATCTAACACGTCAGCCTGCACTGACAGTATGTGATGGCCTACAATCACACAATACGCTCTGAAAGACAGGATCCATCAAATGCCAGGAAAAAAAAAAGAAAAAAGATTGGAGAATAGCCATTGGCTGCGGTTACACTTGTCATTTCACCCTGGGTTTTGAGACCCGGTGTTAAAGATGAGATTTTGTCAGCTGTAGACCCACACTTGGCCTGAAAATGGCTGTCATGTGATTCATATTGTTGAATCAATTCTGCATTATTTCCAGTGCCATGTGACTCCCCATATGTTTACACAGTGATATGTATTTATATTGTAACTGGTTTTCAATCACATAAATACAATATAAATAAAAAAAAATACCTGACCTCTTCTGGATCTGATAGCAGTTGTGGCAAAAACCTATTATTGTTTTTTGGTATATTTGCTTTTACTCAATATATTACAGTAAATCTCTTGCCAGATTCAAACTAGGGACTTTACAGTTATGTGGCATTCATATTAGATAACTCAACATTATTGACAATCCACCAAAATGCCTTACTGTACTCTTATCTTGGCCTTTATTATTTGTTTAGACTGCTTATTCCTGCACAGTCTTGCTTATTTATGACATTTCAATCTACATTAACTTCACTGGGTATATGAATAAACATCACAGCAGTTCCGTATATGTTCATCCTATATGCGATAAATTAACCCAACAAGAGGGCCACAAAAAAATGATGTCAACTGGTAAGTGAAGATGGGGAAACAAGGAGAGAAAGAGGACGGCGTGACATGCAACGATATATAAAGCAACCGCAGGGAAACACACATTGCCTTTAAGGTAATTGGGCAATATTTGTATTTTCTTCTAAAAAATCTATAAAACATCTCACTGACAACATTTGTAATCCTTGGCCACATGCCTGATGGCCGTGTAGACCGACAAGTTCGGAATACATAAACCAACCCTGTACAAGAAACTTTTATTATTAATATTTTATTCAATTCATTTCAGGTCTGCAGAGTTGTGTGTCCATATCCAAAAGATGAGAGTAAGAACACGTACCTTTACAATATTGTATAACCATATTATGCAAATAGGCCTATAAATATAATAATTGGGGATTACAACAAACACTTTGAGAAAGAAAAAAAAAAGTCATTTATAATTAATATTATTTGATTTATTATTATTTCCATTAATCATGTAACATTTCAGTTATATTATTCATGGCCCTACATGATGGTTTGCATTTGTTGTCTTTACGCTGCCAGGAATATAACCCTGGTGGAGCATAATTTTGATTTAATTCAAACATTAATGTAATAGTGCTGTATTTATCTTATAGACACATTTAAAGATAGTGGTTGAATGTAAAGCCTTCTCAGGTCATCATCTTTCCCAGAAACAATACTGAGGATATGACCTCTGTGACCTCTACGGTAGCTACATACAAACAAAAAAAAACCACCTTACTCACGTATGGGTGGGATGTATGGGTTGAGCAATCACACATTTGCCCTATTACTGTAAATGTACCTGTAGGTGTAGTTCAGCAACAGAATGCCCCTCCCTCCTGACAGCTCAATGGACAGGCTCATATAGATGTCAATACTATAGTATGTGTAATAGCCATTCACCAGAAACAACAAGGATAGTTTTCACTGTAGGAGGAACATGGGCAATTTAAAATATATATATATATATATATAAAAGTCCATGCTCAGTGCACAACAGTAATGACTCACGGTTAAAAGGAAGTGGCAATGTGTTGTTTTTCCCCCAGAAGACTCACTCGTGAGGAATGAACTCCCGGTAAGGATGCTGCAGAGAGCAAATAAAGAGCGATGTGCCTTCTTAGCCGGACACCCCACCAGTCAACCAATACAATATGAATAAAGCTTCAATGTCAAGCCAACTTTATTCCTTTGCTCCAGTAGTAACACGGGTGTATGACCTACAGTATGTGTGTGTGTCTGTGTCTTCTGTACACGTTTACTTACTTACGCATCTATGTATCTGTGTGTGTTTGTTGCGTAATGGATTTGCTATTCATTAGAGGATTCTGGTACTTTCATTATTCACACAAAGGTGTGCACCAGCTAATCAGACTGAAATCACCAAGTGTGTGTGTGTGTGTGTGTGTGTCTCCTAAAATGCCCAGAGATAGATTTCATCCATTACGTCAATTATGAATTAGCACCTCTCTGCCATCTCTCAGCTCTCTCTCTGTCGAATGCTGTCTTAATTAGCCAAACACAAGGCATCAACTCGTTCTTCCTGCTGCAGGAGCTGTCCTCACACACACACACAAACACACACACACACACACACAAAATATAGACAAAGAAAGGTGTACAGCTACATGCAACCACATGCTGTACATGTGCACAGACATGCAAGATGCAAATTTGCACAGGCAAATATATTAACTATGCACACACACACACACATCGGAGGAAGCTAGTGGTTTTAAATGGAGTGTGGGGACACATAATGAGACAGTCCTTCACATAGTGTCATGGTGTGACGATCTGTTACCAGTCTCCTATCTGGCCTGTTTCAAGTGTAATATGAATCAGGGGCCCGACAGGCCCTTAGCACATAGATCTGTCACTTCTCAAAATGCAGTCGACTAAAAAGGAAGAGTTGAAACGTGGCCTTCTCAGCCAAATGGGGGTTCAATATGACTGGCAAAGCAAACAGAGCCTATTAAAAAGCACAGTTTGTGTGTAAATGAGGGTTTTAAGATTACAACTCAGGTTTTACATCGGTTGATGAGCGAAGAGTGAGTCACTTTTCACGAAAACCCCACAGAGAATTATCATCTAACTCTGGTGTTTCCCTCACCTCTGTGCGGAGCATTTTAGCATCTTTTAGCTTATTTGTTTTGGTGTTACAGCCTCTAACTTGTTGCAGTTCAGTTTGATTCAGCCTCACCGCTCTCGTCAACCTCTTTTCCAGCTGCAACAGGCTTCACAAAAAAAAAAGTCTCTATTTCTGTTATAAGTTTAAAATCCATAAGTAACAAATAATGCCTTTGCACTTTACTATATTGTCAGTCATTATGGGTGCCCAACGGACAACTACATATTTGTTATTAATGCTAAATAGGGACACTTATTAATGCAGAAGCATTCATTATTCTCCCATATAAGTCAGACAATATTGTATTTTTGACCTTAATTCACTTGCATTTCATATATTGGCATATAACATACGTTAATATTTCCCAGGAGTCCTGCTCATCTGATATCATGGCAACATTTTAACGTCTCTGGTCCTTTTCTGTGCTCTTAAAACGACAGTAAACTTTGACTAACTGAGCTCGCAGACCGTGACAGCCGTCACACCTACAGTGGGTAGTTAACGCCTACGCTGTCCATCCCCCGACACCACCTTTGAGCTTTCATCACTGAGATGCTCAGTGACTCATTTGATTGTCATAGAACCACAGTAGAGACAGAGAAAACATGATGGATCACAGACGAGAGAGAAAAAAAAAAGAAGAAAGAAGAAGGCATTGTATTGAACTGAGAGGTGTATTAAGGCGGGGGGGTTGGGAATGATGGGAGATGCCTGCATATGATGCTGAAGAAGGTAGTGAGTAGAACAACATGCTAAAACATATAATGATAGCTATTCTAAAATGATTCAATCCATGCTTTAAATTGCATTTTTTTTATACCTATTTTTTCATCGTGACCCGTGTCCATTTAAGAGATTAAGACGCTGACAAACACTGACATTCTGATAGACAGCCTATGAGTCAAACACACACACGAGTAGGAGGGCGGGCAAAGGAAGTCGAGCCACAGCTGTTGTGATTGTGTTCAGGGTCAGGTATGAAGGAATGTAGGTTTCCCTGTGTGGCTGTTTATTATGCTGTTGTGAAGCTCCGGCTATTTAAAAACTTAAAGCTTCAAGAACTTTGTCGTCAGAAAATCAAACGATTTTGCTTTCCTCTAGAAGGTAGCCATAATAATGTTGCCGTAAATCAAGTGATTTAAATTCATAGTGTCCTGATGTTAAAACTGAAAGTGACAAACACTCTGCAGACCACTTTTTTGCATTTTTGACCGACTGATGGACGCGCTACGAGACGGGCTGAGATAAGCGGCGTGCCGGAGGGCGCCGCCGCCTGCAGCATGGTGTGTGTTGAGTAGCAGGCAGTCTGACAGGCAGTCAGGCCACTGAGCAGAGCATCCTGCACACTAGGCTAAGTGAGTTAGCATGGGGCTGCTGGCTCTGTAATAAAGCGTTTAATGGACACACAGCTTCTCCCTGCCTTCCCGGGGCTAACACTAAATGCCTCTTTACTGTCGCTCGCCCAGATGTTAGTGAGTTATCCATTTCTCCCATCACACTGGAGGCTGAAACGCACATAGAAAGATGTTTTACGTTGGATGTGTTTCCTCAGCTATACATTATTATTATTATTATTATTGTTGTTGTTATGTGCAGCAGCAGCAGCTTGATCACTTGTGCATATACACAGTATGTCCAACCTCCCCGTCGTTGTTACATGTTTGCTGTTTTAGTGATTATGGAATGTGTTTCATTTTCAATTAAAACACAAAACTAAGTGAAAGTGAACTTTGAACTCTGAAATCATGCTGTCATGTCTGGTCTTAGTTCCTGTTTCAGTCAGGTTTGTATTCATTTCAATACATAGAGTTCTTATGGGCATTGGTAACTTGTAACCCTGGCTTTTATTATTGAATTTTAGAATTTTATTATTTAATTGATTAATTTTTTTTCTTTCTTTCTTTCTTTCTTTCTTTTTTTTTCTTTCTTTTTGTTTTGTTTTCTTTGCAAACATGTATTTGTTTACCTAGTACTATTCCTTATTTCTCCAAGCAACACTTTCTATTTTCCTCACCACTTGTTTTCAGTTTTCTTATGCTTATGTAATAATGAGCTGGGTGTGTCAATGCATGTCCAGCACCATTATTCCAGGGTGTGTGTGCGTAGGCAGGTGTGTGTGTGTGTGTGTGTGTGTGTGTGTGTGTCATGAGAACTGTCTGGTTTGTTTAACTGAAAATACTGGTATCTCAACACAGAACACCAGCCCTTCCAGCTAGCCACCGAGCTAAAAGTACACCAGCTGTGTTAATCATCCACATACTGAACTACATACTGCTGTAGCATCATGGTTTATAAAGCTCTACAGTAGCTAAGCATTTTAGCCAGCAAGTTTGCATTAACAAACTAACCTAAGACTACGTAAACAAATACGGATACTTAAACAGTATCAAAATACTGACCAATCTTGGAAAAAAAAAAAAGCCCAACTCGTTGAGAGCATAACAAAGAAGGGAGGTTTATACAGTAACATCTTGAAAAAACAAATCATAAATTAAAGATGAGATGGGAAATGATCCACCCGACTCTTTATGTCACTATTAATGCAACACTATTTCTACCTCTGTCCCTGACAGACTGTAAGTTGACGTTGCTTCTTATGTAAATTTAAGATGATTGTTTTAGAACTTTCTTTGAACAGTTACTGTGGTGGACCAAAGAGACGGTAAGTCTGAGCAATATAGCTGTGTTTATAGCCCTCTAGACTCTCTTCACTAGCAGGTAGATTACAGTCAGTGTGTGGACGCTGTCGGAAATGAGTTTATTGCTAGTGAACAGTAATGTGGTGAACAGAAAAACCAAAACAATGAGCTAAAAGATGCTAAAACGCTATGTGGAGCTGAGGGAAACTGCATTTGGGTGATCATTTCCTGTCGCTACGTCATTACAAGTGCCCCCGTTCACATTACATATATTTATTTGACACAGAAAAGTATTAATTAGTGCAGCTTTAAGAAAAAAAAAATATTAAAAAGGTTCTTGGCTCAGAATATCAGCAGATAATGACATGGGCCTTATCCAAAATGTTATATAATATCACCTGGAAGTGCTCAGGATGTAATAGGCGAATGATACACGCGGAAGCTTCAAATGCAATTATTCGGCCTGCAGGATTCATTTGATAACGGCGCTTTGCTTGTTTTGTGGTGTGCAGGCCTCAGATGTGATATAGTTGAGTTTTACAGACACACATACACGCAGCCCTCAGGTCTTCGTCGCAGTAACAAGATTTCCCCTGTCGGGCAGACACTCATCATGTCACTGTATTTCTGCTGAACCTCTTACAAAAAAAACAAAAAAAAAACAGACTACACAAGAAAACACAATTAAGCCGCCGGGACAGAGCAAAAAGTGCCACAACGCCAAGTAAGTATGAATTACTCTGATGTGTCCAGACTGGGGCTAATGCACTGGGACTGGAGAGACAAGGGGTAATCTGTTTTGGAAAGAGAGGAAACCTGGGTGAAATAAACCCAGTAAACAGGAGCAGGTGATTTCTGTTGTATTGAGAGATGCTGGAAATGTTTAGCTCAGACACAAGCCTTGAAATCTTGGCTAACACAGCAGACAGAATCTCAAGGGCACCCTTTTGGTTTTACATCTTTTCTCTCTGTCTCTCTTTTCTGTTTTTCTTTTTTTTTTTTTTTTTTGTTTAGGTCTTTATTTCCACCGGCACAAAGTGGTGTCTGGACAGCTCTGATGAGCCAGGGCGTCTCCGGTATTAAACATGTAAGCAGGACAAAGAGATGGAGGGAATGAGGCTGGGTGGGAGGGAAGAGAAAATAGCGAGAGCAGGTCGGCATTCAGCAAAATGCAGACGCGTCGAATCTGGAAGCGTGACAAAAATGTGTCCGGCCTAATGATGTCAACTGGTGTTCTCACCGCCCTTCTGCAGTGTGCGTGCGTGTGTGTGTGTGTGTGTGCGCGTAGCTCGTCGATTTCAGCTTTCTGTGTGTTTTCCTCTCTGCTGTCTGACAATGTGGTTGTCAGGGAGAGGCTGCACCGCTGTAGAGATGAGACATAACCCCACACACACACATACATAAACAAAAACTAGTGATACAACTGAACTCTACTTCTGCTTCAACAGAAACGCTTTAGTCAAACATATTTTACACCCGAAAAACCTAGAAAGAACGGGACAGCGTGTAGCGAGGGCATGTGTCTGCGTCTTTAAGGCTAACTAGGTGCTAAGGAGTGGAAGTTGGTGAGGAGGCTCTGGAAAAGGTCACGCGGAGTTCAGAGTCTGCTGGGGGATGAGTGATGGCCGTGGAGAGGGGGCTCTGTTGCCGGGCCTTGTTCTTTTCTGTGCTAGCTGTCGGCCCGCACAGCGGTAGACTGAGCCTTGATGGATTGGCAGCCAGTGAAAGGAAACGTAACCTCCTCCACCACCACCTCAAATCCCTCATTCCCTCCTAGCCAGGCTCCCAACTCCCCCCCTGAGCCTTCATTGGGGCTAAAGCTACACACATGCATTGTGATAGTACACATAGAAACACAAAGACATATGATAGCAAGGTCCAAAATGGCTGTTGTTTTTCCCGTGGTTTGTGATAATATTAAATATTAGTAGAGTTTTGGAAGTGTTATAAAAAAAATGATATGGATACATGTAGATATACACACACGAGTCCCAATCCTACAAGAACAATTACCAGTGTTAACTGTAGGCCTGCTCTCTACTTTTCCCTCTGCATAAACAGGGTGAAGGTTACTGTGTGTGTGTGTGTGTGTGTGTGTGTGTGCGGGCGGGCGGGCCCGTGAGGAGGTGATAGGTAACTGTGAGATGGAGAGGGTGAGGAGACACGAGACAGGAGCTATACAGTTTGAGAGGCAGTCAGGAGGTGGGGTGAGGATGTCGGAGGGTTAAGGGTTTAAGTGCAGGACATCCCCTGACCCGGGGTCAAGCACAGAGGACGCCCCAGGCGGCTTGTTTTCTGGCAGGGGGCAGCGGGGAGCTTGTTTTACCTGGACGGACACAAAAGAAGGCCAAGCAGCAGGGGAGGGGTGGGGGTGGGGGGTGGCCTGCTAAAATAAACATCAAAGCCTGCTGGCCATGTCCCGCTTTTGTTGCCTGGAAATGGCGGGCTCCCCTCTCAGGGGTGGATGAGGTGAGAGGGAAAAGGAGGATAGGAAGGGAGGAGAGGAGGAAGGCGACGGAACAAAATGAAACGTGCTCCTTTTCAAGCCTGCCAAGCTTCCTCTGGAATCTTTTTTTTTTTTTTTGCTTTTGATAAATAAATCACACAGCCTTTTGTCATCAATCATTTTTTTTTTTTTTTTTTTTATTCCTCAAGCTATTTTGGTCACGTTGGATGAAACATTTCAAGACACCACTTGCCATTAACTTAAATGAGAATCACAGAATCAAAGGTAATTGCAGCATGCAACTTAACAATAAAGACTTTGCTTCGTGAATAAAAGGTGGTCGTTGAAGTCAAGGGTCCAAAAGTCCTGATGTGAAAAAAAAAAAACCTTAAATATTATATAACTAGTGATCGCAGAACATAATCATTCCATATCAAACCAAATAATGCACATGTTTTATGTGAAAGCTTTAAATCAGCTTAAGAGTCTGTATCTTTGTAAGGGAAGGAAAAAAAGGCTAAAGCCAAATGACAACAGTGACATTTAAGACATCTAAGTCAACCATATTTGACAGTAACCCCCCCTTACAGTGTACTAATTTAATGTTCAGAATGTACTTATTAGCCTGTTGGGTGCTGTTGTGAGGTGGGAGGGACTGCTCTGAATTCTCGTCTCATATTTCTCTTTTAATGATACCTTCAGTGTTCCTCAGCATACACATATGGGACTGTGCCGGATAATTAAACAACCACGTAGATTTATGTTTTGTACATCAGTTCGTCACGGTGGACGGCTCTGAACACTACAGTACCCATGATCCTCTGCAGTTGAGGCTTCAGAGAAAGAGCCAATGAGACTTTTTTTTTTTTTTATTAGTTTTACAACAGTGTAACTTCAGAAGCTACAAAATCTTTTAATTATCCTGGTATTTTTTTTTTCATCATACATTTTTATTTGCACAGGTCTATACTGTTTTTCTTCTTTCTTTCTTTCTTTCTTTCTTTCTTTCTTTCTTTCTTTCTTTTCTTTTCTTTTCTTTTTTTTTTTTAAATCAAAGAACCTGATATTTTTTAATGCGATCGTTCACCTTGATGATTTACCCACCAGAGCTTCATGTCCACCCAAAAGTACAGGGGTCCGTTTCACAAAGCAGGTTTATTGAAAACTCAGAGTCTGTTAACCCTGGAATCACGGAAACTCCGAGTTTTCCGTTTCACAAAGGAGGGTCAGTCAAACCCGAGAGAGAGGGGTAACTCTAACCTGTTTCACAAAGTGAGGTAACTTTACCTCAAGCACGGTTGCCATAGTAACGGACTCCGTGAATCTAACCTGGTAGGTAGCAGGTTTTCCTGACGAAACTCTGAGTTTCTCTCTGTCTCCGCCCACTTTCAGAGCCACATACTTACTTTCATTTCCTCATTCCTGCGCTGTCAGATCGTCCTCTAGTTCCAGAAGGAAACGTTTGGTGTCAACTGTTTGAACATGGCGTGTCCTTTTGATCACGATCCTGCGCAGGGAATTACATATCTGTCGGCAGAGAGTACTCAGACACGCATAGATATTTCAGCCCTCCCGGACAGCGGTACCGTTTTACTTCACAGTCTATAATTTACATACACAACCTCATCCGTCCGCACATTTCAAACATCACAAGTCGCAGTCATGATTTTGCAGTACACTATTTTGTGTGTGGCGCTGCGTTTTTTTGCCAATGGCAGTTTTTTGTATAACATCGGAGATGCTGAGGCACTTGAGTAAGGCAACTGTATGCAGGGCCATCAGAAGAGTCTGCCTCGCCCTGAAGGATGTAGAGATCTGTTGAATTCCTTTAATATCAGGCTGTATTATGACATTGTGCTGCCACCTCAGACTTGAATTAGTAAGTTTTATTATTTTTATTTGTTTTAGGATTTCCCAGTGTGATTGGCTGCATAGATGGTACGCACATTCCCATCATGGCTCCCTCACATAATGAGGCTGATTATGTGAATAGGAAGTCCATTCACAGCATTAATGTGCAGGTACATGTAGACTAAGAAGTTTCACTGTGTTAAGCACTTCCTCATAATTTAACTAATATCTGTCATGATCATATGTGATGCTGCACACATAATCTCCGATGTGGAGGCCAAGTGGCCTGGGTCTGTTCATGACTCAAGGATATACCGCGAGTCAAACCTGAGTGCCAGGCTGCAGCACAGTGAGAAACCTGAAGATTTGCAGTAAAATTCTCTTGTCTTCCCCCTTTACAACACCCCATGCATCCTCTCTACATTACAGGAGAGTTTGACGGCCTTCTGCTGGGTGACAGGGGTTACCCCTGGAAACCAAGGCTGCTAACCCCTTACCCGGACCCTGAGCCAGGCCCCCAACAAAACTTCAACCGTGCTCACAGCAGGACGAGAGCCCGGGTGGAGATGACATAGGCCTGCTGAAAGCCCGTTTCCAGTGCCTACGTCACCTCAGGGTGACCCCTGAGAGGGCCTGCGATATTATTGTGGCAGTTGTTGTTCTTCATAATATCGCCACTATTAGAGGAGAGCAACACCCCGCCCTACAGATTGATGACCCCGATGAAGACCCCGTCCACCTGCCAGCTATGCAGGATGGCCGAGCGGTCAGAGACACGATTTGTACTAATCACTTTTGAGTTTAAAGCACCACCACAAATAAAAACATGAGGCACATTTCAGTTGGTCTTCTTTATTTCCTACAAATACAAAAGCTAGTTAAGTTAATGTTCCAATAGTTAACATTGACATAATTGACATGTGACCATGCACCCACCTTTAATTTATGTTCCAGTATTTGGATTTCCAAATCTGCTTTTTTAATCTGGCGGTCGAGGTATAGCATTTCTTTATCTGTCTTCTGGATTTTATTTAGGAGGTGAATTTTATAAATTTCTTTAACTGGTAACTGGGAATACATAAAGAGGACATAAAATTAACCTGTTGCACATGAATTCCACACAATAAACCTCTGGAGTTTCATGAACAGCTGTCTCACTGTGTCAATCTCTGCAGTTGAGGTCAGGGGAGTCTCCTGCTGCTGCCCAGCCACACATGAGCAAAGGATGAGAATGTGTTAATACTTCAGTGTCACTCTGTACTCCACCACAGTGGTCAGAAGTGTCAACGGGAAGAGAAATCTTGGTAACATAAAGATAGATACATAAAGCAGACATTGTTTCCTCCTCTTTGTCTTCGTCCTGGATGAGTGATATTTTTTACTATACTTAAACTACCATTCAACAAAATCTTCGGAGTGTTGCCTACTTACAGTTGCAGGGTCTGCTGTGGCGTGAGGGGGCTCCACCTGGGTTAGTTTATTAGGCTTCATTGTTTAATACAATATAAAGAAAACATTTTTGAGTGTTAAAAGAGCATTATGGAAGGGATCAAAGAAGTTCAGAGTCAAGTCATGCAGATGTCTGACCTGTTTGAACAATTTTTTTATATTTCATCTTAAGTTGCTGCCAAGTGCGCCTCTCCCCCCGCCGGATTGCACCTACATGAAATAAATTAATAGGCTCCATTCATGCAATTTGCCCTTCAATAGTTATTGTGATTGCAAAATATTACATTTAAACTTACGCATTGACCCGAGCAGCAATGCTCTCCCATGCCCTCTCCCTCTCTTTAGCAGCCGCTGCAGTGTTGCACTTTTTTCTAAATACATGCTCATATTCTCCATATGCAGTCATTAACCCTCGTGTGGTATTAGTATTTATGGGTCTGGTGGACCCGCTAGAGTTTTGGGCTTTCAAAACACCACAATCCAATAATTTTCTCTTAAAATACTAAACAAATGTGTTTTGATTTATGTTCTTCACGGATAATGAGCCAAAGCCAATGAATTTCAGGTTGAAAAAATAATTAATTAAACTGAAAATGGGTCCCACAGACCCGAATACCATACAAGGGTTAATATCTCCAATTCTATTGGGGTGAAAAATGCTGCCCTCTTTCTCTCAGTTTCCATGTTCAATCATCGAATCTGGGCTCCATTGATGCTGGCTTTATATGTCTGTGGAGCTCCAGGTTAAACTACTCTGAGTTGATTAAACTAACTCAAATCAGCTGTTGTGAAACCGAAAACTCAGAGTTTCCTATCTCAGAGTAGATCAACTCAGAGTTCAGGATTTGACTCAGAGTTTTTTTAACCTGCTTTGTGAAACAGACCCCAGGTGCTAAAATAAAAAAAAAATCATAGTTTTTGATGAAATTTGGTTGGGGGTGAAGCGTCACATCAGAACTCACTTTCACTTGTTTTGACGTGACGCATCAATCCAATCAGCAAAATCCAACTACTGCGTTCAGACAGCAGTTTAGCTCACACTCAACACCTTTTTCATGGATAACGGACAGAATTTATTTTGGATGACAAACAAACATAACATGAGAGTTTCTGACTCGGATGATAATTGCTTTTGTCAGCTGGACCAATTCAGACAATAGAACTCTGGCATGAATCAGGATCCTGTATGAGCCGACTCGTTTAACAGTGTGTGTGTGTGTGTGTGGGCGCACATGCGAATGAGTGTGTGAATACCTCGGCATGGATGAGGGGACTGGAGAGGGGTGTGTGCGGAGTGACGGGGGGTTGGGTGGGGGTAGCGAGGGAGATGATTATGCCCATCTGTGGCTGATGCCAGGTGTGCAGCCCCCCCACCCCCATTTCCTTCTCTGCTCCTTCATGATGATCCCCTCTCTCTCTCTCTCTCTCTCTCTCTCTCTCTGTCTCTGCATACAATCACACTCCATCAGCACTCTCCAGCTGGCAGGAAAAGCAACAGCCACAGTCGTCGTTGTTCTAACTGGTATCAAGGGGCAGCAGTGTGCGCATACAGAATGTGTGTGTGTGTGTGTGTGTGTGTGTGCTCGTGGGCATGACTCTCCATATGTCAATGTATATTTCTGCATGTCTGTTCCTCTCTAATCGTGCACTTTGTGTCTGATACATACTGTATGTGCATCAGTGTATGTGCACAGATTCATTCGAGTTTCAGTCTTAACGCTGCCGGTTCATTTGCGTGTATGGAATTTTTCCATAAAGGAATAGATACTTTTATTGATGTTCTTGCTGGGAGTTAGAAGACTGACTCACAGGATGCAGGCTGTGAGTATAAGCCGGCCATTGGATGACTGTTTCAGTCGGTATTCTCTTCCCTTTCCGCAAACTTCATGTTACTGTTTTTAAAACCTCCACTGCAACATGGAACAACAACAACAACAACAACAACAACAAGCTCTGAGACAGCAAACTGAAAATGCACTGCTTGGTTCTTTCAGTGATTTCTATGCTTTTAGCTGATTTAATGCCAGGGCCCGCATCCCCACACGCAAACATTCCACCAAAACAACTTCCACCCAACACTATCTTTCAAGAGCACCGTCGCTCCATCATGGGTTTAGCACCACCCAAGACATTGGGTTGTCAGTAAAACATCCACAGTGTCACAAACTTGCTCAGGGAATGTGACATGGTTAGTTTGAAGAATAGTTAATTTAAGACCTCCATTGGCTTTAAGCCCTCATGTCTCTGCTATATAGTATCAGTCAATGTGTTTTGTTTTCAGTTTCGAGACCTAAACTGTGATTTTGTTCTTACATTTGACATCCTGGTTTAAACAAAATGCTATTTTGGGTTTCTTGCAGTAAGCTAGACCTCGAGGTAACACACCTCGCTGCTAATGCTGCTAATGATTCCTCAAAGCTAACCTGTCTATTTATAAAGGACGCAGGGTGCAGGAAGCAGCCCTGTCAATAGCACACTTTACAACATAGCGAAACGTGTTCTCTGCATACTTCCACTAAAGCGAGACTGTTTTTGATTCCTTCAGATCAACATCCTTCTCCTTGTAATTCCTACAAGATAATGTAGTAACTTAGCAACACCATGCACCCACATGTAATTCTTGTATTAACACCATGTGAACCAAGCTGAATTACACCAGTTTTCTGTTATTCCTTCTGTATGACATGCAGGTGTTTCTCTCATTTTATTGGGCGTATACTGAAAATACTTTTTTTTTTTTTTTTTTTAGCACAGAGGGTGAATTGTGTCACCGTTTTATCATGGAAAAGTAAATAATGTGAAATGGGTGAGTGATCTCTGTAAATGCTAATTATAGAGAGACACACGGAGAATGGAAGAGTCAGAGTAGAAAAGAGGAGAAGAAAGAGAAGCACGAGGGCAAGGTTTCCAAACATCTTTTTAGGTATGGCCTATATATATATATATATATATATATATATATATATATACTGTATATCTACTATCCACTGCATGGCAGATCACTTGTCTCATTTACTTAGAGCAATCTGAGGCTTTCATCTTCAGTGCTTAACCTGAATTGCCTCGATGTAATATATCCAATTCTGTAATTGAATTATAAACCGGCCACTAAGCCCCTCAGATAAGAGAGGCAGCTAACCAAATGGAAAAATGATTTGCTCAGGTTTGCTCTGAATTATGATATGCAGATCGTCTTTGGTGGACAATACACTTAAGACTCCAGACAGAAGCTGTGAAAAGGATATTATCCTTTGTGCTGGGGGGGGGGGGGAATAATGGGATTTACAGTGTATTGGTAAAATACTGGGACTCTTTAACCTGATATTAACCCTCTTTTTCATTGCACCAATCTCAAACACATATCTGTCTATCTGTCTACAGTAAATATCTATCTGTTCCCCCTCTCTCAGTGTTTTCTCTATCTCATGGACACAAGAAAAGAAACATGCACACAGACTGACAGGCAGGCACACAAACACACACATTGCGGGGCCCACAAGCGGAGAGGCCGCAGCTCGTAAAGCAAGCGGTGACGGGCTGATTGATCCCCTGGTGAAAATGGGCGATATTCCCCTAACATCGATATCAATAAAGCCTCTTAGGCTCGAGGCTTCTCAGGGCCTGCCTTTGTTTCTCTTCCGAGGAGAGCTAAGAAAAATCTATAGACAATTGATGGTGTCTGGGAGAAAGGCTCTATTGGAGTATATCAAATCAACGTATCGGAGAAGGGAAAGTTTGCCCTGTGAATTAGACTGTTTTTGCTCCAAGTTCAGTGGCAGAATGAGAAGGAGAGACGTGGACATGTTTTGAAGAGGCAATGTGTTTTTTTTTTTGGGGGGGGGGGTTTGATGGATGAATATGATTCTAGAGAAATCTATCCTCGTGAGGTCACAGCCAATAGTAGTGTAGTAGTATTGGCTGAAACAGAAATGTGGCTATATGCTATAGCTACTGTAAATTAATGAGTATTTTAGATCGTGGCACTGGACATTAGACCACTTCTCCTTTTTTTATTTTTTTATTTTTTTTATTTTATTGTTTCAGGTATTAGCAGGTATTTAAATCAGAAACAAAAACTTAAAAAAAAAAAAAGACTGCAACTTCCTGTTTCCACCCACAAGTTGGGACATTTAAAAAAACAAAAAAAAACAAAACTGGTGTTTGCTGTTGCTATAATATGAACTTGCGTAGTGGTGACATTTTGCTTTATTAGGGCATTGGGCATGTTTTTAACCATAAAGCTGCTGTTAAGCTGGACATTTTTACTGTTGCATCTGGATATTTTTTACCACTTTACTGATCATATTAACTCAAACCATGATCTTTCCCTAAACCTAAACAAAGTGGCTTTTACACCTAAACCTACACAGACCTTAAGTACAGCACTGTCACACCATGTTCATGTTTAAAAACCCTTAGAAATGACGTCCCTATGGATCGTGCATCACTTCTCTCTAGATAACCATAGATTGTTCTGGAGTGCAGGTACCATCAACCTATGTGGCTGTTCAATTAATGAGCATGTGTTGCGGTTGTTATTTGACCATTATAAGGATACCGTTTTGTAGTAACAAGCAACAACAAGTGACTGACGGTGCTACATGTTCAAAGACATTTAGCTTGTGTTTTTTTGGGTCATTAAAATCAGCTCTGTCTGAGACAATTGCTCCTCTATGAGGTCCCATTGAATTTGTTTCCAGCAGGATTTTTGCTATCACCGACCCATATCGCCGTGAGCCTCAAAACCGGTGCTTAATCTATGTTAACACTTGACATAGTGATGCTGCATAGGAGTTCTTGGTCAACGTGTGGTTTTATAGCTTTATCAAACTGGAAAGAAAGACGTTGGAAGGAAGAAGAAGGCAGGTAGATGGCAAACCAGCAAGTGCTTTAGTTTGTCTAGAACTGCCATAACACGCTGTGGAACAATATGATGTTATTAACTGATAATTATGTACAGTTATATCCCCACTCATCAAAATAATAATCTTTTTTTCTTATTTGTATATATGTTTTTTCTCCTCTTTTTTTCTTGTTACATACATTGCTTCTCTTTCTCTTCATTTTCACATGGGACTGAGTGGTTGGAGAGACCCTAAACAGGCCAGCCTCTGGATAATTATTCTTTTTTCCAATCACTGTGACTGTCTAATTGCAGTCCTTGCTGCTAATTTATGCACGCCTTTGTTTTCTTCAAGGAACGCATCTCGCAAAAAAAAAAAATCCACATCAAACGATTTCTGATATGTTAAGAATATAGCAGAGGAACGAAGGCTGCCGTCGCTTAAAAATAAATTCCTGATTATTTTCATATGATAATAAGTCAGAGAAAATGAGGAAATCAAAAGGGAAGTCATATAATGATGTATGGGCATGAATATGGCACTTATTGTATTTTTTTTCCTCGGTTTGAATACATTACCATATTTTCTCTGTTTTTATTTGCCTTAAGCTGGAGTTATGTAGGACAGCTTGCTGACCATCATTCACAAGCTGTTGGCATCTCTGCACATCGTCTGTCAAGCACAGATCTCACACACATAACTGGCATTGCTTTTAATGTAAATGACGTTGCCGTAATGAGGAGCCATTAAATGCATACTCATAAACACATGCACATAAACATAAATACACATGCATGCACAGTTATCCAGCCTTACCACCCCCACCCTCAGACACACTGACACCAGTGCACACGGGAATAGTGGTATTTACTTTATGCATGAGGACAGGTAAAAAACACACAAATCCACAGTGGACACAGGCTGTAATTGAATGTGACTCTTTCTGTATACTATCCATAGCTCCAGGATGCTGGCAGCTAATTGGAATATACAGCTCCCTAAACCGCCGGTGAACTCCGCAGAGAGGCTGGGTTGTCAGACGCCGATGGCCCACCGCGGATTTTGCTATCTTATGGTGGCATGGGATTCTCATACTGCTAACATTGAAGATGAGGGCTAGAATAAGAGGCAAATTGGAAGCTCCAGTGCAGAATGACAACATGCATGCATGCCTCTGTGTGTGTGTGTGTGTATGTGTGTGTGTGTACAGGTGTGTTTGTGTCTCCGCCAACTGGATTTCAATGGATCGTGAGTAGAACATGTTACGGTAGCTCTCATTGCTGTCTATTATGGATGGTGTCAAAGACTGTCAGTGTGCAGACATTAGTATGGAGTGTGTTACTCTGTTGATAGAATGTTACGGTGAATAGTGTGTTTGGAACAGCAAGAAGGTTGTTCATTGTTTGACCTACGATCATTAACCAATATATAAGGCTAAAGAATGAAACCGATCACTGCAGCATACTTTTGGTGACCCAGGACAAATATCAACTGAGAGGATTGATCTTTTCATACCCAAATTATTTAAAGTTATTTTGTTACGTTCAGCTAAAAAACTGTTCCTGCGGAGATCTTAATCCTGGGCCTTTTACTATGTGTTCAGAAGGAATCTACGGCAAATTTTAGAGATTGCCTAATTGCATACAGCCAATGAAAAGACACCAACTGAAGGGAAATGGCAAAAATAAATTGAGTCTCTGGTGAGTCCTGAGCTCAGCCAGAAGCTCAGCAGTCGGTGTGTCAGTTACTAGCTAGCTTACAGCCAATGTTCAATTGGTACATTGGCTATTTGGGCTGAATATAAACGGTTCATCGGTCAAATTTGAGTCACTACAAGTCTTAAAGAGCCAACATATATGTATTGAGACTATAATGTCTTGTTAACCCTCGTGTGGTATTAGTATTTATGGGTCTGGTGGACCCGCTAGAGTTTTGGGCTTTCAAAACACAAACACCACAATCCAATAATTTTCTCTTAAAATACTAAACAAATGTGTTTTGATTTATGTTCTTCACAGAAAATGAGCCAAAGCCAATGAATTTCAGGTTGAAAAAATACTTAATTAAACTGAAAACGGGTCCCACAGACCCGAATACCATACAAGGGTTAAGAAGATTCTTGACTTAGTTTATCTCGAGAGAAGTGGACTTTTTGAATGGGAGTCAATGTGTTCAACACTATCATAACCGATGGAACCATTAGTCAAAGCCCAAACTTTGCATGTGAGTAAATATCATACAAATGTTTCAATATCAAACATGGTGGATGATGTGTCTTCATGCGAGTGTCTTTCGAGTCTTTGAGCACTACAGATTAAATCCTACTTATCTCCATTTTACTGAGGTGGCAGCAGCATATGCCGTAACCAATAACATTGAACATACCGTATCTGCATGGCAATACTAGTGTGTACGTAGGTTTTTTTTTTTTGTGTGTCATTTGGATAAACTGAGCACTTAATGCAGCAACCAGAAACAAGGGTATGGATTTACTGAGGGTTATTTAAACGGAGGAGATAAATACTTTTTAACATAACACTTGGAACTTAGGAAATATGTATTTTTAACACTTTATAAGAGACTATATTTAGACACAATAACATGATTTCTTAGTTTGTGGTGCGGTTGTATTTCACCGCACATCTTTATGAATGCACACACTTCTCGTTCATCTCGTCTCTCCCTTTTGTATTCTCAGAAAATGTTCATCATTGGCCAGCATTGTTTCTCCTCTCTTACCTCTCTGTCTATCCACTGGTGTTTCCAGCCAAGAACCACCAGCCTTGTATCTATCCCACGTAAATAATGAAACACATAATTATCATATCATAATTGCAGTAAAGATGGCTTTGACAGAAATCATTTCCCGTATCTAATACAGCGCTAATCGAATCTGTTCCCCCACTCACTAACACGACCTCTGGTGATTGAGTTTCGGACATTTGTTTGGGTGTGTGTGTGTGTGTGTGTGTGTGTATGTACATGTCGATGGCTGTGTGTTTGGTTTATTGTCTAATATCTCTGTTTGAATGTGAAAAAAAATAGAATTTCTAGTTTATTTTTGTGTTGTTTCTTCTCTTAATAGCCGACAGTGTCTATCACACACTTGTGCCATGTTTAGACACATGATCCATACACATACACATACACACAACTACCCTACACCTTCATCCCGCAGCAGCAACGTATGGATCTCTGTGCTGGATTCATAATTATTCACATAGCTGCTGATTAATTTTGGTGTCTTCAACAGCACGATACAGGATTTGCTTTTAATAAGTGTGTGTGTGTGTGTGTGTGTGTGTGTGTGGATTCCCTCTCATTTGCTCTCAGTCTATTGTTCCCAGGTTTGATTGATTGACAGCTCGTCGGATATAGCAGAACTACAATGGTCACATGACCCAGCAGATGGCTGACAACATGTAAATGAGTGTGTCTGAATCATCTTTAGCAATCGAATATCTTTCATAGATACAGACAGATGTTAGGATAGTGAATAAACATAGAAGTGTCCTGCGGCATACAGCTAGATGGATAGATAGATAGATAGATGGATGGATGGATATCATATCAGGTAGAAATATGGATGTGAAGCAGGGATAGATGGTATAAGAATAGTCTTAAAGGGCAGATTGAGATAGGCCTGAGGGTAGAGCTCTAACAATGAGTGATTACTGCACTAACAAGCTGGCGGCTGGAGGGGATGCATGTAATGTGATCGGTGCTGGCCGCTATTTATCTTGACCAATAGACGATTGACCTGGCTGTGCCCCCCCCTACAGGTCAACCAGAGTTCATCAGGCTGTGGATTAACGTAAGAAAACACTGTCACACACAGAAAACGCAAACCTATAGAAGAAAAAAAACAGAAAACAAAATGTACAAGGTGTATAAAGACACAACAGTTCACATGCAGACCAAGGCTGATCAGAATGGTAGAACACTTTTCTCTTGTTATGTCACGTACAACACTCTGATTAAAAAAAAAATGTTTCAAGCATGTTTCACCTTTTATTATTATTTTTTTGCACAGAAGCCAATTCAAAGTTAGAAAAAGAGAAGAGGGGATAAAGGCAGGTAAAAAAAAGAAGACATAGGAAAGCGTGATGAAAAAAAGAAAGAGAGAAAGGGGAGACTTGCATGTAGCGAGGGAGGGCAAGGCATGTTGAGTAATGAGAGCTGGTGCTCCCAGAACAATCAGGGTCTCCATTTTGCCGTGTGTTTCTACCTGATGTATAGCGTGAGCTGTGGGAGCTGCTGTAATAAGACCATTTGGGCCTCTCATTGGCGGGCATTAGCAGCAAATATCTTCTACAGGCCTAAAGACAGCCTGCGGGGCTAAAGAAACAGCCATGTTAGCCGTGCTGCTCATTTGGTCCGGTGTGATGTGAGGAAGGAAGAGAAAGTTGCTGTCAGCCGGTGCACACGTGATTAGGCTGCATGGCTTTATACAGCCACGCGGTGGAAAACTCACACTCTGATTGTAGTTTGTGTGTAGCAGGGTAATATACATGATATGGAGTTTGTTTTATATTGTATTATATGAATCTGCTGTCAGCAACCATTCTCTCAGTTTAGCACAAGCACTGTAATCCTGCAGGAAGCAGCTAGCCTGACTTTCCGAAGGTAACAAAATGTGCGCACCTGCATGTTAAGCATAATTAACATGCTCGATCGGATTGTACAAAAAAACACAAGTATGAAAACTAAACCTTGTCATGATCGTAATTTGAGATTTCTGGACAGTGGACAGTACATAATGCAGCGTATATAGCAGTGAATATAGAGGGATTTCAGACAAGGCTGGTGTGGTTTTCCTGGTCGTTATGTGTCAGACTATTTCCTGGAGTCTTGCTGTCGACATGAGGTTGGCAGGTAACCAGGAAGCCAAAATAAAAATAAAAATAAAAAAAATAGTCCGGCATCAAAATTAGGTGGAAAAATGACTTCAGTTAACCGTGCATTGGATTTGATAGTGCTCCTAGCAGCTGTCAATCATTTATGTCATGGGAAACGCCCAGCCAGTGGTTCAAGGCTTGTTTTATTTATTATAATGGTGTCGTCCTATTTTTAAAGAAAAAAGTGAGGATAACTCAAATTACTCAGATTACTAATTGCTTTTGATATATATATATATATACAATTATAATGTGAGAACAGGGACTTTTCCCTCAAAGATCTTCCATTTTGATGTAGAAATACTATTTTGCTTACACCATTACTGCATCCCTCTATTTGATGCAAATGAAGGGCAACTTGCTTTGTACTCAGGTGTGTTTCATAATACGAAACCTGTCATGGAACCCAGACGGGAGGAAAAAAGAAAAAAAAAAAAAGAAAGACAGTGATATGTGAGATTTCCTCCGAAATAGTGAAATTGAATTCCAAAGAAAACACACTGCGCCATTCTATTTACAGACCAATCAGACCAAAATATATTTTGAAATACATTCAGAAACCCGGGGCACCCTTGACTCATGTGACAAGCGATGAGCCTTTAATAGAGGCTATTTTAAGTGTCAGGACAAATAATTCAAGTGCAGCCCCAACTTCAAATATTTGAAAAACATATTAAAATATACACCATATGCTAGCCAGACCATGCTAATCAGCATCACAAAGCGAACCGGATTGCACGGCATGCAAAAGACCAAGAGATGGTGAGCTGATGTTAAGAAAAATGAATGAATGAAGGATCTGTGCAGGGTTTTTTTTTGCCTCCAAAGCACAGAGAAGACCGACAGAAAAGCTCAACTGTATGGAAAAGTAATCAGTCAGATTGTTGAGGGATTATGCTGATGGCAGGAAAAGTGGTATTATCAACAACACACACACAAAGTACTCCCTATCTGAGTGATTCAATGGTACATTCATTGTCTGACTATTTTATTCCAGAGAACAGAGAATGGGTGTACAGACGCGCGTGTGTGTGTGTGTGTGTGTGGAACAGAGAGGGAGGGTTTTGCTGCAGAGGGAGAGTGGAAGGCGATAAAGACTCTGTGAGTGGCAAGTGTACATGGATAGCTTCACATCAACTGCCAATATGTTGTGAGGCGGCGGTAACAGGCGAGGGTCTCGGGGGAGGGCTGCGGCAGAGCAGGCCAGCAGCAGACGGAGAGGAAAACAATTTCTGGTGCCAATAACCCCGAGCGGCACAGATGAAAAATGTTTTAATATTTGCAGCTGCTTTATGGCAGTCGTGGTGACAGTGATGGAGTCAATGTCAGCTTTTTCCTTTTAAATGTCATGCTCTGTCTCAGGCTGTCAGGGCGCCTGTGTGTATGTGTGTGTATGTGTGTGTGTATGTATGTTTATGTGTGTGTGCAGAATTGATCTTTTCCTTTTCTAAAGTACCCAAACGTGAAAGCGCCCCACCCCTATTCCCTTCCCCATTTTACCCCTAAACCACCTCTTTGTGCCCGTGTTCCTCCTCAGCCTCCTCCCTCTCTCCCTCCCTCCCTCCCTCTCTCCCTACCTCCCTCCCTCCTTCTATCCTCCAGTTGTCCATAAAGACAGTGCGCTCAGCTGTCAGATGAAACTCCCCAAACCCGGCAGCCATCATTTAGATAATCACTTCCTCCTCTTTGCATTTTATTTGGATTTGATTATTTCTCATCTGCGGCAAGATGGAAACCATAAATTACATTGTGTCCCTCATGTCTCTGCTGAAATCAAACATGCAGCTAGAATCATAGAATCAGCAAATGGAGGGAAAATGTTATAAGATCTTCAACTTTGGACACGACACACACACACACACACACACGCACACACGCACACACACACACACACACACACACACACACACACACACACGCAGACACAGCAATGCGTTTCACAATAATATGATGACATAGAAGTTATAGTTATATTCGTTATATTAGGGCTGGAAATACCAATCATTTTGTTAATCAACCTGTTGATTATTTTTTTTATTAATAATTAACGAATCATTTAGTTTATACATTTTAGAGTGATGTGAAAAATGACCATCAAAATGTCCCAGAGCCTCTTTCAAACGGTTTGCTTTGTCCAACCGACATATAGGAAGCGAGGTCTTCACATTTTGAGGTGAAACGAGCAGATGTTTGGCATTTTTATGTGATAAAGGATTTATTTGATTAATCAAATATTTAAAATGTTATTTATTCATTTTCAGTTAATTAATGAATAAAACAGAGTGATGTTCCAGCAATGATATTGAGACCAGGACTTAAAGCAAAGGAAAATTGGTTAGCTGGGTTAACTTAGCCGTAAATAACCTACAAAATGATCAATGACTGCATCAATAGATGTGGATGTAACGGTTTTGATTTACTTCATTTAGCCTTTATCTTATAACTAAATAGCAAATTAAACGAGGACGTCGGTTATTTATCTAACTTGAATGCAACGACTGGATTTGATGTGTTGAAACTTGCTGATGCGACTTCTTGAAAGATGCTGATGAATGAATTTCCCATTTAAACAAAAAAAAACAATGACACACACGTTTGTTGAGTTTTGGTTTATTACTTTTGGGGAGACACATGCACCGACTGAAGCATTAATTATTTCATCATTATGTTATCATCATCGGTTGTGTGCAAACACAGTGCGCTCCATATCATTATTCCATATTCTCAGACTTTTCATTAAATATTGCATCGTTCAAGTTTTATCTCCTATAGTCCGTTTTTTTTCACGTGTAACTAAATGCAACATGTTGTCTTACTATATTAATATTATATAATAATTCTATATCTTCATATTGACTTCAGAAAGCCTGACAACACTTGAGGTGAGGTTTCCATAATGTCTGAAAATAGCTCACTTTGATTGGCTAGTAAAAACATCCCTACACATCATCTCGTGTCTTTTGTTATGAGACGCCTGAGTGTTTGCTATTGTTCACTGACCTTCTGTGGATCCTCTTGACCCAGACTTGCTCCCACTTAGAGGGTCAGAGGTCAGGCAGCTACTATCAGCACCCCCCAACCCCACCCCCCACCCCCCTCTCTCCTTCAAGTAATGTAATGCAGGCGGGTCAGTTGAAGTCTTCTTGTGTGGAAAACAAGATGATTTGTATCATGGCAGCAGAAGGCTTTAAAACAAAAACAGTTTTAATATTTAGTCTTTTTAAACCAATGAACATGTTTTTTTCCACAGAGAAGCATAAATATCTTGACAGCATGTTGAAGCATAAACCTTCACTAACGCAATGCAAATGACATTTGAAGTTTAACTAATTTAAACACTAAGTAATGTAAGCCCTGTACTTGTTTCTGTACAGCAGCAGCACAAGTGCAATTATTGCATGTGTGTGTGTGTGTGTATGAGGCATATTTTCTTGCATGAAAAGCACTGTTTCAATTAAAGGTGTTTGATCCAGCAGCACGGTGGGACAGGCCTGAGCGCCGGTTGGCTGGCAGGGAGGGGAGGCAGCGTTTGCTTGTTTGGCCCCCTGCTGGGCGTCTCGGCGGGGGACTGATGTGTAATCCAGTGCCAGGCTAGTGGGCCCACACAGGATATCTCACCTATAATAGCAGTCTATTCCTTGAGGCCAGACCCCTGCTGGAGGTGTGAGAGGGCCAGCAGCCAGGCAGTCAGACTCTGGATGCCGTCTTCTCTCGACATAAACTCCTCTTATTTCTCTCCCTGTGCATTCTGGGAAACGGCTACGAGTACGGTTATCAGCTAACTGTACTCCTGCAGAAAAATCGTTCCCTGTGACTGACGTGTGCAGTTATTTATCAGTGTGTACGTAGCATTTAGTATCTGGTTGAGGTGGAGTTGAGTTTAAACTACTTTGTATACTGTTCAGTATCTTAGTCCAGTGGTTCCCAACATGGGGGTCATGTCCGACCAAAAGGTCAGAAGATAATTCTGAGGTGTCGAGTAAAGAAGAGATCTGAACCCACAAACAGTGCTTTTGTAAGGACATAAAAAGATTATAAAAGATTTTATGGAAGGAATCATAGCTGTCAAATTAATATGGTGGTGTTAAAAGTACAACATTTCCCTCTAAAATGTAGTGGAGTAGTATAAGGTCACGTAAAAACAGAAACAGTATCTTGAAATTGCATGTAAGTATAGCAGAATGAAGGAGGTCGGGGTGGAACCACTGTTAGTTCGTCTTGAAAGACATGAGTTGAGGTAATTTGGGCATTTGACTCGGATGCCTCCTGTACACCTCCCTATGGAGGTATTCCTGGCACATCTAACTGGAAGGGAGACCTCAGGCCAGACTCAGAACACACTGCAGGGATTACATATCCCATCTGGCCTGAGAACGCCTGGAGATCCCCCAGGAAGAGCTGGAGGACATCGGTAGAGAAATGGGTTTCTGCCTCTGCGACCTCGACCTGGAAACAAAGGATGGATGAATGTTTTTTGTTTTTTTTGGGAGATAAGTTTTTCTTTATCCTTAACAAGGGTCTAAGGATAGAGGATGCTGAGACCCTCGAGGCAAATGTGTGACTCTGGGCTATATAACAGTGACTTAATATTTGTGACTTTACTTCACAAAAAATACTTGAGAGGAATTTTACACTGATGGAAAAAAAATATGCTGAATCAACATGGCAAATATATTTGATGCTTTCACCAGTCCTTATTATTTGTTGTTGTCGTTGTTTTCAAAATTCTTTGGTTCTTTTTTGTTGCACTTTCATTCGGAGCTAACTGTGGCTCTGTCTTCGGTGCGTCTCCACCGCGTGGCCTAATTAAACTGCTTAATCAGTTAACGACTCCAGTGAACACAGTTAAAGGGGAATTAAGCGCAGAGAGATTGAGGAGAGGAGTGATGGAAATGCTGAGGAGACGCTTCGTCCGTCTCCTGTGTGAAATAAAACCCGGGGATGGAGCCGCAGAGAGGAGGCCATTAAAAAGTGAGCAGAGGGTGCAGAACTGTTTGCCGCCGTTCTGCTGAGGGCGAGCGAGCCAATCGAGACGCTGGTTTAAATGGGAAACGGGACATCTTCACAAAGAGGCAAATTAAAAGCACTTTGCTCTGTTAAGCAGAGGGGAGACAAGGGAAAACAGAGGAGGAAAACAACAACAGAAGTGAAATACATCTTAGAGGAACTGTACTCCTTCACTGCATCTTTATAGCTCTCGTGTGATTTCAGATCAGTTGCACTCCATAGTCTTCAGTGTAAATTTATTATTGGGCTTTTTTGGCATAAAAAATGCACACAAATCAGCTTTAATGTGTCGTAGTGTCACCAAAAATGGCTTTTACATTCTATAGATGAGTGTGTGAAGTGTGCAGCAGTACCACCCCTCCCTCTTTTTTCCTTCCCTCCTCTCTTTCTCACTCTCTCTTTCCATCATTCCATCACTCCCTCTTCTCTCCTTATCTCCCTCTCCCATTTTCCTCCTCTCTAATTTTATACACTCTACTTCTCTCTCTTGTCCCTCCAGAATAGTGAACTAGGTCTTCAGGGACTTCAGCTTTTGCACTGCGAGTGATCTCTGGACCACAATCGTTACCAAGGATACGACTGATGTTGAGATAGAATATATATTGACTTTATCTCAATCCTAAAAAAAAAAAAAAAAAAAAAAAAATTCTTTATATGTAAACAGTGTCTTAACAGAGTGAAAGATCAGTCTGAAACTTGGAAACTAACTCCACAAAGTTAATTCACTTACAAGCTTTTTGTGGACTGCAGCGGCTTACTCAACACCATCTGGTGACATAGACTGTAAGCTCGAGATGAGATTATCTAGATCTATAGCAGTTTGCCATGCTTTATTGTATTAATATTATTTCCTCACATTCATAATCTTCTTTTTTTTATATTTTTTTTTTTACCAGATGGCAACACCCCTTTAAACAGAATCTGTTGTGACTGGTCAGCTGATCTGGTTCAGTTAAAGTCATTACTGGCCTATGGAAACCACATCATTACTGTAATAGCCGATTCACCATCATTGCATCATTGCAATAATGTACGTTACAGGAATAACGGCGCTAACGTTATTCATGTTTATTGATCATAAACAATGTGCATGTACACACTTTTGCAATTTCTTCTCCTGTTCTTATTTTCTGTTCCAAGCGAATCCTCCTCAGCCTCAGCGACACAGCTGTTCTTCTTTCATATTGTTTATTATTTCTACACATTATGGGACAGTTTGTTTATCGTTGTGTAAGGACTAGTTGCAGAGACTGGCGTGAGTGAGGATGTCCCGTTTAGTAAATACAGTTCTCCACCCTCTGCCCAAGTCTGATGTTGATCCAGGCATTTATGCTCATTTAACTTGTTTCTGCTTTTCATCTTTCCTTCCTCGCTCCCTCATCTTTCTCAGTCTTTTCTATTCTCAACTCTTCTTTCCGTTCTTTTTCTCTTAATCTCATCTCCCTTCCTTTCCTCTGCTTCACCATCCTATCCATCTATGTTCTCCACCCTACTTGTCATCTCCTCTCCTCTGTCCTCTCCACACCTCCGCTCTCTTCCTCATTTATCCTCTACGCATCTCCACATGCCTCCCTGACTTCCTGGATGGAGCCCAAAATGATTCAGGCTCATTATGCAGGACACCGTATGGGGGGAGAAAACTGGAAAGCAGACAGAGGGAGAGAAGAGAGAATGAGAGGGAAGGATAAAAAAAAGAGAAGGGATGGAGGGAAAGAGAGCTTAACAGCATCTGTTGGCCTCCAAGGTATGGCAGCGACAAACACACACACACACACACACACACATATCCTGCAGAATCACATCACGTCCTGTAAAAATGTTTGTCGAATTTCAGACCAGCAAAATTAGAATTTTTGCTGATTAACAAGATATTTTAATCACACCTTGAGCATTTTTGGATATCTGCGTGTGTGTGTGTGTGTGTGTGTGTGTCCATGAATGTGAAGGTGTGAGCTTGCACGTGTCTAGTCATGCATGCATATGTGTGTGTGTGTGTCAGGTGTTTGCGGACACTGAAGGGGACTGAGTGTTTTCTGACGCCTGTCTAGCTGCGCATGTCTCACTGGGCCATGGAAGTGTCATCTGCCCAGGCCTCAGCACTCATACACACACACACATACACACACACACACACACACATGCACATATTCTCTCTCTCACAGCAGTGAGGAACAGAGACAGCCCAGAGCTTGCTGTCATCTCATCACACTGTGCAGGTCTGTCCATGCACACATGTGTGTGTGTGTGTTTGTGTGTGTGTGTGTGTGTGTGTGTGTGTGTGTGTGTGAACGAGTGAGAGCATAATACTGCCGCTAAACAACAAGTCTACTGTCACTGTGGACTTCAAACTTCAAGTTCCATATAAATTTAGAATTTTTTTTTTTCTTTTTTTGAATTCATTAATAATGTCACAAAAGCTTCCTGAAACACAGACATCAGCTGTGCCCCTCAAATCACATTCCTCTGTTTCCATGCTGTCTATGAATTTGTCTTCATAACAATTAGGGCTGTATGAAAATGCTTGGAAAATTACTGCGTCGCGTAATTTCCGGCAAAAAGCCTCTTTGTGCCACTACCATTTCTACTCATTACCACAGACCCAGTGTATTCTAATGGAAAACCCAATTAGCTTGTACGCGGCGAGAATGCTAATGGGGATCGCAAAATTCTTGAGTGCTTAACGGTGTGTATTTATGTGGTGGTTGGCTGCACAATTCATTTGGCAACCATCAAGGAATAATTTGAGAAAAGGTAAGAAAGACTGCAGGCTGATTAGAGGGAACGTATCTAGAGGTTTATGAGCTTTGATTGTGGAAAGCCCTCGCCTTCATGGATCCGTTTGGCTTTGTTAAAAAACAGCTAGAGACTATGGCGACACATTTTTCTATGATAGTGTGTAAAGTTACAGTACAGGCTTCATTGTAAGTAAAATAGAAATGTGTTTTGTGAGAGATTTATGTAGCAATCTATTATAATATCTATCTAATATGTAAGACATTTTGCATGATTACCCTTCTTAAATTTGGAAGACTGTATCAACAAAGTAGCAATTTATAATAAGGCATACTGTCACAGTCTGCCCCCCTTTCACCTACCTCTAAGTAATTTTCCATTCCCTCTCCACTCACCTGCCAGCCACGCCCCCCTCATCAGACCTACTCCCCTCACCTGCTTCCCATCACCAATCAAGCTAGGATTTAAGCTCTCCCTGCTCACTCACTCTCTGCCAGATTGTTCTACATGCTCCTGCAAGACTTTCCAGCACTCTTCTTCGGATTGATCTCCCGCTGCCGACTTTGCCTGCCTTGGACCAACCTGTTTGCTGTACTCCCGGTAACCGACCCTGCCTTCTGTCTTCGACCACGAGCTTCTGATCTCTCTGGATTCTGCCAGCTGGTGTCGGCCCAGCTACTGGTGGCTAGCTCCTGGTACGTCTGCCTCAACTCCTGCCTACCTGCTTGCTGGACTGGTGTTCCCAGCCTAAGGCCCCAGACTTTCCCTGTGCCCAGAGAGACTGATTCCTGCGTGTGCTGCATTTGGGTTCTAATTACACCCGTTACAGTACAATCTGGCCAGAAATGGACCCAGCGCACCCTTCTTCGCCGCAGTCCCGGCTCAAGAGGATCGAAGACGCACTTCAGCAACACGAGGAAAGATTCGCCTCCATTACAGCTGACATCCAGCAGGCTACGGGGAACCAGACACAAGGGTTAGCTATGCTAGCTAACCAGGTCCAGCAGCTGGCAGCAGCCTTTACCCAATCTGCAGCTGCTTCGGCTGCTGCTCCACCACCACCACCCCCGCCTGCTGCTGTTCCCATTCCTTCGGGTCTACTGCCGGAGCCCCGGGTGGGACCTCCAGAACGATATGCTGGAGATCCGGAAGGCTGTAACCCCTTCATCACCAACTGCTCCATCCTCTTTGCTCTGCAGCCCCAGACCTTCGCTTCAGAGGAGGCCAAAGTGGCGTTTGCCATCAACCACCTGACAGGTCGAGCCCGCCTGTGGGGAACAGCAGAGTGGGAACGCCAGACCACTGCCTGCTCCTCCTTCCAAGCCTTCACCATGGAGCTTCGTAAGGTGTTTGGCATAGCATCCATCGGTCCAGACGTCACAGGGGGTCTGATGGACTTGAGCCAAGGTGAACAAACTGTCGCTAACTACGCCATTGAGTTCCGCATCAGGGCCCGTCAGAGTTACTGGAACGAGGCTGCCATTTGCGATGCTTATCTGCGGGGTCTGGAGGACTACATTAAAGACGAGTTGGTCTCTCACAACCTTCCCTCTTCTCTGGATGAACTTATTGAACTTACATCCCGGATTGATCGCCGCGTGCAGGCAAGACGCCAAGAGAGGCGGCAAGGACAGGCAAACCAGCGCCTGCTGGGCCGACCACGTGTTCCTCCAGAGACTTTGGGTACCTCTAGTGGTCAGGGAAGAGAGGCCGAACCCATGCAGGTGGGCCGCACCAGTCTCACTCCTACGGAGCGGGAGCGCCGTCGCCAGGGGAAACTCTGCCTCTACTGTGGTCAAGCAGGTCACTTCATCTCACAGTGTCCAGCAAAAGGCCGGACTCACCAGTAGAGGGGGAAGTACTGGTGAGTCGTCCCTCTGAGCTATTCCTCCGAAAACGATCCTTATGCCATGTTCAGCTGTTACTGGCGGAGGGTTCCCAAACCCTCGCCACCTTTATTGACTCTGGTTCTGATGTCAGCCTCATCGATAAGGACCTGGCCCAGCAACTAGGCATCAACTGCATACCACTGCCTGCCCCGGTTCCTGTCAATGCCCTCGATGGTCATCTCCTGGGGAAAGTGACTCACCAGACCACACCCATCCGCATGCTTATGTCCGGTAACCACCATGAGACAATCCAGTTTCACATTCTGCAGTCTCCCCGAATCCCTCTCATCCTGGGATTCCCGTGGCTCCGTCGCCATAACCCTCATGTCGACTGGGCGACGGGGTCAATCCTGGGGTGGGGGTCATCTTGTCATCAAGTGTGTCTCCAACAAGCAGCTGCTCCCCAGCTGTCCCGATGTCCCAGTCCTCTGCTTGACCTGTCAGGGGTGCCGGTGGAATACCATGACTTCAGGGAGGTCTTCAGCAAGGTTAAGGCAACCTCATTGCCCCCACACCGGCCATATGACTGTGCCATCGACCTGCACCCCGGCTCTACTCCTCCTAGGGGGCGCCTGTACTCACTGTCAGCTCCGGAGAGGGAGGCCATGGAGACCTACATTAATGACTCTTTGGCAGCAGGCATTATCCGTCCCTCCTCGTCCCCTGTTAGTGCTGGCTTCTTCTTTGTCCAGAAGAAAGATAAATCTCTTCGGCCCTGTATTGATTATCGAGGCCTGAATGACATAACTGTAAAGAACCGCTACCCCCTCCCTCTCATCTCCTCTGCCTTTGAGCTCCTGGAGGGGGCCACCATATTTTCCAAATTAGACCTTCGCAACGCCTACCATTTGGTCCGCATCCGGGAGGGGGATGAGTGGAAGACAGCCTTCATCACCCCCACTGGACACTACGAGTATCTAGTCATGCCCTTCGGCCTCACCAACGCCCCTGCTGTCTTCCAGGCCCTGGTTAATGACGTGCTCCGGGACATGTTGAATAAGTACGTGTTTGTTTACCTGGATGACATACTGATCTTTTCCAAGACCAAGGAGGAACACGTCCACCACGTCCAGGCAGTTCTCCAGCGGCTCCTTGAGAACTCTCTCTTTGTCAAAGCCGAGAAGTGCGAGTTTCACTCCTCGTCTGTGTCCTTCTTGGGTTTCATCGTGGGTCCTGGGAGCATCCAGATGGACCCTGCCAAGGTGTCAGCTGTCTCAGATTGGCCCACTCCTGACTCTCGCAAACAACTGCAACGGTTCCTGGGCTTCGCCAACTTTTACCGGAGGTTCATCAGGGGTTACAGCATGGTAGCCGCTCCTCTCACGGCTCTGACTTCCTCCAAGGTGCCCTTCCAGTGGTCATCCGCAGCCGATGAGGCCTTCCGGTCCCTCAAAGCCAGGTTCACGTCAGCCCCTATCCTCCAAATGCCTGACCCAGAAAGGCAATTTGTGGTGGAGGTGGACGCCTCTGACGTGGGAGTAGGAGGGGTGCTCTCCCAGCGGTCAGCCAAAGACCAGAAGCTCCATCCATGCGCCTTCTTCTCCCGACGACTGATCCCAGCTGAGAGGAATTACGACATCGGCAATCGAGAGCTTCTGGCAGTCAAACTGGCTCTGGAGGAGTGGCGTCACTGGCTGGAAGGAACTGCAATGCCGTTTTTGGTCTGGACTGACCACAAGAATCTGGAATACATTCGGTCAGCCAAGAGGCTGAACTCCCGACAGGCCAGATGGGCTCTGTTTCTGACCAGATTTAACTTTTCCCTCTCCTACCGGCCGGGGTCCCGCAACGTGAAGCCTGATGCCCTGTCCCGGCAGTTTTTGAGAGAGGAGGACTCGGCTGCCAGTTCCGACACCATTCTCCCCTCCTCTAGTCTGATAGCATCACTCAGCTGGGAGGTGGAGGAAAGAATTAAGGCAGCTTTAGAAGATCAGCCTGGGCCCAGCTCGTGTCCTCCTAACCGCCTGTTCGTCCCCGCTCCCCTACGGTCCGACGTCCTCCAGTGGGCCCACAACTCCCTGCTCACCTGTCACCCTGGGATCCAGCGGACCAAAGAGGTGGTGCAGCAAAGATTTTGGTGGGCGACTCTGGCCGAAGACACCCGGGAGTTTGTGAACGCCTGCCCAGTATGCAACCAGCACAAACCCTCACACAAGGCCCCTGCTGGATTCCTGCATCCGTTGCCAGTGCCCCACCGGCCCTGGTCCCACATCTCCCTAGACTTTGTTACCGGTCTGCCACTGTCCAACGGCCACACCACTATTCTCACAGTGGTAGATCGGTTCAGCAAGATGGCACATTTCGTGCCCCTGCCCAAGCTTCCCTCAGCCAAGGAGACAGCTGAACTGGTTCTGCTACATGTGTTCCGACTGCATGGTTTCCCTACTGACGTGGTCTCCGACCGGGGGCCCCAATTCACCTCCGTTTTCTGGAGGGAGTTCTGCACGCTGGTAGGGGCCACCGTCAGTTTGTCATCCGGGTTCCACCCCCAGTCCAACGGCCAGTCTGAGAGGATGAATCAGGAGATGGAGACTGCTTTACGCTGCATGGTCTCTCAAAACCCCTCATCCTGGTCCCAGCGGCTTCTGTGGGTGGAATACGCCCATAACACCCTGACCAGCTCTGCAACTGGACTCTCTCCATTTCAGTGTGCCTACGGGTTCCAACCCCCACTCTTTCCCGCCCTGGAGAAGGAGGTTTCCTGCCCATCAGTGCAAGCCTTCATCCGTCGCTGCCGCAGGACCTGGACTCAGGCCCGAACCACCCTTCTTCGCTCCACCGACCGCTACTCCACCACGGCCAACCGTCGTCGATCTAAAGCTCCGACTTTTCAAGTTGGCCAGAAGGTGTGGTTGTCTACCCGGGATCTACCCTTACGCGTAGAATCGAAGAAGTTGGCTCCCAGATTTATTGGACCTTTTGAGGTTCAAAAGGTCATCAACCCTGCGGCAGTGAGGCTCAAGCTACCCAGGTCCATGCGGGTCCACCCCACTTTCCATGTGTCCAAGGTCAAACCCGTCCGTGAGAGCCCCCTGGTCCCCGCTGCTCCTCCCCCGCCCCCACCCCGCATCATCGATGGGGGTCCCGCCTACACCGTCCGTCGTCTCCTTCGTTCCCGTCGCCGGGGAAGGGGTCTCCAGTACCTGGTGGATTGGGAGGGGTATGGTCCTGAGGAAAGGTCCTGGGTCCCTGCACGGCATATTTTGGATGCTTCCCTCATCAGGGAGTTTCATCGATGTCACCCAGATCAACCGGCTAGGTCCTCGAGACCCTCTAGAAGTACTACCAGTCCGCCTCCCTGTTCACCCGAGGTCTCTGACCACAACTCTGAGTATGAGGAAACCCCTTCGGAGGAGGAGGCACCTTCTGAAGCAGGGGAGGAGGAGGACATGGTGCTTTCAGAGGAATATTAACCTCCTCCGGGCCCTCGCCACCCTCCCGACTCAGCAATTCATCTTTAAGGACGTCAGGAGCCGTCCCTTGAGGGGGAGGTTCTGTCACAGTCTGCCCCCCTTTCACCTACCTCTAAGTAATTTTCCATTCCCTCTCCACTCACCTGCCAGCCACGCCCCCCTCATCAGACCTACTCCCCTCACCTGCTTCCCATCACCAATCAAGCTAGGATTTAAGCTCTCCCTGCTCACTCACTCTCTGCCAGATTGTTCTACATGCTCCTGCAAGACTTTCCAGCACTCTTCTTCGGATTGATCTCCCGCTGCCGACTTTGCCTGCCTTGGACCAACCTGTTTGCTGTACTCCCGGTAACCGACCCTGCCTTCTGTCTTCGACCACGAGCTTCTGATCTCTCTGGATTCTGCCAGCTGGTGTCGGCCCAGCTACTGGTGGCTAGCTCCTGGTACGTCTGCCTCAACTCCTGCCTACCTGCTTGCTGGACTGGTGTTCCCAGCCTAAGGCCCCAGACTTTCCCTGTGCCCAGAGAGACTGATTCCTGCGTGTGCTGCATTTGGGTTCTAATTACACCCGTTACACATACAGTCTTTATAAAGCGTAATTGGTAGTTTCTGATCAATTTGGCAGTTAGTTAAGGCTCAAAGGTTTCTCACAACCTACAAGCTATCAAAAAAAAAGTTTTTATTGCATCAAGCTAAGGACAAGAAGAAGAAAGAACGCACCATTTAGCATCTAAAGTCACAGATGTTGACATTAGCAGGTATGTGTTTATGCTGATCAGCATGATTAGCTAATATCCCACATGCACACTGGTAGCTTGTTCAGCAAGCCGACGTGCAGAACTAGACATGTTTTCTTGTTTAAGAAGGGGATATTAGCTAGAAAGCTAATGGAAATTGCAGTTTCAAGCCTGTAGCTCTGATTGTTTTGTGCTGTTGCCTTCTGTCAGGCTGTTATTGCCAGTGACAAACCAGTCATATAGGCCTAAGTGCTTTATGCATTATTTGATTGGCTATATGCAAAGAACTATGGCAAACATCAGTATTATGCGCCGCATAAAAAAAATAATGTGTCTTTATTGGGTAGTCATTTCATTCTTTGCCATCCTTATGCAAAAACAGCATTTAATTTTAGTTGCACTCAACTGGTAGAGTTTCCCTGATGAACTAAAAAGACAACGCAAGTGTCATGCCGGGTAAAGATGCATCAGCAGCTGATGATATCTTTTACAATCCAAAAGTTGTTCTCATGAAGACAAGACATTTTCCTACCAAACCAGTCAGATACTTATCGGCTCTCCCTCTCCTCATTATCTTCGTCAGCTGGGTGGCTGGCAAGCATTAGAAGTGACCTGCTTCCTGTCTGCGCTGGTTGCCACGGTAGCAGCTGACAGACATTTCTTTTCATAACAATAAAGGCAGAAGGGAGGATGGGCAAAGAGGGTGAATAAAAAGGCCTCTGTTTCTTGTCATCTTCCCTTGTCAAGTAAACTCTAGCCAGGGGAAAGGTTAAAGGCTGGGGTTGAGAATAAGAGGGAGAGAGACAGTGTTGATGCATGCCAAGAAATCCGATTTTTAATTATCGGACATATGACAAGAAGCATGTGACGGCTCTCCCCGCTTCTCTTCCTCTCTCCTTTCTTCGCTGTCGCTCAGTTTGTTCTGTCTTGACATTCTTCCATCAGTATTTTGTGTCTTTCCATCCTTTTTAACCTGCTGTCTAACCCTGTTAGCCCTTTATTTTCCTTTCCTTTCCATTGGTCTGTCTTTTCAGCAATTGTCTTTTCCCTTCTTCTTCCTTCCGTCCCTCTTTCCTGTCTCTTCCACCATACCTCCAAGAGCTTCCTGTCAGCTATACTAGGAATGAACAGTGCGTTACACTACAAGACTGATGCCAGCTACCTTGCATTGTGCTAATAACAGCAGAGCAACGAGGAATGCATACATGTCATGTACCAGGCTGCTGTGCTGTCAGCACAGAGCCGCAGCCACAGACAGACAAGAACAAGAGAACAAGACGTCTGCTAATTCTCCCTCACTCTTATACACATTCGAAGACAAGTGGACAGACAAGGCTGTTTGGTGAACACAGCAGATGGTATTTGTTTCAGAAGAGTCAGGCTGAGAAGAAGTGTTAGATGTGGGGTTAGCAGGGCGAATTCCTTTAAAGGAATTACCTGAGACATTTATATTTACATTCATAATTTGCTTGGAATAAATAGAAACACTTTGGGGTAGTTAGCAGCGATTACTAAAAGAGAACAGTGACCCAAAACAAGATGCAACCAAACACATTTGGTACTTGATTGTTGGTCATTTGTTAAAACATTCTAGAAGTCAAGTCTCAAGTCATTATAGACAAGTCAAAATCAACCCTCAGGTAATTCTAGACAAGTCAAAATCAACCCTCAGGTAATTCTAGACAAGTCAAAGTCAAGTCTCAAGTCATTCTGGACAAGTCAAAGTCAAGTCTCAAGTCATTCTGGACAAGTCAAAATCAAGTCTCAAGTCATTTTAGACAAGTCAAAGTCAAGTCTCAAGTCATTCTGGACAAGTCAAAGTCAAGTCTCAAGTAATTCTAGACAAGTCAAAGTCAAGTCTCAAGTCATTCTGGACAAGTCAAAATCAAGTCCCAAGTCATTCTAGACAAGTCAAAATCAACCCTCAGGTAATTCTAGACAAGTCAAAGTCAAGTCTCAAGTCATTCTGGACAAGTTAAAATCAAGTCTTAAGTCATTCTGGACAAGTCAAAGTCAAGTCTCAAATCATTCTAGACAAGTCAAAATTAAGTCTTAAGTAATTCTAGACAAGTCAAAGTCAAGTCGCAAGTAATTCTAGACAAGTCAAAGTCAAGTCTCAAGTCATTCTAGACAAGTCAAAATCAAGTCCCAAGTCATTCTAGACAAGTCAAAATCAACCCTCAGGTAATTCTAGACAAGTCAAAGTCAAGTCTCAAGTCATTCTGGACAAGTCAAAATCAAGTCTCAAGTCATTCTGGACAAGTCAAAGTCAAGTCTCAAATCATTCTAGACAAGTCAAAATTAAGTCTCAAGTAATTCTAGACAAGTCAAAGTCAAGTCTCAAGTCATTCTGGACAAGTCAAAATCAAGTCTCAAGTCATTCTGGACAAGTCAAAGTCAAGTCTCAAGTCATTCTAGACAAGTCAAAGTCAAGTCTCAAGTTATTCTAGACAAGTCAAAGTCAAGTCTCAAGTCATTCTAGACAAGTCAAAATCAAGTCTCAAGTTATTCTGGACAAGTCAAAGTCAAGTCGCAAGTAATTCTAGACAAGTCAAAGTCAAGTCTCAAGTCTTTCTAGACAAGTCAAAGTCAAGTCTCAAGTTATTCTAGACAAGTTAAAGCCAAGCCATTGCTGGAGGTTTTATGAACCAATGTATGTTTTCCTTTGGTGTTGTCTTTTTTATATGCATTATCTCAAAGAAGCTAGTGGTTTTCAGTCTTTCCTGTTTGCATACCCCCAGTAACCACATGTCACATGCATTATAAAGGGTGTTGACATTGCATGGAAGCAAACTGAAGTACTGTATCAGCAGTAATAACATGTAACATGTCTCTGTTTCCTGCTCTCCTCTGCTCAGAAAAGCTTGTATAAACAGCATGTGTATAGGTGTTTTCCCTCTTTGTGTCTCTCTGAACGGACCAACTTAAAAACTCTACATCACCCGGAGCAGATTTACAAGCACCTCCTTTTTTTCTGCCTCTCCTCCTCTCTTTCTCCTATAGTCCAACGTGACCCCCGCTAGGCTTCTCGCCTATATCTCTGTCCGTCTGTCTGTTACTCCAGGAAGAGGAAAGATCAGGGGGGCTGCTGATTTATGAGTGCTTTACTCTCTAATTCTTCCCTATGTTAGGCTGGGCTGGGTTAGTGTGTATCTGTATGTGTGTGTAGAGCTGGGAAGGGAGTTTGCTGTGGGAATTGTAGGATATCAAGGGGTGGAGAGACATATGTTGTGTCGGTGGTGATGTGTAGTCACTGATGTACTAGGTGTTTTTTTCTTTTTGGAAGGGTTAGTCAATAGCTCAAACGCTTTAGTTGGACCCATACAGACTATAAACACACAAGTGCGCACACACCTACACACACACATCTATTCATGCATTAAATCTTTAAGTGCTAAAGTCAACAAAATACAAGGCATGAGACCACTTCACTTATTTTAATACAAGACAACTTAGAACAGAGACAGTTAATTGTTTGTTTGTTTTTTGCAATAAATTGTCATGAAATATATCGATAGATAGATATAGATGTATAGATATATAGATATATATAGATCTCCAGTGTAAATTGCAAATCCAACTCTTGACCCATCAGAGAATCAATTCCACTGTTACCCATCTTCAGACACAGAGAAGTGAGTGCATCAAACAGTGTTTTTGATCAGCACTTAGAGTGTGTAAGCAGATAAAAGACTTTTTCCTTAGCCTTGACGCTCTCAACAACGATAAAGAAGACAACAAAAACAGAAAGCCTGTAGATACAGTCTCTGTGAGACAACTGGAGGAGAAAGTGATGCCAAGCTGCATCTGCCTAAACATACTGTATGCACTACAACACAGCTGTGATCTACGGCCGTGAATCAGGGCTGCAATGTGCTGCCCTGCCATCACTAAATGTGACGGCGCACGTGAGAAAGGGCTAATTTTGCACAATTGACTGGCGAACCTTTTTGGTTCAGTGGAATTACAGCCTGATTAATCAGCCATTATTAGCATTTAGCAAGGCCTCACAGAACGTGGGGCCCTGGTGTACAGTAGGTCCCTTATTTATTTATATACCTCCACCCGCCCCGTTTTTCTCTAACGCATTAAGCTGCCAGTCTTGTCAGGCTGACAGGGTCAGCGCCACCGTTCATTACAGGACCCGGGGAAGAGACAAGACGGGCCTGCTGCACAGCTCAGAGCTCGCTGGATGTCTCAGTGTTTATCCTCAATCTCCCCGTGCTGTGTCTCTGTGTCTCTACTCTCCATCATGACAATGTAAACATAAGAGCTGCGACGCATGTGTATGTAAATGTACATGTCATGTAAGGTTTGGGCTAGTACGCATAGTTGGTTACTGATGGATAGCATACAGGCTGTCACTAACCATGTGAAAGAAACCAATATGGTCCTCGCCATAACCATGACCACGAGTTTCCATACATTTAACCCAGTAATTTAAGTTACCTAAACATAACCAAACCACGAACATATGGCAGATGAGAATTATGGCTTATGACTGGTCATACAGGCCACTACTGAAGACAAGCGACCTATGACCTTATTTGTTTCATCAGTCGTCTCTGTCAGCAATAATCATCAGGGCGACATCATTTGTCTCTGCTTTCTCAGTCTGTTACACATCACTGTTGAAATATAATCATGTTTTATGTAGCGACAGTGCTGGTTAGGCTTAGCTAGAAAAACCACATGGTTAGGATCGGGGAAAGATTAACATGTTGACTTGAAACGTGGTGTGGGTTAAATTTACTACTTCTTGAAAGTTAGGAAACCTTTGTCATCATGGCAACAGTGAATACCATGACAATCATAGTTTTGGCTTAAAAAAAACCCCAAAATGCCTCCAATCACAACAGCTACAAAGAAGATAACTCACAAAAAGTGCATTCAACATGTTGTCTCCATCGTATGACGTTTTAAAAATGTTCAAACCCGCTGTGTGTTGAGAAGCATACCCCCTCCCGCTTCCACCTTCCCGTTGTACATCATCGTCATCAAACTGCCTGAGTTTGCAGTTGTCTTCTGTCTTCAGTTTTACACTCTCTTCCTCCCTCTTCTCCTCGCTCCTCCTCAGCTCTCGGTGCAGCGCTGTAATAGTGGCGGTCGGCCCTGGGTGGCGATGCAGTGTTTTCTCCCAGGACTTGAACAGACCTGAAAATATGGCTGCCGGGAGAGGAGGTGGCAGATGGCTGACAAGGCATTTTTACCCATAACGCCCCAGTAAAACTTTAACTCCCAAGATTTAGTGCTAGCGCTCTGCACTTAGCAAGCTGCAGCCGCTGGCATATTTTTTCAAAAGTCCCAAACTGATGGTTTTGCAAGCTGCGCATAAACATGCTTTATTGATTGTGCTGTTAAAAGATTCAAAGGGTCAGTATCATTTAGCAAAAGACAGTTTTAGAGGACAAATAAAAGCTAAAAATTGCTCAAACGCTGTGACAGGCATCATTGATTTTTAGAGGAAAACACAGAATACTGAATTTAATTATTCATCATGTCATAATATTGACTGATGAGTATGGTCGGACGATAATTTAGAAATTTAAAGGTTCCTAGGCAACAATGGCAATTAAGGCATTTAATTCACCCAGTTGCAATCTCTAAGGGCCCGGCTCCAGTCATATCTCTCAATTTGTCCTGGACAAGAGCACCATGAAAGTCACGCTCACTTGCAGAATTGTCCAAAGACAAAGCTTTACACCCATAAAGCATGTAGAGTTTGGCTCTTTCTGTTCATACTACACATTTTTTTTTGTCCTTCTTATCGTTTTAATCAATATTAAATCCTCCACAGAACATAAAGCTTAGGCTAATGTATATGAAAGCATTACAATGTGGATGACATTACTAGTGCAGAGTTATGCATTGTGTGCTGACTGCAGGGTGTTCGAAGGGCTAATTGGACCCAGGGTGCATGTAAGGATGGCAGGAGGAGCTTCAAAGTGCCACCGAGGCAGAAGAGAGACAGAGACGGACAGAGAGGCAGACGGAGACAGTGGGGCCTGGATTGAGCCTACCGAGCCGTATGGTGGTTCTGAAACAAGGTGACGTTATTGGACTCAGGTGATACATGCACACATCTGTGCCAGCGTGGCGGTGCGGCGTGTGACTATATCCCTACTTGTGCACACGCTGGATATATAGATATCATTTTCTTTTACTGCATACATCTGCCAGTGTCTCTACCTGGGACCCGTAAAAGGACATTATAGTGTCGCCGTTGTAACAGCAGACAAAGGCCCAGATTGACTCCATACACGGAGTCTTTCTTTCTTTCTTTTTCTTTTTATTTGGAAGAGGGGGAAAATATCTATTCTCCTACGTGAAGAGAAAGTGTCACACTCAATGCAACAGTCAATAACAGAGATACATTAAAGGGAACAATCAATATAGACAGCAAAGACAACACACCGCACTGGCTGCTGCAAAGCTAACACTAGCAGTAGTAGCAGTAGTAGTATGAGCAGCAATACTAACAGTTCAACTTTATTTCTTTTACTTTGTTCCACTGTGTGTGTGTGTGTGTGTGTGGTCGTCGCAGCAGGAGCGTTTTAGGTATTCAAGCAGTAAGAATGACACACGGTACCAGCGATCAATGTATTGTACTAATAGCAGGAAGACTAACAAAGATGGTAGCAGTAAGATCATTAGTAGTAGTTCTAGCAATAGGACTAATAGTAACATGGCAGTCGTATCTTAATATCAACCAGGCGAAACAAGCAGCTGTTTGGAGTCACAGGAATTCCAAATTTTCCAGGGAAAAAAAAAAAAAGGCTCTTCAGGTGGGTCTTTCCCTGTTCTTGGACTTCAGGGTCTGTTTTGATGTAGGGCAGTGTGTAAAACTCTATCTTTAGTTCCAGGATCAGGCTACACAATATTTTGGGTTTTGCAAGACGATCACTGTGTCAGATTATGCGATCAGAGAGTAATAAGTTATTGTGATGACTTGGCTGAGAGACAGGACAGATTACATGTCGGACTGTCGTGTCTACATCACGGAACACTTTGTAGACAAGAGAAGGCAAACACTTCTAACACACTACCCGTTATCAGGCTGATATTGAGTAGTCTGATCCCGGCATGCAAGCTCTTTTTTATTTATTTATTTTTTTCTAAATTCAGTTTTTATTTTGTGTTTTTATTTAGCGTATTCTGACTTTTATTTATTTTATACCACACACACTGGCAGCAGTTTTATATCCCGACGTCTTCATCTCGGCACACCTCCACCTACGGCCCCCAAACGGCACACGGGGATGCGACGCTTTATCTCAACACATTAACATGATAGAAAAATATGAATACTAGAATCTTATCTCAGCCACACTTTATAAAGAGCATTCATCATGACGCACATTATGTATTTATCATGTCAGCGGAGGGAAAAAGATGGTGCACGCAGATCCCATTTACTGGTACTGTGGTCAGTGCAAGGCCTGCATTGTCCACATCTTATATATATATATATATATACATATATATATATATATATATATATAAAGATTAAAAATCTCATCCATCTCCCCCCTCACACCCCTTCCCTCTTTTCTGTTGCCATCTTGGATCTGAAATTAACTTGCACTCCACGGCCTGTGACTTAATAGGATAAAAATATAAAGAAATATAAAAAAGGACCTCCTTGAGATCAGTGAGATTTACAATATATATTAACTGAGTGTGAAGCTGTGATGTGCAGACTGATAAATGTGCTGGAATTACTCAATTCTTTCTCTTTTAATAATTCTGTCATCCATACCCACCATTTGACCATTACACTATTGAAGTCATTTTTTTGTAGAAATAGGTAATATCATCAGTCATTATAATCATTTAATACATCTTTCCCCCCCCACCCTCCATCCTCTTCCTTTTGGTTCCTAAGCTGGTGCCAAAGTCTGTATCTAATAGTTCCTCATGGAAATACATTTCACCGCCGTGCAGTTAAAATTGGGCTGCTTGCCATGTAGAACTATATGGGCCAGATATGGGTGGTATAGGGCTGTGTACAAAGCGAGTGGGGGATTTACAAATGGGATCCGCGTGGGTCATTAATTCACTTTGTCTCGCTGTTTCTGCCTCTGATTCATCGGTTTGGATACTGAGGGAAGTTTACAATGGGCTGTCTGCCCTCTGCCACCTCAATGGAGTGATCATACACAGTTAAAACATCAATTCTAAATATATCAATTTAAAAAAAAATAAAATAAAATAAAATAAGGCCCCCCACCCAAAAAAGAAATCTGATTCTGTTGCATTTGTGCAGCTACAAAGCCTTATATTGTTGTTTAATGGGTTATCCATATAATAAGAATTTACATGCCATATACAACTATGTTTTTATAGGCCTCCTAAAAATGATATTTGTATGCTACTATACTTACAGTCATGCTTTGCACTCCCATACACTCCAAACCTGACGTCAGTACACATCAAATATTGACACTGTACTGTATATTATTATGTTAATGCATTACACGTACTCGTTGTAATACTACTTCCCACTTTGTTTTAGCTGTGTGTGTGTGTGTGTGCGTGCGCGTGTATCTTTTACGCACTCTTGGCATCGTCCATAAAAGCTACAAGAAACCGGTGTCACATTTCTTGTAAGTTAAATACACACTTGACTAATTGAGCGGAATCTGATCCCTCTAATTTCTAATTTAATCTAATCTAACATCTCTTCAAAGCAAAGTTCATTTCACAATATCTGTGAATTAAAAGATAACCGGTGCTTTTAGGGTTAAGTTCAGGCAACTCAGAGCCCTTTGGTTAAAGTTGGGGAAAGATTGTAACTTTTGGATCAATATTCACCACATCAACTCCAACCATCGTCCTACAGCATCGTCCAACACCATCATCATCGACATGTTCCAGGCCACAATTATGTTCTCTCCAAATCCTATTTGCCAAAAGCATTTAGCGCGATGTAAAATATATATATTCATGGAGAATTAAGATACAATTTATTTTGTTGTTCAGAAATACTTTTATCTCACTTCCTCCCCTTTGATTTGATTGTGCTCGCTAAATACAAGGGGACTTAATCAAGCTCAAAAATAACAAACAAACAAACAAAGAAATAAAAGCGAGGTCCTGGGAGAACTCATTAGAAGCCTTGTCAAACTCCAAGAGACTACATAATTACTTTACCAAAATAAAAATGCAAAGCTATTTCATTTGTATTTCTGAATTACTGCTGAACTAAGGTCATTGAAACTTTCACTTTCACTTTCACTTTCATCCCCTTGAAAAAGTTTGATTGAGCAGGACGGAGTCGGCGTGCGAGAGGCCTCGTGGAACCCTCGAACTCACGAGAACAAACGCCATGTTGTTCCGACACCGTCCATCGATCGGGGGCAGAGGGAAAGAAGGGGAAGATGAAAAATACACACGCGCTTCCTTCCCTTCGTTTTAAAGAGGGGAAAATCAGGGCCACGTTGACAAGGAAATGAAACAAGTTGAGCAAATTTCTATAAATAAATCTTTTTTTTTTCTTTTTTTTTTTTTTGTCATTTTAATTACCGGATCAACAGCGACTCAGACGAACGGCTCTGGCCATCAGTCTTTAATTAATGTCACGCTTTGTGGATTGCAGCGATGCTGGGCCTGATTGAAAAATAAGCTCAATGATATTTCTATTAGAGTTTGTTTTATTAATAACGCGTCAGGGCTTTAAAAAACATGTCTCAGAGATAGCCAATCACAGGGAGACGATAGACAGATTTTTACATTTGGCTCTTACAGTCTCACACTCTGCATAATTATTTCACTCTTGTATGATTTAGCCTTCCATAACCCAACATGCTCCGTAGCAACTTCCACAATTAAAGCCCCTATAGAGTGTTATTGCTTCCATATACATTACATTCTTTTTACTTTGTACGCATCCTGTCTCAGTGCAAACTTTAAAAAAAAAATAAATTCTATCTATACTTACTTTATTGTGTCCGGTGATAAAAATAATATTTCAGTCTCCAGCCTGACAAAAACAGAACGCTGAGGCGATGCAATGCATTGCACTACATAAATATTCTCCATCATCAGACAGGTTGCAGGCACAAATCCTCAAAAGGCAGCAGCACAGTAACACCTGCAGCCTCCAGCCAGCAGCTGGAGGAAGACAGAGAGGGCTGCGAGTGTCCTTAATGCTGACAGAGGAAGTCTCTCGTTCTGTTTCTGTCTCGCCGTCGCTCTCATCTGCAGGTTTGACCTCAATCTGACTCACTATAGAAATAATAAACACATCAGCCAGAGCTCGACATAGTCCAAGGGAATTAGATCTTTGCTTTGAATTTATTGTTGCTTGGAGCGAGGTAACAAATGAATCCATGAAGTTTGCGGTTAACTAATAACTTTCATGGCGGTGTGATTTCTGAGATCCATCCAGTCAACAGTTCAGATCTACTCTGAGCTCCTGACAGTCCATCATCTGTAAAATAAATAAATAAAAAAATAAAAAAATATGTTTCTCTACCGGCAAATTAGGGTTTCCTTTAAGTAGCTTATTTAACCAATTTCTGTGTGCATGAAAAATAACAACCAGCTTACACTGAAATTGGTTATTAATTATACCCGCTATAATTCTGGAGATGTCTCAGTAGGATTCAGTAGGACTGACTGAAAAATGAAAAACAGAAAAAAAAAATACATAAAGTTCTCCATTTCAAGGCCTTTATAAAATCCCTGCCTGGATTTAAAACATGGTGAACTTATTTTACATGTTTACATGTCTATAATGATTTAACTTATGATTAGGGCCTGTCGCCATCAGAAAGGGAAACGTATCAAGTGCAATGCAATGTTAGTTTTTACCTGCTCTTCAAAGTTCAATAAAGTTAAACTTGACACATAAATAATTTAGCTTTTTGAAAAGCTTTATTGACCTTTTCTTATGATTGCAACACATGTTCTGTTGTCGATCAAGCTCAACTCCAACTTTATGATTTTTTTGGAGTACAGGGATTGTCTGTGTGCGTGCGTGTGCATGTGTGTGTGTAATGTGAGCTTGCAAAAACATAAGCAGCAGTAATGCATACTACATGCATTGAAACCTAAATTACATTGACTGTTACATGCTGCACATAACAAATACAAGCACACACACACACACACATTTTGTCACACACATTTGTCTTTGTTACGTCAGGGACGGCTCATATGTGAAGTAATGCTGAAATAACACAGCACTATGTTGTAGTGTTTAAATGAGGTGAAGGAGAAGACGTGTTAGAAACAACAGAGGCTTCCAGATGTCTGAAGACCTGAGCCTCCTTCACGTCCCTGAATCTTATCCTCTTTAACTTTTACCACCGCCGTGGCAGTGCTCTTGACCCGGGTGCTACGTATTTGTGTTGCTGGGTGTAATCTTTCTTCCATCCCTCACAAGATGAATCCTTTTTGGTTTATTTTAAAGTCATCAATTACTCAACGTTGGCCCCTGCTATCTCTCCCTTACCATCTGGGCGCCACACCTTTCTGTCCCGGGGCCCCTCTGTGTGGATAATGACAACCTTCCTCTCTGCCATTAATTTACGAGTGCGCCGAGTCGTTTTTCATCACTATCATGCTGCCATTTGATCTTTCTGTATTTCCCTTCTGTTTTACTATTGTTATTATCATATATATTTTTTTTAAGTTTTGATTTTTTTTTCCTTTAGAAAGCATCTCACCGCAGCTCGTAAATCTTTCACTCTCATGCCCTGTCGCTGTGGAGGATGTGCCAACACAGCTGAGGTTGTTGCTGTCACCCTATTTTGTATACACGTCCTCTAGAAACAGAAAAAAATAAAAATAAAATACAACTGACCCATGTACCTGAAGAGCAAGGTGGAATTCCAGATCTGTCTAGACATTTTTATTTATTTATTTATATATTTTTTGCATGTTTTGATCAAAGCTGATGCCATGTGTTAACTCTGATGTTCCTGCCATCAACACATGCCTCTCCTCATATTGTACCAAGCACATTATTGCTCATGACACACAGACAGAAATCTGTCAAAAGTGCAGATTTAATAATAATAATAATAATAATATTAATGCTGCCTTGAACTTAATATGTGTAAAGCCAGCAAATCTTGCATACCTATTGTTTTTAATATGTTTACGTGCAAACCTTTAAACACATTGTACGCCTGCTAACAGAAGAAAAAGGGGCTTTTCTCCTCATCTTCCAGCAGGCTTTCTGATAACTGACAACTTTAAAGTTTGGATGTGAAGGGAAACTCATTCAGGTTTCTAACTTCAGTTCCTGGTTACATGTATACATACAAAGTATAACATGTTTCCAGTAAAAGAAAAGGTAAATAAAAAAAAATAAAACAAATGGAACACATACCAGATCTCACCTAGATACATAAAGAGAGTCTGAGATCATTTATAAACAGCATTATTCTCTGTACCATATTATATCATTTAGTCTATAAATCTGAAGCCTTTACTCTCCTAACACATATTGACCTTTTCATTAATGAAAAAGGAATCAGGAAACAACATTACAACATATGTTTGTAAAAGATGCATCAGCGCGGTAAGCGAGGTGGATTATTCTGCACCAGACCGAGTACGACTCACAAACTAACACCTGCTTTGACTCTGCATCTGTGTCGAGCCTGAACGCAGTGATGGAATGATTCCTGTGCTCCCGAGAGGCTGGATGGATGTGAGAGTGATTGTGAGGGTTAAGAGCAGATACAGCACCGGCGATACGGCAGCACTTTGCGTACACTGTTTTCCTCTTCATCTGGCTGTTATTTTAGTTCCTAATGAAATCACGCACAAATCGCCCAAAGTGCTGACAACACAAGCTTCAAGGGCCGGAAAGCCAATCCTCTCAGGGCTCCATTTAGATAGCAGCTAAGGGAGCAGGAAAGGGGGGTGTGGATGGGGTGGAGGGGGGGGTCTCAAACTAGATTTGATTCTGTTGTCTTTTTCTAGTTCCATCCCTGCTGTGTGGAAGTGTTTGAAAAGAAAAAAAAAATGGTTAAAAAAAGAGAGAAAACACCAGCGAGTTAATCTAAATCTAAGCCCCTGGACAAAGACCGAGGAGGGAGAGAGGAGGGAAAAAAAAGTGCTCCACATCACATCAACAGCACGGGTAAACTTCTTTGCATCTCGCACCGTTAGTCGTGGCTATATTTCCCTCCCGAAATGACACTTTAATTAAACAAATTACTGCGCCTCGGGAGAAGGACCTTCAAGAGTGCGATAAGGCCGCGGGGAGATAAAAGCCTTATAGGCAGTGTTTATCAGAGACGCGGGGGTTTAAACCTTTAATAGGTAATGCCCAGATAAGTAAGCCTTTGTGGTGTTACTGGCGCAGAGATATTTTACACAGAGGAGCTTACCAAACAGGGGGGGGGGGGGGGGGGGGAGCTGGATCAAACCAAAGACTTAAAGAGTCTCTGATTATGAACAGCAGAGAATAGGAGGACACCAAAAAAAGTGTCAAAAGTCTCCTCTTTTATTTATACACATATTTATATATATATTTATATATGTATATATATGTGCGGCTGAGAACGAGCTCTTTTCTCTGAGTTTAACCTCATCGATGTGCATAGGCCTCCTTCCTTCTTGAGATAAGAGTCTTACCGATTGTCATGGATTAACACGAGTGCAAACGTTAAACGTTACGCATCCTGGCAGTAGATTTTACCTGTCATACATCCACAGACAGAGCTAAGAGCCAGCGTCGAAAGAAAGAAACTTTCTTTCATTATTTTCCTCTTTGTTGGCTCCGAGTCTTTGTGCTTCTGATAGCAGAGTATCCATCTTGTAATGGTGACGAGGAAAAGCTGTCTTTATTATGCGGGCTCTGCAGCCAAAACCAACAAGGCATCAAAGAGGGTTTTAGATTGGTATTTCTCCTTTGCCGAAACAATTTAACCCTCAGACACTGAGAAGCAAAAAAAAAACTCTGGCATTTCTCATCTCCTCTCAAACCTCTTCGCTTTTGTGAGTGATATCGCCGCATATTTCGTTCATATCTGCATGATTACAGGTTAGAAAGTACGGCAAACGTTTGACTCTGTTTCCATCCGTATTTTACATATGCTGCTTTAGCAAAGCCTGCTGATAAACAATTTTAAGGAGAAAGTCAGATATCGTGACAAAATCTGCTTCTTGTTTTTTTTATTTTTTATTATTTTATTATTTTTATGTTTGTTCCTCTGACATTGCCACACATTGAAAAAAAAACAAAAACCTTTAAGAACTGGATTGTCCTAAGTCAATCGATCCATACAGGCCCCTTTTTATTCTCATGTCACTGGTGATTACTATAAAACATAGCATCACGCGAGTTCTCGTCTCCGCTTCCTTTTTAAACTCAAACAACAGCAACCAACTGCTTCGCCTCCAATAAGCACGAGAGACAGCAGAGGCGCTGGTGATGTCACTGTTATCTGACGTTATGGTAACTGCAGCCAGGTCCGACTGCACGGCTCCCGCTGGCCGCGAGGCCCGTCTGAACACGCCGCATGTGTTTCAGGTTAGAGAGGCATGCGGTAGGGTAACGCTACGAGACACCGTTAACCTGACTCTGTGTCAGGAAGAAAAGACAGAAAGAAAGAAAGAGTGAAAAAAAAGAAGAGTATAACACACTGCAGTTGGTGCTTTACCCCCCCAAACCCCCTCCTCCTCCCTCCGACACACAAGGAAAACACACGTAATCTCCACCACACCAAAGAGCTCTGCAGTAAGTTAACAGCCCCCCGGAGGGAGGGGACGAATGTTGCAGACTCTCAGATCACTTCCTGTACTGTGTGTGTGTGTGTGCGTGTGTGTGTGCGTGTGTGTTTGTGAAGTCTCTTCTTGGAGGGGCTGCAGACCACCATGCACGAGTGTTCAAAGGCCTCTGGTGGTTATGAGGAATAATCCTCCCTCTGTAAATGTTTTCCTTTTTACCCCCCCCACCCCTCCTCCACCCCTCTCCCCCTTCAACCTTTCCTTGTGCTTCAAAGGACACGTGTCTTTTGCTTTTTTTGCTTCAGCGAATCGGGACGCTCAGAACCAGACAGTCACCGGCGAGATGAGTCAGATGCAACAGCTGCATTATACTGTACAGCCATGCTCAATATTCATTCCAGCACAAATCATTTACATTACAATCATGAGCTGGTTTTGCTTTGTTGTTGTTGTTGTTTTGTTGTTTTGTTTTCCTCTCACTGGGGGTGTCCTCTCTAAACATTCTGATGAATAGAACGAATGTATCTCCAAATTCTTCCAATCTCACATATCAATTATTCAGAGGAATAAAAGCAGCGCGAGCAGAGAAGAGGGGCTCGGTTCGTCGCCGGCAGCCCTGGGCACAGACAGTTCTCTGCCTGTCACATACCTGCCGCTGCCACTTCCCTTTAGCATAAGCAACCGTGAAATGTTTACTTGAACACATTTCTGAGGGAGAGCGTGGAATAGGAGCTGGCACGAGCTGCATAGTAGGTACGCCGATGTGACAGATATATAAAACAGGGAGAAAGAGAGAGAGGCGGAGGATGAGAGAGGAGGAGACAAAAAATGTGAGAGTGTGTTTTGGTGGATGGGCGCATACACACACACACACACACACACAAATACGCGTGTGTAGGAAAGTGAAAGAGCAACTGCCACTTGCTGTTGTGCCAGCTCCGCAGCTGAGGTGAGTCTTCAGTGTGGGATAAATCCAACCTGATGCACCCACCGTCGCGCCTTCAAAGCGCGCGGGGCATCGCCATGCTGTTCACGTCACAGGACAGGCGCACATTAGCTGTCAAACTCCTCTTTCATCTCGCAACTTCAAAGAGGCCCATTGATTACTCTAAGTGGCCATTACCAAACATCCGAGCCCACCGCCTCAGTCAAAGGCAGCCACTGACAAAGAGGGAAGGCCAAATCATCGCCAGGTCGAATTCTGAAGCTGGAATAGAAAAGGAGAGCGAACCGCAGACAGACAGGAAGCGGGAAGAGGAGAGGAGAAAACATCACTCGCAAAACAAATAAATAAAAACAACAGCGAACACTAAAAATGACAAGCATTTTTGTATGTGTACAAACAAGGCGCTCTTGTCGAACATGTGGTAGAAGAGTGATGTAAACATGGGATCCCCTGAGAATCCCCCCCCACCCCCACCCATGATAGCTTAAGACAACACTGTCTTCTGACTGACTTACACAGCATCTGAATCTGAGAGACGGAGAGTAAAGAGATTCAGACAGAGACAGACAGGACTATGGAGAAGCAGCGCTGCGTTCAAAAAAGCTCCAAAGCTCCTCACTGTCCACCGTTCTACTGACGCACGACACTGTTCCTGTTCTACTGCTACAGATATAAAAAACAGAAATGCCTTTACAGACTAAGAATGCATTGTGAATGTACATATATATATATATATATATATATGTATACGAGGTCCAGGCTAACACACTTGAGGCCTTTTTCTCAGCAAACATTCAGACGTAAAAAGAGAAAGCACAGGTGCAAGTGAAGAAAATCGAGGGAGGAAACAATGGCTGGCCCTCCTGACCATGTCAACCACAAACCAGGGAGGGAAACCATACAGGTGTTTAATAACAGCCTACTAGTTAGACTTGTTAGACTAGTGAATGCATCATGTCATTTTTCGAACTCTAATATTTCCTCTATTTGAAGCATAGCAGCAGCTTGTGATCTACTTGACGATAAGACCTGAGGAAGCTTAACTTAGCGCCTCAGCTTTATGACTTTCATAACCGCTGTTATGTTCTATTTCACCGTCTCCAAATATTGAGACAACTGGGAGACCATTAATGAGCAGATGAGTGTCAACTTCAACTTTTCCTTAACTTTGATCGCCCCTCCGGATACAGTGATGTGGCCCTGGCTTCAGTATTAGAGCGAGTTGTGACACAATATCGATATTTCAAATTGTTCCGATGAACCGAAGCTGCACTTTAAGCCCACGATCCAAGGTTGTCTATGAGGTGCTAATAAGTCCATCATTTCATAAGTGGGGTGACAGACTGTAGTTTATGAATAATAGTAATATATCTGCAAACAGAAACATCAGTACTGATATACAAAACTGGATGACTCACGCTGCGGGGAAGTATAGTTCCCTAACGGTTGTGATGTGTAAGGTGATTTACAATGATGGCAGTGATGGTAACAGTGATGATGATGATTTTATACTTCTATGATAGCAGTTTTCTTTTCATATGTATCCAAATAGTGACACCGATGGAATGAATACTGTGCTGCAGCTTCATGGCTGACCTACGACCTCCTAAAAAGATAAATTGCCACATTAAGTTTTGTTTATAGCATGTATCTATATATCGTATTGTTGCTGTTGCTGTTGTGTCTATACAGTTATGATTCACATGCTGCGTAGCATTCTAAGCTACAACGATATGCCAAATAATTCTGAAACAGAAGTTAAGACGCTTGCATGGCACATTTCTTTCATATGCAAATGAAAGAAATGTGCACATATACACTGCATACAGTATGTATGCTATTTGTTCCCGCCATCATAAACAACACACTCTCGTTGATTTTGTGATACTGTGGAGACGCTCGTTGCTGCTGTATTACAGGTTGGATGTGGAGGCTGACATCAGCCAATTAGACGGGCTTCTTTCATACGCTTTATAAGCGGTGTATCCCCCATTATGACGTACTGACTGGTAATAAACACACACTCAAATGAACTGCCAGCAACAGATAGGTCTTTATAACTCCTCTCTCTTCATGATTCAAACTGCAGTGTAACCATGTGTGTCTTTAAAGAAACTTCTTAACTGGAGTCTCGATAACTGGAGACATTTAGTTTCACCTGCACCACCACGGGAATAGACTGTTAAACAGTAACTCAGTAAACGTTTAGCTCTGACCACAACTGACACGAGGTAGTACAGTGGCACCCTACATCACTGCTGCATACATGTAGCAGTAAGTGCATGCAGTCGCCATAAGTCAGCAGTGGAAGCAGAATTATGAGACTGGATGCAAGTAAAGTTGCATCAACTCTCAGCATCACTAATAGCTGTGTGTGATGCACGTTTAATCACATCCAGCAGTGATGTGACAGTATCCCGGAGTACACCTCCTGCATCACTGCACTGACTCTGGGATTTATACCATATGTTGTTGCGTAACAAATAGTAACTAACCAACCAAGTTTACTCGAAGACTTGAACATGAGCCCATTCATACAGTCGCAGGTCCCATTTCCTGGAATGAGAAAGTGTGTACAAATGTTTGACTAGTGTACTATACATGTTTCCACTCTGTAGTTGAAGAACTCAGTGTTGCTAATGTGTCTCCTGGATGAGGAGATGTGCTGAATTTGTATTTGAGCAAAAGAAAAAAGAAAAGATCAAACACATGTTAAATGAGGTTTTATGAAGAGCTCTATCATTGGCAACTGAAAGCAAGCAAAGAGTGTGATATTTCTAGTCAAATTCTCAGTGTACCATCTGATTTGCATTGGAATTCTACTTCATCCTGTAATGACAACCCACAAAAATCAGCCGGTGCGAGCAGCATTCCACTTGAAGCCAATAAAAGCCCGTTTAGTAAGCGGAGCAAAACTGTGACACTTGATCAGTGCCAACATCACATTGGAGCCTTAAATCTGTGTTTTTCTCCAACTTTTGGCTTCATCATTAACATCACTTTTGATTCATGAGGCTTAGTGAGGAGCTTTTTTTTTGCCATTTGGAAGACACTCGGACATTTTGATAGACTCGGAGCGACCATTACAACCTCTCCCTTCCTTATGTTTGCTCTCTTGATGATGTCACATCTGCAGTGTGTGTGTGTGTCTTTGTGTGAGAGAGAGTGTACAGAATGTGCAGCAACTCATCACAACAGTATGCCGAGTGTATTGGTCATCAGAGAGACATTTGGTGAGTAGCAGTGTGTGTGTGTGTGTGTGTGTGTGTGTGTGTCAGACATCTCCATCTCCGTGGCAGAGAGGAAACACTGATTTATCTGTCGTCATTAAACCGCTGCCGTTATTACCGTGCTCTGCTCTCCTATTACAGCATAGCAAACACACAACACACGCACCTTCCTGTACATCCTACACATGGAAGGCCATGAGCAGTGCACGTACAACCAACAAAACACTCAGTCACATGACCAGGAACTACATACTACTAAACATATTATTAGTAGCCACAATGCCTTCTTTACGATTACACAACGGCAACACAATACAGCATAATGCAGGGAATCTGAAGCAGACAGCTGTGTGTATTGAAAAGTGCCATATTAGAATAGAAGATGATGATTTTTATCCTTGGTGCCAACAGGGAGTCACAATATAGCATTAATGAATTTGAGATTGTATCCGCCACTTCATCCACTGTGAAAACATTTCAACATAAACATTCTTGCATGCATAACATGTTGTGCATAAATACATAGTAAGTGGTCACACTTGAAAGTAAGTCCATCCAGCCACATACAGAGACACACACACACACACACACGTAACTGTGTGATCAAGCACATACTATTGTACTGTGGACACATTGCTTAGTTTCCATCCCGATCTTCTAACTGTCACATCAAACCATTTTCACTACACATGCCCGCTGCACGTGTAACACATACTCTAATATAAACCTACCGCCTCATTTCAATTCCGAAAAGGGATTTAAAGGGTTGCTTCACCCAAAATATGTGAAAAACAAAATTGCATTGAACGTTAAACGTCCCTGTGAGGGGATAAGGTGGTGCTCACAGTGGTGACCTCATTCAGTAGTTTTCATTGGATCTACATTATTTTTGAAAACAGTCTCCATGACACCACTGACAATGTATTATGTGGATCGTCCAGAGCAATAACAGATATAGCAATTGTTTTTGAACTTTTTTTAAATGCCAATCTTCAGTGCTGTAAGCACCAAACAAACCAAATCTAAAATCTAAAAGTATGTGCATGGCTATACCACTAAGGAGTAAGTGTGAAAGTATGTTTATATGTATATATAGATAGATATATTGGGCACATTGGGTGAACTGACCCTTTAAACCCAGATTCTGCATTTCAAATAGCTTGTGAAAAGCACCTCCTTACTTTTTATGATTTTCCACATTTTGCTACGAGTGTAAGGACCATTTGATGCTCACACACTCGCACACATAGTCACACACAGATTGCACCTGTAAGTATCTGCACATCCCCACTGCTGCCACCCGAATCTAAACGCCATGTGTTTGTGGATGTGTGTATGTCGTATGTGGCAGATCCTGGAGGCAGATGGCGCTGCCAGGCGTGTATATATTTTATGTTCCTACCCCACCCAGACTCAAAGGCTTTGGATGCTAAAAAGCTCGTAAAAAAAAAAAAAAAAAATCAAAGATCAGCGGAAAGAGCTAATAATATAATCATTGGGAACACCTGCAAAGTTGCAGATGGGCGATTTCAGGACGACGCTTCGTCAGTCGCAGTGTCCCCGCCCACCCATATGGAGAACCGGGGCAGAGGGGACACTGTCACTCATCCTCTCTCCCTTTCCCTCCACACACACACACACACACAGACATACAAACAGACTTTTTATAGAACTACAAGCTGGGTGGCTGATTTGCATGTGTTACTGGGTGAGTCATTGTGTATTACTGTGTGTAAAGCCTGAATTTGCATTGTCTGTGTAGGTGTAGGTGTACATACAATCATGCTAAAGTTAGACAAACACATTCTATTACGGATCAGCTATAGCCAGGGTATTTGCATCCATCATTTTATTCAGATCTGACAGGATTATTAATGATTTTTCTTTGGTGAATCATCTTTAGACTAGACTGTTTGATTTGGGGGGGGGAGGCTATCAAAGCACAAAGAAACACCACAGACTTTGCCATAGCAATGTGTCTACTCTGTACAGTATGTGGGAATCTTAGAGCAAAGGTTTGTGTGTGTGTGTGTGTGTGCATCGCAGGTCAAGTCCTTATTTGTCTTCCATCAATTCTTCCCCCACAGTTACCTCTGAAGCGCTCTAAAGAACCCGTCTTCATCTGATCTCAGATTTTCCTCGCAGCCCACTAAAATAAGACTCTCTCCCTGCCTCCTGTCTCCTCTCCCACTCTCTCTCTGTCACTCCGAAGATGCTTTTTCTTTGAAGATATTTAGAATAAAGTAAGCTCACAGCTCCGAGGTGTCGCCGACTTTCAATGCGAGGCGATGATTTGGTTTTAAGAGTTACAGGAAGGGTGATGCAGCTGGGTCTTGCTGTCGCCGCGTGATAAGTGTGACGCGCTTTAAAGTAGGAAAATGATCATTTACAGTGCTGTGGACTCATGTTTGTACTTTTATATCTTCCACTAGCCAAAGTGGACCTTTTCAGTTACAGCTGTACTTGGCAAACATGGATCAGATTCATCAGCCGGACTGGCGAAGCTGCAACAGAGAACTTTATGTTTCCCTAAAAAATGACCTTGTACGCTGTTTTGCCCCTGTTTGTCCCAAAATGATATTCTGGCACTGATGACACACAGCATGAGGCGAATGTCTCCAACACGGCTAGCGCAGCTTCTGCAACGGAGAACAGTGAGTTTCCACCATCTGGTTCCATCTGGAAAGACGTAAGAAAGTCCACCCAAAATGATCAAATGACATAATTGTCAGGACAAAAGAAACCACCAGTTTGCATTATTTTTTACGATACGCCGTCACACATATTGATATATTAAGGATTTATGGGTTATAAAACATTTGGAGTATTAGCTGAATTTATTTTTCTTGGTGGCCCTTTTTGGACTGCTTAACTACAGACCCATGCCGAGTGCTCAGTTCCATTTACTGGTGCAAGAAGCTATATTTTACACCCCTGTGCACAATGGGCATCATTTATGAGAGAAGGTTCCCTGATTAACGGCTCATCTGTTACTTCAATAGTGAGATTTTAGGGTTGTTTTTTTTTTCCGAAGCAGGCAGAGCCCTTGTTTTTGTTGCGAATGCACTCAATTAAATTTAGTGTTAGAATGCTACTGCTACACTCGCACGTTTTCACATTCCGGTACAACAATTTGACTTTGCATGCAAATACACTGTGGGTCACAGTTTCATGTGCAATTAATTTCAAACTGTTATGTTTAGACATCTGTATAAATTGTGTGGATGGTGGGGAAACAAAGCTCGAGCGCGTCGCGTGTAAATAGGGTGGAAGGAGCATTCGGCGTCTGAAAAGGTTAAATGGTGCGAAATTGCTGTTGTTTTGCTGGACAGGTGAGCAACCTATAGTGTAGCTAACATTATGTAGCAACAAGAGCTACTGTTGGTTGATGCAGCATCGTAAATATCATATTTCTGTAGACTTCTCTATAGACTCCCCTGATTCTTAATATTATTTCCTTTATTCTTATGATTTTTTTTAGTATTCATCTTTCTTTTTTTTTACGCTTTCCTTTGCGTGTGCTGTAAAGCGCTATAGGTGCCTTAGTGTTAAGTTGTAGTTTCCCATTAGTGCCACGGGAGGTAAGTAAAGAGCAATACGTTACTGATAGCATCATTAATATCAAACCAATAAAGAAGAAACATGCAACCCACATCGCATCCAAGATTTTTTATTATTCTTACTTATCACAAAGTTGATATGACCATGCGAAGGATGAAACTTTAAAACAGATATATGGTTCTTCATCTGATGGATGCCAACACACAAGCACACACTCACGGACACACACACACACACACAGACATATGCAACTGTCGACTCAGCATGCGTCGGTCCACATGGTCCCATATAGACTCACAACGCAATGACACATGCCAGCTGATTAGTGGCTTATTGCAGTGTGAAGACGGTGTATTTTTATATCCTGGTTTGTAGCGGGTGAGGTACCGGGCCCTGCTGCTCACAGACCACTGACAGGTGTTAGAGTCAAGGACAGAGCTGTCACTTCATATTAACAGACACATAAATTCAGACAGGGAGTGAGCAGAGCAGCTAAAGTTGGGTGCTGATATTTCTGATTCTCTATCCAGGCAGACATAAATCCAACAAGATGACTACTTTCTGTCTTCTTTTCAATCTGACTGCACCCCGCGCTACCTGTCTAATGCTACAAGTTATTATAGACACTTTCTACCATATGTACACACTGCTCAATAAGCGGCCACGGTGAAACATAAAAAAATGCCTGAATGTCACGTTTCTTCTGCGGTAGGACCAGGTGTCTCTTTGCTGCAGGCATTGTTTGGTGTAATATCACTTCCTGGTATCAAGCTATGTATTTTTACATACGTGATTCAGGAAGCTGTATTTGTGCCAACGTTCTAACGTCCACAGTGACTTACTTTTCCCTAATGTCACACTTCCTTCCTATTCCTACCAGTAGACATTTGGTTGTTGTTGTTTTTTTTTTGTTGTTTTTTTCTAGAAACGCATGATGCTGATGGCTCCGGGTCTGTTCCACGTGCACTGCTGTGCACAATTTACATAGGGACTATTTCTTGGCCAAGAAGCGGTTCTAATGACGGCTGCTGACAGTGGCGTCTGTGGATTATCATGCGTTCCCTACACATGTCCAGCTCTTTGTAATAATTAGGGTTCATTGTGTAGAGATATCTCAAAACCAGGACAAATAAAAACCCAAAACAATCTGCATGGATGAATACTATTAAAGGGAGGTGATAACGTGTCATTTTTATGTTACATTTTGTAAAATTCTATCTGGGTATAGAAATGTAATTTGGCACTGAAAAAGACTGGATCAAGTCTTATGTTTTTTAGGTTTTAGTTTTTATAAGTCTTCTTATCTCAGTTACATTCAGGCTGATGCACTTGTATAGTTACTTTGGTTACTTGGCTTTAATCTATTTTATGACTTCGTCCAAAAGTGATAATTTACGGAAGATAAGTGTATAGGTGTCTGATGTTTTCCCTATATGGTATAGCTTTTGGTTTATCACTGTCCAGCGCTCAGTGGCTGCAGTAATTAGAAAGGCTGGAACATGCATTTGCAATGTCCTGCTAAGGCCCCGATCACCAATAACAGCATTTATTGTTTTCTAATCAGCGGCCCTTTGGCTGCTCAGATCACTCAGTAAATAATGGAGATGTCAATATTGTCCCGGTCCTGTGACTCTGAATCCCTCACACACCCCCGCCCTCGCTCTCCCTGCTGCTCGCTCACCACTATAAAGCAGCCTCATTAATCACACATTACGTTTGAAAAGAGTTCAAACTGTCAAGTGTTGAGAACTTGCACACACAGATGCGCACGTGCACGCACGCACGCACGCACACACACAAACAATGTACATGGCACGGTCACAAACAACCAAAGAGACCCATGCATAAAAAAAAATAAATAAATAAATAAAGAGATAGAGAGAGAGAAAATATCCACACACTCTTGCAGAAGTAACACACAATTTCCTCCCCCTCACACACACCCACCCGCACGTGCACACACACACACACATTAGTGGTCAAGCAGCCAAAATGTCGTCTCGTCAGTGAGGCAGCTCCATTGATTAGCACTTCCAGCTTCTGTTCTGGCCCACGAATTACCCCTCTAATCTTGTAGTGAGTTATTTGCTGGAGACCAATCAGCCTGATCAGACGAATTACCCTCTGTGTAACTGCCTGGACGCCCGAAGAACTCCAGCAACACACAAACATACACACACACAAATGCACACGTACAGGTACATTTACACACACGATGTGAGGCGTGCAATCACATAAAGATCTTATATTAGTACAAATCCTCCTTCTGACACACACACACACACACACACACACTGATGGATGCACTTTACCGCTCTCCATTATCCATAGCCAATCAAAACACTGCATTTATTAATCTGAATGTTAATATATTGATATTTTTTCATGCTGCCAGTTACGTCGGTCTCACTCATGACTTTCGTACCACTGCCGACCACCAAAATACCACTTAATCCTGCATATATACTGTACAATGTAGTTTATGATGGCCTTTCAACTGCCTCTACTGCCGCTAACCCTTCGACTTTGTTCTCCTTAATTGGTTACAGAACCGCATGAAAGCTATATGTTAACACGGCAGGAAGTGATTCAACATTTTCCCCTGTCAGGCAGTCTTCCTGTTTCACAAGCTTAATGAGATTTAGGGTTTAGAATAAACTGCTGTTTAGGTTGGGCGGCATCCATTTGGCATAGGTATGAATGTGTGTGTGTGTGTGTGTGTGAACTGTGCATATGTGTGAGTTTGTGTGTGAGAGAGTAAACCGCATGCTCTGGGATCAGTCTAATTATTCATGACTTCGACATCAGAAACTGATTAGAGTTGAGAAATGTTACAATGTCAGAATACAGTGAAAATAGAGCATGAGAGAATACATTGAATAGAATACACGAATCCTCTCTCTTTCTCCTACTCCTCTTTCATTCTCTACATCCTCCTCCTCCTCCTCCTCCGCCTCACCTTTCCCCCCCCTCGCTACTCTTTTCCCATCATTCTCCTCTCACACCCTGATCCTCCTCCTCCGCCTCCTCCTCCTTCTCCTCCTCCTCCTCCTCCTCCTCCTCCTCCTCTCTCATTCTGGAGGGGAAACAGCGGTGGCGACAGGCGAAGCAGAAACCCATTTTTCAGTTTAAATGCCAAGTGGTTATGTAGCATAATATTCAGTCAGAAATTAACCATCTTTCCCCTGCAGCCTGTCAAGAAGCGGAGACTGAGAGCACCGACTGAGGCTGAAGGGGGTGTAGATTTCTCCGACGCTGAGTTGGAATTATCAACACTGGCTTTCTTTAGCACTACTGCAGAGCAGACTTCAATCACATTACATCTCAAATAGCTGGCAAATCTTTAGAGCGCTTAGAGCTCACTTTAAATTCCAGCGCATGTCTTGCAGAGATCACATCATCTGTTATGTGTTTGTGCTGCGGCAGACTTTCACACAAGAGTTCATTGGTTCAAATGTATTGAGATTAAAGTGAGTAGATGTGAATATTAGTTCTAATATGGCATGACATTTCATAACAGAGGTTCATCAAGACAGTATGACCTCATCTGGTTTGTTTGGAATCCTCAAAGCCATCCCGCAGTGCTGTACGTATACCTGTCACGAACAGCCTGACTGAAGTTAGCTAGCGAGTGCTGCTAGTTGCTGCTAGTGAGTGCTATGAGGCTAGTGAGTTAATGAGCAAGGGTGAGGTTTCTTTTCTTTTTTGACCAGTTATGTGTGTTTTATGATGCCTTTAAACTGTGGCAGGCTAGCTTACAGCACAACGCAGGCTAGCCCTCAGTCGACAAGCATCTTTTCAGTGATAGGCCTACAGGTGACTGTAGCTTGCTAGCTTCTTTGCTCACTAGCCAACTTGCGTACACACCGCCATTCAGATGACGTTGTTGGTGACAGGGGTTTTTGGTATTGACACAACTCATGTTTTCTGACAAAATGACATATTGCAAGAGTTTATTATATAGAGCAAATCAAGGTAGCATTCACCTTAGTATTTAATTGAATTTGAAGCCTTATTATGCAATGGATGTCTCTGTCTGTAACTGTGGGAAACTGTTGACTTAATCTTCATGCCCTTTTGCAAACCCAGAAAGAGGCACAAATAATATCCCAACAACCAGTCGTACACATGTTCACACGTAAGCACTACATTTAGCAACATTTTGTTATCAAATCAGAGTACGGACCAAGTTCACTTAACTAATTCCCAAACAGTCTGACTGAGGTTGGTTTCCAAATCAGTTTTGAAGGGGTTAGGGTTGAGCATTGTACAGTTAAAACTGGCATCGTCTACGGTGTCAGTCAAATGTTTGGACCCCCCCTCCCCCCCCCCTCCTTTTTATCCATTCAAGTGATTAGGAAGGTGTGTCCAAAATTTTGACTAAGCGTACCTTATGGTCACCACAGAAGAAAAAGTATCTAAACCTAGAACTGATGTAGTGCCAACAGTCTTGAGTTTTCTTTTCTTTTTTTCATGTGATATAGTATATGATGTGAACATGGTATGAGAACATAATTGACAACTGTCTAACTATCCATTTTCACTTTCCTTACATATTTATCCTGGAGCCTATCCTAGCACGCAATGGGCAAGCGACAGGGTTTGACACATAACCAAATCAGTTTGAAGCAGTAGTGAAACAAATCATCCCCCAACTAAGACTAAAGTTAAGTCTGTAATACAATGCCCTTGTTCAGTGGAACCTGCACATCAGCCCCTTTGTGTCTACCCAGGAAACCCTGCGCCACATTTAGGCCCTTTGATTCCTCGGGAGCAGGAAGGGGATCGATAGAGGCTTTCAGAAGCGGCTCCTCCATCCATTCCCTTGCGTTAACGACAGCCATAACTCACCGAGCTGGCAGGAGGGGAGGTTCATATATATATATCTCACCCCCAGAGCTGTGACCTTTCTGTCTCCTCACTGACAGCTCCTACAGAAAAAGGTGTCAATTAATGACATTTAGAAAATTTCATATCACTCCCAATAACTCTGAGGCTTTTTACAGGAACTCTTCTATTGGCATTGAAGACTCGTGTGGGTGTTGGACGAAAGAGGGAGAGCGAGAGAGGAGGGGTGAGGAAGAGAGAGGAAAAGACAGAGTGACACAGAGAGAGAGAGAGGTCTCCAACTCGTCATTAATGTCACTTGGTTTCCATGCCATCATTTTGAACTCGAGGTGGTATAAAGCGCAATACATCATTCTGATTGTGTTCAGAATGATCTATTAGTCATCACAGATTTCTTTGTCCAGTCTCTTGTGTGCCACTCGCTTTCCTCTAAATAAATAAAGTGAGTTTGCCTTAATGCAGTTAAAATATGAGGAGTTAGATGATACCTAGAGTTCAGGGATATCATAGGTCGACCTCGCCGGCTTTGAGTATGAACGTTTTCCCTGCCTTCCTCTCCCATTCAGCTGTATCAGTTCCATATCACTGCAGTTTATAGTAAAGCAGTGCATTGGTTACCTTCTAGTGTTCAGGTGTAAACAGCCAGCGGGTGACATAACCTTTCATGTAGCACCAGACTCTACGTACACAAATAATTGAAGCCCTTGACCCTGTCTAGCAGCGCCGGGCTGTAAGTACAAACCTGACATTTTGATACCGCTCCGGGGGCCCCTTCTACCACTTATTTTTATATTTCAATAATCCATGACGGCCGTGGAAAGAAAAAAAAAAAAGAGAGAGAGACGAGGGGTATGTGGGAAGTGTGAATGATTAAGATTGTCAAGCTCAAATAATGTACTCAGAAGACAGACTATAAATCAGGTATTGTGACATTTTCGAAAAAACCCAGGCGCACTGTGTACGCGAAGAAAGCCGGGCTTTATTGAAACCACCCATGCAATCACACACTCACACACAAACACATTGCTCCCTGCCCCAAATGCCATTCATTTATTATTAATATATAGTATATTTATTTATTTATTTCAGGCTTGCCTTCCTCAGCCGCTGAATGCCTGTAACCTTTTCAGTGCAATATCCGACTGTGTTTCGAGGTCTTGATAATGATATCTGGTTGTACGTGTGGGAACTGGAGGACAAGTCACCAGTGGGAAGGTCAGTGGATGACGGTCGTTGAATTTGCCGTGGTAACAGTATACTAATGCGGCGACGGACAGGCAGTTAAGGACAGACAACTATTGACAGCGGTGAGGGGAGGAATAAACACAGCGGGGCCCCGTAAACAGTGGAAGGATGGTGCTTGTTTCGCCATCGACTGAGACCCGGGCCAGTTCAGTCGATGGTTATCTCCCACCTCTACACCCCTCTCCCTCCCCCCTCCTTCTTTTTTTTTTAACATTCACACTTTAATCATCGCCGCTGAGATGTTGTTTGCTGTCACCTCCGCTGAATTTACAACACCATCAACAGCATTTGCATATTTCCTAATATGGACATTTCCAATTGAGGTTGTCCCTCAGCTGCTGGTGGCTTGTGTGTTCCCCCCTCCCTCTGCTGCCTCCACCACCCCCATCGCTGCAACAATGTCCAGATAAGAGCAATGAAGTTAATTCCTGACCCCTCGATTGACTTGTTCTAACCTACGGTCAACTGCTTCGTATCAACCGTCTGTACGGCGCAAACTGCAGTTGTGTTAAATCTGGGAAATGATTGAACACGGACTGACTTTTCTAAACCGCACTGTATTGTATATAATTAAGAAATCATTAAGGAATGTGTGCTTAATCTCTGTCTTGCGCATCTATCCATTAAATACGATGCTACAACCAGGAGACGGTTAGCTTAGTTTAGCATAAAGACTCACTGTGTTATGTGGGATTATATTTCATACCTGGGACTAGTAATTTAAAGTTACACAGGATATTCTGGTACATAATCTATAATAATACAGCAAACACGATATAATGTGTTATTTAGTGAGTCAGCCTCTCAGTGTTACTCCAGCTTCCTGTTTCTGTGCTAAGCTAAGCTAAGCTAACCAGCTCAACAAACACGTAACTCCCAGCAAGAAAGCAAATAACAACATGTTCCTAAATTCCAAAATATTACTTCAACACGCTTATATGTGTACGTACAAATAGTTCATACATGTTTTCCCCAATTCTTTTTTTGCATAATCATGTTCAATTGGGAAAATATTGCCGTATCGCTAAAGGATCTTCCCCTCGCTCCAACACTCCTCTCCTCCTCTTGTCCTTAGCTGCATGTTGTTTTGATACACAGCTGCCATCTGTGTGAAATATTAATGCTGTGGGCTGATTTGGGGTGTCGAGCAGTGTCACTCATTTGGCTTTTAATCATGCAGCAGCTTGAGAAAAAAGGAGGGAAAATAACTTCCCTTCCTGGGTGGCTGTCAAAGTCTTCCCAAAGTCATCCGGCACGTAGGGCGTCATGCCTGTCGCCTGTCTCTCCTCTCATTGACAGCTGCATTTTTGGCTCATCTCCGAGTGGCTGAGCGCTTTCACGTCTAGCCACTCTTTCAGCCAAAACAAGGACGCCACCCATGAAAATTTAAATACAACACCATCTTTGTACCCGCACTCAGGCCTTCTTTCCTGAAAGGGACAAATTAGGAAGACGCTAAATCTTTCAGTGCAGTCAAATTGGTTGCACTTGGAATAACATTTGTGATTTTGATGCATTACAGACTGCTGACAGTGATAAATGATTTTGCCAGATCCTGAGGAGTGTAGTGGGTTGCATTGTGTGTATAACATGTCACTGTCGCACTATGGACTGTCTACAGGAGCTGAAAATGCAGCGGAGCGTTGTGTCTGGCTAAATGCATTCTCAGAATGATCATTTTAAAAAATATAAAATAAAAAAAAATATATATATATTTTAGATAATATTATCTTCTTTAACTCTACACTGGAAACTTCACAGGATCTGGTTTTTAAAAAGACACAAAGAGGCCAATCTATGATTAATGTCAATGCGTAATTGTAATTATTAATAGATTCAGCAGAGTGCATTGTCAGCATTGCCGAACACGACATGATCAACTTTGTTTGTTCTGTTTGTTTAATCTACATATCTTCCAAAAGCTTCCAAAAGATGGATAAATATCTACATAGATACCTGTTCACAATGAGAGTGAGTGACGAGCAAGATTTATAGACCTCGTCACTTTCCTGTGGAACATAACTGATCCCCCAACGGCCCATTATCTGGGTTTTTAATAAGGGCGTCTAATTAATATTTATAGCATAATTGCCTGTTTTCTACTTTATTTTCTTGGGGAAAAAAAAGAAAAAAAAAAAAGAAACATGGTTAAAATACTGTTGTTGTTGGTAATTAAGACAAATGCATTAATTATTAAAGATGCAAACATGTCAAGCAAGCATAACTAATTATTCTAGCGTGTTAACAGTTGTTTAATGCTCGCAGCAGCTGAATTATTTAAAACACATTTTATACACATGCCATATTTGGATTGTTTGAAATGTGGCGTGGTAAGTGGGGTGAGGAAAGCTGCAGCCGGATCTCGGGGAAAGCTGTGGGAAAAAAAACGAGAAAAAAAAACAAAGCAACACAGAGAAAAGTTTTACAGATGGGCCCCACCTAAGTATAATTGCTCATTATAGGTGAATGTGAACGGGACGAGGAGGTGGTAGGGAGAGGTGGTGTTAATTTAACGCACTACGAACGGTTTGGTAATGCAGAAGCTTCTTCTTTTTTTGGGCTTTTTTTTTTTTTGTATTGGAGGGAAAGGCGTCAGGGAGTGAAGGTAACTGGATGTGACGGCAGACAATTTATGTTGTTATGTCTTAATTGTCACCTGATGTGCATGCAATCTGGAACGCTGTCAAAAAAAAGAAAGAAAAAAGAAAAAGACACTTCCTCTCGGTGGAGTAGCGGGACGAGGTGCGAAGACAAACAGGTTTGATCTGATCAAATTTAGAACTTCATAACCAAATCTGAGCGTGATTGTGTGTGTGTGTGTGTGGTCTGTGACTGAACAACCGCCTCTTATTTGTCAGTAAGTTTAGCCATAGTGATCACACACCACCTACATACATGACATCTCTATACAAATACCTGCATCCGCACACGCAAATCTTAATGCAGACTCCAATTAAGCGGCTTTAATGGAAACCGCTGCTATACTGATGCGTGTTATTTTACTCCGCAAACACTGTCATGTTAAAAATTGTCAATTAGTCGAAAGCTGAAATATCTGTCAGTCTTAATCATTCTTTGCCTGTTGTTTCCCACTTCACTCTCACTTGGAACATTTGTATTACCTGTCAAGTGTGATGGTTTCGGTAAAGGTAATTACACAAAGCTTAATATAATCATTGTCACATGAATCGTGATATTAACATCCATATGGTCTGACTCCCATCAGATACATGTAAAGCTGAATATAAAGCACAATGCAAAGACAACGGAGAGCATCAGCAGTCGCGGCTCAGAAAAAAGGTTTGGGGTATATGAATATTGTACAGTAGTTTATATGAACAAATGCTTAAAGGTAACGTATCTTCTCACCGTGCCTGGCTAGGTTATAGTAAGCACCTATATTTCTCACATTTTCAGGTATTATTTTATGGATTCACATAATATCATGACATGTTAACATGGATTTTGTTATTGTTTTGAACTGGAATCAGAGGGGCTGACTGCTCTGCTAGAGAGATACTCAGGGTTATATTTATCTTCTCTTTCCTGATTGGTTTTCCATTGTGAAAAGCAGTTGGTTTAAAACATCTAAAAATAAAGAAAACATTTTACACATATATTTTACATACATTTACTTTTTAAAAATTGACTGTTTATAAGGTACCATCCAGTCAACCTGGCAAAAGCTGGAGACTAAAGGTGAGAGGCGTATTTTCTATCATTTGTGTAGAACTGAGTGCAACATTGTGAATCCCCTCTCTGTAAGGACCACCATTTCACCTCCCCTTTGACCATTCAGAATAGCTCTAAACACGTTTACCTGTAGATATGATCTGACGTCATGTCATACGCACCAGCTTGTTTTCAGCATACCTCCTCTTTAAATCCATCAATCTATTGCCTGTGAGAGTATGATTACTTCAAAACTGAGAGAGACCCCGGCATTTGCAACAAAGTGGGGGGAGATAAACACCATTTTTGGTAACCTTTTTGGCATGAAATTCAACCTTTAATATCAGATGCAAAAACGACCTTTCAATCAACCGTTTAAATCTCTTTGCAGATTTCTCATCAGAAACATTTAAACCCCGCATCGAAATTTCAGTTTTAATGTGATTAAGACAGAGACTAGTTTAAATGTGCGTGTGATGCACACACACATGTCACCTTTTAACCGAATGAAGCATTTTTTATTGACTTCATTATAACAGAATTAGTTACTGGTTGCAACTTAACTGCACCATCATCACCGTCTGCTAAAGTGACTGTGTATGAGTTGCTAGGCAGAGAACGCTACAGTCGTGTATATTCACATTTACAGTGCTGCATGGAGTATTTTTGAACCATGATGCTGTGAGAACTCAATCTGAACTACCCAGTCAGCCCATTAGGAAGCCATCCGCCTATCCGCCTGCTAACAATGCATTGTTGTACTTATAGAATAAATAGAAATACTTTCCTGTAAAAATAGTGGGCTACTTTCCTCCATGAATTATCACAAATTACCCACACTAATTGGCACACACGCAGATACACACACACACCCGCACACAAAGAACACTCAGTACATCTGCTCTCCGGCGTGATTTATAAGCCGATTCCGACCTGTGGGCACATGACAGTTGCTTTCATTTTCTTCTATATATTTTTCCCCTCATCGCCAAGGTCATTGGTGAGCAAACCCTTCTCCAAGTTTTTTCCAGCGTCCTCCTCCTCTTTCACCCTCCTTCCATCCCTCCCTCCCTCCCTCCCTCCCTCGCTCTCCTCGGGCCTGATGGCCCCATGAATCATCCCGTCTTCTCCATCGAACTCTCCGACGCCTCCTTCCCACCACAGCCACCCCAACTTCCCCAATCCTTCTTCATTCCCGCTAACAATTTGGTAATGAAATATTGATTTTTAGTTAGATTCAAATGGATGTTATTAACTTTGCATTGATAAATCGCTCCCCTCTCTTTCTTCTTCATCTCTCCCTCTCTGTGTTTTGGATAGAGTGCTGGTAGTAACACCTGATTCACAATAAAGCCCGGAGGCCTGATTTGCTACATGACCTACAATGCTCCTTTTGGAGGCCACTCCTTGTTTTCCTTCCATACATGCACACTCCCACACACACAGTCTCCTTGCATTAAAAGCTGTGAATATATACTGATTACCTAGTGTGCTCAATGACAGTGGCTTCGACCATATTTTATTGAATGTTGTGAACTCAGATGAAGTGCCCTTTTCAGAGTGAGTCATGCATAGCATTGCAACGTCCTCTCCACCTCAAGGCAAACATGATTACTCTATCAGTGAGATGTTTTAAAGAGGTAAAGCACTCTCAGCAGCACCGTCGCTCCTGATCACTGCAATTTTTTTCCATTTCCATTCCAATCTCACACACAGTCAAGTCAAAGCTTATGTCAATGGGTTCACATTCTATACTTATACACCAAAGTGCAAATTGTGAGTTTGGAATCTTTAAATTATTCCAGGTATAAATAAATGGGCTCAGTAATTCAACATCAGAGTGGGCTTCACTGAACCTCCTCTTGGTGTGGTGAATGTCTTTAAACTGTATTTATAACATCATTAAATCTGCAGATAATAGAATGTATCAGTTGAATGAATCAATAAATGTAGGAATATATATATATATATATATATATATATATATGCATTTTGACTGACTTTTTTGATGGATAGTCAAAACTTCCTCAGGGGGGGAAAAACGGACTCTAAACTCTGAGCTACGGCCCTGCGTGTATCTGACCTAATGGTCCATGATCCGAAACAAAAACAAATACATATAAATATGTCATAATGCAACTCTGCACTGCGAATCAAAGCCGATTCCGTTTGAGTCGGCTGCGATTTAATATTGATTCGGCTCGGATTATATATTTTTAATTGTTTAAGACAAAAGTGCGTTAATGTAGAAATATTACATATCACATAATCTTTATTTCATGTTATATGACTAAATGAGGAATGTCATGCACAGTGATATATCGGGTCATTTTCCCCCCACGGAGGATGGATTTTTTCACTGAAATACTGCTGACTGTTCCCAGGTTTGTTTTATCCATATATCCATTGTATGAATTAATTTTCAGCAGCACTAGGCTATATGGACACATATACAATATTACAACAAAATCAAATACTAACAGGCTTAAATTGGGGGAGGAGTTTGCAGCAGTAATAAAGTAGTGTTGGCCGCTAGCTACTCATATATGTTGCCGCTGTTATATTTTATGACACTGTTGTGCATGCTGATGACTAATAAAATGCAGCGTAACACTGACGATGTAGAATTTGACACTTACAACGGGGAGTTGTAGGTGGAGAGAAAAGCCAAATGGACTCATTACCGGAGTCAAATACGAATCCTTATTGGTAAAAGAAAGCACATGATGCTGTGGTAGAGACAGACTCTTTGGGAACATATTGTAGATTGTTGCTCATGCACGGACACTTTTTTTTTTTTTTTTGTGAATATTTATTTATCCGTCTATCAATTTGTGCTCCGAAATGACTGATAGCTTTTGCAGGCTTCTGAGGGAAATCTGAGTGGCTGTAATTTGTTCCCTTTAGATGTGTTTGTTTTGTCTCTGAGCGTTGCTGAAATGGAACTGTCATCGGGAAGACAGACTTTGAACATGAAGGCTTTCATTTCGACAACGGCTGTAGTTAATGTTCGACAATGCGAGTTTCGCTAACTCGCCTGATAGGTTCACTGGCGCTCTCTGTCTTCTGACGGCCTCGTGTCATGTCGTAATCACACCGTTTTCTTTATGGAAAACGCAAAATTGATTTCATTGATTTCTTCAAATGATAATTCGATTCATTTCTCACATATGGGGGGAAAAAAAGTGCATAAATGTGTTTCCTGCATGGCCTGCTTGCTACACTGGACGCCACAGCATAGCTTCTTCCACACACACACACACACACACACACACCATCTCAACCCCTCCATTCCTAGCCGGTATTAAAACCAGCTATTTGACACAAGATGGACGTGGTGGACAGGCAGAGCCCAGGGGACACAACCGGGGTTGCATATGAGGCGTCCGTTACTGGGAGGGCCATTTACATTTCTCTCTGCGCGTTTTCTCTGACAGCGACACAATTTCCTGTTCCGTCTGGCGAGCTTTTGACTGCGAGCCAGGGACTGAAATGTAATCTTTGGGGCTCACAGAGCGCTCGGCCTCCCCTGAGTATTTCCCCACCGAAACCTTGAACTCTGCTCGGGTAATCTTTTATTCCAGGGACCTGGTGTTTTTTAGCCTGAGAAACAATGAAGCACTCTAAAACAGACTGACTAATATCCTGGACATAAGATTACTCCACTAGCCTCAGGTTGGATGATACACAAACACACACACACACATACGGCACACACCTACAACCTGTGAGACAAGCATTCGGATCACAAGCATCTCTGACCATCTGCTCGCCAGTCTTCCCCCCCCCCCCCCCCCCCCCCCCATATTTGTATAAGTTTTAATATATTTCCAGTCATGCATGCACTAGGAGATTGAAGGAGAGAGAATAAGAGAGAGGGAGAGAGAATAAGTATTGTGTGTCTCTACCATGACCTGGAATGTGGCTGGGGAACGTTGTGTTTTAGGTCATGTTGATTTCTCGGGAGAAAGACTCTCTATAGGTTTATAGTAAGAAGGAAACACGGTCTCTCTCTGCTGCCACTATGATTTATGTTTAGACAACAGATCCATGTGCCAGACAGCCTCACGCGTTATGACACCGTGCACAAGATGCACTTACTGCTGGGCTTGTTTGTGAGCAGTGATTGGCACCGTTTAAATAGATATGTGCCTTATCTATCTTCCTTACCCAAGGAAATTTGTAGTATTTTCGTCTTGAAGACTGTAGGTTATATTTTTCAAGAGCCGTAAAGTAAAATAATAATAATAATAAAAAAAAACACGGCATTAAGTCATGCAGGTAGTTGTATTTAAGGTTGGATGTGAATGGATGTTTGTGGTGTTCAAAGCACTGGTGAATGGTTGAATTCACATGTCTAGGACCGGGCATCGGTAACAAAACGAGATACTTTCTTGAAAACATTGCTCCATAGCCCATTTTCAGTCATGTCTCATAGTGTATTTAAAGTCTTGACATGATGGTGAAAAGCACTTCAGACACATAGAGCTTGTACAGGTGCTTTATCGTCATTGCAGCGGGAATAAAAACAGTTTGTATAAATAGTAAGTCCATTACAGTCCCGTCCACAGAGACAGGAGTTAATCTATGAGCTGCGACAAAGGATAATTCAAGAAATCAACTACTGACAGTGACGTCTTTGGACTTCAGGCAAAAGTTTCAATGTTTGGAGTGCCATATAAGAAATTCCATTCATTTCCGTTGTATTGGGTCAGTGACAGAAATCTGACAAATACCTCAAAACCTGGGCACATAAAACCCAAACTGCTTCGATGCCAGATACCACTGTAGGTGAGAAAATAAAATTTGGGCGAAGAAAGCCTCCAAGCTGCATGGTCGAGTGCGTGAGGATAAGTTGAGCATTTCCCTTATACCTCGGCTAACATCGACGTTACTGTTATGGATATGTCACTGAAAAAGAAATTCTATAAATGTTTAAGACCGTGGTGTGAGTGATCGATACAAGCAGCGCGAAGCGTCCGATGAGACTCTAAAACAAAACGGTGACGGCGCAGCATATAATCCTACCGCGTCCCCGTAGATGGTTTTACGATAGTGTGACCTTTGTTAGGCTTTGGAAGATGCACACCCCTTCATCTGCTCCCTGGCTCAGTGCTATAAGGACATATTAAATCAAGATAGGACTGCTGTATTAAGTAGGGAGACTGTCTCATGCTACATGTAGATAACCTTGTGTTATTAGCTCCCTGATGGCCAATCAATACGCCACTTCCTAGCTGCGGAGGATGAACCGAGTCCCTCACCTAGATAATCATCTCTCACTGTCTGACGCCGAATAATTGGTAGCCTCTCAATCCCAGCTTGGTTGACAAGGGTGGTTTGCATATTAAAAACACTGCGCTAACAGTCTATCATTCTGAACACAGAGAATAAACATGCATATACATAATATTTTGAGATAATTGAGCTGGGATGCATTACCAAACCCTGAGGAACACAAAAAAAAAAAAAAGCTTGATAAAGAGAAGCTGGGGATGGGCTTTGCTTTAAGTGTGCTGCTGATTATATGCATAGTGAGTGAAGGATGGTGTTTATGACTCTGTATCAAGAAAAAAAAAAAAAGAAAAGAAAAAAAAATAAGGACGGCAGCAGAGAGTTGTGTCCCCGATGACCATCTCTCTGTGGAGTGGAGACATCATCTTCCCACCGAGCAGCGGGTCCCCAGCGGACGGGATTGACATGGATGATGAGGATGGTGATGATGTTTAAACGAAAAACTCCTCTATCCATCTGTCCGCATCCTCACTTCTGCTGCCTCTTACGTTGCTGCTCTTCTTCTGACATTTCGTTTCTTCTCACAAACTTTTTTTTTTCTTTTTTATAATGCCAGATATTTAAACAAGTGAAGTGGTCCACATGTCAAATCGCAATTCATGCATGCACATTCAAAGCTGATTTATTGATTGATTACAGAGTTCAATGAGAGTTCTATTAAAAAACATCCAGCAATGAAAGGGAGTCCTAGAAAGCTCCTTACAACAGTTACAATGGATACAATGTCATTAAAAAAATGTAGTTCTAAAAGATTAGCCTCATAAGTACTTCTAGGAAAGACCGTTTAAATATGAATCCTGAATTATTAGTTTCTCTAAGAACCCTCCACAAAGTGAACCTACAAGGATTATTCAGTGTTTTTGGTTGTGCACAAACAAATAATTTACCAAGTTATGTCCAAAGCCAAACATGTTAAACCATCGTTTTACAAGCTAATATAATGCGATGAATGCAATCATATGATAATAGTGAGCTTGTGGTATATAACTCGTGTCCCATGTCACTTTGACTCCATACCGTCTCCCCTTCCTGCATGATGACCCTTACTGATTAAATGTTGTAGCCCACGTAGCAGCAGATCACCCCTGTTTCCGCTCCCACTTTTAACACTCGGCGACCAATACACTGCTTTTGCCACTGTACTTAGCCGTTTACGTTGGTTTCACACAAACACACTGCACATATCTTACATTGCAATACATAAAACTAGTCATGCTAGCATTGAATAGAAGCTGCTGTGTAGTTCTGTCTGCCATTTGCTCCATGTTTGCTGACAGTTCTCATACCTCCCATTGCGGAAGAGTAAAGCAAAAAACAGAACCATCAATGTACGTGTTCAATCATGGAATTTTCAAACTATGAAGGACCACAAAGTAACCCAACACTCTCATTGACCTCTTATGTCTAGACAGGAGTTTCTTAAGGTCACTTGGTTGTTCTCTGTGGAATCAGATATTGTCTGGCAGGGTAAACTTTAGATATAGCTGTCATCTCTCTGTCTCTGCCTCCCATGGTGGTAGTGAGGGCATGTGTGTTTGTGCCAGTCTTACAAGGGCAACATCAAGCCACAGTGTGAGTGTCAAAGTGAAGGAAGGGCTGCTCCGATATCAAAACATATGGAGATCACTGCCAGAAGTGGCAGCATTTGTGCTTTCAGGATGGAAGCTAGATGGTGGATGTTGTGGAAGCTGACAGTCAGCGGAGTGCCCACCCACAGGGGCTGCTGTTCCTGGGGCATGGCTGTGGCCAGGAGCCGGGGGAGCTCCAGGGAAGCTCCAGACTTGGAGGAGTGTGGGGGCGGATGCTGTCATTGCTGGATCAGTGGCATAGGGGGACACCATGGACCCAGGTTCAGTACACAGCACTCAGGGGACAATTCAAATGGTGCACCGAGGCTGAGCCTGCTAACCTCTACAATACAGCACAGATGCATTAACTCGACTGTCACACAAACAAATCCACACATGTATACTGTACAAACACACACATGCAGTGTCACACAAATGCATACAAATAAGTGTATACAATACATACTACTATGAGTGTATATGTGTAGGATCAGATTAGGCCCAAAAAGGACCTGACGCCACTCAATACAATTTCAAATCTACAGAAGATAGTCTGATTTACTGTTTTGGACATATTTTTGATTTGAAGGTACATTTATACTCATGTAGTTTCCATTCCCACATATTAGATATGTAATTTTCCTCTAATGGTAAAATGAAGCAAGCTGGTTTAATGGAAATTAAACCATTCGCTTTGAGCATAACAGCACTAATGTGTAAAAACTGTCACATAAATATTGTCAATTAGTTCAGACTTGATATAGCTGTCAGTTCCAATCATCCTTTGAATGTTGTTTGTATCCCATTTCCACACACACGTCATCATGATTTCTTTCAGGTTTGATTGTTTGTGAGTAACGTCCCATTATATAAACATCCATATGTTCTTCTCATCAAGGAACATACGGTATACTGTACATATATAGAAAACTTTATAAGAAATGCAAAGTAATTGAAGAGCTACGGTTGCCATAGATATAGTGCATAGAGTAATATAAAAAAAAGGATGGGGAAGTAGCAGAAACAGAAATGTTTCTTTTTGTCTCAGCTGGGTGTGTCTGTGTCTGTGTTTGATTGACAGCAGCTGACAGGCTAAGCCCCGGTAGGAAAACTAGTGAAAAAAATGACCAAACTTTTGTTGCCAGCCTTGAGTTAGATGAGGTGTGATTCTCGTTTGGTTCGAATCCAGAATGGCAAAAAAGGAGCGGTTTTCAAAAATGCATCAGCCAAGGCGGCTTCTACATCTGGTCTGTCTGCATATTTGTGATAATAATTATTATTTGACTAATTCTGACTGTAATATGCAGACACTGTGGTTTATGTTAGCTTAGATCTGCAGCAATGAGTCCCTAAGATGATATATAGTTACATTTGAGGGACATATTCATATTCTATAGCGGCTGTAGCCATTGCGATGATGTCTACAGTACGTATATAAGTTGACAAATTTCCTTATTTGGAAATGAGGTTGTTTATTTACTGACCACGAGTCTGGACAGTTTTGTAAAAAAAAAAAAAAAAAAAATCATAATCCCTTAACATTAACCCTATGGTTATTATCGTAGCCATGGCGATGAAGGTCATGTAACACGGTGTAGTCCTGCTGATTACTGCCAATAGGGAAATCAGATCGAAAACGCTCCTATGTGTCATATGGAGGATATTATTATTTTTTTGTTTTATTTTTATATTTTATATGAAAATTTAGAATTTGAACATTTAATACATGGTCTATTTTCCTTTCTCAAATCTGCCTTTTGAGCAACAACAGCTGTCTCATTTATTAGCATTATAACTCATTGTCAGCACTGAGTTGAATGAGTTTATCCATAAACAATGGACACATTCAACTCAACATCTGGCTTGACACTGACGCTGTAAACAGTCGCCTGGGCTTTACACAAGAAACAAGGGGTGTGGATGTGTGGTCACACGTGTACGTGTGTGTGTGTGTGTCTGCGTCCACTTTGTGTGTGGACGATATTGACAGTATACTGACAGGGTGTTGATTATCCAGCTTGCGGGAGGCTGAAGCCTGTCTGGACGTCAGGTGGGAGTCACAACACCGAGGAGTGATGAGACAATCAGACAGAGAGGGAGAGAGAGAGGAGGGCATATGTCAGGGGCAGAGGACGATGACAATAAGCTGTCTGTCTCAGCTGACATCAACACAGCACTATCAGCATCGGATTAGCCACAGCACTGCTCTAAAATGTGAAACGCACACACAAACGGACACACGTGCACTCACGCTGTACATACATGTACTTCAGGTACATATATGTGTCTTCATATGTACTTCGGGTAGAGCATCTAAATACTGATTTATATGGCACCTTTTTGTTGATACAGCACATAAATAACACGGTTGTGTTGAAGCAAAATCGTTGTGTTGCTCACATGTTTTACACTGTCAACATCCCATAAAGCTGGTATAATCGATACTTTTATATTAAAAATGGATCAAATGACGAGGCTACGCGTAATATGAAAGGAGTCGTTGGTTTGAATCTGCAGTGCCTCTCAGATCTAGACTGAGCCCTGTTCATTGTTTTAGTTTTTACGGCCCTAAATTTGACTGGATTTCCAGAAGCAGGCCGCTGTTGTCAGCTGAAAGGCTCAGATGAACCCACTGCTAGCTGTCCAGCACTAAACAGACAGACAACCATAACTCCAATTGAATGCAAATGTTACTCTGTGGGCCTGTATCACTAAAGTGAGATCAGTGGGTTCGACAGCTGTCTTTATATCTTTAGGTTTTCCAGTATGGCTCACTTTTAACTTTGTTTGCGATGTAACCCAAAGAGAGCCAGACTAAGGTGAACCTGCTTCGTCTTCCAGGCTTTAATACAGGCGACGATTTCCCTGCACTGTCTTCAATTGCAGAAAGGTGATGGATCAAAGATGTCAGCGGACAGTGAAGAATATTTAATCTGTGCTGATTATTAAAACTAATGTCGAAGTCACATTTCGAGAGAACGATACAGTGAAGAAAAAGCAAACACAGGAATTGGAGCCTTTAGCTGAAAAGTTTGTATAGTATTCATCTTCATATTCTCGTTATGGTTTAGCATATTATGCACAGCGAGCGTCCGTTCTCGACAAGAACTCCAATATGTTCTACATAGCACAGATTTATAGGTATAGATAGGGTTTATTGTTTTATTTATTTCTTTTATTTTTATTGTCCTCCGTTGGATTAAAATCCACCGAAATGAGCATGTTCTATTATTTGTACAATCTTAAATTATGCATTGGACTGTAGTGTGCACATTAAAAAAGATGCAACTAAAATGCTCATTAAATTTGCATAAGCGACAGCATTTAAAACAGAGTACAAATACATAGGCAGGGGTCCATTTACCGCCCTGCAGATGAAAGGACACGGGATACATCTGAATTCACAGTGAAACTCCTAATCTTACTCAATTGTCCTTCACCAACTAATTGACTTTTAATTAATCCCCTTGATATTTGGACAAGCACAGACCTCAGCAATAGGTGCTCTGTGTTGAAACCCTGCACAGTGGAATAAAGTGATCTTTGCACATGTGTGGGCCAAACTGTTTTACTACCTTGGAAATATGTCGTGAAAACTGGTTCTTTAGAGTAAGAACTACACGTCTAAAAAAAAAAGAAAACACGGAGAGGACAGGTGTGAATTATATTGCAGTGAATCTATATATTTAAGACGCAGGCATTTTGACTGTCAAGAGGGTCATTTCTCAAGAGTAATATGAGCAGCAGTTTTTATTTGTAGGTGTTGCCGATGTATGGACATAATAAAAGGATACAGACGATGCACTTGGAGCCTGAGGAAACGCCGATGACAACATATCATTTAGTTTGTCTCGGCTAAATCTTAAGTTGACAGCTGTGAAAGACACGCGGAGAGAAAAGTGGGCACGCAAAAGATAAGTTTTACATCACACGTTGATTAAAGTGTATTAACAAAGCAGGCGCGTCCGATGGGGGATTCTAGCGGCTAAATGCTCACCACAAGACTTGAGTTTGTTTAGCATGTTAGTTAATTAATTCAGTCACCAGATCACAGCCGAGTTGTGCACCTGTGAGAGATGTTAGCTCATCATCTGACCTATAGGCAAAACGTACAGTCTACCACCAAACATGCTCAAAGTTTGTGTGACTTTATGTGTGTATATGTTGTTTTGCATCACAGCATGAATGGACGGGTATGGATATGAGTGTAAACACGCAGATCTGTGCGCTCCTTTGGCCTTTATGCCATGTAGGTTGGCTTTACTGCACCCCATATAAAAATCCCATGGTAAATGACAAGAGGCAGTGAGTGGTGAAGGTGTGTAGAGAGATGATTGTGTGTGTGTGTGGGAGGCGTAATGAAGGATGAATAGGGAATGCTGGATGTAAAGTGATCAAGGGCACAGAGAGAGGGAAGGAGAGGGAGAGGATAAGAGAGCAACAGACAGAAAGAGAGATAAAGAGCGGGTGATGGACATGTCTCATCCTCTTTCTGACAGCTTCATCAATAGCCTCAGGACACACACACACACACACACGTACACTCCTCTCCTGTACGTGATTGACAGCTAGCAGGTGCTATGTGAATGAAGTTGTCAGGTTGGCTGCTGATCAGCTGCTCGTCGCCGTAACAACAGCTGAAGGCTCAGCTTGACGAGTCGCTGCACTTGAAGGTGATCTCTTGTTTAGCCATAGCGTGTGTGTGTGTTGTGTGTGCGTGCGTGTGCGTGCGTGTGAATGTGAGAGAGAGAGAGAAAGATCTAAATGTAACAGATTATATCACTTCCTGTAATTGTATTTGCTGTTCTGTCCTTGATAATGACGCATGTAATAAAGTTAAAGCTGCGCGAGGGAAGATTCTGATGGAAAAATACAACCATGTTTTCAATACAGAAGAAGAAGAATCAAACGTTATAAACTTATTCAGCCCCTGGGCTTGTCCAGAGGATTTTGACTGATAAAAGGACTATATGTTTATTCTATGTTTTCCTGGACTGGGTGGAACAGGTTTGACTCACCTGTAGCTCCTACTGATTAAAGTACATAACACCAACACATTTATTCATATAGCATTTTCCAAAAATACAAGTTACAAAGTAAACAGGGATAAGAAAAAAAAAATGAGAAGAGCCAATGCAAAACCAATGAAAAACATTACATTTGGGAGATAAAGGGATATGCCACCATATTGTTAAACAGTACAGAAAAAAACCCACAAGGCCTTTTCTATAGAAAACAGAAGGAAAAACACAGGTGCAAATAAAATATATGCTTCATCATCACTGGCTCGCTGCCATAGTTTACTGGGACCCCGGAATCATCCTTAATGTGCACGTGTGCTTTTCCTACTGCGACAAAGTCAAAACGTCTGCTGTGAAAAATGCGCTCACGCGATCTTCCGGGTCTTTGCTTGGCATAATTTAGCATCACTGTTGCTCTCCCGGCGCGTTGCATCAGTGGCTAATAACAAATGACATTAATGACAGTGTGCTACATACTTGTGGCTATTGTCTTCCTGCCATGTGTGTGCCACAAACATGCTGCGCTTCTTCCTGAGAGTTCAACCTACTTAATGGTGCAATAAAATTACAAATTGGCCCTTGATATTTGACTCACCACAGCCAACCCCCCCCCCCCCCCCCCCCCCCCCCACTATTTTTCTTTTTTTTTTGCTTTCATATATTAAGGTTATATTTAGTCATTTCCCTTTTTCAGTCCTTATTTTCTACACTACTTTGGATCCTCCTTCCTTCCCCTTCATTTCTACATTTGCTTTCTTTTGCACCCCAGTTACTTTTCTTTATAGGTTGTAGCTCATTCCATTGTTTTATTTCTATTCACCAATCCCTGACTCTTATCTTCTGCTTTTGTTCATCCTATGTTTGTATCATTCTTCGTCTAACTTTTCTTTCCCGGCTTGCACCAATGCCCTTCCTCCTTCCTGTGTCTACATCTCATTTCTTTGCCTACCACTCCCTGTCCTTTTCTCCCCATGCCTCTCACACTTCCCCCTCCACCTTGTACCTCTAAGTGGGCTTTGAAGAGTTAACATTGAGATGTGAGATATCCCACTCTGTGTCGCCTCCAGATATCTATTATAAAGGCACAGGCAGCGCTCTCTATCACAGCTTAGACACCAGATGTTGCTTGCATCTCCACTCATTGCAGATGTAATGGGCCTAAATGCTGCAGTTTGCGACTTCACTGGCATCCATCCTGTGCAATGCAGCACCAGAGGAAAAACAAGAGAGAGAGATAGGCACACACAGACGAAGAGAGAGAGAGAGAGCAAGAGAGATGTGTAATTATCCTCCATTACCAGCAGCTCTTTTATTTCCCCCAGCAGCAGAGGAAAATCTCGTGTAGAAATGACAGCTATCAAAGTAAAGATGGGCGTTCTGTTTCAGAGACTGAGTGAGGATTCACTGGAGTGTCACTATTATCCTGTGTGGGTGCACATGGGTGTATTTGTGTGCGCTTGTGTGTGTAGGGGCGTGCAGGCAGGTGTTTATTTTTGATGTTGGTAAGAGTTTATGACGGCAAATATTGATATTGATTTTTTTTTTTTAGACTGAAACTGAAAAAAATTTTTTTTTTGTGCGTGTGTTGTGGCTGATTGTGTGCTGTCGTCAAGTTTCAGTGCCAAAGTGTATCCAGAGTTTGCAAAGTTTTTTGTTTTTTTTTTCAGTAGGAAGGAAGACATGGAGAACATCTTCTCTGAAAAGGTTCTATGACGCAGGATCGCAGAACTTGCACTGCTAGAAGATGACGATGCAGACATGTATAACATCTGATCAAATATCACAGAAAATCAATTCAGGTTAGTGTATTAAAACTCATGGTACAGGCCTGATCTTCTATGTATCACGGTAGGTACTTTTTTGAGTTGTGTAGACTTATAACAATCTTCTCTATGAAGTATTTTTCATTAGTGAATATCCCAAAATAAAATTAAAAAACACATTTTGAGCCGATATCATGGACATATTGATATTATGGACAGCGTCTCCGAACTTTCTTAATACCACGAGGTATTAGCTATCTGTTTGTCATGCACAACCTCATCCGCAGCACAGCAGACAACAGATAAATCTCATTCACCCGCGTTGCTGATATTCTGCTTCACATTTGATCCTGGAGGATGTGGTCACAGACAATCAAAATCATAATTATGGATACAGTGCAGCGAGGGGGATGTTTTAAAAATGGTTCTGAGGTGACCGGCGCTCATCTATTTATTTTTATAGGGGTCTTGGTGCGAGAAACAAACTTGATTTATTTCTCTGTGCTTTTAAGGGTGCAAGACCCAGACATACAGAAATGAAGTGGAACGCTGCTAAGAATTTCAAATGCACTTTTAATACATCCCCCTCATATTGACGTTTAGGTGGGAATCCGTCTTTTTTATTTCTGTCATTTCTAGCGCTGCAGCCATTGGTATATGTGTGAGTGTGTGTGTGTGTGTGTGTGTGTGTGGCAACATTTATTTCCCCTCATCGTCTGTTGAGAGTGAGAGGGGAGGTGTGGGGAGGGTGGGAGTGTAATGGTAATCATTTTTTTGTGACTGCGCCCAGGGTTTGAAGTGGCTGTTGCAGAGGACTTTTAGATTGATCTCACAACGTGTACGCACACACTCACACACACGTACACACAAGCCCTGAAGAAGATATGCTATATGGATCGCATCCATCCCCCTCTGCTTGCCCTCCCTCCATGTCGCCATTTGATTAATGATCCAAATATGTGAATAAAAATATCAAAACAACTCGTCAAACCCAGGGGTTCCAGAGACGAAACAGCTTAAGGATGAAACTACGGGACTAACAAGTGGAACGTTGTTTTTTTTTTCTCTCTTAGCAAATGTTTTTTAATCTCCATCTCTGATTAACTGATATTGTTTACCCAGATGTGTGACGATTACAGGAAATAAATCAGCGCTTGATATCAAATAATCTGAGATGTGAGTTGTAAAATAACAATAAACAAAGTGGTGCACGGCTGCATATTTTGGTATTATTTGGGATGCGTGTTTTGCACAGTATATGGATGCATGTCCGTATGTGTACGTAAGGCACCCTGCCGAGCATGCGGATGCTTAATTCGCAGTGGTGGCGCTATCAGCCCCCTTCTAACAGAGTAGAATACTAATTGACATTTTCATTAGCAGCAAATTTATGTTCCTATTTCTGTCTGCGATAATGACCATTTCCCTAGCAGTGCTATGGGCTCTGCTAATAGACATGGAATAAAGGCGGAAACTTGTTTAATTATGATGGAAAAAAACAGGCCATACTTTCTCCTAAGTGGTGTCAGCGAGAAGGAGGTGGAGCAGGCTTGGGTGATGGCTGGAGGTGGCAGACGTTTGAGACGGAGGGAATGATTGAAAACACGGCAAAAAGACTGACATCACACATCACGCCCACCAATTAACAGCTTTAACACACTCGATGAAGAGTCGGATTTGGAGAACGTATACACAGTCAATGGCCCAGCTGAATTCGGGGGGACCATGTGTGAAAGCTAAATAGATTTAGGGAACACAATTGAAATCATGAACTCTTGCAATAAAACAACACCCTAAAACAGGAGTCTCGAGAATATTTCGCGGCTTCCACCTTGGTATGAAAGGGCCGCGAGGGGAGTAGACCTCCACTGGGGCCACTCAGCCAGCTGCTGCCCGCTGTCCCTCATCGGTGCAGACAGTCGGGGCTAGAGGCTAAAGAGGCTAAGCTACACCGCCTTCAAGCATTCCAAACCTGCAACAATAGCACAGCGTGTCGCTTTTTTTTTTGCATTCACCATCCTGGCACATCTATGAATACCATGAGCGAGTGCAAAAAGAAAGGCGACTGCTACCGGGCTGTTCATTACACGCTGTGCTTGTTGTTACAGGTAGAAGCGGATGTCGAGCATCGAGACGTTCTCGTGTGTCGCTAGCTGGCTAAACACTTGGAACAAGAGCAACACTTGGAATGATGTCTTCTTTCAAAGCCTGCAGTACAGAGACCATATGCTTTTTTTGGGAGCGCATGTGTGAAAGGTTCTTCTCCACTTTCACCTTCATTAAGTCCAAGCAGAGACTTACTGATGATCATATTCAAGCCGTACTGAGGGTGTCAGCTGCTTCTTCTTCTCCTGAGCCAAATGTGGCTCAGATATGTGAGAAGAAGAAGTGTTGTCAAGTCTCTCCACAGAAAAAAAAAAATATTACAGTAAAAAATGGCAGAGTGTGTTTTGTATAAACGTAACCTTTCGGATTAACACTATGACAGGAAACATATTAAAACATGTTCATCATATTTCTGAGATGGAACATTTGTCTGTATAGATCTTGTTAGCCATATATATATAAACTGTACCTGAAGATGAACTCTTATAAAAAGCCGAAAGTAAAAGAATTACCAAGGAAAGGAAAAACACGCGGGAGCTCAAAAGCGAAGGAAAATGCATCAAGTGAAAACAAAAGAAAGAGATTAATAATGCTTTCTGTTTTCATGTTTTCAAGTATATATATAATTTATCACCTACAGACTCTATAAATGGTTGCAAACAGGGATATAACAATGATGATTACAGGGAAGGACATTAATCACTTAAGATCTGGCTATAACGTTGAATTAAATTGTTTTACTTCTTTCAAATCACAAAAGATATGATTGCACCTTTGCTGATCTCAGTGAGCCCGAATTAGAATCCGCTTCTATGATTTCAATGAATAGCAAAAGCCTGCCGTGCTGATGGTGTCCACACCGCAGTCCGCTGCAGTGAGCTCCAGCAGGAGACAGCTTTCAATATCTGACTGACAGATTCCTATCTATTAGCCGGCTTGTCAGCTACTTTGGATTTGATCAACAAAGCCGCAGCGTGGTGAAAACCCCGAATGAGACGGGGACGCTTGCTTGATTGCTCTGCCTTGTTGACACGAGATGTGATGCAGTCACACAGCCGGAGAAATGTGTGTCAGGCAGGTGTCAGGTTAGACAGGTAAAAAAAAAAAAATCTACCAGCACAGAAAGTATTTCATGTTTCAGGTTTGTTTAGGAATAAATATCAATAGCATTAGCAATTTAGAGATTGTGGTTAAACATGAGGAAAACCACCACCTATCGTAAACCCAGACAACAGAGAAGTCAGAAAATGAAACGAGCCTTGTGTAGTGCAGAAAAATACCACAATGAAAGTACTGATGTTCCATAAAAAAAAAAAAACATTATAAGCTCAAAGGTAAATGTACTAGCTTTCAGAGCTTTCACCAGCAAACAGCGATAGCTCCATTAGCTGATATAGTAACGAAAGCAAAAATTATAGCATTAGCTTTGATTGCCATTATTCCTACTGTATCAGTAATAGCAGTGCTGTAATCTTCATTTTAATTGCTGAGATTTGGGAACACAGTAGTATCATTGAAAATAAGTGAATAGTAAAATTATAACACCAGAGACTAACCCTCAACAGTCCTCCTGTGCAATGACTAGAGGCGTCAAACATTTGCTAAAAATTGTCATATGATACGCTTACAAAACAAAGATGATACACTCAGTACATTTAATGACTGAGTTGTTATTTTTACTTTTTAGCAATAAAAATACGACATAACGCAACCATTCTACTGTTTACCTCGCAACTGTACGATAAAATGAATACGGCTGCCAAAGCTGTAAAATCCTGTCAGTATGTACTTATAAACTGGATATGGGTTTTGTAGCCTAATCTCTGACTTGATTTTCTGATACAAATGTATTATTTATTATTTACCATTTATTAAGCTTGCTGTTTTACCACTGCACAGTACACATGTAGGTTACGATGATATGATCCTTGATTTCATCCAGCTAGACAAAGACATGCTTCTCATTGCTAGCTGGTGGCCATTGATTTTTGTCTTCTGAAAAGACAGCTAGCCAAATAACCTAGCTTATTTGCTAGCTAACCAAATAAGCTAAATGTAAGATGGGACTGGTGTTTCATTCTAACATGTTCACTGCTTAGCTGTTAACTCTACATGCTAGGACATGTAAGCAAAAGGTTACATGTCTGCTTTACTGTTTTTTTTAATTTTCATAATAGAGAGCCAAATTCATGACATTACATTTTTACATTACGTTAGCTTTCTTTCCGCTAGCCTCTACAACTCAATGCAATCTCTCATTTAGCGTTCACTTAGCCCTTATTAAAAGAACTACAAACACGACAGCATGAGTACTTAAGCTTAGTTTCATCCATATCCATGAAACTCCCTAACACTTTCTTCTGAACTTTCCAGTTGTAATCTGTGCTGTGTAGTGAATCGTAAAGCATCCGTTCCTCTCTGTCCTATTATTATTAGGGACATATCTAAACTCTTACTCATCTGGGGGCCTATAGGAAAAGATGTTCATTAAAATATAAATACTGAATAACAAAATTACATTACATTATGTTGTTGAGAAAGTTTCCAAGGCTAGATTTTTGATTCATTTTAATCAGGTTTTCCTACTTTTAGAGTGCATTTCTGAAGTTCCGGTTTGACTTTGGCTCTCTATATGTTTTGTTTATAACGTGGGCTTTTTCTTTTATATAACCCGTAACCCCACAAATTACTGGTATATGGAGTGCCTCTGAAACCCTTAGAAGTATTGCTGGGTAACCACTGTAGCATGTTACAGCAGCTAACTGCTTAGTTACCAGTTGCTAAGCTATGATTGGACAGTACTAGTTGGGGGAGGGGTTTTCTTTGATCACTTACATTATTGAGTTTATCATAACTAATAGAAATGATCAAAATAGGAAAATAAGCACTTTCCTTTATGTTGTGTCATAATCATGTTGCAGAGGCTGATGTCATTACATTGAAATATTTACACAAATATACACCACATACATCGCCCCTCTTGTTCTCACACTCAAGTTACCCTGGGTCAACCTCTCCTGACCCGGACTGGTGGAAAGGAAATGACAGAGGAAGCAGTTCAAAGTGTCGGGCGGTGGCGGCGCTCTTTGTTGGTGAATATGAGCGATTTGTTGTCTCGGGTCTCTGATGGAGACACATGACCACATCCACAGCTCCAGGCTATATGTCAAAGAGACTGTAATGTAACACTGAAGATAGATAAGTTAGCTATATAGAATCCTCCATATTTGTGTTATGAATATATATGTATGTTATATATATTCGTGGGACTCAAGTTTTGAGTGAGTTCATGCATGTTCTTGTGATTGAGACACGTGGGAGTATTTTTGTGTGTGTGTGTGTTGGTATTTGTCTTTTTGAACATATGTATTTGAGTGTATTTCCTTTTATTGCCAATGAGTAGAGTTTGAGTGTGTGTGTGTGTGTGTGTGTATGTAACAGTAGAGTGACAGCAGACGGGGCTAAAGTCCCTCCTCAGACGACAGTAATGGAGACATCAGCAGGATAACAGAGCTGTTGGCGCTGACAGTCATCCACTCACACTGACGCAACGCCACATCCTATAGTGAGGCTGGACACGCGCACGCACACACACACACACACATACACAAAGTGAGCCTGACATGCACATAGGCAGTGTATTAGATGAGCATCATCCCTGTTCATGGTGGAGATGATTCCATTTGCAGGACCACTCAGCCTTTTGATGGTGTCTTATCTAGAAAAAGATGCTGTCTGTGAAATACCCCACTGGAGCAGTATGAGTATATATATATATATATATATGTATAAATTCCCATTTTTTCTTTTTCTTTAATCTGGCACATGTGTTAGCTTAGCATGTGTTATCTGTTTACACACCCAGCAGTCATCTTTATTAGAAAACATGAAAGCGTTCACGTTCTTCCGTCATCCATCTCATCGGATGGGACGAATACGTTTTTGTTTTTTGTTTTTAAATTAATATTGCTGTCTACAATGGCTCTCAACAGTATGTACAGTATGTAATATTTTTTTATATATGTATTTTTATCTTGTATTTTGACCTTTTGCCAATGAACCAGGTGTTTCATAAAACATTTCTTGATCTTTTCTACTGATGATTCACGAGCATTCAAGCTGCAGAGACATTTTTTTAACTGCCAGTCAACCAAATTGTCTATGCATAAAATTAATGTATGGATGGGATGTTTACTTCAGAACCCTGGACGCCTGAATCACAACTCTATAACACAACTGCATGCTGGGCTGATCATTTTGTCTCCATAACAAGTAAAAAAAAAAAAATCCAACCCATCTGTGTCTGTTGAGTAATATATAGAGACATGTAATAGTTGTCTTTGTCCATTGTTGGGGTTGTTTCACTGTATGTAGCATACATCTGAGGAGTGTCTGGTTGTTTCCACTTGTCTCTACTCTAATGGGGAAACAGATATTAGAAATTAGTTTGATTCCAGAGACAAGGACAAAAAAATGTTCCTCTCTTTATTGCTGTCATGTATCAGGCATCAGCCAGCCCGACACATTCATCTCACTTTATAAGAATGAGCTGGTCTCACACCATGCACCTTATTCATGTTGCCACGATTATCCATAAATTAATAAAACCTGACTGGTTATTACTAGGAGAAAGCGCGCGCGAGAGAGAGAGAGAGAGGGGGAGGGACAGATGCAGAGAGAGGGAATATGAAGGGCTGTACAGTGAACAATCTCCGGATAATTAACAGGAAGATAAACAAAACATAAATTTGGATATTGCATTTATTTGGACTACCACTCAAATATGCGTGAACCACGTTATTTTAATTAAAAGATAAATCTATGTGACATGCTGCTTCCCAGTTAATTATTCAGTGCTGTACAATAAAAACAAAACCCATTAAATATGCCACGCACTCTATTTCTCCATTAACAGTAAAAAGCGCTCATCCTGGGGACAACATTTCAAATTCAGATGCTGGTTTGGCTTTTTTTTTCCCCCTTTCCTGTCCTTTTTTTTTTTCTCCCTACTTTTCTTCGCCTTACATTAATGTTGCTCTTCAAAGTCAGACCTCACACTTGTTTGTGAGCAACGTATACACATGTTGTTGTTTTTTTCAATTTCATACGCACAACATTTTTTACATCTTTAGGATATCCTTTAACGAACCTGTGTGTGTGTTCTCATGATGCGGTGACACTGGTAAGGATGACCAAAGTGAAATGTTGCTTTTAGAGCAACTTTTTCACATCAAATACCCCTAAAATGACACAAATTACACCACGGACACCCATCTGATGAGATTTTTACTTTTAGATGTTGAAGTGTATGAGATTTAAGATTTACTTTATTTGTCCCTCATTGGGGAAATTTACTTATCACTATATTTTTTTTCATTTACATGCATTTACACACACACATGCAACGGCACAGACATAAACGGCATATACATGCAAAGTGGAGCGAGAGATGGTGGAGCCAGCCAAACCGGCGCCCCGTGAGCAGTTGGGGGGGTTGGTGCCTTGCTCAAGGGCCCCTCGGCAGTGCCCAGGAGGTGAACTGGCACCTCTCCAGCTACCAGCCCACCTCCATATTTTTGGTCCATGTGGGACTTGAACCGCCACCCTCCGGTTTTTCAAGCCAAGTCCCTATGGACTGAGCTACTGCCGCCCCTTATGAAACCCATCTTCTGACATTGTGTTAGTTATGGATAGAATTATAGAAAAAAAAAAAAAAATTCCTTTACTTTTTCTACTAGGGACCAGGTCCTTTTTCAACACTCATACAATAATACTGAGGTTTACTGGGATACTCATACTCATAAGATGCCGGGCCAGGTATGACTGTACCACTTTGGGTAGGGCTCGCTCATTTAAGACCCCCACTTTACAGCCGTTTACTCATTAGCAGGCATGTATTCCTGTTTTTATAGTTTTTAGATGTAAACCTATAGAGATTTAAGAAATTAGGATGTGTAGTAACATCATTACTTTTCCTCTCTCATAGGCAAACATTAAAGAACTATCACTTCATTCAGTACTTGGTGTCAGCAGTCATTTTTACAGTCTGACGGGTTCACATTTCTTCAGTTTAGTGATATACCTGAATGACGGGTAGGGATCCAGAGACAGTGTTTTCCAGAGGTAAAGGTTTTATTGCAGGAAAAGAAAGAAAAAAAAACAACAACACCAAATCGTACTGCTTCAGAGTACAACAAAATGTCTAGACCGCAGAAAGAAAAAAACGTTTGATACAACTCTTTAATGAAAGATCTTGTCTTCTGTCAAACAGATGTGCAGTAATAAATAATGACCAAGGATATTCCTCTTAAATACAAAGTCATCTACTGTTAATATAAGCTTGTAGTTTGCAACAAAACCCCTCTCCTCACTTCTCCTCCCATAGGCTATAGAAATGTTCTTCATTTAGGAATGTGGGCAGTATTTGGACTAGGATTGCATACTACAGAAATAAATGGGCTCTAGTTTCACTTTTTTTTATTTTTTCATTTTTATTTTTTTTCTAGCACCAGTGATTATAATTGAGCAAACTGCATGTGCTACTTCAATAGGAAGCTTGTCGGAGATCAAACAGCATGGGGACAATGGAATGGATTATTTTGGGATTACAGTTCGGTGGTGGTGGTGGTGGTGGTGTGTGTGGGGGGGTCATTCTTAGGGATGGACAAAGAGTACAAGTCACAGAGGAATGACAACAAATGGAGTTCACCACTGTTGAAACAACAACAACAACAACAAAAAAAAGTGATTGCCTAATCTGAAATAGGTGATGAAACCGTACTGATTTGCATGCTTTAGTAAACAGGAGAAGCTGTGGTTCTGGTGCCAAAAAAAAATGGAATGTGTACTTTAAAAAAAAAAAAAGTTTTCCTCCTATTGACTCTTTGCTAATCTACGTAATGTTCAGCACGCTCACACATGTACACACATCCAGAGAAGCAAGCTACTGCCACCAAGAACACATTGGTGCATTGAAACCTAAAGCTTACACTACATTAAGCTATCTGGATCTCATACGGTGCAACTCAGTGGAAAAAGACTTATACACACTCGGTTTTGTACTGCAAGGCAGTGAGAACTACTGTTGTTTTGGAAAACTAGGACATTATAAATAAAATACAGTATTTCATGAGTAGTTTCCTGTAGGAACAAAAGGTTCAAATTGTAGTGAGACAATTAAAACCACATTTACAGCAGAGTATTGAACTTAATCTATTTGCCTTGTGCACATACTCTTTTCTTTCTTACTTACTTTCTTTTTCTTTCTTTCTTTCTTTCCTGTACACTCTTACTCTCCCTCTTTCTCTTTGTATTCCCCTCCGATTCTCCATGTGTGCAGGGAGGTTGTATTTCTCACCCTGTTGCTGTGTGTGTGTGTGTGTGTGTGTGTGTGCGAGGGAGATGGTGCTCATGAGTGTATTGTGTTGGTCTGTAAACTCCTTTAAGCAGAGCTGTGGCGGTAATGCCCTGGAGTTTTAAGAGTGTAGCCCTCCCTCCTTCTGTCTCTCTGTGTGTGTGTATATGGTGTGTGTGTGTGTGTGTGTGTGTGTGTGTAGGAAGATATTGACTTTCTTAAAGTTCGGATCATTTCTCTTTATCAGAAAAACATTAAGAACCCACCCACAGCCCCCAACCAACCCATACCACCAACACAACACAAAGCACCATACTTTCTTATTCTCCTCATCCATGTAGTAATCAACAGCCGCCGGCACAACAAAGTACAATCAAAGTTAATGCTTTTCCTTTTTTCTTTCTTCCAAGATCAAAAACATTCTGTTTTCAATATTTTATATTGTGTTTGTCTCCCTTAGGAATAAAGATACAAATGAAATAAAACACTGCTTATACACAGAAAGAGAATGCCTTCTTTGAAAATAATATATATATATATATTTTTTTTTTTTATCTAGAAAAGGTAGCATAATTAGAGACATAAAGCAGGGTAAAGTGGATGATTATCAAATTTTTGTCCCGCTCTATGTAGCAACTTCACAAGAGCTTATCAGAGGAAGAGGACAGTCCTGCTTTTCTTGTCTGAGTTGATACCAGAGTGTCTCTGTCAAACTCCTCATTGTGAGAAGAACTTTTTATTTGTACAGAACACAGCTGGTTATATCTGATCCTTCTTTCTGAAGCTCATTCCAGGTCCTTGCCAAAATAACACACTGTCATCTGTCATCATAAAAGCATCCCGAGCTAAAACACATTCAGTTAAAGCTCCCCGTCCCTCTCATGTGGAGCCTTGTAAGGTGACCTCCAGACGTTGAATTGCCTAAACCAGAACAGAACAAGCCTTAACGTCGGCTAATGGATGCTTTAAATATGCAGCTGATTGATTTGTGTTGTATTTTCCAGGCCATTCCTCCAGATTGGGCTTATATTAGAGAGAAAGTGAGAGTGGAGGGAAGGATGGAAGAGAGAAGGAGGTGACTTGAGGGGCTCCGGCCAGCTGATGGAACTCAACTTGACCCCCTAGTGTATCGTCCAGAGTCCGGTTACAACAGTAGGAATCTGTGAGTGAGTGTGTGTGTGTTTATGTGTGTGTTGGTGAATTGATTTCCTCTGCGATGACAGCTCCAGTCAGGCTGGCACCAATAGTCCCCCCCTCCCTCCCCTTTCCCCTCTATCCCTGACATACACATACACACACACACACACACACACACACACGCCAACATCACCGCCACTGACCCTACGACACACACACACAGTACTCATCACTCGCTCTGGGAAAATGGCAGCCACTGGTGTTATGTTCTAGGGTGGCAGCGGTGGTGCCTCCGCCTCCTCCTTCTCCTCCATCTTCCCTACAGTAACTGTTCCGCTAAATCGTTTACACGGATCATTTTTCTGATAAAAGCATTATTTTTGGAGAAAAAGTCCCTCTAATGATTTCAGATTCCTTCTTTCCTCGTGTTTTATAGCCTCCTTCCTCTGCAATTTGTCTCAAAACTACAATTCCGTCAACGCTTTTTTTAACTCTCTTTTCCGTCCCACTCTTTGCACACATGAGCCACTGTGCTCAGTTAAAAAGAAAACAAAACTGCCAAATCACCTCATCACAAATACACAGATTAATATGTTTGCTTAGTAAATGTTCACAGACTGCTAATAACACACAGAGTACGTTGGCTTTGTGTTTTTGTGGTCTATTGACAGTGCTTTCGTGGATCTCGTTCTTGGTCAGGGTCGTCGGCACTCGAGTCTCACGGTGACCAACATCTGTATCAGAGAGTTGGTCTGATGATACAAATCTGTTGGAATCTCAGATAAAGCATAGACCCAAACCTCCCCCACCTCAGGCTTTATTTGCCAACCCAGCCCGTAGCTTCACTCGCGGTAACAATATGCGATCTCGCTCACATTGCTGCCGCTATTACCCCGATGGCTCCCGTCTGCGACCGCCATTGGTTGATTAGATGTGATACCGCCAACGACATCGTCCATGTTCTTCTCCGGGACGTCGGACTCGGGACGGGAGCGTTTGAATCGTCGGTCGGGGTATTGGCTGTTGTCGAAGGGCATGCGGTGGACACACAGCACATGGGTCTTCAGGTTGCCCTTCTGAGAGGCACTGTAAGGGCAGTAACTGCACTTGAATGGTCGCTGACCTGGAGAGGGACAGAAATAAAGGATATAACCATTATTAGAAGACGTGTAAGAGGGATTTTCAGTCAGTCAGAGGCTTCGCTGTCACCCTTTTGACGTTTAAAAAGGTTGATACCACTTTTGTGGCTACTATTCTGTGTTATTCTTAAGGAGGGCTGTCCCCTGAAGCGGCAGTTAGACCATCATGTAACAGAAAATGACACCCTGTGTAATAATTAAATCCGTTCAAGATTGGCAGCTATTGCACTGTGACACAATTCTTGATTTCCTTTAAATGAGAACATAATTTACAAAAAATGATACTCCTGAAAAAAACAAAACAAATCTCTTTTCATATAGGATTTCCATATATATTTATATATCTATATAATACACAGAATATGCTTTGCAACGTACTGGGGGTAATTCTGCTGTTTACCCTTATTGCAAGACAGAGAATAAAATTATTGTTGCTGCAATAACTTGCCAGAGTTGTAAAGCCCTTCCTCATATTATTACAAACTGCTGTGTTGAGTTATGGCATCTATTAAGACTCATAGATCTATTACTCAAACCAGCCGTACTTCATTGTCTCGCCAGTACCTCAAACCACCCCACCTGTGGACTCTTCAGTTTATTATCAGCTCAGTTTGTAGTTTGCAAATTCATGCAAATTAGCAAATTTCACACAAAAAAAAGAGAGCCAGAGCCAGTTGACAAATTCAAACCCAGGAACCTGAGGTGACCATGCTAACCACTGGGCCTCCTCGCTGCTCTCTTCTTCTAAGCAGTGTGTTAAATGGCTGGCTGGTATTCAGTAAATAGCCTGATGTAATGGCCTATAACCTCAACTTGAACATCCACCCTTCTGGCCATGAGTCCACTTCTCAGCCCATCAGGCTTCCACTGGCCCTTATGAAAGTGTGTTTAGCAACATAAGAGATTCAACTGGGAAACAGAGTTTGAGAGAAGAGGGTAAATTTAAGGACAGGGGTGGGGTGATATTCTCATCTGCACAACCCCAGCAACACTGCCCGAGCTCCTTACTGAAACGAACGCATCCTCGGAGCATTACCCTACACTTAATACTCGCCTCACTTTGTGCAGCCAGAGAGCTCCTGCAAAATTCATCTGAACTAAACTTTTTGCAGCTCCCCGAGTCGATATGCATCTTTTGAAGAGCGTGCATACATCGAGCCCCTCGAACACAATAGCAGAGCGGAACGATGCAAGGTATTTTTCTCCATCACCCCCCCCCACACACACACACACCCTCTTGCCACAGCTTCAGCACAGAATGTTCTCCCTAGATTGAATCTGATCATCACTGCAGCAAACACAATGGCCCTTAATAGCACAAGCCGTTTGTTTGAGGGATGCCGATTACACCGCCATCATAACCCACTCCACTTAGCTCACTCACTCACAGACAGACAAGAGAGAACAAAATGGAGAGGGAGGGAGGAAGGAAGTGGGAGGAGCAGAATGGAGGGAGAGAGTTTGAGACCTCTGTAGTACTTTAGGTTATTAATAACAGTACATTTGCAGTTACCCTCGTTTTCTTTTTCTTTTTCTCTCTTATTCAATTTGAGATGCTCTAAATCAAATTAACATATGGGGTTTAAAAGAAGCGCGGGGATAGGTGCAGGGAATATCAATAGGTAAAAGGCCGGGAATTAAAGAGGAAACAATCTATTTGAAGCACTCACTGGCATACACATGGGGTTAGCCGGAGAGAGCGCGCGGTCTACTTATACCGTATAAAGACAGACACATACACACGACGCGGCGCGAGGATGCAACAAGGCAATGCAGGATGCATGGAGGCAGGATTTGCAGCTACTTTGTGTTTGGCAATCTGACACAGGCTTTAGAGCCTCTCCGGCTTTCTGATATTACATTGTTTGCTCCAGAGCCAGACAAAGGGGATTGCTACAAGTTTGGAGGCTTTGGATGTTCCAGTTGTCTGAATTTCCCGATAAGCGAGTCAGCGGCACACAATAAAGGGTCCCTTTTATTCGTGTGCAGTTTAATTTCACACTCTCTTACATTACGTTAAGTCCGAGAGGCAGAATATCTCATCCCATTTTACACTTAGGGAGAGCGAGTTATGCCCCCAAACAACTCAACTTGCTTTTTCTTTTTTTTTTCTTTCCCTTCCCTGATCTTACTGTTTGTCTCCATGGGCTTTATAAATAAATACAAATCAAGCTTGGTTTTTATCTCTGGGGAGATGTTTAGGTAAAAAGAGAGAGATTGTGGTTTGAATTGCACAGCTTGAAAAAAGTTTGGATAGGATGTATAAACTTGAGTTAGTGTTGAGATTGAAATTGACTGAGCAACTCGGATATACGCAGGCTATACTTTGTTATGGATTAAAAATTAAAGAGAAGCTCTCTCCAATTCACTCATACACACCCTCTCTCGCTTAGACATACACACACACACACACACAGAAATGCTCTCCTCGAGACACAGCCCAGCGACTGTAATGCTCCGAATTTGCCGTCATTAATCCACGTCCTCTGGTGTGTGCCAGTAACCAAAACAGCCCACATGCTGACTGTGGCCCAGCAGCATCCCGCAAACTATAATTCTGTCAACCGAAACCCTCTTCTACCATTCTTTTCTTTCTTCTTTTGTCCATCTGACCGCTATAACACTTCTCTCTGTCACGCGATGGTCACATTTCTCACAACTGGGCTGACACTACAATATGTTTTCGAGTAAAAACATGATTTCCCAGTAATGACCGCTGTAATCATTTACTGTTTGGATTTCAGTTTAATCAATCACGATCTGGTTTGCGATTCAGTATTATGCAATAGTGATTCAACCAGCCCCATTTGTACCCATGTGGAACACAAGAAGTGGTGTATTTTACAAGTGGGAATAAGAAACGTTACAATCATCGTGGTTGAACGGGCCAAAGTCAAATATGTTCTGACGTTTGGCAAGGCCGTTTCAGATCAGTTACATTTACAATGTATGCTACTAATTAGCAACTGATCAACATAATCAGGACATGTTTTATAAAACATATCGCTCGTACAGACATATCTGCCAAAGGTTACCTGAAACTTTTGTTTTACGATATACATTCAGCCAGTTACAGCACTTGGTTAAAGTCAGGGAAAGATCATTGTACGTTTGTGCGTTTACTTTACGTTTACTCTGACATCCCTGCGACGTCCGCAAAGTAAAAAAAAAAGTAGCCTTTTGTTCACAATAACATTGCCACGGAGCATAATCTGGGCAGCAGTTATGTTTCCTGTAAAATGTCTTTAGCAAAACCAATCAGGAGGATATAAACAGAGTTTCTAGGAGACAAAATTGCTAGTATAAAAAATTAATGATGCCTATACTGTTTGATTGATTGACAAGTGAACACCAACCGCAGCAATAAGCACTTACCAACAAAGATGGAGGAAAAAAAAAAGAAAAGAGACGCAATAAAGTCATTGACACTCAGCGTTTGGTAACGCAAAGATGGAGACACAATATTATAACAAGACAGATAAGCGATCACTATCTTCGGTGTCATTTTGAACGAGGTGTTTGGGACAGTAACAGCTGTCATTATAAAATTCAACCACAGACGATGGGAGAAATTCCCACAATAATGATATCTTACACACGTCAACATTTTGCTATACGAGTAATAATCAAGTTATTGTAGTTCACAGCACCAGGTCTGTCATGGGTGCATTTAGTTAATGTTAAGCAATTACAGGTAAGTCAGTCATTGGACATATCAACCCACCAGACTAGATGATAAGGAGAAGGTCTACGTATCAATACGTTTGAGCTTTTAACTGTATCTCACATTTGTATCCATCAAATTCGGCGAACTCGCGACCTAAATGTGAACTTTTTTGGTTGCATTATGACGATGGGCCTATGTGGCTTCCTTGATATTTATCTGGGTGTCAAAAGGCTCTTGGTTGATGACCTTGACTCCAGTTCACTTGGAGGTCATGTGATGACATCTGAGTCAGCTCCATTTGCTGCGGTCAGCTCCATGAGATGCGGTCGAAATCACTGGCAAATTAACCTTTAGGCTTGGATCCCTTCGCAGTTTTCTTTTCAAAAGTCAAGAATCAGCATGCAGTCCTGGATACAGGTTATGGCAGCAGAGTGGTCAAACCTAACCCAATTCTACGCACAGAGAAACTGTTGAATTTTAATTTATTTTATTTTTTTAGTCTGTGCATGTTTCACTGTTGTAATTCACAGGTACGTCATATACACGGAGGCTACATCATTCATTCGGGGAGTTGAAGAGAAATGACGCCTTGCTGTGCAGTAAATTGAACTCTGAAGGTTATTCCTTTCCAGATTTGTCAGCGGAATATTTAGATGTTGCTTTGCTGCCTCCCACATTCGCTCACCGCATCAGTTGTGATGATCCAATGCTTACAGCACACGCTATTACAGGATCCACACGTTTGCTCAACTCAACAACGTTCAGTGGCCTCAAAATGCACCGATTCAAGTCAATTCCGGGAAATGAATTTACTGACATTATTAGCGTGTCAGCTAACTAGCCACTGTGTGGAACCTGGATGATTCAGTCACCCTGGTTCATAAATTGCTGGAGGGATGCTGCAGTATCATTATAGTTCACAATGGCCATCTTTGATTGACAGTACAGTTTGTGTTGCTTTGACCTGCTTTGTTCTATCACTGGAATGAAACAAAATGCTTGACTAGTGAGTGAGGTGTTCAGGCTCCACATGATGGTACAGACCCAGCCTAGTCATAGGAATACCTTCATTGTAGTTCTGTAGAAGTGACTGGTCTGGTGATGAGGTTCCTCTTTTCAAACTACTTTGATTCCCCCCATTACACTTTCTTTTTTCCCCCACTGACGTACGTCGTCCAACCTGCGTTTTGCTTTATTTCAGTTGCTTCATACGTCCTGTTTGGTGAGTGCCCAGACACTGGGTGGGTGGGTGGGTGCTTGTCTGGCCCTGAAGCCTTAAACAGTGAAAGCAAGTGAGGAAGTGAAAGAGATAAACAGATAGAGGAAAGAAAAAAGAGAGAAAGAGAGAGGAGAAACAGTGGTCTTGTTTTCATTAGTGTGGTATTATCTAAGCCTGTTAATTAACCCCCTAAGGCCCTCTGCATGGAGATCAGAGGAAGAGGGGAGAGAGGAAGTGGAGGGGAAGGGAGGGGAGGAGGAGAGGATTCAGTGGGTGGAGGTGTATATGTGTGTGTGTACGTGCATATGTTCATATATGTGTGTGTGTGTGTGTGTGTGGATGGAAGATGTATCAGACTGCTGCCATGTTTCACCCGCCACCACACATGCCCACCCCCACCCCACTCCTCACTGTCATTATCTTATCTCACCCATAAACACACACGCACACACACACACACACACACACACACACGTAATGGAGGTAAAGTTCATTTCTTTTCTCTCACTCTATCTGCTCCCATTTTTTATTTTTTTTGTTATTCCACTATTATTAAACAATATGTTTATATAATAGTCTATTCTGTGTTTCCTCCAAAAATGAAATAGATTATTAAATGATTGTATTACAGTATTGGCCTTCAAATGTGTTGCTACGAGGATTATTAGTCGTGTAATCTGAGAAAACTTTTTTTTTTTTTCTCTTATGACCGCTGTTCCTTTTTTGGATTTCTTTTTTTTTTTTTTGCATTAAAGTTGTAACTTACCCAAACTGTGCTTATATTGGACAGTTTGCGGCCATATGTGAAAAATACACCAAGGCTCTTGGAAAAGTGTCTCGCCTGCGTCTTGTGAGAAGAGCTATCTTAGGACGGCAACAGATGGCGGCGCTGGCATCAAATGGCATTTAAGGACGGCAGCTATTGGTTCTATGCCAGAGCGCCATTCCTGGTCTTTATGTGCTTTTACGGGTTCTAAGTGTGTGGGTTTGCTGTATGTATATATGTGTTTGCTTTTGCCTGCAGTATGTGTGGTAAGAGTTTGTTGTAGTAGTGGAGATGTATGTGTTAGTGGGTGTAAAGCTTAAAAAAAACAAAACGGGTGTCACTTTTCTGTTCTTGGTTTGTGTCAATGACACGCATTTAAACGGTCTTACAGACACACAAACACATATTCACATCCGTGACATGTGTACTGTGGACAATCTAAAGCAAAAAAAACGTGTAAAGGTGTAGGTGAGTAGTGTAGAAACTTAGAGACTAAATAGAAGTCCATGACTATTTAAAGAAGATGTGACAGTGTGGCAACAAGAGTAAGAGACGGACTGAGCAGCAGACAGACGGAGAGTTAGTGGGCAGAGAGAGAGAGAGAGAGAGAGAGAGAGAGAGCCACACAGAAGGTGCGAGCAATTAAATGTGCTAAACCATCTGTCCAATAACCTGCATGCATGCTGAGGCTCCCAGATTACTCAGCAAACCGCAGCAACGTGCAGACACACGAAGGCCAACACATCTACACTAAAAAGTAAGCGTTCAGTAGCGTTTCACTGCCGGGATCACTTCTCTGCTAGTTTTCCTAAAGAGAGACTTGTTGTGGTTTAGTGAATTTTAACTGTCGCATTGTGAAACGCATTAGAGAGGAGGTCAGGATGAATGGTTGAATGTACAGACCGTCTGATTTGAGCCAGGCAGACAGTGTACGGTCGCCATTGACTAGTTTTAGACCTGGTCTTGGCGTGAGCTCGTTTTAATACTAATATATATACTATAGTATAACAGTATATTTTACATGCTGTGGCTCAAACTGTCTACTTTATGTTGCATAAAAGAAAATGCAAATTAGGCACATTTCTATCAATTGGTTTGAAGCGAATAGATTAAGTTCCATAGAGTAGTTTGATCAGAAGTTCTCAGTATCGGCTACATTATGCAAATAGAGGTTGTGAACCGCCTTGGACATCTATGAAAGAAAAATAGAGAGATGTCTTCTGGGAGGGACTCATTCCTGCGGCGCTCGATCATGTTTCATGCCGTCCAGAGACAAAGGCATAGAAATAGAACGATATGGGAATATCCGGGAAGACGCTGACAGCAGAAACAGGTGATCAGTCATGGGTGTTTGCTACGTCAGAACTTATTTGAAAACGGTGTTTCCAGCTCCTGTTTAGAGCATTAACCTTTTCGAAAAAAGGCAAAATCCACCTCAAGCGAGCGGTTTTTTTCTTGTGAAACTCAGGAAGTTTTTCTTTTAGAATTTTTGCCATTTCCATCAACCTTTTCTAATGTAATACCTCGAAATTTGCATAAAAATACTTGTGTCTTCCCAAACTTTATGGACTGGAGACTATTGTTCCAGTCCCCGAACTAAACTTTCTCATTTGCAATGCGTTCATGTTTTATACTTCATGAACTTGGCTCAGGTGGGAGATGGAACTGAGTGGTTTAGATTGTAATTGTTAATATCAAAATGTCTCTAACCTCAGCCGAATAATGCCTAAACCTAACCATGAACCACAGAGATTAGAGATCATGTCATTAACAAATCAATGGTAATGAAAATCATATTGATGAGTGCAGCTTTATGAAAAATCAACCCATAGCGTTCTTGTTTCTCATTTCAAAAATGCCTCCCTGACTACGGCTTAATAAGACCATTGATTTAAAAAAAATAAAAATAAAATATATATATATTTTAATTCCACCTATACCCCCCACTCCACTCCAAAAATAAATACATTTACATTACTTCAAACAGCCTGAAGGGAGTTGAACCTTCTCTAGATTCCCTCTGATGAATTAAGAGCATTTCCCTCAACGTCCTGGCATGTTGATAGAAAATTGGCCTGAAGTTTGGGGAATAGAGATTTGGTCTGTTTCCTAGCTTAACTAGAGAAAACCAACACACAAATAACACCAGGGGAGGCACTTAAGGAGAGGAGAGGAACGGTGGTGGGGTAAGGGGGGGAGAGGGGGGGAGACGGGGAAGGAGCTCTTTCAGCATCAAAGCCAGCTAAAACGTCTCCACCAGGGACTGGGTCCCATGTTAAATACTGAACTAGATTATTAATTGCTGTACCAGTAGGACCTGTTAATAAGAACCCAAAATAGCAGCTCCTTCCTCTCTGTCTTCATCTCACGCTCTATTTTCACTTAACACCCTTTTTTTTTTTTTTTTTTTGCTCAAAGTTTGCTTCATCCACTCATCTGTTTGCTTACTCAGTCACTGACTTTGACGGTAACGTTTTTCTCTCATTCGTTCACTCACTCACGCGCTCATCGTTTCTCATGTTCACACTTGGTTGTGTCACTCACATTTTCTTTCACTCATTCACTCGTCATATATTCTCCGTTGCTCTCACTAACCCTTCTTTGTTATTCACACACTTTCTCTTATTATTCATTCACTCATTCTATGACTCACTGTCTACCTCACTCACTCACTCACTCACTCACTCACTCACTCACTCACTCACTCACTCACTCACTCACTACCTTGATATTTACTCACTCCATCAACTCCTTCTTTCATTCATCACATCTTGGTTTTATTTTCTTCTTCTGGCTCAGTAAAAAAAAACCAAACATAATATTCTATTACTTACACATATTCAGTCATTCATTCACTCATTTTGTCATGTTTTTCCTTTCCTCATCCATTCATATTGTCTCATATTCACTTATCCTGCTCACTCATATTGTCTTATATTCACTGTCTTATCGTAAGTTACTCACTCACTCACTCTTTCACATTTTCTTTTAATCCGTCCACTGACTTACTCACGGACACGATTTCATCCAAACAAACTCTTTCAGTGAAGTTTTCCCCTCACTCGTTCATTCACTTTATCTCACTTGTTCACTCTCTTATATTTTCACTGTTTCAGCCGTTCACTCGCTCACTTCTCCCATGTTTTTACTCTGATTTGTGAAGGTTCACAGCTTGTCCCAGAGAGAACTGATACCATAGTTTTTTCTATATGATGAGTGTGTGTACATATATGTGTGTGTGTGTGTGTATCTGTGCATGTATGTGCAGACTGCAGTGTGTAGACATCCCCCCTCGCCTCATTCTTCCTGAACCGGAGTCCCTGTTGATCTGAGGGAGGCACAATCTGCTGCTGACCTGTCACTGTACACAGATAATGGATGCCCAATCGCATGTGTGTATGTCCGCATCTGCGTGAGTGTGTGCGTACACACTCTCGCGTGTGCGCGCGCGCGTGTGTGTGTGCGTAGGCTGTCATCCACGTCTCTCAGCAATAAAGAGAAAAAAAAAAGAAAAATGGAGGGCAGTGGGGGTTGATAGATATGCCGGCCACCTGCTTCTCACTCACATTCTGACACAAAGCGCATCGGCTGCTCTGCTGCATTAATCATCATGAACTTCCTTTGACCTCAACACACGGCGATAACAGTTAAAAGTTATGGAAACAGTTAGAAAACACGGAGCGACAGACAGGCAGACACGCTGACACACTCAAGATCCTGTTACAGAGACCCCCAAAAGGGGGAGAATTTCCTTCTCTTCTTCTCGCTGCTTTATAATTTAACAGTGGACTTGTTTATACTCTGTGTTGAGGCTCAGCTACCGAGGAACCTTTGAGCAAAGCGCTGAGGTCGACCTGCTCAGTGCTGCAGCGGCGGATAAAAGAGATGAAGCTCAGCTATGATTTCATGTGATTGGAGATAATTCCAGTATAGTTAAACACGCAAGGAGCTCAGCAACAGTTAGATCTGACACAATCTGCTCTATATAAATGCTGACTGGGGTCTTCTGCTCTCTAATCATTTATCACTAGTCTGTTGAAGACGTGCATTAACTCAAATAAATACTATTTGTTAATGTTCTGCTACTTCTGTTCCGTTCTGTTCCGAGGGAAAAATTCGACAACTATAATTCCAATTTTCATTTGCAGATTAAAATTGCATAGACAACATATAATCACATATTACATTAAGATGAATTGTTCCATATTAGAGCACCCATCAAAAAGTACTCCAAATTAGCTCCACACTGAGTGGGTCAGCATTAACATGCTTTTTCCAGTAATATTGTTCTGTGGTGAAAAAGGCCTTTTATTTTCATACTGTGTAAACGATGCAGGTGGGAAGACGGTGGTAGCTGTAGCTCTCCTGTCTATATCGAGGCCTTCACAACGATCACACTGCAAGACATTTTAAGCCGTGTACTAACAAGCTAATATGGTAAGATGCTCTCATCATGTCATCATGCGACACGCAAATCAAATTATTAAAATAGAAAAGCCTGACAGACCCGCAGGAAGCAGCCGGGGAAGCCAAACTTCTCCACACACGCCCGCGTCATGTTTGCTGGTAGCAGGTGTAAGAGAACAGCAAGTCAGTTATCAGCAGAGAGACTGGTGGTGTGTGTGTGTGTGTGTGTGTGTGTGTGTGTGTGTGTGTGTGTGTGTGTGAGGGTCATGTTGCCCCGACCAGGTGCTCCACAAGGACTTGCATCCAATTTGTACAAAACAGGAGGAGAGCAATGACAAAAACAACACCATCATCCAGTTTCTATTGTCACACTTGCCTGTGTGTGTGTGTGCGTGTGTGTGTGTGTGTGTGTGTGTGTGTGTGCGTGTGTGTGTATGTGTGCGTGAGCGTGTGTGTGTGTGCAACACTTACTTGAACAACTGATTAAAATAAAATAAAAACTCGTGTCCTGCACACTTCATCATAATGTGAACTTCCAGCTCCTCTGCGGATGCATTTGAAGGAGCAGGTAACGTTACCATTAGCGGGGGAAAAAAGATCCCTTTTTCACAGAGATCATCTTGTAAACACGATTTGAGACTTTTTTTTTAGAATACAGTCCTGCGTGCAGAATAATCGAACGCAGCGTTATCCGCCATGGAGCTTAAACAACGCCACAACTTTTTAATGCCTCTCCTGGTAGGGCTGTTATTTACCCCCCTTCCATAAGCAGTCTGCTCTTTCTTATCTCCCTTCCTCATTTCCCCTCCTTCTCTTTCCTGTCTTTTTTTTTCTCCTTCTCTTTCCCTACCAGAGGGGGTAAAGCTTATTTGTCCGCTTTAAGTGAAATCACTCAATTCTTTGAGGAAGAGACTTTGGAGACTACTGGTAACCAAGAGAGAGGGAGAAAGAAAGCATGTGTGTGTGTGTGTGTGTGTGAGAGAGAGAGAGAGAGAGTCCACCTCCCAAATAAGTTCCATTAATCATGGGCCAGAGTCTAATGTAACTAATATTTTACAATTAGAGGAGACAAGATGGAGCTGGAGGCCATCTATCTCCCTTACACCACATGATCATCGATTCATAAGAGCTGAGGAGAGAGAAAGAGAAGGAGACTATAGCACACTAGTCCTGCATAAAACACACACACACACACACACACACACACACACACGTACATAAGCACAGATGCTCAGCAGAAAACAGACGGATGCATGAGAACGAGCTGTCCCATTAGTATTTGTTAGTATATGTTCTGATTCAAATCAGGGCTGCAAATAACAGTTATTGTCATTGTCTGTCTGTTGATTATTTTTTTCATTTTTACATTATTTTTTTTAAATTATTAATCTTTGAAATTAGCAGACACTTTCTCCGAGCACAGGGAGTGACGTCTTAACATTGATTTTCCAACCAACAGTCCGAAAGCCAAATAATCAGTTTACAGCTGTTGTAAAACGGAGAAAAGCTTTTGGCATCTTTGACTTCTGAATCATTTTTCTGTGAATGATTTATCAATTATCAAAAATTATTGGTGTTACTCTCATCTTGTATACTGTATCAAGCAGTGAGTGTATCATTTATTTATCATAAAACAGCAGTTATTTAAATACTTGTGACAAAATTCAATGAAAAAAATATATTTTTAAAGATATTGTTAGTACATCAAATTTAAAGTAAAGTCTGATATTTGTAACCGTGTTTTTTTATTCCTTGTTTTGTTTTGTTTTTGTTTGTTTGTTTCCTGCTCTGCTGGTTATAGGTTTATTTACATGAACACAAATAGAAGAGAAAAGAACCCACAGGTGGTGTTTTAGAAGCAGACAACAAATATAAAGTCTCAAAATGTTGTTTTTAACGTGGATTTTTAATTTTTATATTTTGCATCTAGTTCAATTTTTTTTTCTTCACAATTTTATTTTCAACCATGAAGTTGAAACATAATTTATCAATAATCAAGTTTACTTAAAAGTAGTCACATTCAAATATTTTGACTTTCTATAAAAAAGTTTTTGATTTTTTTTTTATTGTAGAATGTATTAAAAAAAAAAAAATCTGTGTCCAGTGAAAGATTTCCTATAAAGTATCTTGTTTGGTGACATTCAATGTTTCTATGCAACATGCATCCTGCAGTCCTCAGAGGAAGAGCGGATCCTCCACCAGCTACGCACCAAAACCTGGTCTGATGTGCCCTCTAGTGGCGTAAACTGAGTACTGCACAGTAGGATCCCAGCAGTTCCAATGTAAGAAGGAGGAGGGAAAATTAGAGGCAGCTGAATAAATGAGCAGAACGACGGGTTCATCTGCAGGTCACCATCTGCCCGCCGACCAACCAAACGCTGGCACACTGCAACCACTGCAGAGCGTCATCTTAAACACATCAATCCACACGTAGACAATTATACAACAGGCGAGCATGCGCGCACAAACATGTGCTTACACACACGGCTGAGAGGAAATGGATACTGAAGAGAGAGAGAGAGAGAGAGAGAGAGAGAGAGAGAGAGAGAGAGTGAGGGAGGATTGAAAGACAGGAGAGGAGACAGAGCAAATGACGAGAGAGGAAGTTAAATGAAGGGCAAAGAGCGGCGTTCATCACACTGTGAAAGAGGTCGCTTCAAATGTTGAAATTGCTCAGCTGAACAACTAACAGCACACACACACACACACACACACACACACATACACACACACGACAGGCCGGATGGAATGAAAGATGACCTAATGTGTTCTTTAATCAGGCACATGTGAGCCATTACATGGAGACACACACCTACTTACATACGCTCACACACACACACACACATGCACACATGACCATATATGCACACAACATGTGCATGACACTAACACACACACACACACACAGAGGCCAAGCAAGTAATATCCTGATTCTCCCTAATCAATCTCATATCCAGCCATCTAAACCATTCTTTATTTGGTGTGTGTGTGTGTGTGTGTGTGTGTGAGCATGTAGATATAAACCAGTCAAACAGTTACTTTCTCCGGATGTGGTTTTATTGGGAACAGATTCGGGGGGTTTCGTGGCAGGAGGCCCCCACATCTGGTGCGGTGCAGCTGATCCGTTTAAAAATTAGTCAGGCATTGACCTGGGCAGCCTCCCAGCAGCCCGGCAGCTCGGTAGCCTTTAGGGTCCTGACGTTAGGTTAACACAAATACGGATTCCATCAAGGCGGAGCGGATCAGGTTTCAGACCGCAGAGGGGGGCAATGAAACCGTAAAATATTTCTTCTTTTTGAAAAGCAAAGTCAGCTGAAGTGGCCGGTCGTGTGTGTGCGTGTGTGTGTGTGTGTGGGGGGGGGGCTGGAAGGTTTGTATTGGAGGTAACTTCATGTTTGTGTGTGGGAGATTCATTGTCATTTTCACGACGTTGATAAAATGTATACACACGTGCACCCACAGATGTGTGCTGTATACACAAACACAACTGTATTAGTATAGTGTTAATGAGATTCAACGGTGCGTTGAGTTTTACTCTGATTCTAAATCTAAACCTAAACATGAAAAAAAGATATATTAATTTGACTGTTATAATATGTTTGCCTTTGTAATAAAAAAAAACACACAACGGCTACTCTATGAAGACATAGCAGAGATGATTTCATTCGCCAGCCTGCACCGCTGAGAACAAACCGCATGTGTAAACATAACAACATAACAGTTACCCATGGCAACGGGATCACACGCTGCACTCTGAACTCTGACTGAGCTCAATTTGGATTTCAACATTTGGATTTCATTAATAGGTTTGAAAGTGTGAGGAACTCTGAAGTAGTTTGTAATTTCTTGTATCCTTTCATCACAAGTATCATCATAATGTTTTTGTAAAGGGGTGTTTTATTGAGTGAATGAAGGAATGGGACGGAAATAGCAGTTGCTCACAGTATGTATTTAAAGACAGGGTTGAAAATATATATATATGTATATGTGATAACTCTTTGATCATAAATGGGTTCATGTGCCAATAACTTACTGTATAGTAACTTGCCCTTTGACCTTTTTCTTGGTTTTGCTGATGACACAGTATTTAGGTACGCACTAACATTCCGAGTGGAGGGATGTAACTACTGTGCATACATTTAAAAATATGCAGTGCGTAAATAACACTTTTTAAGTATGACCGTATTAAAAAAACATATTTCTGATACTTTGAGTACCTTTTACTGATAATAAAAGTAAGATTTTGAAAGCGTGATTTTTACATTGATACATTACTATGTTTCTTCCACCAGTGAATACTAACTTGATGTTTACATATTTGCATACACATGCAATAACACAACAACAGATCTGCTTGTAACCGTCTGTTAAAGTCCACTGATATTCTGATCAGTGATATTAAAGGCATGCTGTCGTGTTATCTACTGCTGGTCCAAAATACAAGAACACAACAGTATGAGGACCCGGGATGGAGATCCACACAGCACGTATCTCTATCTGGATGTGATTTGTTGTAATTGAAATATTTGAATCTTCTCTTTATGTTTTGCCATGTGGGACGCTTCAAGCGTAGCAACGTGTTGCCTGTCATCCCCGTATTGTTTCACTGCCGTTACTTTACGACCACCTTTGGGAGACAAAGTGGCACAGATAGTAATTTAGTTGTGTGTATCCGACATCATGATCACGGTCTGTGAAGCTCTGCCATCAAATTGTCTGAGAGATAATAACTTGTGTTGGAATTGATGGACTACTCTCCAAACAGTTTACCAGCTTCTGATCTGACGCATTGACTCGCCTTCCTGATTCTCGCTCTGTTCAGGAATGAAGAAATTAAAAAACATGAAACAGGCTGTTGCTCTGTGACAATCCGTTTTTTTTTTTTTGTGTAGTTTTTTTTTCTTTTTTTTTTAGTTTGAATACATTTTATTTTTATTATAAGTACAGTTCAGTAGTTACAAAACGAAGCATCTGCCATGAGGATACAGCGAAACATAAAGAGTGTTCAGCTCACAAGACAGGTTTTGTACATAATATGTGGAGTGGAATGCTCATTATAGCTGGTTCAGAGAAGGAGAGAGCCCAAGCGCGACTCTTGCCATTAATCTCTCATCTTTACACCCCTGGAAAACACAGATAGGGGCCAAGAAACTGAGACCCAGTCATCTGATTGGTCAGTGCCTCCAGCAGGATACGTCTGATTGGTTTACTCAGACCCCATTTCTAGAATTCCTCCCTTCAAACACCCTGTTACATTTCCCTACAACCATTGCTTCTCACTTTTCATATGTCACACTCTTATTATTATTTTACTTTTTAATCCCCTCTCTTTCCTGGCATATTGAAATCGAAAAGAATGGTTAATTGTAAACTACATATATAAATCAAATCAAAATAGAAAAACAAAGAGGAAGAAATCGGAAGGCTGTACTGCAGAGAGAACTTTTTTTCAAGTTGGAATTTGAGCACTGAAAATCACCCGGGGTGAAGCAGTGACGGGCCTACGCAGGTCAAAAAGGGGATTTGCATACAAAAGAAATCTGGGTAACAATTTGTCAAAGCCACATACAGTATAGAGGTTGATCCAACTAAAAAAAACAAAAAAAAAACCAAAAAAATAACAGATTATATTTGGACTGTACATACCGCATTAGAATTTTTCTCTGGGTTCACAAAAAATGACGTAGAAACATTTCACAATGCCAAGGGACACACAAACACACACCTTCAGTTTAGTTAGTTAGCTAGTTTTGTACTGTATAGGTTGGATTTATAATACTATCACAGTGCAAAATACTTCTGAGAACCAAAACAAATGAAAAGAAATAATAATAATAAAAAAAAGAAAGGATAAAGTCCCTCTATGCATAATGGAATCTGTATATATGGGGGCAAATATGTTCGCAGCACAGGAGACGATTGTCATCTTTTTTTCTTCTTTTTTTTTTTTGTTTGTTTGTTGTTTTTTTTGATCAATAACTGGAGAAGGCATTAATGTACAGTACATATAAAAAATTAAAAATTAAATCAACCCTACATCCTATAGTCTAGCACAGCTACATAGCTTTGTAGAAGCAATAACAGATGACTTGTATCTAAGGCTATACACAATATGTCTTTTTTCCAGTTTTTTGTTTTGTTTTTTTTTTTTTTTCTTTTTTTTTGTCATCTTAAAGTAAATACATCAAACCATTTTCAGTAGTCAGTAACACTGTGCAACAATGATTGGTGGCAGTATTTTACAAACATCTGCGCGACACTAGAGTCCTTGAGATTGACGTGAGAGATGAAGAGAAAGGGGTGGAGGGCGATAGAGAAAGAAACAGTCCCCCCCCCGTCCCCCTTTTGTTTTTTTCTTTTTGAGATCTTTTTTGTTGTTGTTGTTGTTGTTGTTGTAAGTCTTCTCTGTCAGACCCTAGAAGAATGCCTACCTATTGAGAATGTGGCCGTGTAAACTACTGTCACGTCTTTGCTTTCGCTCCTCGCTAACGTTTTAAAACTTTGTTGGTTTTTTTTGTAGTTTTTTTTTACTACTGTATACCTCTCTATGTACATCAAGCGTCTATGGGCGCTGTGTTGAATGATACAGAACAAGAAAAAAAGACAACGGGAGCCATATAGCAAGGAGGGACGCCTGTACTAGTCTGGTTATGGAGGAGGGGGGGGAATATAGTATTATAAGTACATATAGGGCAGTTTGAATATTCCATCTTCTTCACAATCATCAACATCATCATCAGCACCACCATCATCAAAAGTCAACTATGGGTATGTTGTTTTTTTTTTTTCTACCAGCAATGCCGTATTGTTTCTGTTGTTGTAGATTGTCATATGGCGCCATGTCCTTATTACGTTAACCATAATCAGTGTGATGCATGGCCGTGGGACATAAATAGTGACTCTATGACAACTGATAGGAGAGCCACAAGTGGCCGGTCTCACAGGAAAATGTGCTTGGTCTCTGTCAACAGTCCAGTAAAGTTGAGTTTCTATTCTAGAGTAGCATACATTCCAGATATAACATCGTGGTGATCCGTGGAGTCGTCAAATATCTGTCTTCTTCATATAACAGGAGAGAGAGAAAAAAAAAAAAGAGTCTTTGACAGGTAAGCATTTGATTAAGCACTACACTTCAGTCCTAATTAGAAAAAAAAGGAAACACCTTTCTAGCTCAAGGAATGTATCAGAGATTGCAGGGGGGGGGCCAGTTACAGGAAGTGCTAATCAGACAGGTAGTTTCATCAAAAGAAAAATAGAACATCGTATAAGAGAATAGACAACAAAGACAGGGGCATTCAGACCACAGGAGACAAAACAGGAAAGTTGCCGTCACTTTGTTTAGTGTCCAAGGACGCTTGCAAAAGTCATTAGGTCCGTCTCGCAAATCCGTCCCCAAAGGAAACTGTCCCAAACGCTCCTTCATATAGTTCTCGCCTTCTATTGACTCTGACGGTAGTATGTGTTTGTTTTTTTTTCATCTTAAATAAAGTCTTTGTTATAGTGTATTCCTTCATTTTTCCTTCATCCTCCTCCTCCTCCTCCTCATCATCATCGCCTCCACCATCATCACCATCATCATCATCATCCTCATCCTCATCCTGCCTTGCTCCGGTGCAGGGACGTTAGTCTTTGTTTACAGCGCGGGCGTCCAGCCCCTCAGGGTTGCCTAGGTTATGGTTGTTAGGATGGTTAAGGTCGTTGTTAAGATGGTTGGGGTCGTGGGTCAGCGCGGGGTCATGGGTCATGGGCTGGTCCTCCTCTCCTACCCACAGATGCACTACGGCCAATGAGAGAACAAGAGGCAGATTAGCACCACGGACCCAACACACCGAGCCCACCCCGCAGTACACACACACAAACACACACATCCTCAGCATTGAATCATACGACCAAATGGATGGACTTGATATTTGAGACATCTTAACCCAATGGACCATAGCCAATTGTGTAAACTTTAAAGACTTTAAAGGGTAATTTCACCCAAATTACAGAATAACATAAAAAATACTCACTTACCTGTAGATACAACTAATCATGCAGACAGTTTTTGGTGCAGGGCATTTCAATTGTGTGAATAAGAAAACTTAAACAACTACGCCTCTTTCCAGTAACAGTGTCCCTGTTACTCTGGGAAACCCACAGACCTGCAGTCAACAGTTTTCATAGTGACTATGTCTTTGGTTGAAAGTAGTCCTAGGGACAACTAACCAGAGACGAGTATGTGGGGACACTGTTTCAGGAAAGACACTTTGCTATAGTTTTTTTATTATTATTATTATTTTTTTTCAAATACACACATCATGTCCATTGTACTGATGTGGTGGCTGGAAAAATGAAACTAGAAGTATCTGCATGGCTGGACACTGCTAGAAATAAGTGAGAAACTTGTGATTGGTAATTTGGGTGAACTTATCCTTTAAAATGTCTGTCCTGGATTCAATCTCAGTACATTATATGATAGATACAGCAGCAGAAAAATGTCATAGCGTTTAGATAATTCCATATATATATATATATATATCCCTATATGTGATATGTGATGAGTATCTGAACATACAGGGTTGACAAAATATCAGGAACACCTTCAAATGAAATACATTCAATACAATAACACCACAGATGAATGCAAACATGTCCAGTTGAATCCACCCATCTCTGTAATAAACACGTGATATATTACTTAAAGGTAATATTGCATATTGTCTATATCTCATTCGGATGGGTTCCTGTTCTTCTATAATCACTGTGAATAACTATCAGCAAGTTAAGAAGCTCCTCTTCCCCTGATAAGCAAGGTCAGCAGAGTTTTTCATGAGCTCCTCCTGGTCCGACACAGTGAGACTGTTACATCTCCCGTACAAATCTCCCATTTATTTCTCCCCGATTTTATTTAACACAGAAGCTTTACGCCGTGAGATTGTGAGAAAGTGAAATAATAATCATTTCTGTAATGATATGAGATGCTAACACATTATGATTATGACAACCGGAGCAGTTTCATACTTGTTCCAAGCAAGTTTGTTGGCTCAATAAGTGTGACAGTGTGTGAGAAGTGAAGTGAGTAATTCCAATAAAAAAAAGTTTTAAGAGACAGTAAGAAATGCATAACTGTAATTAGATCCCATAGCAGCGGCCACTAAATAATACAACTTGCACCCCCCACACCCCACCCCCCCAACCCCCCCTGACTCCTTTTTTTTTCTAGACTTCCATTCCCTCAGCAACTTCTTAGAAAATAATTTTTGCAATAAAACGCCAGCGAACACATTTGCATGTCATGTTCTTTTAAAGTGGCGTTATGAATCTGACAAAACCAAATTAAAACACTGGGTTTATTTGAGCTGCGCTTTGGCGAGGACGGAAAAACGGGTATCAAAAAATGAAAGGAAGTGGCGGCATAACAGAGGGAAAATAAAGCGCTAATAACATGATAGAACATTCCCTCCATTCAACACTGAGTAATAACTCTGTGGCTGTCTCTGCATAACGCAGCCAACATTTACTTTATGTCTCATATGGGCTTCTTCTTTTAACACTCAATATAACTTGCTTCAGATGCTTCCAGTGATACTAAAAGATTATTTTTTTGTTTTACTGTAATGATATCGGTGGAAGTGTTTGAAATAAAATGTGGAATACATGAGGGTCAATATGATTTTTTTTAATACCTGCTTATTTGTAACATAGCTCAAACAAATCATCGTTAACGTGACACATTATATATTCTGATGAGACGGACTCCCTGTTTGCAGCACATCTCAGAATATACAATTCTCTACTAGTGAAGAATATGATTTCATAACCAACTTTCACCACAAGATGGCAAACTAAGACAGCAGATGAGACACTGAAGCCTATGTGTACCGAGCTGTTATTCCCCTATTGAGGAAGAGTCAGTTTCAATAATTATATAGTGAAGGTACTAACAAAATAAGAAATGAAATCACCTGAATACACGTTTGATTTATGAGTAACACATCATCAGTAAACACCACTCGTTTGCTTCCCCTGTTTTCTACTATGGCCGTTTATTTTAAAAGTCTACAAGCCACCATCCTTAAATGGAAGCAACAAATAAAGTTCCCTTGTTTTGCAGCTTCAAAAAGTGTCTAGTCTCTCTCCCCAAGGGCACTTCCTGCCTTTGACTTCCCTGTAAAGAAACTTCCCGTAACGAGCTCCAGATTAGGCCCCATATTTGATTTTCACTGTTCATTAACTAAGCCACCTGGAATGTTATTATTTAAGCACGGTTCTCCTTCTCCCCAAACAACTGCCGCTTGCGAAGGGGGAAGAGATTTCCTGGCCAACTTTATAGATTTAGCATAACTTCCCCCCTCGCAGTTTTTAATTTCCCATTCGGGCAGGCGGCAGATGCACCTCACAGACACAGAAAAACCTGCCTGGCATTCATTTGTCACTTGAATGCAAGGCTTATCTATTTGTTTTCTTCAAAGATTCTGCGCTTCTTTGGGTTTTTTCGACGCAGCGTGCATACGTGATGGCGACATGACGACAGTGTGATACTGATCAAAATCTAACTCGACGTGAAGTGATACGGCTATTATCACCTTGCATTTGAGCAGGAAATAAATAAAAAATAAATAAATAAATAAAAGCCCCCAGTCTGCATGCACACAAACACAATATGAAAGAGTAAGTACGCCCTCTTGTGGCGTGTTGCGGGGTTGCAGATGGAAACCGGGGGAGAGAGAGGACTTAGGAAAGGAAAACATATGGTGTGAGGACACACAGCTCCAGGATCCATCCACTGTTAATACATGTGTCATGCTTAACAGAATGGATAAATGGGAAGGAAGATGGAACAATGGCGTACCGTTGCACTTTGAGCATGTGTCAGAGACCGCCTTGGGATACGGTGGACTGTGCATGTGTGTGTGCGCGCGTATGTGTGTGTGTGTGTGGTCTCGGAGGCATCACCTGACATTAATAACAGTCTGTGAAAACATCACACGACAGGCACTCGCCAAGTAGATGCTGGCATTTTGCGGTGTGACACCCTTTTCATTCTTGAGACTGGTACTGTAGCATTTTTCCTTTTTTTTTTTCCTTTTTGAAGCTAAAACACATGACTGTGAAACGCTGGTGCCTTTGATTGAGCCGCCTTTATTTTAAAGGTTATTAGTGTTTAACTGGAATGTTGAAACTCTCCATTTAAACGGTTGATTTACCCAAATTGTCCAGGTTTTGTATCTCTCACACTGTAAACAGCTTTTCCCTGGGCCTATTTCTACAGCTGAAAGAAGTTCCTGAAGGTAGTTCTGTGAGAGCAACAAATATATATTTATGTTCTGTTTTTTTTTTTTTTCCTAATTTTCAATGCTGTTAACACAAGAAATAGAATTCCATTCAGCATCAGTTCTACTGGATTGAAGGCAGACGTTTCAGTAACAGATCCGGACATATAAAACCAAAACTGTTGCACGAAGCGTGAGATGATTAATAGCAAAGCAGGAAATAAACGCGCTGCACCAGTCCAACGTTTGGACACGTCTTCTCACTGAATTGAATGGCTCCAAACTTTTAACTGCTACTGTGTTTCTACCACTTTATTTCCAGATTTCCATGTGATCTTAGTTTTTTTTTTTTTTTTTTATTCCTGGTGGATTTAACTTTTTCAAATGACTGGACATAATTATACAACTGCTGAAAAGTTGCCATCGCTTCATTTTTAAGGAAAAGGTTGGGAAACCCTGCACTGGAGGTAAATAACAGGTTAACACCTGTCCTGAAGCTGCTGACTGGCTAACGTCAGGTATTTCTCTCTCAGTTGTCTTCTAATGCACTGTACTGTATACCAATCTCATCTAAATAAACAGGCATCAAAAGCATCCTGGTTGCGATGCATCATCTGTCATCATCTCCACCCATATGGACTTTAACAGAACGTGGAGTCGAGCTCTGTGAACCCTCTGTGTGCCACTGAAGGTGGCTGAGGCTCCTTTGTTCCCTCTCCCAGGCATCCGGGCCCGACACTAGCAGAAAGTGTTGTTCTTGGCACAGCCCCTGCTCATTGTAAAAGCCCAGTATTTATAAATATGTAAATATGAGCGGCACCAGGCATAACACGGCCCGCTTGTATACACCGAGGAGGAACGGCAAGGAAGTGAGCGCACCACCACCATGCCCCCCCCACCCACCCCCACCCAACTCCAAAATTGTATTTTTAGATGGTTTTAATGAATACAGGATGTTTATAGTTACCATTCCCTGTGATTCACACAAAAGACTAGAAAAATCCACATCCACCCCTACCACCCCTTCCCTGCACCCTTCCCACCCTCCCCCCTCCCATCCCTCAAAGCACTACTAAAGAAGAAGAAGAAGAAGAAGAAGAAGGGGTGGAAAAAAAAAAATCAAATTTGTGGTGAAACGCAGCAGGATTGTTGTGCTCTCAGTCTGCTTTCGGCTCAGATCCCTATTAGACAAACAGAGTGTGGTGTTAAGGTGCAACAAAGAGTGACGAAAACTCCCGCGTTCGGGTGGAGAGCGGGCGGGCTCACAAGAGAGAGAGAGAGAGAGAGAGAGGGAGAGAGAGAGAGAGACAGAGAGGGAGAGACAAGCGGAAAGGTTCCTCACGACGCCACATCAAGGCGCCACGCAATTTGTGTGTTATTTCTGTTTCTTAAAGTAGCAAAAATAATACAAAAGCTGAATCACTATGTGCGAGGAGCAGGTAAAAAAGGTTACCTGTTTTCTGTTGTCTGTGATAATGTGTGTGTGTGTGTGTGTGTGTGTTTTGTCTGTCTGTGTGACTCCATGTCAAGTTGTTTTCTTTTTATAAATCCAGTTTTGTTTTGCTGCAAACTCTCGGGGTCTAGTATGAGGTGATGCATATGACAGGAAGGAGAAATTCAGAGGAGACACAAAAAAAAAAAGAAAAAAGAAATGATTGCAGTCGCGGGAAACACAATGAAGTGAAAGTTAGTGGCCCTTTTTCTATCTTTCGCTCTCTGTCTCCAAAACTATTTCTGAGGCTAAAAGATTGCAGGCTTGATAATACCTCCGCTGAGCAATTTAAGCCCAAACACTCTGATGCTACAATCTGTCTTCTCTGCCTGATAGCGCTTTTCTCCCCTCTCCTCTCCAAATTACTTTCTTTCATATCTAATTATATTTGCTAATGATCTTATAAGAGAATAATGGAATGTGCTTGATCTATTACCTTTTTTTTTCTTTTTTTTTTTTTTCAATACATAAATACAATGCGGGGGGAAATGACTATTGGAGACAGGAGGAAATGTTTTTTTTTTTTTTTTGTTTAATGTTTTTGATGAGAGGGGAAAATGAAGCTGGGAGCTGCAGGGTCATTAATGGGTGATGAACACAGAGGTCATCTCTCACATTCTCTTTGACATTTCTCTCATCTGACGTGCTGAAACAATCACAGCCTCATCTTGCACTCTGGATTCTGCCCCCTTTCACTTCGCTGCTCGCTCGCTATAATCTTCCTGATATCCACCTCACTGTCTGTTTGATCTTCTCGCTGGAAAAACTTTGAACTCCGTTCGGTGTCGAGTTGCTGTCACTTGTTTGTTATTACCTGGATTTAGCCAAAAACCTTCAAATATCAACCCATCAACGGCTGGAATGCTCGGATCAAGGACATTCCGAGAGATTCGTTTAAAAGCCGTATCATCAAAAAGTCATATAACGGAAAGATTGTGGGTTAAACTGATGGTTCGCTGGCCTGCTTTTAAAGGGGAACGCCACCAATTTTAAAATCAATGTTCTTTACATTGTATAATGTCCTCTGTGGCTCTGGAAGGAACTTTGTCAAGCTGAGAAAATATCATGGAGATGTCACGAGACGGTCCGAAATGGATGAAGCTATCCAGTTTTATTTAAACATCCGTCTGTTCGTATTTTAAGCTACTCTGCAAAAGCTGCACGGATTTCAGAAAATTGGGAATAAACTGTATGAACTTATTGTCCTGTTGGAGTTGATGGTTCGCTCACTGCCAGTTTTCCCCTCTTTTATAGGTTATCCTTAAAAAACACACACAGCCCAGCAGAAAACAGAGAAGCGTGTGATCGATTAGTGCTAGCGTGTTCCCCGGCTTGCTTGCATGTTAGGCAATTGGCTCGCTAGCACAAAGTAGCCCCAGCTTCAAGCAAAGCTATCATGTGAAGGTGTACGGATTAAGTTTGCATGAAACTGTATCGTGGGATACGGCATTTTCTGTATCCATACCAGGGATTAAAATTGAGTGTATAACAGCCTGTGCTGCATTCAAATGTCTTGCTTCAGTATCTCTTATGACTCATAAGAATATAGAAATTCACAGTGCGCCTGATTCTTGGTCATCCTCATCTGTGTAAGTTTTTGTACGCGTGGCCTTGGTCTTGTTCTGTTGTTGGAGGGTGCCACGTGTGACCATCCAAAGACCATCCGTCTGGGTTTTTTTTTTGAGATTGTTTCTGTACTAAAACACATCAAAGGCCAGAGTGCAGATAGAATTTTTTCAAAAGACCTCACAGTGTGTCCCTCCCCGTGACGTTTCCTGAATTCGGTTTCGGTGCAGATTTCCACAAAGTCACACAAGAATAAATAGTACTTCTCATTATCTTCCCCCCCCTTTTCAACTCGTGGCTTTTCCGGGCTTCAACTTACACTCGCAAAATCCATTGGCCTTAAACCTGAATAGCTCTTCTCTCTTTCTGTTGTCAAACCCCTGTCCCGTCCCGTCCTGTCCCTCCCTCACTCCCCTCCACTTAAGCCTCTTCTCCATCCTCCATTCTTCCCTCCTCTTTCTTCCCTCCGTGTCATTTTTTTTTTTCTCTCCATAGGCTCTGGGACAAGCAAAGCTATGACAGGCACTCTAAACCCCCCTGCATTAATGGAAGGAAATGGCATTCGATCCCTGTTTGATCTCCTAATCATTTCTGCTGAAATGATAATTAGTGCCCTTCCAATCCTCCTATAGAGGATGAGAAAAGGGTGGGTTGAAGGGGGAGTGGGTAAATACATAAATAGAAAAAAAAAATCCCCAAAAATGACATCTCTGTCACCAAGTCAGGCATGTTCATGACCAACAAGTGTTTTCCTCCATTGCAAATTTCCCATCCTTTCCACACAGAGAAGAGTATACACACACACACACACTCAGACACACAGAGACACAGTGCCTGGCGACTGCTGTCTGTGATTCTTTTCAGCTGACATAATCCTGATTGATTCGTTCAGCAGATAAAAACTGGGTCCACTTCTGCCCTTTTACTGGGGGGGCTGGAACATAATACGGCCTTTTATTCAGCAACAATGTAACATAATGGCGTTGGAATGTGCAGGGGGAAAAAGGCCACATCTTAAATGCTTGTGACACACTGTGCTTTGAAAAAAAAAAAAAAAAGAATGTAGTCTAATGTAAAAGAGAGAGAGAGAGAGAAAGAAAGAAAGAGAGAAAGAAATCATTAAGCTGCCAGATTACCCATGTGCCCCGGTGCTAACAAGGTCAGATGAAGGCTGTTGTTTTGGAGAGCTTTTTTTTTTCTTTCTTTCTTTCTTTCTTTTAATCTTTTCTAAGTGTGGCTATGTGTGCATTCCCGACTTTCCCAACTGTGTGTGTCTGTCACTCCGTAACTCCGCGTTGCCTTCATGTTCACACAAATAAATCCAGGATTTGAGCGCTCAAATTACCTAACCGTCACGACCGTCCATCCTTTTCTGAAAAGGAAGCTTTTGTTTGGCCAAGCAGGAAGAGTTGAGGTCATCTCATCTCCACAGATTGCAGCTATTATTCACTTCATAACTTTTTTTTCCCCCTCTTTTTTTCCCATTTAGAAAGCTTTGTTATTACATGAACTAACATCCTTCCCTCATCCTCTAAGATACAACAAAGGCTAAAAGGTCACACCAGTGGATGTTTGTATTAGTGTCCTCAGCTGGACTGTATTCTACACTGTGCTGGAATGTGAACGTGTACTGTACTGCTTTGACAAATTGAGTTTGTCTTTTCTATCAGGGCTCGTATGCTTTTGGAAAACTTGTCCTGAGGAGCATAGACGGTATCTTTTATAACTCTTACCAGGCTTTAATGCGATGATCCGTTATTAAATGTGTTGCAACTTACAGCACATTACTTCCGTAGGTTTAATTTGCGGTCTTACATTACTCTAATGTCTACTTCCTTTCCTAATAGCTGTCTTTTAGAAATCAGACTAGAATTGATTTGTTGTTGTACTGGTATCATTATTGCTACCACAAAGAAAAATAAAATGGAAAAAAATCTGTTGATGTATTTCATACAGTGCAGCGCATACACCTGTTTAAAACCCCCCAAATACACGATGATTCTTTTCTTTTCTCCTTATTTAAAGAGGAGTGAATATTTTACCTAAAGAGGGCAACGATACACTGTCTAGCATTTAATCCCTATCATGACCTTCAGAGTTCCTACGCACATTGTTTCCTTTGCCGAGCTTCGCAAACTTCTCGCATTTAAAGTGAGGCGCCAATAAAGCGGCCAACAGGAAGGAGCGGACGGCCTTCCTGCGAGTCACTTGTATTAATTGTAGGCGCTAATCTGCAAGACACGGCCCTCCCAGAAGCGTACAGCGTTATCCACACCAGCACGGTGGTGGCGACATATCTGGTTACTAATTCGGTGTGGCATGAAGCCAGCTGGGAGACGGGAAGGAAGGAAGAAAGAGTCTGTTGATCGGCCATTGAAATGTGTCCCCGAACCCATCCGTTTGACTGAGAGAGAGAGAGAGAGAGAGGAAGAAGAAGACAGACGAAAAGCAGGGGAGTGATGGCACAGTATAGAGGATGTATGTAGATCACAGATGGAGGAGAAAATGAACGAGAGGAACAGCAGCAAATAGGGCAATATTATATAGGGCAATATGTATATATAGGGCAACAGTACAGTGAGTCTATAATACTCATTCATAAGGACAGATACAGACAAAGACGATCTAAATTTTATATCCACATTAAGAACGAAATATGAACGCTACACGTTGGCAAGACAATAGAACAATGTAGTCTGTGGCTTCACTACAGAGATATCATTTTACCGTAATTATTTGCTCAACTGGAGTAAAAGGGCCCCCGAATCAGTAGTCCAAAGTATCAAATAAGAGACGGAGACCGGGAGGGAATGACAGAAAGAGACACATAAAAGACGCAGATTCTACAGACGTTAAGAAGAAGTTAAGTCTCTTCAGTGGAAGATTAACAAGACAGACAGACAGAGAGGAGAGTAATGACAACCTGGCCCCAGCTATCACAGCTATCATTTATAATCACTGAGAAACCTGTCGCGGTTTCCCATGGATGGGATGGGAGGGGAGGGGAGGGGAGTCGGGACACAGGAGTTCTCCCGAGCTTCCAAATGTTACAGATAAATAAATGACAGCAGTTTAGGACGGGACGTGAGGATTGAGGAGGCTCCGAGGGCTGCCGGGGGGGGGATGGAGGGAAGTTGGGGGGGACAGGGAGGAAGAGGAAGAGAAAGAGGAGGTATGGGCTCTGTGAACAACCGTAACATGGGCATCAATTAAGTATATCAAGGTATGGGGGCACGCCATATGGTAAAGCTCTAAGGTAGGATAAGTCAAGATTGATGGGAGCTGAGAAGGTGCTCGATTACCTCCCACTGACTGCGAGCAGCTTTCACCTCATCTAAAGAGTTTTTATCATTTAAATAAAATCACGCCATCGATGTAATCAATAGTCTGACAGTTTGAAGTGCTGTGATGTAAGTTTAGAAGCACTTAGGTTTAGAAATGGGAATTGAATGAATGAATGAATGAATGAACGAATGAATGAATGACTGAATGACTGAATGAATGAATGAGTAAGAGCTACTGAAACTTGATTTCCAACCAGTAAAGCAGGCAACAGCCCGGGACCCAAAACTCCCAAAGCCCCCAAAAAGTCCTGTCATGTACATTTATAAATAAATTCAAATACATTCTTGAAAAGTAGTAGTTACTGTCGGGTACTGATACATTACGATGCATGGTTTAAGCATTGCTAATAAGCCACCATGTATTTCTGCTTTGTCTCCTAACCTCCCCGAACACAAACTTCAGCATCACTACTTCAGTATTTCTGTCATGTAAAGAGAGAGAGAGAGAAAAAAAAACAACAACAACAAAAAAAAAGCAGAGAAAGTGAGAAATAAAAATGTGGAGCACCTGGTTTCTTTTTAACGTGGTTTCACGGGCTTTCAGTGGTCTCTGATGATTCAACAGTTGCTGCAACAAACATCTGCTGCCTGCTCTTAGCAGATCTCAATTAAGGCTCACACAGCCGTGTACGCCATACCTTATTTATGCTTCCGCTTTTTATTTATTTATGTTTTTTTTTCCCATTTCTTCAATATGCCTGAAGAAGGAAAGAGGCCGAAAGGTCCGACAAACCCGGCTCAAAGGAAACATTATTAGACGTTAAGAGGAGGTTGGAGGTGCTGGCGAGAGATTTCAAAAAGAGGCATTCTTGCCAACATTGGCAGCGCTTTAAGGAAATAAAAAAAAATAAAAACAACAACAACAACAACAAGCAGCAGCCTAAAGCCCTCCCTCCCTTCAGAGACAGCCAGGCTATGTGAATTAGCATTTGTCTCTTTCCTCTGTCTTCTTTTTTTTTTTTTTGAAAAGGCACCCAAAGAAAGAGACGAAGAAGTGAGTGTTGATATGATTATGTAAATGTAAACAGGATTTCCTGCCGACTGGAAGCCGTTTCTCTCTCTCTCTCTCTGACCCGTTCTCCTTGCAAATCTTCCATTTAAGACGAATTCCCCCGGGGAGGCCGCTCCGCCGTTACTTAACGGGATAATTATGATATACGAAACCTTTCCAAGATCAGTCCCCCCTCACACACACACACACACAACCCTGCACCCCTCCTTGTCTTTGCTTTCTCCCTGAATCTCTTACTCTCTTTCCATTTCTCCTTCGCGATGTCTCTCACTCTGTCATTTCCTCCCAGGCCTTTCCTCTGCTTTCTGTCTATCCTGCCTCTGAATGACCATCAACTTCCTGACGCACCAAAGCTTTTTCAAGGACAGTATTAACACAACTGATATTAGTTCAAATGTCTGTCAGCATCCAACGGCTGCTGCTATGAATATGTTTAAAATATGATCATTTAAAGGCCGGACGTTCACCATAAGAGTTACATTTTTGTTATTGAAACAGTATATAGTACATCACCAGCCACGTATGAAATACATTTGAAACTAAAAAAAAAAAAAAAGATGTGCTCTTTAAGACCCATCACATTTACACAGCGATATGAAAGGATTATTATCTTTCAATGAAAAGTATATTTACCAAAAAAAAAATCCAATAAGGAGTAATTAATGTGCCATGATGTTTTTTTTTTTTTCTTTTCTATTACTTTGGTAAAGAAGGCAGCGCAATTCAATGTGATTTATTCAGATGTCAGTGTTTTACCTTTTATATCGGCAAACAGCTGCCAATCTCTATATAATAATAATCTCTATGCCTTATTAAGTACTTTATCAAACGGAGAGAAAATCTGTTTCTTTCCTTCCTCAGAGGCCTCAACAAAAGTAAAAAAATCTGAGAAAAAAAAAAAAAAGCTGAATATCCAACTGGAACTGAAATTTTAAGATTCTTTCATGTGAAAATAAATGATTTTATTTATGTGACTGTTAAAGCAGCAGCCTGCCGATGGGTCCAGCAGACTTTACACTCCTGCTGTGCAGCTGTTGAAAATGCCAAATGTGTCAGGCTGAATTTGAGGGGAAATGTGTATAAAATGATACGCGGCGCAACTTAAAATATTTCAATCAAAGAGTGCACATACAACTAAAAGAAGGCGCCGCCGAGGTTTAGAGTGAAATCAGTGTTTTCATTGGCCGGTGTCGTCCTGACTGAGTGTCACAGCTTTATGGGTTTTACTCTTAAAGTCTTTTTCTAGCAAATCCTCATCTCACTTGGACCTTAACATCCATGACCTCACGATGGAAGAAGTGAGCAGCAATCACATCATATTCCACATATTCCTCCATATTCTGCCGTGTGGTGTGTCTGAATATGTGTGTGTGTGTGTGTGTGTAATCTACTGTTCTTACCCTTTGATCCCTGATAGCCAGGGAGTGTTTCTGAAACAAAACACCCCCCCCCCCCCCCCCAAAAAAAAAAACACACACACACACACACTTTTGATATGAAGACTCGGAAATGCAGAAGAGCGAGCAGAAACCGTGCTGCTCCAAACATTTCATAATGCAGATGTATAACTTAATTGCAATTCTGTGTGGTTGTTTGGTTCCTTATTTACTCCTACAACTTTGTTACGGAGCCACACGTCAAACTATTTACGCGCTGGTGTAAGCACTTACGGCTACGACTCTTTTCGCTTGACAACGGCCATAAACAGAGGAGCGAGAGATCAAAACTACTCATCGCAGAGCGTGACAGATGACAGATATGGCAAGAGATTTTCCATGATACTCTGCGCACATGGGGGTGGGGTAGGGGGGTGGGGGTGGGAGGACTTCAAGGGACGGAAAGAAATTAAAAAAGAAAAAAGAAAAAGAAAGATTTCCTTCCACACACGAGGTAGTGAAGCACAAGAAATGGCCATGATAGAAACTTTCCTCTCTCAATAATGTGTCCGATCAATTATTTATGGCTAAACAGTGTGCGCGCGGTGGGACGATGCATTATCTTTCACATTGTGGACGAGACATTGGTCACAATCATTAGTTTGTGTGCTCTGCTAATTGGGTGCTCATGAATTACACAGATATGACCGAAAAAGTCCAGGCTTCCTGGATCTTTGCTCTGACCTTGGAGTGGGTGCAGACATGACGGTCGACTGCAAAACTTCGTGAACATACGTGTACGATAAAATCGGTGTGTTTTACTCTTCAACGGTCTTCCTCTAGTGTTTGATAAGAGCACGTTTCATGTTGCGATGAGATCTGTTGTATCTAACTGGGCTTTATTGAGCAGTCAACAGGCTCAGGCTGCCGCCGTCCACCGGTCAAGGCAAGATGTTGAAACCCAAGCTGCTACCGGAGGAACGTTAGACTCCTCCTGACGAGCAGGTCGGCACCTTGTGAATGTGTGAACGGTGACTTAAGTTAACGGTGAGTCCGTTTATCGTTTCCAAAGAATTCCCAGATGCTTGTGTGCTTTTCAAAAAAAAAAAAAAAAAAATGCCTGAATCATCATCGTTTGTGAATAAACACCATAAAATAAAATGTTTTGTTAACAAACTCAACGTTAGCACAAAATACAAAGTTTTATGATTATTCTAATCTGATATTTCATTGTATATTTGATGAAGTATAATAACTTTGATCATTAGTGGCAATGCAACTTCTGCCCAAAAGGGGGTGTCACGTTTTATTTTAGTAAGTCAAAAAACAACAACTTTATAAACATGTTTAATTTACGGAGATTTACATATTTGTCTCCGTAGTATATTGTATATATTGTCATGAAAAATGTACACAGACTGATAAAAATGTAACTTTTTACTGTAAACGGACGTCTCAACCGTTTTTATGACTGTGGTCATTTATATTTTCTTTTCACGCGTTTTAAGGGTCTCATCAAAGACAGGATGAAATCATCAGGGGTGTGTGCTTAAAAGAAGAGCCGTATTGCATTTGTATGAATATTGCGATAACGCATAAAGAGAAAAGCATTGCAATCCACTCCTGACTATAATGCATAAAGCATGAGTAATAAACTTTCTCTGTGCCTTCCCTGCCTCTCTGCTCTCCTTCCCTCTCTGAACTATTGTTTTGCTGTTGAAATCCATAACATTTCTTTTGTTCCCCTCCTTTCTGTAAGCCTGCTCTCTTATTTTCCCAAGGCCGAGAAACTTCAGACATGAGAACCCCTGATATAAAACCAGGGAAATTTACCTGGGATTAGCAGCCATTGACAAATAACCTTGGTGATAGATGCACAGTAGATTTGGTTCAAAGCTCTCCCGGCAGCCTCAAAAGAGATTAGTTCACTTCTTATCAGGTCAGCCGCGTCGCCTGGGAAATGTGTTTAAAGTCACATTGATTTATTGAAAGATTCCCCAATAAGAAGATATCTCTCGACTTAAGGAGTGTGTGTATGTGTGTGTGTGTGTGTGTGTGTGTCATGTGAACATGCGTCTGAAATAAATTAACTGCCTGTTCAAGCTTTAAGGAAAAAAATAAAAAAAAGCTCACACAAAGAGATTTTCAACAAACGAACGGTGCACTTCAAACTAAAAAAGCACTTCTAGATAACTAGTGTTGAATACTGCCACTGGAGAGAGATGTCCCCATTCACTCTCTACCTCTCTCGCCCACTCTCTCAGTCTCTTTCTCCATTTACCCCATGCTGGTAGTGCTGCTGAAAACAGTGATTGTACAGTGGTGAGACACAGAACGACGCTGACAAGGAGGTATAATAAGGCCTCTTTGTTCCCCAGAGGGAGAGAGGTAGAGAGACATGCAGATAGAGGAGCGGGAGAGGAGGGAGAGAGAGGGAGCGGCTTTCATTTACACCATTACCTTCTTAAGCGTCATTATCAGGCCAAGGAGAGGAGGACTGTGGGAAAGCGGGCGGGGCGGCCGGTGAGGGAAATAACAGATCTGACATGTCGCTCACCAGGTCCATCTGAGGGATGACATTCTCAATTCCTCTCTCTTTCTCCCTCTCTCTCTCTTTCACACACACACACACAGACACACACTCGTAAACCTCTGCTTCACTTTTTTTTTGTCTAGTTCTGACTTTAATATTTCTTGTCACCATTGAAAAAGAGATAAAAGTCTGATTCTGTCTCTTTCCATACAGTACAGAAGTAAACAGACACATGCAGGTCACATCTATATGATCTATGTGTACGCGTTGAAGGTTTCTATGGACATTGAACTGCTGCCTTCGCTCTTTTAGGAAAACTTTCCATAAGATCTTGTTAAACTGGTCGAGGATCCGTTCCAGCCATGAGCGTTTAGTGATGTTGGGCAATCAAGGGGTCCGTATACGTCAACAGGGGTCCATGTCATACCATAAAACAGTGTCTGGAACCACCTCTCTGCTTTCTGACATCAGGTCTTGTAAATTTCTGTAACTTTCCAACAATCACGCCTGCTTCACGCTGCAATCGGATGAGTATGTGGAAGTGTATTCTCTTTTCATTCTTACTTCCACACTATAAGATATCCCTTCATTGGTGTCCACATACTTTTGGTTACATGTCCGTTTGTCTCCTGCGGATCTTTCCAGTCCTTCTTGTTTCATCTCAGTGTACTTTTCCTTCTCTTTCTGCCTCTCTCTGAAAAACCTCCCACCCTACATCTACATCTCTGCCTTTATCATACCTCCATCCCTCCTTTCTCTGTCTCTCTCTGTCAGTTTCCATGCTTCCTCCATGCTTTCGTCTATCTCTCCCGCTGTTTGCTTTTAACTCTTGAGGTCATCCGGGACCCCTGGGCAGCTATCCCAGAATGCCGAGCCGCCTAACGTCCTGCGGAGATGCCTTCTGGACAGAGCGAACAACCGAGCCAGGACTCGATCGGTGCTCGGACTCAACCGTGCATTCAGCCACCGCTACACCCAGAAAAAAAGAGGGCTCTTCAAAGGTTCTTTTGGTTAGGGTTGCGGTTCTATATCGAATGGTGATAAATACAGCAAACCTCTGATTGTTAAATGCACTACATGTAGCACTGTAACATCAATAAGTTGTTACCACCTTGATTTGTAGAGATTAGTGTAATTACCATAAACAAATAAGCAAAAAAGACTGGCAGCTTCTTCTGGCATCTAACAACGTGTGCCAGCCTGCTTTATGGCACAGAAAGAACGGAATGAGATAAAATGAGATAAAGATTTCAGAGTTTCTGATAATGTAAGAAGCCAAAAATAAAAAATAAAACAACAAGTAAGAAGAAGCATCCTCACGGTGGACTTTCCATTAGAAAGGCGTGCTCTCACAAGGAGCAGGACTACACAAACTTATACGTATATATATGAAACACTGAAATTATAAGGTTGAGCACAATGGCAGTAATGCGTAAATGTGGAAAAAAGCAACAACACTGTTGAGTTCCAGAGAAGTTAACACAAGGGCCTGTGTCTCTATGTCGCCGCTCAAGTGGAAAGCTATAATTAGCGATGGAGTCGTTGCCTCAGTAGTTCAACTACGCACAAAAACATGCAACAACAACGCGGTGCCTCCGTGTAGACTGGAGTGGTAATAATAAGATGACAGGGAATCAGTACTCAGACATCGATGTTAAAATGCACCCCACCACCCACCCAACACACACGCACACACACACACACACCACCTCTTTCACTGCAATGTGGCTGCAACAATGATCTCTTGTCCAAATAAAAGAGCGTATGAGTGTATGCGCCTCTATGTTCATGGGTGTGTGAGAGAAGCGCCTGTGTGTGCATGTATTCATCTATAAGTGTCCACCCTGTGCAGATAAACAAGCTGGCCTGTGATCAATACATAACAGACAGAGTCAAAAACAATATCGCCGCATCAGGGCCTGTGTCTATAAAATGCCTGTTTGTCTGGTCAGGGGAGGGAGGGGGGGCAACAGAGAGAGGGAGAGCGAGAGATAAAGAAATCAATCTGCGTTCCAAATGGATGAATGTCTCCCCCCTTTTTCTCACCCAACAATTAGAAATAATCTGAGTGACGTAACAAAGTAGCAGCGACAGTGACAAGAAAGTAGAAGTTCAACATCTAAACTCCATTACACTTATATCAACATAATGTATATGACTGATCACAGCACCTAGATGACACATACTGTACTGTACACCATGTTAAAATGGACCATTATAGTACATATCTCAGGCCTACAGTTCCATAACAGCCACATTTAACATAGACTTTTGTTTTTTTCTGTCAGTAAAGATGTCAACGGCTGGTGCATGCTGTATCAATAGCTGCTTTTATTGCCAAAGTAGCGTAATAAGTTTCATATGTTCCATAACTACCTTCCTACTGAGTTCTAGAGAGATGTGTTTGTGTTTGTGAACCTTGCTGACATGTTTTTCCTCTGGCTGTGTATGAAACCTATCAGTCCATGAGGCTGGGCTGCCGGTTATCGCAGGCGGACAGCAATGAAGTCTGAGAGAATTCGCCGAGCAAGATGGATAGAGACAGAGAGAGAGAAGGTTGCACAGGTCTTAGAACAAAGTGTCTGTGTGTGTGTGTGTGTGTGTGTGTGTGTGTGCATCAAAGAGTGCCGGCCAGCGTCAGCGGAGAGCCGCATCAAACGCACGCAGCTTTTGGACACAACGATATCGACAGAATGTCAAGAACAACAGCAACTGACAGGGAGTGTGTGTGTGTGTGTCTGTGTGTGTCTGCACAGCTGGGTATGTGTGCAGCATGATTACACTGATTCACGCCGGTGTGTGTGTGTGTTCCTCGTCAAAAACAAAGGAATCCAAATACACACTTGCGCATAAGCATAAATATCACTGGCTGTCAGTCAACTTCAAACAATGCAGCTGTAATCTATGATAACATAAATACGAGCAGCTGCGGGAAGCCTGAGTAACTGCCACAGGAGAGAGAACCTGGTCTTATTCTGACCATTAAAGGCAATTTCACCAAAAAAAAATAATAATACGCGCTCTGAGAACTGATATAGTGAGTAAAGTTCAGGTGCTGTGAGAGAAAAGGTTGCCGGTTGAATTCCGGCTCGCCTCCTGTCTCATTCGGTTTGAGCTGATTATAGCGCCGGTGGCCTGTGAGAGTTCCGGACATGTAAACACAGCGAGGACTCCAAATCCCAGACGTCTGTGCTCTGCTCTGAGTCGAACAGGGTTCTGCCTCTCATCAATAATCCCAGTTGTCAGACCTCCCTGTCGACACGCAGCAGATCTACATGTAACCCCCCCCCCCCCCCCCCTCTCTCTATTTCCATCCTTCCTCTCCCACACACACACACACACACACACACACACACACACTAAAGCTTTGATCTCTCCCCAGTGGATATATTCTATTTCCTATTTCCGTCATCACCTGGTTCTGATTTAGAGGTCAGGAGAGGGAGTGCTGGATCAAGCCAGGCTAAATAGCTGTCACTCACATCATCAGCACTGCTAACTCTCCTCCGTTCTGCTGCTGAAATTTGTTTTAAACACTCCCCCCTTTTTTTTTTCCTTCTCTTTCTTTGAATGTGTCCTTTCCTATTTAAAAAAAAAAAGAAAAAGTGGCAATTGTTCAACAAATGTTAAGCCCTACTTGTAATCCACAGGCAACACACTTGTGGCCACAAATGCTCTCTTTCTCAATAAATGGCTTTAAGGAAACAATCATTCGGTGTGTAACAAATCATGCTGCGGGGGAACATTTCTCAACGCTTTTCCCGAGGAAGGAGGAGAAATAAAGAGATTTAACAAATTACTGAAGCAGCTCAAACAGTGTCTGATTCTGCCCTCTAGATGGTGCTGATCTTTTAGATGTGTAACTCTCTAGATGTGTGTGTGTGTGTGTGTGGATCCGCACATAAGCGCTGGTGTGACAGACAGAGCAGAGGGACCCGTGTGTGTGCAAACAACCTGTGTGTGTTGTCGTATAGCATTTTGTGCTCGGGGGCCCCGTGTGCGCAGAAGAATGCGGACACGCGTGTGTAAGTCTGCGTTGTGTATGTGAGTTTTTTGTTTTTTTCTTTACTTTTTTTTTTTTTTTTTTTCTCACAAGACAATAAAAACATTAATTTGCCCTGAAATCATTTCTGACGTAAATGTAGAGCGGTGCCCATTGGAACCCAGTAATGAAGCATGCGGCATCTCGCCGGCTCCTAATTTGACTAGTTAAATGACTCCATTACGTGTCTAACAGACAGAGGCAAATCATTTCTGGTCAGTTGAGGCTCACTTACCCGCATCCTAGTGTTGGGGAAATGTCTATGTCTCTGGCTGACTGACTGGCTGACTGACTGACTGACTGACTGACTGACTGACTGACTGACTGACTGGCTGACTGGATCTGGCTCATTCTCTCTTCTACTGCTTCTTTTTTAGTCTTTTGATTATTCTTCCCTAAAATGTGAGGAGGCCACAAAATACGCTCCGCTATACAAAACTGTATTTTTTTTGTATCCTTGTATGCAAACCAATGTTTAGGTTTATTAGAAGAAAAGAGAAATAGAATATATCAAAGCACAAGGAGAGAAAGAAGAGAAACCACACATAATGCGTCAGTGTTTTCACATTTGCTCTGCATCAAATCAGGGTTGTTTTTTTTTAATACCAATTTGTGTAATCATATCTTTGTCAGCAGTGTTATTTGGCTTCTGACAGAGAGACAGATAGAGGGAAAGATAGAGAGATAGACAGAGAGATAGACAGATAGAGAGAAAGATAGAGAGATAGATATATAGAGAGAAAGATAGATAGAGAGATAGATAGAGAGAGGGAGAGAGGATTAAAATATATTGAATTATTAAAAGGACTACCTGCTGTCCATCACTGTCACTTAACACATGTAGAATGTGAAGTGCCGTCCCAGCAGCCACTGGGTGGACATCTGTTACCACACACACACACACACACACACACACATCCACATCCACATGAACAGAGTGACATCCCAAATTTCTACGTTCAAAGAGGAAAATAATTCATTTGTTTATTGTTGCTGAAAGCAATGACAGTGACACACACATTCCCATGTACACACACACACACACACACACACACACACACACACACACACAGTGGATATCACCTGCCATGTTTACCCATTTCCCCTGAGACTGTAATACTCTGAGTTGGACTTGTCTCTACTTGTCAAATTTAGCATGCATTTCTTTCCTTTCTTCTTCTTCTTTTTTTTTTTTATTTTGCATTCCCACAGCTGAGCAGGGTTACTAAAACTTCTCCTTCCCCTTTAACATCCCCTCGACCCTCACAGCACTGATTACAGACCCGACAACCAGTCCGAGGGAAATTATAAAAAATAAATAAAAACACAGGCCTTACAAATACCTGAATTTCACAACCGTTTTCACTGTGGCGGTTTTGAATTCTGATGCTTATTAATTAATGCTGTACATTCACAATAAAAAAAAAAAAGAACTAAAAATAAAAAAAACAGTTCTTGCGATATTCATATGGACATGCATTTTTTATATTGAACTTAAGGGGGAAAATTTCAATGCCAAAATTTGCTTCTAGTAAAACATGATAAATTCATAGACGTGCAAACGGAGCACATGACGAGCATTAACAATAGAAACAATCTGGACCAAATACATTAGAGCAGATGGACTCGTTTTGCCATTTTTTTGTCATCTACTGTGTATCTTTACTTTACAATAAGACACAGACAGGTAAAGCAACATATGCACATACATACGTACACTGTCAGATTAGCAGTGTCCACTCTGGTCTAATCTTCCATCACACTACGTACACTGTACTAAGACATAACTAAGACGTACACTGATTAGCTCTGGAAACATTCAACCTTATGAACCCTGGACTTGCAGCTTGGCACTTGTATGCATGTCTGGTGGTACGTGCATGTGTGTGTGTGTGTGTGTGTGTGTGTGTGTGAGTGTTCTACGAAGCCTGACACGATGTCCTGCTGATTCTTCTGTTGGAAGCGATGGGGTGATGAGTGACATGCCTGCATCACTGATAGCAGTCTGTCTGAATAGATTCACGCCAAAGGGGCTGGTGTGTGTGTGTGTGTGTTTAGAAAGTTGTGTTATATTATATGTGTGTTTGTGTGTGTGTAAATGGGGGGGAGGGTCAATTAAACAAGAAAAAAAAATGCTTTGAAGTTAGTCATCTACTCTCATATAGACTCTCCGTCCAATCACATCTTCGTCTCCCCCCATTTGATTTTCTCTCTCGTTCCCCCCCACCCCACCCAGCCGCCCTCCCCACCCCACAGGCACACTGTGTGTCAATAATGCTACCAGCTGCTCCACTGCTGCTGCTGTGTGTGTGTGTGTTTGTGAAAGCGAGAGAGACAGACAGGGACTGAGGGAGAAAGAGACAGAGAGAGAGGCCTAAGTCTGGTGGACATAAAGGGCTTAATGTGATAGGTAATTATGTAGTCTGATCTCACATACAGGATTTAAGAGCTAACTATACCAGCCGTCTCCTGGAGACACGCACAGTGATGTCTATAAATAACTGTGTCATATGACAGTAAGATAGACAGATAGATGGCTAAATAGATTGATATATACACGCCGATAGATACAGGCCTATTAGTTTATTCTAATACGCTGTGATGTAGAGACAAATAAAAAGCCGGGTAAACTGCGACCTTATTGACAAAAGAGTCTGTCGTGTGATTTTCTCTGAAAACCCCAACTTGACATAAACATGCAACTATGTAACATGTATTTTAATTACAGATTATTTTTTAATTTATTATCTTTATTAAGGTCTTAATCTACAAAATCTCAGGAAATTGTCAAAATAAATTTGGAATTTCTAAATGCCAACTAAAAACAAAAAAAAAAAAAATCAACAAATTTCCATATTTAAGGACCTGAAATTCACGCATGTTTGGGATTTGTGACTTTATCAAATTTTAAAAGATTAAAAAGAAAATCCTTGAAGTTACTGTTAGTCAGTTCTAGTTTTATATTTTCTACATGTTTTCTATAGATTATCATGCAAAGGTCATGAAGAAAAAGCATTTACAAATGAGACAAGCTAAAGATAATGAAGAAAAAGCATGAACCGAACTTATGATTGAAAATGAAAGCAAGCCACATTTCCCTCTGAGCTATTCATAAAATCTCTGTCCAACATGTCACTTGTCTCAGATGTGGAATATGAATATGAAAGTATACAAATATGAAATATGAAAGCAATCACTGCAGGGGGCTTTAAAGGTGGAAAAAGAGAGACTGACTTTATGAAGTCAAACAGGGGTGTTTTTCTTTGAGTTTTATCTCTTCACTCCCTCATGACACCCATCTTCCCCTGCCTCCCCCCCCCACCACCCCGGGGCCCTCTTCCAGTCCTCCCACTTCCTCTTCCTCCCTCCTCCTCCTATTGCAACGACGGGGCGCTCCTGTCGTTTGTGTGACTGTTGATCCTTGCAATGAGGACAGATCAAATATTTCTCCTCCAGTGTACGAGGCTTTCCACTGGGGCCTCGCAGATATGATGATTGGGGCTGACGGACGGACGGGGGCCCCGGGTTTTGAAGTCTGTAACAGACAGCGGTGGCTTTGATAGCCTCCCGCTCCTCTCGCACTGGATCACCAAAGACACAAGGCGAAAAAAAGGGGAGAAAGAGGGGAGGGCGAAGTGGGGGTTAAGGAGAGGAGGGTGCGGGAGAGAGCGAGACTGAGCGGGGAACAAAAGCATCTGTAGAGTGGTCAGGGCTGGCGGCGGCAGCAGCAACAGCCGTCAGAGGCTTTTTGAAGTTTACACACTGCCCTCCCCTCAGTTTCTTTTCCTCTTTTCTCCTTCCTTCCCCGAAAGCCTTCTGCTTCCCCTTGTCCTTGAATGCCTCTCGCTCTTGCTTTTCCTCTATCTTTCTTACCCTTTAGTCATTCCCCAGGTCTGCATGCTAGATGGTGCGACTCAAGCAAACGGCAGCTTGGTTTGTCTCCCCCGCTTCCATCTCCCTGGAGATTCCCAAAAGCCATGTCATCACAGTCATTAACTATCATCAACTTGGTTTAAAGTGTTTTCCCCCCGTTGAGTACATGGGGCCAGACGAGCTTCTGTCTAACATTTGCTACTCCGCTGAAATCCCACAAATCGACACGAGTAGTCAATCAACACCGACAGTATACACGCGAGATCATTTTTTAAACCTCATCTTTGACCCCACTGACACACCAGTGGGTAAGTTTCCAGATGAACAAACACGTTAGGCTTCGTTTTGGGACGATGCACAAGACATCATCGGACCGGTGAAGTCGTAAAAAAAAAGATGGAATTTTGGGGTTTGACTATTTGACTCAGTGTAAACATCATATGGCTTCAAAGAGGAGCTGGAACAAGCTGAAAGAATATATGTCAAACAAGACGGAAAAGGCAGAACAAGCGTCTCAGTTGCTTGTTAAAATGCTTAAATACAACCTGTATGTTTACGTTCAGCTTAAAACAAGTGGCCATGTGTATGATGACTTATGACTGTCAAATGATGTCACACAAGCTCAACATCAATAGGAGGTTGATCATCAAGGAGGTCGGGGTGGATGGAGCTTTGACACCACGCCTCGTTCGCCGACTTTTTTACTATAATCGTGAACCAGGCGGTTATTCTTTTAGCCATAATCACCATTACCTCACATTGCTTTTTAACCCAAACTACAATCTTTCTATAACATCCCCAAGCAGTTATTTAAACCCTTTAACCATAATCTTCCCCTCTTTCTCCTAAATTAACCAACTTGACTACAGTTGGTGGTCTCGTCAACTGGGCCTAAGTTGGCAAAAAAAAAAATAGGTAGGAGAAAATAAAGGCGACAAACTGAAACAGTTATGTCAGTTATGCAATTAAAACTATATCTGTCTGTATAACATATCTATATCTATATCTATCTATCTATCTTTAGCTAACATTAGCCGCCATATACTACTGATCACATCAGATCAAGTCAGGCTGTAGCCAGTGAATTGCATTGAGTAAGGGTGCGATTATAATGTGTTTTTTCTAGTTAGCTTCAAAGCTACAGGAAGGGAATTACTGTGTGACACAGAAAGCGAGGCCACTTGTGACTCGGTTCTCAACCTTTTTTAAATCAAAGTGAGCGTAGTTTTCTTTTCTTTTGTTTTTTCTTTTGTTTTTTTGTCTTCCCACGTGCGTTCTCTGCTTTCTGTACATTACAGTATTTACAGTGATACTGGTTGACACCCAACAGATGGCTTTTGTCGAGCCCGGAGAGCAAGAGTTAACCCAATCCTCTGCTCACCCTCCCTCCATCCCTCTCTTCTTTTTAAATGTCTCCCATATAAACAGATTTTGTTGCTGCTTAAAGTGGGCTCAAAATTAAAGCGTATCGTTTTACACACATATTGCATGCATATTACGGAGCCCCAGCTGGTGGCAGGCTGCTCTTAAGAGCCATATGATTAAGTTAGAGGTTGGGGTATCCGATAAGATTCAAGCTCTCTGCCTCTCTCTCTATCTCGCTGCCTATTTTACTGCAAACTTATTAAATGGAGGAAACGACATTATTTTTTTTCTGAGTGTATGTGTAATTATTGTCACACACCTGTGACTCCCTGCCATCCACGACAGGGAAGAAGGGAAGGGGAAGGAGGGATGATGAGGAGGGAGGGGGGGGTGGAATGAGGAGAAATGTCGTTGGGAGCAGCGGGAGTCCTCGTTTCAGAAAAAAGGGAGGAGGATAAAGAGGAGAGGGAAAACAAGAGAGCTTGTTAATCAGGCGCTTTCTGTCACTGGCTGAGCACTGATATCCTAATGATTCATGCCGAGATAGTGACATCACAAGGGAGAGTGACGGAGTGAGGTAGAGTGGGAGAAAACGAGAGGGAGAAGTGGCTGCAAATGAAAGAAAGAGGAGATGACAGCCACCCCCCCCACACACACACAGAAAAAAAAATAAAAAAAAATATGGACAACTAGTTTTGCACAGACAAGACGACAACAAGCATGAAATATCAAAAAAAAAAAACGAGACAGAAACTGGGAAATGTCCCTCTGAATCTGTTGCTGCTCCTCACAAACAGGCGCTTGTTTAATTTGAACAGAATGTTTCTCGAGGAACGCTGTTGTGAAAGTTTTCCAGTCTAGTTTCAATCTGTAATTCTTTTCTCTCTCTCTCTCTCTCTGTCTCTCTCTCTCTGTATCTCTCTCTCTCTCTCTGTCTCTCTCGCTCAGACCACCCTGTCGAAAGGCAACAACATGTGATATGATCCTCAGAAGACAAAGGAAATTACCTATTAAGCGGGAGAGATGATCTTCCTTTAGCCGCGCTCCAAAAAAGTGACTCATGATGTTGTAATTGTTTACCTTTGACTCGGCCCATAAGTCTCTCCTCCCATCTCCCTCTCTCTCTATGTTGGGCTGTAACATAATATTTTGCAGTGCTGCTTTCAGAAGCTGCTCTCACTATCTTTTTCTCTCTCTCTCTCTCTCTCTCTCTGTATCTCTTCTAACAGGACAGATGTCATCGCCCCAAACACTTTGAGTCATTGTACGCCTCCACACCCCTGAGTAACCCAAGGACATCAAGGAAGGGAGGACTGTAATTTTACATTTGAAACGTTGAGCCGATGCTCTTAGTCACGGCAACTTGACCAGGGTTCAGTGTCTTGCTCAAGGACACGTGGACAGAACCTGTAATGTAATGAAATGAATCAAGGGGACGGTTGTGTGTGTGTGTGTGTGTGTGTGTGTGTGTGACCTCTGGTTGTTATTCATCATAGGGAAAATACAACTGCGAAAGAAAAAAAATCACTTCAGATTTAAACAAAAAAAAAAACCCGCCTTAAACATGCTAACACGCGTCACTTTTATGCACTATTGATTTTGCTGAAGAAGATTTATCTCATTCTAAACAAGTGGCGAACTCTACTCTCTGAGCTCCATCCTGCACAGAAGATAGTTCTGTCTCAATGGTACGAGCAACGTAACCTCGGCAGCGTGATATATATGTATCTTGATAGCATAGCTTTCACCGCAGATATTCGGGAACTTGCTTTTTTGATGCCTTCCAGTTAGCTGGGGAGAGTTCGACAGGGCTCAAAAGGTTTGTTTGTCTGTGCCAGTGCAGTTTCCCCCCCCGACACATCGAGCGGATCTGAAAGGCACAAAAAAAACAAAAAAAAAAAGGCTGGAAATAGCATCGCTGCAGCGAGCGGGCTGCCTGTGCTTTTTGCCTCTTTTTCTTTTTTTTTTTTTTGGGTGTAATGTTTTAATAGAAAGCAGATGGTTACAGATGCAGAGGCCGAGCGCCGGTGACACATCTTTAATATTTTAGAGTGGTCTTTGCTGTAAATGTTGCAGCAGCTGTTTCCCAACGCTGTAAATTTACAGCGTTTTTTTAATTCTTTTTTTTTCTTTTGTGTGTGTGTGTGTGTGTGTGTGTGTATACGTGTGACTGACAGCTATTGGATTTAGCGTAAATTACACAAATGAATATGGAAAAGTGATGAAAAGGCAGTGAAGGGGGAGGAGGCGCGTATTAGTGTGTGTGTTAAAGTGTGTATGTACCCCGACTGTTTGCTGCTGAATCAATCTGATCCCTGCTGATTATTCTCTTATTTCAGTGTGTGAGAAGCAGCTCACACACACTGTTGCCCTGTATTAGAACTGATATTTAAATGTAAAGTGATACTAAAATAATGAGGGAAAAGAAAGAGCGAGAGAAAGGTTGATGGAAGAAGACGGAAGATAAATATATATTTGTATTGTGTTTGCTTTGCGGCCGTTGGTTTAGTTTTAATGTCAGCGGCGAGCAGAGAGGGGTTTCCGCCGATGCTTTTGAGTCGAGGTGATTGTCATCAATTCGCGTCTTGGCATTTAAACCACCTTCTTCAAATATGAGTATTTGAAATGCAAATACAGCTGCGTATGCCCAGACAAATTAAAAGACACACACAGGAGTGGGAAAAAAGAAAACACTTCTGAAGTCTCAACTTTTTGCTGGTTTTTATCATTGGAGTAGTTTGCACTGTCAAACACTCCGAGCAGAGCAGCAACGCAGGCAGATAATGTGGCTCACAGCAAAAAAAAAAACAAAGTACAAAAAGCGGCATAATGCTAACTGATTATATATTTATTTGTAGTTTTGTTCAGCAGGCAGAGAGACAGAGAAAGACGGAGAGGTGCTGTTTTTATCTGGCCCTCGGCCTCACTGTTTATGCCTCACAGGGTATGTTCGATTAAGTGTTTTATTTATTTATTTATTTTTCCCCCAAGACACACCGAGAAAATATGATTCACATTTTTTTTCCCCTCCTCTCTCCATCTCTTTGACGCTACAGTTATTTAAACATCAATAGCCATACGTCTTCTTTAGCACACACACTTTCTCATATTGATATTTGTATATGATCATTACTTTTGGCCCTGCACGCTTTGTTATACTGCGTCAGCTTCAATAGGTGTACGATCCAATACTGCAACCTCTGCATTCAAGCCCCCCCCCCAAAAAAAAACCAATAGATGAAATACTAGTTTGACTCACTTCATTGTGTAAGCAAATCTACTATAGGAGCGCACCAGCACATCACATTCAACACGGAAGTTATCGAAAACAAAGAAAAAAGGGTGAAATTGCGCGGAATTAAGGTATCCCCCTGCAGTTTCTCTGCAAACTTTAATAGTTTGAGCAGATAACTCCCTCACAAAAAAAACACACTGCATCGTGTTCAAATGAACAGCCTGGAAGAACGACATGTTCTTCAAAAAGTTCAGGTAAGCTGACGGCACTCCTTCCCAAAGGGAGGGGGGGCAAAAAAGTTGCGCCTGCTGCCTCACTTCTGATAAAGTTGCTGAATATTTGTTTTCTAAATGAACAAGGCAGGCTTTTTCAGATGAGGAGATGAGGTGGAGGAAGAGGAGGTGGAGGAGGGGTGGTGGTGGTGGGGGGGGTTGTTCAGTGATGGACGGATGGTGTTGATCACAGGATGGATTCATTAGCAACGGAGGAGAAGGACCCCCCTGTGCTCATCTTCTTCTCCTCCCTTCTTTTTTCTCTATCTGCTCTACAGTCTGCTAATCAGCATCAAACCCTGCAGCCTATTGACTGCTTCCAGTGGTCATCAGAGACGTGTATGTATGTACGCATGTGTGTGTGTGTGTATGCATGTGTGTATGTACGCATGTGTGTGTGTATGCATGTGTGTGAGTTCACGGTTTGACAAAAGTTTCTTTATAGCACAAAATTGAATAGATTTATTTTTTTTTGTTTGACAAAATACTACCAGATATCCTTTACATGTTTTTACAATATATAAAAGGATCAAGCTTCAAGTTCATCACAGGACCAGTGAGTGAGGAACATAAGGAGCGCGTGTGTGTGTGTGAGTGAGTGTGTGTGAGGAAGAGGAGGAGGGGGATACGATGCGGGTTGGTAGAGGATGACTACCTGCGGAGAGCAAGCATCCAAATGAGAACATAATAACAACATCAGAGAATATGGAGAGGGATTGTCTGCAAGATGACAACGGTATTAGAGAGAAGTCAGATAATTAAGAAATGCACTTAGTGTTTTGTCAAAAGTGGCCGTCACTGCCGGAGATGGAGTTTAGCTCTGTGTGTGTGTGTGTGTGTGTGTGTGTGTGTGTGTGTGATTGCGTGTTTTTTATCCTGTACTCCATACTGCAGATAATGAGGCTGGAGAGGAAAAAAAAAAAGAAAAGAAGAAGACGATGAAGAGAAAATGGAAGAGGAAAAAAAAAAACAATAAACAAAGAGAAAATCAATCAAATTATTTAAATGAAAAGTTGTGTTCTGTCCACACAAGCACGCCAAGTTCTTTTGGGCATTTCTGATGTGGCTGTCCAGTTAGAGAAAATGAGACACATCTTGGATGGGAAGCAAATAAGAGGGGTGGCAGAGGATGGGAGGGAGGGAGGAAGGGAGGGAGGGAGGGGTGGATAGAGGGGCGTTTTGGGGGGGAGGGAGGGGGGCACAGAAATAAACCCGAACTCCCATCTGATGAGCAGCTTGTCCATAATACTGAATCCCCATCTCTTGCCAAGTCTGCTTCCTGATACAGAAACATGATAAGTGCAGATTTTTTGAAAAGATTCCCTTCTTGTTCATTTGTTCACCGCTCCCTCCTCCTCCAAAGAGGCCTGGAAGCCCTTCCAGTCAGAGCCACAGATAATCAGGTGGCAGGTTTTAGTCACTCTTACAAAAAAATAAAAATTAAATAATAATTAAACTGGAAAAGAATAAAGATAAGACAATATATGCATTCGTCTCTTCTCCACCCAAACAACTACGGGACAGATGATGCGGCCATCTTGAGATCGTTTGTCATCTGTCGGGCGGCGTTGACCTTGCAACCAATGCCGACCGTTGCACTGATATCATCTTTTACAGCGAGAGAAAGAAAAAAAAGAAGAAGATAGAGAGAGATAGAGGCAGACAGGAAGAGAGAGGGCTGTTGTTTTCAGTAATAAAGACAACGTTTATGCCTTCCATTCGCGCTGCCAGTTAAAAGAGGCACAAACATGGAAATCCATTACGGAACGCTTCTTAAAAGTGTGACCAATCCTTGTTCAGTCAATTAGAGTCTGGGACTGAGAATATGATGTTTGTCTGTTTAGCCCCCCGACGCATACAGATCAGCCTGGATTTCATGATGGAAAGAGAGATGTTTTTTTTTTTTTTCACAGAGATTGAGAGAGTGAGAGAGAAAGAGGACATAAAGAGAGAGATGGAGGGATGGAGGAGCAGCGCAGCCAAGCTCTGCTTATCTCTTTTCTTCTCCTCCGCTTTCCTGCTTTTTTTTTTTTTGTTTGTTTTTTTTGTTGTTTTTTTTTACTCCTCCCCTCCCATATACAAAAAGCATTAATGTGCGCAGCTATGTGCTTTGCCATTGTTCTGTGTTTAAAAGCTTAAAAAGGGGACGTTGTTTGTGTAACTGGCAGAGTGAGCGGCGCGCGGCCGTGTCCAAAAGCCTGTACTTAAAGTTGCTCGGCGAAAGAAAATAGGCCGCATAAAAGGGAGTGATAGAAAAGCAGTTAATAAGAGCGGTTACCCCAGAATGAGCGGGGATGAGGTTTCACATTAAAAAAGATTTATCTTAAAGTATAGTGCTAATCCCTCCGGTTTTAATCCACCCCTCCCCACTCCCCTCATACCCTCCACTCGCAGCACCCTTTTCTTTCCAGCCGAGGCCTAATAAAAAACTATAAACCATAAAGTTCTTACAATTTCTGGAAACTGGCAAATGCACAGAGCCCTGATTTTACAAGGATTCCTGGCCAGTGAATCACGGAGCTCGGAGGACTCATCCCTCTCACAACAGATTATTAAACGAAAGAGGAAGTCGTGGGGTACAGCGGAGGGCAACAGGGACAAAGGAAAACGAGAGGAGAGGAGTACATGTTTGCTATGACCTATGTGATGATCACATGACGACGAAGACGGCGGCGGCGATAGGTGGCGGAGGGATGTTGTCATGCTCTCTGTCACACTCCACTGTGTCATACAAGCTGGATGGATGCCTCTGTCCACTGCAAGCTGCTTGAATGAGGAAGCATATGGGTGTATGAGAACCTCAGCCCACTTCATGAATATTTGATTCATATTTCCTGTGTGTGTATGTGTGTGTGTGTGACAGAGAGAGAGAGAGAGAGAGAAGAAGGAGGAGGAGGAGAGAAAGGGAGGAAGGACGCCCCCCCCCCCCTCCCCCTCCCTCTCTTTTACTTGTCATTGCAACAACTCACAAGGCTTACTTTGTGGCATTCTAATCATAATTGCCAATCCTGAATACAAATCTATCAGCGCTAAACACATCGAGTGAAATTGAAATGACAAAACGAAGCTCATATAACGGTGTAATCAAAGATACATTCAGCGTGGGGGGGTGGGCGGTGTGGGGGGGTGGTGGAGAAAAAAGTTGAGAGTGTTCTTCCGCAACCAGTAAGAGATGAGGATCAGGGGCCAGTTATTAGCTCGGCCGGGGGAACAAAGAGCCTCAGTGTTAGAGGGCAGCTTAACGGTGAGCCAGTTACTGTACCTTTCAAAACTAATATGTAACCATATCTGTTTTAAAAGGACGATTCATATTACTGTGAATGCATGAGAAAAGTTGTTCCCATCCCTGCGACCCAGGAAACTCGAGTCCAGCTCGTAATAACTCCCCCCCCCCCCCCTCCCCCACATGTCCCCACTCACACACTCAACTGCAGGCCTGGCCTCAGAAAGCATCCCATTTAAAAAGATGGAGACACTTCATTTTTGTAATGATGTAAAACATCTTCAGCTTTTTTTTTCGACAGCACAATGGTGCTTATTGTGCTTTATTGTGACTGCGGAGACTCCAAAGGTCAGCGTGGATGTGGCTGGGCAGACAAGGGCGGCACTGAATGAAAATTAGGTTATATGTGATCAACTAAGTTATTAATCAGATTAAAATGGATTCCCTCTGCCTGCTGTTTAACTAGGCAGGAGGTGAGGAGGAGGAGGGGGGAGGGGGGAGGGGGGAGAGGGGGGTGAGAAAGAAGGAAAGAAATAAAGGCAGAGAGAGGAGGGAAAGAGAGACGGAACAATAGGCCAGTGTTTACTCACGCAAAGAGCAAAGAAAGTCATTGTTTTAGAAGCTGAAGTCATTGTTGCAGATGACTCTGGATAAGGACGGGCTCTGTGAAACATCCCAGCGCATGTAAGCGGCCTGTCTGAAAGCACGTGCCCTTGCCATGGATGCCCCCTAGCTTCAGCCAGGTAACCTCTCTAATCCCGATTAAATCACTGTAATTAGAACAAGCAGTGTTCCTCCACCCCCATATTTCCCTAATAAAACAATGCAAGCAGTTTAAATCCAGTCTCTGGGATTTGCAACGTAACAATGCAGTTTATATCCGTCTTCTGCCGAGGAATTAAGTGTATTTTCTCACTGCTAATGTTATAATGTTGTTGGCTTATTTGTCTCGATGCTCGCTATTCTTATTCTTATTCCCCCCGCGGTTTGTATCCTCTCTCTGTCTCTCTCTCTGTCTCTCTCTACCTCTTTTCTTCCGAGCGCAACTTTGTTGATTTGACTCTTATTTATTTGTTTCTCGGCGCTTTCTGATGTTTAAATCAAAGACGTTTCTTTAAGCGAGTGGTCGGGATCATCTTTCACTACGGGAAATAATGCAAACTTATTTGTCTTTAATTGCCACTGAGCTTTTCAAACACGCCAGCTCGCTGCCTACGTGTCTATACCTGTGTATATTTTTTTTTGTTTTTATTAGTACCGCGGCATGCCTCCATTGATGTGGAATAACAGAGGAAATAAAAGTTGACATAGTTTCTTCTCTTTTTTTTTTTTTTTACTCCCCCCACCTCCCTCTCTCTCCCCCACAGCCCCCTGTTTCCCTCTCCCTCTGCCTTGCTCTCTGTTGTTTTTTTATATATCTGTGTTTTTCCTTGAAGTTGCTGCGGCATTGTCTCATTATGTGTCGACTAGCTGTGTAAGTGTAGTTATTATGCCTGTGTGTCTGCGCCTGGCGGTACTGCTCTTTCTCCTTCTCTCTCTCTCTCTCTCTCTCTCTGCGTACCGCTGCTGTCTCTCTCTGTCTCTCCCTCGGAGGATGAGGAGCTTTATGAGTACAACTCCTCCGAGGCGTCCTCCTCACATCTCCAGGGCGCCTGGGGAAGGGAACGCTGCATTCTTAAGAGGAGCAACTCAAACTGAACAAAGTCTACAGGAGTCAGGGAAGAAAAGAAACAAACAGCAAACTAACGAGATGGGAAGCAGAGATCATGTCAAATATATCGGGTTGGAAGGCCAATTTATAACCCATTGTTTCATGTTTTGCAATATCGAATACAAACGTGGCAATGAGTGTGCATGGGGGGTGGGGGTACGGACTTGTATATATACATAAAAGCACACATATAAATATATATAAATATATATACTGTATCAATGTGAACTCCAGCTCCATGTAACCTTCCTGGCTCCCACACTCTGTTCCCTCCTGTTTTCGAAAATAATGAATAGAATAATTGTCATGTAACTTTGCTATCATCCAGCATTTGTCTCCATTTCCTTTTCAGGGGCAACTCGATACTGTATCTCATTCACAATGCTGCACTTCCAGGAAACATGATGTGGCCAATATCATCAGAGGTATTAGTGAAGACAGCTGAAAGAGAGCGAGAGAGAGAGAGAGAGAGAGAGAGAGGGAGAGAAAGGAAACATGGGAAGAATATGAAGCCTTTTTTCTAAAAGGGCCTTTCAGCAGGCGCAGCAGTTGATATCGAGGGAATTAACACAGGAGAAAATATTTTTAGAGTTATCACATCTGCTGGTGGAGAAAAGAGAGAGACAGAGAGAGGGAGCAACAGGTACCATCCTTAGGGCTTGACAGCAGCTATTACACTTAATTGCTCTTTGAAAACTACACTATTTGCACTTTTGGGTGACAAGGTGATAACTCACCTCTGCAAGTTAAACTGGTAATATTGTTGCGCATGTGAAATAGCACCTCGCTTTTGCCAGCCGTCAAAGCTGTCAAAATCTTAGCGCGGGCGGAGGCGTGCACAATGAGAGCCGGGGAGAAGTGTATCACCAACAGTCATCTTCTTCTTCTCAGTAAAAGACAGACAGACAGGCCTCCAGACGGCTTAATCACTGGAGGAGCCCATGCCCTCCAGCAACAAGGACGAAAAGAAAGACACAGTGAGAGAGAGATAAAAAAAAAAAGAAAAAAAAAGAGATCCGGCAGTGTGGGAAAGTGAAATGCAGAGATCTAAGAGGAGAGGGAAAGGAGTTTCTGGTGGACTTGCTTTGGTTTGAACAGAGAGACGTCAGTGGCAGCGTTTTCCAGTCGGATGTTGGTTAAACTTTGGTTAAAGTTTCAATCGGGTTAAGCTGTTTACAAAACTCCTTGCGAGCCCGCAATTGAATTTGCAGCGAATGAAACGTTTAAGTGAATAGCCTGGTCTGGTGACGAGAGGGCGGGTTATGAGCTTTGACACTGACCCAAAACCAGATTACTGCTCGTATGACTGAGACTCTTCTTAAATGAACGTTTTGATTTATTACAACTCGGGGGCATCGTTTCTATCAGCAATAACATGTTTACTGAGATACGGGAATGTGGCGTCAAAGCTAAGAGGACGTCTGACCGGACAATAAAACACAAACAGTCAGTAAAAGATTGAATATAATAATCTCCCTCTTATGAATCAAAAGCTGGAATTCATAATGAATGAAAATGCACTGTTGCTCAGATCAATACACTCGACGGGCCTAACATGGTCTGATATGACCAGCGGTTTATGATGGCTAATCTCAGCAAACGCTACATAGACGTTGCTGTTTGCTATTAGTCAGTTTCTGACTTCATGACTCGTCCCTGCTCGTGCTACTGTTACACTCTTTTGTTAACATTATGTCTCATTTGCCTCTCGCGGTTAATTGGAAGAGAAAATGAGGGCGAGCGGTTCATTTATAATCCAAAATGTCAGTTATAAACATGTATGCATTACATCTCTGTGACATAGTTGCTGTAGCTGCATCCGTGCATCTTTCCTCTGCAACAACTTTTTTTTTTTTTCTTATATCCTAAATGCTAGTTTCTTCTGCCAATCTTCTTATTGGACTTGGTTGTAGTGATGCTGCTGTGTTCCCAGACCTCAGAAATGACTTTACAGGCCAACAGTACAAAAATAAGACAAAAATAAGTCAAAAGCTCAGAAATGACAATCCTGCTCTTTGTGTGGGTGTCAGCACAAGACAGGTTCTCAGTGACGAACAAGTGAACAGTCTCACTTATGGAAGCGTGCAACACCACAGAGGCCAAATACAAAAGGGAACAAAGGTTTGACAACGTGCAACAAAAGGTGTCTCGGGTGTATAGATATACAGTACTGCATGTCCTCGTTGCTGTCGGTGTATCGCTGTAGTGTGGAGCTGTCTTCACTCGACATGGGAAGGAAACAGGAAGACGGGTGCAGCCACGCTGATGAGACATCAGTCTACCTGAGTGCTCATCTGGTTTGGTTTTCTGAATTATTCGGACACAATTTGTGTGTATCGATTTTTCAAAAAAAGATCCACTTTCAGTCTGCAAAATAAATGACTGGTAACAACTCTGAAATCTATCCATGGCTATAATACTCAATAAAGATAATATCATGTCACTTAGAGCATAAGCACCGCCCGTCTCCTCTTACAATCCCAGGGTTTCACCTCTATGAACTTTCAGATGTACTTTTAAGTATACGGAGTAATTACAGCGATGCAGGTGAGCTATCTGTCTGGCTCATTAGTAAACGCAGGGGTGTCTGGGAGCAATAAGAACCCCAGCCCTTTTCCACTTGTCAAAGCATTTTGTGTGAGTGTTTATGTGTGCATGTTTGCTAGAGACAAACAGCAACCAAATTCATGGTAATTAACCACCTGATGAGGACAGTATTATTGGCAATTACCAGGTTTTGCATTATCACAAGTTTTAAATGTCTATGTGTGTGTATGTGTGTGTGTGTGTGCTGTACAGAGATAAAAGGGATGCTATCTGAGAATGGAGTCAAGCTGTGTGGAGAAAGTTATATGGTCAGAGGTGCTGAGTCAGGGAGTTCCTATGCATGTGTATACGTAATTTGAGAGAAGATCTAACCACTGAGCTCCAGCACACAGATCCCAAGTTTGAATCTGACGCACAGATGAAGTTTTTTGGGCTTTTTTTTTTTTTTTTGTGACTGTGTGTTGCATATTCCCCCTGTGTTTTTGTGAGTTTCTCCAGATGCTGTGGTTTCCACTCGCAGTCCAAACAAATGCAGGTTGGGTGTGGTTACCAGGGTACTACCAAGAATGTAAACTCCCACCAAAGTTGCTCAAGCCCCCAAAATCCCCAGAAAAAAAAAAAGATGCTTACATCACCTTAAAAGACAGCCTCTAAAGCCGCTAAAATAGTTTTGATTTATTATATGTAGGATGAACTGGATAAAGAGCCTATATGAGAGTAGAACATCCCTTTGCTTCAAAGACTCACATTTACAGTACAATATAATAATAGAGTAAATCTTTAAGATCAGCTCTCGAGTGGTCATGTGATTATTCATGTATAAGCTCCGAGCCGGGATAACCAATCAGACACAAGGATTTACCCCACTGTTTCAAATCCTTACATATTACTCAGTGACATTATTCTGCATAGACGTGATAATCATTTGTTTAAAAATTATATTAGTATATTAACAATATTATATATTTATTAATAAAATAAATGAATGAAAAATGAATTATATAATAGAAACAACCTGGAGCGGGAGCTGAATTTAGAAAATGAATGGATGGAAAGAGATTGCAACCAAAATCCATGCCAGCTTTATTTATGACGTGCAAGAAAGAAAATAAAAATAAACAAACGGTGTAAAAAAAACTTCTCATGTTCAAATCAAATGCAAACAGTGGGCTTAAACTATCCTACTCTGAAACATATTCCTTCTGGTAATGTATTATTCATCATAACAATAATAGTTTGTACAATCATTCCAAAAACATAAAAAAAAACATGTGAGCTCTGCTTTGTGTGTCTGTGCTTTTATTCTCAGATTAAAAGTAATATTAAAATAAAAAAACAAATAAATAAATAAAGATTTCTAACTTTGTCTTTTACTTTGAGCAGGTTGAAAAATACGACCACAGGACTCAGAAATGAGTGAAAATGAATAGTGGTGATTGCTGTCGGTGTGTGCACATATAAAGAGGCGATTTCTGGATAGTGTATCTGTGTTAGACAGACACCAGCATATGTGCATCTAGTAGATGTGTGTGTGTGCGTGTGTGTGTGTGCGTGCGTGTAGCTCCATTTGTTAAGCCTACCTTTCTTCTACTTAAACCAGAGAAAGTGAAAATTACACCAGTAATGCCAACTGTGATCCACTACATCTGCGCTTCACAGCGAGCTCACCAATCCCTCCATATGTCTTTAATTACCATCAGTGCCTTACAAAACCCGGTACACACAGACACACACACACACACACACACACAGCCTTTTATTACAGTGGCCTCCACTTTACTCTACGATCATACGTTAGAATGTTCGCCTCCTCCTCTATGCTCATGCAGATGTATGCATGTGTGTGTGTGTGTGTGCGCGCGTGTACGGTCTGTACATTTCTTCCGTGATGATCTGATATGACTCCAGCACTTGTGGGTTCAAATCCCTTACACTAAAGGCAGCTCCCTCTGACAGAAGTAATTGGCCACTAGTGACACAACCAGTGCTGCAATTAAAACCAAACTCCCTTAAACTGGTGCACACACACATTTTTTACACACACACACACAACTGCAGAATTTCTAGGATTGCATGATTAAAAAAAAAAGGCCAATGACATCACAGCCAAATGACTACATGCAGGAGAAGTAAAATAAAATCTTCCTAAACTCCTTTTTTTTCTTTTTCATGAATGCACAAGAATTTTACATTTGTGGCACAAGCAAAGAGTCCATCATTAAGTCTAAAATGTCTGCTTCTCGTCTGCAAAGGCGCCAAAAGGCTATTATGTGATTCATTATTATTCCTGATGTCTTCCTGTCAATCATCTCTTCAGTGTGTCTTTGTCTTAATCTGTTTGCTTTTGCAGCTTTTTCAGAATTCGCTGCCATTCTCTGAGCGCATCGTGATGTTTGTTTTGTTTTTTTTCTCCATTTAGTTGAATGAAAATTCACCTTCATATTTAAACTCTTGTTATTCACCCTTACCTCTTCTCCTTTAGTTACATATCATCTCTCTCTCTCTCTCTCTCTCTTTCTCTCTCTCTCTCTCTCTCTCTCTATACATAGGTAAGTGAGAGATGGAATAGTTAACAATAAACCTATAACATAAAGCGCAACTTCAATTCTCTGAGTTCTTGCTTATCAGACTTTTTTGTTAAAGTAAAGATAAAATAGAGTTAAAGGTACAGCTTTACACAGATAAGCTTGCAGACTTTCTGTCTTTTTCAAGGTCCAGCTTTGAGATGCATCTTGCGTCTCTAACTTAGCCCCTCTTGCCACTTCCTTTCCTTTTCCTTTGTGTTATATTATGGCTTAAAGTCAATATATGTTAATACACCTACTATTCCAGCAGCATGTGAATTATATTCTAATCAGTGATTGATTTTTTATTATTATTACTCTATGTTATAAACAACAAGACTCTTCCTGTCGTTACATACAGTACAGCACAGAAGACTGTTATTACTGACGCATCACTGTGCTTCTTGCCTCTGTGTAGCGAAACTGAGGCACATACATGTTCAATCCTCTCAAGTCTACAAAAATAGACTCTTTTTAGTGTCATCTAATATCTGTACAGGAGGTGACTCTCTCTGATAATATTGTTGTCAGCAACAAACGCCAACAAACAGCACTTATGAAGAGAAGTGTAGAGCCCAACGTGAGAGTACTTGTAAATTGGGAGTGATGGGTCTAATTGATGTGAGGATATACAGCATTCCTCTCTCTATTCTCTCTCCCTTGTAATCCACCGACTCTGTTTACGTAGCCTACTTCTCAAATTGCGAGAGGTGCTCGGCTGTGTGAGCTCTGCCATTTTCTCCTCTGAAATCCTCGACGCTCTCGTCCCAGTACCGCACTTCCTCTCTCTGGCTTGTCAATCTCAACCTTCTGAAGTATCGGTCCACGTTTAAATATATTAAATGAACGGTTGGGGGGTCGAGGTAATGTGAGCAATACGATGTGAGGAGCAATGTTCGCAAGCAGTCATGGCATGTACAGCACCGTTTGAATAATGTAATACTTCATGTTTGATAATGCATGGCTATAGATAGGTCTCCGCTGCAGCCAAGTATTGATTGTGTTAAGCACATCTACAGTACAGCGAATGGTGCAGGTTCATATCAATCTTTACACAGCGTACTGTACCTCAGTAACCAGATAGCTTGTCTGATTACAGAGACCTCAGGGCCACTGTTGCTGTTAATGACATTTATTGATAAATCCAATTCCTGGTCTAATTTAGGCAGGTATGCTTTAATACTATGGATATGTAAATGCATATGTGTGTGTGTGTGTGCGTGCATCTGTATACACGTGTCAAAGTGCAAGTAGATTCATGTGCATTGTACCCCTTTTCCCCTCCTCTGGGCATACTAATGAAGAGACGGCCACTCCAGACGTGCAGCGCGTGCCCTACAACAGCTCCCGCAGATTCAGGGGAGAATTTCGATATTAATGATTTATGCTGTATTTGCATACAAACCTAATACAAACCCACTCCAGATAATCACATTTTGCCAGGTCTGAATTGGGTTTTACGGACGTCTTTGCTACCCCCACTGTCTCCCCCTGCGGAATGTGTGACTCTTGCTCTTCACACTGCGGGTGACCCCCAACACAAGAGGTTTACAAGTGGACACATAAAGAGGGACTCTAATAGTAGTGCATTTTACTATGAAACAAGTGTGTCCATTTTCCCTCTTCCGAGCTTTATAATGCATTTGGAAATTATTTATTTAATAGCATCTCAAGCAGACGTGTCTGACAGTAGTTATAATAGTAGTAGTGAAAGTAGCCAGAATAATAGCATTAGCAGCAGTAAAAAAAAAAAAATAGTGATAATAATAATAAAACAATAAATCACACAAGTAATTTTACTTTTAATACTTTCAGTTCATTTTGCTGATAAAGTTCAGTGCTGTTCCTCGAGTAACATTTTGAATGCAGGACTTTTAACTGTAATTTAATGCAGTATGCATATGTATGTATAAGTTATATTTTGTGGTATTGCTGTGTTTACTTAAATGAATAGAACTCTTGAATTGTGCCACTGACCACTAAGGAGTAAAAGAGATAGCTAATAGTAAAAAAGCAGCGTAATGGTAGCAGTAATATAAGTAGAGGTCACAGCTGCTAGTAGTAGCAATAATAGTAATGCTAATAGTTTTATAGCTAATGTATATATAATATACAAAATGAACAATAGCTGTAGAAGAAGTAGTTGTAGTGGGAGTAGTAGTGGCGGTGGTAATGAAAGCATAAGTACTTGCGGGTGCAGTGGAGACAGTGTCAAAGTAGTTACAATTATAGCAGTGCCAGGAGCACTTACTTACTTCTGTGACGTTTACATGGACGTACATGGATGCATTTGTTGGAAACACGCTCCCATCACAGGGTTGATACAGAGAACCTTCAAATTCACTGACAGTGCAGTGACTATGAGCTTCCAAAGGAAACCGGCAGTGACCAGCGGAGGACTTATACGCGCAACACACAAAAAAGTGACCCGGAGAATATATATATCCCTGTATCTTCTGTCCAAAACATCATTTTGGTCAAAGTTAATTCAACGTGTCCTTTATTATGTTAGAATTACACAAAGTAGTTTAAATAAGTGCACGGCTTAACCTACAGTACAGGATACAGAGTTATAACACTGCAAGCTGGGTGTGGAGTTTAACAGGTTAAGGTAACATCACACTAAACACAAGAACTCACTCATACTCAATATCCAAGCACATCACAGCACGTCTTAAGTTTTCTCCTGTTTCCGACAATCTTTTCTACCTTTTCTATGCTATCTTCAGTGTGCTATCCTAGAGATTTGAATGGTAAATATCTATCTCTGGGAAGTTGGATACATAATAACACGTTGGGTCTTCTAATTACAATGAATGCCAGAGTCAGGCTAGGACAAAAAAAACAACATGTAAAAAAAGGCTTTTGTTCTGCAGAGAAAGTCTTATCTATAAAGGTCAAGCATTCCTAGTTGCAAAGCGAACTGCCCACGTTGCATAGCTCGCTTTCACAAGCTTCCTGATTAGACAATAAGTAGGGCATTCTCACACAAAGACATTCCTCCATTAAATGAAATATATACAAATATATGTATGTATTAATCTCGCACGCTGGAAATGTTTTTTACGATGTTAAGATATGCAAAGAGCATGATTCCATGACAACGGATAATATTTTGTCAGATGGAAAGGTCAGATGATGTGACTGCATTGCTTAATTATCAAAGAGGTCACTGTTATTATAGGTTAATGTATGTTCTACGGTACTGTATCTTTATGAAGGTGTACCTGCAAACATAACATCTAATGTTCAGTAGGAAAGTAAGAGTTGTCACTGGAGACAACAAACTGTTTCTGACATGTCATGAATATAGACAAAAACCCAGTTTATGCATTTTAATTTATTATTATATTGGTGTGATTAGAATTGAAGCAATTGCCAACTCACTGACGTTTGTCAGTTTACAACATAAAGGAGTTGTCATTGATTGTTTTTAGCTAACATTGCCAGGATTTAATAGTCTCCCTGTTTTCAGCATTTTCTGTCTCTGTTGTCGTATAAAACTGTTCCAAAGCTCAACACTGACTTTGAGTTTTTACTTCCTCATTTAGAGACACTTTACCAACCACCTTTAAACTGCAAAAGAGCATAGTAAAAAAAAAAAAGAGAGAGAGAGAGAAAGAGAAAAGAAAAAGGACTAGTTCTTCAGTCTCAAGGAGCGGCTGTAACCTTAGCAGAATCATGAAAGTTGACAGTTCATTTTTCACAGGGTCATAGATCGACGAGTCTTATAAAGTAATGGGCTTCTGGGAGCTGGCTTTATGAGAGCTAAGATAGTTAAGAGACATGTGGAGGAGATGGCAGAGGGAGCTGAGGTCCTGCTCTGACTCACCCAGGGTTATTCCCCCCATGCTGAGGAGCAGGAGGGAAGCGCTGCACTCCCAGTAATATAAACGTGTAATAAAGATTAATCTGTTGCTAGTAGCCAGGCTGATAGCTTCTAAACTTGCTTGAAATAAGGCTGAAATCACTTTAGAGCCAATCTCGAGACCTTTAGTGAGTGTCTGAGATTCCTTTGTGGGTGTCAGGGAAAAATGTATATGTGTTTGTCTTATGTGTTTAGTGTTGTTGTGTATGCGGCGATGGGAAAATTGAATTTGTGTTTCAGACACGTGCGTTCTAAAAAGTATGTCTGTGACTACATATGTGCATGTACTTTAGAGTGATTACAGTGATCGTGGCGGTGTATTAACACACTCACCAGGTGCATCTGGCCTCTTCATGCCCGCTGTAGGTGCTCCTCCTGCTCCACCTCCCAGGCCGTTGAATGCGGGGAGGTTGTCATTGCTGTAGGCTCTAAGGACAGACAGCATGTTCATCTGCTGCTCTAGGTGGGTCTGCTGCTCAGCCTTCAACAGTCCTGGAGGACCTCCGGGAGACAGGAGGCCCAGGCTCTGCTGCCAGTGCTTCTCCAGGGGCAAAGCTTGGCTCTGAGTTTGAGCAATGAGAGAAAGTGGTGTCATGGCAGAAGACGTCGCCAAACCAGCCCCACTCCTTGGGGGTACAGGGGAGTCATCTTGGAGCTGTTTGGCATGGTTCTGGAGGCGGTCTGAAACTGGACTTCCTTCTTCCTCTCTCTCCATGTCCATTTGCCCATCCTCATCTCTGTCCTCCTCCTCTTCAGCCATTCGTCTCTCTTCCTCTTCTTCATCAGAATGATGTTGCTGCTGTCTCTTGGGGGTGGTTGAAGGGGTCTCAGTGACACTGCGTGCCCCAGCTTTTACAACCTCATCATCAGATCCAACTTGGTCCTCCTCAGTGTCTCCACAGGAGCCCCTTTCACCAATCTGGTTGTCCCCAGCTGAAGATGCTCCTCCGAATGCCTGGCTGGGTAAGTCAAGGCCCTGCTCTGCTGGGGCCATATACCCTTGGAGGCCCTGGAGGGCCCTTGGGGATCCATCATACAAACCACCAAAACGCCTGTAGAAGTCACTCTGGAAGGGGTTGTAGGGCTGGTCCATGTGGTTGTTCCAGCTGAGCTGACTTTTCTCTCCATCACGGTCTCCATCTTTGTCATGGGTCACACCAGACGTCTTGGTGTTGGAGGATGGATGGATGGTGGTAGGAGAAGCCTCTCCATGAAGCTCTTTGACTATATCTGAGCGTTGTGATTGGGCTTTACCCAGGTGGTTGGCTTGGAGGTGTAAAGCCATGAGCTCCAATGAAGAGGTGGAGAAGGAGCAGAAGAGACAGCCATGCCAGGCCACGTTATCATGGATGGTGATTGAGGAGCCAGGGAGAGAACCTGATGCAGACTCAGGCCGGACCGACACAGACAAATCCAACGGTTCATACTGGGACCCAGGCTTGCCTGGCTCTGAATTCTTGGGTTCAGCCTTCTCTTCTCTGTCCTGGTCAGCCGAGGCGACTCGCTTTGCTTTGGGCTCACCGTTATCATGATAGCGCTGGGCCTGGAGCTGGACTGAGCTCTGGTTGTCCTTCATATCCTTCTTCATGGAGCTGAGGACAAAGTTGTCCATAAAAGCCTGGAGAGACCCTTGAAAGTGAACTCCATTTCCCATCATGCTTTGGTAGGCCCTGCTTAGATCGGAGAAGCTGGCGGGACTATCTGTCGCTGTCGAGGCCAGGGAGGATGGGCCTTCAGCAGTCTTCATGTTCTCAGCTGAAGAGACTGAGTCAAAATGGCGGTCTCCACGCTCCCGCTCACGATCGCGGTCATGTTGAGACATAATGCCAGCAGACGACCACTGATGTGGCAGCAACGGACCTGCCCTGAAGTCTAAGTTGGGAGGCATCCCCTTGAAAACATTACGGAGGACATCTGGGCGAGCAAAGACACCACCACCAGCCGCCTTCCCATGATCCTCTTTGTGGTCAGAAGAAGCAGTGTGGCCAGAAGATGGGCCTGAGGTGGTGGAGCCATTTTGACGCTCGCGGTGGTGACGCTCCAGGTGGTACTTCAGACTGGCAGACTGGGTGCCAGCGTAGTCACAATGAGGGCACCGGTAGGGTTTCTCTCCTGAGAGGCCAAGAAAGAGACAGAGAAACAGAAAGGGAGAGGCAGGGAAAAGAGTGAATAATTAACCTGATTATTAGATTGACTGGATATCAAAACCTATTTATTGGAGCAGGGAATGTGGACCCTAGGGTCATGTAACCTCCCTGAACAAAGAAAATGAGGTCAAATGAGTAGAGCTTACAAAAAAGATATGCATTTCATTAACTGCGATAACAAAAGAGAATATTTTGCAATTGCCTTGGCATCATAACACATTAAATTTATGACTCCTGTAAAAAAGAGGAGGGGAAAAAAGTTTAAAAAAAGAGGCATAAAACACATCAGAATGAGATACTAACTGCAACACAAAGTAGATCCTGCATTCAACTAACAATCCCCTGTCTCTTCTCTTGTCGTCTCTGCTCCATTTGATGTGTGTTATGGCATGTCAGTGTGTGTGAGTGTGTGTGTGTATTGGGAAGGGGAGGGGGAGTTTGGGGGTACGGGGTAGGCATCTGAATATGGGTCGATCCAGCTTGATTCAGCCCCGCCAAGTGAGCCATCACTCACATCAACACCATAAAAAACATTTCACCATATGGTGCTTTCAGTCCACTACAAGAGATAATATTTTCAACTGACAGCAAAACTGTCTCGATGCTATCTGTGTTTGCACGAGCGAGGGCTGGGGCTGAGGGTGCGGCTGGGCCTCTGTTAGCGAGTATTTCTGTGCATATGTGTGTGTGTGTGTGTGTGTGCCTGCGGTGGGCTCATCGTGCCTCTGTTTTGGCCTTGTTTGCTGTCAGGGCTGTGCCTTGGCGATGAGAGTGCAATTTCTCGGACATTCCCTATTTGCAGTTTATCTTGAGAAGCATAAATCAGATCTCTCTAACCACTGTCACACTGCGTAGCACTGAGAACAAAATATGGATGGATACACTCTGATGCAAAATAAGTCAAAAAAAAAAAAAAGAAAAGAAATGCAGGCGACATATGTGAACCACATGCTTGATGTAATGAAGCCCTATGATAAAGAACAATATGATTCACTACAGGATACACAGATCAAAGTGATTTATTTTATGGTAAGAAGAGGGGTGAATGTATTGTGTAGCATTTACATATATTTATTTATGCCGCACATCCATATTCATGAATATTCTTGATAATGGTATAACACCAGCATAATTCTGCCAGAAGTGGATCTTCCATTGGAATGATACTGATGTTGAAATAGAACACATCCTGCTAGCAATTATAATAGGCTTGGAGTCTGAGCCAGATTTGGAGTCATTAAACAATGAACTGAGAGGGAAAAAAAAATGCTAAGCTTTATTTCTTATTTATTTATTTTTTTAATATATACATATAAAAAGTTCCCAGAGTGGAATTTCTGTTAGAGGGATAATAGTGGCTGTGTGGAGAGAGAGAATGGGATTGGTGGGAAAAAGGAATAAAAAGGAATGTTGTCAAGTGTTATTTGTCCATGTGTATGCACATTTCTAAATATACAGTATACGGCCATAAAATGTTTAGATTATACACATGGAAACCATTTTATGAAAGAAAAAAAAGGCATTGTTACGCAAGGCTGGTTTGAATGATTTAAGTCGGGCTGTGTAGTAAATCATGGATATAATTAGCAAATGGCATACTGCTCAAGTAATTTATCATTATTTAGAGGGCACCATTCCAGAAAAAGACTCTGCGATCTGCAGACCTACTGCAGAGTTCTCAAATAAAGGGCCACAAACACCAACTCAATACAATATTGATACGGGACAAGAAAGAATAGGAGCGCATACAAAAGAAAAAATGGAAAAGAAGGTGGAAATTCTGAAGAGAGGAAAGTGAAAGAGTAAGAGAGAAGAAGAAGAAGAAAAAAAAAAGGGAAAGAGCGAGCAGGCATCTGCGACAGATAGCCCTGACTATAGATAGAAAGACAGTGATTTGATATCTTTTCTCTTACACTAGAGTGGCTATGAAGCATAGAGTATATTTAAAATAAACCACACGAGATGAGCTTTTAACCCAATAAGTGCTTCTCCTGTGAGCTGCTGAACAGAGGCTCAGTGCTGATTTAATAAGGAAACGTCCCTGATGCAAATGATCATTCTCAATTCCTCTAACTGGACAAAATGATATTCTAGGAGCCAAATTAGACAGAAATTAGACTGATCTGATTTTTTTCTTTTTTTTTTTTCTTCCTCTTCTGCTTTTTTTCCCCCCCCCACCTCATAAGAGGTTGTTAATGTTGCGGGGGAGAAAATAAAGATTAATGTACCATCTACATCTCTAAAATGAGAATGAAAAGCACAGAGGATTGTATGTTTGACACTCCCTTCTGATGTTTACAGAGTAAAGCAAACTGGAAATAAATACAAATGCCCTCGGAGTGTGATCAGTTTTCCATTAAAAATTATTCATTTAAATATATGTGGAGTGAGGGAGACAGACGACAAGTGCATTTCTGCATCTACTCTATGTGTTTACGTACGTGGTATGTGCACCATTTGGAATGTGTGCGAACACATGTTTATGCGAGCGTGTCGGCCTGAGCCTGTGTGTGTGTGTCTGTGTGTGTGTGTGTGTGTGTTTGTGTCTTAGAGGGCCATTTGGACTGGCTAAGACATCTGCTCCATCATACGTCAGGGGCCTGGTGTGACATCTGGGGAATATACTGTATCCTGCCTTGCAACATTACACACAATTTACTGCTAAAGGTCATTATGTACCCGTTAATCCACTTTTAATTGATATCAGCGCAAACAGCACAACCTCCCAGCCACATGACAGATCACTGCCGCCACAAAACCAGGAAATTGCTATTCGGGAGTTAAAAATAGAACGATAAACTTTTTGTTGTTGCCCTCCTTCACTTTGTTTCACTTGTTTAGAGGTTTCGTTCTAGACAAAGGTGAATGATAAAAAGGTTAGAAATTCACCACTGCGGTTTTATTAGCTTTGCCTTGAAAAAAAAAAAAATACTAAAGCTCATAAACATTGAAGTGACACCTCTGTGGATATAACTCATGCTTCTTTTGATTGCTGTGCTGGGATTTGCTCCTCTACAGTATGTTTTCACTTCATGTTGCATGTTCTGGTTTCATCTGGCTTTGTGTGAATTGTGATGGTGCCATAGAAACAAGATAAATACCTAAAACCTGTACAGAGGGGGAATTAAAATGGCTTAATAGATATGACATATTGGAAGATGGATTTCCTTTTGGCCAGAAGGATGGGAAAAAAAAAGAAAAAAAAAAAAAAGAAAAACACCAATGGGATGTTTGAGAGGTTGAATAAGGGATAGAGGCAGTTTTACATCTGTTTTAAGTATATCTGCTTAAGTTAGTGGTTAGTGTTGGATTCGACTGGAGGGTTAACAGTTCGATTGCCTCAAAGGGGGAAATCACACAATTATTGCATTGTATATGCGCTCAGGAACTTTGGATTAGTGTTTCCGCACAATAGCAAATGTTGAATATATTGAGTGATAAGACTGATATTATTCAGTATATGTCTTACTGCCAGCAAACCACATGAAAAGAGTAAATGTCCTTCACTCTTTACTTTCTGATTCCCCTGCTCTGCCTATGGACGTCACATCTAAACCCATTGTTTCCACCTGACACCAATCTATAATACAATATATGATTTCATATTTGAATGAAATTAAACTCGAGAATTTCCTATAATAGGTGGGCATTGTAGCTTTTACTAAAAGTTACTCAAATGTGTAAAAACTAGATGTGTTGGGGTCTATTTTCAGCTGTGGATTAATACATATTTGGAGTTGATGTGTTCTAGTGGTCGTATATGTTTGGACACAAACTGAGCTCTAAGACACAAAGGAATGAGATATATCTGTCAATGAGGAAATGCAGAAAATTTGCCACTAATAACTGTTAATAAGGGTTAATAGTTCCTGTGCCTCAGTGCGGGGGAATCACACCATTAAATGCACAGAATAAGCACTCAAGAACTTTGGATAAAAGTGTTCACCCAATGGCAAATGCCATACATTAAATCCAGCGGTGTCATCATACCGAGATCAATTAGAAAGAAGGGAGCACTAAGAAAGAGGAGAGAAGGGCAGAAGGAGGTGGAGGAAGAGTGAGAGGAATGGAGAGGCAGATCACAGGTCCCTCTTGATTCATCCTGATTACAAGGTTAGGTTAAGGTTAAGTGACATGGGCAACTCCTTCCTCTCCTCACCCCCCCCTTTCTTTGTCTCCCCCCTCTCCTCATTTAAAGGTGAGCAGAGACTCTTATTGGTTATGCCGCCCTGCCTGAAGTTATGTGTGGCTATTGTCAAGAGCGAGGACCTTTTTATTTTTTACACACAGCTGCTTACTGCTAAATAGTGCCTTGTCCAGAAGGGGACAATCTGGGCCTCTAATTGCTGTCACTGAAGCCTAGATTCATTATGTGACTTTCCCATTAAAATGTGAGCATTAATTTGTATAATGAAATATCACCCACTGCAGTGTGTTCATTAGCTGTGGCCCCACACTGTAGCGCCGCAGCCGCACAATGTTAGCTACCTAGAAAACTGTGGTTAATTTTGCTAATGGATATTTTCCCACTCACTGTTCAAGAGGAAATTAATACTGTAACATTAGCTCTTTAACTTTTGGAGAAATTTAAATTCACTTCATTTCTTTCAAGCTGCCGTTAGCCTCTCATTAATCTCAGCGTCGCGACGCACAATGCCGCCTCGATCGGCTCGGTAAGCAACTCCATTGTGTCGCTCACATTGCATTAGGATGAAGGGGAGCTCGGCTGTCATCTGTGAATTTCTCCCCGCATTGTCACCGGAGCACAGAGAGGATCTTTAGCCGCTGTAAAAGTCATCTTGTGGATGTAATCAGGGTGTCACAGTGGAGCTGGTGTGATTAGGTTATAGGAATGATTTAAAGGCCACATGTTGGGGATGCATCAAGCTGTTTTTCCTCTCCGAGTGTAGAAGGCGATGCTAAAACTGTGCTTAGATGGGCTCACATCCAGAGATACATTCCATTCAAAAAAAAAAAAAAAACAACAAAAGAGAGACAACATCCTAATGTTTCTCACTTTTCTCCAAGGTGTAGATGCATTGAGTGCTCCACGTTAAACCTTAATGTATATCCGACATCAGAATGGATAAATTAGCTTTGTGGATGAAATTAGATGGACCTACTTGTCTGTGTGTGTTTTATCAAACGAGTTAACGTCAAGCCTCGGCTGAGGCCTCCGCTTCTTCCTAGATGAAATATGCCTCTCGTGGGGATCCTTACTGTACCACTCAAAGCAGGCATAACTCAACTCTTTCAATGCCAGATAACAGATGCCCCCGAAACCAAGTCCGGCACATACACACCAACACGCACAGAGTACTGTTGAGTGGCTGGGGATGGCCTGGCTGTGACCTGGATGTGCTATTTGACACAGAGATCCTAATTATGTGAGAACACAGCGGACGTATTAGCATGCTCTGCAGCTTTTTCCTTTTATTTCTTTCCAAATCTGAGGTACAGTATGTGCCTCTTATTAGGGCAAGCAGAAGGGGGTTACAGTACGGGTGGTCTCTCATTCTGCCTGTGCATGGAGAAGAAGGGGGGGGGGTGGGCAAGGCAGAGTTAGACCAGAAAAGGAGAATAAGAAGAAAAGCGTGCATTGATTTTTCTCAGCTGTAAGGGATTTTCATTTTCAGTTGTGAGTGTTATAGCCTCAGCGTCTCTACTGGCACTCAAGGATTACTTAGTTGTGAAGTGTAGAAATTGACAAAAAGGTCAGTATGGTCGGACTCAGCGTTTCAAGAACATCTTGAGGAATTAAGGAGTACAAACCTCTGATTGGAAGAAAAGGGGAAATTACTCTAAGTCATCAAATAGCTTCCTTGTTTCTGTGTTTTGGTTCTCATGATTATGATGGGCCCACCAGTGATGGTCTGGTGACAAAAATCAATTATATTTTCAGGAAAAGCATAGCGGTTGCTCGTTTAAATGAATCCATACTGACATTATTTACCATGAGATATACACGTACTATGAATGCAAGATGATAAACTATATTCAAATGTGGTCAAACAAAGGCTTCAGATGTTTCGATACTGTATACTACAAAAAAAGAGACACTTCCGAAAGTATAATAACAAATATTAAAGCCTCTAGCTCTACATATGCGTACCGAATTTAATGGCAATCAATCCAACAGTTGTTGAGACATTTCATATATTATCTACTATGAGAACTATGTATATTTGAAGCACATTTGATGATTGTTGGTGGATGGTGGCGCTATGGAGTCAGTAAGATTCATTCTCTGGAGAGCGTGAATGTTTCCTAATTTTATAGCAATCCATCCAGTAGTTATTGAGATGGTTCAGTCTGTACCAGAGTCACCCAGCTAGTGCTAAAATGTTTTTCGTATATATTTGCAGCTTTTCTCTTTTTTATATCACTATAAAAATGAATATCGTGTGCTTTTCAACTGTTGGTCGAACATAACGTTCTATTTTAAGATGTCACCTCGGGGTCTGGGAACATTTTGAGGGGTTCTTTTACACTATTTTCTTACTAAAAATATCACAATTTGCTCTTTACGGTCTGGATTAACATCCAGTATGATGAAGGTGGAAGGAGAATAATCACCTCACAAACTTTCCACTCCACACACCAGAACCACGAGCTAGAAATTGAAGGAAAGGACCGATTGTCCTTGTTCTACGGTGTCCTCTGTGTGGTCTAATTGTGACTTTAACCTGGATAGTCAGTGGGGCGTTTGTACCTCGCAGAGGGTTAGAACCCTGGCTACAGTCCACAGTCCACATCATTACTCTGACTGCAGCCTTAACCTCCCAGCAACAACCAGCTGACAGGTTATCACAGAGCTACCTGAGCCCTACTTGGCGAGTCGTCTGGGCAGAGAGACTGCACAGCAGAGGGAACTGAGGATGCTTGACTGAAAAACAGAGCTAAATCTATTAGGTACATCATCTCACGCATGTCCCTAAACTGTAGATAGGCCGCCTTTGTTTTGGCTTGAAAGTTATTGAGAGTTAGTGAGTGTGAAATTGCCCTCTGAGTGATGTCATCGTAGGACACTGAACCCTTGTTGTGTTAATTAGAGCTCAATGAAATGATGAGTACGGCCTCAATGAGAGACACTGTTTGGGAACACAGATTCATACTTGTATGAATCTGTGAACACTTGTATTTGGTTTTTTTATGCTAATCTAAAGAAAAGGCATTGCAATCAACTAATAAAATATCTCTACAATTATAGTGAGTGGACTAGGCAGGGTTATGAGTTATAGGTGGGAATTATGTGTTTATCTGATGAACTGGGATCACTGGGTTCTCATGGTACTGCTTTTTTCAGGACATTGTGTTGCTGTGATTTAGAAACTGTGACCATCTGTGCTCTTAATCTTGATGGAGGTAGTGTGTACTGGCAGTAGGATTCTCTTTCTTGCCTGCTTACATGCTTTCACTCTCATTTAATATCAGGGAATGTATCTTTTTTTTTTTTTTAAGTTTGGCATAAGAATGAATTCAGATTCCTAGAGACAACCGATGCAGTATTCATCAATTTAAAATGAATATGCAATCAATTAATCCGCATCATATCCATCATATCAGAGGCAGATTGATTCTAATATCAGATTAGACCGATATTCATACACCGATACATCAGTCTAAACCCAAAAGGGATGTCAGTACAAGTAGTAAAGTAAATTTTGCATGAAGTGCAATAAATGTTTCATTGGCTGGAGAAAAGCACTCCCCGCCTGCACTTGGCTGGGGGGAAGTGATATACTCGGATATACTGACCTGTGTGTATCCGCAGGTGGACTTTGAGATGATGGGAAGTGCGGAAGGACTTGCCACAGTAGGCGCAATCCTTGGAGGACGAAGCCATACTCCGTTCACGGTGCTGGGACAGAGACGGCTGAACGCTCCCCGTCGCCTTCCCCAGGTCCTCCCCAACATCTGGAGCGCACACACAAGACAACACAAGGAGGGAGAGACAAAATGGAAGGTGTGTTGAGTGTCACTTCAAACCAGCCCTCCACACATCACAAAACAATCTTTCCTTGTCCTCCTTTTCCCTTCGCTCAAATGTGCGAACGCCACACAAAGTCAAACGCATCAAACGGGTTCAGGGGCTGCGCTATTTTTCCTCCCTGACAGAATGCTGACAGTTCATAAGCTTTTCTTTAGACACACCGGAGTCCTGAGATACAACCCCCCTCAAACACACACACACACCCTCAGCACCACCTCCGCCTCTTCTTTCTCCTCCTGTTTTTTTTTTTTTTGTTCCTCACATGCACATGTTGGATTGCAGTGAAAATTAACAATGCAAAATAAGACAGAAAGAAAGAAAGAAAAAAAACCAACAGAGCGATATTGCAGATTTGGCTGTGTCAGCATCGCAGGATCTCCTCGCATCTCTTCCAGCGACCTGATTTTGACAGGTAGCTGTCAGCGATATGATAGGGTGATAACGGTTTTGACCCCGCCCTACGCAACTTCCTCCGCGCACCAAGAGAAAAAAAAAACAAAAAAAAAAACGATGACACACAGTTTAGTGCAACAGCAGCAGTCTGTTATCAACACAATCACCTTCTTGAATATGAATCTAAGGATGAGTGATGACAACCTGGGAACGTGTTGACAGCAGTATAATCTGAGGTGAGGGTGTCATCATCAAGATTGTACACGATGGCCTTGTTGCGCGGATGGTTAAGAGCCTGTGATGTGCTGACAGTCTTAAGAGTTTTAAAGGCCTGAGCAACACAGTTAAGTTCAAAACGCGGGGGAACAAAAAGAAAAAAAGTTGAAAGGAACAAAAAAGGAATACACAACAGATGCTTGATATGTCTTGTATCTTAAATTAAAAATATCTGTACTTGTTCCGGTAGCATTTGATGGACGTCACTGTGCAGGAGATTCAACATCAACCCGCACGGCACAGAACTGTCACGACAGCTTTTAAAAGCAAAGTAGGAATTCATATCAAAACATTGTTTTAATCGTGTGTGTGTGTTTCGCGTAAGCTGCCACGTCTATATTAACATTTATGTATCTAAAATGTTCAAGCACAAAGGGAGCAGGGCGAGTGTGAAATGTCATGAACTTTGTGGTCATGAGCGACAACAACGCTGACTTCGTTTTAGATGAGAATTAAAAGAACCGCGGAGAAAAAAAATAAATCCACGGTAGTTAACGTCACGGCCGTATTTCATCGTGATAACATATAAACAGAGTCCAATATTAAGGAGAAAACACGCAGCGTGTCAGCATGCGTATGACCCAACGGAGCACAAACACTGTTACAAAAAAAAAAAGGTTATTCGGTTTTCTCATTTCGTATGTGCGTGGTGGGGGAGGGCAGAAAGAAAGAAAGAGAATCGAAAAAATTGAGCAACCCACTTAGCCAACCCTGCCACACAATAAGGAGCATATTTTAACAGTAGCCTAATCTTTTCTTTTCTTACCACCCCCACCCACCACCCCTCCTCTGTTGGGGAGTCAAATAAGGTTTACAGAATGGAAAGACCCAAGTCAGCAAGTCCTCTTCCACACTGACACTAAACACACGACTCCATTCAGCAGCGCTGCTATCAGGCTGAAGGCTATTTATCACAACTGAAACTGAAAGGCAACCTAAATGCAAGTCTGTGACAATACACAGATACAAAATACCAGCTGCTTCTACTTGGGCTTGGCAACTGTGTGGTTTCATTTAGTGTGCTAGCGAGGAAAGAGAAGCTGGGAAACAGTTTGATTTTAAAAGCAGATGTTAACATGTGGATGGTGGTTTAAGATCCATCTTGCTTTTCACACAATTTTAATCAATATGTGGTGTTATAGAGAGAAAGAGTAGGAAGAGTGGGAAGAGGGGAATGGAAAAAGAAAATAGGCGATAGGCAGCAGCAGGGCTGTATAGTAATAAGGATGGAGGTTTGTCCCCTCCAGAAATTAAAGAAAAAAAGACAGTTAATGAAATTTGTTAGGCAGAGCTACATCTCTCCTAAAATATTAATTAAAATGTTTCATTATTTTGGCAAAAAAAAAATAACCCATGATACTAATTTTAAATTCACTTACGAAATAACGCTACATGTGCAAAGAAATCCTTCATATCATGAAGGATATATTGTGTGTTTTCATCATAGGACATAGCATTGTAGCTACTGTAGCTCCACGCGCGTTACACTGAAAAACAAATTGTATGTAAAATGTCACAGGTGAAAAATAAAATTTACCCAATAATTGTAGGGACTGTGTGAGCACGTCAACCCCGTTCATTTGCATTTTCATTTGACTGCATGTAAAAAAAAAAAAAAAAAAAAAAAAAGGCCTGTAGACAGGAAATAAATAAATAAATAAAGAGAATACAATTCCCCCAGTGCTCGGTCCAGGGCTGCACCATACTGTAGCCATAGTCGCCTCCTCACAAACATATTTCGAGTGGTCTACTGTACAGATCCCTTTTTGGCAAAGATTCCCCAGATCATGTAACAGACACTGGCCCACCTGCCCGCCCCAGATGGGGCTAAAATTAAAAAATCCAAAACACAGCTTAGAAGCAGGACAAACACCAGAACACACTTCCACACACACACTCATGCACACGCACACACAATTTCTGCCTTTCTCTGTCACACACACACACACACACACACACACATGTCGTTGTGTGTTAGGGTTAATAGTACTCCTGTAAGAGGAAGACACACTACTGAGAGGATGAGAGTGTGCTCTACTGGCATATAACAGCCCTTCAATAATAAATGGGCTTCACACACACACACACACACACACACACACACACAGAACATACCACAAAAAAAAAAAGGTAAAACAGAACTTTGCTTCGATTGTGTGTGATGTCTATGTACACACGCACACACCTACAGGTACACACACACACACACACATGTGAGAATGCACGCCATTCCACGGCACTAGCCTGGTGTCCGGCATGCTTGTCTTTAATCAGTTGACTGATCCGCAGCTTTTAATGCGGCTGTTCCAATTACTGTAAAAGTCATCCTGCTCCATATAACCACAAATATTGACACTTTATTGCACAACACATTTATGACATTTTGAAGGTCACCCCGTATATTAGGCGTCATCGTTCGCAGCTGGGTGCGTGATGTGGGGAGAGACTCTCGATTGCCTGTTGACACCCAGCCGTAACTATCCTCTAGTATTGATTTTTCTTCTCCATCTTCTTCTCCTTTTTTTTTTTTTTTTTTATTTTTTTTATGCAAAGAGGATTCACTGTAGAAGATGCAGCATTAAAGTGATTGTCACAGGTGAGCCATTTGGCTTCATATATACAATCCCGTAAAGACCAGCTGCTATAACTCTTTCACTTTACTCACACTATCGTGAAATTAGCAACGCCTGACCTCTTTATACTCGCATTCAGAATGTTAAAATACGACAATTTCCACGTTAAAAAATGGAAAGAAAAAAAAAGAGGAGAAAATGAAAACTGGCATTAAGCCATCATTCCGGATACTAAAACAAACACGATTAAAAATATCTGAGGGTTGACAGCGAGTCCTGGATGCATCACTTCCTAAAACTGAATAAATTATTGATTATTTGAAATCAAACAAATCAATAAATTGTACTCTGAAACAAAATCATTACTGATTTTCCAGTGTTATGTTTTCTTTTTTCTTTTTTTTTTTTTTTCAATCAAACCTCCCTCTAGCCCTTTTTTCCCCATCTCTACCCACAAAACATCCCAATTCATATAAAGAATAAAACCACTAAATGGAATAAAACATTCAAACCACTACTACTTCTTTTTTCTTTTTTTAAATCCTCCCATCAATCTCAAACATTCAAACACTTTTAATCTATCGTCGACGAACGCCTCACCCGTCTCTAAAATACATGACAAACGCAGAGCTGTGACTGTGCTGGTACAAGAATATCACAGAGGGGAAAAGTGAGAGCGAGAGAGACAGAGAGAAATACATGTATAATTCAGCTGTATCTGATCTGAGACCAGCTCCTCTCCCCTCTGCCTTTACTGGTGTCACGGCGGCGTAATGGAACATGCCAGAACAAAGGCTCTGAGATCAGATTGGAGCAGAGTTGAGCAGGCCATCTGGGAGGCAGGCTGAGTATCAGTCACTCTGCCTGCTGTCTGCTGCACTCACACTCATCTACACACACTTCCACTCTGACTAACTGTGTGCGAGCATGCAACTGTGTGTGTAAGTGTGCTTGTGTGTGTGTGCGTGTGTGTGTGTAACACCTCCCTCCCTTCCCACCACACGTCACCAGGATCTCTCAACGGAGCGACCGATGCATCGCCGCCGTGGGGATACGCCACCAGGGCAGCCTCCATGACTGACTGACAAATATATGAATTGATAAGGATCTTTCTGTTCGTGTAAGTGTGTGTGTGTGTGTGTGTGTGTGTTCATGTGACTACCTCTGGGATAGGGCACACAGCCTTCTGCTTTAGAGCGACCACACCCATTTCCCATTAATGGAGAAGGAGACACAAAAAAAAAAAAAAAAAAAGGAAAAGAAATCATCAACAAACACAACAGCAAAAATTTACAGCAAAGCCCAGTGACTGTGTGTGTGTGTGTGTGTGTGGTGCCGCGGGTGCAGCTTCGGGAGGAAGTCAGAGGGGGGGTGGGGTGGGGTGCCAGTTTCTTAATGGTGCTCTTTCAATCACACTTTGCACTCTAAACGTTCTGTGGTTTTGATTAGTATGATATCACTTTCAGGAAATAAAACTAGGGGGGAAAAAAGCACATCAGTCATAAAAACACAAGATGTTTTGCTTCTTGCTCGGCCATTATTCTAATGCGTCACGTGACTCCCGTCGAAGCCCGCCGGCCTCTCCCCGTAGCCAAATAACTGATTGGGAGTGGGCGGGGTGGGGTGAGGGGGTGAGATTGACGGAAACAGTTTGAAAAGGGGAATGATATTAAGAGAGATTGGGAGGGAGGCAGGGAGGGAGGGAGGGAGGGAGGGAGGGAGGGATAGAGAGAGAAAGAGTAAAATGTGATGACATCATTTGAAAGGCATTAGGCTTTTAAAAATGCGCCCGGGGGGACTTGATTTCCTTACACCAGAGCAACACAACACCATCCGGCCTGATGCTCGCTTGCTCTCCTTCGGTCTCTCTCTCTCTCTCTCTCCCTCTCACACACACACACACACACACACCTCCCAGCACCCCCTTCTCCTCTCATTCTTTTTTTTTTTTTTTTTTTTGATTTGGACTACTGCCATCTTTGTGAGCGTCTGGTTCATGCGAGTTAATCAATTTGAGGTTTAGTTACACTGCTGATGCTAGCATTCCAGCCACTGCTAGAACGTAATCTGAACTCACAGAATTTATTAACCAAACACCAATTATCATTAAACACCACTGCATTATCCCCCTCCTTTTACTACCTGACAAGGACTACTTAATGAAATTTTAGATTAAAGTTATTTGGTCTGTGATTTATGGGCATTGAGGAAGTCCTAATGCTCTCTGAGTGTGCAGATGCTTTAGTATTTTTTTTTGTTTTTTTTTGTTTTTTTTTTGGGGGGGCAGGGGGGTTCGATGGGAGTACACCAGGGAACTGAGAAGTCTCCAAGGTATTACAGCAACCAGGTCTAGACCAAGAAGAACAAGTAGACGAAAGGAGGGGGGAACCAGAAAAGAGCAACTGTGCTCCAAATTCTACCCAGCATCCTCACCACGTACCACGTACTGACCCCATCCAGCCACAGAAATAAGACCAAAGCCCAAATAAATTGTGAGATCAAAAAAAAAAAAAAAAAAAGAAAAGACAAACAGGAAATAAAAACTAAAGGGAATGCAAGTCGTTGTTTACCCCCGCAATGTTTGTGAGATGAAAACAGCAGCAGAATGTGTTACATATAAGGCGGTGGGGTAAACAGGGGCACCAGATGTTCTTTGATGTTAATAATGGCATTTATTATTAATATTAATTAGACCGCATTCAGCAATACATTTGGGCCATTTCCAAGTCAATTAAGCAAAATGGCATTCGGGAGATGTTGAAACGACATTTTAAGGCAGGTGTTCAGCGGTCCCCTAATAAAACATTTTTGCAGCTCCTGAAAAACAACCCATTTCCAGGCAGATTTTATTTATTTCCTCTTTGTTTGCTCGTCCCCGGTATTTCTCTCTCCTGTTGTGAGCTGTTACAGTCGCCAGCGTATCTCTAAAAAAACATATTGAAGGATCGGTTCTAGATTAAGTATGCATTATTTAATTAGAAACGTACAGTATGTGGTGATTCTGATAATGTGCCCGTGCTCCAGCAAATATGTTCACCCAGACTGAGAGGGTTAATCCAGATAGAAGATAATGATTATGACCATCATGACGATAATAATAAAAAAAAAAAAAAGAATACTTTGAGGATTACTGACCACAGTTGTCCAAATGGCTGCTTTTTATTGTTGTTTTTTTTATCTGCAAGGCCCAATCCACGTAGTCGAGTGTGCCAACGCACCGTTATACCAGGACATAGGGTTCCTGGTGCCATAGTTACCGGCAGACACCAGTTCCACCAAATCTAATTAGGCAACACAAGCCAGAGGCCTCACACCAGGGGGTGTCTTGTCTATATAATCTAAATAATCCCTGGCTATATGTGTAAGGATAAAAAAAACACACCCGTTCTAAAGCTCTATTCAATTTAATCTAGACCTCTGAATAGGGTCTTGCCACACCTCTCGGACCCAGTGTGTGTCTACGTGTGAGTGTGTGTGTGTGTGTGCGTTCGTAGCCCCTGATTTTGGCAGCAGGCCCTTTTTTTTTTTTTTTTTTTTTTTTCAAAGCTGGTGGAGGCAGCAGCCTTACAATGGTACATTAACAATCTGTGCGTTCATTTATCAGTGTGTGCGATTTGGACTCTCCGTTCATGGCGCGCTGCACTTTTCACGGCTGAAAATTAATGAACAAGCCTCCCCTTGCAACAAACATGCACCTGTGCCGCAGAGATGCTAATCACAAACATTTATATTTATTAGTGAACGCCCGCACTAAAACTAGAGTTGTGGAGGAGAGAGAGAGAAGAAAAAAAAGAAGAAGAAGAAAGGATGAGGGGGGGGGGGGACATGAGGAGAGATAGTTGTCTTTTTTAACCTGGGTGATGAAAGGGTTTCAGCTGTGCAGAACTGTGCTAAAGCTATTTGTTTGAAGCACTTTCTTGAATGAAAGGGGGCTGTGGAAGTGCATTATATCTATTCAGGGAGTGTGATCTTCACGCTGTGAAGATTATTTCTCCAAAACTATCGGTTGAAGGGCATTGCCGCAAGGAAATACCCAGTGTGCTTATTGTAAAACGTGCAGCCTAAAAATACAAGCTGATACCTTCCAAAATGAAGGGGGGGCAAACCTCCGTCGCTCTCACCATACAGGTGGAAATGATGGAGCGCTTTGACAAATGATCATCTGCTTAGGATGCTTTTCTCCTTGCCTCCATTCCTCTCTTTCCACTTCTCTCATTCTCAACTCCCTACAACCCCCTCTCTCTCCCCCTCCCCCCCTCCTCCTCCCCTCTCTCAGACTGACAGAAGGTGGCTCTCCCTCTCAGTAAAGGCTATGCCTCTGCCCGGCTAGAGGAAGAGGAATGGTGCCATAAGTTTCTCCCTGGCACCGGCCCACCTTTGTTTTCCCCCCTCCTCAAGTGTGTTTCAGGCTTCAAAGAGCATTGGAAAAAGACACACACACACACACACACACACACACGAGCACATACAAATGTCTGAGGGAGCACTGATGTCTCACTAACTTTATCATTCTAGCAGGGTGATCATAGCCCCGTTGAGAGGCTGTGGATGATGCTCGAGTGTGTATGAGTGTGTGTGTGTGTGTGTGTGTGTCCATCTATGTGTGTGTTGTCCACCACTGTCTGCATGTATGCATGAGAACACAAAAGGCAGATGGGGACAGAGGTGGGTGTCTTTTAGGACATGAAGACAAGTGCAATTACTAATGTGTTTGTCTACGCGTTTGTGTACACATACACTCGCCTGTTTGTGTATGTGTGTGCGTGTGTGGGAGAGAGTGTGTGTAGTGCTATAATAATCAGGGTGTATATTCATCATACCCCCTCTCAGTCTGTGTTGGCAGGAAGTGGTGTGGTTACCATTAGTGAAGGATGACTAGGTCCCTGTCTCGGTCCCTGGAAAGGAAAGGAAAGGAAAGGAAAGGAAAGGAAAGGAAAGGAAAGGAAAGGAAAGGAAAGGAAAGGAAAGGAAAGGAATGGAATTAAGGATTGATGAGAAGTTGATAAATTAAGAGAGGAAAAAAGAAGGCGGAATGGTAGAAAAGACATGTCAGGATATTAGGACATACAAGAAAAAAAATCAATAAAACAAAAGGAATTTAAACTAAAGGGACAAAAAAAGAAAAACAATCGAAATGAAATTAAAGAAAAAGATGAAACACATGATGTGAAAAGATGACAGAATTAGAAAATAGTAATGTGAGATGATATGGAATAATGGAATAATGGAATATTGGAAAAGGAGAAAGAAGGAAATGATAGAAAAGGAACAGTGAGAAAGGGAATTTAAAAGAAGTGAAAAAGGTGGGAAGATGAAAAAAGGTAGGGAAAGACGGAAGAAATGGGGAAGGAGCAAAGGGCATCACACGATATTTGAAAAGAAAAAGAAAATAAGAGAAAATTTAAGAAAACAAAAAAGCAGAAGGAAACTATTACAGAGGAAAAGTAAACAGATGAGAAGAAATGTAAAAAAAGAGGGCATGACAGAAGGAAAAGAACGGAAGAGAAAGGAAACGGGAACACTAAGTTCACACTACTAAAAGCGCTTTGCCTATACGTATAGATTCCCATGTAAAGATGACAACCACCCTGTTGCTCTGCCTCTTTAATGCTGAATAAAGTAGAACTCCTCCCTAAGCCACCATTGATTTCCTATTCATTCCTGTGCATGCTAAATCAACAGCAAGCACAATAGGCCAATCATCAACCTCAGCTACAGTCCCACCACTTCTATCCCACCCTCAATCCACCTGGCACTGGTCTGAGTCTATACTGTACGTGGCATCAATGCTCTGCGCACCGCAGCCATTAGTGGTGTTATTCTCCATCAATGAAAATGAATCAATTAAGCCTCATTAAGGGTGCATATTAAGGTGGAGTAATTATCGGGTGGAGAATGGACAGTGATCGATAGTTTGCGAGCATAAATATGCACTTAAAGACATATATTACCACAAGGGGTGATGAACACTTTTAACAAGGCCATGGTGGAGGGGGAGCTAAAGTGGGTAAATTTGATTCACGCCATGCATATATACTGTGTGTGTGTGTGTGTGTGTGTGTGTGTACTATCTCTCCCACCATAGCCTGGTCAGGTTGTAAATCCAAGGACCAAGGACGCGTCCCGTTTTCCTCTTCTATGAACTTGTCCAGTGTCTTGGAAAATGAAATAAAAAGATTTATACTGCAGCTGCAAACACCCCGCCTGTGTGTGCATGTACTGTATATATGTGTGTGTGTGTGTGGAAATATTCCTCACGTTGTGGGGACATAAATCTGTTTACGCAGTCATGTTGTGGGGATTCGCCTCTCTTCTGGACACAAAAAGCAACTCCATAAATCATCGATTTTAGAGTGAAGACTTGGTTTAAAGTTAAGTTAGGGTTAGGGTTATGATAATGTTAGGGTAAGGGTTAGGCATGTGATGCTTATGGAAATGAATGTAAGTCATTGTATTGTCCTCTGAAGTGATGGAAAGACAACTGTGTGTGTGTATGTGTGTGCTTGTGTGTGTGTGTGTGTGTGTGTGTGTGTGACCACAAGAGATAGAGCCACATGTTAAGACTAAATGAGAAAAAAGGTCTCAGATTTAGGGAGGTGAGCTTTTAAATGCTACAGGCCTTCACCCTCCGGCCACCAGTGCACACACACACATGCACACGCACACGCACACGCACACACACACACACACACACACACACACACACGCTTGGATGCATAAAGTAACACACACATACACACACAATCCCATGCATAACGCCTATTAAAGAGCACGCTCTGTCCCAGTCGCATAATTTTAATTTGTTATGAAGGTCATTGACAGCAAGTAATAATCACCATTGGGGATCTAACAATTTGCCATTTCGGAACATTGAGGCACTGATGACTCAACTATTAATAGACTCAAGCCCCCCACCACACACACACACACACACACACATACCCCGCCTCAACACCCCCTTTCAAATGACTAAAAACTATTCCCGCATTTCCTTTACACACATACATGCCCATATGTCTTTATCCCATTCATCTTTTTTATCAGCGGAGGGATATGTGACATTTAGAAGCAAAATTAATGGAAAAACTAAAACAAGCCTGCCGATGGAGGTATCTCCTGGAAACAGAATTACATTGTAAGAGAAAAAAAAAAAAAAAGACTAAGAATACAGCTTTTTTTTTAAATTCTCCTTTCTGTCACAGCACTTTAAGCTTTCACAGTGATTTTTTGCGAGAAGACGCCGAGGCCTGGCTGCGCCGAGCCGATGAATTGTTTCACAAACAAACACGCAAAAGAGAAACAATGACAAGTTTTATTATAGACCAACTCATTTAGTCCCTACTTTAGCATTACCCAAGCCATTCAGACATATGTGTCTGGCATTTGTCGCCAAACAAATAAGTCCGAGCTTAAGCTATTTTTATCAAGCGCGGAGAGCATTTGTTCTTTTTAAGTGATCGTCAGCGTTTGGGGCGCATAGAATGGGAGCTGGAATCCTTTATCTTTCAGAGGCTCAACAACTCAAGACTAATTACAAATTAATCTGGATCTGGATATCTGCAATGAGAGGGGCCCCAATAAGAACTTGTGGTGTGCTAAGAGGAACTATCTGTTATATATTTATAGGGGAGCTCAACGCATGGAGAGGGAGAGGCAGGCCGGAGATGGAGACGGCCAAAACCCAAAAGAGACAGTAGCACATAATTGCCTGCTTTCTATATCCAAGCAGGAACATCAAGGCTGCGGATTGTGGATATTAATAATTGATCATTAGCTTGATAGGGCAGAGTGTGCTCAAGTTTTTAGCAGCAAGAGTTTGATGGTTGTTTTAGGTCTCTCCTCAGGGTCTCTGCTGCTGTACTCGTGGAGAAGGTCAAGTGGGCTGATTGTTCTAAATGAAACACTACTGCCCTAAACGAAATGAGGTCATATCAATATAATCTGTTGTGTATTTAACTGCATTGTGTTTGTTTCTTTTTTTCGATTTTGTCTTTTCAATTTTCTTATTTTCCAAGAGCCTGCAGGGACATTTTAGCCATAAAAATACACACGATGGATCCAGATGTAGAATGTATTTAATACTGAATATTGCAGTTAAAACATAACTCTTGTTTTTTTGTTTTTTGTTGGTTTTTTTTTATAGCCGTGTCGACGTATTGAAGTATGATTGACTCAGATGTTGCTGTAACATAGTGTAAAACGAGATCCGCAGAGAGGAGGGCTCATATAACTTGCACAACATTAAATCACACACACACACACACAAAGAGCAACTCACTCACTGTGTGTATTTGTGTGTGTGTGTGTGTGTGTGTGTGTGTGTGTTTTAGGGCCAATGTTGTTTAGCGCTGGCCAAGTTCCCACATTGTCTCATGAAGATATTTCTGGTAAAAACTCACTTAGTTAAAAACGCTGATTAAATCATCAGGTTTTCAAAGAAGAAGAGCTTCAACAGACCAGAATATCTCGTAACCATAAAACATTTTGTTTCTGTGTGTTGTTATGGTGCCGTTTTACAGCTACCATTTCTCATTTAATCTAATGTAGAAGCCCTAGATTCAACAAGTGTAGCCACTTTGTGTCTGGTTACAACAGTAAAGGTTTAAAACAACCTATAGTTATGTTTACACCATCTAGCAGCCAGGATAAGTGACTCAGGTCAGTCAATATAAGTTGACTATTGGCCTTATTAGGAGGTGGGGGGTTATGTGGTATGTGGTGGTAGGGTCATCTTTTTACAGTTGTTGTTGTTGTATTTACTGCTGCCATGACTACGACGACGGTTGTGTAACTTTTCCCCTAACCCTTACCACACCTCAACCGCAGGGCTGTCACACCATAACACATAATTATGTGTTATAACAATGATTTTTCTAACAACTTTGTAAAGCACCATCTTTTACGCTCTTATGGGTCGTTCTGGAGTGCAGGTGCAATTGACCTATAGAGGCGCTAAAAACAGGAATGCACTGAGCGTTTCACTCAAGACGGGTGGTGGGTGCTGGTTAACTTCCTGCTGGGGGAATAGGCTTTGATTTGCTGCCTGGTAGCTGGGGTATGTTGTTCTCTATTACTCACTCTGTCTCTACAGCTAGTGTACTCTGTACTCCCCCGGTCCCATGGTAGGGAACCTCTGGGCACCTTGACTGTCGTTTAACTGCTTGTGGCACGAGGCAGCTGAGGAAATGGGTCATTAAATCCAACTAGCTGGGGCCAGCCTCCCCAGTGCCCCAGATCTGTTTCCAATCAGATAGCCTTCTTTTACAGGAGAGACAGCACAGCAGCCCAAAGCAGACATTAGTGTCATTGCAGCCCGACACTACTAATAGCAGCAGCTAACAAGGACTGTGGTGTTTGTATATTTATTTATGTATGAATGTATAGTCATCCCAAAGGTATCTTAGCAGTGAGATCATCTCAGTCCCTCTGCGGTTGTTTTTCAAATATTCACTCCACACCTGGTTTCATGCACAGTCCCTAAAAATACTTGAATTATACACTTGACCATGAGTTACACACACAAATTAATTGCTGTTAAAAACTGCAGTATATGGGCTATCCAAAGTTATCACAAGATCATAAAATCCACGGTAGATAATAGAATTTTCACAGCTGTGGTCCACTCTGGTAAAAATCAAGATTCTCATAAAAAAGGTTGGGAAGTAGTTGTTCTTTTCTTTTTTTTTTTTTAAACCAATGAGAGTTATAATTCAAAATTTTGGATTTTTGAATTAGCTGTTCCAGACCTATATATCTCATTTATATTGGATGAATTGCCATGAACCAGCATCCATAGTCTCCAGAGGATGAACCTACTGACTTTTGTGGGATCCGATGTCATTTTTCCTCAAACGCCTCCCAGCGGGTCAAAATGTTCACTCATCCACTGACATATCTCCACATCTACAAGATGAACTGGCACAACCTTTGCTACAAACATTCCTAGTCCTGAGAGGATGAATCATAATGACTTTGGTTGATAATGGGACTTTAATTTCTAGCACCACCAGCAGGTTGACATTTGAGGTCCAGAGTGAAATTTCTTGACAACAGTGAATTGGATTATCATATAACTTGGTGCAGCCAATAAAGGTCATTGTGAACTTTAGTTATCACTAACTTTCCATCCGACACCATTATCGCAGTTTGTTTTTCTTGCAGTTATCACAACCTCAAACCTCAAAGTAGCATGTCTGTTTAGGGGATTGAAAGAGTCCTGGATTCCTTTATATTGGGAATACGGATGATAAATGAAGAGTTAAGTGTGGTTTCCTGATAGTGCTCAAATAGTTTGAAAGCACTGGTTCTGGTTTGTCTTGGTGATTTCCAGTTTAATGTTATGGAAATCAGAGCTTTTTAAAAGTAAGAATTACATAAAAGCATTCTTTTTTTATTTTTATTTTTTTAAGTAATAGAAACTGGATATAAAGGATTCTTTTGCAAATTTTGCATTTTCAAAGAGAAGGATCAGAAAGAAAAAAGAAATAAGTTTGAACCGGTAAACGAAAGAAGGTGAAGAAGAAGGAAACTGAAATTAAGGGGGGAATAAAATCAGAATTTTCCAAAACAAATAACATTAGTCAGTATGTGTGTTTTGGTCCCGGGCCACGCAGTCAAAAAAAAAAAAAAAGTGTCTCGCCACATCAAAGTTCCACATTAGTTTTCAACTGAGGTGAAAAAAAATGACTTAATAATGTAATAGCATTTCTGCTTCAAAAATTATAGTCAACCTCAGAGAAAAAATAACGATTACACAGACCCTGATCACTCCCAGTTTAACATAAGGTCTTCAGTTGGGTCTCTGTGACTTTCCAAGACTCTGACTGATCTCATCTACAAAGGAAAAGGGCAGACATTTTGCACGGAGGTAAATACTTCAAATGTTAGCCTGGGGAGTGTCTTCGATTTGTCCTTTAGGAAGATGCTAACGTGTGATACACTGTGCCCTCCCTCCTTTTCCCTCTCCTCCTCTCTCACTCACACACTCCTCCCTCTTTTCCTCCTCTGTCTTTGCAAAATGCAGGGCCAGCGATACGAAGAAAAAAAAAAAAAAGAACTACTACACACACTTGTTGCCCGGACTTTATCTCTACATTATTCTCACCGCTCCTTCCGTTCATTTCAGAGAATAAGATAAATGAACGACGTACATTTTATGCACCTGTCCTCCCCTCCCCACCTTCCTCTTCGCCTAACGATAAGGGATTTCATTAACGTGAGAATGCTTGGGCTGAAAGAAACATAATTGCTTCAGTGTTGTTGTCCTCTCTGCTGCCGACGCCCTAATTTCCTCCTCGCCTTACTCTTGACTGTTAAGTGATCATTATATCAACACAGGGGATGGGCCAAGGGTAAAATATTGACAAACTGCGGTCATGTTCATGCAAAACACAGAGGATTGGTGTGTGTGTGTGTGTGTATGTGTGTGTGGTACAGGGTGATGAAATATTAAAAACTAAAGAAGAGTAAGGGGGAGAAGAGAGGAGAAACAGGGGGTGATGGGTGGGTGCACGGGTGGAGAGTGAGAGAGAAAAACGGGCGCTAATAGAGTGACAGCAAGATGCAAAGTGATATGATCAATCGGGAAAGATCACAGCGACCGGTAATAATTTAAACACCGAGTCCAATCCGTCACCCACCACCCCCTCCCCACCCCTGATGGATAACTGTATGTAAAAGATACATAATTTTTTGACTTGCCATTTACACAGCATTGCACCTGAAAGCCAGGCAGCATAATAGACAGTTTAAAATGTCAGGGAACTAAGTAAGTAAGAGAGACGGGTCGACCGGCAGAATCTTAATTAGAGAGGCTCCATCTAATGGCGACGGCTTCCTAGACTGGTGTCTGGCAGGAACAGACACACACACACACACACACACACGCATACGTATATATCCTGACATAAACGCACACGTGTATATAAATACACACAGGCTCATTTGAATACTGTTGCTTCACACAGACAAACGTGCACATGGGCGAACGGAAATGAACACGCTGACATGGATGTAGGGCAAAACACGAGATATGTATGAGCACATGAAGATTTTATGACACACACACACACACACACAAGTTTAAAAGGAGAAAAAAAAGACTTCAAATTTCACTCAGAATTCAAACACGAATGTACATGTGCACACACACACACACACACACCCTCCATACCACAATTTGATCTTCAGTGCAATTAGAGAAAGATCCCCCTGTTCAACCTTAATTTTATGCTTACAGCTGACCAGTCAGCGACCAAAATCTATCTAGTTATGGCGCGGCATCACAAGAATGTTCAGTGGTAGTCTGGAAATGCATGTATAGGATTTACCTATCTATCCCTGAGCAGACCTGGCTGTTGAGCCCGAGCCAGCGCCACATGATTGTGTTAATTAATCTGCCATTGTGAGCGTGGGGAACAGCTGCACGGGCTCTCGTGGCTGCGTTGTCAAAGCAAAACAATGCAATGTTAAGCTTCCCCCACTGAATCTTCCATTACAAAGGAGCCCCAACAACGAGGCTAAATTCATAAATCCACAGATCAATTTTTACCAGCACTAATGTCTGACCTTTAAAGCGAATAGGGCTTTTTTTTTTTTCTACATGCTTCATTTGGGCTTGAAATATGGTCAGATATGTGATACCTCGTATTTGGGCCAAATTCCCCTCTACCCACCCACCCCTCACCCCCCTCACCCCTCCAGCCTGGAAAACAAACACACTGTGGTGAGATAGAGATGCAGGGAGAGAAAAAGAGAAAGGGAAGGAAGGATGGATGGACAGAGGTAGAAAATGTGCAACAGAGAGATGGAGGCAGAAGAAGGGAGACAGACAGAGAGAGATCAACACAACAGAGACAAACAGATGAGTGTGAGGAGTCACCAGCTGGGCGCTGGTATTTTAAAACAAAACGTCTAACGCGATTAGCAGGGATCCATCGATCGCTGTTATGTGGCGTTAATTTAGACTGAGGAAAGGGGGATGGAGGAGGAGAGAAGAAGAAGGAGCAAAAAAAAGAGGTGAAATAAGCTTTACAGGTCAGATTAAAAGAGAACAAAGCAGTCAATGTGACAGATTTGAATATAGGATTAGGAATTTCTGTCAATTTACAGTTTATCAGTATGCTAAATTTTAGCACACAGCTTTATTTACATCTACATCTATGCATATTTTCATTGGAGTATTGACAGTAAACTGAATGGATTAGTTCATACACAGCCGACAGTTGCGCGCAGCTCTTATTATGGTCACAAACAAAAACTCTGAGCATTAGTGCTCGACAATAAGACAAAAATCTCACATTCATTTAGAAACAACATTGACCAAGGGAATACATAAATAAAATTAGGTAAACTGTGCTGCCACCACAAATTATGTCTGCAATAACAGACTTCACAAATAAATGGTTTAGCACCTCTAATCGAGTTCACAAAATGTTTCACTAGACAACCATTTCACTGCATTCATTACAGCTTCACTGAATTACAATTTTATTGCTCGCAGAAATCACAGCGTTTGTCTTTAATGTGGCAACCAGATTCATCTTTGTTTCAGAGACTCCGGGATGCCTGGAAGAGATTTGGAGATAGCGTGCCCCTATCACACACTCTCTACGGTGAATGGCATGGCCTTGGTGCACACTTGGCGCTTCCAGAGAGATGGTGATGCTCCCCGAAAAAATCATCAAGATGCCTGGCTCTCGCCCCGCTCTGCAGCCGAGCCCTTCTGTCTAGCGAAAAGCCCTCCAACAAGCCCACTGAGCACGCAAGACATCGGGAGAGGAGTCATACGCGTGGAGATGTACTGACGCATCTGACATGTCCTGTCAGTTGTCGTCGACCTCACATCAAGCGCGAGGTGGATGTGACCGATCGTTTCTTACAGGTTCGAATGAAAGGCGAAAGCTTAGGAAAGCAATAAATGGAAGCAATCTAGATGGCAGATGTAGGAGGCAAGACATTTCCTACTCCCTGTGACACTGTCTCTCAATCTGCACCCTGTTTTAGTCTGCCAAACACCAAGTCAAATAGTGACACTGAATATGGCAGTGAATTCCAAATCAGTTGTTTAGTTGCCATATTCTTGATAGACTGCACAAATGTTTCAATCTGAATTACTTCAGACTGCAAAAATGCACACACACACACACACACACACACACACACATACAGACACACACAGAACTATACAGTCTTGAAAGCTTACAGATGGGGACGGGTGACATGGTGCTAACTTGCGTCTCAAAAGTGACGCTCGCTGCAGCATCTCACCTGTCCAACACGTTGGATTTCAGAAAGCCATCAGATGTTGCATTTACCGCAACACTGAACAGTGAAGAGTAGCCGAACGGCAAACGCACATAGCCTGAGGTTTTCGGTGCATTTACACTTGACAACTCCACAGAACACTTAGTTAAGCTAGAATTGGAATTTGTGACGCTAGAAAAAATTGGTTAATGTCTTGTCATTATCTTCTCCCTCATAGCTTTGTTAGTATTTACAGCTAAAATGTTACAGAGGGTGTATTGAATTGGAAGAAGGACTTTTTTTTTTTTTTTTTTTCCTCCTGTGGTACTGTGCTGTCGGCTCCCTGATTGTCGGAGTATAAAAATAATCGTCATGGAAATAGATCTCATTGACAACGTGCCATGTTCACACTGTGAGCAGCTTGTGCCTTGTGAACATAATCCAGAAACGTCCTCCAAAAACTTTCCTCCACAAACTTTCAATCCCTCATCCTCTTTTTGCCCTTCTCTCCAAAACGTTGAAATGAGGGGATGCCAGGGAAGACAAAAGACGAAATCCTGTGTTGTCAAGTACCAGCAAAACAGGTAGACATGTAAAGTATGGAGAAAGATAGGAGGGATGGGAGGGGAGGCTCAAGGATCAGGAGGCAAAGGAGGAGGGACAAAAGAGGCAAAGAGCATGAGCAGGAAAGGACTGAGATATTGAGAGGGAGGGAGGATTGACCAAAACAGCTTTCCCATCCTTCTCCTGCAAATCCATTCCTCATCTCTGTGTCTAATAGGAAATACCTGATTCTGGCCCTGAGAGTACTGCACCGGCACGATTACACCTTACCTGCAAGCCCTGCCAGGAGAGGTGGCATTTGGTCGATCCCTCTCCCCATGAGGGTGGCTTGTGGCTTAGCCTCGACTTAGCTTCGTGTCTTAAGGCGGAGGATAGGAGGAATGAGGAGGACCACTGGGGAGGAATGTGAGTCTCTCTCTATGAAAGCCTGGGATAAACCTGTGTCCTCTGGAGGGAAGGAGCTAACTTCTGGCAGCTGGCTGGAGGCCCAGGGGTTAAAGAATGATACCTTGAAATGTGGCTACACTGAAAGTCTGCAAAAACAGTCCTGACGACAGAATCTTTGTCTACTTAGTTTTTACACTGAGGAAGGCAAAATATTGCTTACTTGTTCACCTAGTTTAAAGGTCCAGAATTTTTTTTTTTTTTTTAATAGTCTCAACACAAAAATAAAACACATTCTTTAAATGCCTTCTGATTTAGGAAGATGTAAAATCTCCATGTATGTGCAGGAATCCAAGGCCTAATCTAGGTCCGGGAATGACTCCTGCTAAGATACTCACACGGTGGTTTATACTTTATACACGCCAACACCAAGAGGATAAGAGAGACATTCACTCACTAAAACAACCTTGTCATCAACATAAACATATGCTCACTGTGTGGGCCGTCGGGCGATGTTAACTTGAGGCTAGGTAAAAAAATATAAGGGAGTTGGAGGAGGTTCATTAGAGGAGCTGTAAATGAAAGTGTGGAAGGCATCTCATCAAGCACATGTTCAACACTTGGTCCATAAGGGAGCTATACCTGGGGCTGTCGCATTCAGAAGGTGTTACTCTAATAAGACAACAGTCGCTTTTATTTACAGCGAAGCACAAGATGACATGAAACATACATTAACACGTCTTCTGTTGTGCCTTTGGTGAAACAAACACCTTTGTTATTTTGTAAACAAAACATCTAACTAACAGCACCCCCCCCCCCCCACCCTTTTTTTTTTGTGAGCTAAAGATATATTCAAATAACATATGCTCTTGACTGGAAAATAAAAAAAAAACACAATAGGTGTAAACCGTCTAAATTGCAATTGCGCCGCATCTTGGAAAACAAACACTTTGCTTTGTTACCAAGACAACTGAGACAATGTGATTCCTGCGGCATTGTCAGGACTGCTACTTGCTACATTATGTGTGACAAGCTTAAGAGTAGATCTAGAGGCGTGAATGCACAGATTCAGGCTGCAGCCCATTGCGGTTTGAAGATAGTCCGGCAAACCGTATTTGCATGTGTAACCTTGCCAAAGAGTTAAGCTCAGCGGGCTAACATTGTCTCCACGCTTCCAAAACCCTGGTTTGAAGTCAGCACTCGTGTATAAGACGGTATAATTCTTGCTGCTGCTTTGACAGTTTGTGTTACTGTTACTTCCCATGCTAACGCTTAGCCGAGTGAACAAATGCGAGTTCCCATTCACTTGAAGGATTTAAATGTGATCAGCCACAACATTTGTTTTTAATATATCTATCTGGGCAAACAGCAAATTCATAATAGAGCCTACAGCCCACATATCCTCCTCTTTCCTCTTTGCCTTCCATGGCGACAAAATGAATTCAGCTCTGAACCTAATTAATCCACAAAGGTTTCATGTCTTAATCCCCAAAGTCAAGGGGGTTATTGTCCTCACAAATGAGGTCAGTGTTCCTCCCAGTGGAAATAAGAGGAAGAAGGAGCAAAACACAGAGAGTGGCTCTCTTTCTCTGCGGCTCCTGGTGAATAGAGGTGTGATATGGCGGAAGGAGGCCTTGCAAACAGGGACCGGAGTAGCCTGCTATTGGTACAGGGATGTCTGCATGCCTGCAGGTGTCATGAAGTGAGAAACACTGAACGGTTAACATGCCATAAAGAAAGGCAGAAACATAAACGGAGCGCCGCAATAAATGGCACAGCATGACAGCAGTGGGAGAGGGAAAATTAAACGCCTGCCAATCTCCAGCACACAGACCTTTTGAACCAGGTGGATAAGAAGGCTGGTTCTCGTGGTAATTGTCACCAAGGCAAGTCACTGTCAAACTCTGAAGGCGAAGAAGCATCATCCAAGTGTGACAGGACGATAGCCATGATACAGCCCTCCGTCTGGTGGGATGACAAGGGGGGATGTGACACACATGGCCACACCATGCTGCCTGAAGCACAGTCACCACCAGCGGCCCACACAGGGTCTCTATGGGGTACAAACCCTGGGAATAGCCAAATGCTCGTCCAGCATCGGCGCGCTCTGGGTGCATCGTAGGACCCGTCTCCACGGACCCTAATGGCAGCCAAGGAAAGCGTGGACGATTGACCATGATAGTCCACATCTATACTCATATAGACCATCCTGATGAGAGCTTTCCAGAGATCTTTTGAGTCATCCAATGAGGGCTTGGCTCAAAGAAGAGGGGCGTGGGTTGCTGGCCAATGAGAACTCGGTTAAGAGGAGGATCAGCCAATAGCAGGCATGTTGAAGGGAGGGTCGGCCAAGATGGAGGCTAGCTAGAAGAAGAAAGTCCAAGATGAGGCATTCAACAGCTTGGTGAAATCTGTTGCAGTCAAAAGTGCGGCCACTGGACTGTATACAGCAGGCATGGTGGATGAGTGTAGGCCTGATGCCTAGAGAACAACGAGCCGCGCAAGAACGTTTCAATAGTATGTTATCCTATATTAATAAGGCACTGTTGTGATAATATGTCATCATCTGCAGCTGTTGTAAAGACGATCATTAACTGTAGTCACAATCTGTGTGAATATACTAGGTCCTGTCTACAAAGGTTCTACTAAAGCATGTTAGGCAAAAGCTTACTTCCCACAAATTGCTTGTTTTCTGGTGACGGATGATGTGGCGACACAAATCATGCATACATAAAAAGCATCAGCGGAAAAACCTGCGCTGTTTTTGATCACTGATAATTACTGTATCTGCACTCCAAGAAGACTTGAGGAGTAAACAAAGTGAGAAGTTTGGAAATTGGGGAGAAAAAAGAAAAAGGAAGGCAAGGAGGGGGGAGGATGGGGGAGGAGGAGGGGGATGGGGGGGCTCAGCTTTGCAACAGACGTTCTAATTTCCAACTTCTCTGCGACTGGTGGAATAAAAAGAGGTTTACATTGTCATCTCCCCACTGCTGAGCTTGAAATATGAGTTTAAACTGACAGAGTGAATTAAAATCTGTAAACGCCACTTTTTTGTGATGCCTAATTTGAAAATCAGCTGCCAGAGTTGGTGTTTGTTGATTTTTATCAACTCAAGGGTTATTACATTTCAAGAATGTGACAATTAAAAATCCCTCAATCATTCCCATGAGCTTTCTATAACCACGCCAACTTCAAAAATGATATAAAGTGATGTGACAAAAGTAGATGAAAACCCCCAATTGAAATGTTGAAGCTCGTCTGGTGGCATGGGGTTAAAATATAAATGGGGGGATTTTTGTCGTGTTTCTCAGTGACAGCGGACTGCGATCACGCAGGGTAAATGACTTCCCTGTCTGAGCACAAGGCTTCTTTTAGTTAAACCAAAGTGCACGCACTCATGTGGGCATCAGAAGTGTCCTTTCCCATGACTGTGCTTAAGTATAAATGATATAGATCAGAGGGTCAGAACCAGGTCTAGGGAACTCACTGCTGGAATATACACAATTGGATGTAAATGCAGACACGGACAGCTAAGCAAAGGGTTACTGAGTTGTTTTTATTTCTCGTTTTTCCCCCTCACTCTTTTCTTTTTCCCCTTTCTCTCTGCACATTGCTGCTGCCTGCATGCTTCCCCTTCATCTCAGAGGATATATAGAGGAGAAAAAGATTTAAAAGGACTGGGAAAAAAAAAAAGCTCAATTGTTTATTGATTTTATAATAGGCTTAGTGCAAGAGAAATAAAGTAGGGGGCCGGCGGAGCGACGTGGTCAACCAGAGGCGATGGCGTGACAAACACGGGGCTTATGCGCAGGTAACAGCGGCTTGAGTCCAAATGCCGGGATATTGGCTTGAGCCCTTTTCTGTTTTTCCAAATGCCCGTTCGCGGCATTGTTATCCTGCTTTTAAACCAGTGTAGACATAATCGCTGCTCTCACAAACAGGGCACGGCCTTATGGGTTTGAAAGTGTGTGGGGAGGAGGAAGATGGGGAGGGGGGAGGGGGTGTTCACTTCAGGATGAAATAGGATGAAATAGCTCTATAAGAGAGTGCGGCCGCATAGGTTGAGACTATCAAAATAAAGCAAAAAAATATATTAAAAAAAAGAAGAGGGAAGGATGGAATCAGTGATGGTTAAATTTCATTCTGGTGGTGAAAAGAATGAAGGTCAATTTTATGAAGTTTATGTAAAGAAAAGAAAAAAAAACAAATGGAAAATGAAATAGCTCGGATTTCTTCGAAGAGGCTTTTTGCGAGCGCGTATAAGAGAGTGTGTATGTGGCTGCCTGAGCATGGGTGTGTGTAGGGTCTGATATATGGATGATAACACTAATTAGCTCGTTTTGTTTGGGGCACAACACTCATTAAAAACCCAGTGGGGCCATTAAAGTTACCGTCCCTCCAAACCATCGCTGCCGCCATATCCATCCAGGCTGCTATCTCACCCAGCTCTCCCTGTTTTTAATGGCCTCTGCTTCAGGTTGTTGGGTTGAGCAAAGATTTGTGGGACTTCTATCACCCCACCCTACCCCACCTCCATATCTCTTGATTTCTATTTAAAGCTTCCTCCGCTTCTCCTTCTCACGCTGTCTTACTCTCCCCCCCCACGTCACTCACTTTCTGTCTTTCTTTCTGTGTCTATCTACCTCGCTCTCCCACTCATACCAATTACTACATCCACTACCTCCACTTCAGCCTACGTGCTCCATCTATACACTGATATCTGTTTGCTGAAAAGAAAACCAGGGAGGGAATTTGCGCTCTTCAGTCCCAACGAGGAGGGGGCGACGGTTGTTTTCAGGCTTTACAAAGCGATGTCGGCGTAATACCGACAAACCTCCCCGTGATTCAGCGCGGCTTGCCGTGCCATAAGGTGCCCGTTACTCTGCAGTGGGAGAGACTAGAGGCACAGGCCTGCCAGGATTAGACGAGCAGGTGTAGCATCCCGCTAACAGATACAGCACAAAGCCATATTCAAGCCCATTCTCTCTGGGACTAGCTGTGCTAAAGCTAACAGCTTCTGCTCAACTAAAAGGAGGGTTCAAGTCAATCCATTGCACATATTACTGTTGTGATAATGTTTCCGATATGAGAAGCGAGGGGAAGTGTCTAGAGGGCTCATCAGGTTTCGTGAATATATCACAGTCTATATGCTATTATGTAAGCGTGAATCATTAGTTCCGTTACTGAAAAAGAACAATTGTGTATTTTATTCTTATTGTTAATAATTGCCACAAACAGAACCAACAATGAATTTACCCTCTTACCAAAGCCTGATTTATCTCTCTGTGTCATTGTTGTCCATAAACTATTAAAAAACATCAATGAGCCGCAGAGTTACAATGGGTGACTTCTTCCTCTGTTACCATGAACATATTGTAGCGGCTAACATCCACCCACTTTGGGGATAAGTTCCTCAAGCTAAATTTGGGCACTGCTGAGGTGATACATTTGCAAGTGCCAGGTTGTTTCAGGGGTTGCTGGCAGTGCTGCCAATTGTGTTTGGTTAAGCAGATGCACCATCGCACCACAACAACAGTAACCACATTATTACTACTACGTCTGTATTGACCAGGACAACCGATACTTTTTTAAATAAAATAAAAAAAGACACTTGTCGGACAAATAAAGATACCCAGGGCTGTCATTATTTGGGTGAGGAGGCCATTCAGACTGAGCTGGTGAAACAGATTTCTTTTTTTTTTTTTTGGCAAAAACAGGGGAACAACACACAGTGCAGGGAACATTTTAAAAGAGATGCTGCCATAAATACTCCCCAGCACAACAAAATGTGTAGTAATCCCTGGCTGAAAATAGTCCCCTCACATGCATTATTTACTCATGTTTGAGTGACATTCGCTACAAACGACAGTGCCCGGCTGTTTTAGGAAATAAGTCTGAAAAACCAACAACTTTATAACCAGGTCTTAAAGATTTATGTTTTCAGTATAGAACTGATGGACTTGCGGCCCAGAAGCATAGACACGGTAGGGAAGTCCGAAAGTATTCAGGATTTGTTGACAATAAGAATACCTTTAGAATTAACCTAAGCAGGCCTTTCCACACACAGTACACGCCTGTAACCTTAGTAAAGCTTCATAAGACCATAAACGCATACTCCAAGTGCCTGGTCATATCCCATATACCCCCATTTTGCCATGTTGTTGAAAGGCAAGCCTGAAAATATCTTTGGTCTCAGGTCTGGATATTAAGAGTGTTGATTAGATATATGAGTTTGCCATTTGCCCACGGAGCGTGGAGTGTCTCCGACAGAACTTGGGACCATATGGCTGGTGAGAGATTTCCCCCCTCTCTTCCTCTTCGCGCAGCCTGACAGCTGGATGGCTGCTAACTGGGGACGAGGAGGCTTGGCAGCTGCAGCTGAGAGCAACGCTTTGATGCCGCTCACCCTTTTTCACTTCTCTCTTTCTCTCTCTCTCTCTCTCTTCCTCCTGCTCTGTCTCTCTCTCTCTATCTCTCTCTCTATGTCTCATATACACTTAGAAGAACCCACACGTCCACTATTAATCAGTTAACAGTAAACTTTCTACAGGTTGGACCAGCGTGACAAGGGGAGGTAGAACACCAAAGAAAGTCATTGTTGAATTTTGCAATGTGTTTTCAAAGATAGATTTTTGGTTGAATATCCCTTTACTCTAAGTGTTTGGCTGTTGAGTCAGTTTAAACAGATCAACAACTTTTCTGGCGGAATGAGGTTTTTAATTGCCTCTCTTACGTACAATGTTACAATGAGGACAAAGGATAAATAATATATTGTCTTTGCTTTCCAAGATGTGTGAATCCGCTGTCAAAATGATGACGTCGTGAGGGACGGAAGGAGGGAGGGCACCCATGGGTGAGAGGTATTGGTGGTGGTGGTGGTGGGGTGTTGGGGGTTGCAATAAGGTGGAGTAGAGAAGAGGAGGAAGAGGAGGAGGGTGAAAAGGCCTCTGGGAACATATTAAGATGTACAGCTGGCAAGTACAAAAAAAGTCAGAGATTTTTGATTTTCTCCGTCTCTACTCATGTTCTGTTTTTTTTTCCCCTTTTTGTGCTTTGACTCAAAGGAATCTTTCATCATTTCTTTACAAAAAAAAAGAAGAAGAAGAAGAAAACTCCTTTGGATGTTTAGATGCAGATACCTGGTTGCTTTGTGCAATATGAAAGAAAACTCCATTCCTTCGAATAAAAGTGTAACAGCAGGCAGACGTTTTTTTATCTTAAATCTCATTTGCACCATGTTCACTGCACTGTAAGCTATAACAATATGATTTAGCACATTTCTCTTTAATGAAAATGACTTCAAATACAGAATATATGATGTTTTTTAATTGAGGTCACTCTAGACGGTGTTGTCTTTCTTTGAGAGGAAGAACATTTCTTTGTACAATAACAACCATTATACCAACTTTTCTCTGCACGCCTGCCAACGTACTTTAAATCACTCTGATTACGACACCATTAACGCATGCTACATCCTGAACAAAACGGTAAAATGGAACGGTACACGTTACTGTAAATCTCCTATTAGATTGAATAGAAGTTCTTTAAAATGTCAGTATGGGTTCAGTGAGGCTTTCCATTAAAACTCATTCCCAGTGATGTTTCTGCTTTGTTCACTATGGTCTCCACTTTCAAAGGCACCATCTTTAAAGCACCATCTCTTGGACTACAATATCAGATGATCTCCCTTTCTCTGTTTGTATCTCTCCTTCCTTCCTCTTTTACTCTTTTCATGCTCCCTCTTATGTTCATGATCCTAGCCTGCCCACTCCTCTGTATCGCTTGCCCCTGTGCCCTTCTCTATTTTTTTCCCTCCTCCTCCTCCCTCACTCATTTGCCTTTACTGTACCCCCCCAACACACACACACACACACACACACACATCACCACCACCCTTTGCACTATATCCATCTCGCTCTCTCCTCCTTTATTTCCACCAGCCAGCTCCTCCCATCCCTCTTCTCGCTGAAGGCCCCCTGTTGCTGCCTGCTATCAAACAGCTCTGAACTGGTGAACATGGTGGAGGAGGGGGAGAGGAGAGGAGAGGAGAGGAGAGGAGAGGAGAGGAGAGGAGAGGAGAGGAGAGGAGAGGAGAGGAGAGGAGAGGAGAGGAGAGGAGAGGAGAGGTAGAAGAGCAGGAGGACAGAGGAGAGAGGAGTGTGGAGTTTGGCTGGAGCCAAGAGGAGAGCAGCTGGGCACGGCTAACAGGGAATGATAATGACCTCAGAAATCTGCTGTTCGCTCCACAACAATAGGGTGCTCAGTCGCCTGGAAAATTGTGTTCATCAGCTAGCTCTGCTCACTTACTAATTGACATTGCCAAATATTTTAAGAACAATTGGAATGTGGCAGGGGGAGAGAGTGAAAAAAAAAACCGAAAGCTCAGAGATCTTAATCCCTGGACTTAATTCCTCTCTCACTTTTCCACCAGTTTTGCTGCTCTCTCTCTCTCTCTCTCTCTCTCCCTCTCTCGTTCTCTCTCTCTGTTTCTCTCGCTTTGTGATGAGGAGATAGCTACAACTAAGAAAGAAGAAGCACATTTTTCATGTTGCTTTCTGCTCTCATGTCAGCACCCTGATGTTGACACAAAAGGCTTTTTATGTGACCTGTCAATGGGGTTAAGAGGAGGAGATTGAGAGGGGGGGGGGCAAAATGAGTATGACGAGCAAAGGGGGGTGGGGGAGGGTGTGTGTATGTGTGGGGAGGAGGAAAAAAAAAAAGGAGCAAGAGATTCCTCAGTCATGGTATCACATGTCTGGCCCTCCATTTTTAATGAGGCAAAGGTCAATGTATTCTCTTGCTCTTTCACGCACAGGAGGAACCCCAATCATGCCCAAGTTAACTTGTTCAAACAAAGCCCCCCGCTCTTACCCCCATCCTCCATCCTCCCCTCCATCACCCGCTCCACACAACCAACCCCCGCCGCCCAGCCCATCCTAGCCCAGCCCCGAACCCCGGGCCGCTTCCATCCAGTGCCATCCATTTGCATTCCCTGACCGACAGCCCTGCCTCATTTCACAGGAATCCTGCATTGACGGAGTCAGACAGCTGTCACCAGACAGAGAAAGGGAACTTGGCTGTTCACCCTCTTTCAGCTTCACCCTCCCCGTCCATCCCTCCAACCCTCTGTTAAGCACACACATAAACAATCAAAAGAAGAGAAACTGTTTAGCTAGTTGAGGGTTTCGCTCTGTAGTTTTGAGTGAGAGAAGGAACAAATGCTTGTTTGGTCAGGATGTGTGCATTTATATATGCATCGTGGGGGTTGAATGTTGGAGTAAACACTCACAACATTAGCACAAGTTGTGACTGTGATGTTAATTCATGTCTTTCTTTCTCTTTGAGGCTTTCCGCCGTTACTTTTGAGTGTCTTCTCCGGCGTGTTCAATCAAGTTAAGTTTCTCCCGCATTTCCAAAGTGTAGTAAGGAGCCGTATCCGCGAGTCACCTTCGCTCTCTCTCTATTCTTGCTCAGTTTTTTCAGCAATGACACCGGAGAAGATAGCTTGTTGATGTATTAAGAATATTAATATGCAAACAGTCTACCTGACGGAGTAAGGCAGCCTTCTGTTATGGAAAGATAAATATTATGTTTTAATTATAAAAACATAAAACAGAAATGGGGAAGACAGAAAACGAGAGAGGGTGTGTGTGTGTGTGTGTATATGTGCGTGTGTGTGTGTGTGTGTGTGTGCCAGCCAAGGAAGCTTGTTCCAGGAGAAAGGTAAGCTATGTTTTGGCAAAGATTTGGAGTTGAAAAGAGTGGATGGCATAATGCGATGCTGTTTACTGAGGAATGTGATGCCCTGTCATCTCTCTCTTTCTCTCACTCCACTCAGTCTCTCCCTTCTGGATTGCCTGTGTCATTTTTTCATCGCCTCTCCTTCACTCTCTCAACAGTCCATTTTTTCCTTTTTTTTTCTTTTTTTTTTCTTCCTTCTCCTGTCCCGGCTTCATAACCAAGCGGGGAATCCTAACGTGATCATTAAGACATAAAACGGACTGATAAATGTTTCATAAGGACAGGGCTAGCCACTGATAGCCACCCAGGAATACTGAGGAGCAAACCGAGGTTCGCAGTCCTTCCCTCGATCAAACACACTCGTCGGAATACAATTGGAATTTTAAAATATCTAAAAAGCCTCGGCTAATTCCCACCATGGGTAATATTTACAAATTGAGTCTGAGAGACGGGGTAGGAGAGAGAGAGAGAGAGGGAGAGAGCAAGAAAGGAGGAGAGAAATCAAATGAACTGTGAAAGGAAAAAGAGAAAGAAGAACAGAGAAATAAATTGGCCTTTTATATTGTGCAAGCGTGTACAAAAATACTAAGTCTGCATTTATCGAAGACATGTCAATCAGCCCGGCACACTGACAATTAGTGTGTTTGAATAGAACTTTTATCATTTACCAGACACCAGAGTCCTGACCTACTGTACAAAAATACAGCTCAGGGAATGAATGTGCCTGTAACACAATGACTGTCTATTTAAGTTTGGTGACACATAAAAAATACAGATATGACAGGCCAGACTCCTTCAAATGAGTGGGGGGTAGAAAGCTCAGGTTTTGTAACCACTGAGTTCTCTGATTATAGAGAAAAGAAGAATAGTGTGAGGGGGGGGGGGGGGGGGGGGGGACGGGACTAGTAGAGGAGCTGATGTCAATTACAAAGAAAAAGTAATTTATGCAGAGGGAAGAGACAGAAAAAAAAGAGCAGCATAATTCATTATTTTTTTTTTAATGCACATTGGTTTTACACACATGCATTATAGCATGTACACACTCACAGATGTTCTGGCCTGATTTTAAAGTGAAGTGTGAGGTGGTGAAGGCGTGATATGGCATACAGTGAAGAGGTATATTACTTGTTCTAGGAATCATCAGCTCCGCTCTACCCTGTTTATTCACTGAGATTTACGTGAGCAGGTTTTATTGTTCTAGTCGCCTTGCTAGCAGCCTATTTACTTTTTACAGAATATGCAGGTTTTTCGTTTTCTTCCTTTTTTCATCTGGGCCTGATTAACTCGCGAGGGGTGCGGAGGGAAAAAAAAAATCTAGCTCTTGACCCTCTTTTGAGCCCAGAAACCAACCAACATTACTACACTGGAACACTGCCCCTTGAACATAACTATTGTACTGTATATGATATAATTGTAATATATAGGTGTAGGGTCAGGTACTGTAATCACCTATTCTAGATAACATAGATTAAATAATGTTGAGCTCCAATCCAAATTACAGTATGTTTTAATGAAACAATGAAAAAATGTTGTTCATTAATTTACTTGGCACTTGATACTTCAACGTATGAGTAAAATGTATTGCATCTTGCATTTTTCTAATATTGCAACATAATTAAAGTCTGCGGTGACTTGAAGACATTATGTGTTTTATTAATATTCACCTGAAAACGCAATGTCTTACCCACCTCAACCAAACGTGCTTTTGTTGCCTAAACCTAACCGCACACGGGGACGCAACGATGCGACTCTCCAGTGTCGACATCCTGCGTTTTGTACCAGTGCGGTACCTAAATGTAGTTCCTTATTTGTTTGGGGAAAAAAAAAAAACAATGCCTGGCAACATAATCCAGGCAGCAAATACTAAAGAAAATTCAAGCAGAACAAGTTGGTTGATCGCACATTAACATCTATCGAGACTTTTCTTTCCAAACTTTCCCCTCACATATTCCTAAAGTAGTTGTATTTAATCAAATTACCACAAGCTAGTTGACACCCCTCAAAAAACGCTGGACGCTGTACACATACATGTGCAAAAATATACAGGTATTTCCTCAGATAAATCTTACTGGGTGTCTGCACTCCCCAGGCTTAACTAACAATTATTATTATTATTTATTATTTTTTATTTTTTTTATATTTAAAAATGTTCAGAACCAGGATCCAGAGTTAAATCAACTGGCACTGAGTGGTACTATTTTTTTTTTTTTTTTTTGCATGAAATGTCTTTATATAGTATGTAGTTATGTGCCAATTGTCTTTTTTTGTCTGTCGTGGTGAAAGAATATCCTTCCTTAAATGGTATTCCTTTGTCATATCGCCAGTACTGAGTACTCGTTGAATAATATTAGCTGATAAAGGCCAGCTAGATCAATTTTGTTACCATGGGTATTCATAGTAGTCTGGATCTTGTTCAACTCTGCTTTATTCCTGTTTTAATGACACAGTAATTACACTGTAACAGTTTGTCTGTATGTGTAATTACGCCCCCATTGTAACGACGCAATTAGATGAATATCCACGCTTTATAACCTAAGGCGTCGAGTCGGCAAATCCAATTTCAATTTGTATGGAGCAAGCATTTTGCCTGCTTGTTTGAGCCGCGGTAAAGACCCAGGGATATGCAGGCTAATCCTCGCCATGTTAAAATGCTGTTCCTCTTAAAAAAAAAATATAAAAAAAATAAAAAATGTAGATTCTCTGGAAAGAAAGAAAGAAAGAAAGAGAAAAAGAGAACCGGGGGGGAGTATACGGAGTCTCTTACAGCCAGGAGCCAAGAGGTGGGAGTGGGGTTTAGGGGTAAGGGGGGAAGGTTACGAAGATACTTAGGTAAGGAGGGCTTGCAGCTTTAGGCCTTACATGCATGCAGCAAAGCCTATTTTTTACACATTTACTCACATTTTGTCTGTACAGTGGCAGCAGAATGGGGAGACGTCATGGTGCAAAATGAGGATTTTCAATGGTGGGTTATTTACATGTAAGAGCTGTAAGAGGGCCCTGCTTTCCATAAGCACCCGGCCTGTTCTGCTTTCTGACGAGCAGTATTCCAAGTCGGGTCTACCTGTTGCTGAACCTTTCTCATACGACTACAGTACACAGGTGTGTTTGCTCTAAACATAGTATCTGGGGGCATAAATACTTCTGTATTTTCTTTAAAGAAATAAAGAGTTTTATTCAATAAGAAAGATGTTCAAGGTTATCTGCTGAGCTATGCTGTAATAAGGAAGGTCTTTAAAGGACATCTCTGACAGAAGCCTTTGTTTTTCTGCTCTTTTTCTTCCTCACTTCTCTTTCTTTTTTCTTTTTTCTTTTTTTTTTTTCACTCACTGCTTTTAAACGAGTACCGTCTCAAAGACAAAAGCGGTGGAGTTGACCTTCTTTCACAGTTGAGATGTTATTGTTGATTACTATAATTCAAGTTTAACTCAAAATTGCTGTGGGTAAGCGGCAGGGCAGACACATACACAAGCGCCGCACGTGTGCAGGTGTGCGCTCATACGCGTACTCACGTTTTATACAGAGTATTACAAGCCCCCCCTTTTTTTCACTCTGTAAAAGCTGAAAGTCTGAAGATATTAAGATAAAGACAATAGTACAGTGGCCACATCCTGCTCACTGCGGAAGAGAGTGATATGCACACATACTGTAAAGCATATACACCCCCCCCCACACACACACACACACACACACACGCGCAGATACACAGACAGACACACACACACAACAAACATGCAGAGGAGAAGCATGACACCTTTCTCCACATGAAACTCAGACACATTTTTTTCTCACACATCAAAGCTTCTAATTTGAGAGTCCCTGAGCTCCAAATGTGAATCACATTGTCTGAGTTGTGAAGAAAGACAAGTTTCGCTTCTTCTGATTAAAAAACAGGAAGTAGCAAAACAAGCATATTTAACATTTAACGTCAAATCTGTTTACTTCTCACATTTTTTTTATTTTTATTTTTTTTCCTTTTCGGCAGAACTGCGTCCCTTTCTATTCAGATCAGTGCATGCCTAATCATTTGTATTCCTTTCTTCTCTGCAAATCTATTTTCCACCTTTGCCATGCTCTCTAGCAGTAAGCTACAGTTTGACATCCTATTCTGGCGCATGCACTCACAAAGCTCTACAATAACAATGGGAGGACAGCCTTTCAGATATGACAGTGACAGATTGACAAAGAGCTTCAATAGTGACACTGTATCGAGCAGCGTAGCCTCTGACTGAGAAACGGGCTAAGGGTGAGACATAATACCTGTACATATACCACACACACACACACACACACACTCAGACAAAGACAACATGAAGGGCACTACTGAGGTCTTGCAGTCCAGCAAGCCTTTTCTCTCGTGTATAGTTGATGATACACTATTTTAATTTATTTGTGTACTTACATCTCTGTCTTTAATCCTACTTCTTCATAGATGGCGCCTGAGGGGGGGTTTAACTACTAAACAAATTGAATGGATTTCTTTGTGCTTTGTTACCATGTGGTGGTAAATACTATTGGTTTTATTTGTCAAGTATTATTTTAATTTGCTTTTTTTTTTTTCTTTTTCTTTTTTTTTTTTTTTTTACTGCACACTGAATGTTAATACACTACTTCTAAAGTTGTTGAATCGCCAAAGCTGTACTCATCAGATTCAAAGTGCTTGAGTCAAAAGAGACAGACAGAGAGAGAGAGATGCAGACACACAAAGAGAGAGAGAGAGAGAAAAACTTCCAGCATTAAAATTCAGAAGATAATTACATCCGCTGCACCCCCACCCTGTTGAGAAAGTGTTATGTTTAATAGTCTCTATAAAGAAAATAGGTTTTTATCTCGCTCTCATTTTCATTAATTCCTAATTGGGGTGGGGGGTTGTCTGTTATTATTTCTTAGATTAAAATAAACATAGCCTGTCCCATGTTCAAACCCATCACACTACACGGGCATGATAAGGACTTCATGCCTCTGTGAATAAATAAACAATTTCATCTCGACTGGTGGAATTAAGTTGCTTACAGCCTTAAGCTAAGCCACTCTGATTTATATTTATATTTATTTATATTTTTCTCAAAAGACTTAAAAGCACATCCCCGCTTTTGCAAATGAAGTTCACCAGTTTTTTTTTTTGGTTTTTTTTTTGACCTGCTTTATATGTATATCTTTAATTAGTGTCTTGTTTAGCTTAAACCGACTGATTATCGCGTCGTCGTGACCTAATTACCGCTCGTGCTTCTTAACTCCAGCATGGTGCCCTGAGGAGCAAGCGAAAGTTACCTTTAAAAACTTGTGTAATCATTAGCAACGAGCCTCCCTTAATCCCACTAAACATACACTTATCTAGCCCAGGCCGGCCTGTGTTTGCTGGGTAGAGAGAAGGGAGGGGTATGGTTGTCTCCAACGTGTTTTCTTTAAAGACATTTATTAATCGCTGTGGTTAAAACAAGTTCGTCCCTATGCTCCCAATCTTTACTCATGCTCCATAGGGATCTAGGCTGCTAACCTGCAAACATGGATGCAATGGTGAGGCAGGTCTCTCCCTAGACTGTGTTCTCTGGAATCTTCTGTTTGGCTTAATATGAATGGTAGCAACAACAAAGCAGTGCCAAGGGAAATTTGTTACCATGTCCAGCATAAGAACTTAAGAGGAGAAAGTGTGTACTTGTAAATCCCTGAATATATATGATATGCACAATGTATACATTTCTGTCTGTATGTGTGTGTGTGTGTGTGTGTAAATTATTCTATGCTCTATAAGCAAACCTCTCTGAGAGGGTGTGTGATAGGTATTTGAACAAAGGCATTAACATAACTCAAATGAGTTATGTGAGGAATGTTTGGCTTTGATTCTTCAGTGGGCATTTGATTTATTTTCCATTCCCTTTTAAAGAGATAGAGTCGACACATTGATTTACATACACATCTACACACTTAAAGTGATTCTCAGTGGAAACTTTGGAGGTATAAATGTAGGATTGTAAGACACCATTGAATTAAAGAAATAAACATAATTTGCAAGTGCATTTCATGAGATGCAGTGTAGATCCCTTCATCCATGGAATGGCCAACAAATACAGGTGGCTATCACTCATTCTGTGTTTCCCTTTTCTTCTTACCTGAAGATGGTGAGGAGGGATGTGGGCTGTCATCCTGGACACTTCCAGTCTGGGAGTGTCCTCCTCCAGCTCCGCTCTCCTCTGTCACATTGGATGACCCAGGGGTGGTGGAGCGGCTGATGGACTGGGACTCGGGATCACTGGCTGATCCGCGGCGTTCATCCAGACCTTGTTGCTGGATCGCTTCCTCGATAGCTCTCCTGTCTTTGCCATGGATGCGTGAGTGGACCACCATCTGATGATAGGTTCTGAAGACCCGGCCACAGTCAGGGCACTCTGAAGGCTTCTCCTTCAGGCTGGAGAGGCCATAGTCAATGCTGGGGCTTCCTAAGCCAGCCAGGCCACCAGGAGTCTCTACACCACCATGGTGAGACATCAAGTCACGGTGACTGTCAAAGCCTCTTCCATCCTCCTTCATGGACATCATGGCTCCACTTGCAGCTTTGGATCCCTGCAAGGCCTCAGAGAGCTGTTTCTGCTTGGAGCTATCAGTGGAAGTAATCAGGGAGTAGTCTTGTTTCTCCTTAGAGAAGGATGCCATGGCACCAGCACCACCCATGTCATCTTCTTGCCCAGGGATTATATGGTGCTGGTGTTGCTGCTGCTCTTTAGGCATGAAAGCCCTGTCCATAGCCATGCCACGAGCCATTATCTGCCAGGCTTGGTAGCTATTGAGGGAATCCATCTCTGCCACTTTTGCAGCTGCCTGGAGGCGTTCCATGCAGCTCGACTTAAGGGGTGGCACAAGGTTGAGACAACCCAGGAGTGAGCGCTTCTCATTTTCACCCAGCCCATGGCCCATACCTGCTGCCATTGGCCCCAACAGCTTCCCTAACATCTCTTTTTCCTTCATGGCTATCCCTGCTTTAGCCAACATTTGGTGTTGCTCACTTAGGCCCTGTTTGTCTGGTGAAAGGAAGCCTCCCTGAAGACAGGAGATGTAGCGAGAGTAAAGGTTGGCATGAGCTTCCTGAGCCAGATTGCCCATGCTATTGACAGAAGCCATGTCCTGCTCACTAGGCTGGGGTGGCTTGTTCTTTATGGCCAGCTTATTCAGATGCACCTTCATATGATTCTTCAGGAACCAAGGTTCTTTGAAGCGACGGCCACAGATTTGGCAGCAGTGTTCAAAGGAGTCCTTGTGCTTGCGCATGTGGCCCTTGAGGAACCAGGCTTGGCTGAAAACCTGGCCACACACATCACAGCGGAATTCAGTTGCCACCTGAGTACCTCCGGCACCACCAGCACCCTGGCCCTGTGTGTTCTCAGCTGTAATGTGGGCCTTCTCCACATGACTTATCAGCTCCTCTTCATGGGAAGCAGCAAACTCACACAATGTACATTTGTAGGGTTTGTGGAGTATACGGATGTGGCGGTCCAGCTCCTCGCGCTTCTTGAACTTCCCTTTGCAGAAGGTACAGCGGAAGCCAGTGGTCGGGTTGAGGGACTGTTCATCTTGGGTGCCAACCGGTTTGGGTGAAGAAGAAGGCTGGGAAATTGTTTCTTGAGTGGCAAGGCTAGAGGGGGGGAGCAGGGCACAGGCAGAGCCTAGTTGCTGCTGTTGGGTGTTAGTGCTGCTGTTGAGGCTCAGATGGGGTGTCTGAGGTGTCTGGAGAAGGCTTCCGCTCCCCCTCATCTGCTTGTCCCTCAGGATAGCCCTCTCCTCTAGCTCATGAAGCAGCCTGTTCTCCTCACGGACACGACCGCGTCCCTTACCAAGGTTCCCCAGCTTGTGGGTGCGGAGGTGGATCTTCAAGTTGCCTTTTTGGGCTGCTCGGTGATCACAGTAGGGACACTTGAAGGGCTTCTCTCCTGTGTGTGTGCGCATGTGCAGTGACAAGATGCTGTTAAAACGGAAGCGCTTGCCGCACAATGGGCACGGATATTTCCTGTTCTTGCGGGCATCATCTTCAATATCATTCATCTGGGACATGATGCCCAAGTTCTGGCCATTGAGAAACTGCTGCAGATCAACGCGCCCATTCAACCCACTTAGCGCTCCTGCATCAATGTCTCGGTTGAGCTGATTGGCTAACAGTGCCATCTGACTGCTGATAGGTTGACTGGCCAGGGCTGCGTGGTGGGTCTTCTCATCCAAAGGTGTGGCTGCCTTCTCCTCAGGGATCTGCTGTGGGCGATGTAGGTCAGGGAAGGCGTGTCCTAGCTGGGCAGTAAGCTGGTGAAGTTTTTGACTGATAGGATAGCGTCCATTTAACACTGCACTGCTCAGATGGGCATCAGCGTCAGGCACCGCTGACGACACACCAAGGCACAAACTAGAGTCCTCCATCCTATAAAAGACAGACAGAGAGAAGAGAGAATTTTTAATTTGTACACATTAAAATGCTGAAACATTTTGTGAATCTGTATGAAACATTCTAAAATGATGTAGGTTTTAGAACCAAAGTGCATTTTAAAAGTTCTGTATGCCATGGTAAATGATGGTTAACTCGTCAAGGTTGCTTTCCAGATTACAAATAGAATACTGGCCGACCACATGTTCAGAACTAATGCGTTACTTCATTTAGAGAAACAACACCTGTGCTGCGTCATCCAGTGCTGGGAATTAAAACGTATTGTCTTTGATTCGCAGAGCACTGTGTGAATTTGTCAGCACCGGGGGCCTGGAGAAATGCTGTGACTCCTCAGAACTTTTTCAAAATGTAACACCATTTTGGATGGAATAATTACTCTGTAAACACAGTGAGCAGTGTATAATTAAGCTACTTGTGCCCATCCTATCAGAATTCCTCCAATTACACGCCTTAATGAAACGGAGCAACGGCATTGTCGGGAAGCCACCGCAATACTACAATTATGATATTAACAATAGCACTTAAAACCAAGGGGTTACTCCAGTAAACACAACACTCTTATCTTGGTGCTACGACACTTGTCTTGGCGCAATATTCCATTAAAGAGCTGCACTACATTTGATGTGAATCACTTTGCTCTCCCTCTGCCTCCTTCCAATCCCCCCAATCCTTTCTCAGTCTTGTCTTTGTCTCTCTTCCTAACTCTTTTTACAGTTTCCAGGCTGGAGATAACAACAGCTGGTCATGTTGAAAGAGTCCGCGATTCATCCAAAGTGCTGTTTGTTGCATTTGTTCTATTGCGTACTTCATGACAGAGATGTTTCTATTCCTAGGTTTCAGTAATGCTATGAACTGAAATATGTCTTCATTTAACACTGATCAATGTATACTATCAGTGAATGTGTGTTCATTTCATATGTGTAACATCAGTGAATAAACAACAAAAAAAAAAAGAATAACATTTGTTTTAATGCAGATCCATCTGCTCTCCAGATGGAGAGGTATAAACATCTATCTGCATACTTCCTCTAGCTGCTGGCAGGGGTCAAACCCTCAGAAACAATAACCACGGTTCTGCTTTGGTCAACAAAATATTGTATAATATCTCATTAAGCTGATTAGTATGCTGCCTGGTAACAGTGGCAGCCACCGTGCTATAACACATGATTATAATCATCAAAAAAAAATCCTTTTAAGGAAAGGCAGTGTAAAGCACTGGTGTGAGGTGAATTTACTTTTAAGAGAGAGTGGGATCATTTTAGGGAGCTTATGGACCCACTCTGGCAGCAATGAGGCACACCGGCATTAAATATGCACACATGTTCAATACACTCTTTACAGGCACAAAGGGCAACTAAGGTTGCACCACACTCTGTTTGCTCTATCTCCACCTACAGTATGTTTCTAAAAGTATGGAGGACTACATTGTGCTTGGCTCATCTGTTGTCTTATTCATCAGAATTTGTCTCTCTCTCTTGTTTCATTCTCTCTCCCAATCAGTAGGAGGTTAGTAGACATAAGGGGTGCCTGTTCTTTTAGCCACTGGCCCCTCCAACACACTGTTGATGGTGGATTCTTATCTCGTGGACATGAATTAGACACTGTGACTGGCTTCCACTTCTGTTTAAAAGGAATGTGACAGTTGTGGGCTGCCCTTTGAATTCTCCTTATTTCTCCCCACAAGTATCATAAAGCAATCCAGCTGAATTCATCAGGAACATAATAGCCATGCTATGTTCTGCAGGCTTATGTGTAGCAGCGAGACATGCTTCTGTCAAAGCCTGCTTAAATTTAAAGACAGATCTTGCGGCTGTGTTCTCGCGTGGCTCTAGTAATGCTGAGTTCATCTAAGAAATAAAGCATTTTAAAAGCTTAACAATAAAAAAATTTTATATATGTGAATGAAAAAAAAATATATCGCTACTGTATATGTATGTACATTTATTGTGAGAATAATATTGGAAGAGAATAGCAAGGAAGGATAAAACTTTGTTGGACTGCTTAAAATGTCTTAGGTTTTAAATTGTATTTATGTGACACCCCAGCTTCCATCACCAGGCGTGCTTATATTGGAGAAGACCTTATTTGAATGGGCCCTTTTTTTTTTTTTTTTTTTTTTACAGAAGCGGCTGCCTTTTGGAATAGAAATCTGTGATTTAAACTAGGCTGATGAGCTGTTGCTCATTTGGGGAGATAGCAGCTTGCCCTTTTCTTCAATTTGATTTCTGCCTTTATCTTTAACATATAACAAAGGCAGATAGACAATGGAATAATGTGAAATGAACTGACGAATCCAGTTTGTGTTTTTTATAAACGTATCCTGGCTGACGAGCGTATGCAAATGAGGCACATTAATATGCTCGCCTTGCTCCCGAGTCATTTTATATTTTTTCCCCCTGATTAAAAAGGACATTTCTTATGTGACATCCCCCCTCTGCTCATATCAACACACACACACACACACACACACATGCAAGGGAACTTGAGGGTGGTGTACAAGTAGGAGCGTGCACACACACACACACACACACACACAGATACAGGCAAAGACACACACTCAAACACAACAGTGACGACAGACAACAATTCAATATGCGAATGCCCTCTAAAACTCGCCGAGTGTGTTACAACTCATCCAGCACAAGTATCAAATATCAGCCCATAGAAATCACGTCAGCAACTCTTTCTATCTTGACATGCAAAATATGCATCAACTGTGCAGCTATATTAACACTGTTATGCTTTTTGAAGATAAAAAATGTCAGGTTTATCATTCTTACCGTTTGTATTAAGGGAAGACTCGATGCTACTTTGTCCCTGTTACGTCTCACTGTCTCTGCCATGACTGTTGTCGCCTTTAACACTCTGTTACAAACAACACATGCGCGCTCTAGTTTTCTGTACGGTACAGTATCTGTATACAGTATCAGCCGTTACTCTAACCTGTAAAAACCTTATCATTTCCTGGCATATACGGCAATGCTGCCTCATTAAAACTATTGGCTCCTATGATACTTCTAAAACCACAAAGACTTCCTTTAGCATTTTCTCACGGAGGTTCAGTTGTTGTCTTTATAGATTGTGGTTTAATATTCAGCAGAGCACCACGTGCACTCATAAACACACCATATCATCCACACAGTCATATATGCATGTATGCACATGTACACACAGAAAGTGATTTCACTCGGTTTCTCTTAATGCATTTCCCTCCCTGTTCTTTTTCTCTCTCCGAGCCACAGCGTAATTATAAGTATCTGTAACACAATGGAAGTGTATTTCAGCCAGCATTTGAATGTGCTCAGTTCATTTCTGTCTTATCAATATTAGCATGCATCATAAATGCATAAGGGATTTATATATGCCCCTCTCTAATTGTAACCATATAAAATGATTGAAGTATATGAAAGACAGCTTTCTTATTAGGAATAGCTACCTTTTATGAATTCATATTATAATAAACAATTTCAAGTTCAACAGACATTTGAGTTTAGTACTTATAAGGAATATGATGTCGGGCCTGTTGTCTGTTGAGTTTTGTCATAAAAGTTTGCTGTGACATTTAAGACAAGAAAGGGGGAGAAACAGAAGGATCGAAAAGCCATTAGTTGGACTTTACTTTGTTATTTTGTCATGTATCGACACAAAACCCATCGACTAATCACAATGCAATACCTCATTAAGTCCTAATGAACAAATTCATTGCATTAAACAAATCAATCATTATTCACAATGTGCTGAATTCCATCATATTTGTACCAAATCATTAATGAGATGAGGGGGGTGCAGCAGCAGCAGCAGCAGCAGCAGCAGTCTGGGACTGTTTGAGGGACAATGTGGGTATTTACCATATGTTACATGCACTGAGAGTTGAATGCTAAATATTTAGTGATTACACAAGCAGCAGGGACACTGAGCCCCATTCAAAAGCTGCAAGTGTGTTTTTAAAGTACAAACGGAGCTTCGTCGTCATTTCAAAGATCAATTACCTCTGGGTAAAAGTTGGTTTGGTAAGAGTTGGTGCTTTCGTAGGTAGAACAGACCAGATATGAGTTTCTTTTGGGGCTTGTGTTTTGTTTCTATTGCAGGTGGTCTTCGCGAAGGCATCTAATTAATCCAATAAAAAGCTGCCTTGTTTTCCTTTCTGCCTCTCTCTCCCTCTCGCTCTTTGACTTTGCTGCATTATTACTTTCTGTAATGAGGCGAAAACACTCTGAACTGCACGTGAAAGACAGTCACACAAGCCCTGCCAGATTCAATCCTAACTCCATCCCATGCCTAGAGCCTCTTGATCAAAACTCATAACTCTGCGCTATCAAAAAGATATGAAGCTTCAAAAATGGATTGTTCTATTTTAAAAAGAGGGGAACACTAGAATTGCAGACATGGTTGAGATCAGATCTCGTTCAATTTTTGAAATTTTTAAATATAAGGATGTTTTTTTTTTCATCCTGCAATTGCAGTATATAAATACATAGTTATTTCACATGAAGATAAGATATACATATATATATATATGTACATATTTAGAATTAGTTATTTTCTAGTGCTTTTTTACCAAAGGGCCAATTCTTTGGGGAGTTGTTTCCAGCGGCCTGAAAGAGCCTGAGCTCTGATTGGCCTTCCCAAAATGCATATGATTGATTGGTCAATTCCCTTGAATCTCACACCAACTGCATTCTTATGGACAAAAAAAAAAAATGAAAAGGGCACAATACTTGTTGTTTTTTTTACATAGTAAAGAACATCAAAGTACTTAAAATGTATGAATAATGTTGCGTTGAGATAACTCCCTGCTCCGCTTTAATGCAGAGACAAATAACAGTGTGGAAGGAGGGATTTGATGAGAGCACAGACTCAATAGATCAGTGACAAATATGAATGAACAGGAGCCTCTGCTTCTCCCTCTTTCTCTCACACAATATGTCATTGAGGGCTGTTTAAGAGGTCCTGTCAACAGGTAGTTCAACTTTCAGCTCATCCCCGCTGATCAGTGGGAGCCCTCCTGACAGAAAGAAAAGAAAGACACCGGGAGGGAGCGCGGGAGAGAGAAAGAAAAATGTTGTGGGTCTTTTTATCCGTCCGTCGCTCTGACAGCCTTGCAGGGGATGCCATGGGAGGAAGATCAATGCAGGACAAGCGGATTCCCACAGTTCATTGTTCCAGGCCAGCCAAATCATCTTCCCAAGACGGCCGGGAGCTCAAAGCTTCCCTTTATGATAACCATCCCTGGTATTATTCCCACTATGATGATGATGACCTGCAGATGTCTCTGTCTCTGTGTGTGTGTGTGTGTGTGTGTGTGTGTCTGTGTGTGTACATCTGTGAGCACCTCTCCCCTCCTGAGTGCGTTACAATAGCGGTCACAGCGGCATGGACAGACCCCTGCAGCAGCGAATAAAGCAGAGCAATGAGCGCAGGATTAATAGCGCTGAACATTTGTTAAGCAGTGTCTGTTTAGTGAAGTACAGTGACAGGAGCGAGGGCCAAAAAATAAATAGAAATTATAGTAATTGACATGATAATGATAGTGAACGTGCCTCATCGCACTCTTATACGTTGCATCAATCCTGCTGTAACACAACAGCGAGTGCATTCTATTCTGTCGCTACCGCTGTTTGCTGCCACTGACATTAAGGATTAAACTAATATTTATCAGTTAGTTGATGCTGTCAAATCAACCTGTCAAAGCTGATATCGCTTGTGTTTTTTTTTTTTTTTTTTTTAAATGAAACTGATTCAGGAGTGTTGAGATGTATATAAAATTATCAATAAAAAATTATGATAGTTTGCATGTTTTAGAAAATGTTTCCACCTAAACTAAAACAGATTATTTCGGGGATAATATTCATTTAGTTACAAGTGTAATGTTTTCAAATACGTTTTCAAATTAAGGATTCTTGTATTGTTTTATATATACAGTATACTGTTTTTGTTTTTGTTTGTTTTTTTGCAGGAAAGGCCAATGGTCATAAAAAGGCTATATTTGAAGATATTTACAGCAATATTACAGTTCACGTTGTTGCTGATCATTTTCTAACCTACTTTTTCTAACCTTAGAAACATCCCTGAGATAAAAAAATAAAAAATAAAAAAATCACCCACCATCAAAAATCACTACAGTAATCTTTGGAAAATAAACAACAACGGTGTCTTAAGATTGACTTGATAAATATATATATATATATATTTGAATATGTCATCGAACGTGCGTGTTTGCAACGACTCTTCTCGCTTCTCTTTAGAAATTACCTTTGATGTTTCTGTTTGCTGACACATCAGATCCATTTGAGGTTTTATTGCTGCTTTAATTGTGAATTTGCCCTTTAATAAACCTCAAAAGCATGACGTGGCTCCTCCAATCAACGCTTCAGCTTGAAAAAGTAAACCGTGGCTCTGATGTTTGTCATGTACCTGTGTGGTGTGATTCATTCTGTGTCTGGTGACTGAACTCTTCTTCCTGTCAAATCAGTTAGAAAACCAGGGCGTGTGTGTGTGTGTGTGTGTGTGGGTGTGTGTGTGTGTGTGTGTGTGTGTGTGTGTTAGACAACAAACATGGCAGTCTAGAGTGCTCACGCATGGTTAGCCTGCAGGAAGAAAGAGGCCAGAGAGACAATGACCACAGTGTATCTGTCACAGCTTACATCACTGGTCACCCTCAGCTATGCATGTGAATGCTGCCAACACACACACACACACACACACACACACACACAGGCCACATTATGGGGGCATCGCTCCCTGTGTGTCTCTTGCAGAGTGACAGCAGCGATGACATGCAAGATTCAAGATTCAGACTAAACCAAAGCCATGTTCAATCTGGCTCTGTTTCTCAGGTGGTGGCAGCGAGAAAGAGACGAACAGAGAAAAGAAAAGAAAGAGAAAGTAGTTGAATGTCAATACGGCCTAAATAACAGAATATCAGAAATAATTGCTGTTTTCTTCCGCTCATGCTGGGCCCGTTCTGGTAGAGTTTTGCATAATGACTACAGTCGAGGGGAGGTGGGCTGGTGGAGGTAATGGTGGTGGGTGTGTGGCAGTGGTGGAGGTGGTGGTAGAAGGGAGGGGTTGTTGTGACAGGTGCTGAAATCAAACTAGGGAAGCAGGGGAGACAAAGGTTCAATTTACTAAGAGGAGACTTTAATTGTTACACAGCTAATTAAGAGAAGAAGGGTCTTTTTTGCACTCTCGACTATTTACTGAGAGGTGTTTGTGCATACATTGAGAGGTAAATTGTGCCTTCAAGCCAAGTGAGCTTACAGTGAAGAGCCAGAGTGCATGTTGTGTGTGTGTGTGTGTGTGTGCCTGTCTGTGCCTGTGTGTGTGTGTGTGTGTGTGTGTTTAAGGAAAGGATGGGTTCCTACCTCAACATATAACGTATCTTTTCACAGCTTCCCTGCAGTTGGGAGTTTGGGACTTTCGCTTTCTTTTTTTTTTTTATCAACTAAAACAAAAGTCTATGGCTAATTAGCAGCACTCATTACAGGAAGCGAGTCAGGTAATTATTTTACATCACGCTGCCGATAATTGAATGATTCTTCAATGTCTGAATGTCTGTTTGAAAGTATCTCTTTTTCTCCCCCCCCCACCTCTCCTTTTACACATTCTTTCTCTTTGTCTTTGAGGGAGATGAGAGAGAGACTGGATACAGGTACCGCTGCCATATGCTCTTGAATGAAAAAGCACTTCTGTCGAAGCAAATGGGATTTTTAAATATTGAAACTGCTGCATGTCTTTTTAATATGACCGTGTTAAATCTCTCTTTATTCCATCACTTTGATAAACTCCCCCTTTCTATCTCTCTCCTCTCCCACTTTCTTGCGTCTCTTCTTTTGCGTTAATCTGAAGAGTTTGAAGGGAACTTTACCTCTCTGAGAAGTAGTTTAACTCATTATGCAGCCATGCTGTGTCTTTCTTCTTCTTTTGTTGTTTTTCTTTCTTTTTTTTTTTTTTTTGTATTTAAGCAGCACACTTCCTGTTTAAGAAAGCAAACTAATCTTATCAAAGCCATCAGGAAGCTGAAACTTGAGTGGAAATGCTTGCGATTCTCTGCATATGTTACAATATATTTTGCTGGCTTTATAACTACTATTGTTCTCATGAAGAAGAGAAAGAAGAAGAAAAGAAAAACAGTCTCTTCTTTCGCCTCAAATTCAGATATGTACAGACAGATAATGTGGCACTTAATATAAAAGGAATGAAACACAGAGAGAGTGAGAGAGCATTATCTACTTTAAGGCCAGGGTGTATTTATTACACACTAATTGTTGCAGAGGAAGTGCTTTAGAGGGGTGTGCTCTCGGGAGAGAGGGCGGGGGGCCTCAGGGACATAAGAGAGCATGTTTATCTATCAGACTTTATCAGAAAAACACCGTGGCGACTGCTCTTAAGATCAGAGATGGGGTTTGGGAGCGGGGTGGGGATGAAAAGGTTTGCAGGAGGAAATAAAAGAAATGAAAGACGGATGGAGAGGAAAAAAAACGGAGAGAGGAAGAGACATGGCAGACAGGCAGCGTTTGCAACAATGCCAACGCCTCAGCGAAAGGCAGCCGTGATTAAAGCAGGAAGGAGAAGTTGGGTGAAACCTCAGAGGAGCTTTTTTTTTTTTTTCTTTCCCTGCAGGCCTTTCTGTGAACCGGACTACAAAACACACGCATACAAACACACTCACATATGTTCAGAGGCGTATATTGTTGGTGAGATACTGAGACACACACACACACACACACACACACCTGGGCTCTCGCAATGACAGAAACATTTATTGGACTTGAACATGATCCATACATGTGCAAAAAGTAAAGAACAGGGCCAAACATTACAGCCTGAATGTAAAGTCTCTGTGTGTGTGTGTGTGTGTGTGTGTGTATGTTTGAGTGTGAACACAGAGATGAGTTCTGACAAAGGAGACAAAGTTTGCCAGCCTCCACTTCTACAAAACAGATTAGATTATTAAGTTATAAGTTAATGTTATGTGCTAACCTCCATAGGTTACGTGCGTGCGTGTGTGTGTGTGTGTGTATGTGTGTGTGTGTGTGTGTGTGTGTGTGTGTGTACTTTAAAAGTATGCACTGGCGATGTCCCAGGATTCTTTGCGTCTGTCTACACCCCGAGCTTCAGCTCATTGCTGTCTGTCCCGGCCAACACTGCATTTCTCTCATTCTTCTCTGCCCTGCCTGACCTTCAGCATCATCACCGACTTATCTGCCACAACAAAGGCTACAGTACACACACTCATTAAAAAGACACAGCGTGCACATACACACACAGACACACGCGCACACACATATTTTTGCAAATGTGTGTGTTCGCTCTGGCAGGGGGCTAAGTTCATTAAGGCAGTGGATGTTTATAATGAAAAATGACCTCTCTGTAGTACACTGGATGAACTTCTCCCTCGAGACGCACACACACACACACACACACACACACATTGTCTGTATTCAAACTTGCACAACAGAGGATCTCCTGTAACTGTCCCTTTACACACGAACACACACACACATACACGCATACACTTTGACTCCTGTTTATGTGAATTATGTTATAATATGCAATGATGTGAATTGAATGTATAAAAAATATGTAAAACAAACATCTGAATGCTATGCAGGGAAGATATGCTGTATGTTTTCCACCTGATTAGGTGCAAACCTACAGGAATACATCACTACATTTCAAAACAGTTCAGCTGTGGCCTTTAGGGAGGAGTGATTTGTATTTATAGGAGGCACAACTGCTGTCATCGGTGTCCAAGTGGCTGCTTGGACCTTGCAACTTTCATTGTTTATGACAGGAATATCTTGACATTTACAGTAGCATTATGAAAATGTCTGACACCGGCGGTCTGGCCAAGACAAGCTAGCTGACTAGCCGGCTGCTAACTGCTTGCGTCTGCCACTTGACGGAGCGCTGAGGAGGCTGCATCAATTTCCCTCAGATTTCCTCGCTCTCATTTTCTCTTTCTCTCTCTCTCTACACACACACAGACACACACACTCACACAGTGTCTTCTCCATGAGGTCCAGAGCAGCCCCAGGGTGTTGGATGTGGGCAGTGGTGGGAGGTGGAGCTGGGGTGCGGGTGGTTATAATCTGCGTGCCCTCTGCCGTCTCCCATCACCGCAAAAACCCCTTTTCCTTTCTGCCTCACCTCCCTGGCAATCCCCCCCCCCCCACCTCACCCCCGCCACACTCCTCCCATCCCTCTCCATATTTTCTCCCCCTGCATCTGATTAAGTTAACAATGTGGTGTTATTTGCATGCTGATTTTACAGACCCCCACCCCACCACCAACAACCACCACCACCCGTTCTCTCTCTCTGTTTCTCTCTCTCTGTCGCTTCCTGTGTGTGTGTGTGTGTCTCTCTCTCTCTCCTCAATTCTCTGACAAACAAGAGAGGCAGGATCAGAGTAATGTGATAGCACAGCAGCCAGCCAACGCAATCTGCCTCAAAGACCAGGTGTGCGCAATCCACCTCCCTCTTAATTCCTGCCCCCATCATTTCTCTTGTTTTTATTCCTGTTATTCTTCTCTTTTCTTCCCTCCCCTAGTTCTTCTCCTTCTTCTTCGTCTCCTCTCATCTATCCCTGGTGTGTTTATAAGGTTGTATTATAATCAAATCTGGAGCGAGGGAGGCCTGTCTTTTTTTATTAATTATAGGCCGCAGCTGATGTGAATGTATTCCGAAAGCATCTTCAAAATAGGTCGGCGGTACAGTTTGCTATTCTTATCACATTTAAATGTCAACATGGTGCAAAGCCCTACAAATTAGTTCAGGCAGGCTTCAACCCCCATTTAACATTTAAAACGCCATTCTGTAGGGCTCAAAGAGCGATCTAAATCAGTTTACACACACACACACGTATATCTATATATATATATATATATATATATAGATATACATATATATATTTATATATACACAGAGATAGCGCTTCGTCTTTCAAACTTCTCATTTCAACACAGACATTTAACTGCCAACCTTTGCCTGAGAGAATTCAGTACACCATCGAGAGGAACGGGGGGAGGAAAAAAAAAAAAAAGCAGGATGAGAGAACAAAAAAGAGATATAAAGCAACAGAAACAATGCATTAGCTTTCATGAATAATAAATCTGCCTGTCGTTCCGTGGCAGAAAAGAGCCAGGTTTTGAGCATCTCCGCATAAATCCACTGTCCGAATGAATAAATCAGAACAGGGAGACATTTTCTTGAGCTCTAGCCTATCACTGGTAAATAACAACAATGATTTGAAACACATCTGTTCATATGCAGTGCCAGCCAGCCCCTATAGAGCAGCACAAGACAATGGAAGCCTAGCACTGTTGTTCTACATATTGGTGGCGGGGCATACCAAATAGAGTTTACCCATCTTACACACACACACAGAGAAAAAGAGAGAGAAACAGATCTATTGATACAAACAAACATAATCAACAAATAGGAATCACGTACAATCCACCATAAAACAGTTGGCATTAGTATCCTCGACAAAAACACAACTGTATTATCCCTCGTTCAATAGGAAATCTGAGATGGCTTGCTGTGAATTAAAAGCTTGATCGAACGTGACAGCTGGACGTAAACGAAGGAGTAGTACAATATTAGTGAAGTTAAGAACAATGGTTTGAATCCCCGGATAAAAAAAAGAACTCTTAAAGAACTCACAGCACCTGTTGAGCCGTAACTATTAAATACCATTACATGTACGTCTTAACGCTTGATGTCAAACTCTAGTAGCACCATATGACCACTTCCTCTGAGATCACCTGCACCTGCATTACTAACTCCTGTACAAGTAACGAGAGCTCTATGCAATAACCAAGATACGTCTAGGTGGAGCGTAAAACTTCATTCTTGCGGCTCGGGTTTGATACGCGTTTGATACAATGTACGGAGAAGTGTTGTTGAAGCATTTCTGTCTGCCGCTGATTCGGAAGAGTTTCTTGAATCCACTAGCACGCCAGTATTAAATAAACTCAATGGTATATTTTTGTCTAAAATAAAAGAAGAACCAACTGCACAAGCTTGCCATACTTCCAACAGGATTTGTTTAATGTTTAATTTGCGTGGGCTAGGCTACATCGCATGTTTCATTACTCTGATTCATTGTACGTATATCCAATTGTATTGTAAGGTGTTTTGGTCTGCGCTAGCTGAAAATGCCCCTTGGTAATCAAAATTAAACTGAGAGGTTCTAGACTAATTCCTGTTTGTGAATTGATTGATTGATTTGTTAGCATTAAATGACAAAAGCACCTCATGTGGTCATGAGGGTTATATTGGAACCTGTGTCTTCCTCGAGATCTGCTGGTATGCTGATGAAGACCTCAAGATGTGTTTGAAAAAAAACCCATTTTTTTTGTCAAACTACCTCCATGTCATTTATATCCAGGTTGTGTTCCAATTTGATCCTTCAATGTGATGTGATGCCATTAAAAAAACTACTGAATCCAATAAATACTTCTGACCTAACTGGGTACAGAGTTGCCTTCAAGAAAAGAGTATGAAGTGTGCATTTGCACACACACACACACACACACACACACACACACACACAAGTGAGAGCCCCCGAGTCAGGGGAGTTATGACAAGAGAAGAGGGGTGACGTTCAGCCTTGAGGAGATGTTGGCCCTGTCAAGCTGTTTCACGCCATAGAGATACAGGATCAACTACGAGCTGAAGAGACACACACACACACACACACAGACACAGAGCCCCGGAGCAGTAGGCCTGTTATGAGACTCGCTTTGCACTGCTGACCCCAGTCGTTCCAATGACTGTTTGAATGTCTAGGAGGGACCAAGTCAAGCAAACAAAACAGACAATCACAGATTTAGATAAGATGGGAGATAACAAAACTCCCTCGAGAGACATTCCGAAATTTTAAGAAGTCTAAATGGTGATCCAACACTAATACACTCCTCTTTTGAGTTCAGTCCATTTTAGTTATTCATTAGTTAGTCTATCATTACACTATATATGAGTTAGTATATATTGCGTAGCCTAATATGAGAACCAGAGCCAGTGTAGGGGTCACAGAGAGACTTCAGTATCAGCTTACAATTGCCCTATTACATCAGCATAAGTAACTGAATCCTAAGAGCTAACTAGCTTATAAGAGACCCAATCCCTCTGACTGTCTTTCCTTTACCTCTAGGCCTGTCTATGACTCTTTCCCATCCAGCTCAGAGCAGAATGCTCTATGGGTGTGCCTAATGTGGACTCGCTGAAATGTCAAAGCGTTATATATCCTTTTACGCACAGAGCGGGCCCTAAGGGTTTAATTGACTATGCTGTAAAGTGAGTTTGAGAGCCGCACGAGAGCCCGATGAAGATGAATATGTTTCATTAGAGGGCAAACAGAGCCTGATGGCTGGAATTGGCATTGAGAAAGGGGGAAGAGTCTAATTTAGATGAAAAATACATTTGTCCATCCATGATTGAAATGTGCAGGAGTAGCTGTCCACTAATCACCTTTACTGAACTTGCCAGGGTAGCAATTCATATTCAACATATGTTCTTTCCTTCTCTTCTCTCTTTTCTTCTCCCCTGGATGGTCTTTCTCTGAACCAAACAAGGAAGGAACGCGCTTCCAACGACTGCCTGATGACTTCAAATACTTGTCAACCAAAGAACAGAGCAGAAGACAGAGGGAAGAGAAGGAGCCCCGCTACTATCCCGCGGCCTCCGTTTACCAATTATACTGAGTACCTGCTGACAGGTGGGTTGTCACAGTGTCTGCTTAGCCACCAAACTATCCTTACCCCCCCCTTTCAAAATCCCATCACTTTCCATGCTGCTCTGTTACAGTTTACCACATGCTTTAGAAAGGAAGCTCCTGGCACCTCCAAGGCAAATGAAGGAGACAAAAGAAAAGGATGATAAAGAGGATAAGGTGGAGGAGGAGGAAGATAGTGGAGAATTTGGCTTGAAGACTCTCGCTTTGATTTGAGAAACAGATAAGAGCGACAGGAAAGATGATGAAAAGGTTGTAAGAGTTCTGGTGAAGACTTGAGGTATCCACTGCTCTCTTGCCAAACTCGTTCATTAAGAGTTCTTGAGGGCCAACAGTGACACTGTTTCGCGGCTCCTGCCCATTTCATGATGATACATGGAGCATAGCAGGGCTCTATGCAGTCAGAGCAGCATGTTTATTGGGCAAAGATTTGTTCATGCCTGCAACATTGGTATTCTGGCAAACTCACTTTACTTTGTAAAGGTTTAAAAGAGGGGCATAAAAGGAAGTAAGCAATAACAATATCAGTCAGGCAACAAAGTGCAATTAGGGAAATCTGGTAAAGAACAGATCCTACTTTAAAAGTGAGTGGTGCTTTTTTGTAGATATGTTGGTAAATTTGACTTTGATAAGAAACCCCCTCAAGCAACAATCCAGAATCATTAAACTCTATTAATCTGGGCAACAATCGGGTCAGAGCAACATGCTGGCCTAAGTTACAGTGTTTTCATTTGATGCAATTCTGCACCTCTTAGAAACCGCAGTCCCAGAGAGAAAGGTTATAGTAGAATATCCACCCTGAACTACTAAAAAAAAAACAGTTTGAGTACTGTGACAGCATTTATTGAAAAGAAAACAGGTAATTTAATTGATCATGACCAGGTCCTTCTAGACATCTGGTCACAAAATTGTCAGCCTGAAATGTGCAATACAAATGTACAAAAACAGAGGCCCAAGTCTCCCCCTTTGAAACTAAGACAGGTTGAATTTGTTTGATATATTATATTTTACTGAAGCATTTACCAATTGTTCATGTCAGTATAAAATCATTCAATTTTTGATCAATTCCAAAACAAACTTTTGTGTTTTTTCATTTCTTCTCTCATATCTTCGCACACTTTGTCTCTCTTTCTCTCTCCCTCTCAGCTTCTCTTGCTGAAATGCTGTGCAGAGGTATGAAGACAGGGGTTCTCCCCCACGTACACTCCCCCCACACACACACACTCTACCCGTCTCTCCTCTGTCTTGCCGTCTCAGAAACTCAGCCAGCCAACGAACACGACTGAGACAAAACACAACCATAATGGCTCATTAAAGGGAATGGAGATGACTTAGGCAAACAAAGCAGCCTTCACTGGGCTGTCACCGAAACTCCTGTGATGGTACGTCCGAACTCACGCTGGCGACAAGGAGGCGAAAATGACTTCCTCCCACTGAAACTCGCGGCGGTTTGGAGTGTTTTGACTGCGCTCGACGTGTCTCTATTTGTTCAGTGACAAATCTAATGTGTGCACAGCAGAGTGACAGACTTACCACTGTGCTCCGGAGAGAGACGGAGAGAGAGAGAGAGAGAAAGTGTGCGTTCACCGTCTTTTTCTCTTTCTTGGAGACGAGGTGTGACTCGAGCAAAAATGTCTCACTTCTACAAGGAGTTCTGTAGAATTGGATTCATGTTAGAATGAGGGATGTTCGAGGCTAATTGTTTGTCTTAAAGTTTGGAAGGGAAATGGCTCAGGAATATTGTTGAAGTCACATTCAAATTAGGGTTAGGATTAGGATTAAGGGTAGAGTAGGACTCAGTCACCGCAAGCCACCAGAACAGCTTCAATGCTCCTTTGTGTAGATTCTCTAAGGTGGGAAAACTACACTGGATGGATGATTACCGTTCTAAAGATATTCCCGTTTAAGTATCTTTGAGTGTCTTAAAATAAAAAAAGCACTTTATGAATAAAATGCATTGTTATTATTTGGTGTTTTGACGATGGTTGATGGAAAGCTGTTAGCTGTCTAGTCGTTAAAACCTCTCAGGTGGCTTGTGACTGTGACTGTGAAGGCCAGTTTATGATTCTCTTTCATTTCTGCACCCATCACTATACCAATTACGAAATTGATTAATGTTTTTGTGTTTGTTTGTTTTTTAGTGACTTTCTCTTTGGGAAAAAATGAAGACAAGATTGTTCAAGCACTCTTTTGCATCACCTCCAGGAGTCACTCGGAAAATAAGAGACTGCTACTCGCGCAGCACATAAGAGTTTCTTTACTGCAGCCAATAAAAGTGTTACAGGGCTCAGGCAGAACATTTTCAGAGATAATGGAGGTAGCCGGGGATCTGCTGGATCAAATAAAGTGATTCTCATACCAAATGTATGACACTGGATAAATGTGAAATGAGTGGCTACCAATCAATCAGTAGAATGGTGAATTTCTATAAACTTTATGCTGTTGTCTAACGCTCCACTGAAGTTCTTAAACTTCTTTTTAAATAACTTTTTTTTTTCTTTTCTAAATGAAACTAGCGTGTGCAGTTAACCCTTGTATTATGTTGAAAAAAAATGACATTGATTATGTTGCGGGTCATTTTGACCCGTACTGTGTAAATCCACTCAAAACAGTAAAAAAAAAAACATTTAAACCAATAACTTAATTTTAGATAATATTTAGAAGAGACATGACATAATACATTTTTAATTTCAACACTATATTTAAGAACTATTTTGTTCAAGTTTTTCCCTCAGCATTTTTTTTTTCATTTAACTTGCTCCTTTTTCTCTGTAACCTTTTCAATGAGAGCTGCCGCTGCTGGGGATCGAGCTGGCCTGGCTCGCCTCTAGATCTTGGGAGTAACGAGTGCTTTGCCGAGTTTTTCCAGGAAAAGCCGACGTCTTTACAATTTGCCGGCATTCTATTGCTGGTTGAGTTCAGTCCACAGGACATAGGCATTGTAAGCCGACACATCCACAATCTTGTAGAAAATCACCAAGGGCCAACGGGCAGTCTTGCGCTGGCAGCTGTATGTTGCTGTGACTTTGTCCAGATTCTCAACTCCTCCTTTGGTGGAGTTGTAGTCCAGGATCATTTGTGGCTTCATGTCTTCTCTTGTGCTCAGAGATGCATCTGTGTGCATTGTGATCATTACAAGAACGTTCTTGCTTCTCTTTGGGCAGTATGAAACAAGTGCTGCTTTCTCTGTGAAAACAAATATTGAGGAATGCAGAGGTCTGCCCTGCATCTTCAGAATTTCACTGGGAAGTTCTGGATTATTTCTGATGCCGATTTGATATTATCAAGTCGTGTGACTGCAAATCTTGTAGGACCAGGAGTCATTTTGATGTCATTGAAAGATGACCGTCTACCTCGGCTTTGGTGTGGTGATGTTGACCATTTTATATTATCATCTTTAGATGCCCATGTCCTCTCTGTGGATGATGATTGCTGCATTCCTTGGTTTTCAACCGATGGACGGTGTTTGGCAGGCTCGTCCTCTGAATCCTCCTCATCGTCAATAAATTGACAATCTGGATCATCAATTACATTGTCCTCGGTCTCTGAAATATCCTATCTCTGAAATCTCTTCTTCTGTGTCACTATCTGAGTTCAAAATCTGTGATAAAGCTTTTTCAGCTGTAACCCCTCTGGAGCTCATTTTTGGTGTGTTGGTCAAAAAGATGGCATGAGAAAGGTGACAAGAACAAGGGAGAGAAAGTCCCTCCTTGACACACACCTGGGTCTCTGGCAGTCAAAATACAATTAACTGTACATCAAAGCACAGTACTCTTTGATGTAGATTAAAAGGACATAGAAAATGCATTTTTATTTTGGATCTGTACAGCTATTTACCCACATAAAAGTGTCCGGGTCAAAATGACCCGCAACATCATCTTTGTATACAAACTCTGCACAGACATTACACTACACATCAAAGTGTCCAGATTTTACACACCAGTTCATGACCCTAGATGAGGAAAAGTCACAAAATTTCATGAAGAAAAAGAAAGGATAACCAGTACTTTGGTCAAGACAAAAACCGAAACGGGTCAAATTGACCCTTAACATAATACAAGGGTTAATCCCATAGGCCGCCACTGACCCAGCACCTACTGCAGTGAAAGTACAGTCGTATCTCCTTAGCAATCCCTCAGTAATTAATGAAGGCCCGCACCATGCCTAAACCTCTCCCTGACACAGTGTTGTGTCTGCACTGCATGGAGACGAGGAGTAATAAGAGGCTTAAGGCTCATGTACCTGCTGCGCGGTGTGTGTCTGTCTGTGTGTGTGTGTGTTTCTAGAACAGAGAGAGACAGAACATTAAAAAAAGTGATCGGAAAAGTAGAATTAACCACCTTTACTGCTCTCTTAATTACTGTGAAGTCCACTTCTGTATGAGCGCACTATAAATACCCTGCAACTCCCAAGACGCCCCGAAAATCCAACTTGTAAATGAATGCACGCACACACACATATACACACACACACACACACATGCACGAACACAAACCCATTTCAGAGAATGACCAAAATCTGAACCCGGCACTTCTCAGAAACTGGGCCAAACCATATGTCCTTCTGCATATTTTGGGATCAGACTAATTCATTTTGATGATAGCATAAAAAATGATATCTACCAAAAAAAAAAAGAAAAAAAAGAATGAGAAATTTGAATACAGCAAGAACAGAAAGAGCTGGTATGAGACTGAGACAAAAAGGGAAAGCGAGCACAGGCAGGAAGTGTCTGCGGGGAATACATGTGATGAATCCAGGTCTGAGGGGGAAGTTTCAGGAGAGTAAAATAAGGTTTGAACCTCAATAGGATCAGCATCCAGGGCAAGATTATAATAAAAGTAGACATTTATGACAGCGATAAAATGATCTGTAATTAGGACAAACAGCACCAAAAGCAAGTTCAAAGATGATCGTTTTTTTTCGATGTGGGTTCGGTTATGAGTTTGTGTGGATTCCCAGGATGGCAGGAGTTAAAAGAGAAAACAAAAAAAACAAAAAAAAGTGGAAGAAAAGGAAGTGGAAATACATAGAGGCGGCGTGTTCTTTAAGAGAGGAAATGGAGAAATGTTAATGTTGAGATAATAAATATGAGAAAAAGTGAGAACGTGACCTTTGCGAGGATCAATGGTTAAGAAGGGCGAAAAAGGAAAAAGAGGGAGAGTGACAAAGCAAATTCCCTGCATGAATGAATCACAATCCATCATGAGGCAAGGCATATAAAAAGAAAACAATTTTAAAAACTCTCAACAAGTGTCCCCTAACACACTTATCCCCCCTCATACAGCTCACCAAAAAGCCCTCTATTGTCATTGTTTGTCATAATGCTCAGGCCTTTTAATGGAGCCAAACTGGGCTGAAGAAAAGCAGTTTGGTTCAGCAAGCAAAGGGTGTGCAAGAAAAGCAAAGCATAAAGCAAAGAGAAGAAAAGAAAGGAAAGCGGCTGAGTTTAAACAAAGATATGTTTTAAATTAAAGAGGGTGAGATAATGTGAGGAGCTCGGTTTTATAGATGTTGGGCTGCAGGAAACGTGGCTGTGTTGACACTGTCTGCTTCCCTGTCAAATTTAAACAGGAATAGCTTTTTTATACACAATATGCATGTTCCTATCTGTTCTTTGTTCAAAGACGGTTCCCTCGAAAGCCGATGTGATCTGTACGATCATGGCAGAACAAATAAATGAATTTGGATTTTTAATAAATATAGAAATATGATGTCCAGTTGTTATACAGCTGAGAGCATGGTGACGAGAGTACAACGCTGATCTGACTTTATTTTTTTCTTTTTGCACTGAGGATTCACAAAAGAATTGACTGAACTCTTAATTTAACATTTAGCTTCTAAAAGTGCGACAGAAAAATGTAGTGAAGTGTGCACCTACTCGTTTTTTAAATACAGAACATGTGATCAGTCAATAAAATATATCCCGAAAGGCGTTGAGCTGCATAATGAGAACTGCATGTTGCTGATAATGCATGTGTTCTTATACGATCAATGCAGGACCCAACGTTGTATTTTTACATTAAGGTATTGCAAAAATAGTAGTTTTAAACACTTCAAAGAGATTATGTTATACACGTGCTGGATTGTACTTCTCTAAATGAACAAAAACTACAAAAAAATTAAAATACATTAAAAAAAAAAAAAAAAACACTGGATGGATTTGAACTGGAGATTCATATTGTGTCTAATTCGGTCTTCACTAATCTGAAGTCGGTGCCAGAATGTCAGAAAACATAACATAATTGTCTTTCAGTTGACGAGAACTAAAAATACACAAACAATAGCGCCGAGATGAGCAGAGGCAAAAAAGAAAAGACGAGAGAAAATGTTTTGTCCTTCAGCAGTGTTTTCACTCCACTTTCCCACCCCATGCCAGTGACTGCAGAATAAACGGATATGTGAATTAAACCCCATTGTTTTAAAAAAAAAAAAAAGATCTGCTGCTAAATTTAGTTTGCTGCTCTTGTTCTGCTTCAGTGCGAAAGAATTCGCCAGTTATGTTATGTTTGTGTGTTTTAGTTTCCTTTATCCTTCATCGTCATCTCGGGCTACATACGTCTCATATTGTTTGAACAAGTGCGAGCGGTGCGTTCTGTGTGTCAAGTCAAGAGACAAAAAACACACACACACACACACACACCAACACACACATATATATAGTTCAGCCATGCGATTTTTTGCAATTAGAAAAGACACAAAAATAATTATTCTGCAGCGCAGTCAGTCGACATATCCTGAGTCGATGATGCACGGATCACGTGTTTAATAAAAAAGGTTAATCAGTTGTTAATCAGAGGATTAATAACTTGTTATTTTCTTTACAAAACCATTAATATCATGCCATAAATATTTAATGTTGATAGGTCTTTTTTTATTTATTTATTTTCCTTTTTTTCGGCGGGGTAGAAGGCGTGGGGTTGGGCGGGATATGTGCTTGGTGATGCAGGGCAGAGTGAGCAATATCCAGGCATTAATGTGCATTAATCATGCTTTGGTGAAGACAAATAAATTCATTCATGTTTATTAATACAACCTTGGAGAAAACAATACTCTTTACATTATTCACAGAGTTATTAATAAAGGATTTATGAACAGGAGGACCACAGGACAGAGAAAAAGACAAGAAAAGGGCAGAAATAAGGAAAAGAGAGCGAGAGGAGAGCGAGGTCACAAAGCCAGGAGCAAAAGTTCATTAATGTTTAGGGTGAATGGGGCACAACTATTTAGAGGGGGGGTGAAATGTGTGTGACTGTGTGTGTGTGTGTGTGTGTGTGTGTGAGTCCACTACTGGAAAGCTGGGGGTTAAACAGAGATTTTCTGCCCTTACTCTTTTTCTTCTTAACAAATTACCCTGCCCGTTTGCTAATCAAAGCAAAACAAATATTGCTTTTCATTCGCTCCATTTGTTTGAATGAACATACAGACATTCCCAAAATACTCATTCCCAGCTCAAATGTAATTAAATTGTGCCTTTAGTGAAAACATGCAGTGGTACTCCAATTAGTTGTGTTTTTGTCGTCGGGTAAAGACGGAGAATGGCAGTGGGTGCGCCCCGGGGCACGTCGGTGTCCCGAAATGGAAGTATGTCTTGGCGGAGGATGCAGGCGAGGTGGGGTGGGGGTGTTAGTGGTGGTGGGGTGTTTGTCAGACAATGTTTGGGTGCACGAGGCTGATTGCAATATCAGAAAAAAAAAAGTGTTTGCAGAGTTGGTGGATGTTTTGGTGATATGATTTTGTTGTTATTCTGCGAGTATGGTATTACTATCTTGACATACAGTGATATGTATGTGTTTGAGATGAGAAACATATGTAATTATCAAAAAAAATAAAAATGAATGCGGTAGGTTCTTGTAACCTTGGAGACTGTCACCAACAGCAAAACAACAGAATGAGTCTTTTGTTCAAGTGTCTAAATACGACCTATATTGGGTGCTTTGGACCGTGACTATGTTTTTGGCAGGAAATGAGAGGAGAAAGGTCAGCACCCGAAAACCTTCCTCACCAAGGTAGCCACGGTCTTTCCCTTTACCCTGCACAAGCATGTGTCCCTGGAACAATCCTTAGCCACGGCGACGGCGGGTCGAGAAGCTGACAAACAATCTCATCCTGTCGTCACACACGAACATTGATATTGGACAATTATGCATAACCCATCATTACATTCATTAACAAAGTTTTTTTTGTTTTTGTTTTTTTTTATACTCAATGCTTTTTTTAAATTCTTGCCTGCTTTCTTCCATATCTGCAGATGGCAGTTATGGTATGATGACGGTCGGGGGAAAGATTATGATTATGGCAAATATAAACTATGGTTAGGGTTGGGCAAAGACTGTGGTTACAGTTGCTGTAATAAAAAGGCAAACATGAACGACAGGTCTGTGATGCAATGCCAACGAACTCTGCTCTCCCCACACTGAAAGCCTAATGTGCCACATGTCTATCCGCAACCTGATTTTCCACGTCACTACATAAAGTGCACACGTCTTCCTGCGTTATTGCTGAACACTGATTGACGGGGATTGAAGGGGAACTGTCCGGTATGGATGTAAATCTCCTGAATCTTTGTATGTGTCAGATTAGAAAAAACAGTGTTTCTGTCCAGTTCGGAGGCCAATCTTGAAGTAGCTGTTGGACCTGGACCATCTAGTTTTAGTATGGACTATGAAATATAGGCAAAATATGTTAATTGTCATTGGTAGTGAGGATGGCTTTGGTGAACTGGTGTCCATTTGTCTCATCTCTGCTTCTCCCCTCCTCCATCTTAAACGCCTGCTTTCCTTTTTTCCCTTTATCTTAAGCTCCAAATTGTGTTTTTATTGAAGGGCTTTATGGATTGCTCTGCAAAATGTCATCCGTCAAGCTGTCGATGAATCCATCCTTTCATTTAATGATCAGTCTACCTGATATGCATTTTACATGGCTCCATATACCTTTAATGGGAATCAATGGAAAGCAAATAACGCTGGAAGCCAGCAAGCTGCATGTCTGACGGACGGATGTGGACGGCGGTTATTTGTCAATACGCACGGCTCTGTTCTTAGCCGTGTGGCTTTGTACTCTACACGGCTGGATGAATGTGGCTGCAGAGGTGGCTCACTGTGGGTTAGAGACTGGCTTACATATGAGTCCGTACAATCCCGCTGCTACATTCTCCCACTTGCCTTGTCTTCATAAACTAAGAGAGAGGAAGAGATTGAGTGAAAGAGACAGAAAGAAAGGAGAGGGTGGAAATGATGAAGGCAGAAAGAGAGAAAGAAAGAAAGACAATTAATGAAAGAGGAGGGAGAAGAGATGGGGAGCAGGAGGTTGGAAAAAAAAAAGGATGGAGTAAAAGAGCCAAGAAGGGAGAGGGAAGGGAGGGAAAGGCGGACATTCTCTGTGGTTTCAGTTAAATACTGATTTCATCATACGATTGGGGGTAGAAACGGAGGAGGGGGTGGGCGCTGGCGATGGTGGCTGTGGCAGCTCTAAAACACATAACTTTTTACGAAGTGAAAATCAAATATTAAAAATGACAGGCCTTATAAGTGTGCTGAGTGAGCTCGGGTCACGAAGGGAGGGAGGCGCGGGCGGCTTGTCAGCTACTATCTGTCAGGGCGAATTAGAAACAATCAGGGCCGAGTGAAAGGGAAGGTGATTGTTATTAAGCGGTGGGGCCCTGCGAGCGGGCGCCCCAGATGTGGCCGTGCATATAAAAGAACAGGAAGCCGGCAGTTTAATTCAGGAAGCTTGCCGGGGCGAGTGAGCAATGCCACAAAGGAGGAGAGGGAGGCGGTGGTGTGTTGGGAGAAGGGGGGGGTAGAGGATGTGAGGGGGGTTGGGGCTTCTTGTCGCTAATATGCTGGAAGTTACTTTGATAACATATTAAGTCTTTTGTGAAATTGTAGAATAACACACCTTTTTTATTTATTTTTTCCTCTGCTTACGACGGGTCAACCAATAGAGAGGGATGTGGGAAGAATCAGAATCTAGATATGTCAACCTGACCGCACACACACACACACACACACACGCGTACGAAAGCGAGAGAGACAACCTGATATCCTGGGAGGATGATGGGATGGAGACAGAAACCCCAGGGTGAACACCACTTTTTAAATCTTTTTTTTTTTTAATAATCACCTGACAGTCCCTCTCTCTCTCTCTCTCCCTGAGCTGCCATCAATATTTGGTCCACGCTGCTTGTTCTTCTTCTATGCATGTGAACAAACACATTGATGGACATATACATGACTCGGTTTTGACTCCTTTCGTAGTCCCGCTATGTGTCAAGCTGTACCCCCCCGCACCCCCACCCCTTACTCCACCAAAACTCCTGAGACAGACATCAACGCCTACAGATCCCTGTCAGGGAGATCTGGGGTACGAGTGGGGTGCAGAGGGGGAGGGCGGGGCTGGTTGATGTGTACAATATGTTAGTCAGGGGAGGGAGGGGGTATTTGAATGATAGGGAGCGACAGTAATCTGCCAAGAGGCTGCGGAGTGAAAGACACATTGGCCATTGTGAAAAAAGAAATTATAACTTAACTTGACGTCTCAATTTAACTTTAAATTGTTGAATGGATATCAAACAAAGTCTGGTCACTTAATTAGGGATAATAAAAACACAAGTACAAGCAAAGATGGATTTACTAGAAGCTTTATTTGACTGTACGTGGAGCAAATCACTGCTTGGCTCCGAGACAGAAAGTCAAGTGGATCCATCTCTCTCAAATAGTTTCACTTAACACCAGTTACGTGAAATCAATGGGAAGAACAGTAGGAAGAAAGAGCAGCAATGAAGGAGGTTGTTAAGATAGTTTCTTTCATATAGTGCCTCTGTCTCTGAGCGAGAAGGCTTTGATTTCTCTTTACTTTGTAGTCAGAGATATCGCAAGAAATTATCCCTTCCCTTAAGAATCACTGATCATCCAATAAGGTTGGGATAAAGCAGCTCTCTCTCTCCCTCTTTCTCTGTGTGTGTTTCTTCCTCTCTTTCTCTCTCTAACTTCTCTTGTCGTCTTTATCTCGAACACTTGCCTAACACTGATCCGTCTCTGGTTTCCAACTAGCCAGGTTTTTTCTCTCCGTCGCCGCTCCTGATGTAGCGGAGGTTATAGTGTTAAACACGGAACTGCTAAGCGATCCCCGAGGTAATAACAGTCAGCGCATATACAGTACAGTGCTGCACGGCGACGGGAAGTTGCTGCCGAGTGGGGAAGTAATGGAAATGAAGAGAAAGAGGCGGGAGGGAGGGATAAAAGTGGAAGTAAAAGCAATAAAAATAATTAGCAGGCAAAGAGGTGAAAACAGTGTGAAAAGAAGGGCGCCATAGGAGAAGAGGTGGAAGTCGAATAATTGCTAAAGCAGAGGTATAAATAAAGACAATGAGAAGTGATGTTGTGATTTTCCTACCTGCTGGTGAGTGAGCACAGGTGTATGCACTGGGGTTGTGAAAACAAATTCTTTGTTTTCGGGATAGTGCTCTGACAAAACCGTCTTAACTTGAGCTCCGCATACGAGCTTTTTTTGGGAGGTGTCAACTGCATCTCACGGTTCTTCCGACTAACTAATTTTTTGTCTAGAAGTCAAAATTCAAAAGTTACAAGGTAAAATAATCAGTGCTATTCAAAGGTTAAGGCCAGAAAAGGGATGGTATATCAAGAAAGAGGTAAAAAGCGGGGGGAAAAGAGAAGATATGAATGCTGTGACAGGTGGAGTTTACATCCCTCCAATCCTATCCGACCCCCCCTTTTTTTTTTTTTTTCCTTTTCTCCAGGAGGCCAAGTTCAGGCCATGTCTAAGATTTCATAACGATTAGCGAGGGAGGGATGAGGAGAGATATAGAGATGTACTAGAGCAGCATAAGCCATTAATCACCATGGAGGCAGGGAGGGAGGGATGGAGGGAGGGAGGGAGGAAGACTGGGATGGAGGGATAAACAGAGAGAGAAAAAAGGACTGTCCCAGCAAGGCTCAGCACGAGACTTGTACTTGTGCTGCCTGGACCTCCAGGGGTCTTGTGTTAAACTGCAGTACAGTAGCTCAGTAGCAGTAAAGGTCTTTGGAAAGAGGGTCTGAGATTCCAGACCAAAACATAAACAGCAGGTACCGTTTGATTGCCAAGTTTTAAGATATCTCTGTTTGTGTAGTGTATCCTGCAGCTGAGTTGTATTTAACCATGTTTAAAATTGAACAGAATGTATAGTTGACATTGCTGCATATTTGAGTGTGTAATGACAGCTGGCATTTAACGTTTCTAATCTGGATAAATGAGAATACCGGAAAATGCTGCTGTTCATCTGCAGCGTTTCTTATGTGTTCCTCATCAACATGTGACTCAGCTGTATACCGTGCCTCTGCTCGCAGAATCGTACAAACTGGTCATTTTTATGTTTGTTTGTTTGCTGGTTTGTTTCACATTCAACCTAAACGGGTTGTTTGTCATCGCCTGTCGACGGGACTTGTGAAATAGAGGGCTGCGTCCGATCTGACACCTCTACGGTTATGGTTGAGAAAAACTACTTGGTTAAGTTTACGTAAAGACTGCGGACATGGTTTCAGGAAAGCGAGTCTGAGGAGAACGTAAATATCGGCTTTTATTTACTCGGATTTCACCTCAGTATGGAATTCCACATGCTAACAGGTGGTTTATATGTAGGATGGACTTGGGTTAAGATCTCACTGACGTACAACAGCCTGTTATCAAGTGATCAAGTGAGTGAATTACATACTTTTTTTGCCATCCACAGAAGAAGGCCATGCTATATGGCTGAAAGCTTGGGAAACACAATGTAAATAGATCACTTCTTGTCAAACCGCTGCTTCCGAGTTCAAGGGAGGACAGTCTCTCACGTCTTCTTTTATTTATTAAAAATACATGTTCAAATGCCATCAGTCAGCTTTAAGATATTGTTTTGAATGGATGTTCAAAGTCATAAAAGTGAGCGCAGAGAGCAGAGCAGGAGGAGTACACAAGTTTCCCAGCGTTTGTGTTGTATATCGACATCTGTTCAACATTTAAATGTTTGGGTGGCTATCGCGCCGCGTGCACATACGCTAAACTTTGAGCCAGACCTACTGTGAGTAGATAAAAGCGAAGGAAAACAGTTTGGGCTCATGTGCGATGTGATCATCACTACCAGCCTTGTTGCATTGTACTGGGAAGCAGACATATAAGGTGTAGTCAGACTCCCCCGTGCTTATTGCTGTGGTGGGCGGCAAGGTGAACCTGGGTGACTATAAAAGCGGAATGGCCTTCTCTTAGTGTTCCCTGCATCCCTCTTTCTGTCTCTCTCCACCCCCCCACCCCCCCTCCCTACACCCGTTCCCTCTCCTCTTATTTTTTTATTTTTTATTTTTTTTCTGTACTATGAATAAATTTAGTCCTTCCCGGACATGAAAATGTCAAATACCTAAAATACACCTAGGCTAAATAGCATATTAATTTTTAATGCCTGCTCATCCTATGCTGCTATTCTCATATCAGGCCTGTCTGCCAACAGCTGTTGCTGGCTCTCCGGCTGGAAATTTATCATCCATCTAGCTAAAGGAGGGGAGAGAGGGAGAGAATAAAAAAAAAAAAAAAGATGGGAGACATTGTTCAGAAGACAAGGAAAAAGGGGAGGGACAGATCTGTCTTTTCATGGATCCCTACCTCGCATTTATATCCCCCACACCTCGCAACTTTTTTTTTTCTTTTTTTTTTTCTTTTCCTCATACTTTGATATACGAGTTGAATTCAATTACACTAATGCCAAACATAAATTGTTCAAGATTCCTTCCGTTTTTCCCCGCTTCGTGGTGTGTTACGGCGCAAGCTCCTCATACATAAAGGAGAAATAAGGAGAGGAGTGGTGACATTGACGTTGGAGGTAGTGACATTGGAGAGAGCGGCAGAGGGAGGCGAGATGCACTGAAGCAATGTGCCAGTGTGGGTGTTGAATGCCACCCATGTGTGTTTTTAGGTGGCATGTGGCGGATGATTATCATAGATTATCACAATCCAGATTGTTACAAGTTCTGTCTGCGCACATAGCAGCAGTGTACTGTAGCTGTGTGACTGTCTCTCTCTCTCTCTCTCTCTCTCTGTACGTGTGTGTGCGCGTGCATGTGTGGTTTAAGACAGAGTGCCTTTGGGGATAAGACTAAATGGTGAGTGAATGACGAACAGTTGGAGTGTGTGAGTCAGTGTGTGCATGTACATGTGTGTGTGTGTCTTGTTCTTTTATCTTTACAGTGCAAGTGGTAAGTATTATACACGGTTTAAAGAAATGCAGAAAATCCTCAGGTTGGGGACATTTTGCTACAGGTGAAAGGAATGAACTGTGTGTGAGCTTACCTTAACACACCAACAGCATACTGGAGTGCAACCTGTCTGTTAGGATCAAGTGGACTCTCGTTGTCACTCCTGACTGACTACCGCTTACTGGAATGGCCACCTAGAGGGAGAAACAGCCAAGAGAGAAATATTAGAAAAAGGAGGTGATAATGAAATATAGACCTGAAGAGGCAAAGGGGAAGATGGACAGGGTGGGGGGGCAGGGGGGAGCAGGAGAAGAGGAAGCGGGGGAGAAGGTCGATGTCAAGATGGAAATGTAACAAATTCAGCGAGCGACGCTGCAGAGGTCAAGGGAACGCAGCCGAAAAAGGTTAAAGATGAAATCAAAGACCGGCGCGCTGCGGTGCCCGGAGGCACAGCTGAAAATCTATCCCTCCAAGGCAAGGCCACCGCTGACGCGAGGCAGACAAGAAGCTAAATACTGCACGCCACTCGGGGATCTTTCATTTTCAACCGATCAATAAGGGCTTATATTTATCAGGGCCTCCGAGCAGCTGCCACGTCTGACAACCTCCACTTCATTTTCGCACTCCTCCTCTGCTCTTTTCTCCTCCTCCTCCTCCTCCTCCTCCTCTTCTCTTCTTCTTCCTCCTCCTCCTCCTCACCCTCGCACGCTAAATTGAGACCCATCGACCATGAAAAGGGGGCAGAGACCCCGGATTGCCATTAACCCCCCTCGTGTCACTAGACTGTCTAAAACACACACATGCACACAAATGCCCCGGAGATACCATTCTGCTAAAGGTCTGTCTCCCCTTTCTTTAAAGAAACATGCCTTATCATTATTGCCTTGGCACAGATACCAGCACCTCTTCATGTCTTTTGTTCCTCAAGCTGCCCATGCCACCCAACACACACACACACACACACACACACACCCTTCTCACACACACATACAATCATGAAGCTCCACACTGCTCTGCCGCAACCAGATTTCACTTTTCATTTATTGCATTTTGTAAAACATCTCTTTTTGCCAAATTTATTTCGAATAACAAAAATGTCAAATCAAAAATTACCACTGTGAATGTGAGGAGCATTAGCAGAAGCGGAAGATTGGGTTTAGGGGGTCTAAGTTAAAATAACTGGCTGTCTAATCATCTGCACAACAATATTTGCTGTGAGGCATTCTAAATAGATTATCGCTAGTCCATCTGTGTCATCATTGATTTATAAGGCATTAAGCTGCTTGGGGAAGAGATAGGGTCTTGCTTTCTCTGCTGTTAAAGGGGCTTCTTGTTGAAATCAGGGGCACGGCAATGGAAGAACTGTGGCACTCGTCTAACCTCCCCTTTAATCGTCAGGCAAGAGGAAGTGAAAATAGGACGGGCGTATCTGGTTTTTTCGAAAAGGGGAAGTATGAATCCAAATTTTCTGCATCTCTTTTTGTTTGGCGATACAAAGAGACTGGGAGGAGGGGAGGAAGTACAGGGGGAAAAAAAAAATACACACAGAGAGAAACAAACAGCACACACAAATACACATGCACACATACGCACATGCAGAAGAAGAAAAAAACAAAAAAACAAGGGACATCATTAACATATGAATGCTATATGCAAATGATAGGGAGAGAGCAGATGTTGTTGCATTTAATTGACCTATATGTGAATTGCATCCAAACCTTTCAGTGTGTTTTCTGGGCCCGCTGAGTACAGTTTTGACTGTCTTTCTAGTAGCACTCTCAACACATGAGCAGGGGGCACAGTCACTTTAGCGGGGTTTAAACATAAGGATGAATAAAACGCAAAATACAAGAATATAATCGAATATAAGGAGAAAGTTGCGTCTTCACTGAAAACTCATTTATTCCTGATTCTTTGCGTCTTTTTCTCCTAATATCGTCTTTGACATAATATTTATGTTGTCTAAAAGGGGCCACTATTTGTGCTCGTGATACTTTTTTTTCAGATTTCAGTCCTGTCTGCTAATGACTCAGTTGTTACTAACTGGATGTTCTTGATGCATTTTGAAGGAAACATAATTAGTGTGTGAGTTTGTCCACAAAGTGCACCAGAGGCCTGGGTTCGTATACTGTGACCTGACTGTAGTTGAGTTTGCATTGGTTAAGGTTAGGGGAAAAACTGCAATATCCAACCAAAACCATAATCTTTATCTTTTCCTGCGTGTTTTGCTGTATTCCTTTTAGTCAGGAGCAGTTTTACATATATGTTCATTAAAAAAAAAAAAGGTTTCTGTACCATGTTAACATACCAAATATAATCTGGACAGCAATAAGTTTCTGACCTTCTTACATGTTTAAACAGTATATCATTTTCAGGAAACAGGGATGGGTCCCAGAGAGAAATGACATGGTATGGACAACCACAGTATCGAGCGTGGGATTTGATCTAATCAAAGAAACTATGCTATAACATTCACACTTTTACTTGAGTGCATTTTTAATAAAGGACTTTGACATGGAGCATTTTCACATCGTGGTATTACGACTTTTATTTGAGTATCTGAGTACTTCTTCTTCCATAACTTGTAACAGGTTAAGGTGTGATAGATGCCGAGGCCTGGTTACAAAGCGATTTCTCAAGTCTGCTTATATTTAGCCCGTTCAAGCTCTAGACTACATTTGATTCAGCAGGTAGAGACAGACACCGAGGCTGAGACACACACACACACACACACACAGAGAGAGAGAGAGAGAGAGAGAGAGGAGGGAAAGTCACGCTTTTTACACTGCAATGTTTGCATGGGTGAGCCATGAAAAACACAGATGCTATTTTCATCTGGGCCTCAGCCTTTCATTTTTCCTCCTCTTCTCCCCCCCTTCCCACCCTCCTTCTCTCTTTTATTCTCTTACTCTATCCCTCTTTTTCTACCCCCCCCATCTCTCATTCTTGGGAATGTCATTAAATTGTATTAAATAGCCTTTTGTCCAGGGGGCAAGGACCACCCGATATATGATAATACATTAAGGCCCCAGTGTAGCAGCCACTGAGCTGAAACCATCTTAAGAACAAGCATGGTGTGTGCCATTGTGTGTGTGTGTGTGTGTGCGCGCATGTGTGTGTGTTAAACAAGTGGATGGCAATGCGGATAGAAAGAAAAAAAAAAGGAGAATGAGGAGAGTTGAGGTAGAGGAATAGAAAGAGTGAGATATGGAGAAAGAGGGGAAGGGAGGGAGCGAATGAGGTGGTGTGGCTGCCTGCCTGCGCATGTGGCTCCCTAACAACTGTGACACATACTAATAGAAACATACCTAATAAATTACAAGCTTTCAGGGTCTGGCAAGCTGACATTTTCTCTCTGTGTGCGCGGGACAATTTCATATCTGCGGCGCGAAGTCGAGGGGCTGCTGGACCAAATTGCATCACACAGAGATGCCAGAGGATTAGCATAAAAATTAACACTTAAATTTCAGCTTATTGTCAACCCCACTCCTGCACCGTCTGCCTCACAACAATCAATTCCTCTTAGAAATCTGATTAGATTCCATGACGCTTATTATCCCAGTCATGTCTGCCTGCCTCCTCCACTCCCACTACCTTCACACACACACACACACACACACACACACACACACACACACACACTTATACACCATTGGCATAGTCAGACACTGGCTGCCATGACTGCCCAGTTCATTTGTTGAAATGGAATTACAGAGAAAATAAATCTATAGGTGTGGCATTTCTTTTTGACAAACATTCTCTGCCTTGATGTTTATCTTTTGATTTTGTGTCTCGAGCATGCAGAGAAATGCGACGTGACATGTTGACATACTATCTTCTGCGAGCGAACTTCGTTTTTAACTCTCTTGAATGCATTGTTGCAGGCCACGGTCAACCGCAAAATAGGAGCGGTTATTATTATTCTCCTATTTTTCCTTCCTCTCGGCAAGAAGAATGAACATTAAATTTAAGCATATAGATTACGATTCCACTGATTTACCTCGGCCTTATTTATAATCACATGCCAACATGGTTTTATGTCTCTTTACTTCTACACCGCAACCCACCCATCCCCACTCCCTTTAAAATGAACTTCGCTGCATCTCATCCATCCTCAAGTACACAGCCGTCACTAATGCTTTATGTTTACAGAAGAAAGCTGGAACGATGCAAAAAAAAAAAAAAAAAAAAAAATCTCGTTTTGAGATCTTATGAGGCTGTCGCAATGAAATATTTGTCAATAACGCTTTCTGTTGAAGCACATTGCACAAGTATGTACTAAAAGCACAGCGCACGTTGGGTGGCTTTGGTAAGACTCTTGATTGTTTAGACAAATGGCATTTCATCGCATCCAGATGTCTTTAAGCTGTGCTCAACCACCATCGCTGCTTTCCAAGGCGCAGGCTGAATGTATACAAACATCTCTTCATAACTGCATTCCTCATCTGGGCCTGCGAGAGTCACAGCGCTTGTCACTAAGCTGTAGATGACAGCCTACAGAGAGTTAAGATTTCATATTTAGATTTATTTTAGGTGATTCTTGCACGGGGAATAATCCTTCCACTCGTAAAGGAGGGGGGGTCGATTCGTTTAGCAAACTCATCACCCTGCAGCTCAACTAGAAAAATAAAATTCTGATTTTTTTACATATTATTTTCGAGAGGTTTAAAATCATATATGGAGCTTATATATAATCATATTCTAAAGTAACACAAGTCTTTTTTTTTTTTTTTTTTTTTTTTCTGAAGCATACAAGTGGCAGAGAGTGAGGTGCACCCCGGTCGGGCCGGGCCAGGCATTATAACATAACACTGGTACAAAGGGTCCCGAATAAAGACGCCCACAGTGTTGAGAGAGGGAGAGAAGAGAGAGGGAGAAAGAACAAATCGTCTGATGTTCTAAGTGGATAACAACAGCTCCTGCTATGCAGCAGCGGAGGCGCAGAATAATTTAAACCAGCCACCCGGCTACCCCACCCCTCTTTCCCTTCCCTTCTCTTCCCTTCCCTCACCCCCTAGACCACCCTTCAAACCCCCCCACCACCACCACGGCCACCCCTCTATTCTTATGTTAACACGGCTAAAGAGGAGTGGGCCACCCAGCAGCAGAGAGTAGAAACTTAAGTCCACGCTTCAGGAAAAATAATCCATCTCTCTGCCTCGCTCTCTCTTTTTCGATGTAACTTTACTCAACTTACACACACACACACACACACACACATACACACACATACCGCTTGGTAAGGGAAAGGCTGAAACAGATACAGGGGGAGAGCACCAGTACATTTACTGTGCCTTTAAAGCATATTACTTTTCAGACAAGAGTTTGAAGAATAATAAACTGGGCGCTTAACTGGGCTATTTTCCCTTCCCGGTTAATGCCACGCAATGGCAAGGCGGGGGCGAGAAGAATTCATAAGTCTTTAAATGCAGAGTAAACACTGCTTTCTTTGTTGATTGTAGAGCTCTGTTGTGTTTTTTTTTTTTTTGTTTTTTTTTGCGGATCTCACTCCCCCTCTCTCTTTCCCTCTTTCTCTTTCTTTCTGCTGTGTCTATCTCTCTTTTTCAATCTCCAACCGGAAGAGCTGCTGTTGTGTTTGCTCTCCAAACAGCACATCTGAGGTACACACCTCCCTGACATTTTATAGGTTCAAATCCCCAAGAATGGGAGAAGGCGAGAGAGTCATATTTTATGCCGGCAGTTTATTTTAACGGGCGCTTGTAATTAACGCAGCATGTCCTCTATCTCCCGGCCATCTATGCCAAGGCCTTTATTTAAACAACTTTATTGTGAAATGTTTGCGTTCTCAGCGTTGGGCCAGGGCCCACACACAGAATATTATTTCATACTTCAAGGGAAGGGAGGGGGAGTGTGGATGGGGGTCTCTGAAAGAGTTTACGCTTTGAGTGGTTATTGTTTTTGATTACAGAAAGACTCTTTTTAAAATGGATCAAGCACGGTAACCTTGCACACATACACACATACACACACACAAACACAGACTCTCTCACATCTACCGACTCATACCGAACCTGTTTACAGAAGGGGTGTGCGAACCTGAAGCCTTTGCCCGGGCCAAATGTACAATCTCAGCATGATTTATGGGAGCAAGATCACACTATTTATGTCCAAACGAGAGCACTTGTTTAATGCCACTGCTTGGGGGCTTCTTTTTGGAGTGTGTGTTTGTGTTCTCACTGGGTTTAATGGAATTTGATGGGGAGATTGAGTGTTTACACTTTGTCAAAAGGACCTGGAGTTAACACCGGTGTTCAGCACACACAGCCGTTTCTCTCGCAGGCTATCGACGCGACTTAAAAAAAAAAGAATCAAACTGTACGATACGAGCGCCGTATAAAAAACCGACACGTGTTGCGCATGCGTTTTGCGAACGTCTATCTGTCTTCATGACGAACATACGGCAACACGGCCTGTCATGGTTCCACAAAAAATCAAACATTTCCTTATAAAGAAATTGATTTGATAACTTGGTACACAGGAAGCCACACTTCAGTTTTAAGTGTGGATGGCCTACATGGTGTAAGCTGTCAGCGCATTAGCAGCTACATTTCCACACATTCCTGCACTCCTCATTCGCCTCGGCTGTTCTTGATATGCGACTGCCTGAGTCGGACACTGGATGGAAGACAAATTTATATCGAAAACAGACAATAAAGCGCTTTTTTTTCTTTTTTTTTTAGCTTATCTTCACTGCAAGGTCTTTTTAGTTAAAGTGTCCCTCATAAAAACACAAACCATAAATGCATTTTAAAACCGCATTCTTGGAACAATATGGGGTTTAAACGAGAATGCAACCTCTGCGACAATATACACGATATGCAAAACAGTCCGGGTCACCGGTGAAATATTTTTGATTTAAATCCTATGACCTTCATAAAAACACTCACAGTAGACATTCTATCGCTTTCTTATCATCTAATAAAAGAGCATCCACTCTTATAATATCAGCTCTTACAGTGTCTATATGAGGCAGTAGCAGGCCTGCTGTCCAGCAGATCAGATGGATCACAGATTGCCTTGGGGATGCTAAATTTAGTATATTCTGCTTTTAGCACGCAGATTGACAGTTAAAACGTGCGAGAGAGAAAGAGAGAGAGAGAGAATGACTCATGACAAAGGTTGAAAGCGAGCATTGCTGCGCTGTAGCCTGCTGAGCAACCAAACAACACTCCAACAGATGGATTTTCAAAAGCGAGTTAGTGTGAGTGATGCTCCGAGCACTGCTGTGGACAAAGACTCGATGAATGAAGGCCAAAGAAATTGTTACTACGAGCTTAAGTACCTGGGCTATCAGCGGTCATTGTGGGTAATGTAGGCCCTACATTTTGACGAGGAAAAGATAATCAGTTATGCTGCCTTGATTCTGATCTTTTTTTTCTTTAAGACCGTGGTTTGTAGTAATGAATGTGTAGTTCAACAGCGTGGCTCCAATGGTTTAAGAGACGGCCAACTGATGAAGTGTTCCTGAGTTCCTCTTGTGTAGCTGACTCTGATCTTTGCCCTGTGGAGGTCAGAGGTCAGACTCTGACCTCTTTATGGAGGATAGCAACACAAAAAGACCTTTCCCCCCATGACTATCAATTAACTATGACCAATAGCGATAGTAATCAATACATGACTAACTGGATTATCTCTCTGCGTTTTAAATGCTGACTAAATCTAGCTGTTGGCCTGACTTTCTGTTTGTTAAAAGTATGACACACTCTAGTCCCTCATGTCTCATTTACACAGGGACACAAAATATGATCTTTTAACTTTTGATATGAGAAAACTTTCCATAGAAATCCCATACCAGATGCTTATTGGAACACGGTGCCCTGATTTAAAACCATTTGTCCAAAAGCAGCCCACGTGAAAAAGATTTAGTTTCATGACTGTTTTTAATTTAGTTTGGGACTTAGCAGCGGAGATAGAAAATAACTGTGTTAAATATAGTCATTTTTGCACATCTAAGGAGTTAAAGATGTTTAAAAACGAGTAGTAAAGTGATAATAGTGAGTTATCTATTTTCGTGGAACCTCTCCTTTATGGTGCACCTACTTACATACTTTTTTTTTTTCCTCCACCACATACGCATCATCTAAAATGACCCGTTGGCCTTGTTAGCATTCATTGCTGAAATCAAGGCGCCAGTTGGCTGAAAGCTAACGACAAATATAAAAGCCTATATTTCCATCTACCTTATATATATATATATATGCATCGTGGCTGTGTTGAAGACAAGATGTTACACTGCCACTAAAAAGAAAATGAAGCTGAAGTGCTTGATGATATCATTATAATGGGAAACACATGCAAACGCATTCTTATTTTCCCCGTGGATACAAGTGAGAAAGGAAGAATCTGCAAAATCATTTCATTCTGTAAGCCGCCAGCGTGACCCGTGCTGTATACCCGCTGTAGCTGCAGCTGTAGCTTTATGTAGCTGCCAACAGGTTAGCACAGAGCTTTACTTACATATAGCATCTGACCGGATAAGCCAACATATACGAGCAGGTTGTGCTTCACTGTAACATGTGTTTCTCAGGGGCACAGCTGCGAGGGATAATAATAATAATAATAATAATAATAATAATAATAATAATAATAATCTCATTGGTGGAGCTCGATGGTCAGAGTCATAAAGAAATACAATAAGCCAAGTGAAATGATAAAGGATAACAGTGAATATTATACAGCCTATAAAAGTTATAAAAGCTAGGTTGCAAGATTGAAGATCTTAGTCATATTTATTTATATTTTCAGTCTTCTTTCCCGGCTATTCTTCCTATTAAAGTTTTGGTGTTATTGTACTATTAAAAAACTGGTTCTGTGGCTTTCAAATAAGTGTGTGCATTATTGAATGATCTCTCTGTCTTCCTGGTTTACTCCATTCTCGCCGTCATTTGCCTTTCCTTGCCCTTCCCTTCCTCTCCATCCTCTCCATTCAGTCCATCCCCTGTCTCCTCCCCTCTCCTCCCCTCCCCTCCCCCATATGTTGTGGTATGAGAGGCTATAAAGGGATAAAGTGAGGTGTAGACACTTCTTTAGCCCCACGGAGGCCAAACAGATCGAAGATGGCGAGCACCTGGCTGCTGGGTAAGCAGCGAGCTAAGAACTCCCCATCTTCCCTTCTACTATAGTGTGATTGCCCCATCTGCTTTTGATTATTTGTATGTTTCTATTTGATGAGCTTGATGTCTTTGTTTGTCATTTTCTTTACTCCTACAAAAGCAAACACCTACTGTCAGACAGACAGGTCTAGACGTATGCTAACACTGGCCAGGATGGTCTAAAACAAACTCAGAGGAAAAGTGCTGTGCTGAGAGGAAAATAATGTCTTTTAAAGTGTAATTGGTTCACTGACTATTTTATGGCATAGTGTACAGCCCTCCTGACACACACACACACACACACCTTCTCTCTGCCTTACACACACACACACATAAACACATTCCCAAGTGCTCTCCAGTCCAACAAGTAGAGGTAGTGCCCATTCACCAGAGCTCTATCGATCCTACCTGGCTCCACCAAACTCTCCACTGTGCCATTCAAACCCTTTCAATTTTTAATCACCAGCTCCGACATCAGAACAAGTCTCTGTACTGTCATACACACACACACACACACCCACCCACACACAAGCGCACATACACAATTACACAATCACACAGGAAAGAATGCAAAAGCCACAAACACACACACACATGCACACACTCACAGCTGCAAATGCACACAAAAACGTAAAAACATGCATAAACACCCTACTACTTTTACTACCCACTGTATTTCAAACGCACTTCATCCCTACAAACACTGTTACACACACACACACACACATACATACAGAAAAGATACAGATGCACATGTGTAAGCTACAAAGCATATTTCAGCAGACAACAATTCAAAATCATGGATTGCTGTCTCAATGCCAGCTGACAAATAATATTAAGAGGTATGTGCGTACTGAGACAGTGTGTGTGTGTGTGTGTGTCAGAGAGAGAGCGAGAGAGAGAGAGAGAGAGAGAGAGAGAGAGAGAGAGAGACATATAAAAGCATGTGTTATCATCTGGCCCTGTCTTGTGCCCAGCCCCAGACTGTAGCCAGCTTTGACCTTGGGCTCCGCCATATTCATTACATCATTAAGTTACCTCTTCATTAACTTTTCATTGTTTATGGAGGAGGCATCAGGGAGGAGAGGAGATGGGGGTGAGGTGGTGGGGGCTCTTTATCAAAAAGAAAAAAAAAACCTTATCCATAGCTGGGCATCTGGGCCCTGTTCAGCCTGGAGAGTCCCTTCCCTGCAGTATGGGAGGGGTGTAGTCTGGAGATAATGTGAAAGGTTGCTGGTAAAATAAAATGGGTAGAAAAGTGAGGGATCACTCTACCCTCAACAGATGCTGCCTTCATGCCTTTGAATAAGTTACTCAACCACCAACTAGAAGTTTATGGGTTCCCACTTAGTTTCTAGTAAGCAAGACCCAACGTCTCGTGAGTTGGGCTGGGTCCAAATCCTACCCTGCTGGGGGTCCAGTTGGGTTTTCAATGACAAGCAAACATCTGTGCACATTAGAGCGGAGCACGTAGAAGAGTGATGATGACGCACGTGTCAACCCAGTTACAAATAACTGGAAAATAAATATGTTTTTTTTTTTATGATGTGCCAAAGCTACGGTTAAGGTCTGGTTAAACCAATTTGGTTAGTTTCATGGAAAGATAATGGTTTCGCTTCAAATACGTACTTTTGTTGCGGTTAGTGCACTGTCATCATCATCATGGTTCAAATTATAACCAGGTGGTTAAGGTTAGCAGAAAACTGTAGCCATGGTTTAAACACGGTTGGAAACAAACAGTAATCTGCTGTGTTGACTCATCCCTCCACCGTGACTTCCTCCATGTGCAGTCTATGTCAATCTAATAACGTTACCTGCATATTCCCTTTGATCTCATCATAATTACTATTAAATAGCCGGTAAAAGGCTTTGTCACGTAGATGTACATTGTTTTGAGGCACTTGCAGAAACAATGAATTCTTTCATCGATCTTGGGATGACAACCACCATTGTCTTGCCTAAAGTGTGCATAGTTGTGGAGGGCAATGACAAACAACGTATTCTGTCTTTTAATTTGGAGGGCTCGTTGATATTGCTTCTATTTCCAACCTTTGCTGCTCATTAATTGGCAGAGCATCACGCTACCGCCGCTGTCGGTGTTCTCTCACTCTATTTGGGTCTGTTTGGGTTGACCGCATTTTGGACTGGTGCTAATTATTCTCGGGTCTCTTTCAAACTGGCTCTAAATGTCACTTTTGGATCAGGTCCCCTTTTTGGAAAAAGTATTTATGCCCAGCGGTTTCAAGCAGGTTTTTCCCAGACATCTACCTCCAGCTGCTCCAGTATTTTTAATGGGTAGCTCCCAGTGAGAAAGTGCTGTGTGGAGCATGAACCAGAATGTTGCCGGGTAATAGCGAGGAGCTCAATTGAATTTCAGTGGATAAATAAAGGTTTAAAATGTGACATTATGTCCAAAATGTCCACGACTGCTGTCCACCACAATCTTTCACTTGTTAAAATAAGCACGTATACAAAAATAGAGAAGAGCCCGCAATTTTACGATGTGTTACCATGAAACATCCTCTATCTATCCATCTATCTGAGATCGGATTGTGAACATATTTGTGAGTGCTGGCCTTGTAGCCACCAGGCACTGTTGTGCTTCCACACCACTCTGGCTTTCTGTCATTAACGATGCATCGCCCCGATCGCAGGCACAGATTGTGTTTTTAAAAAAAAAAAAAAAAAGCAGTGCTGGCCAGCAACCATCTACCATTGCAGGCCAATTATAAATGGCAAATCACTATACAGCATTGCTCACTCACTCTCCCCCTCTCACTCACTCTTTTTAACGGCAGCGTCTGGCCGGACTCCACTGCTTCTCTTGAATAACATGTGTAGATGGCCCTTTGTGTTACAAGCTGCTGGACGCTTGTTAGTTCACACTTTGCTGAAAGAGCTTAGAGGGGGAGAAAGAGCGAAAGACATTTATACTTTATCACCCTGAGCTTTTTTTTTTTTTTTTTTTTTTTGTCAGACATCGCAAATTTAGTTTTCTTTTTTTTTAACCTGGTTTTAGTGCAGTTCTTTAGTTAATATTGAAATTTAATAGTATTATATTACTGAGAGTATAAAGCTGACTCTAATGGTTACTTACTAATTACTGAACCTCGATGAATTAAAGTTAAAAAAAAACCTTGAGGAAGGTGTAACTCAAACTGGGACATAACAGATAGAACTGTGTTACTTTCTTGTTCTGCTCTCCACACACTTTCTAGAAAAACCAATGCAGGGTTTTAAAGAATATTTTCATACATGGGAAAAGGACAGCGAGAACGCAGGGAATAAAGCAATTTGCATTGTTACAGTTCTGGGTGCCAATTAAGACAATATCGCTGCTCTTCTCTGAAGACTGCATTTCAATGTGTCAACATTAGCAAATGGCAAATCAGCAGATGTAAAAAAAAATAAAATTAAATTAAAAATAAAAATGTACTTTTGTATTGAACTGTAAATGTTATTATGAAGCTGGATCTTTACTAGCTAACATGAGATTCTCACACTCATGTCCTCTGAAAGAAACTCTATAGACTAACCAGGTTTAAAACGTCCTGACCACTTTGATTTACTAATGTTGAAACATTATTTTGACTAAAATTAGCTTTCTGGAAGCATTCAGAGACAAACTAGAAAGTATAAATAGATAAAGTCTCCAAGCCACATGTTATGTTAAACTCATGCCGTGTCCAACATCCACAAACTAAACTAAAATAGCTGAGAAAGCATAATTTCAAAAGAAATCAGACCTTATGCTGCTCTGGAGCTTCAGGTGTGAAATCACATAAGTCACATTTCAGTCACCGAAAGTACTTGCCTGCAACGGCAATACATGCATGCATACATACATATAGCAACCGACGTTAAGTCAGTTGATGTTATCTTGCAGGACATTTTCCAGCAAGTTGCACTGCTGAAAGAAACGTGTGAAAACACGCCGGGTCACTTGTTTTGAGTCTGGCTTATTGGCACGTTGAAGACTGCTGAAGACTGCTACAGCACTGCAAAGTGAACTTTATTTTATTTTTATTTATTTATTTTTTTTGTCTTGAAATATGAAGCCATCTTAAAATATGGAATGGACACATACATTGCGTAATATAACCTCAGATAGTCTCAGATACAGTAAATGTTTACAACTGTAACAAAGACGTCTGTGTCTATAGCATTGATTTAGCCTAAGTCTCATTCTGGTTTTCAGTTAAGATCAATAAGCAGAAAGTCTTCAGTAACATGTAGTGACAAATTAAAATTACAGGGTGGGATATTTCGGTATCCCTGCTTGGCACACGAGTGTGTTTACTGACATTATACAGATATTCTGGATGCTAAAGCAGATAAGTACCTCTCTGCCTTCAGATGTCATTTCAGCCTCCTTATGCACCTGTACAGTATCAAGGTCTCTCTATTTATTGTAGCCACACGCTCACAAAAAGCCAATCCTACTGTCCTTGCATGTTGAAATACATACATACATACATACATGAGGGCTTATAGTCTCCCAAACAGCACAATGGAGGGAGGAAGCGAGGCAGCGCATCAGAGGGAATGTACCAGTCGTGAGATGAGATGGATTTCTTTTTGTCTGTCTGACAGGTTACATCCAACCTGTTTTCTTTTCTGTCTCAGAGACATTGCGTCTGCCTCACAGCATTACCGTCAAGCTGATCTATGATGGAACCACTCTAACTTCCCTTCCTCATGTTAGCCTCAACACTCGGAGCAGGCCCATCTTTAAACAGGTTAGAGTTCTAGAGTTTATGGGCTGTAAATGCCAGGATAAAAGTATAACGTTTAAAAGGATTTGCCTGTTTTCAATTCAAAATGGAGCAGATTAGGGATTCGGAAAAAGGTTAGCGTGATGGTAAGCATGTATGTGTGTGCAGACAGATGAAAGCGGTTTTACATCTCAACAATATAATTAATTGAAGGAAATATTGCATATTTAGTAAATAATCTCTCCATTAAATGAGCTGTGACTTTAATTATCTGTGGAAATGACCATGAGCGGCTGATTCCCGGACTTCAAACCGAGGAACAGGAGTCTGGTTGAAGTTTGTTTTCAAATTCCATTACTTTACGATTGTGCATTGATTCTTGTGTGTATTCTGCTGTGGTTTTCTAGTGTAGCGTGACACACAGCGCGGCGCAGCCTGACTCACAGTGATTCAGCTCGACTGTACAAAGTGTGAGCACTATTTAAAAACATTTCAAAACACACGTCGGTGGCTGTTGCAGCTGGAAATGTAAGTCGGTATATAAAATGCAGAGGTGACGACATGGATCAATAGCTTCAGCGCTAGCGTTGAGTGTACAGTGTGTCGTCATTAGACCACACGCAGGCCTCACGCGTACCCGCAGTAATCAGTGCTATATGGGGAGCACGACTCGGGAAATGAGTGAGTGTGTGTGTGATGTGCACATGTGTGTGTGCGTGTGTGTGTGTGTGTGTGTGAGGGAGAGAAAGACCTCAGAGCCCAAGGGATAGTGTGTCACATAAGCTCCATCACAAGGCTGCTTTATTGGGCCTGGCATGGGTCAGACCCCTACTGTCATCTTCAAATATGCCTGCCACCTGCTCACACACACGGCTACACACGTGAACATGAACATGCGCACACACACACACACATACACATATACAGTATATGCACGCACGAGCTCACACATCCATATGTGTACACGCTCAGCTCTGTGTACAGACACACACCCATGCACACATGGCTTGCAAAGAATTCATCTGGTGTTTTCTGGTAATTGCAACAAAAACACCAAATCTGGACATGTCACGTTCATTTCCCAGGACCCCAGAGTGGAGGGCTAATTTCAAACAGCCTCCCCTTGTCACACGCAGACCTCTGTCCGCTTTTTTCTCTACCTCCCCTTTTTCTTCTTCTTCTTCTTCTTCTTCTTCTTTTTTTTTTTACATCTTCTCATCTCAGAGGGAAAAAAAGGCCATCTTTTATACACCGGCCAGTTTTGTAGACATCTATTTGCTTAAGAGAGGCAAAACTGACTGCAATTCTTTATTCCTCTACCCAGAGAGTGTTCATGCCACTCTGCCTTCAGATTCCACATGTCTAAGATATACACCAAGGTCTCTGTGCCAGGGACTCAGCCGCCAATAATATAAATTAGCAATGCAATAAGATTTGCAACGGCGCTACAATCAGCCCTGAATGCATATGCAAACTAGTCATTTTCTCCCCTCTCCCCCAACCACTGCCAGGCTAGTCTTGTCTTAATAATTTCAAAATTATATATATATATATGTGTGTGTGTGTGTGTGTATATATTTCTTTTTTTTTTTTTTTGCCTGATACATATGTCAATGTATTTATTTGCTACCCACATACCACTGGCACACTGAACTCTCCATCATCCCAAAATGAGCCCACGTGTGTAAAAGTGAGTTTGTGTGTGTGTGAGCGTCTACAATGTGTGTATGTGTGTGTCCCGCCTCACGAGTACGGTTGTGTGTATGACCGTGTGAATCGGTGCGTGTGCACGTGTCTGTTCTGTGTGACAGTGTGTGCCTGCCCGTGTGTGTGTGTGTGTGTGTGCGCGTGTGTGTGTGTGTGTTCCCTGATGGAGATAAGTCTGAGTGGTTAGGAGGGAACAGATGTCAGCTGGTGTCGGCTGCCAGGAAGACTGAACAAAGCCAATCACGTTGCCTTCCTGTCCAAAACGCATGGCAGAGGGAGACCTGCATCTAACAACAATTTGTGGCATTAAGTCTGAGCATGCCACCCTGCCTGCACCCCCACCACACACACACACACACACACACACACCACCATCATCCTGCTTGGAATAAATCTGGTAAATGACTGGTGGTGATATGAAAGATTGTGGAGGGAACTAACAAAATGGCGTCTGTAATATGATCTGCCCTTGTTGCTACAGTAGCTTAATCATTCATAAGCCTGTACAATAGAAGGACTGGCAGGCATTACTGACTCTCTACCAGGGTCCTTTGTTCACTTCTTTTACTCTTTTCTCTATCGACCTATCATTTCAACGTCAGATATCTGAATGTTGAAATATGTATTTATTTGTCGCCATGCAAAATTGTGTTTTTGTTTTTTTTTCAGCATGAGCTCATCAAAAAAAAAAAAGAGCATTTAAGGCTTACTCACTCTTTTATTTCTCTCTGTCTTTCTTTTAATCTCTTCTCCTTCTTTCTCCGTCAAACACAATCATATTAGCGATAAGTTCCTTCATGCGCCGGGATGGAAGTGTAAAAGCTAATTTGGGAGAAAAACACACAGATCGTACAGTAATTCTTTTGGAAAAGGAAAGTGAGTCATGCAGAAAAGCATATTCACCATGTATCATAAACAATAGAGACTAGTGAGAGAAGAGACTAACACACCTACACCCACACACACACACACACACACACACACACAGACATGATAAAATGTAAAAATATCTAAATCACATTGCAAATATGGACATATGTCAGAAAGGTCCATATCATTAGCATTTTATTATACAAATGCGTAATAATGACTCCAAACTCTCAAATGTGAGTTCAAACAAAACAAAGAATCTGGAAATGTTGATTCAAAATTGTCTTAACTCAGCTGTAAGACGGCTGAAAATGTGCAAATTCCTCTTTCTCACGAGCCAGAGTTTAATCTCACTGACAGTGGGAGCTTCTGTTTTGAGGAGGAAGTGCAGTCATCCCAGTAGGACAGGCACACAGGCACACATATCCCGCTCAGGCAGAGAATTAAAGGGCTGCACTGTCTCAGCCAGTCCGGTCGGGCAGAGGGATCAAGGGATAGCTCTGGGACTTTGGGTGACTGGCGAGACAGAAAAACGGCTGAACCGATTGGGAGGCATTCGATCTAGTCCAGACGAAGTCTTGTTAAAGCTCCCATCTACTGTATACAGAGACTTTTATAAACAGCAAAGAAGACGAGACGACAGAATAAGCACCCAAATACATGTGCGTGTGTGTATATGTGTGTGTAGCAGTCGCCATAGCATCTTAGCCTTGACTGACAGATCCTTAGAGATTGTCTGTTACAAATCTGTCGACCTTTGACCTCCCCACTGAGTTGTAAAAACCGCACTCCATTTCCCTCAAGACTTTAACAGCCTGCACAAGTGCAGTGTGTGTGTGTGTGTGTCTGTGTGTGTGTGTGTGTTTGTGTGCGCACGCGTGTATTTGCATCTGTCTACATGTGTGCGAGCCTGCGTGTGTGTGGTGTAACCCTGAGGTTAAAGAGCAATCTGCAGCCAATTAAGCGCTTCACTAGGAGGGCCCTGCTTCCATGAATGAGAGGAATGCTCTGCAAGCTTAAGAGAGAGGGACTTGACTCACTGCTTTGAAAGCTGTGTGTGTGTGTGTGTGTGTGTGTGTGTGTGTGTGTGTGTGTGTGTGATGCTTGAGATATTTACAGTGCAGGTTTGTGTGCTGGTAACAATTAAGTGTCAGGGAGCTAATGTAAGGACAAAAGTTCAACACGTACAGTTGTTTAGAAGCAGCTTGAAAGCTGCAGATTTGGTCTCAAGTTTACCACCTACTGAGTGAACTGGCCAATCAACATGCATCACTATATTTCCAAACTGAAAAATGACCTTGGTGTGTATTTAATACGTTACCAAATACGTTTCTTGAGAAGCATTTATAACAAAAGAAAACTGCACACATCCCAGTAGGAAAAGCACCGACTACAACTACACTACAAGTGTAAGTAATAAAATGAATGAGGGCTACATATTATCTGCTTCAGTTTCAGGGTCCTGGTATCGTGCATGCTGGTTCACTGTCACGCTGTCACGGTTTACTGAATAGAACAGAATCATCGTCATTGTCTCTCTGCTTTGGTAAAGCTACATCTGATGGACAGTTAGACTGGCAATAAATGAAGGAAGAAGAAAGTTAGAAAGGTTGAAGTGATGGGAAGAGTGGAAGGATGATACTCTTCAGATCAATAAAAACCCACCAGAGAGAAGAGGAAGCCAGCATACAGGAACACACAAGCACGCTCATGAGCCACAAGTAAAATAATAATAGTTACTGTCACGTGTCAGTCAAACGCTGTGGAGCAATGACACGGTTCCACGTCTTTTCACTGATTCTTTTGTTAAGGAACATTTGGGGGTTTTTTTTCTGTAGGTGGTGCTCTTCTCTGTGTGCACACTTTAAAAATAAAACGGGTGGATTAAGTGTTTCCATCTTCGTATTTTGTGTTTCAGTTAGATACTGAAAAGACAAATATGGGCTTTTTTTAATGTGAAAATTATTTTCAAAAGTAAACAAATAACAAAGAGTAGATGGAGTGGAGGAAGACGAATGAGTGTGAAAGCATAAGGGCAAAGAAGGGAGGGAGGGTAGGGTCGAAGTCCGTCCTGCTCTCCACCTCCCACCCCAACCACCCCCCCACCTGCACCTCCTCCCAGCAGCCCCTGCCATCCATCAGTGGGTGTGCATAGAGGATCGGGCCCAGAGTAATGAGCCGTGGGCCCCCTTACACGTGTTGACGCGCTGCTAAATAAGATCCATTTACCGAGGCTACCGCCGCCGCGCCCTTCCTACGACTGGAGGAGAACGCGCCGACCTCCCCCGCCGCACCTCCAACACACCTATCATCTCCGAGGGTCATACCATACTACAGAAACACACACACACACACACACACACACTCATGCACACTGGCTGTTTCTGTGTGTGTGAGCTCACTTCTCTTTCTCTCTGGTTAGTAGTGTCTATCTGTAAATCTGCCCGTGTGTGTCTTTGAGAAAGCTTATCTATGTGTGTGTGTGTGTGTGTGTGTGCGCACTGTGTACAGTGATCGTGCGTATGTGTGTCTGTGGGCAGGGAGGACGACGTGGTGATCCAGTTACTCAAGACAGACAGAAGCAATCGTTCTCCAGTTACACAGTTTTCTCCAAGACTTGAGGGCATCACTGTCAAGTGTCGGGGCCATCAGGGAAGTCTCGACTTTAGACGATTACACTCGATCTGGTTGAGTGTGTGTGTGTGTGTGTGCGCATGTGTGTGTGTCCTGGGAGAAGGACCACAATGTGACCTCCACTGCTCTGTACGGGCTACACTGAGGTTTCTCTTTTGGCTTTTGTGTGTTTACGTTTTCAAAATTGTTCAAATGTTCCTTCGGTTCTCTTCAGTTTCAACTAGGATTCCAGCCAATAGGCACAGAAACGGAAGTCCAGAGTTCTAAGTGCCTGGTGAAGTGAAGTCATTAGCTGAAATCCAACCCGTCAAAGTATCTACACCCTTAAAACTCGCAACCCAAAATAGATGTGCAAGAAAAAAAAAAAGAAAACAATGCACAATACAAGATGCATTTGATTTTAGATGTGTGTGTGTGTGTATGTGTGTGTCGAAAGGGCTTTGGGGGCTTTCGGTTGAAGAGAAATCACATTCTCGCTCACTTTAGAACAAGCTATTTCCTCTCGGGTTTGTCTGCCCGTCCACTGTCCTACCACTTTCACAGAAGCCTAACTGTCTAATGATGCATTTAGAGGTGGCATTAAGCAGCAGAGGGGGTGGAGGGGTGTGGAGGGAGGGGGGGAAGGAGGGGGGGAGTGCGGGGCACACAGAGAGTGCTCCATTCATAATGTGCAACTGGTTACAATGGTAAAAAGGTGTGCGTCATACTCAGCCCCCTATGTGAAAACCACCCACTGTATGGGGGCAAACACTGCTTATACAAAGCATCCTCACATAACAAAGGAGGAGAGCGGCGAGAGACACAGAAACAGCGAGACGGAAGGAGGGAGAAAATGTTTGAAAGTCATACAAAAAAAAAAAGGTAAAAGAAGGAAAGTGAGATGAAGAGGATAAAAAGACGCAGGAAAAAAAAAACAAAAATAAAATAATAATCATGCAGTAAAAGCGACAGATGAGTGAGCAAGGCTTTAGTGGCGCTGTTGGGGCGAAAGAGAATGCCACTAATAATGAGATGTCTATTTTACCCACCAGCTCTCTGTCTCTCTCGCTGCTACGCCTGTTTTCCTCCGGCCCCCATTATCAGTGCACTTGAACCCGGGGATAACAATGAGTTCACAGAGATTGAGAAGTGCCGAGGCCTTAATTGTATGTATTTAGTCACGCAAACAGAGGCAATGGCCTGAGAACGCCTAGTTAGCCAATGACATCATTTAGCCACACAGCCACTTTAACTCAATGGGGCTGCTGTGGCGTACAGCTCTCTGTCACTATACTCTCCTGCCATCTCTGTGTCCCTCTTGCTCTCTCGCTGCTGAAGGATTCCCCCAAGCTCTAAAAATCATCTTCAATCGTTGTCTTTTTCTTACAAGGTCATGAGCTTTTTTCACACACACACATTATTATTAATATTTGTTTTGGTAGTAGTTTATTTGTCTTTTGCACATTTAATCTATTGTTAAATGTAAAAGAAAAGCTACTTGTGTCTCTGTTTGCTCACCTCAGACATAAAAAGCGGACGTGTGGCTGAAAGTAATATTCTTATTAGCATTATTTTTATAATTGATTATGGAGTAATGATTTTTTTTCTCCACCAATCAATTAACGATTTTGTTATTGTATGCCATTATATGAAACAAATTCTCACCTTTCAGAAGATGAAAGCAGTGATTTTTTTTTTCTTTTTGCTTAATCAATATTCTAAATTGTTTTTTTGATCACCAATATTGTCAAATTAATTCTATCAATGAATCGATTTATAAATGAATAGTTTTAGCAGCATTTGAATCAGATTTTTTTCATAATTTTTCACAGCCGCATCTGCAAATATGGACAAAAAGAAAATGACCTCTTGCACTGCGCACATGACTTTGATATGTGTGTGTGTGTGTGTGTGCGTGCGTGCGTGTGTGTCTATCTGTTTGTTTGCATGCATACTTTTGTCAATCAATGGTTGCTGGCAGTCACAAAGATGATGATGGCACCGTGATGTTAGTGTGCCTCACTTGCTCGGCACAAAGAAGGGCATGTGTGTGTGTGTGTGTATGTGTGTGTGTGTCTGTGTGTAGAAAGGAGGGGTGCTTCTCAAGCAGGGATGTCAGCACTTGAAAAATCAATCACCATCTGGGCTCATTTCATACAAAGGACAGAGGGAGGGGAGGATAACTCACAAACACACACACACACACACACACACTTGCATCTTTCATTTCATGCAAAGACAACAGAGGGCAAAAATGTACAGCAGCGATGTGCCCCCCTTGTCCCCTGCCTTTCTATTTTAAGTGAACACTTCACTCCTTGCCTGGATCCTGCTGCTATAAAAACAGGTGCAATTTCCTCCTCTTCCCTGCACCTCCGCCCGGCCATTTTCAAACCTGAGGTTACGGTGGTCGCAGCGAACAGCGAGCGTACACTTGGTGTTTTTTGGTAAAAAGTACTGGCCACACTGGGGCCTATCTAAGCCATTAGGCCAGTGCTATGTGAACACACTGCATCAGGGCCTGTGTGCAAGGTCACCCAAAGCAAACAGGGATAAGAGGAAAGAAAAGCAAAGATTCATCTGCTTGAGTTAGCACCTCAGGTCAATGGGTTTACCTCCTATTCACCACAGCGCGGCCCTCATTTACAGAAGCCGCCAGAACTGGCTTTCAAACCTGTTTTGAACTTCGCATAAGGCACTTTTATATGAGAAAAGTGAATGTTTTATACAAACAAGATTTTTTTTTTTCTTTTTTTTTTTTTTTTAAAGCGCACAAAAAGCGTCAGATTGAAAGCGTGTGTATGCACGTGTGTGTATGTGTGTAACATGATTTTTGCTGCAGCGCTGCCTCCTTTCAGTAGCACAGCTGTGTGAGAAATACCAGCGGCAGAGGCTGCTGAGGCAGCGAAAGCATTTAATACTCGACAAACAGTTATCTAAGCCCATGTCCAATAGCTAGACACCACTGTAATGTGACCTACATACTAAGTGAATAAGATTTTTTATTTATTTATATATTTTTTTTTTTGTATGTGTTGGGGTGCAGCGGGGGTACGAGGAACAGGGTGGGGTGGGGGGTTTAGGAGAAGATGTGAATACTTCATTCAAATGAGTAATAAAAAAGCAAAGTATTCCTTTCTGCTCCTTCCTTTTGCCTCCTTTGCTCTCACTCTTCTTCTCCTTCCCGAGCAAAAAATAAAGTATAATGTAACAGAACATATTGTGCCCTCACAGGCGTTGAACTCTCCGGGCTTTGTTCATTTTTAACCTCTGGAAAGAGGACATTCGCCCCTTTTTTTTAAGGATTTAATGATTAAAGCATCTGTTTTAGGGTATATCATTCACTGTTTCATATAAATCCTGCATTTCTTTTAATCATCATCTGTAAATTAGTGGTACATAAGGATGGCAAAAGATTAAATGCTTTGTTGTCGTTGTTGTTCTACAGTGTTTTGATCATGATTACACACCTTATCATTTAACTGCACGGTTTGAGTCGAGTGTTTTCAGGGCCAAACCTTGAGAAGGACACTGTCTCGGCTAGTTGCAAGGCACTGAATTAAAAGCCCATTATGCATAATTTGAGGCGTAAATGGACAGATTCACTTCAGGACAATTTTGATAGGTTTGGTCCCAGTCTCAACCTAAAAATTGATGAATGAATAAATGCACACAGACACACACACACACACACAAATACACAGTCAATCTGCCTGGCCACATCAACAGAGCAGGTGTCCTTAGTAATGCACCATCGCGCACTTGGATCTCTGCATCTCAGAACAGAGGGAAAAGAGGGAGGAGGGAAAAGCAGAGAGGAAAAAAAAGGACAGTTAGAGGAAAGAGAGAGAAAGTCTGTTCTTAACTATTTTTATTGCAGGGAACAAGTGTCAGCGTCGGTTGTGTTTATTTGTATGTTGGCTAGCTGCTGGAATCCAGGCGCATTACGGGGCTCAGTCACCGAAAACTTGAGTGACATGACGCGCCAGGGAAACTTGTTTAAAATGCACCTCATTTCTTTGCTTGAGACCGGCAGACTCCTACACTCGTTATTTTGGGGATGATCAAAAACATGGAGATGATGTATTTTCAGTATCCATATAAGAAATATTTATCAGGGAAACAGGCCGCAAACCAGACTGAGAATCTAAGCAGAAAGAGATGTACTTAGTAAAGCCTTTGCCCCCCGCTGAGTCTCAGCTACATGGTACATAAATAACCATTATGAATCATGCTGTTTGGTCTCACCCTGCCGTTTCTCAAACAAGATCCAGTTTCCATTTAAACACAATGGTGTTGAGCGAGCCTCACGCGACTGTGCACCATTTTGAAGAAAGCAAATTTTAAAAAAAGAAATAAAATTATGCGTTTATCGAGCATTTTACTTTGCTAAAATGCACAAAAAAAATTAATAATCCGGTAACTTTATCTAGTTTGGATGTTCGCATTTTGTTGTTTACATTTGAACTTGTCTGCCTAATAGGCTCGCATCCAGTCTAAATCCACAAGAGGCCAGAGGGCGAACCGACAACAAAACAACCTCGCAGCACAGATGAAAAGACAAACTGCTGCTCAAATAAGGCCATTAGTTTGCACAAAAGGAGAAGTCTGAGAGGTTACCAATCTATTATCATAAAGAATAAGTCTCTGACATGACAAATCCTCTATTGTCACACTTTTCCTTGGTCAAATGTGATAAAAACGGGCTCGGAAAAAACCTACGATGCCAATTAAGAATGCTGAATTATACCATTAGCTATGTCAGAGACGCAAGCCTGTGTTCAAGCTTGTTGCCTTGCCTCTTTGGAACCAGTTCAGAGGCAATGTCTTGGGTGGTTCTCTCACATCAGAGATTACCCTTACACAAACGTTATCCCGTGGCAAATCTATCTTTAGGCCGCGCATTTTTAAACCTTGTAGCAGAAATCAAGCCTCCATTCAGGGAATTTTCCTTTGTAGAACTTAAATACATCCCAATGTGTCCATCAACAAAGGCCTCTACCCTTCCTCCTCGCTCTCTGCAACACTTTAAGTTTAGGATTGTTCAGCGGGCCTGTGGGTGGGTTTTTCATTCTCTCTCGTTCTTTCTTTATTTCGCTCCTTCTTTAGAGCATTAGAGCGAACCAGCCATTGAACTACAACGGCTACTATAAAAATTCATCAGGATTAAAATGACCTCACACACAAAATTAAAGTTCCCCAATGTACACAATAAGGGGCTGTATCTTTTTTAAGACATTCTCAGCTTCCTTGGGAACAGGATTGTTTCTTGACAAAGTGGTCTCTGCTCAACAATGAGCACCTTTCAGACGCACACAGGGACTGCCTTTAGAGCTGCGGAGAGAGACGGATTTCACATATCAATCAAAAGAGGGAGGGGTGGTGTGGGAGGGGGCAGAAAAAGGGCCCTCGTCTGGTGAAAGTGGTCCTTCAGAAACCATGAACAGATTCGAATGGAGTATATGCTTCTCTCTCTTACCGCCACTATTCATAATAACAGAGGACACAGGAGTAGAGGAGAGGGAGGGGAGTCCTCTTAACACCTTTCTTTTTAGACTTGTCTTCCCTTATATGTGGACTGAAGCACGGTTCCTTGAAGGCTGGCCCTGAAATAATAAGACTGCAGTAGATGCCTAGATTGTACAACAGTGAAAAAAGATGCTTTGTGAAGAGGCCAAGAGGGCCCACTGTATTCAGTCTGTGTGCAAGCTTTCATGTTCTTGAGTTCGCACATGCAAGCGCTTGTACATGTGCCTGCGTCTGTGAGTTTGTGTGTGTGTGAGAGGGGGTGTGTCATTCCATTACACCTGTGCGATGGCGTAATGAGCCCATGAGTGTGTGCACTGGGCCACAGCCACCCACCGCGCCAGCCATGCACACCACTATCGCTAATCATGTTGAAAATGAATAAGGTGTCAGTGTGGGTAATTCACAGCTGTATTAAAGCACCTCAGCCCAGATATAAGGTACATAAAACAAATCAAATATAGTATTCTATTATAAATATAGAATATTTCTGACAGCCGTATTAATGGAAACACTTTAAAAGGTCTTCGTAATAGGTCACCGGCTACATGTTTCACCTTCTACACTTTGTGAGCCTGGGGTATTCAGATCATAGAGAGAGAGAGCGGGAAATAAGTTTTTCAGACGTATCGTTTTGGGAATTTTCATACAATTATTAGTCATTTACGCAATATAGATCCAGATATTCAACTGTGAAACGAGTAGTGAAGACACCGTTTTTTACAACTATGGCTACTCTATTGCTCATTCAGACGAGATGTGTGACTGCATGTTCAGTATGGAAAAAAAAACACCAAGATTTCTCCATTTTTCTTCCCCCACAGATAATGGCAGTATCTCTTTGATGGATTGTCACAGTGCTGGCTTGCATTTACACAAGAGGACAAACCGGGGGAGAGATTACCACACGCTTGTTCAATGCCTCATGAATTACATCATTTCTCCCTGCTTGGACCTCAGTGTAACATCGAAGTAGATCTCAGTGTAACTGAAAATAAAAGTATTAGTATTCACTGCATGTATGTGTGGCAAATGTGTGCTATTTTTAAATAGGGATGCTGTGAAAGTGTGGAATTGGGGACAAGGCAGCCTTGCACCGGGCCGTGACACAGACTTATGTTAAACCTAATTAGATCATGATAATAGCTTTAGGGCCCCAGTGATCAATGCTAGAGGTCTGTGGAGATGAACTTTCCTTAAGTTTCATGCTGCACGCTGGTTGTACTCTCTTTTTTTTTTTTTTTTTTTCATACACAGAGACAGACATCAGAGTGGATACAGTGTACATTGTGCTTTTTAAAGGCAGATAATGTGTTATGTGAATGCATTAATATGTCTGCACATCCACTGTCTTTGTGACGCCAATACGGTTAGATTGATACACATATGTTCAAGCTGGACTCATGAAAAATTCAAGTAGTGTGCATCTCCACCTCCAATATGTTGGATATGATTTTATATGAGAAATTCCCAATCGTTTGACATCACCTCAGCCCTATAAGCCTATCCCACAATGCAATGCAACCAGTGCATACCCACCTCAGCCCTATAAGCCTATCTCACAATGCAATGCAACCAGTGCATACCCACCTCAGCCCTATAAGCATATCCCACAATGCAATGCAACCAGTGCATACCCACCTCAACCCTATAAGCCTATCCCACAATGCAATGCAACAAGTGCATACCCACCGGGACACTTGCAGATTCTAAGTTTGCATTTCGTCAACAAAATTTGTGGCGGTCTAGTCTACAGCTTGCAGACTCCTCGGATCACTCTCACTCAAGACAAAAATGATTACTTATGCTTCCATTACTATCTAATGTAATTTTTGTAATGTAATATTCCAACACGTCTACTTCTGCAGACACGCTAGCTAGCTAGCTAGTGATTAGGCATGATATTAGATGCTCTGGGATTCCCTGCATGTATCGGTTGTGGTGGTAGCAGTTGTTGACTCACAGCTTCCTCCTTCTCCTTCCCTGCTCCTACTCAAGAGATATAGAGTACATTTAGGAGACAAAAAGATAAACAATAAAGATGTTGGTTGACCAACAAACAGCAGCTGACTTTAGCTTGCATTACATTTATGTTTTGTACACTGTAATTACCTTTGGACAAGCTCCGGTTTGGAACCAACATTCTTGGCCTTTCAAAAACTCACCCACCCATTTAATTCCACAACTGTCAACTGTTCAGGCTGGTATGCACTGACTGTAGCCCTGTTTGTTTGTGTCTGGTCAAGACACACAAGAATCATTGTCTTTGAACGCACAATATAGCAATGCACCTTTGAATCAGGTTTGAAATGATCTATCTCTGCCATCTCTGCCATTACACCGATCAGATTTAATAGATTCTAATGTGACATGTTGATGACCCGCAGTATTTGTTTTTATCCTGATGAGGTTACAACTGTGAGGAGGACTAAATAAACGAAATGCTTGGAAACGTCCACTGTGAAAACAGTCAGTTTTTAAACATGTTCGATATTGGCAGAGCCAAGGAGCGGAGAGGGTCCAGTTTGGTGACCTCAAGATTTTCGCCAACTTTCTAGTTCTGTTGATTTCATTGGACTGTGACCTCCAACATTCACTGTCTGGGAAGATTTAAAGACAGTTAAAGATTTATGGTGAAGCATCTTCAAGTCTAAGGCCAATGTACCCTGCAGCAAAATGTAGGATAGACCCCTCTGGGCTGGGAGCAAGTGAACTAAGTCATGATGAAGATAGCTGAAACCAAACACAACCCTTTGGGTAGTTGGGTAGAGGCAAAAAAAAATGACACTGTGGTTTCATTTGCAGGGCGTCTGAGCTCAGATTTCTAGGGGCTTCCTGTTGAAAAGAGCCACTTGGGTTGTTTCGGATATATAATCAGGTTGACACCTGGCCACCTCCCTGTGGAACCCAAACAAGGATTACATATCCCATCTGACTTGGGAATGCTGTGAATTTCCTGAAGAAGATCTGATTAATGTGTCTCAAGAGAACCACAACAAGGCTGCTTTGTAATCAACACAACTTTGCAAAGCACTTTTACTTTTAACTCCAGCATTACATGATTCTATGGGTGTGCATGTATTTTTAGAAGAAGAAAAAAACTGCGCGTGTATGGATGTGTGTAGTGGGGCATTTGTTTTGTTGCTCAGTCCTGTCGCTCTTCATCACTCAGGATCTATCTCCCATGACATAAAGGATTTCATAAACTACTATTTGCCAGAGGTCAACTTGATTCATACTCTATTAGTGCTGGGTCAGTTTGTCTTTTCAATGACTGTGCCTGACTGCTGCCTAGCACTGAGATGACCAGTGCAATTCCAAAACTCATAACTTCATAACGTTTGATGTTTTGACTGACACATATTTTTTTTAAAGAAAATGTTTGGGTTTATTTTATTTTATTCTTTTTAACTGTTTCATATGCTGTAGCGGTGGTAAGCAAGGAACCTCTCACACTGGAAGTGGACAGCACAGACTGAATCATTTACTAAAAGCCATCAGTCTACCAGTAAAACAAGCTGTCTAGACAAAGGTGTACTGAATGATATAATGACCCTCTAAAACCTTCTAACGAATGAGGGTTTAACATCATTTAAGATACAAACTCCCCGACAGAAGAAGGCGTCCTTCCTGCTTGGTGTCGAATGGCGAGGCGTTAAGCTCTCCACGGCGACATCTATCTCTCGCCACCACCTTGAGGGCATCTTTTAAGCAGAAGAATTTAGCCATTATGTGGCATTAACCTCATTAGAAAACACTCTTTAGCTGCTCCAAGATAAAATTGATTTACAGCTGCCATTTCCACCACTGCTCTCGATCAATGGTTAAACTATCCCTTTTATGGCCCTGTGCACATTTGCTGCTCTTTTCTCCGGTTTTCTTTAACTGCTCTTTGATTTCATTCCCCGTATTCCTTGTGCCAGGTATGCAGTCACAAAGTGGAGGAGGGTTTTTTCTCTATTCCTCCATGGTCAAATATGCGACTCACAAAAAAAATAAAAAAGAATTGAGACTGGATACACACGACAGGATCACTGGCACTTCCCTTGACCCAATTAAGCCCAAAGTTGTTGTCTTAGTCTTTTTGTTACATGTGAGAGTTTCATCACAGTCAGCTACATTTCCATGGGTGGTCTTAATTGGAGTTATATCTTAACAAAATGTTGTAGTGTTTTTTTTTTGTTTCCAGTCTAAGCAATGTCGCTCTAGTTATTCACAATTTAGGAATGTGATGAGCCTAAGCAGCTGCAGATGCATGGCCGTGTTTAAAAAACTGATTTTCAGGGGGATTATGGTTATTATGGCCTGGATCTTGTAGGGATATGAGGTTCGGTTGGTGTCAAGTTGTGATTGTTGTTATGGAAAAGTTATGCTTAAAGTGAAGCTACAAAAGCAGCTAGGGCAGTTTAATGTAAAGGGAATGTAATGGTATTTGGAATCTGGCCTACCAGTGAACTTACCTGTTGAGCCACATAGACACCTGGAAGATCTGTGCTCAGTGCATGCTCCTCATAAACTGTGTATATTACATTAGCATACATTTTTACAGTAATAATTGGCTGCAAGCATCTAAAACACAAAAATATGTAACATTTGGATTTAGCAGCTCATGTAAAAATTCACAATCCATGCCTAAGCAAGATCACAAAGTATTCAGAATGACACCTAATGCCAATGCAACTGAGCAAGGCAGTTTTTCGTAAAATCTTATAAACTTCGGATGTACCAGATACCACAAAAACACAGTTTTCATTAGGTACAGTAGGGGCTACTTTGTTGGTTTCCACATGAAGGTACTGACTGTGCATAGCTAAGCCAAGCAGAAAATCCACAATCTATGTCTGTGTGGCCAAATGTCAGCGTATGCCCGCCCACCTCTGACAGCTCAGGTTTATGTGGACGTTTAAGCAAAACATGCAACGCTGTATTTCTTTGACAAATCAATACAACCACCATTTCAGCTCTCCTTCCTTCTCTCCCTCCCTCCTTCTTGTCCTCGCTTCTCTCTCATCTCCTTCTGTCTGGGAGAATTGATCTGCACGGATGGAGTGATATAAACCGGCAGATAGAGTGATACGCCCCGCTCCCTCCTTCCTACCCTCCTTTCACCGCACTTTTGACACATAAATAAAATATGTGGCCTTTTTGTTTCGATTCGCCACGGCGTTAGTTCTGAGAAAGGAATATGGTGCACGGGGCTCACATGGAGCTGTTGGTAGACAAGAGGGAGCTGAGAGTCGGCTGGTTGCCATCACTCACTGTTCACAGGCGCCCTACAAAATCCCCTGAACTTTCCGACATGCGCATTTGTTAGAGTGACGCAGTCAGATTCTAAAGAATGGCATTAGAAAATAATGTGAGCACTAAATTATTCAGGCTTTTTTTTTTTTTTTTTTTTGCCATAATGCCTCACTTTACAACCACACACAGCTGCACACACACTATATATATATATCCTCGCACTCACATTTGAATTATGGCAGATCCATTTAGTGTCAGCGCCCAAATTTAGCAAAGGAAAGGATGAGAGAAGGTGCAGTGAGAGGAGAAGAGTTCACTAACTGTGTCATGCCACTGCATTAAGGTGCCAAACCAGCATCACAGTCAATCCCCACTTTAATATCAACGGAAATAAATCACTACCATGGCTACATGTATTAGCTCTGCTATCAACAGATGAATGCAACCTGTTCATCCGCACCTCAGCTAGATATTCCTGATATGATGGCAAAGGCATTTCCACGGCTTGGCTAGAAATAGCTGCTAGGTGAACTAACCTCGCGTCCTCGGCGTGTGCCAGAGCTTCAGGCTTGGCTCTCACAGGCCCGTAGGGTTTCCAGTCAGACAGACAGATACAAAGAGATGTGGAGGTTTCTAAAGTTCTAACGTCTCCTGACTCTTCTGCTGCATCTTTTGCATTCCCCTCCTTGCATCTGAAGCCCTGAAGCGCAGGTCAAGTAGGTCACACACAAACGCACACGCACATAGACACATAACATGCATACCTACATTACATAACCTCTGCCAGCCATGCTCAAGAAACAGCTTCTGGGCCGGAGACTAGAGCGAAGAATGACAAAAGAGATAAGAGACAGACAGCCTCGACTTAAAGATGTGGATAACTGATGGGATTAAATAGGAATTATCTGTTGATATGCCTATGCAGGCCTTCTGTACGTTCACATACAACGGACGTCCCGGCCAACTGTTGTGTGTGTGTGTTTGTGTGTGTGTCATTATCACGATCATCCTCATCATCATAGTGATCGTCATCATCGCCCCACACAGATTGCATCAGGGTGCAGATAAATGCAAACCGCTGCACAGGCTCAACACTTGTCTTTTTGCTCTTTTTTACCTTCATTCATCTTTTCTCCTCTACTGGACAACTGTTACTAAAAAATGCCCGAATACCCAAATGAGTCCTGTTTTTAACCTCTCCGCCTTCCTTTTCACCCAAATTACCCCCACCCCCCACCCCACCCCACACACACACACACAACCTCTTTTACATCCATCCCTCCCTCCTTCCCTCCCATCCTTCCCTCCCTTACTTCTTCTTCCCTGAAAACCCTGAGTCACCTCAGACGGTGGGTGGGGGTGGTTTCTCAGACAGCGTGACAGTGTGCTTAGCCCCGTTAAGCCAGCCTGAGCTTCAGCTCCGCTTCTGGTCGGCACTGATCAGGGAGCCCTGGGAGAGAGAGACAGAGAGACACAGCGACACAGAGAGAGAGAGAGAGAAGATAAGGAAAGTGCTGAGTTCACCGCCACCACCGCTCCCCTTCCCTAGCCTCCCTCCCTCCCTCCCACCCTCTCCCTGCTTCCAGCATCCCCTCCTCGGGAAGGGGTTTCCCCCCTGGAAAGAGGAGGGGAAGGTGAATCGACTGCTGCACTGCTGACTGCGCTGCAATAACCTCTGAATACCTCCAGCTCTCCGCTCATTCACCTGCAACTTTTCCTCATCCTGCTCCTCAAACCTTTAAAGCATTTTTTTATGCGATGTATTTACGTGTCACTGATTATTCCAATAAAGCTGGGCTGCTATGACATTAAATTGGTATTGTTATTTAGTAAAAACAATGCATTATAAGCATTCATGATTGCCATTCAGTACAACAGTTCAGCAAAGGCAATCCGTGCTCAAGCTCCTTCTAGATAGGTATTGATATTTTGAGGGTTTTTTCTTTTCATTCAGCCTAAATCTGCATGCTGTTGGCGCTGGTAACATGGTTGAAATCAATAGCATGGTATTTCTGATAATATACCGTACCAGTCAAAAGTTTGGACACGCTTTCTCATTGAAGTAAGTGAGAAGATGTGTCCACGCTGTTGATTGGTACAGTATGTGTATTGAAATATGACAAATCACACAATTTCTGTGAATGTAATGAACAACACATATTCTTATGCATTACACCTGAAAACACAAGTACAAAAGGCTTATATTTTATCATTTGTCTAGACAATATAAACCCGTGTGTTTATGTTATAACAATGTCTCGTGACCTATAAGAGGTATACGCAGGCCTGTGCTTCCAGTCAGGTCCATTATATTCATATAGTGTAAAATACAAAACTTGCCTCAAAGGGATTTACAATCTGTGCAGCACGTGACAGCCTCTATAAATACTGCAAGACGGCAGTTTAAGGAGAAGGAAAAGCAAGCGAAAAAGAAAGCGCATACTATAAATGTTAATCCAATGATTCAGGATTAAAAGAAAATAAAGTGTGGTAATGATAAATAATTAAGAATACATCATTTTAATAATGTTTGCCAACAGGTTCTTCTCAATTTGAACTAGAAATATATCATTTCCCCATCGGATCACTGCAAGTTATAACATTTGGCATATATCGCTGACATATATCGTCAAATGTTATGATTTTAAGTCTCGTGTCAGTAGAGGCTATAAAGCACTTGTTCTCCACACGCGCTAAGTTGTTTTAAACATCTGAACTCCCTCTGCACGTTGTTTTTTTTTAGCAAAAAAAAAAAAAAAAAAATCATACAGCTTGGTAGATCTGCAGCTACATATTTCATGCAGTAGATATCCAGGTCATTAAGCAACATTTTGACACCTTTGTTATTTACTACCCCAAGCGCTTTCCCGCCTCGTTTAATCAGACTTTACTAAAAACCTGCTGACTCAGAGAGAAACCTTCTTTCTCTCCGCTCTGTTTATGTTTATCTCCTCGGCTCCATTCTGCTTTCCGCCTTTCTCTTTTTCCTCTTTGCTTACTTACTCATATTTTCCAAAAAAACATCTATTTCTCATGTGTCTGGGGCTTGGGGTGAGCCACAGAAAAAATCACAAAAGAACAAATAAAGCGGAGGCAGAGTGTGTTCCTCTGACTTGAAAGACTACAGTTATCAAAGGCATAGAAGGTCTCGGGTGTGTGTGTTCTAACAGTGAAATACACATTTTTGGCATTGGTCAGGTGATGAACGTGTAACTTTGTGATTTTGACGTGTTTTACCAAAGAACTACCGCAACCCTCCATCTCCTCATCCATCATAGGGATATATTTTAACCTCCAAAGTGCTTTGCACCGTTTTGCTTTAGAAGTGGTTTTCCTTCGATTTTCTCTGCTGGGAAGGGATCACTTGAGATAGGAGGAGGAGGCAGATTGAAGGGAATAAGATGTGGCTCAATACAAGTTATCTTTAATGGAGGGATTCAAGAGAATGTGGGGTGTTGGGGGGGGGGGCAGAGAGGAACGGAAGGGGGAGAAAAACATGGACATAAAGTGTTGACAGCTGTGTTTGGTGCGGTCAGACTCCGGGGTCAGGTGCCGACAAACACACACACACGCAAACAAATGTTCACACGGCACACATATATCAGCTGTCCCCTGCTAAATAGAAGCTGGATGTAATATTGTTCTCGTCACAACGGCCATCTGATGTCAATTTCACACAGCGGCGGGACCCTCCGCAAGCTGCTCCGTACACCAGCCGTACTGGTACCCAACAAAACATACACACACACGCACAACAAAAAGGTGCATTAAAGCTACAAATGTGTGTGTATATTCTCTTTCTCTTTTCTCCCTGTTTCTGTCTACCCTTCCCTCCCACTTCACACACACACACACACACACACACACAGAGACACACTGGGATAAGTCAGGAGGAAATTGATGCCCATGTTTTGTGGGACCACCTGTTCATCCTGGATACAAGTCTAAGAACCCAGTAAGGGTTAACCCTCTTTGTGGGAGGGAGCCAGGAATGTGTATGTATGAGTGTGTGTGTGTGTATATGTGCGTGTGTGTGCATGACTTCATACATGCATGTGAGTGCATGTGTGCGTTGGCACCGCCCCGTCTGAAACGTGCCCCATGAGTGGCAGACTGGCTCAGGCTGTCCGGCTGGGAGGGAACAGAGCCCACTGCTGGACCACCTCCCCAGCAACACACACTCTCTCTCTCACACACACACACACTCCTAATCCTATGAACAATCCATAGGGAGCATCTTTCCTCTCCATCACCCATTCCAAATTACCTGCTCTAAAAGAAAAAAAAAAAAGTCCAAATGGGTTTATTTGTGCTCAGAGGTTTGGATCGATTATCTTGTCTTCAGAATCGATTATTACGGGCATAATTTACATCTGATCACATGAGTAAATGAGGTTGACTATAAGCTCAACGACATTTTTAAATAACACCCAAAAAAAACGTGTAGAAAACGCGCAAAACAATGTGAAAATTAAATCGGTATATTCATACATACACTTTACTTTTTCCAAGAACAAACCTGTGGAACTGAAGCTCTCCTCGTTACAATCTAATACACGCTGCCATTCAACAATGTAGCCACGATTCACTACCAGCACGAGAACCCACTCACAATGACCTGCAGCCACACACACACACACACACACAGACACACACCAATGCATCCACACAAACCACCTTGAATCATGGCACCTCTCATCATTCTCATAAGCGTCTGAAAATACTGGAAGCACCATCACTAACACCACCCCCTCCCCCCAAACAAATAATCACCTCCTGGGAGGCGAAGAGATGGAGACGGGAAAAAAAAAACAGCAATCTTGTCTTTCAAAAAACGAAAAGAGGGAAAAATATTTTAAGGGGCAATGAATTTTGTGGAGCTGAATAGGATGTTGGTACATGTTTTACTAAAGGAAATATAATGGCAGACTATTATTAGATCACATTAATCACGAGTGTGCCAAAGGCAGTGACAGCCGCGCTGAAAAGGATTGAAAACGCTGGTAATGGATATAAATTACCCATTGTGTGATAAAAGGATTTTTTCTTCACTAAGAAGGTAAAAAGGAATAAAACACTGAGAGAGCCACTAAACGTTGCGTGTACATATTTGCATGTGTATATGTGTATGTATGTGTGAGTGTCCTGTCTGTCTGTGTGTGTGTGTGTGTGTGTGTGTTATATGTAATAATACAGGGTTATCAGTGCAGGATTAAAATTTAAAGGGAATCAGATAGTGACAGTGAGGCCTCGCATTAAAGACGCCGGCGACAGAAAAGAGGGAAGGATTAAAAACAGATTAAATTGGTTTGTAGTGACGGAGATGAAAGGAAGGAGGAAGTAGAGGGGTGGAGGGGGGGAGGGAGGGGTAGTGTGTTTTGACAGAGGTCTGTCGGGCTTTTGGCACGGTGATAATGAGTCACATCTCCCGTGCACTGTTATTTATCGCCGACTTGGCTCGCAAACAAAAGATCAATAATTTTGAGCAAATCTAATGTTGTCCTCGCCGCTAATGCGCTCGTCCATCACATCTGCCATCTCCACCAAGGAGATGGACTGATTCCCTGTTTATTTGGAGATCAAATGCAATTATGTCACATGACTCTAATAACAGAGGAAGCCCCCACCGCCGCCGCCGCCGCCGCCTTGGATCATGCCCTTGCATATGTATATATAGATACACAGACATGCACAAAGGTGTCACGTATGTGTAAATGATAATATATGTATTGAATGGGCGATGGGTTGCCGCGCCATTTTTCCGCATCAATCTTCATTTCTTCCTCAGACCTTGCCTTTGAAATATGAAGTGTGTCAACGGCCCGTCCCCCCGCAACACAGGAGGCACACAAACATCCGTCAAAGCAACACACCCGATGTTCACCAGTTAGCCCTGCAGCACAGAGAGATGAGAAGACAGCAGATCCTTCACTGACAACTAGCCCTGGGTGAGACACTTTCCAGCCACCTGAACTCAATCAGGCCCCGGTGGAGGCAGCATTTGGGTATTTCATTTCATCTCCATCCCTTTATTCACTCGAGGTATGTTTGATTTATCTGTCAATGCAGGACCGGAAATCGCATTTGGAATCTAGCGACACTTTCGGTATAGTTGCTTACATATCAGCTGTTTGTCTGGATGCTTTTCAACCTGGCTGTGTGCACTCGTACCAGTCATTAGATTTTCAATCCACTACTTATGGCAATGAACATCATATCACATCAGAAGTTACTCTCCGGGGTGTCTAATATCTACCAAATGTTGGCTGTAGCCACATCATTTGAGACTTTTGCAACTGTCCTTGGCACATTGAAATCAAGCGCACTCCGAGCCAATCTCCAGAGCTATGGCAGTAAAGCCGGTGGCAGGTGTAAGGCGCTAAGCTCCTTCCCCTTCTCCCTGGGTGAGGTGTGAGGAGCAAAACAATGACAGACAAAGGTCACCTGGCCCACAACGCCCCACCCGCTGAGGTGTTGACCTGCCGAACGCACCCCTGAGGCAGGAGAAAGGAGGGAAGGAAAAGAGAGTCTGCAAACCAATAGAAGACTTAAAGAAAAACCTAAGTTGCGACCAAGAAAGTGACTGATATCAACCAAAATAAGCAAAAAAAAAAAAAAAACATGGTATGATATGGTATTATGAGTGCTAAGTCATATTTTCTACGGAATCTGAAATAAACTTCCCTTGCTTTCAAGAGGTTCATTTGTCCAACCAACACGATATTCAGTTTACAATGATATGAACCAGAGTAAATCAGCAGATCATCATATTTGACAGTTTGACCAAGTCAATTATCTGTGTCGGTACATTAATCGTTTCAACACTACGGTGTACAACTGTCCAAATTTCAGGATGTCCTAAGTTTACGCAGGTTTCCAACAGGCTGTTGTATCAAAATCTGTTTTTTTGGAAAGCGCGAGAAAGACAGACAGTATAGTAGGTCAAGACCTTGGCAGGTAAAATAATAAAGCCTTGACATAAGGCAGAGAGCAGGGAGGCACAACATGACCCAGTGCAACCCAAAGCACCTCCCAACTACACCTAATTCTCTCTCTCACCCAGTGTCTCACTGTGTCTTTCTCCCCCACTGGTGACATACCCAGACACCGTACGAGCATGGCAGACTTCCTAGATGTTCAGAGTCATGTCAGGGCACAGTTAAAGGTCAACATGCCTGGAAGCTATGCGGATATTAGCAACAACGCGCCGGTTTTACACTATGGATTTTAAAAAAGAAAATGACTTTTTTTTTCTTTTTTTTTTTTTATGTAATCAGCCTGGCAAATGCTGTTCATGACAAGCTCACCGGAAATTGTGTCAAGTGTTGTTTGCAGGCCATGAGGAAATCAGAGAGGGGCTGTTATAAATAGCCCACGAATGCATGCAGGGATTGTCACCTAAACAGTTTTTTTTTTTCCTTCCCCTGTTTAATTGGCATCCGTATATCAGTGGTAAAAATGCAAATACACAGAGATAAATGTAGTGTTAATGACACAAGCGCACATACTCATCAGCTCTCTGGAATAGAAGTGGCACACACACACACATGTACACACACACACACACATATATATATATAATCTCACAATACCAGACAATCAGGGATCACCACGCCTACCAATCGCCTGCGGATTTCTAAATGCAAGGAGATGCTCTAACGGTGGAGAGTACAGTCGCTAATAAAACTACGGCTCTTACATTTTGTCAAGGACACGCCTTCCCGGAAATGATGCTCTCCTTAGTCACAGGAACTCAATTAATGAGATGTCCTAGGGTTGTTTTTTTTTTTTTGTTTGTTTGTTTCCATCCAGTTTTAAAGACGCTGGGAGACTGTCCTCAGTCTCTAGTTGAGTTAGACTCATCACGTGTCAAACGCTTCACCACTGAGAAAGGAGTCCAAGTATCACTGTAATGACCGACTTCCAAATCATTTTTGTCGCTGACTGCATCACTGTCATCATCATCGCTGTCATCTGTAATCATCAAGCCCATCACAAGCCTTATTATTTATTTATTTTCTTGGTTTTTTTTTGACAATGAATATGACATGGACAGTCAGTGGCTGGTGATGAAGTGGTGTTAGGATGCGTTCACACCCAGCAGAGTGTGCAGAACTTCACTTCATTTCGTTGACACAAGTAGAGAAATAATGCATTGAAACAATGCCGCGTCCAAAATGAATCTCTAAAGTATTAAATATTTCAAAGCAGCATCTCTTTAGTCTTTTTGAGGTGTTGTCCTTGTTACTGTGGATGATCTAAAGTGTGCATCATCACCAATAAATGCATGTTGTTTCCAGATGATGCACTATTGTGGATTTTTTAAAATCGTTTTATGTCCTAATTTAAATTATTTGAGCACCACTAACAAATTGAAATTTCTTTTCATTACATCTTTTAACATTGTTATGGGTAGGAAAGAACATATAAATAATTTAAATTTTGATGTAATTTGGGTAAACGTGCACTTTGGATAATAGCATTTGACAGGTGCACGTGATTGGATGAATGCACCACTCGCTGGGCTGTCATTAGGTTTTGCTTCAGTTTAAGTTGCAAAAAAAGAACACAGCCACTGTCTAATTATACCTGTAATGACCACCAAAGTCAGTTTAAAAATAAAAATAAAAATAAGGTGAAAATGTGCCACATGGTTGCATAATTTTGATTTTACCACCTTGTTTAAAAACATCTGTTCAAAAGGTACAAGAGATAAGAAGCGGTGAGGCGGCAGCCAGATCCGATTGGAAATACAACACAGCTCGTTGGTATGATCATCATCTGAACGACTTCCCACAGGTTGTTGATTGGTACGGCTTCCAGGCTGCCAAGCTCAGCTGATTCTCGTTGGATGGGGGTTTTTTTTCCAGGCTGATATTTAGTCACAGGAACTCAATTAATGAGATGTCCTTCCATCAAACTATAAAAACTGGAACATGCTATCACTCCCAATTTGATGTACGGTGCATGTTTTTCAACAGCCGTGTTACGTTTTAGGGTATGGTGAATATGCCTATTTCATGTGTTTGCACTGGACGTAAATCCTTAGTTGTAGAATTAAACAGATATAGCCATAATCTTCATAGATCTTGATATGTTTTAAAACATCTTACCTAATTCAAATGCATCACTACTTTATTTATTTTACTGTGTATTGGGTGTTTGAAACTTCTAGTGGCTTAAATCAGACTGGAACTCGAGGAAAAATTGAGATTTTCACTACAGCACTTCCTCTTCTATATGTGAAAAAAGTAGCAAAATGTAGGAAATCTCCTTTTTTTTCATTTTGATGTTTTTGGCTTGTGTCTCTTGGTAGCAGCGTTTAGTGGTGAGGAAATCCTCTGACACGTATAATCTACTTCAGACTGACATCAGCCAGCGTTGCTATCGGTGTATCCCTATCTCACTGAGCAGACTGCCTACATGAAGCAGTCTGGGAGCCGGGCTAGACTGACACCGCAACAGCAGCCTTTGGTTCCCAGCACCTAACGCTCCGCTCATAGCCCGACTATCGCCTGTGGGATTTCACCGCACTAAAGAGTCATGTCAAAGATCTCGACAACTCGTGACGACTCCCTCAGCCACTGCTGTCATGTTCCCTCTGCTTCTCGCTTCCATTTCCCTCTTTTTTTCTTTTTTTTTTCCCTCTCCAAGCCTCTCTTGACTCTGTTTTGAGCAGGAGACTTTCTCCTCGAGTGTTTTAACATGTCATTTTTTTAAAAACACACATATCAAAGCTGGGAATAAAAGAAAGACGTTTCTCTTATGCCTTTCTAGTCAAGTACAATGAAGCTTTGGAAAGGAAAGAAAAAGAGAGAGGAGTGAAGAGACGTTTGCAGAGATCCCTTTGCAATCCACATCCTTTCTCCCGACGACTGGCAATACATCATTTGTATTGATGCAATATTAAATTTCAATATCGCATGTCAAAAGGTACAAAATGATAGATCATAGCCTAACTAAATGAATTATTAAAGGCCTACGCCGGCTGCGCTATCGGCTTCTCTTACAATCAGCTGTGTCAGAAGAGTGCAGTTGGTGATACTGGCAGCGTTTCAAAGCTTTGTCGTTCTTTCTAGCTGCATCCCAGCTTTCTTAATCTAGCTTTCTGTCACTTATTAATGCTCCCAAGAAACTAAAAACCACAGATCTTTCCCTCTCAATAATCAGAGTCTTAACTCACATCCTTTTATTTCACCAGAAAAACGAAAAAAAAAAGGAAAAAAGTCACAATTAAATATTGAAAAGTGACTAGAAGATAAGGATAAGAAAATATGTTCAGCTTTGTTTGATATGTTAAGAGCAGAGAAGAAGGGAGAGTGCAGCTATGGTTGAAGCGGTGACTCATTCTGTGTGCTATGATTTATGTGCTCTTTATGTGCTCTGCGACCCTGTAAGTTTATCTCTATATTCCCTGTCTGATAGAGTGACTCCTTGGTTGTCTCCATGCCTCGCCACAAACACTGTGTACCCGACGCAATGGTTGACTCTAATTTACAACCCAAGTCAAAGGTTGAATCTTTGACGCCTCGTCAAGTTGTGGCTGACGGGAAAAGAGAGGAGAGCCGAGGAGAGACGAGCAGAGGACGGAGATGAATTGCGACGGGAAAGGATGGATTTCGCAAGCACACAAAACTAAAAAAACGGCACGCCAGATATGACACGGTTACTGTTTTTAAACGCTTTTTAATTCCTGTGATGATCCGGGGCTCGTCTGGAAATGAACTCCAAGAGCTCAGAATTAGTGATACAAACATGGTAAACATGTATTTAGCTGTGCGAGTTTGACCACTGGATCATTTGTGTTTATGTGACACTGACGTCCGGTGTCTGAAGGAGTGTGTCTGTGTGTTTGTGGACAGTTCAACATCAGACATTTTCAAGTTTGTTCAAGTTTGATCGTGACCTTAGAAATACTAGTTAGTTGTAAAAATCTTAACTCTTACTAGCTGTTTGAGTTACATTTTGTCATGTCAAAGATGTGTTCATTTTGGACAGGCTAGTTGTTTCCCCCCTTTTACAGTCTTTATGCTAAGCTACGCTAAACAGGTATCGGGTGTAGCTTCCTGCGAGTGGTATTGGCTTACAGCAAACAGGTATAAGGTGTAATAACTGTATTTCAATAAAGGAACAGCTCAGATTTTCAGTACCGAAGTAGTGAGTCATCTTTTGCTGACATCCAACATCTTAGCAGCTTAACAGCTATGTAAATCACGGTACAACATTACTGTACATACATGTTCCACAGGACACAGCTGAAGTACACAGGTCCAAACCCAGGTTCTAATCCTAAAGAGTGGATGTGGATGTTGGCATCACCTGCTACATGCTTGTTTGAAATGTAAAAGGTCTATATGGTGATTCCATGTGTGCATGTGGCCTCCCTGAGTGTTAATTCTCCCATGCATGTGCGATGTCCTGAATCTCTAACCCCTGTGAGGTTTTCATTGCAGGGTCCAGATTGCCGGGGATGGTTAAGGCTTGGCGAGCCCCATGAGAAGTCACAGTCTCCATTTAGCTTCCAGATCCCATGCAAACGAACACGGGGCCCCCGCGTTAGCGTGCTAGCATTGGCTGGCAAAAATTCAATTTTCATCCCCCTTTTGTATCCGAGCCTGCTGTCTTGCCCTAACGATGCTCTCTCATCCTCCTCCCCACAACCCACCACCACCACATCACCCCCTCACCCCCCACCCCCACTCCCCTTCTCTTTTCCTTCTCCCTTCAACAACAGAACACAGTGGAGTCGTTAGGACCCTCTCTTCATTACTTCAAAAAACCAATCATTAGACACCAGAGTATATACGTAATTAGAAAATCACTTCCTTTGCAATCCCGGCTAAGTAGTTTACATACTGTAATTACAGGGACAAAATCAATTTTTAATCATTTCACTGATTGGGCTCATCAGCTCAGTAGGAACATTGTATCCTGCTTGTTGTGCGAAAGCAACATCTGGGCTAAAACAATTACCCTTTTGTGTTCCAGAGCGGCTCTGAAAATGCCTTGTTGCCACTTCCCCATGTCGTGGACGCTCCCTTTTTATCTCTATCTGTCTCCAGACGCCTTTTTCCCTTCACCCTCTCTCTCTCTCTCTCTGTCTCTGTCTCTCTCTCTTTCTTTCTTTCTCTCCTTCTCCTTCTCCTTCTCTTCTCTCTCTTTCTCTTTCACTCCCTGCCCTTGACATGGACATGCAGGATCACATTTAAAGCTTTATAAATCAATACGCTATAATAAGCTGCTCTTGACAGAGAGGAGGTGAAAAAAAAAATAAAAACAACAACATATTGCTTTTTTAACACCTTTTGTGTTTTTGTTTCTATTCCGCCCTTGTTATTGTCATCTACGTTGGGTTGTTTTTTTCTTCTTCTTCGTTTTACATTGTTGGCTTTTAAAAAAAAACAGATTTTGTTTGGCCCTGAAGAAATATCACCTTATTACCACGTTTTCTGTACAGCATGTGAAGGGGGGAAAAGTGTGACGACGAGGATAACACTTTTAACAGATATGTAAAGACAGAAGATGGCATCTCTGTGTCTTCTTGTTGAAGTGAGACATAAATACATAATCCAACTTCAAGCTTCGTCTCCTGTCCTGGTATGTTTCACCCTTCACTCTCTAATAAAATGCTTTGTATTCTTGTCTGAGAGAGGCCCGATCGATCGACATTAGTCTGAACTCTCTCTCCCTCACTTTGAAAACTCAGGAAATCAGATTTCAGAGAGGGGAGAAAAAAAAAATCGGTTAATGCATTGATCACACGGGCTGTATGCAAATCACATTTGCCTCTATTTTTTTGCTGATCAATAGCATTAATTAACGGCTTCGCTTTAACGGCACCCCGCAATCCTGTTAGACACCGCTGTCGACCTCAGAAATCATCATCGCCCCCCCCGCCCCCCCCCTCCTTCGTCAGTTCCTCAGTAGCCATGGAAATGAACGGCGCGTGGCAGCGGCCATAAATCAGGAAATCCAATTTGACCATGAGCTCCAGTACTAACAGTAAAATATGAGCGCTAACACAGCACATAGGTAGATCATCCCATATTGGGCATAATATTCTTTATTTATGACCGGAAGACTAAAAAGAAAAGAAAAGTTTAGTTTTCAGCTCAATTTCTGCAACTGTTTTAAAGGAGCACTCCGCTTTACTAAATTGACTCATTATCAAGAGCGCTGCTATACAACCTGTGATGTTAACCTAATAAGAAACAGGAAGTGTGGGATTCATGAATTGTGGGGCTTGAATCATAATTACAAGGATATCTCTGCTTCTGATTTTATTCTGTTAAACATTTTATGCGTTTGTAAGCTTCTTTCTTTCATGGGCCGTTTCAGTATAATTTAAGGGGAAGGAAATTCCTACTGGACATCATTGTGTACCCACCTTTAAACTTTATTCAACACTAATACAACACCAATAGACAGATAACTGTGTCATAATGAGTGTGTGTGTGTGTGTGTGTTGAAGGGGGGTATGCCCTGTGTGCTAACCAGCCTTGCTGCTGCCAGGGTTGCTACTGTGTGGGATTAATAATGGACGCTTTTTGAAATTATTATTATTCCCAAAATGCTCTTTTGTGATTTGCTTTGAAGGGTGTGTGTGTGTGTGTGTGTGTATATGTGTGTGGGTGTTAAGTGAGTAGGGGGAGGTGGTTAGTGAGGGTGGTTGGGGTGGGGGGTGGGGGGTGGGTATGTGGGGGGGTTGCTTGCTCATTTGGAGAGCTTTTCCAATTATACAATTAGTCAGGAATGTAGGCCAGCGGCCTTGGTGTTCCTCCTGCTCCCCGACCCCGGATAGCGAGCGCCCTAGCCTCACTTTGTATTTATCTCTTTCTTTTCTCACTTATTGCAGTTTGCGTAAATAGAAATGTGTGTGAAAACGGAAATAATATGCAAGCGGAGGAGATTCAAAAGCGGCATCAACTGCGAGTCCAGGAGGTGAATGAAGCGGCCCGGATCCCCGAGGAGCAAAGCTAACAAACGCTGACCTTCTTTGTGAATTGGGTTGCGCATTAACGACTATGGCAGCGCACTGTGGTGTTAATAGACAAGTCACAGGGTCAGCGCTTCTCTGGTTAAATACTGTTTGTTGTGTTGAAGGGCTTTCTTGTGAATCCACTACCAACTCCCATCATGCCACAAAAAAAAACAAAAAAAAAAACGGGCTATTAGCGGGCTGGTTGGTTCTGGGTTGAACACACACACACACACACACACACACAATGCTAACTGCTTCTGATTCCTTTTCTTCACCAGAATGGAGTGATATGATAAATTGATTTATGATGAAGGACAAATTGTTTTATAATTCTGCCCCTTTTCTGATTGTCCCCTCACTCTTGCCTGCCTGCTAGCGAGCGGCGTGCCGCACTGGGTTTAATATGAAGCAACAACAACAGCCAAGTGCCATCTGTTGGCATGCGGATTTTCTGTAATCTCTCTTTACTGATTACAACGATGACTACACGAACCTCTTAAATAATTATCCCACAATGTAAAAAAAAAACAAAAACAAAAAAAAACGAAATAATTATAATCATTAACTCCCACCAAGTCTGCTACTCCTCCAGCAAATGAAGGCTGTCAGAGAGAGAGAGAGAGAGTGAAAAAAGAGAGTTATTTTTCTTCTGCTGTGATGCCAATCATGTCTTATTTATACCAGCAGGGTAGAGTACCACACAGCAGTGACAATCTTAACCCAACAACACTGAAGAGGCAACTGTGGGAAAATTGACCCCTCTCCACCCACCGCCCCGGCACCTCACGTCTTTTTTTTTCTTTTTCTTTTTCTTTTCAAGAAAAAGAAAGATATCCTCAAGTGGCGTGCACTTATTGATGATCTACTTTGGATAAACAGGTTTCTTTTTGTAGTTTGTCTCATATCAGGTTGTGATATTTCCTGCAGAGGAAGGAAAGTCAGGTTCTGAGATAAGTCACGCTGAATACAAACAAGTAGGCGCAATAGTCCAAAAATGCATAAAAGTTACATTTTAGTAAGAGACACAGGGTAATGCATTGAACTAGCCGGCTACCTACCTGTATTTATATGGCCATAAACACAAGAAGTTCACACAATGTTTCTCTGGAAAATGTAGGAAATCCATAAGAAGAAATAAATGTGGGGTGTGCGAAAAAAGTAAAATTACAGCACATCAATCTTGGAATAAACTAAATGTCACAGTATGATGATGTCCAATCACTGATTTGATTTTAGAATATGTTTACAATCACGTCAGACCTTTTTAAAATTCACACCAGATTTTGGGGATTTGTTTTTTTTATCTACAGATCAGCGGTGGAAGAAGTAAAAGCTACAATGACACGGTGTAAATATACTCCGTCAAAAGAAGTAAAAGTAAAAGTTTTTTTTTTTTTAAATCATCCCTAACGGTAGGCACAGCAAGCCACATATGGATATTGTAGTTTGGGGGAGTGTTGTCTGTAAATGCATCATATTTTTAATGTTTTATATGTAAAATTTTAATATGCAATGTAACCACAAGTTAGTGTAACGGACTAAAGAGTACTAGAAATGGACCACAGTGCTTCAGTATGTACTCGGTTACTTTACACCTACTGCTGTAGATAAACATTAAGTTGAAGCGACTGCCTTTCTCCTGCAGATTCGGTACGTCAAGGTTTTAAGCGTGTGTGTCTGTGTGCACGTTCGTAATGAATCTCTTTCCATATGTGTGTATGTATGTGTCTTCCTGTTTGTGTGTGTGTGTGTGTGTGTGTGTGCTCCTTGTGTGAGAAATGGTGTGAGAATACGTCAAGGGGAGCATGTGTTAGCTCTGCTTCCAATATGAGGGAAATCTGTGGCACATACCTACAATATGACACAAGCCAAAACGACATGACTCACCCATGCTATATTTGATTAATAAAAATGTGTTCCAAAACAACAGACCATCACCAAGGCGTGGTTTGACTGGAGAAATGCATCATAGTATTATTATTATTATTATTATTAATAAGAAAACAGAATATGAGTGTGTGGAGGATGATATCTGATACCCAGAAGAAAACATCTGAAGGTTACATTTGTATAATTTCTTCCATTTGCCAAGCCAACTTTAGTGAGGAATATGTGAAGGCAATAATAGAGACAGGACGTTGTCTCGGCTCGTCCTGAAGAGGACAGCTGCCACATACGTCTAATCCCTGCTCCTCTGAATCTTTTTCAATAAATGTTAGAACACGAATTTCCCAGCTTCAAGAGAAGAAAAAAAAAAGGCTTCCATTGATTAGCACTTTACAAGCAATCAATTTTTACAAACCGGCTTGACCCCTTCCTCTCTTTCTCTGTTTCTCAGGAAGCCAACTCTCAGGACGGTGGTCTATTATGGAATTAAAAGAATACAGAGGAGTGATAGTGGCTGAGTGATTATTGGAGAGAGGAGGAAAAAGAGGAGGAGTGATGTCAAAGATTAGACATGTGAGGCGAGCCGAGTGGAGTTTTAGAAGGAGAAGAAAGAGAAAGTCTAATCCCTTTCGACAATGATGGTGATGATGATGATGATGATGACACGCTGATTACAGACAACCAGGTGGGATGAAGCATCTAAAGCCTACAAAGCAGACATATACCTCACTTGTAGTTGTCTTATGATCTCCCATCACTCACTCTCACACACACACACACACACACACACACACACATACAGTAAACACACTGTAACAGCCCATCACCATGAGAGATGGGGTGGCCACGCTCCTCCAGCTCCAGGAATAATGGCTTGCACCTGTTTACCATGTCACCTCTGTTTGCTAATTGTCTCCTTGAGCTACATAGAGAGGAAGTGACGGCTTCCTGGCTTTGTGACAGGTGGGTGGGTGGGTGGTGGTAGGGGGGGGGACGGCGTCCCACCCCCCCTTCCCTCCATCTCCTCTGCTCAGAAGGAAGAGCAGGAAAGAGTGGTTCCATTAATATCTTTAGTCAATATGTGATGAAAAGATTGGCACCAAACGTGTTTTATGTCCCATAGCTCCATCCAGGATGTATGGTAATAGTTAGGGTGGTAAGGCAGCTCTAGCTGTGAACTGGCTGGTCAGTTAATATTAATATTAATAATACATGGTTAAACCTGACAGCATTTTAAAACAAATGACATGGCGATTCTCTAAAGACAATGCACATTCAGTGGTAGAATCTCTCTTCTTCTCTCTTAAGAAAAGAATAACTAATTTCATGTCTTAATCTTCAGACTTTAGATATTGTTATCCATTAAAAGTCCAGTGAATTTGATACATTCATGTTGAGTTACTTTGTGTCACCGGGTCTACTTGTTCCTTCGTGTGTTCTTATAAGGCCGAAGAAAGTCTGTGTTTCTGTATATCTGAATCCCAGCCTTCTCGTAAAGTTTCTGAAAAATATATATTTGATGCTTTATCTCGGTCAAGATGGCATACGCACAAAATGTTATTGAAGAAAAAAATGATTTGCAATGAATCAAGTGAATTATCCAGTTCTATCATTCGTCTATCTTGGGACTTAAGATGATAAGACTGATAGCAGTTTCCTCTCATTCAGTAGAGAGCTTGGTCCGAGACGTGATTAGCTTAGCTTAGCACAAAGACCCGGGGCAGTGGAAGTAACTCCTGGTAAGAAAGCAGACTTTTCACAAATAAGTCAAATGCTAGACAAATGTTGAACTTAACTTAACTTAGACTCAACAGGTTGATTAGAAAGAATTCAGATTTGACACCAGATTCACATTCGATAAAAAGCGATGAAACCTCGACCCTCACCAGCACCAGCACCAGCACCACCAGCAGCAGTAACATGAGCAAGAGGTGTCTGTTTGGGTGTCAGCTTGCGACATCATCACCGACATTCCCTGCAGGTCCCTCTGCTGCCAGAGGTGCAAACATATGTAGCCTGACACTTGGAATAAAAGCCTTCTCAGCTGCTGCAGTGAGTGTTCCCTTCGCTGTCTTTGTCTCGCCTGCTATTCAATAGTCTGATGGTGAGTCCTGCCCCGACATCACGGTGGAAATAGTTGGAAAGTTAAAAAAAAAAAAGATTTCTTTTTTTTCTTGTGGAACATTTAGCATACTATATTGCACGCTTATCGTGTGCCACTTGATCTACTTGACGCAGTGAGACGATTTTTGGTACCAGTCCTCTTCATCACATATTGGATTAGAAGAAGAAAAATGATTCTGGAGTTCTTGCAGGGAAAAAAAAAAAGTAAAATACGGGGTTGATGATGTAAATGGTGAAACACTGATGCACGTTGTGATGGAAGCCTGAAGGATTTCTGGTGATAGAGTTGGAGATTGTGAATAACTAAGTCTTTCCAATTACTCTGAGTCACTCCACTGACCCAACCAAAGGATGCTTCAAAGGGCGGCTCCCAGGTGTAAACGTCCCAGCAGTGTGACTGAGAAGCACGGCGCTGTTTAACAAGTGCAAGCTCAATTGACATCCCCCCACCCCCACCCCCCGTATTGGATAAACAAAGATTTAAATGAAAACAAAAGATACATGCGCGCGTGTGTGTAAGCGTGACAGACACCTTTAATATCCTCCCCTTTCCCGCGATCAATAGATGTGATCGTACCTGTGTGACTGCCGCAGCTCCAACGAATGCCGGATGTCAGGAAGAGCGCCGACAGCTCCACAGAAGGTGGGACGACAAGAGCCTGTAAACAAAGCACACACACACACCAGGAAATTCACAATCATCCACATTTGAAGCTTGACAAGTTTGCAACACTGGCGACAGAAGAGAAATACCCATCCCACCCTCACAGCCCCCCACATCTTTATTCTTCCTCAGGACTTCCTGTGAAGACATGATTAATCTAACAAATATATGAACTGTAATTGCTTGTGTATATCAATCTTTTAGTGTTTTTTTCATTTTATTATTATTATTACAGTTGTTGTTTTTTTATTTCATATCATGTCATATCCAGTTGGGAATGAGGGAATCATACTGGGACACATACTAAGATGCACAGGGTTTATCATTTCAGACAGTTAAAATACAGTGTTTGGGGTATATAAAAAAAAGAAAAATATAAAAAAAAAGCAGGAAGCTTTGTTCTCATAAGCAGAAAAGTGCGAGAGGAGCCTACGCAGCACAGCGGAGGATAATATCTGACCCAGCCTTGAAGCCTCACCGCTTAACGCCAGAAAAATAATCAAGCCGACACAAAGTATGTGAAATAAAAGACCTTTAAAGTAGCATGTAACTGTGTGAGTGGCGTTTGAGCTCAGGCCTCACAGAGAGAAACTGCCTTTCCATCCAGGCACATGAATATCATGAGGAAGTCATGATATATGCCACGAAAAGCTAAAAAGTACTTTTCTTTTTGTTAGAAAAAGTTTTGTTGTAATGTTGGAGAAGATCATTTATCCATCTCTACGCAGCTGACTAAACTGCTCCTGATTTACATTTGAATTTCTTTTTTTTTTTTTTTTTTTGTGACATTTCAAACGTTTGCTTAAATCTGTCGAAGTTTGCTGAGATGGTAATCTGCCATTTCTCGGCTTTCTATGTTTACCTTCAATATTTAGTGCTAAACGTTCATTGCTGCAGTTGTTGTTGTTTTTTTGTTGTTTTTCTGTTCACCTGTCAGTGCTGCATATCATTACTTAAAACAACTAACTGGCGAGGAAGTGTGGGTCCGACAGATTCTCATGACTATAACTGGATGTGGAGAGGCAGCCAGGCGCGGATGAGCTGGCCCAGTCCTGCGACGAGGAGGGGTGGAAGGGGGGGACACAGATGTGGAGGGTCTGCGGGAGGGCCACCCAGATCTACCCACCACTACTGTTTCAATGGAGCGTCAAGAGTAAAACTCACATACACGAAACACACACATGCTCACACAAAGCCACAACGTTGCCTTAAGTCACAATCTAAATTGGCTCCCAAGGGCATACCGACTACCTTGTTCACCAAAGGCATTGTGTATGTTTTCAGAGTGCTTAGCATATGCTGCCGTAACCTGAGATCTCTCTCTCTCTCTCTCTCTCTCTCTCTCTCCTGCACACACATACACAAACACACACACGATGTTGCCAGAAGTTGCTCTGTTTTCTCCCTTTTACGTATTTCCCATCAGGCCCTTAATTAAATTCAAAATAGTTCACGTCTACCTATTAAACCGTGTTGCACCAGCCGCCTGCCAGACAAACCTCGACAGAGACACAAATGCAGGCAGGGTGATGAGCTGAGGAGGGGAAGAGAGGAGAAGACGACAAGGAGCTGCTCTCAGATCACATGCGATGAAGAGTGTCATGTCTGCTTTTTATACTGACATATGATATTGTGATATTGATGTATGAAAGGTAAACAGCGCTTTTCTCTTTATGTATAGCTTACACAAATATGTTGTTACTGTAATCAAATGTGATGTATAAGTAAGGTTCATTTTCTACACAAAATTCTAATATTATTATCTAAGCTATACTTTATTGCTTTTTTTTTTTTTATGATTGAAACTAAATATGAAGTCATAAAAATGTTTGCAAACTACATCCAAAGGCAGATACAGAGTATCGGGTAATTGTTCTACCAGAGTGAAATATCACAGCAAAAGCTACTGACACTTGATTGAATCTGCAGCATCTATGATTTGATATCAAAGTGCAGTGCAGAGTAATGAAAATAGCTAACATTTGAAGACAGTCTAACCTTTCCTGTGTTTACCTTATTAAAGAGTGTGTGCCCTAACTGGTAGTGCAATACACACAGGGGGGAAAACAATGCGTATAAAGCCAGCAGTGTTTAAGCAGGCGAACAGTAAAGTAATAGGCAAGAGCAGTGAAGTGTTGATTCTACAAAAGATGCGGGGGAAAAATTGCACCTTTCACACACACGCACACACACAAACATCCGAGCAAACACACATACATACACGCACACATTCCCTCCCCCTCCTCAATATACTCCCACAACACGGCCGGCTGCCTGGCAGCCGAAGTTAACATTTTCAGAGAAAATATTCCTTGCCTCCAATAGTCCGATGTAATTCATTTTCCATCTCTGTTCATTAATCATTGTTAAAATTAGTGATCCATTTCTTCCACTCTGCCATCTGCACTCAGCTTCCTAACAAACATGACACCTCAGCGCATAATAAAAGCTGACAGCTACGAGGAGGCCTTTCCAAATAGCTTTCTGCATATGTGCACCTCCACGACTGATGCCGTTGTCAGACAAAAGTAGGTTATTTAGACCGCTGGCTGAAGAGCCCTGCATACACACGTGCACACGTGCACACTCAAACATATATATATATATATATATATATATATATATATGTATGTGTGTGTGTGTGTGTGTGTGTGTGTGTGTGAGCTCCCAAGACTATGCAAATACGATACATGTCAAAGAGGTAGAAAATCCCACGCAAATAATCTCAGAACTATGCACACAGTTTCACCCGCATGTACACAAAACAACAGATGTGCCTAATCTTGAATGGAATGTGCTAAAATCCCGATAAGGAACCCCGGCTCCCCCTGACCCCACTTCACAGCAAAGAGGTACGGTGGGGAAAATTAGAAAAATGGAAAACACCAAAAAAAATAAAAAAACAAAAACAAGAGAGAGCGAAAGAAACAGGAAAGAAAGAAAGAGCCCTTAAAAAGTTTCAAGTATCTTGTTTACCCTGACCAGGTTTTGGCTTTAATGTGAACTGGAACACTGTTGTACTTTTCCATTCGCTCCCAGCAGCTGTGGCATTTATGTCTATTTGTTGCGATATTGTATATCAGCTGGGCAACACCCTGATCTTAACTAAACTAGGCTAAGAGCTAATTCTGCTAAGAAGCACGATAGTGTGGGATAGAAAAGACAGAAAGAGAAGAGAAGAGAAGAGAGTGAGTCACTGGGCTAGACGATGCCCCTCTTAGGTCACCCCGGCCTCATAAACACCCTCCACTAATTCACATAAAAATACTTGGATGGAAAGCCATCGACTGACTTCCCAGATGCCCCTGCAGACACCTCAGTGCTCAGGCCAGAAGCCTGTGTTTTCCTTCGTCTGGTTCTGATGCTCAGATAGACCTTATCCTCTCTGCCTCTTGCCATGTTTCTCTCCTGCATTAGAAAGACATTTAAGTGAGCTCTTAAAAAACCCCAAGAACAAAAAAAAATTATATATATATATATATATATATATAAAAACGCTAAAAAAAACAAACAGCATCACAAAAAGGGGGAAAGTGATTTCACCTCAGTGTATTTAGTGCACACAGACTCAGAGTTTAATAAAGCATGAACTTCATTTTCCTGTGCGTTTAGCTGCATTTCTGGGTCGAGGAAGTGAAATTAACAGGTGGAGCCACATCAGAATCCTGTTCTACGAGCAGAATGTTTTACTCTCCACTCTGTCATTACATTTTAATGGTCAAATGTGTTATGTATCGCATGATTTCTATTATTACTGAATCACTTTTACCGCCACGAACAAATGCAAAATCATCAAAAATATATTGAAAGCTAAATCATTAAAAAAACATTTTAAAAACAAATCATGAAGAATAAATTTGAACACACACGCACAGCTTACTCCCAGTACCTTCCTCTAGTGTCTGGTTAACACCCACACCCCACCCCAATTGTCCCTTCTAACATGCACACACGCACGTGCACACAATCCAAACTACTCAGTCAGACACACACACACACACATGCATGAGCACGTTTTCACATGTACACACACCTAAACCTCAACAATCCTCGGCTGCTCTCTTCTGCTCACACACACACACACACACATACACACACACGGTCAGGATCCCTCCCTGGCGAGGTGTGTGTGTGTCTCTGCCCGAGGCACAGCACATTAATCTATATAATGCCCTCAAAGAGAAGGCTTTTTCACACCGCTAACTGCCAAGGACTACGAGGGGCAGCGGCTGAGCCATGATTCAGCTGTTAGCCCAACTGGCGTCCCTGCACACACTCACACCCCTTCACACATACCCCTCCCAACACACACACACACACACACAATATGTTAGCAAGAATACATCCTTTGCTGGCAAGAAAGACAACGCAGACACCTTATTAAGTATCGAGTCTCAATACTTTTCTGGTACTCTCGTAAACCTGCATCAAATGTTTACTCAGATTCCTCCTCTTCTCCCTTGATCAGATAGTTCCTGATTTCATTCACAATTTGGCCAATTTTACTCGGATGAAGTTCTAGCAGCTGCTTGTGTTTGGACAACATTTAACATCTGAAAAGTTTGAAAGAGTAGAAAAGCATTTTTATCACTTAAGCTGTTATATAAAAGTATTGTTTTGGCACTGGTACCCAAACTCGTAAAAACTAATGTTGAAAAATTTCAACCTTGACAAGGTTTTGATTGCATTTACTGCAGTAGAGTCGCCCTAACTGAATTTTTCAATTTTGGCCAATGAAATTCAGAAAGCAGCGAATCCAAACTAAAAAAAAAAAAAAAAAGAATCTTCACTTCCTCCATCATCAGCAGACACTATGAAGGAAGAGTTTACTGGCGTTACCTTGCAGGATCTCTGGCCTTCATCGTCCTCATATTTCAGACGCTAGCATCCTACCAGTGTGTGAAGTCGCTCAGTGCAGACTTAATATTCATTTGTTGCACGGAGGGCCACAAAACAGACAGCCCAGAGCGGTGATTGGAGGACCAGTGCTCAGAGACAGACGGCGCGCAGAAGAGCAGCTAAATCATCTTGACATTCACCAAGAAGTAGCCACACAGAAAGCTACTGCTGCTGTTAGTTCTCCCATCGACTAATTTGGTTCTACTTAACCCCTAAACACCCCCGCGTACACACACACACACACACACACCATACACACAAGTGGATGCAAGACAAACAGATGCCGACACACGCACGCGCACATGCACGGGGGCGCACACGCACCTCACAGTGACACATTTAATTCCAGGTTCTCAGCACATCTGAATTACAGCAGGCTGATGAGGGAGAGAGGGCCAGGCCCCTCCGGACTGATTAGCATCATTTAAGAAAGCCTTCCTTTTCCTTTTCTGCTCGCCTCAGCGACCTCTCTCTCGCTCTCTCCCTCTATCACTCTCTGCCACTCGCCCGGCCCCGACCCACCCACCACCCAGCCTACAAGATGGGTGGCATCCCCGCCAGCACAAGTCAATATGAAGTACATTCATTTACATCTAACACCGGAGAACGACTCAAGTGCCTGCGCCTCTGGGGCTATTTTTTTTTTTCTTTTCCTTCGTAGAACTGCTTGTTAGCTTTAGATCCTGTTTTCTAAAAGTGTGGACAGAAAGACATAACTAACTCACATATACGTCAGGCGCCATATGATGCCGCTTTTTTCTGCGCATGTAAAGTAAATAAGACAGAGGCTGTTTTATTTGTGCATTTCCCCCCGTCTAAATTATATAAGCCTTGCACATGGCTTAAAATTTTGTAAAGCTTTTCTGAAAATCCTACTTATGGTTGCCATTCTGTGCCAAAAAGTTCATCTGGCCTGTAAATTTAAGCATGGATTACAAATATTCAAATCATGAGCTTACTGTTCAAATAAACATTTCCAACAGGGAGGGGAAAAGTTGCAAGGCATACACTTTCAGCATAATTCCTCCTCTGGCACCTCCCCTCCCCTCGCTCCTAATAAAACAACCACACAAAAAAATAAAAAATAAAAAAATAGCACGGGGGAGAAAGGGTGGGGATAGGGGGGGTGGGATAGGGGGACGGGAAAAAACACAAGAAATGCAAAAAACAAAAGACAGAGTTAAAAGTTCGGCTTCTTCATTTATCGTGCGGCTGGATAAACAGTGTTGATGAAATATGTAATTAATGTAATTGTAACCACCTATGCAATTACAGTCAGCCGGGTGGGCTCGGCTGTGGCCCCGGTACACCCTGCCATAGGACAATAGGGCACCTTATTACAGTTTTAAAGGGGGGAGGGAAGCGTGTGTGTGTGTGTGTGTGTGTGTGCGGGGGGGGTGGTGGTGGTGAAAAAAGGGGGGAGGCTTAAGCTGGTCAGCTGCTCACCACATGGTAGAAATAATAAGGACTGAAGTCACAATCATTTCAGCTTTGGTTTAGCTTCGCTGATCACTGCATTTATACTGGACAATACAAATACCTGACAAACTCCCCGACATCTGAGGGACTTCTGAGCCATATTACTATATCTATATACGCATAATATGACAACATCTAATCTGCAGTAGTGAGGGAAGTATTTATATAGTAAAAGTTTCATCTGCAAAATGTGCTTTAAGCATTAAGTACTCAATGCAGACAAAATGCTGCTGTAAATATTATTTTCTATGTCATCATATGTCATATTACTAGAGTATTATTGCTGATACATTCATGCATTTTACTGCAAACTTTGTATATTACTGTTGAATCGTTGCATAAACCTGCTTTGTGTGAAGTCACCTGCAACACTGCCGTCAAATAAAAGCTGCAAAAAAAGTCAAATATTTCCCTCGGAAATGTAGTGAAGTAGAAGTACTGACAAATACCTGAAACCTGTGCAAAGGTACAGTGCTGTTAACCTGTTGCATTAATCTTAGCACGCAGTATGACCTGCTGCTTTCAAGCAACCTGCAAACGGCACCAAAAGAACCAAAATAAAAGCCACAGAGTCAGACAGACAGCTATATATATCGCGGAGCAGGAAAAGGTGTCGTATCAGTATAGACGAGCATCATGTCACCGGGCTAGAGGGAAGTCAGGGTTTTGGTTGAGGTGCAGGTTGCTGCCCAGGCCCGTTCACACTGACAGCCGGTGTTATCCCTGGGATTAAAATAGCCTCTTCTCTGCTACCCGCCTCTGCCCAGCATTAAAGTCTTCCACATTTGCAAAATTGCAAACAGATGCAACTCAAGTACCTGCAAATAATCTGCCAAGACCAATTTCAAAAGGGAGATTTCAGAATATGTGGGAGTCATTAGAGGGAGTATTATTTCAGCGATGAGCGCGAGAGGGCCAGCCGTGGATCACCCAACCAGATGGGTTCTGCTGCCTTTTATTCAGGAAGAAAGAAGCCGACGTGTTCTTCATCTCCCCCATTCCCCCCAAATGAAGATATATAGCGTGTATGAAACAATTACGGCAGAATATTGGAAGTTTCAGAGGCAACCAAAGAATGTCAAATTTCCTTTCGAGTTTCTCAAAACAATCTTTTCATCTTCTTCCCAGTGAGGATGCTTTCGGATGGGGGCTGATGAGGTAGTGGGGAGGGATGGATGGGGGTGTGGGGGAGGGGGGTGAGTGGGGGTTTGGATGTAAACGAGGATACAGACACAGAGATCTGAGGCTTTTACTGTTTTGTATCGGGTGTAAAATATGAAAAAGAATTAAAAGGTAGATGCCTTAAAAGAGGCCTGTGGCGTATGCAAATGAAATATGTTCCGGTGGCGTAATTTTGCGACTGCTGCTGTTGTTATTTTTTCAGACGGTTATCTGAAGTTTTTTCTGGTCGCCTCGGTGCGGCTTTAAAAGCGACGCGGCAACAAAGCTCTCACCAATTAAAGATGATTTTAACACTAAGAACTGCGGCAAACTTCATTAGATTCTCCATCCAGCCGCTCACAAGAAGCCATTCAGAATGCATCTTTAAGAGTCGGTAATGAATAATGTATAATCAAAACACACTTTTTTTTTTTCTCTCTCTCTCTCTCTCTCTCTTCTCACGCTAGCCATTCACAACATCCACCACCTCTTATGAGAAATGAAATGTTTATATCAAATGGAATTTGATTAGGTGACTGGTTATTATTGCTAGCAGGGAAGCAGAATAACAATCTAAGGCATTTAAAAAAATGATCAAAATCACCAAGCCCTTGAAACAATACACATTCAATCAAATTCTTCATAATTGTAACAGTAGGAAGCATTTTAGGCATTCCACCCACAACAAACAGGCTTTGTTCTCCTGTTATGAGAGGCAGCGAGGGGACACAATCAAGTGCGTGAGAAAGCCAGGAACGCAGGATTTCAAGCAATTCCTCCCTCTTTCTCTTTCTCTCTCTTTTTCTATACAACCCTCCCTCCCTCCTTTCTCCCCTTCTCTCTCTCTTTTTTTTTTTATTTTTTTTTTTATTTATTTATTTTATTTCAGGGTCGCCCATATTATTTGCTTCCTGTCTCATTGTAGCTGGCAAAAAGAGAATTTGGTAATTGAGTGGTACAGAACATGTGCCCTCCCTGCTCGCAGATGACAGATGGATTATAAAAACTTCAAAGGCGAGCATTTGGAGCACCAGGGGAGAGATGCTAGGTATTTGAACTATCATTCTTTACCCAGGAGACAATGACTGCCTGACATGGCGCATACATCAAGGAATAGTGCAACGGCACAGATATAATCCAACACGCGCACACACACCTCTTTTACTCCCTTTCCATCTCTCTTCCTCTCCTTCTCCCTCCTTGTGCTATATATTTAACATCCTGTTCTGAGCAACTTTGCGCCAAGCTCAGGAACATAACAAGTAGGGGGTAACGCAGGGAGTCTGGAGGAGAGCGAGAGGAGGCGGCTCTGGCAGGGGAAGGAATCTTTTTTTTTTTTTTTTTTTTCTTTTCTTGACTTGTCACCTTCGCAGCCTTTTCACCGCTTTCGGAGTTCAAACTCCGGCGCCTCCCTTCCCTCGGTCGGTAAAATAATCAGAGTTTAGCTGTAGCTTTGTGCTTTTAGAAGTACAGCCATATTAGCAGGCTTTAAAGGAAAAAAAACAAAAAAACTGTAAGCACTACTGTATTGTAAGTGAAGGGGAGAATGGTGGGCGGCGACGCTTATAATCATCTTATAAGCATGATTTATGAAAAGGGCCATCTGCTTTGCCTTACTTAAGCACGGAGGCAACCTTTAATAATATAAGGACATGAGGAGAAGAGAGGACAGCAGGGGGTGAGTACAACGGGGGGGAGGGGGGCTGTTCGACAAGATGACACACAAACACATACATACACACACAGATTTCACCAAACTGGCAACCTGAATGCAAGTACTCATCTCTCCCTCTCTCTTCTTCTTCCTCTCCTCCCTCTCCTTCCTGTCTCTTCTCCTCCTCAGCATCCAGCCATTAGTTCAGATGGCAGCTAATCGCCGTTGACCTCCCCTGTCACACCATTTAACCCCAGCCCCTCCCCCTTTGACCCCGAAGGAATTAGCAGCCCCACTGTAAAGTGCACACACACACACACACACACGCATTCAGCTCATAAACTAAGGAGACAAGAGAAAAAGTCCTTTTACCCACAGCATACTCCTTTTCGTTTATGACTCTTAAAGGAAATCAGAAGACCAAAATTCTATAATTTGATTCTTACAATACGCAGAAATGCAAAGTATTAGCTGCCAACTGATTTCCCAACAAACCGACCGAAATAAAATCTCAGTAAACCCTGAAAAATGTGCAACAAGTGTCCTGAGCTCAAGCTGACATGTTCAAGTTGACATGATGACGTCTTCTACCACAGCACACTGAGAAAACAAGCAAATGATTACATCTAAGAAGTCTGTTTAAAAAATGACTTAAATGGTTAACCAATTATCAAAACGGTTGCAGATTAATTTCCTAACACTCAACTAATTGTTTAATCAACTAATTTCATTAAAGAAAGAATGTGAAGAATATCCAACTTTCAATCCAAATTACAACTTCTTTGAGTCCAAAGTGACATCTTTTTTTTCCTACCAACAATCCAAAACTCAAATAAACTCAATTCATATAAAACAAGAGAAAAGCTGCAAATCCTCGCATTTGAGAAGGCGCTGTTTCATTTTAAACTGACAAATTTCATTCTTCCTTCATCAAAACTGTTTGCTGCCTCAGTTTCTTTGTTTCACTATCGTTCATTCATTCAGGGAAATGAGCTCGCTGAAATCCTTCATTCACGACAGGTTTGTCGGACAAATCAACAGGCAAGTAACAAACTTCCCCGAGTCGTATAAGCCATTTCACACATGAAGCCAACAAGAGCGTCTAAAAGCGACTCAGCTCTGACTTGATTGGCGTTCGCGCTCCAGCCGCTGCCCTTTGACCTCGCTGTGACCTGGAAATGGCTCCCAGAGCGACCTTAAAGAGCGGCGGGAGAGGTGGCAGCATTAGGAGGAGGAGGTGGTGGTGGTGGTGGTGGTGGTGGGGGTGCATCATTCATAATGAGGCCATACGACATATGCTATTGTGCTGCAATCCACACACACACACATATTTCCACATGTGTGTACACATACACACACACACACACACCCCTCCCTGTGTGGTCACCTTTTCAGTGTCCATCAGGATTGTCGGCCTAATCCTCGTCGGATCATCTCATCAATGCCTAGGCTGTTTATGTGTAATGGATCCAATCTCTCTCTATACTCCCCTCCGCCTCGCTTGCACGACTTCCCCCCCCCCTCCCTCCCCCCCTGACTCCCCCCCGACTCCCTCGAGGTCTCTAAACATCTCCCCTCGCTCCTTTCACAACCTTTTTTTCTCTGCTCCTCAAATGATGTATACACCTACTTTTTGATTTTCTTATTTTAGATTTGTTACGAATTACTGATTCTACTTCAGGATGTGCACGGAGAAGACAAGCAGCGGATTCATCTCTGGATTTAGCGCTTTGTTGATGATTTAAACATGTTTTTAGAGGTTTACTTGCAGAGGGGGAAAAATGACTTTAACCAAACATATTGATATTGTTATCATAAGTCAAACCCTACTTTTCATACCCCTCAGTTTTGGGTACGGCAGAATTCAAAATAAATTCCAGATTCTTGTCCGCCGTATAATTTTCTTGACAAACCTGTCATGGAAACTGTATAATCGTTTGTCTTTCCACCCTTCCCATCCTTCCTCCCTCTCTTCATCCTCCTCCTTCTCCTCCTCCTCGAAGCCTCGCAGCATGTGTAAGCAGAAGCGCACGTGCTTCTCCCTTCGCCCTCATTACGAGCTAACTACGCTGTTTGATTAAAAGCATGTACAGAGAGGAAGAGAGAGAGAGAGAGAGATTGAAAAGAGAGAGAGAGAGAGATGAGGAGGATGGGGAGGGGGGTGTAGGGAGGGGAAGAGGAAAAACAGGCCGAACCTCCATAATTAAGATCACTTCACAGATTACCTCCGGCAACAAAAGCACGGCGAGCGGCCGCCCGCAGCCACAGAAATTGGATGAAAAAGGGGAGTTGAGGAGGAGACTGACCTCCGTCGCTCTCCGCCGAGCTCCGCATGAACATGAGCCACGGCTGGATCAAATGGCCCCCCCAGCAGTAACTGACACACACACACACACACACACACGACAGGTACTGGCACATGCTGTAGATGCAGCCAAAGCGAACAGAGGAAAAGTGCTCTTCTTGCAGGCAGAGACACACACACACACACACACACACACACAGAGTTCAGCACCTGGGGGCTAACTTTACAGGTCACATATGTGAAAACACATATGGAGACATATACTTCTCAACGTATTATTTTAGAAGAAAGACAAATATGATGACATCATTTTACTGCAACTTTCTGCATTTCTGAGTTTCACTGCGTAGCTCACATCCGAGAAGCCAATCATGAGGTTATAGCCCATAATTTATTTATTTTAAATAAAAAAAATAGTCAGCTGCACCTTATATCTTGCAGCTGGTGAACACAGAATCACACCACCTATGGGATCCTGTCATCCATGGAATTGATGTTAAACCGTCTTTTTTCTTGATTTTTACTTTTCTTGCTTTCTTTCTTCAGTTTCCATCATCCTCATCATCATCATCATCATCATCAGTGTTTATCTGCGCCGTTCACCTCGCCCTCCTCAGTCCACCTCGCTCCCCAACCCGCAAACCAACCTTGATCTCCGGCGAGCAGGGGGGAGGCTACTTACTCTAATCACAGGGATCTAGCAAAAGTGCCTCGAAGCCCTCGGGGGCTGATCGGCAATCAGAGAAACAGAGGCTACGACGGGGGGAGAAAGAGAGAATTAAACTCTACCCCAACTTCAGATCTGTGGGACAAACCTCTCCGATCCCTAATCTGAAGCAGCTCTGCCATGAGATTGTTGTGTTGGTGGGTGGGCGGTGATGAAGTCTGTTTGGGAGGATGACCTCCAATGTCAAGAGGGTCACAGTCAGGGTGAAGTGTTTGGGGCTCTGGGTCAGGACAGGAAGGGGCAACAATACTGTGCTGTGGCACAAAATGAGTTGTTGGGTTTACTCAACTTCTCCAATCAGGTTATTTCTTTCTTAATAATTCATTTTTTATAAAACTTCTGCCTCATTTTTTTGGACATTTGGCTATCGTTTCTATTGGTTATGATTGGGGAACATGGCAAGAACAGGGCAAGAAACACAAGCTGTCGGATGATCAATGGTAGGTCGAAGATGACACTCTTCCAGAGCTGGATCCTGAACTTCATCTGAACGATCCCAGCCCACAAGACGTTCTGGTTTGTTTCGGAGGCCCACTGCACACACACACACACACACACAGTAGAGTCTCTCTCCCCGGTCCCACCCGCTCAGCCCATAGATTTTACATCAGTACATAAAAAAATAAATGAATAAATACAGCACATAAAGTTAACTTCTAAAAGTTTTATGTACAATTAGTCGTGATTACTTAAACTTTAACACAATACTATAGCGTATACTTTTGACCTTTGCAGTTGGAAGTGGACTGTCAACACGTTTACAACTTCACTTACATAATGGTGGTCTATGGGGACATTCAGCTATTTTAATAAAACAGTGGTAAACCATGATGATTCCAAGATCTCAGCATTTCTTTTTGTCAGCTGAATGTTATCATATCCGAGGGCCAAAGCTGCTACTAAAAAAAAAAGACCCAAGTTGTAACTAGCTGGAATTATCCTTTAAAAAGTACCCTTTCTCCTTTATACACAGCACAATCCAAGTAGAGAGAAGAAGAAATTATAACTCGTCTTCCTGTTCTGTTGCACTCTTTAATGAGTGCAACAGAGTGACAGAAGGTTGGAAATAGCGAATCTGCTTAAAGATGACCCCCCAGTTTTTGTGAACGGGTGAGCAGGCTTAAAGTGTGAACTCACTCCCACCCTTCAAGCCTATCAGTGTCATCAACCACAGTGTGGATGCAAATGTTTCAAGTGTTTATCCCTTTTCTCTCTCTTTCTTTCTCTCGGTCTGTGCAGATCTGACAGTCCTGTTTACCAAAGCAACCGACAGACAAGCTGAACAAGGGCCCGGGCCCCAGCACTTCCACTTAACTCTCTCCCCATTACTACGATTGGTGTGAACGACACAACAAAAGAGATGAAATGCAGTTCTGAGGCGAAGAAAACAACTGCAGCTCACCATCAAGAATAATAATAATAACAAAAAAGACACAGATGAAAACAAAAGAGGAAGAGGAAGATGAGGAGGAGGAGGAGGAGGAGGAGGAGAAGTTGGTGGTGGGGGATAAAGAAAGAAGATGATGAGGTGGGTGGTTAAAAAAAAAAAAAAAAAAAAAGATGATTTGAGGAAATTGTCGGAAATTGCGGGAGATCTGTTAAAGGTTTCGCTTTCAGCAGGGGTGGGAGCGCATCTTATGACTTAAAAAGAGGTATTAAAAGAAAGAGCCAGGCGCCGGGGGAATTCTCCCACGTCGGAGAGCTCGCTTTTTATATTCAACCCCGGTAATAACGCTGATAAATAATAGATAAATAGTATTTAGCTCCCACCTTGAACAACACTTTTTAAAGTAGTTCATGAAAGACTGACAGCTCTTGGTGAGCAAATGCACTTGCACAAACACACAAACACACACATGTGCCCGCACACATGTAATGTGTATTTTTCCTAATTAAATAGAACACCAGGTGGGATTCGACTGATTGTTTGTGAGTGTGTGCGAGTGTGTGTGTGTGTGGACGGAAAAAGAAAAAGCAAAGAAGAGAAAGAAAGATTAAATATTCCAGATGTATTTGATGAAGTTCACGTTTATAATTATTGGCTTCATTAGCAACTAAATGTTCAATTGGATACAGAAACAAAGGGACTGTATGGAAATGATCAGAGGGTGAAGACAGGTCAGAGGGGGGAGGGTACTGTAATTTTTATTTTTGTAGAGAGTTATTTTTATCTTATGTCAAATGAATAAGTAAGATTTATTATATTAGAAAAAAACATAAAATGCTTGTACTGACAAGGGAGGTCTTCACATGCGCCACGGGTCATAAACAAGCGTTCAACCATATGCAGATGACAATACGCTTTCTTTTTATACTTCCTCTGTATCAGGGCTTCATCATCACAACCAAACAAGTAGCTAGTAGGACCAAAATATCCATGTTGAGAAACCTAATACATGTGGAGTTTATTAGCGATTACTGATTGAACTTTATTTCCAGCACGCAGCGAGCATTTCAGTTCGTCACAGTCGCTCCTTTATTCTGCATCATAACAGGAAGCAAAACTACAGTAAAGTTAAATGTTTCAAATAACCTTTAGTTTGTACATCCAAGTTTAGCAACATCATTTTATTATTTGGAAACGAGGGTGGGGTGAAAACATCGCAGACCTTCAGCAACCACAAAGCTGGCACATAGCTGTAATAACCATTGATTTAGCAGCTCTTTACTCAGCTATCTTTAACATTATAGCATGTTTGTCATCAGCATATTGTTTTAAAATATTTGGGGGGGGGGGGGATGAGACAGAATAAAACAGAATATGAGATTCAGCCCCCTCACCCCCCCCCACTTCCCTTCCCCAATGCAATAATTTCCATACAGTCCCTAAAGCCTGCCAAGTATTCTGATATTAAACAGAGGCCTTTTACTGTTTTACGGTAATGATGTTCCAGAAACTAAAAAGCATAAAGGGACTTGTTTGTGGATGTGCCGTCCTCAAATACAAACAAGAATAAACAAATAGACATATTTACCTTTTTTTTTTTTTCTTCTTTTTTTTTAAAAGCACAGTCGCCACCCTGACTTTGCATCTCGTGGCAGCAACGCCTCAGAGATGCGGTCGCAGCCGCGCCAGCCGTTTACAGAAGGCTGTGTGTTTAAACGGCTGGAATGCTCATTTGCCTTTTGGGCTTACTTATTTACTTTTGCATAAATGGAGAACGGTAATGTGGTATTAAGGGGCCTCTCAGGGGGAAAGTTGTGTGTTTTTAAAATGCAGCCTTTTTTTAAACGCTCTCTCTCTCTCTCTCTCTCTCTCTTTGCTATATTAAGGAAGCTTGATGATTAATGCAGCATAGATATAATTTCTCTCTTGATTAAAAAAAATGAATTAGAAAAATAATACCAGACAGGAGATGAGCTCAACCCCAACACAACCCCCTCCCCCCCCCTTTCCCAACTCTCTATTCCACACACATAAACACACTCAAAGTCATCAGATACAAAATGAGCATCCAGGCTGAAATGAGTAACAAATAATCACTAAATTCCCAATAGCCAAATATAAAATGTAAAATGACGGCCTTGATCAACTTGAGCCCAATAATCTTTACAGCCAGCTGCAGCGGTACCACCACCACTGTCACTTGAAATAAAAACCTAAACCTTTCAGGGCTTTCGATTGAGTCTTTAATTCAGCCTGATGTGACATTAAAACCCTTTGGTTGACTTCCACCGGCTGTGACAAATGTACCAGCGCTTAATAGAGGTGTGCAGACAGGCCGGCATTTCAGTGACTTTTATCAAACCGAATTTATCAACGCAGGCTCCCAGGATCTGTGGCAGCAGCTTGTTCAGAAGGAAGCCTACAGATACCGTTAAGTACATCATCCCTCCTCTCTGTCTCGCTGTCTCGCTCCTTCTCTCCTTCTGCTCGCTGCGTTTCTCTCCTAAGTGTTTCTCCCGCTCTGTCCTGTCACCACTCTGCCTACTGTATATTTATCTCTTTTCTGCTCTGGATTCCATGGTACTCTGAAGGCTAATAGGAATGGTTTCTAACTGCCAATTGCCAGTAGTTGAGTTGAGTATTTTTAAATTTGACCAATTAAAAGAGTGAAAGATTCCTGATTTACTGCAAAGTCTTTTGATGCAGTATTCAGACAGTCACTAAAACTCTCCACTCTGGACTAATAAAAGGTCTGGATATGTGAAACTGATGGGCTGCCTACACTGGCTTGCCTCTGTGGTGAATTCACCTGGGTTAGGGTTAGGTTGATCATCAGGAAGTCAAAGGAAGAACTTGAACTGACAATCAATAAAAAATATACTGTATCATTCAAATTTGTTTTCATCAGTTGCACTCTCACAATGAGTCAACCTGTGCCTGAGAGTAGCAGAAAAGTCATTTTTAATATTTCATCGTATCCAATTTTAAGGACAAGAAGATCATTGTTCGGATTCATAATCACTTGAAGAAGAGGCATATGTGATTTGAGAGGATTTTCAGAAAGCAATAAAACAAGTCGGGTAATGAATCGCTGCTCTCGGAGTGCGAGTGGTAAGTAACACCTGAAAGGTACCTTACTGCTCTCTTCACCGCCGAACCGAACGAAGCAACAGATGGCGTGAATGAGAAGGGAGGGGAAAAAAAATGAAGAGTTAAAGGGATGATAGATCGGGAAAATGAGCGGCGAATGGATGGATGACAGAGGCAGCGGCAGAGAGACAGAAGGAGGGAAAAGAAGAGTGAAATGGTGGAGCGAGGAGCGCGATAAGGAGGCTTTTGAAGAGTCCTCTCAGATGCTGGGATTGCTCAGTTCAGCGCCGGCAGAGCCTCTGAGGTACTTGAACCTTGCCTGCCTTCCCTCCACCTCTCTGTAGAGCTACTGCCCTGTAGGCCACCTGTAAACCGCTTTGACACATGATCCACTCCCACGGATGTGGAGTGGAAACACACACAGACAGACAGAGAGAGAAAGCACTGCTTGCAGGCAACTAGGTGCACACAAATGCTTTAACACACCATCAGCGTTGGGTTGGGTTTTTTTTAACAACTGGCTGTGTCATTTTTAAATAGAGGGACATTAAACAGAAGAAGCAGGGGAGCTACCAAACACTCTCTCGTGACGCGAATTAAAAACTGTAGTGCTTGTTTTGGTTTTTTTTCTTCTTCTTCTTCTTCTTTTTTCTCCTCTGCTTTTAAGCAATAGATCTTTCAACGAGACAGGACAAATAACTCTCTATTATCCATGGCCCTCACGTTGGCGTCAAAGTGGCACTAGAAGGATTTTAACCTTCACCCTCCCGAAGGCCGAGGGAAACAGGACACGTTGGAATTTAATTAAGCAATTAGACGGATGCCCCGCCGCAGCCACAAAACGAGTGGCAGTGAAAGAGAACGGCAACTTTTAGCAAAACACGCAAACGAGTGCGGATGAAAACACTGAATGACGTGAAATTAACACGAGGAATGCAATGATTTTCAAGAAAAGAAAAAAAAAACACGTGCAAGAAAGTACAAGTCAGTCGCTGCCAGAAGGCTCTACTGTAAGCAAACCCCTCCACCCCTAAAAAGAAGTGGATAATAAAAAACGACGGCTGCTGATTAGGGATTGTCAAAATATTTGCGACAGAGGAATTCCACCAGGCGAGCGCGGAATCGGCTCCTCTACAAAAGAGCCATCTTCCCTGAGTAACAAGTCAGTGCAATGAGTGTCGACAGAAGAGGAGCTGAAATCCCCCCCGGGCTACAGAATATCCCGCTATTGTAGTCTTAACCCGCGAGACCTGGCGGGGAATGTACAGCTTTCACAGTCACTTCTCATCCTATTTGTAGCACTGCCGCTGATGTGTGAGCACTTGAGCCAGAGCAGGTCACTCTTTCTTACTGACACGTTCAGTAACCACCTTGCTTCCTCGTGGTCCCTTTCGCATCTCTTTAAAAAAAAAAAGTCCAACAAATATTTGAGGGGGCATTCATCTATATCATGTTATTTTCTCTCTCTCTCCCTCCTCTACCCCCCTCCCCCCCCTCATGCCAAACCACTTTTTTCATCTCTCTTTTTGTATTTTTTTTTTTGTTCCACAAGGCAAGTTTCATTAAAGATCCAATTATGCAAATCAGGTGCTGGAGAGGCAGTTGAATATGCACTATAATGGTGTACAGTAATCGTTCGACACAATATACGGCATCCGGGGCCAGATTTACGAGCGCAACAGAACTGCAACGCCTCCGTCCTTTGGTGAAAACCTCTTGATCATAATTAAAGGTGCAGGAGTTCTCTCCAGCATCCTCACACCCTCCTTTCTCTCCCTCTTTTTTTTTTTTTTTTTTTTCCTCCACTGTTTTCCTCTTTTTATTCTCCCTCCATCTTGTTTCACTTCTGCACGCTCATTAGCGGAGGTCTGGAAAGTTTACAGAGGTCACATCCAACAGGAAGAGCGGCTAAAGAGCAGACATGACGTGTGAGATTCAGTCAGTGATGGTGTGTGAAGTGGGTAATAGACATAACCTGACACACACACATATATAACCTTCCATCTCATCAACACTGGAGGTATTTACCACTGTCTTAGCTGAGTGCGGCTGCATGCTAAGCAGTAACAATTCTCTGCTTCAGGACCTCTGATTGATGTGTGCTTGCCTGTTTGTGTTAAGCTGTTGTCTCCGGAAATGACACGGCTGAAAACGTTGCGCCGTTCCACACATCAAAAGCAGGGGGGAAGCGGGCTTGACATCGCAAGACGCATCCCTAAATCCCAAATGCTAACGAACTTCAAGGAAAAAAAAGAAAAGAAAAAAAGCCAAACTAAAGCCAAACTCGCTAATGTTTTAATGCCAAGAGGCTCAGTGGGGGAGCCGAGGCAAACAAAGGAGGAACATCACGGGACGTGTGGATAAGGTGTTTTACTTCTTTTTTTTTTTTTTTTTGCAGGATACATTCCTCGGTTGTGTTATTTGAGCGCCGACCGATTGCACAGACGGAGAAGAAGAGAGAGAGGACTACAAGGCCAGAGCATCACTTGAACAGTGGACCTTTCTCAAGGCTGAGCCCTGAAAACACACACACACACACACACAAACACAGCCAGTATGTGGGTTCAGATACATGCTGCTGTACATGCAAACTCCTCCACGCACCCACCTGCATGCGTCCACATTCTCAGGCTTAATTAACAAAATCTGCTACTGAACGGAGATCCTCCTTGCACCCACTTTCATGCCCACCCTCTCCCTGTGAGATCACGTCTGCCTCTTCTATGCCTCGCTTACCATCCAGACCTCACCCCCCACCCCCTACTTCCCCACCCCCCCACTCACCTCTCATACCCCACCCCGACTCCCCCGGCTGCCCAGACAGGCAGACGCTCCTTGTGATGGCACCCCGGCATGAGAGGACCGAGTCAAGCCTATCCGTCAGCGCCTCATCTGCCCCACACTCTTTATTCTTAGATCAAACTGACGTCCGTGATTACCCCCCAAACCCATCCACCCAACTACCCCTCCACCCCTCCACCCTCCAATCCTTATCAAGCTCTCATGGCAAAGAAAACACACACTCATGCACACAAGTGTAGAATGAGCCATTCACACAGCGCACACACACACACACACACACACACACACAGGAGAACTGTACATTAACTCTCATTCAAACAACGATTCAATAAAGCTGATCATTTAAAAAGCTACATTTTAATTGATAATATATTCATTTCTCTCTAATGGCATCTTCCATATTTCCAATTGCTTTTCATATTATTCAATAACTGAGTCAGACATAAAGAACTTTCTTTAACACGCATCTCCACAACGTGTGTAAAGAGTCGTTTGTCTTTTTTTTTTTTCCCTTTGGTTTGACTGATGTTGTAATTTCCAGCTAAAGCAACATGTTAAATGCATAATTTAATAAGAAATAACTGGAACATGATAGGTAGACAGTTATGGCTTATGGATATCAAGACTTCATGAGAAGGACGGTGAAATTATTGGTTTACAAATTCATTTTCCAAAATGAGATCCTAAAAAAGCCTAATAATTGAGCAAAGGTCAGCGCCACAAACTTCATAAAACTTTAAGGTCACTCGTGCCCCCTTCAATTTATCACCACGGCGGCATAAATCATAATTGCTGCTGCTTATAAAAGTTAGACGTCACACCGTTGTGGGCTGGTAGTAGCAAAATAGAGCCCCGGGTGAGCAAAAACAAAATAAAAAAAATTTAAAAATCAAATCTGCCGTATTATTTTCAATGATAGAAATTCAAACAAATAAAAAGAAATCCCATTGTTTGAGATTTGTGTGTTAATGTGTGTAATCTAGCGTGTGATGTTCTGTGGTCAGAGCAATCTCGTCTCTGAGTTCACATCCCACATTTGATTCAATGGTTTCGATTGTGAGTGTTTGTGTGTGTGTCTGTGCCTGTGTGTGTGTGTGCATGCTTGTCATATTAGCTTCACAAACGGCAACTGCAAGCCCCGCTCGCCAACATCTTCCTCCCTCCAGCTTGAACTCTAGAGATCAAGGTCACGGATCTACAAGGCTCAACCCAGACTCACGGCTGTGTGTTACAGCCCCTCCAACGCCCTGCTTGCACCCGTGGGACACACACACACACACACACACACACATATATATATATACACACACACACAGGCAGACATACATGTGCGCCGCTGCCTTGCACTGCCGCCTGAGTGAAGAGAAGAGAGCAGATCGGAACCAGAATGGAAATGAAGAAATGACACAGCCTGTATCCACACAGCCTTCTGTATCACCCAGTAGGTAACAGAGAGAAGGGGGGAGGGGTGCTTTCACAATGACTGCACATATCAATTAATGGCTGGCTGATGAGCAGAGCTGGCCTGATCTGGCCTGCCCACCACCGCCCTGGTCCCAGCGGACCGGGAGCCCTGGCCTCACAGCCTGTACAGCTGGAGCCCTCTCCCCTATAATTACATGAGAAGAGGATCAACTAGCCACAGTGAGGCTGCCTGTCTGACCGTGGACTGCACATATCACTGACTCTGGTAGCATAACTTGAATTATGTGTCGTCCAATTGATTACACACAATGTACATTCTGTGCTGTTAGATTATGTAATTTGTGCCACCACTTCGCTGTGTGTGTGTGTGTGTTTTTCTTTTCGCGATGACACCGGGATGCTGCTTCTAATATGCGAGCGTGTGTGTGTGTGTGAATTATATGCTCTTTTTTTCTTATCTTTCCTCTTTCAAATCAGAACAAAAAACAAAAAAAAATCTGATTGTGTACATGTCAACTTGCAAATAATTCACCGTGTGTCGGACTGACAACGCGGCGGCTTCAGTCGAGTGGGTCGATTCCACGGCGAACCGAGTGGCTGACTGACTGACTGACAGCCTGGTGAAAAGAGGACGGATTTGATGCCATCCTTTGCATGCCATGCTGTTTCTCTCTCTCTCTCTTTCTCTCTCTATCTCTCCCCCCCTGTCTCTCTCATCACTCCCTTCTCCTTCGTTTTTCAGCTGAGAGATGTGTATCGCCGCAGTCGGTCACGGCCCGTGGCCCCCTTTTAGCAACACTGACACGGGCACAGGTGGGAAAGCAACTAATACAAGATCAACGGCGACTGCTACAGACTGGCTCGGGAGAACAGATTTTGAGCTCCGTCAGTCAGAAAGTTGCAGCATGAGAAAATGTCAAAATGAATGTGCTGTGTGGGTGTGTGTGTGTGTGTGTGTGTGTGTGTGGTTTGGTGCTGTGATAACTCCCACACTGACTCCAAAATAAATCCACCAGCCATCCATAAATGTTGTGAATTTATCTATTTGACTTGCCATGAAGTGAGCATAAATATCTGCATATTTTATAGGAATAATTATTTCAGTGACAACAATGTTGATAATTAATTGTATAATTCATTAGTGAGTAATTATGCAATATTAAAATGTAACCTGACTGGTAGATGAATGCAACAAAAATAAATACATAAATAAATAAATAAAATAAAATAATGAATATTAAATAAATTGCAAACACAACCCACTGAGGCCTTGATGCCAAATTCACTACATAAATTCCTCCAACAGGCCAGTCTGCAAAGCGAGGCCTTTTCTTAAACACAAAAAAAGAAAGAAAGAATGACAACATTGCTGCAGCTCAGAGAAGTGCAGCAAAGGGCAGACAGGTCTATGAGGCAGCCGGAGCTGTCAGAGCAGTAGGGACAGCTATCCATTTGCTATTTCATCTCTAATAAGGGAATGAAAGGAGCTGACAAAATAAAAGGGTTTACGCCCAGACACTATTTCAGACATAATATCCGCCCTGTGCATACCATTAAACAATGACAGCATCTCAACTCACACATCTATTTATCCCTTTTCCCTGCACAATGAATCTGAGGAAGAGGGAACCTTTTTTTTTTTCTTTTTTTTTTGTTGGCTCAAGATAACTTCAGGGAAGGTTAGAGAAACAGTGGGAAACAATGTGATAGACATTGTTAAGTATTTTAAGAAGGATGACATGTGTCTTCGCAGCCATTGTGCAGCGCTGGTAGCTGTTGGAAGTGACTGTGTAACCCGGGTCAGATCACTCAGGGGTCAACTCCCCACCCGAGACGCACGGTGAGACTGAGGCTTCAGAATGGGATTACGAGCTTCATCCCCCGGTGACACGTATCACTGATGGATCAATACTCGGCCATCATATAAGCGCAGATTCAGACATGTGAGCCCCGGTGTGGGAGGTTGGAGGTTCGTAGCGCATGGAACGCGCTTATCTTTTTCTAATAAATAAATAAATAAACAAACAAACAACCGCTGGTAATTTAAAAGTATAAAAAGGCGAAAAGTGATGAAAGCACGAGTGGAATGATATGTCACACCCCCGATCCCCCCCACGGGAAAAAAAAATAGAAATATTATTGCCTTATGGGCTCCGTCATTTTCTATTTCCACAGTAACGGATGCCTATCAGCCGAATTGCTCTAACTTTCTTGCCCCCTTCACACACACACACACACACTCTCTAAAATAAAAGACCCCCCCCCCCTCTCTCTCTCTCTTAACTGAAGTGACACCGGTTCCCAAAATGTCCCATCCTGCTGCTGTGTGATCCTCTCGGTCTCCACATATGACACATGTCTGTCCCTTCGCCTGAATGCCATCATAACGTCTCCTCGAAGAGCATAATGCAGGGGCTGCTTATTCATAAGAGAGGTCGATCACTGCACAAAATGGCAGGTCTCACCGGCTCTTCTTCCATCTCACAAGTTGTTTTTTTATTTATTTATTTTATTTTTGTTGACACATGGTGGCAACGCACCAGTAAACTTTAAATCCTCCCCTCTCCTCCTCGGTAGATCCGATCCTGCACTGCTTTACAGCACAAGTGTCGGTACAAAAGTTTCCCGTGCGGACTCTGAACGGGGAACACGGTCGGACTTTTCTAAAAGTCACTGTACAGTATCGCTGCAGCCGCACTGCATGCGCAATTAGCGCTAAAGCCGTGCGTCCGAACGCCTTTACATATACATATATATACATATATATGTATATGTAAAACATGCAACGACAAACACAACGTGTCGCGATGTATTTCCTGCTTATATAAAAGAAAACGTTTGTTAATGAAGTGAGTTGCAAGGTGTCGACCACCGCAGCCCGTGTCACGGTCCCAGCTGCTATTTTATCGCCGTTTTTTTGTAGTTTTTTTTGTTTTTTTTGTTGTTGTTGTTTTGTGTGTGTGTTTTTTTTACGACCGTCACACGCTACGGATAATTGCACTGTTATTTTCTAATCATGATTGGGGAGACATCAGGGGGGGCCCCCGCTGCGATGCTCCCGCACAAACAACCCCAATCCTTCCTTTTCCACCACCCCCCCCTAAAAAAAAAACCTGACTTCCCACGGCGAGTAATACAGTCCAAGCCCCCCCTAGTAAAACCCCACTCGTGTACTAGAAGCTGCACACTTCTTCTTACCTTTTTTAAATTTGACGAAACGCCGGGTAAGTCCTGCGCGTAAACGGTGCGTTGTGAGAGATAGCGGTCATTGAATAATGAGGCATGTCCATATGGTTTGACCGGATCATATTCTGGTCTGATGACGGGGGTGTTGAAAAGTGCGCCTCGGACCTGTTAAAGGCTGTCCATAGCTCGATGCTGTCCCTACAGCTGCTCTCTGCCGCGCATCCCGAGTTTCAAATGAAAAACACGGCTTTATTACTTCTCTTCTCTTCTTCTTCTCTCTTGTCAAAAAAAAAAAAAAAAAGGTAAACGTTTGCATTGATGCCGATCACCAGGCATCAGCATATTCCCTTCATCTTTCAGCTCGGACTCCCCCTATCTGGTAGGTGAAATGCATTGTACCGTTAAAAAGGCACTCCATTGTGGGAAGCGGAGCCGACTGGCTGGCTGGATACAGCCCGGGTCTTGCGGTATTCGCCGTGGACGGGGGTAAAAAAAGCAGCTGATGAGCCCCGCGGTGAGCAGAAGAAGCGACCCCCTCATCGGTGCATTTCTCCCGGTTTGAAAAAGCAGATTCCCGACCACCTTAGTTTGTTCCTGACCTTGAACTGCCCACAAACACTCTTTTATTTAAGAAAAAAAAAAATCTGCCCCTTGTACATAAGCATTCACACACACATACACACACACACACACACATAGATACACAGCCTCGCCGCTTAGACACCGAGCGTTTAGAAAAATAACAAACCCGGTCTGGTGTAAAGACACCCGGGTCACAAAATGAGTCCAAAAAGTAGAATTTCCTTACCTTGCAAGTCAACTGTTTCGAGTGTTTCTGCCTCTTCCTCTCGCCTTAAAAAACTCCAGGATAAATGAGTGTTGCCTCCTGCGCGTCCTGAGCGTCAGTCACCGCTTAAGAGAAGTAATGAGTGATAAAAATGACGCTCATCTATCTGCACTGTAACCTTGTGGCGTATTTAATGTAAATAAGCCCCGTTGTGTTGCCAATCCCCGTGCATACAAACGGAAAACCGCTCCTCGGGGACTCGCTTTTTCTTTTTTTTTTCCTCTCTCCCCCCCCCCTCAATGTATTGACGATTTATTCTCGTGCCCGGGAGCGCAATAGGGAATGAACATAATTATTTGAAAATATGATACATCAATAATGCGACAAGTCCAATTTGTGAATGAGTGCGTTTCTACACACCTCTCTGGCGAAATATAAAAGCGCACATTCTATGTGCAAAAGACGCATATAGTTTTTGGTTTTATATATATATATATGTATACATATATATATATTTCCAGCAGGAGCTCTAAACTTGAAGTTGGCACAACTTTTTTGCGAAGCGTAATAAAAAAATATTAATAATAATAATAACTACACGACAAAAAGACGTCCCGCATAGGCCGGACTCTTTCTTGCAACTAAAACGTTCCTTGCAGGATGGTTTTGATATATTATGCTTCTATAGGGGGGTGGAAGAGACTGAATAATGCAATTATAGATTCAGTGTCCCAGCGTTGACAAAAGACAGGGCTTCAATAGAGGCTTTGTTATAGGATTATATAATGATTATGGGGTAATTATGGGAACGGTTTGGTAATAATAATAATAAAAAAAAAAAAAAAGTATCAAGTGCTCTCTTGCACGGACAGCTTGTTTTCTATAAGTGTAAAAGTAGAGGACAGACGGACAGACAGAGAGGGGGGGTGGAGGGGGGGGGGACGCTGCTGCTGACAGCTAGTGGCAGGATGACGGCACATTATTCAAAATGTCGAACCGAGACTCACATTAATGCCACTGACTGAGATGCTATCAAATGGCTCCAGAACCGGACATAGGCCCACAATGGAATATCTCGGGGTCATATTCATAACAGCCCTGTGCGTAACACCCACCCACCCCTCTTCCACACACACATACACACACACACACTCACACCCGCCCCCATCTCCTCCCTCCACTCCACTTGTGCCATGCTGTATGTGTCAGAGGGACAGAGAGAGAGAGAGAGGGAGACACACATGTAAACAGTCACTCTGACAGACAACACATGACACTCCATCTGTGGGTAAAGTGATCTGCACCTGACAGCATATTAGTATATTAATCACATTTAGGGAATTTATTGCACTTTGTTCATTAAACTTTTTTTTTTTTTTTTTTTAATCATTATTACAATTCAGATGAAATATTGACTAATGTTCACGGTTCATATTAAGATAAAAGCAGGTTTAATAGTCTATTTTATGACTCTTGATAATTCATAAATGTCTCTACTTATATATTTATGCTTTTTTTTAAAATGTTTTTACACTGATGAGTGTGTGTGTGTGCGTGCGTGTGTGTGTGTGTGTGTGTGCGCGTGTGTGTCCTGTGTGAGACATCAATAGATAGCCTAAATAGCTGCTTTCTTCCCCTTCCCAGACAAAACATATCTTCCTACCCAACATTCATTATGCACTATGAAAATCAGATTCTCATGCTGCTCCTTTAAATTGTTATATGGAATTCAGTTTGATATGTATGAAATTCTTTTTTTTTATTCTCTTTCTCTTTCCCTTCTCTTTTTTTTTCTTGAGTATTTTCCAAAATAATATAAAAAAAAAAAAAAAAAAAGTTTTCCTCCCCTAAAGAAATTAGCATAAGCATTCCCCATCAATAATATGGCTATCTCTATGGGAGTGATAGCAGCAAGCAGTAGGGGTGTTCCTTTTGCCGATTCTCCATGGATCAACAGCGCGTCCTCAGCTCCTTTTGAACTTGTTATAGCAAGTCAAGTGATTCTTTATCGGCTGACAGGCCTGACAATGCATCGAGGATGGGAAAGCAGGTCAAAAGGAAGTTGCCATATGGACTTAAGCATGCAAATTTCCAACAATACATAGCAGTGAGGGTTGTACTCTCACTGGCACGCCACTATATATATATGTGGCCACGCAAAACTGTTTACCAGCTGCATTGTAACACTGACACTGATCTCATCGGTTTAAATTAATTGTGTTGCATAGCATAGTAGTAGCATGGAGCTAATTCAAGCTATTTAAGGGTAAGGGGCTTTTAAGATGATAAAAGGCAAATATAAATGCGTTTCATGAAAATGTAATTGATTTTTATGACATTAGTGGTTGTTATCGCCTCTTAATGATCACTGACAAGGGAATGATCCCACCTTCATATGTTAACCGAGGGGGTATAAATGATTTTCAGCTTCAGTTGTATACGGTGTAAACAACTTAATGATATTTATATGTTTGCAGGCAAGCGTGTAGTTTTATCTGCCATTTAACATGTTTATTACACTTCATCCATGAGTCTAGATCGGAGTCTTTTAGGCTGCTACATGAAAAGTAATCGCGAGAGAGCACACTTATGAACTTCTGATTTTATAGAGTGGTGTATGTGCGTGACCGTCAGACAGGGAAAGGTCTGGCATTGCTTTACTGCAACAGGTGTAGCAGCATCACCATCAGTACTGCATGTCTGTCAGCCATGATACTGTTTCACCTCTGCGTTTGCGTTGTGGCGTATAAACTACGACGTTATACTCGTATTGATTATACTTCAGCGAATTAAATTAATGTCACACTTTTTTTAATGCTTTTCAAATTTGGGTCGATACAGTTACAGCTGGGGGGGGGGGGGGGAGAAAACACAGTAGCCGTGGCCCGTTTTAACCTACTGATCGTCTCGCCGTGCTTCTCGGCGTGCCATTGCGTTCCATTTAAAATCAGTAAGCAGCGCAGGGGGGGGGAAGTCAATGTATCAAAGAGGAAAGAAATCGGGTGCAGTGCCTGTATGTCTGTTCAAGTGCACGGGCCTGTGTTTGTGTGAGTGTGTGTTTGTGCTGAAAGGATAGGAGGCAGAGGGAGTGTTGGCCGGCAGTCCTGGGAGGGTCATCACTGCCTTATTACTGCCATGTTAGTGACTAGCAGCTGAAGATGGCTCTGCTCCCTGCCCCTCTGCTTGGGAGTCATCCAAGACAGCGTGCTCCAAAAACAGACCGGCCACTGTTCACTTCTCAGATAGATTAAGATGTTATTCCACTGCTCTGGCCATCTCTCTCTCTCTGTGTGTCTCTCTGTCTCTCTCTGTCTCTCTTTCCCTCTTACCAGTTCCAGATTTACAACATGCCCGCCTGTCCCTCAACGTCTCCAGAGGCCTTATTGCTAATTTCACTTATTAGCGGGTAGACACAACAATTTAAAAGCATGGGAGCAACATGATAGCAAGGTTTTCATGCTGTTGTTTGTACCAGTTTCGATGCAGTCGGGGAGAGTCTGTGCGTATGGCAAGTGTAGCGTGTGTCTATGGGTTTGTGTCTTGTGTGACGGCTGCATGCGTCTTTAAAGTCAGATATTGTGCCCAGTTTATATTTAAATGCAAACACAGACGAGACTTTGGCTTCCCCGTCCCCCCCCCAGAGGAAAAGAAATGCTTTTCTTTACTTCAAATTGAGTTTCTCAAAGTCTAATTTGTAGCAACCCTTTGATGAACAAAATGTTTTCAGACTATCCTGCTTTAATGAAAAGGGAGTGAGGACAATTTTAAACAATCTGAAAGCTCTGAACCCTCAGTGACTGTAAACTTTAAAAATTAAACTTTAGAATTTGTATCAATTACACTTTCATGTTCTGACAGGGCTTCAATAAGAGCCAGGAGCGCTGGCTTTGGAAAACGTTTAGCACACCACATTTATTTCCACCGCAATCGTCTCCTCTGTTGGCGACATCAATCCCTCATGTGAAGCTTTTTTTTTAACGTTTCAACAAATACACGCTAAATACACACTACTGTCCCGGGCTCTCCCCTGATGACTGGGGTCAATGAGTGTGCATGTTTGTCAGCTCCGATCGTTAATGAAACGCTCGCACAAATACAGCACAGGCAAATATTTAGAGCCAAGCCTGGAGATTTCATCACGGACAAATCTGCGATTCTTCTGGGAGTGCTGTATTTCTTTATTTGCTAGGACAGACCGTATACTCAAGATCAAACTTGTCTCGGCTTGATGAACGCGGAGGAGCAGGAAGTATACTGCCTTTGACTGATAACCAGTGTGATTTTAATTTAAATCATATGAATCAACGTCTGGCCAGAGCAGAAATAAAATATATCTAAATGAAAACATCTGACTCTAATTGATTAAGAACAATGTTCTGCATAGTACGTCTAGAATATGCCTGTTTTGATACTGATTTAATTTCCATGACTCAGGGAAAACGAGCATGTGCATGTGTCCATATATCTTATACCTACCATTACATACCAGTCAGAGAGCCAAGCAACCCAGAAGATAAATACCCAGCAAAAAAAAAACCATTAATTGTCCTCAAACACTCTTATAATCATTTGGATGAAAACAAAGTCTGTCTGTTGCGCATTATAAAGTATTGTTAACACATTTCCCACTTTGCGCCTCTTTCACCTAATCCAAACAAAGATGGTAGCCGGAAATGAAATATCTCCTTTGCTCTGTTTGTACAAAGTGGAAATTAAAGACACAACGACAAAAGACCGCCAGTGCCAGTATATGACAAATTGGAATCTTATTAATGATGGATTACTTCCTTAGTTAGAGCCAAGTTGACAATTAGGACAGCACTCAGAGCTCTAACTCTAACCTCCAACAGCAACATGTCACATTGCATCTTCGCAACCATTCTTCCCCCAACATGCGCTCAACTCACTCACGGTGACAACTCTAACATCCTTTCAGGGATCTACGCTCGCTTCCGGATTTGACTCAACTTTTTGATCAGTTTATCAGTCAAAGAGTGCCCTTATCCTTACAGAAAAAAAGACTTCTTTTCTTCTCCCCTCCGGAGTGGGTCAGCACTCTCATGCTCTACCACTCGCACAGTCTCCTGTCCTCTCACCTTTCCACCAGAGTCCATATTTCCTGGATAGTATGCCATCATATTTTACTATTACCTATCAATTGGTTTCTAATCGCAGTAACGAGGCAGCTAGCTGGCTGGTGACAGAGCGCTAACGGCCTCGCAGGGAACATTAAGGAGGCCGGGTTATGCTGTGGGCCGTTAACTACCTACAGGCGCTGGCTAATGGCTCCAAATGACCTCCTCAGTGGCTATTAGCACATAATTAGAACCTGCAGACCAGTGGTGACCTCCGCCGGACACACGTGATTACTCCTCTCCCCCTGTGTTCTGCTTTACTCTCTTGCTCTCTCTCTTCTTTCCTTTCCTTTCTCAACCATCCTCCTCTTTCCACTCCTTTCTTGTCCATTCCTCCTCCTTCTTGTCTCCTTTTCTCTAATGCTCAGTAGGATTACATTGACTCCCTGGTGGGGAGACTACCACTAAAATTAATCTCTTTATGGTGCCCCAGTACAAAAATACTCCACCATACTGTAGGTCCTGGGAAATTGCATTAAGAGAGAATATTCATTGCTGCACTCATACAAGGTCTGATTACTGGTATAAGAACGGTTTCAGTAAATTTAATCAAAGTTTTTTTTTAAGAGCTCGCCAATGAGCGTTGATGCTTAAGGTCCTTTTTACCTTGCTGACAATTGCGAGAACCTCCTTGACCTGATTCAGCGCCACTTCCTTAAATCAGCAGATAATACGGCTCTGCGATGAAAAGGGAAGCTAAACGGCGGATAAAGTGCAAGGTGCTGCCACGCCACAAAAGGACTCAGTCACACTAACCTCTGTGTACACTTCAGCAACAGTCTCCCGTTACCCAGAACAAAAGAGACGCTTTACTAGGTTAGTGTCAGCTCAGGAGCAGCAGGGAAACAATGAGAGAACAACAAAGGAATGTGCTGATTTTTTTTGTGTGTGTGTGTGAGGGGAAAATGCAACACAGTACCAGTGCCTTAAATTATCAGTGAATTATCTCTGAGCCTGTGGGAATTATGTGGGTTATTTGTAACAAGCAGTCAAGGACAAGTGGGCCTTGTGTTACAACTGTGAGATGAACACTAAACACACACAAAAAAAAAAAAAAAAAAAAATTCTTAGCCAACATCTATCTTTCCAGGCCATCTTCTAGCCTTGGAAATAAGAAAAAAGGTGTGTTTGCTCAATTTACTTGAAGATAAGTGAAGCTGGTGAGGACATAGAATAGAGAGTATACTGGACAAATGCTACTGGCACTACCAATGACACAATAAATACAGCTGTTGTACCCTTGACCATGTCACGGGCTTGGCACCGGAGCACAGTGTGGTAAAGCAATAGTGCTCAGTCTGTCTAGTGTGCAGCTGTACAGTTTTCAAGCAAAAGCCCAACCAAGCTCAAAGCAGGTCAAGGATTCACACCTTGGTTGTAGTTTGGGTCTCACACTAGAAAATGTTGAGTTGAGCCTGACAAGGACAGCTGGAGTTATCCTCACACTGAATGAAAGGCAGGGAATACACTGTACAGGTCAAGTACCAATTAAAGTTGAGCTACTGTAGTTGTTGCAGGTTTGTTCTGCTTTTTGAACTATAGTTGGTGATCTAAAATAGTTTAGTTCAAAAGCAGACACTGTTGCAATATTTGTTTTAAAAGCTGTATTCATCATTTCTGGCCACTTGGGGGCAGAATAATAATCTGTTAACAGCACACTGACATATTATCATTTTTATAAAGTTGATAAGGTGAACGGAGGAACATTCACATTGATTTCCGCCGTTTTTCTGACCACCTGATGAATGTAAGTCCAATATTCACTCTTCTTTCTAGCTCTGTTTTGGTCTCCACCGACTCCTGTGAAAAATATCTGGCTCTTCAGCAGCTAATCGCTAACTTTGTCTGCTGTTTAGTGCCGGCAGGAAGCTGGGTTTTTAGAGCTTTTACACTGAAAACCAATGCCTGTTGCATCTGGCAACATTTCTGATGAGAACAGTGAGAGTGAAGCAGAACTGTGAAGGTGCCTTAAACCCAAAACAATGAGCTGAAAGGTGCTAAAACGATGTAAGGGTGAGGGGAACTGCAGAGTTTGGTTATAATCCTCTGTGGGTTCATCACTACAAGCACCAGTCTTCACATTACACCCAGTCATTTGATCCATTGTCAGTTTAAAAATATTGATCACAGCAGCTTTAAACTGACGAATTCAGACAACACATACTGTAATAACACTTGTTACTTCTTAGTAGTATTAACGGCAACAGTGTTTCCAAATATATATATGTAGTAATATCATTCACTTTGACGTACATATGTTCAATATGTACAAATAGATTTTAATAGCATTTGTTCCATTATTACACCATTAGCAGTCATGTTATGAAGACACTTGGGCGAGTTTGGAGTTTATCACCTCTTCCCTGATAAGTTGATAAATTCATGGTAAAATGTATCAAAACAGCGGACGTTTGTCTAAATGTATGAAGAAAATTCGTAAGCTATTTCTGACTTTACTGCCATCTGGTGGTAGCATTAAAAAAAAAGACAGTAACGTTCACGCTATCTTCCCATAAGGTGTGACCACGGTACACACAATGAGCAGACTGACAGCACCTATTAATATTTTGAACAACAACAGAAAAAAAAAAATTTCAATAAAATCTAACTAACCAAAACATAATATAAAATTATAAATTTACTATGAACTAATTATTAACTAAAACAGAGACATATTATTTTCAGGTGTATAAAAAAAGCTGCAAGTGCATTCACATACCAACTTTCTCTTCATGACAAGTTTTCTACTGTCAAAGTTTTCACTTTTCTTGCTCTAAAAACAGGAAACTTATGGTATAACAATAACATTCATAATGCATGAATTGATTTCTTGCTCCATCGATGCCAACTACATATTTGACATCCACAATCGGCACATTAAATACTTCCTACAAAGTCTCCACATCTACAGCCAGCTCCTCCACCGAGGCTGCATGGCTCACACCCTCTCAGGGTCAGACTTGTGCCTCAGACAGTGCCCACCAGAGGCTGAAGCCTGCCACTGCAGGCGGGTGGACTGCGGGGGTGGGAGCCACAAGACGCCCGTGTGAGACCGAGCCAAGAGGCCTCCAGAGTATTCAGACATCCCAATTTCCTGTCCTGTGTCACCAGGTCTTAAGAAGCCGTTTTGGACTGTGTCATGAGTTAGACACACACACACACACACACACACACACAGACAAACATATAACCGCAGCCCTCACTGAATTAATTTGTTTTCATTTGCCCTCTGTCAGCAGTACTTGGTTCTTTGCTGCAGAGAGATCTCTTAAGCAAAGGTCCCTCTATCTGCTTGTTGGATTCCATCCTCTAAATCAGTTCACTGCTGCTTTTTATAAGATATCAGGTCAAACAGCCATAAACCACAGTGTCCTGAGGAATCGCACAGAGGAAACATTCTTCCTTACTGGCACAACATTTCACATATGTACAGCTCAATGATACACCATGCAGTGATATTAAAAGAGAGGAATGTCGCAGTGTGGTTGATGGTAAGTATCATGGCCTTAGTGTGGGCCAATTATTATGGTGGAGGCATTGTGTCCAAAAATAGCCTCTGTTTGGATGCTGTCTTGTTTCGGCTGGAGGAGGAGGGGGGGGGTCCAGCTGAGTGTGGCACAGCAGCTGTGCAGTGTGCCGGTCAAATGTTGGGGATGCTCACTCAAATACACACACACATAACCAATGATACAATGGCATGAGAACTCCTATTCCTATGTGTATATCTATATGTATTTGCGGTCATAAAAACAAACACACCTTGATGTGTTTACATGCAAAAAAAAGAAGGAAAAAAAAGGAAATTTCTAGTGCACGGACTCAACAAAAGGGATACATGTGAAGGAAAGAAAGCTTTAGCGAGTAAGAGAAGGGAGAGACGATGGAAATTGCACTTCCATGTCATCCATTTCCAGGAGATGGCCGCAAACCCCTGGACACACTTAATCAGTAAAAGGGCACACCTCCGAGTATCCATTCTTTTGTAATGGCATTACACCGCACAAGTAAGATTTAGAGATCCCTTAATGTGCCTGAGTCTTCTGCATAAAAGTATATACAAAGGTTAATATTGCAATAATATGTTCCTGGAGGGCATTGTAATCATTATCTCTCTGGTGGTATCAATTAGAAGCACTTTACTGCAGGTAATGACTAAGATTCCGGTACAAAATGACATTATTATTATTATCCCCATCTATAATTTCAGAGTGGATACACAAGACATGGGGGGAAAAAAAAAAGAGAAGCATAAGTTCAACCAAAGGTAGGCTTAAAAAGTGAGAGGACTTTTACTGTTGGACTCGAGGAAGGAAAGTGGAGGGTGGATGGTTGATTAGAGTGTGTGCCTGCGCACATATGCGTGTGCACAAGTGGATGTGCTGGAAGTTTCAAAGGGCCAAGTAATACACAAATAAAAACCTGCTTCCTCTTATTCATGGCTTGACTTGTCTGTCCCAGTTTCCTGAAAGCAGCTTGTGTGTTTGCATGAGCGCATGTGTTTGTGTTTGTGTGTGTGTGTGTGTATCTATACGAGAGGGGGACCAAGCGAGAAAGAGAGATAGGACTGACAAAGAAAGCTTCAACAACCTGGCAACAAATATTTGCATTCCTCAAAGCACGAGAGTATTGTTCTTTGCTCTCCTCTATTTAACCAGTAAAAAAAAAAGTTTGAAACGTCTGAAAAGTTGTGTATTTCTGTGTGTTTGTGTATTGTGACCTTTGCGCTTAGCTCCAAACATTCATAATGAGTGCTCTTCCCCTTATTGACCCCCTCATCAAAAAACATGAATAATTGAGGAATAAAAAAAAAAAAAGCTCTTTTGTTGTCCTGGTCGACATTAAGCACAGAGAAGCAGGCCCTCCGACTTTTGATTTAGCTGTTTTATATTTAATAAGCACACACGCGAGCCTCCGAGGCGCCTTTTTTTAGAAGAATTTAATTGGACGTCGGTGACATCCATCACAGGGTTGTCATGGCGTTGACCTTTCCACAGAGGCTATTCATAACCAGGAAGTTACATGAAGCCGGGTCGCTGCCTACTCCGTCACACCCACAGCAATGACGCTCTATCGGTCACACCATCCTCCAGCTGATAAAACCTCAGATGTGTTCACGGACAAACACGTTTGCTCATCATCGCTAATGGTAAGATAATATTGAACTGTGCTTCCTATTGTTTAGCGGCAGCTTCCGTTTTGGTTTGATCTCTCAACTGTACTGTTAATGGTAATTATTATTCATGGAGGTATGGACCCGAGAAGTGGATGCAGCTTTAATATGAATGCCACCAAAGGGCACGAAGCCCAGGGGCTTTAATCCACTAAAAGCTGTGGAAAAATCCCAGCACGTTAAGCAATGACTGATGGAGGACAAGATATTTGGTCAGTGTGGAAAAAAAATCATAATAGGTCCCTAAACTATCAGCTTAGAGGAAACACAGATAAGACGCCAAAATAATTAAAACTACAAGATCAATTTAGGCTGAGGTATCAGTGTGCTACAGCTCATGATGGAACTCTATAGCCTCTGAGTTAAAGAGCCTCCGTTATCAGATTGGCCCCTAATTCATACACATATATGGTCAGAGATGTTTAATAACTGATTTAAAGTTATAATCCTACCGCTGTGTAAGAAGTTCAACAAAAGAAGAAAAAACTGTAATGCACAGGAAAGACAGACGGCCCCAGGAACAGTACGTCCACCTGTACCGATCTGTACCAAAAAAATATATATATGTATTACATACACACATATTTTCATTATGTTTTCATGCATTCGACTGGCAATTCTGTACAAATTCAGTTAAAGTTTGCACTACATTTTGATTAAACTTGCCTAATTCCTCATCCAGCAGACACGTAGCAACAGTGGTGTTTAATTAGAGTCGTGTCTCTGGCTACCTGATGACTTTAAGTCAAATATTCAACTCTTTTAGCTCTTTTGGTCTCCTGATGGAACTATCCGGGTCTTTAGCCGCTATGCTCGCTATACATCGCTTGTCTGTTGTTTGGTCCTGGGCAAGAGGCAAGTTTCCGTCTGATGCAAGAGGGAATCAAATTCAAAACAATTAGCTAAAGATGCTCCGTAGAGCTGAGTGGAACTGCAGAGTCAGCTGATAATTCATCACTACAAGTGATCCCTGTCACATTACACACGGTCATATGACCCAGTTATTATTTTCATACAAAATTATTGCTTAGAGCAGCTTTAAGATGAAAGATATTTTAAAGCTGCATCTGTATGTAGACAAATACAGAAAAAAAAAACAACACACATCTCAGCTGGACTTGCTCCTGATTGGCTACTGCACAACCTTCCTTGACTGAATCAAGCTAGTTTGGAACATCTGATATGCAAAACCTCCAGTCAGCAAGTTTGTTTCCTTTGAATTAGACGATCTGCTGAAGTCAACCAATCAGAGTATTGTGACTTCAGCCTGTGCATACACTCACATGTGTTCAATAAATGTGCTTTTGACTAGACTACAGGGGGTAGACAAGTAAATGTAAACACTTCATGAAAAAGGACTTTGAAGTGTGTGAATCATCACTGCAAGTTCTACTACAAAGGTGGTTATACAACGTTGCACAGCAGCTAGCAGCATTGCTCAATCCCCTACACACTGTATACATATATATATATATACTGTACATCTGTCACATCTCTGTTGGTTAGTATCAAAGTCCTCTTTATCTAAGCAGTTTGCCTTTGTTTTGTATATGCTGTCATTTCCCAGACTGCTCCTCATGACATATGAGAAGCTCTCTTGACCAGCGCACCTGCAGTTTGGGCAACCGATAATTCGGTCCCGACTCTGTTAGCCGTCACATGTTGCTTTGAAAACTCCCATTTCAAAGACAGACATTGTTTATAGCACATAAAGTGTTTATGTTACTGTCGCCCCCACGTATACGTATTTATGACACAATCGTGAAGAAGAATTATTCTTACGCTGAGCCGCATTTAAAAACGACATCGTGAAACCGGAGTAGCATGGGACTGTTGAAGCATCATGCCGGAATTAAACAGGAGAACAGAAGTGCACACACTATGGTATATGCATACAGAGGAGAGGTCAACATTAACATGTCTCGGTGCGGTTGTTATTTAGGAACAAATGATCATCACCAGATTCAATCATCAGCTACAAGGACAGAAAGCACAAAACAATGTCATACAACCCAAATACATTTCCTGTTTTGGCTATGACAGAATTATTAAATGTGGCAATGGTGGTGAAGAGTTCACGTGTCTTAACCGAAAGGAATCCTAAGAGAGCAAGTTGAGTGATCTTTGGTTGCAACGGAGCAATACGCTGCGAGTCTGCAATGTTTAACTGAGCAATAACAACAGAAAAGAGGGAGTTATAATCTTAAGTGTTTCCTGTGTTAGCGCAGATGAATCTAAAGTTAATACGAACAGGGGCAAGGTTATAGCACCTTCCTGTGCACCACGGCACAGCGGAGCCCGGAGGCAATAGGCAGAAACATAAGAGAAATGGAAAAGGCTGAGCAATTCACCCAAAGGGATTAGATTTTAAATAGATATCAGCCCATATATGATTCCCTCTTTCTTCCTCTCGTCTGTAAGTGGGTGTAATTTGGAGTGTGTAATGAAGGAAAAAAAGGAGCTATAGGTTAATCTGATTGACCTCCACACTCTGGGGATGACGGGTTATGGCTAGGAGATATACACCCATCTCCCCTGCCAGCTCGATCCGTGTGCCCTCAGAGAGGTAATGAAAGTTGGGGAAGTGATTCAGTGCACGAGGGGGGGAGTGGAAGCATACGTAAGAAACCTGAAGAAAGTGGGTCTACTTTGTTAACCTTATTACAGTAAAAAAAAAAAAAAAAAAAAAAGACAGTGGTTTTAACGTTATGGCATAATGAACATCCAACCTACAACTGAATCTACATAATGATCTTGGACTACTTTGGTGAGATGTGACTGCAGTTAGTGAAGCTGCAGTTTTGAAGCTGCTCCATCACCAGATTCTCTCGTACAAGGATGGAATGTTTTTTCTTTCTTTCTTTCTTTCTTCCTTTTATTTTTTTTTTTAAACACTTTTTCTACCTTAAAGGCCTCAATATGCTTCATCCGGAACTTTTCATACCTGACCAGGTGTGAAAAGGTGGGAAAGTAAAGCAGAATTTGATCAGACTTCTCTGTCTAGCTCTCTGTTTGTATTTCTACACTCAACATTCCTTCTTCACCTTTCGTGTGTATGACCGGGTGCAACACCAGACACCGCTCGATTCATCGTCAGGACTACAAACACACACACACAATAGGCACAAAGGAGAGAGAGAGAGACTGGGGATCCAGCGTGTATCCTTTAAACGCAGTTGGACGAGACCTCATACGACCCAGTTCGTTTTGAGTCCACTGAGGCCTTTAAGGCGCAGAAGAACAACTTTGGATTGTTCTTCTTTTTTTCTTTTTTTTTTCCTGCAGTTCAGTTTTTATGTGGTTTCAGTTTTGGCGTGACATTTTTCTTTTCGGTAGAGGTTGTGTTTTCATAGGACTTTCGGAGTATATTTGTATCGACCAGATTGGAGTTTATTTTCAGCTCATTAAAAGTTTGAACACCTGTTTTTATTGGAGCTAAAGTAAAAAAGCGCCGGCAGAGTTACTTAAAAATCTGAATTCAAACCATTTATCTAGAGGACAAACGAGGATATTTTGAACTCTGGGATATCGTCTTAGGAACAGTGGCATATCTTCAGCGCCAAAGATACAGAACAGACTTTTGTTGTTTAATGTATTGCCCTTCAAACATGCTCCTTTTTTTTTCTTTAACCTTACGTCAATATTAAAATAATGCAAATATTTGTCATGTATTCTGCCTGCACACAACCTCCACTTGCACCTATTCACATTATTCCTAACCCACACCCACAGCGGTGGTATACTTAGCAGTGTGTGTGTGTGTGTGAAAGTTGCAGAAAAATTGTGCTGAGCGGTTATCAGCCAGGTGCGCCATCTTACTGCCCTCAAACTGAAACCTTAATGTTATTTTTAATCTGATAACTTCGGTTCCCTCGTCTCAAGAGCTCCAGTGTGATAGCATCACAGGTTAAAGACTTGATCCTCAAGTTTCTATGTCCCGAGGAGAAATGTCCTTTACAAAGAATGTGACATTAGTGGGGAAGATCTGGTGTATATTACAAATGTCCTTAAGACATTAAAAGTCAACTCTTTGTCTCCGTGGAGATATTATGTCCTGTTTCCCTCCCTTTCTAATGACTCATCTGATGATGATTGTGCATGTGTAGGTACAGACCGTAAATGTGTGCATGTGTAGGTGTTAGCCGTCCACGTGTGTGTGTGTGTGGTGTGTGTGTGTGTGTGTGTGCCTGAAGTCTGGGTGGTTCAGCCTGTCCCTTCAGTTCAGCAGATAACCTGCTCTGCTCCTCTACTCTGTCTGACTTTGTAACTATATCTGTCCTTACCCTCCCAGGGAAATAAATAAAAGCTCTCCTGCTACTCCCACTACATAAAGAGAAGGCATGCCTCACATAATCGTTTGAGACCGGGACAAACTTGGCCCATTGATATCTGTGTATTTATTACGCCTATGGCAATATAAGGCAGGGCCGAGTGAGATATCAGCTTACCCAGAGAGCTGCAGGAGAGAGAGAGAGAGAGAGTTTAAGATAAAGGATATTTAATATCCAGTGCACATCGGCAGGAGTCTAAGTCTCTAATAGCACTTGGGGTTTCTGAGCAGGTAATGCCTTCATCTTTGTCTAAACACGCTTTTATGGACTTTAACTGTAATGATATAAAGAGAGAGGGGGTCACAGATAAATGTAGCGTAATGGCTCAAAGCTGAAGATTAGCCATGTATCCTGTCTGGGGGATAATGCTTCAAGGCAGTTCCTCCAAAAGGTGTTATCTCCTGCCGAAAGAAAGACAGGAGAAGAAGAAGCACACACACACACACACACACACACACACATACCCAGACACATATATTAAATAATAACCTGCTCTTCTTTCCTGCCTCCTTTTTTTTTTATTTTTTTTTTCCCGCCTTTCTTTTAACGGCGCTTTGCATTTTGTCACATTGCGTTAGAATCAACGGCGGCGGCGTCGGGGCTGTAATGAATCCGTGAAGCCAATGTACATGTACATCATCGGCGACAAACATTACCGGTACGCCTCCTGTGTTCTAGGACACATTACCTTTGCTTATTTGGTGTCTAAATGATAATGAGCATTCAAATGATTGCCTATATCATTTAGATGTGAACATGAATTAAAAAAAAAAGAAGAAAAAAAAAAAGGAGAGAAAGCGATGCGTGCGCGTGTGCATACGTACTGTGCAAGAACAACAGCGGGGCATTTACGGAGCTTTTTTCACAGATCAATCAGGTGGTCTCTACATCCATTAAAGAGGAGGAGGAATCAAACAACAGCTACATAGTTATGTGGAAGCGTGAGTGAGGGAAAAGAATAGTGTTGTTGTCCTAATTATGCGCCAGGGTGATGCATTATTTACCGATCCAACATACATCGGCAGGGCTGGATATGAGTAAAATAATTTATGACAAGATCCTTCCCTCCTCTTTCTCTCCCCTCTTTTTCTTCCTCTCTCTTTGTCTCCCCTCCATTTTTTACCCTCCCCTTCTTTAAATCAAACTTCGACTAAAATGCGCCACCCCTATTCATTTTGCATGAGGCCTGCTTGAAAAACATCCAGGACGGGGAGATCTGTTATTCAAAAATTCTTCAGACGGTGCAGGGTCAAAACAACAAAACAGTAGCGAGGAAGAAGCAGGCGGCCCCTGAGACTCTGTAACTCACCTTGGGCTACTGCTGCAGCCTTTAAAAGAGCAAGACAGGCGGAGAGAGAGAAAAGGTTGAAGGAGAGACAAGCCACCACCCAAAAGAAACCACTGTGTCCAGATAAAAAAGCATTCAATCACAGAGGAGCAATTACTAGATTTCCTGCTGAAAGTACAGGTTTCCCATGACCAAAGCCCCCCCCTCCACCAACTCCTCCTAATTATCCAAATCTCTATCGCCGGCCTCTTGTTTTTTGCTCTCATCCGTCTGCTAGTCTTTCCCTAGGCCAGTTCCATGACCTCAGGATGGACCTCGGCATGGACGTGAAGCAGATTCTAAGGGCTTGATTAGATTTGTAAACTCTAAACGCCAAAGCTGCACCTGCAAAACTGCGTTTATTCTAGGCCTATAATGACATGACTCGAGGTAGAAACGCTGAACAGTCTCATCTTTGTGATCTTTGACCCTCTGAATCCAGGTCATGGATGAAATAAGTGAACTGGATATTGTGTTCCAAGTTTGTGGCCCATTCATTCTAAAAAAATAATAAAAAAATATATATATATATAAATAAATAAATAAAAAGTTGCTGAACAGGCATATGTGGCGAAAAAAAAAAAAACTCCTCCAGTGTTTTAGAGTTGGCTCTTTGAGACTTTATTCTAATGGCTCAAATTGTCTCAATACAAAAAAAAAATGTATTTATGAAGAATTATTTAACAGTATTTCTTTTCTAATGATTGTGTAAGGAAAAAAAAGTCTTATTGGGCCAGCGGCCACTAAATGACCCGCAATCCAACTGTGGCCATTACACCAGTGCTTAACAGTCCAGCGCTATTACTGAGGGCTGCCATGTCAAAGGGGACCTATGGCCCTGAAGGAAAGAATGACAGACAAGGAAAAGGTTTTCTTTAGCATAGTAATTGTGTGATGTGAGGTAGCTTGAAGGAGACAGATTTTAAAAATCGAAGCAGCAGAGGTGATATATCACGACTTCTAAGCCCTACTATGGGTCAAGCTCCAAAAACACAGCATCCTACATTTTTCATAATGCAACTCGATATCATCTTTTTTCACTTTGTAACTACGAGTGTCATGTTACTACGTTTTAATTTGGAGAACGTGTTGCTGTTTTCATAGACTAGAGTAGTAATTAGTAAAATTGGAGGAGTGCACCTTTAAAGAAGAGCTGTCACAGCACAATGCAGTGTGACAGGAAGGAGTGGGGTGACCATCCATGTATATTATACCACTCCTCTTATCATGCACATGCACAGCAAGCCTCTTGTCTCACTTTTGGTGAGACTGCATAGATTCAATGATCAGCTTTAAGTGTGTCTCCACATAAGTCTGTGTGTGTGTGTGTGTGTGTGTGTGTGTGTGTGTGTGTGTGTGTTAAAAGGGAGAAATGGCGGCTTCACACACATGCATATTCTTACTGTATGCCTGCGCCACCTTTGGCTAACGACAGATACAATAAAACATTTGTAAAGGATGGGACCATCCATCATGTTGTGTAGGGCACAAGGAACCAGGCTAGCTTAAAAGCACAAGCAAGAGTCCCCTGCACAGGGCAGAGAGACACACACAGAGAGGAGGGGTGGGGTAACTAAATTTATATCATATTACACACTGAAATGTGACCTCGTAATGACATCAGTGAAATTCAATCAAGTCCTTGACTCAGTATTACTTAAGGTAAACCAGTGTCCTTCCTGATATGAAATGAGAAAATTGAATACGCTGTTGTTGTTTTTTTTACTTACTGCTTCAACTGTGATGCGCTGTCATTTAGCGTGATGGAAGGCAGAATTTATGTGGAAAAGGCTTTTACGAGAGAAATCAAGTGTCTTGATTCGCTAACAAGGTGGATTCTGTTCAGCAGCAGAGGAGCGGATTCAGAGCAAAAGTATTAGTAGCTGCGATAGCAACGTTAGCAGCAACATTAGCGGCAACATTAGCAGCAGTGGCGCTACGATTAGCAATAGCAGCAGTAAATAATATTAGCAGACATTACTAGTAGTCAGTGTTAAACCGAATTACTTAAACTTGACTCTGTTTTGGTCTCCGCCAACTCCTGACGTAGCTCTTTAGTAGCTAAATGTACCACTTTGTTGGACGCTAACTTTGTCTGCAGTTTTGGTGCTGGGTTGATAGTGTACAATAGGTTTATTAGAACTCTATGCAAGACAAGAAGGCAAATTTAAACAGTAAAGTTGTTTGAAAAGCAAAACAACAGGCTGAAAGAAGCTAAAATGCTCGAGTAGTCATCCCACAGTTTGGAAGTCCGTTAACAGCTAGCTTAGCTTATTTTGTCTAGCCTCCTCCTCTAACATCCAACCGCCACACCAAGCTAACACGTCCCTGACCAGATGTGTTATTGATATTAAAACATCACCTAAATCCTGGTCAGACAGCAAACTGTAACAGCACTGCTAGTAGTAGTAAATACTGTACTGTTGTGGTAATTTCAACATACTGAAAGTTGTTTTTTGTATTTTCTCGATATGTATAAATACCATACAAGGTAAGTTTGTTAACAACACAGCAAACCTTCCTAGTTGTCATCCAACACACTAGGCTGCTGGAATACAGCATAGATTTAAATTAACTCACAGCAGTGGCTGTCAATGAGCAATACCGCTGTCACTGCATTATGATCAACAATGATGGGCAACTCGACGATAAGAAAAAAGAAGGGAATCTTTCTCTCTGATCAAAAACAACAGTAGCTACAGGAGACGTGAATTAACAGCTGTTTAATGGCGAAGTAAAGTTTGAGTTGTGTTGCACTTGTTTGGTGTTTGTGTTTGTTTGTCTCTCCCGTCCAGCTCTGAGCAAGACAAGCCGGCGGGGAGGGTTTTTTTCACTTACGAACCCGTGTGTGTTTGATAGAAGGCATGCCGGCACAGTGTTGCCTGTTGAATCACATCATCAGCATCAACAATGGAGAGAAAAAAAAAAAGAAAAAGGCAGGCAGATATAAATGAATATTCCTCACCTGTCTGCTCGTGTTGACTCTTCTTGTTTGGATTTCACAGTGGGGGAAAAAAATAAAGGCGTATATTTACTTTTAATTGAAAGGAAATTAAAGACGCATCCACATCCGCATGTGACAAAGGAAGATCACAAGGCTCGGCAGTGATGATAGCTTTTGTTTAAGATGGATTTCATAAAGAAAACCCCCCACTGATAATGATGAAAAAAAAAAAAAAAAAAAATCTTGGACATTTCTCCAAATACAATTACCTCGGCATCACCTGATTCAATCAAATGCATTTGCATTCTGTTTGCATGCAGTGTTCCGTGAACCGGTAAACAAGGCAGGCAGAATAAATCTGATGTGTTTTCATGCTTATGGTTGCTCCTCTGTTTGCTACATTTTATTCTGAATATTTGAATTCTTATGAATTGGTAAATAAGTGCACAGACGTAAGCGTAGCTCTGCAGATGAATGTTCTTGAAGTTGGAGGAGCATATTCTTGCGAGCCAATAAAAAAAAAAACCACAGAGGAAACCCGGGAATGTTAGTTGATGTTTTGAGACAGATGTTGTTTGGCCGGCGAGCATGGCAGATTAATATTTGACTGTGTCTGATGTGTACTTAAGTATGTATCAAAGAAGATGCATCATTTTGGGGCCTACCGGGGGGGTGGATGTTGTAGCTGGCGCGATGACAAAAAGCGGAAGACGAGACTTGGCACCAGTCAATCATACGCTTACATCCTGGATAGCTTTGGTGGAACTGTAGTTATGAGCTCAAGGTCTTGTTCACGTCTAATCCCTGACCTTCTTTCTCCCTGGACACTTGGAATGCAGTGAATAAAACACTCACTCTGCTTAATCCGTTCACATACAGTATGCAGTAACACTGAGTCTATATACCTTTAGAGGACAGGTAGGTTCTCGAGACCGTTTTACAATATATAAAAAGTGAGATTCTATTTATGAAATATAATACACTCACTTAAAATACGACGTTACTGCAGCCACTAGACTTTTTCTGATTCACTTGCTGTGAAATGGCAAGTGAATATTGTACTTGTTAGTCTTCTGCACAATAGATAATTACATGCAAAACATAAACAACAAAACATAAGAAATTACAAAAGAGGAAGCATTGTCATTTAATAAACTATCCAATAAGCTTGACCAACCACAAAATGAATGCTGCTTACATTTTAATAATAGTAATAATTCAATAAAAATAGATTTAAAAAAATATTCACTCTAAAAGTGCATGATGATTACCCTAACTTTTGATATATCCGTACATTTACTATATTAATTACGTTAGAAATACTTGTAACAGACTCATACTCATACTGGCGGATGAAGATCTTCACCCAAAAAGTAGAAAAGTAGAAACACTAACATTTTAAATTACTTTGGTACTGCGTTAAATATTTTATTCAGTTACATGTATAGTTGTCAAAAAATGAAATGTAGTGGAGTAGAAATATATAGAGAAGAAACTGAAGAAACTGTGCAAATATTTCAAAATTGTACCACCAAGTGCAGTGCAACATGTACTTCATTACATATTTTACCACTCCTGCTTAAAGCAAACATATGTAACTTTTGCTGAGCAGCAGCCACATGCTAAAACATACTGTGGTGTATAGTGAACAGTAGCACAAACATGGAAAGTCAGGAAGCTACTCGTCATAACAGACCAAGTCAGAATAAAGATGCTAAACTATTGCATTGAATGATTGTGCATTTTAGTTTGGAACCGTTCGCTTTAACATTCCTCTAATTATATCCCGGACTCTCCTCCCACTCTTGCCTGTCAAACCACTCATCTTGATCCCGCTCCATACAAGACCACACAAGTGGAGGGGGTCAAAGGACATTACCATCATGAAACACTATCACTCCTCTTCAGCCATTAATACAGGTAGTAATGATCATCTTCCCTGCTCCTGAGATCACCGCTCGGACTGATATATGAGCCAATTCTAATATTTAGATGAGAGCTTATTTGCCCCGTGAGTTTCTATCTGTCCTACTTTGTTTAATGTTATATTGAGACTCAATTATACAGCGGATGGAGTTTGGTTCAGAGCTCGCGTGTTGCTGATGTCTCAGTTATAATACGGTGTTAGCTTAGGCACTCGGCACATACATTAGACATATTGTAGAATATCAAACAATGAGCCCGAGGGATTGTGGTGATGAATAAACATCAAGAAATACATAAAGAAAGAGAAGGATGTACAGTATCATCCCTAATATGAAATTAATATATATATTTTTTTAGTCATATTATGTCATGAGGGAACCTACTTGTAGATATTTCAAACATGTCCCTGTATTCCCTGGTGATTCCTAGCTGCTTATTTTCTATACGATATGACTGTTTCCTTTCAAGATCAAGTCCCCTAGGCAATGAAGCATAATAGGCCTATATGCCCGTAAGCCTCAAAGAAAGAACGAAAGACAAAGAGCCAGAGTCAGCTCGCAATAGACAGACCAACTGTTACTGTTGTGTAATTGGTTAAAGCATGCCATCCACAACAGAACTGTTTAAAGCAGGAGATGAATAGTTCCTTTGAGCACTTTTTTTTTTCTTCTTTTTTTTTTTTAATTGCCATCGCCTCCTTTTCCCATACGCTGCCATTACACGATGACTCACGAATAAGCACATATTGTGAGTATTTTTTCATGTTAAACGCTGGTAACAACATCACAAGGCTTAAATACAGCGAGTGCACAGGCAGTGGGGGAAAAAAAAAAAAACGGGGTGATAGACGCGTACAACTGAAGGCATTCCACCGAGCTGTACTGTAATAACTAAGGAGACTATTTACCCTTAATTGATATGGCCTTTCTTACCATGAAAAGAACAATTATTTCTAGCACCGCACGCTTCTTATGTGCACAGTAAGCTATCAACACAAAGTGCCCTCAGTGAAATGAACAGAACTCACCATCAGCCTACTCCAAAAAAAAAAAAAAAAGCCTTTTTCATCTTTCCTTCTTTTCTCTCGTTCCCTCTTGATATAAAAGCACCGGAAACAAGCTCAGAGATGATAAAAAAATACGGCAGTGTAATACCAATTTAATATATCAATGGTATTTATTAGGCATTAAAAAGTCAATGACACATGGCGGGAAACGGCATAAAACAAAGAGTCCTTGTTAAAGTGGATACATACCACTTTCATGGCGCACGCTGCATAATTTTGTTGGAAAGCATCCTTATGAAAGTCATCAGTGCTGGTTGGCACCACGCAGAACAGTTTTGTTGATCACACAGATCCCACTCTGTTGAACCCTCGCTGAGTCCACAGTCAGACGTGTATTAAGTCGGGACAGTGGAAATGCATGATGCTATGAGCGCACAACGAGCAGGAATACAGAGGAGTTACGAGTGTGGTGATTCTCTTACTATGAAAATACATGATAATGATTATCGGCAAATACAGAGAAGCTTTCAAATAATTACAACCAGTAGGAAAAATCTATACCTGAATGCTTCATTATTATCATTTTCAGAAAATCTAAAGACTAAATGTTTTGTGGCTGCTACAAAAAATAAAATAAAAATCTTTTTGTTAAGAAATTGGTCTCTTTTGTGTGTATTTCTTCCTGTAAAGGAAGTCCTTGAGCTTTCATTCTTAGGAGATGACAACAAAACTTCACTTAATGGAAATACCGCATACATCTGCTGCAGTTATTTTTCTTCTTTTACCAAACTATTGAATACAGACAGATAATTCTAAATGTTGCCCATCCATACATAAAGTAAATACGTAGCCTACCTTTATATTAATATGTTAATATGTTATGTGCTTTTTTTTTTAAAGGAGCTTCTATTTATCTCCTTGATAAATTGAGGAAATGAGTCAAAAGCTTTTGTCTTTTGGCCTTGAAACATGGGTATAAATGATCAGATATTATTTGACTCTTAAGCAGGAAGACTTCTCTTATTTCTTATTAGCAGATGGCTGTTGAGATAAGTGCATTGATATTTGCTCGAGGCAGCCCACCTGAACATGTTTTTTCAGCGGCTTCGTGGTACTAAGTTGTCAGAAGCAGACGAGCTGCGTGGATTCAGCCAGGGCATTTTTTATGTCTTGTGTTGATCAGATTTGGACCTGAACAGCATTTGGTTAAAAAGACATGATATTTGGCTCATGGTGTCCATTCTTCAGCTAATTTTTGCACCAAGCCGTACGTCAGCCTCCTACCTGTAATGCAACACACCGACATATGTTCTCACTGTAGACAATGCAATACCACTGGAGGCCAATTAGTTTTAAGAGTTAAAATATTTCTCTGAGATTATTTATGTAATGCAGCTCGGTTCACATTAATCATAGCAGTTGGCATACATAGTCATCAGGAGCTCTTTGCAGTGATGAATCAAGCTTATTCTGCGTCGCATCGCTGTTTCCTAAACTCTGCACGACAGAGGTTCCACTTCAGAACGAAAACCAACGGCAAGACACGAGATTTCATCTAAGTTTGGAATCAGCAACAGGCTTGAATCAGTGTGTGGGACTGAAAGAAAGCGCTCCGGTTCATTCATGATACATGCTTAATGAATTGGGTTTGAAGGAATGGTAGAGAACCCAGAGTCTAATCCCTTTCATTAACCTCTGTTTCCTGCACTCATAAAATATACTGGTTTGCGGTGTGATGCTGCCATCAAATATACATGTCTAATATTTATTTATTTTATTTTTTTATTCAGAGAAAATTTGATTTTTATGATTGTCCGTGTTCTAATATCCATGCACAACTTTCGCCCCTCCCTTGCACTCTCCATATTATCAAACACTTTGTTTATTTTGTGGCGAAATAGAAAAGTCAGTGCGGTAGAACATAAAAGCAATCAGTCTGCGTGATTTAACAAGAACCTGAGCCCATTAAATGAACTGCGGTGCTATTGGAGGGAAAAACGATCCGCGGCACATCAGCAGTTTCTCCGCCGTCCCCCCAGACAGCCAAAGACAAGGCCCTGCTCTCAAAATGGCACTTCTGCTGGCGTGAACGGAGGAGGAGGAGGAATAATGTACAGTGAGTTATCTATGTACAACATCTCCAATAGAAAAACAATTAAATGAGATTGATGGAGAGATGAAGACGACTGGGTGGATTGGGGCTGGGAGGGGAGGGGAGGGGAGGGGGAGTGTGTGGGGTGGGTAGTTGGATCTGACTGTCTGTCTATCCCTGTTTGCGTACCTCCTGGAGGCACAAATGTCAGCTTTGAGCAGTTTGTGGACTCCCCACTAAGCTCTTGGCCCACTCCGATCCAGACTGGTTCTATCTTCTGGACTCTTGGCATGCCACGTACGAGCCGTGGCCATCAATGTGTCATTCAAATGCCACGGCTTCACAGCCACCACTTACTTCTGTGCTCATGGATATCAGGGTTAGTATTTTCTACTCTCGCTTATCTGCAGTGATCTCACTTTTTTACTGATTTTTAGAAGAATTGCGTTGGAACAATACATTGCATGCATTTATTAGACACTCTTATTTTGTATAATAGATTTAAAGATTCTGCTTCAAATCCTTGATCACCGGCATTATGAGATTGATCACTGATAGTAATGGAAAGGTCACAATAATGATGTCAATAATGATGTGCAGTTGTGAAATGGGGCAGAAAGATCTTGTAGGGTTTGATATTTGTCAACTAACTAATGCTCTATAAAGATTAGGTTCACGTCTTAAAGGTGTGTCTAGAGTCATTATTTCACTTTGTCAGATTTTTTTTTAATTGCATCTGTAATATTATTGTTGAATTTTGGATGAGTTCCCCATGATCGTACAAGAGATTATTCCATGCAAATGTTGTCATCACACCATTATGTGTCATACATAACTTGATTTAATGAGAAACAATAGAGCAAAGCCGCAACAGCAAAGCAACATCACAGCAGGACCAGATATGAAACATTCTACAGATGGTAATTTTACTTAATTTGATATATATATACAGTATATATATATATATATATATATATATGGGAAATTATTTGTGTTGTGTTTCGTCCTACTAATGTTCATGGACTGGTACAGACAGTCTATGAACAGATTTTGTCAGATTTGGAGGGGCTGAAGCGACATGCTCTAGTAATGATTCTTTCAGTCCACCTTCTCTTCGAAAACAAATCCAGTCCAAGCAAGACTCTTGGGCTCCAATCAGATGGGACACGTTCTCCCTGCTGCTCGAATGCATGAATGTAGCTTTTAGCAACAAAGGTTAAAGGTTAAAGGGTGCTCCTGATGTCATGTCGTGCTGGTTGCTTTGAAACACTTGTAAGATATCTGAAAACCCTAATGTTATCGAGCTGATCTGAGGGATAAAATGGACAAAAAGGTGATTGTCTGGCTATAATATGGAATGGGGTATTTGTTTTGAAATGCAGGAAATAGATACACAATGGCCTTACACAAGGAGCCGAAAGCCGACAGTTTTATAATCCGGTCCAATAGGTCCTTCTACATAACACAGGCTGATTTGACACATGCATGAGTAAAGTTAACATACGTTAAAGTTTGACAAACAGTATTGTGACCAAAGTGCTTAAAATAAAAAGGCCAAGCCACTTCATAAAAGTACAAAACCACGACCTTCAAAGGCACCACAAAAAGCTCCTTCATCATTGATATGATAATGATCACTACAGATACCCTGAGTCGGATTTTTTTATTTATTTTTTTCCCGAAAGGGCATCTAGTATAGGGTTAATGCACACGATGCAGAATGACAAATTCACTTCCAAAAATGTAAAAAGAAAATAAACCTCCCTTTTTGCGATGGTTCGTTGTTTGTCACCTCTTTTCATTGAGGCATTAACTATTGAAGACAACTGCCAACAAAAGTGATGATGCCAAAAAAAAAAAAAAAAGAAAAGACACAGCTAAAAAAGTGCTGCAACTGTAAAACGCAGGTATTGTTTAAAGATAAAGACAAAAAAAAAAAAAGTACGGAGAGTACGGAGCCGGTGGCGAAGAGAGGAGTGACAATGCTGCTGCTAAACTGCTTTGGCAAGAGATGACAGGAAGCAAGTGAAAGAAATAAACAGTCAACACACTTTGTTTCTGCTACTTAAAAATATCCTGTCCCGTTTTAAATCCTGACACATTCTGTGATGGGGCTGTGCATGGATGAAGGGGGTGGGATAATATATTGGCGGAGAGAGGGCGAGCTTTTCAAACGGCTCTGAAGCGAAAAGTGTGTGTTTTTGTTTTGGGTTTTTTTTTTTTCCATAGCTATCACTACCATTACAATGTGAATCCCGGGGCCCCTATGGATTTGCTTTCTATGTAGTGCCAGCACTTGCTAAAGAAAAACCCCACATGGAATAAGCTAATCCCCTTCAAACGGGTCGCGGCCGGCGCGGACATGACTTTGCAACGAGCGAGCAATGTGGTGAGAGGAGCGGTAGGAGGACGAGGAGGAGGAGGAGGAGGAGCGGGGTGAAGTCATATGCTCAAAGTTTGGATTCAAAACACTCGTCCCTCTCTCGGCGCGCCTGTCTTTGAACCCCACCGCCAACTACAATAATCAGCTTCTCCTCCAAGTATTTATCAGATAGAACACAGACAAGATTACATCGAGAGCAAATATGTGTGCCTATTATCCTGCCAAGGAGGGACTCGCAAGACTGACAATAGCAGAGGTGACAGAGTGAGATTTAGAAATGAGGCTAGAGAGGAAGAGAGCAATATGTAGTGTAAGAGAGAGTGGGAAAGGTTGTTGTCGAGCGGAGAAGAGCAGCAAAATGACAACTCATTATCCCAAACCCAAAAACATCCCAAGCACACGCAGACACACATGCGCTCGCACTGGCAGTCAGATTTTGTACAGCACTTTTGTTTGCGTGCTCCGTCTCTGTCATTTTGCTTTACTTATTTATGAGACTTTACAAGTTCCTTTTCCGAAGATGCAGAGCGTTGCAGTTTATGTCTAATTTAGTAAATATCCTTTCGCCAGTCAGGCCTGTCAGCCATTGTTTTTCTCTCTTCTCTATGTTCTCCCCGTCTCCTCCCCTACTTCTCCTCATCTCTCTCCTCATCTCTGGTCGTCGGGTGACAGAGACAAATCCAAGTCTGCATCCGAACGGTATATTCTCTCTGATTCGAGTCCTTTTGTTGTTTGCGGGCGTTGCTGTGAAAGTTTAACTTCTGAACTGTCGCGCCACACACACACACACACACACGAGGCCAGGTAACTAGCGCGTGATCCCGGGCTAGTTGCATGAAACGTGTCAAGCCCTCATTGTCATTTAATGCAGAAGGGGGATAATAGCCTGCCAAACAGGCAAGTGTCTCCACACAAGTCTCCTTTGCAGTACCCTTCGTTAACGATCACATCGTGGCGGCGGCGGCGGCGGCGCCATACAGAAGGAAACGAGAGAGGGAGAAAAGCAAGAACAAGAGCAAGAAAGATGAAATATATTTTGAATGTTTTATGGAAAAACAATCTGACACAAAGTAATATTCATCTCCTACGAATCCAATATTCTTTTTGGAATGATATTAGACGGTATCTATTATATCTTCCATTGTGTTCCCATCTGCCCTTTTCAGGATCTAAATTATGTGCATTAGTACGTAAATGGGCTAATGCCTGTCTGTATTTAGCTGGCTACATGCCGTGAATATATTCTCTGCTTCAAGAAGTAATTGGTAATTACAGTGGTCATTTAGGCAATCACTGTCTCCCCGAGATTCATGTCATTCTTAAAAATAACTAGCTCTTAACCTTTGACAGAATTCTACAGAAACTGTTCATCATCGCCCCCGCTTTGATTAATTTTTACACATACACACACACACACACTTGCACACAATGGGCACAAATACGCTCAGACAGAAAGATGGACACACACCTACTGTATGTGTGTAAGAGTACATAGAGATGGACACACACACACACACACAACTCATCTTTATATGAATAGAAAAAAGGAGATTTCCCATATCAAGGAGAAGAATATCCCACCTCCGACACCATTAGTTCCATTTCATAAACAGTAAGACTACACATATATACAGGTCATTTAACTTATCTACCCCCATCCTCCCTCCATCCCCACATCCATCCATCCATCTATCTCCTCCAGAGGATTTATCTCACCTCATTGACAGTAAACAGCTAAAAGTCTTTTCATCATTTTCATCCGTCCATCTCTCTTCAGCGGAGCCTGTCTTCTGTTTTCTCTCAGTTTAAACAAGATCTCCCAGACACTAGTCATTTCCATGCATAATGACCCTCCATAGACAGTGGTGGGGGAAACCGGTATTGTATGTGTGAGACCGTCAGGTTGGTGATATTAGCATCGAAATACTTATCCCCTTACTCTGATGTCTGATGCCCTCCATTACCGCGTGCTCTGCACAACTCTTTTGCATCTTCTGTATGCAAAAAAATGTATCATCGTTTTCTTATACCATCACCCAGATGCATATCAGCAATTTTACAGTAATAAGCGGGCAGAGTGAGTGTTTCATAAATTCTCCATATCCTCCATATATACTGGTCTTATGAATCTTTAATGTGAGGGCCAATGACCTCAGTCTTGATATATAGAGTAAAAGCCACAAGGAAATAAAAGCCTTTTACAATGATGAGTAAAATGTTTAGACACGAGCTGCCCCCTTGGAGCCGTTAGTCAGCTTGTTGGCTTTTGTGGTCAGTTTTATTGTTCTGTTTTTAATGCATCTATGTCATGCTGAATGAAAATTTGGGATTTTTGATTTCTCACAAAATGACCTGAAATACACACAAACCTATTTTTTTTTTTTTTTTTGCAGAAAGGGCTAACTGTTAGCTCCCCGCACAAATAAACTAAATCAAATAATTTAATCATACAGTTCCTCTAGACCAGGGATCTCAAACATACGGCTCCCGGGCCTGAACCGGCCCACCAAGGGGTTCAGTCCGGCCTACAGGATAAATCTGAAAGTGAATGAGACATTAACTAGAACTTTTTTTTAAATAAACTGCTATTTCTAAATTGTCCGCTAGGGGCGCATTGTTTTAGCCATGGAGCAGCTAAAAGAAGAAGAAGAAAAAGACAAACCAATGCTGAGATAGACACAGCTAATGTTCAGTGATTACTACAATGCACTCGCCTTTATACCCTTATTAGCCAAAATGTCTGTCAAAAAGGAGAAAAGTGGATACTGAGTGTAGAGTTTTCCAAGATTAATGGACAGCTTCCTATTTATTCACAGAGTTGAATGGAAAACCTGTGCGCTTGGTGTATATGCAACATGTGTCGGTGTTTAAGAAATATAACATTTCGGCACCACTATGAGACTCAGCATGGTGAAAAATACGACAGCCTGCAAGGACAACTGAGACAAGAGAAGATAAATAAGTTGCTGGTGGGTCTGAAGAAACAGCAGTGTGTTTTCACTCGGAGCCGAGAGGTCAGTGATGCAGCAGTAAAAGCCAGCTAACGAAACAGCATTAGCATCAAAGCCGTATCACGAAGGGGAGTTCATCAAAACGTACATGCTGAAGGCTGCAGGACTCGTATATCCCCAGAAGCAACAAGTCATATACAATTGATCGAAAATGAGTTTGACATTGCTCTAGATGTTCCAAATGTTATTCAGCCTGTCATATTTTACAGCTGCTACTTTTCCATTAATAAGGCCACAGGAACTTGCTATACCTGGTGTGGCCACTATGGCAAAATGGCCTCACAGCCCAGCATTGTTCCTGGGGAACTTTAACGGCGAAACTGGCCCATGTGGACATTTGATTGAGTAGCTAATTACCTATCTAGCCTGTAAACACACATTAGCAATTCACCGTACCCAATGGATGTTGGGATGACTTTCTTTAAATGGCCTTTCTAGATTATCAACTCGTATAAGTAAAACTGCATACAGCATAAAGGAAAATGTGTGTCTTAAAAGTGTCTTAAACAATCTGTAAAATTGTAAAAAAAAAATGAAAATCACAATGAAAAGGATTTCCACCTGTCTGACTGGAAAAATATCAGATGGTGAAGGTCCTACTGTCAGGTCCCAGTGGTCCGTCAAGAGACCCCTGTGGATGTTTGTTGAGAAATGAGGTAAAAGCTAAAAACTGTAGATTCTGATTCCAAGTTTGAGGCTGTTTTTGTGTGGTCAGCTACTGTGACCCAACACAAAAGTCAGTGTCCCTGTTAGCCAATGACAGAAAAGTGGCATTATGCCTAATACAATTTTGAATTAAATTACTTGATTGGCTCCACGCAGACAGCATTCACTTTGGTAGATGCACAGACATCTGTCATAAAACCACAAAATATGAAAAGAATATTTTACATTTTGGGTAGTAATATTTTTTTTTCCCCAAAGGAATTTCAGGACATGTGACTTACAGAGCAGATCTGTATGATGCTATTTAATTTTAGTAGACTCGCACTATGAATTTCTTAAATAAGCATTAGTGACAACTTGAGTAGCACAGCTGACTCTTGTCTTATTTCCAAGCACTGATCTAAACCCTAAAGAAGTGAGGAGAAGAAAAGGTTAAAACAATTCACTAGTTCTTTGTACACTGAACCCTAAAATGTGATTTGCACACCTTATAATTCCTCCCTCCTGCAACGTTTCTCCCCACTCAGACGGAGAAATGAAATGAAATGAAATGAAGTCAAAGAATAGTCCCTGTAATATTGATGAGGCACTGGAGTTTGCACGGTATAATTTAAGATGCCTTTTTTACATGCCTGACTTACACACAGCTCTGAATTACGCGTTGTGAATAATTTGAAGCACGACTCTTTAAGTAAACAGATGTACCTGCTAAATGTTTCTTCGCGGGGCTACAATAAGGGGTCATTTCCCAGCAACTGTAAATGCCCCGAATGTGACCCCTATGAACACCACGTTTTAAATGTGATGACGATTGAGCTTATTAGTTTTCATTTCATTTCATGTCACTTTTCAAAATAAAAGTCCATGTTTTATATGTTGTGCCTAAATGTTATGGGCTGTTACAATCCTCCAACATTATAATGTCCTTGATGTCAGTGTTCTGCTTTGATTAGAATTAATCACTGAATAAGTCATTAGCTATGAAAGTAGAGACAATGGAAAACACCATGAAAGTCTCAATCCACATCTACCGTACGTGCACATTTTGCTGATACACCCCTCTTCAGCCATTACAGTCCACACTGTTGTCTGAAATCTCACACTGTGTGCTTACATACACTTCAGTGAATAGCATTAAGTGGGAACGCACACAAGCAATCAACATATTAATCTTAATACATAAAACAGCATCAAATCCTTGTCATGTACAGATCCACGTGTGTAATGAACACAGTCAAACCTCCTCTGTGAACCTTTACAGAAGACATTTTGTAACTAAATACATTAATAATGGCTCCGTTCCATTTAGGTGGACCGGTTAGAACAGCACAAAACAATGTTATTAGTTTACATATGAGTGTTGGACGAGTTGTCAACTAAAAAAGGTCTCAAGGCCTCGTCACACCTGCACTTAAAACCGCAACATTTTGCAGCATGATCAGTTTATTTCAATGGAACTGCCGCTTGCAACGCATATTTTCACAAATCCGTGCTGTCAACGAATAGCCTGCTTGTCCAAAATGGAGGAAGCCATTTCATTATCTGTGTTGCACCGTCCACTTTTACATAACATCCTCTTTTGGAATAAAAGAACTCCACAAAAAGAGGCATTTGTAGACTGTTATGAGACAGTTATTTAAATGAACTGTGTGGATTAATTGCCCTCTTAGCAACCAAGCTAACCAGCTTGCTAACTTACATTCAGTAAGCTTGAGAGTTTGTTCCCTCTTCAATAACTCTTTATCAAATTAAATTATGTACAATCCAAACACAATGCAAGGCAAGAGTACAGAGAAAAGATAAAGACTATCTTGAAAGTTACTGTGATGAAGCAGCACTGGCATGTTATCAGTTTGCTAGCGTTTTAGCTGTTAGCTAACCAGCTATAGTAGAAAAATCGTTATTATCCCAACACTGACAATTCATTTTGAAGCAAGCACTTTAAAAACATAAAGAACAATTATGATATAGTCCTAAAACACAGCTTAAAGGATATACAGTTTCAATACTATATTGCCAGCACATACAAAAGTGCCTATCAGACGTAACAAAAACAATATCACAAGTGATTGGTCCTAATCCAACACTCTCCGGTTACTGTTCAAGTTCAAATTCAGATAGCTTCTGAGACAAAAGAGCGACCATATTTACTCACGCTGCAAAAAGACATCCTGTAGCCTACCTATGCCGGAGGGAAGAAAGGCAAAAAAAAAGGAATAATAATAAATAAAAGAGGATGTCCTGAGCTTTCCTTATGTCCTAGTAGTAGATAGATCATAGTTTACCTACCAGTTCTCATTACCTCCTCAAAGCTTCTCGGAAGCGGGAAACATACATACATACATACATACACATATATACTGTATATTGTATTTGCCACGCTAATCACGCTATTGTGGGGAATTTGCCATGGAACTGTAGCTGTATTTACATTACTTACAGTGCATACGGAAAGTATTCACAGCGCTTCACTTTTTCCACATTTTGTAATGTTTTTTTAATTAAGCTTTTCCTCAAAATTGGACACATAATATCTCATTATGACAACTTAAAAAAAAGTTTGAGATTTTTGCAAATTGTATTAAAAATACAAAAATAAATCACTTACTGTGCCTTCTGTTTCCACTGATTATCCTTGAGATGTTTCTACAGCTTAACTGGAGTCCACCAGTGGTAAATTCAGTTGATTGTACATGATTTGGAAAGGTACGCACCTGTCTATATAAGGTCCTGCAGTCAACAGTGCACGTCAGACCACAAAACAAGCATGAAGTGAAGGAATTTGTCTGTAGACAGGATTGTCTGGAGGCACAGAGCTGAAGAAGGTACAGAAATATTTCTGCTGCTTTAAAGGTTCCAATGAGCACAGTGGCCTCCATCATGTGTAAATGGAAGAAGTTTGGATCCACCAGGTTCTAGACTCCCTCTAAACTTAGTGATCGGGGGAGAAGGGCTTTACTTAGGGAGGTGACCAATAACCTGATGGTCACTCTGACAGAGCTCCAGAGTTCTTCTGTGGAGAGAGTAGGACCTTCCAAAAGGACGAACATTGCTGCAGCGCTCTACCAATCAGGCCTGTATGGTCGGCAGATTGAAGCCACTCTTTAGTAAAAGACACATTAAAGTCTGCCAGAACCCAGACTTGAATCCCATTGAAAATCTCTGGAGGGTTCTGAAAATGGCTGTGCACCGATGCTCCCCATCCAACCTAAGGGAGCTTGAGAGGTTCTGTAAAGAGGAATGGACCCAACTGGCCAACGTGTGCCAAGCGTGTGGCTTCATATTCCAAAAGACTTTAGGCTGTAATTGCTGCCAAATGTGCCACAACAAAGTATTGAGCAAAGGCTGTAAATACTTATGTACATCTTATTTTTTTCATTCTGTAATTGTAATACATTTCTAATAATACAAGATTTTCCTAAGAAAATATTTTCTGCTAATTAATTCTAAGGTATTTAAACTACCGTATTTTTCAGACTATAAGGCGCATCTGAAATCATTAAATTTTCTCAAAAATCAACAGTGCGCCTTATAATCCAGTGCACCTTATGTATGATCCTTGGTTGTGTTTTCTAACCTCATGTTGTACACATTACGGCTAATAACGTATTACTCTGCGAGTCAGGAGCCTCGCAGAGGTCGGAATCATCACTGAACAGCCCGGTGACAGCAACGACACTGACTCGGATAATGACGAGAGGGATCCAGGCTGCTGGATCCTAAAATCACTGTTAAACTTTGAACAACGGTTTTGTATTTTTGCGTTTAAACTAAACAAAGTTGAGAGGGACCCGGGCATGTTTGATGCGCAAATTGCCCACCTAAACTTGTATTTTTGTGTTAACCTGCAACTTAGAGTTATTATAATTTAGTTGAATAAAGTTCGACTTATCCGACACACGTTTTGTTTTTACTTATTGACATGTTAATTGATACTGCGCCTTATAATCAGGTGCGCTTTATAGCCCGAAAAATACGGTAATTAAACCCAAATAATACCAACTCCTTGTTTGCTTAATACAGACTTAACATTACTTAGTATCATGAGGGAAACTTTTAGGCACTGATTAAAATTGACAGGCTCAAAAATTGAAAACCACTGAATGTCTGCATACCAATCTCATGTCTATAAGGGGTCATCATATGTTTGTGTTAGCACTCAGTATGACTCCATACCAGACTTGTGGCGCAGGTCACACCCATCACAATGGCACACCAGTGATGGAGATGAGTGGATTTGCTGTGATGGATGTGACACAACTGAACGATCGTGAAGCCTTTTTCACGGAAACGTTTATACACGTCAATATTCATCCATGCACCTCTCTAAGCACACGATATATCGTCGTCAAGGACTGATAGAAAGTAGGAATAACAGGGCGAAAAGCTAAGGGTGGACGTTAAGTGATTTTAAGCTATGCACGTGTGTGTATGACGTGTCCTGTGTAGTAAGTGGTTAATTGTAAAGAAGAAGAATAGTTCTCCCTCCACTTTGTAATTCAATATCTTTGCAGGAAAAGTAGAGATACTTATCCACCTGACCCTGGATACTCTGTACAGAAAAAAAAAAATCATCACTGATAGATATAATTTTAGAGGAAAAATGAGTCAAAGAGGCAGAGAGAGGATATAAAAGCAGATTATATTTAAGCAGTAATCAGGACATTGAAGAGCTTGGAAGATTTTAATATGTTTAAATGTTCTTAATTGGGAGTGGAGTGGGGCCCCCTGAAAGCATCCACCCAAAACAGTGCTCTAAAGGTAAAAGCAGATTGGCTTTTATTGAATTGTAATGAGAAGTGGGAAATTGGATGTTAATTCTGTCCCCGGAGCAAGTGAGTGCTCCCTCTGCTCAGTGCGAGGTGTAGCTGTATCGGGGTCGTGCGATTGAAGTTGCGTTGCACCTCCTTCAGTTATTTAAGGTAAGGGGGAGGGCGTTATTAAAACTTAATGGGTTTTGTGCTTGGTGGTATATATTTGTGCCAAAGAATGTGTGCCAGTATTTGTGTGTGTGTGCTGGCATATATTCACTGGCATACTGTATACCACCACACACACAGAGTGATGTGTAACCCGTGATGTCTATAGACAGCGTGATCACGTTTAGCGCTGACACTGCCGTCACCTTATTGAGGCCTTGTAGGAATTAGACCCTAGAAGATCTCCTCCAAGCACACTCCAAACACACTCTGAGCTGTGTTTCTCTGCAACTCCGGATATTATCAAGATTTCACACTGGGAAGGGAAATATTAGTGTGTCACACGTATCTGCCAATGCAAACTTGCATCTAAAAAGGCGTAGCGACGACGCAGCTCGAAAACAGCATTTCCATGCACTCTGTCCCTTTGAATTGTAAAATCAGCTTGGCAAAAGAAGCGGCACCATAAAATTCAGCTGTGGTTTTCTTTCAGCCAAAGCGCTTTTCTTTTGTAGGGAGGGGGAGAGAAAAAAAGAGAAGAAAAAAAAAAGAGGAGGGAGAAAAGCCTAGGTCTTAGCTGTGAGAGCAAGAGTGTGGGGAAAAGCATGGGTCCATCTGGCAGCGGGAGAGGCGGCTTTGTGGATATCGGGTCCAAGACACACTGCTACAGAAGGGTCCTTCTCTGCGACACCTGCAGAATACCTCAGAGCGCCGACTGCCTGCCTGCTTGCATTGTTCTACACAAAGTACGCGCATACGCCGCCACAACCTCTGCTCACCCTCGCACAAACCTGGGAACAGAGGATAGGCCTCTTAGATTAAAGCATATCCCTGCACACGCATGCACAACGTGTGCAAACGCAGAGACGGCCGTCCTGTCAGCTGTTATTAACACACATAAATGTATCAATATGGAGAGATAGAAAAGACAGAGTCTAATGGAATAAAACAGAGATAATGACAAGAAGAGGGAGCGACTAGAGGAGGCAGAGTGTGTGTGTAAGAGAGAAAACCTAAGGAAGATAGAAAGGGAGAGATGTCTCTTTTATTTACCCTCATGCTTCAGTGCTCCTCGTTAAGAAGAGGGAGGACACAGGGGCCTTATCACCCAATTTGCTGCCCGTGTCCATGTGTTTCTCAATTGATTTCTCTGACAAAGTCTGGAATCATTTTTCAACTCTCCTTCATCCTCTTTCTCTCTGTTCCCTGTCTGTCTCTTTCTTTATCTCTTTCTCTCATATATCATGGCACACACACACACACACACACACACTGCCCATCTCCTCTCATCGATGTTTGAAAAGGGTGCTCGAGACCCTCGGTTGTGCTGATGGTACACATTCAGCACATGAAGATGTCCGTGAGACAAGCATAAAAAAGTGCATAAAATAGCCATCACACGCGTTAAATATAGACTATTTCACAGATGTTTTATGAAAATGAGAATTAGGACATGCTTGAAGCACACTGATGACAAATCCTCTCTAAGCTTTAATTAGGAACGTTGTTTAAAAAAAAAAAAACGACCGGTCTACCGGCACGTACAACTTTTAAAGTGTATTAAACGCTGCAATCATATTTAAAAATGTTATAATCTCTATATATAATTAGAATTTTATGCGTAATTGAGAGTGCGAGTCACAGGTCAAGGTGAGTGTTAATTCTCAGACAAAACCTCATCTGCAGCACAATGACAACGCTACCACAGTTAGATTAATGAAAACTGCTAAAAAAGTACTATTATTATTATTATTAGGCCTAAGATGTTCCCCTGAAATAAAAAACAGGACAGCTGAAACAAAATCTGCTTATGTGCTAGTTTCCTTTTCTGGGCTTTATTCTCACCTTCACCCCACAGCTAATGGCCTCAAACATCCATTTTTACACAGCAACTGTATTGATCAAAACCCCTCGGAAAAAAAAAGATGAAATAGAAAACCTTTTTTACAATACGTTCTATACAGCAGAATATTACCTCTGTACCAGAAGGTGAAAGGAACAATATAAGTGTTTAGCGCAAAGGAGGAGTGAGTGAGAATGGGTCCCTCCAGAAATACAGTAGTGCCACTGTTACTTTGGATAACCCATAAACTCTGCACAGTCTTCATTAGGACTATTTCTAAGTAAAACCATTTACAGACACATATAGGTCTATTCTCAATAAAAAGGGTTTTATGTTGCTGAATCTAAACTAAACAACTGTTTGTCGTTCCGTTTCATATTGAGGTGTGTCAGCATTTCTATTTCCAGTTTGCTAAAGCTCTTTGTGAAGAAAAGGGGCATAGTTACTACGGTAGCTGGCAACCATCTGCCTTCTTAGCTACAGCATATTCAATAGCAATTTTAATATTGTGATTTCTCAAGATGTAAATGTCACCATTGTGTACAATATTAGTACGTTCATTCATCTTTGGTCTGCCCTAAAGAATACTGCCGTATGTCTTCACACATAAAGTTAGTGCGGTATTAAAGTCTAAGGTTGGATGAAATGAAAATGATTCGCTCTACACTGTCAGATGTTCAGAGAGTCTGAAGAGTTCTGCTGTGCTGTGCTGAGAAGGAGGAGGCCTAAAAACAGAGCGCTGGCTATCAGGTGATCACTTGACACAGGTCAAGTTGTTGGGCTGATCCCATGAAGAGGCATGGGGCCACTGCTAACAAGACCACTTACAGCGGTGACGGCTTTAAGTATAGCAAGCCATTAGAGGAACATTGTTCACATTGACTCAAGTGTGAAATGATATGTGTGGAGAGATAGCGAGAGGTAATATTACCATTATCACAGGGTCATCTCAAGAAGACATTGATCTAGAGGATTCTTGTTAACACTTGCTATCCGGCCAGAAAGCAGGAAACTCTGGCTTGTGATAACACTTGTGCTTGTTAATGCCTCCATTTTCTGAACAAGTGAGGCCTCTGCATGTTAAGATCCAGCAAAAAAAAAACAACACTGGATGTGAGAATCTCAGCAGAAATCCTTCACTTGTACTATTTATCAATCAACTCGACTGAAAGTGAGAGATGCGTTGTGTTTCATAGCATGATGGGATTAAGGTTTGAAAAGTGACAATTTCAAGTGTCAGATTATCAAAGTTGTCGACACACGGCCCCGCAAAGCCGCCACTGACACTCTTACGGGCTGCCATGTTGGGTTTCCACTGATACTAATGGCCCCTATTGATCCGAGGACGGCTCAGGCGTTTGAGATAGCCGCCCCTCGCTTCTCCGAGGACCCTGCTTTCCCCCTCACATCGTGCACAGTGAGATAAAGGCTCGCCAGGCGTGAAAAGTTGCAGGCCAAAAGTTTGAGCTGGAGAAAGGAGAAGAAGAAAAGAGGAAAACATGGAGGAAGTTTAAGCTGTGGAGCCCTTCCCCTGAAGGCAAGCTGGCCTGCCATCTGTGCAGGCTCTCTAGCCATAGCCACCACCCCTGGAAGAGAGAGAGGAGAGAGGCAGCAGGGTAGAAGCAGCCAGGGAAAGAGGGAGGGAGGGAAGGATGGAGGAAAAGAGGGAGAGACAGACTGTGAACACGAGAGAGGAAGGAGTAGAATAAAAATTGAGGAAGCATTAAACAGCCTAAGTAAAAAAAAGAGGGAAAAGAAGAGCTAAATAAATGAAGGTAGCATCAGTCCTGACTGCTTTGTCTGAGGTCGACCTTTGGAACAACCAACTAACCCCCAACTATTTCTGAAGACAACATAACCTCATCCTTCAGGGCGAGAAGAAAGAACCCAATGCGGCCTTGAGCATGAAAGGCAGCTCTTGACAAGCGGACATGAGCTTTGCTTGACTGCCACTGACACTGAGTCCACTTTTTAACCAAAAGGGATCCCAGTTTTGTTGCCTTTTTTTTTTTCCTTTACTCCCCTTTCCTGGGAAAATCTGCCAGAGCTTATACATCGAAGCCAACACATGAACTTTCAATCAGGGATTAGCCGGATTTTCCAATGTGGATCTTCTTTTGTGAATTTGGCCAGCGTCGCCTGTGTCGTTGGCAAAGGGAACGTAAATAGAATATGATCCCTGGGCCAAGGGGATTGCCTCGCTTATTTCAAAGAAAGACTTCAAAAACAGGGCCCACTTAGCCTGCTTCATGAGTGTGATGTTTCTTGCGGTTTTCAAGTGCGTCCTTCACATCAGACCACCAAAAAAGTCCGAGTAGGCATGGACACATGCTGCTGTCATGCACTTTGTCCACTGGGCCAAAAGAAAACAAAAAAAAAACAACGGACATGGCCTAAAAACGCAGGGAAAGGAAAGGAAACAAATGCTCACAGCAGCAAAAGAAGGACAGCGTAAATTTTGCTCTTCGCTCTTCTGGTGAGTATGACATCCCTCTATCTCCTCCAACCCTCCCCTTCCATCCATCCCTTCTATCTCTATGTTCTCATCCTGCGCCCTCCTCTGTTCTGTCACCATTGTCCCCCCGTGCTGACGTCCAGTCTTCGCAGATCTAGATGCTAATCCTAGCTTACCGTGCTGGCGGCTCCGATAAGAGAGGCCCCGCCATACGACAGCAGTGTGTGCGACTCCCGTAGACTCCAGTGCTCTATCAGACCGCTCCATGTGGCCGCGGGCCACCACCAAAGTTGGACCGAGGTCTATCTGAATGAGGGTTTATATGCAGGAACACACATAGGCACACACACACACACGTGCATGTACATCTGCGGAGAACTGTAGAAACACGTGCGCGCAAACAGCCACTGAGCCGTCCACACATAAAGAAAAACACTGATATTCAGCGGCTACCCGAGAAGATTTAAACTTCCGCATGGACAGAAGTTTTATCTTAAAAAGGAACAATAGGCAAATATGCCACCCAACTGAGCATTGTGTTTGTTCTTTAAATGTCAGAGTGAAAATCCCCTCTACTTTGAAGAAGATAGAGCCTTAATCAGCCAGTTAACGCTGTTGCATCCGTCATTCGCCGCTTGGCTCGGCCACAGCGACAGACTTAACAAACACTCTATGTTTACTCAACAGCAAGTAAAAAGATTATCTATAACTTCGCTCTTTCTTCGCCTCACTCTCCCTCTCTGTCTGTCAGTCTGCTGGGGACAGATGATCTCCTCATCTCGCCGTCCCTCCTGTTGTGAGGTCCTCCTCATCAGCTAGATCGCCTCCCACTGGGAAGCACTCAGGTGTGTGTCTTTAGGGGAGGGGGGACTTGTCATGGAAGTGATATAATCAGACAGGTTTAGTGATTACGTGTATCATGTTTGGAGTAGGAGTCGCTAACTCTTTGAAATGACGCGTTCCTCTCCTGTCTTCCCTCCTATCTTTACCGCCTAAAAGAGAGAGATAGCAGCGAATCCAGATGTGCAATCATTCCATAAGGTCACACAAACAGAAAAAAAGAAGTCTCCTGCTGAACGCCTGGCAGAGTGACTGACGGCAAGCACGGGGTTAAAGACTGGCACATGGCTCAGGGGCACAGCGCAGCAGCGCTCCGTCTTCCTCCTTCACCTATTCTTGTCCCGCTTTCTTCTTTTTAACGTCTTTTTTTCCGCGTGGAGATCCGTGTCGAACAAACAAACTCTTCTTTTGTTTGCGCCCAAGAGTTGTTTGTTTCCCAGTTTCTCCACAGTGGTGTGTGGCAGAGTGTGTGTGTGTGTGTCTGTGTGTATGTGTGTACACTTTTGATTGTGGGGCACCGTTTATAGCTAATAAGAATCTTATATTCTGCCAGTGTGTGTGTGTGTGTGTCTGTGTGTGTGTGTGTGTGTAGGGTACAGTGAGTGTTCTTTCACAGTGAGGCCCTGAGGGTGCACCATATCTGTGTGCGTGTGTGTGTGCACGAAATGTGAAAGGACCCTCCTCTTTGCCCACCTATCTCTCCCTAGATGAGACCGCCGCCCCCCCTGTGGAAAATCTACAACCTCCAGCGCATCGTGACGAGGGGTGGGGTGGGGGATTAGGTGCCACGGCTGAAAACCACACTAAATTGAGCCCTCAATGTTTATTTTTACACTTTGCATTGTAAATTAAAAAAGAAGAAGAAGAAGAAGAAGGGGGGGAATAAGTAGGATGGAATTTGAGGTATTGTCACAGCTACATCTTTTTTTTTCTTATTTGTTTCCCTGCAAATGAGATTGTTCTCCTTGACTAAGAAAGCAAATGTTACAGCCCAGAGCACACAGGAAGACGATGCATGAGAAATCTGTGCGATGTGTGTAGGAGTCTGTGTGTGTGTGTGTGTGTGTGTGTGTATAATGGAAATGCTCAAATGCACTTGATCTTTTATTTGGTAGCACTTTTCTCCAAGTGGTGCTCACATGCTATTATAAGGCACTATAAGCACTTTCTAAATAGATTATGAGCAAATTGTAATCATGATAATCCGTACATGATTTAAAATGCTTTACACACCGAGCAATGAAAAAGTAGCTGGTGATAGTTTTGTAGCTGGTGATATATGTATATATATATATATATATAAAAGCAAAGCTCATATACATGTAAAACATACTTCACATGTTTAAAGTAAAGAGATGTTTGCACATAGACTCATGTGGTTTTAGCATAGAATGTTCCTTTTTTTCTTTTTTTATGTTCAGTATTTTGGTGTTGTGTTATAATTCTTTTATGGGGAATTAAACTAATTAATATCATATGGAAAACATAATTTCACTTGTGATTAATTCACATTCACACATGTTTTTTTGGATATGTCACGAGTGAAATAATTCATGGTTCAGACACATTGTTTTCATGTGTGATATATCATGTTCCTCAGGAGGAGTGTAAGGCTGCACACGTGAGGACATAAATCTGATGTGTGTTTTTTTTTTTGTTTTTTTGAAAGGTCTAATATAACAAAACATGGTCGAAGTTTGAGGTACTTGTGCTTCACTCGAGTATTTATTTGAGCTTTGTTTGAGTATTTGAGGTGTAGTTATTGATTACTTATACAAAATCTATAAGACATTTATAAAATAAAATACTGTAATAGGTTTCTATATATAAGAGTGCATAAAATAGTTAACATAGTTTTTTTTTTTTTAAATCATCATTACATGTCTAGCATTAAAAATCTCCATTACATCTCTCTCTCTCTCCCTCTTCTTAACTCAGTTTTGTGTATGCAAGCGTATTTGCAAATGTGGTATGATCTCAATGCACTCAAGTATCAGATTTTTTTCCCCCCTTTTTAAATTAGCAACAACCACTTAAATATATCCCCCCAAAGAGTTGATTAAGCAATTCATACATACAAAAGGCAGCGTATCACCCGTACTTAAGATATGGGCCAAGATGTCTCCACATTTTTTTTTTTTTTCCAGACAGTAACATGTTATGAGGCTTCTCAAAATACGATCCTGCTTTTAATGTATTCTGCTATATTACTCTAAATGCTTTCATCAGTCTCTGAATGGTGAGAAAATATGCAGTTTCATTATCTTTCAATCGTGGGTGATGAATCTATGCCAAAGGCTTCTAAACTGTACATGTGATTTAGATTTGCACGCGTGTGCGTGCACGTCCGCAGCCGTGACTCCAGGCCGATGCGTGGTTCCATATGTGAATTTTTTTTTTTTACAAGTGTGTTTAAATGTGCTTGTGTGTGTGTGTGTGTGTGTGTGTGTGTGTCTGGGGTGAGGGGATGTGAGACGAAAGGGAGGGAGGCACAATCTTCTCCCCTCTCTGTCTCTCCACAGTTATTTGTATCAGTGCTGCGCATCACTACCTTAAAGTCTCCATTAATCAATCTCCCCTCCTTTTTATTGTATCACCATGCACTGTGCCGAGATTGCTAAATAAAAAGACATTTCTGTATGGGGAAGAAAAGGGGGGAGAGAAAGGGAAAAAAAAAAATGCAACTGTATTCATTGGACCTTAAAATGTTTTGATGGCTTCTGGGAGCCACATTATATTTACATAGGAATGTGTCATTAACGTCAATGGTGCAGCAGAAACTATTAAACTAATACAATGCTAAAGCCAACAACCTTGAGAATTTGATTAAAGGCCTTTGTTGAGTTTTAAAAACGCTCCATTCTCCGGTTAAAACAAAAGACTGATGGATTCGGCTGCGGTTATAATTCAGCTGTCAACTTCTATTGACGCTTCTGACTGTCGCAGCCAGACGACATTTACATACTTTATATATAGACCAAAACAAGGGGTCTGTACGCCTGCAATCATAATGGGAGAACGTTCTGGAAATACACGCACATGCAAACGCGCGCGCACACACACACGCACACAGCCGCTGTTTGTCCTTCGTTTCAAATTAGCCCGCTGTAATTTCGAGAGAAGCTGCGGGCGTTGTTTGCTTGGCAAAGTGTTGCTGTTTTAGTGCATCTTTAATTCTGCTTTAATTGTAAAAGCGTCTCTACCCTTTCTGGCTCTGCCAAGTGCTCTTCTTAGGCCTCAGCTCATCTTTGTGCGGATATTACGCCGCCGCTGACCTTCTAGGCCTGTTTATTAGCTCACACGCACTGTGCACTGAGACACAGCATCTTAAGGGAGTCTTCTACCATGCATTTGCCTCCCCTCTCCCCCGCTCGCTGCGATATGGTTGAATCTCTGTAGTAATTTACTCTTATAGTAATAGGATGATAATGTATGCCTCTAAATAGGTGGGGGACAAGCAGCATCATATTTAGCACCTAGCCATGTTCTCCCCTGATCATATTTTCAATATAATTATGAAATTTCAGAAAAATGCATGAGGGGATGTTTCGACAAATAGGAGCCATGGCAAAGCGAGACCCTATTTGTGTTTCATTATCTGTTGGAACATATTTTACAGTCATTGTGAGATATTTAACATTGTTTTATCATACCCCCGAGATATCTTACACACCGATCTAATTAAAGTCACCATTTTGCCCGGTATCCTATTTAAAAAATCTATATATTCTATATAATTATGAAATGATGCATTATTTAATATATAAACCCCAAAGCTCCTTGCAAGTGGCGATAATTTTAATCAAAAGAAAATGAATAGATTCCCCTTCTCTTGGTCCTGTTTAGAAGCCTAATTGGAGAATGGAGTAAATCTTGATTGTTCTCACAGAGTTTTTCCAGCCAAAATGAAAAAATACGAGCGCATGAATTAGTATGAAAGCATGCATGAAATCTAGTTTTAAATCATTTACAAGCCGTGTAACAAAGTGAATGCGATTACATCGACTTAGGCCACCACTTAACAAACTGCCTGTGTGTGTGTGTGTTTGTGTGTGTGCAGGCCTCACGTACACACACACACGTTTGGTGTATGTGCACATTCCATACGTGTACATATATACATGCGAGAGGAAAGAAAGAAGTGAGCCTGTGTTTGCCTTGCCTTTTTTTTTTTTTTTATGGGAATATTACTCAGAAACACATTGTTGTCTCCGGTATTGTTGTTAAAGTAGCCCATTAAAATGCAAGCATGTATATTAAAGAGCAGCGCCGCCTTTTGATGGATCGTCGCCTGCCCATGAATAAGTGTGCATATTGATTGGCGAAAAAGGTGAAAAGCAGTTTGACACAATTATTTCTGAAAGGCCCTGGTTACCCCACATGATTTAAAAACCATTTTAAACGCCTGTCACTTACATTACCTTCTATGAGACCCCAATGACTCCTGAAAAATAATAATTATGTAAAATGTCCAGGCGATATTGGATGTGGCAGGCTCTATGCACACGCTCCGATATGTATTGATATGCATCTATAAGAGAAGATAGAGAATAAGGAAAACCATTATAACAAGAACTACTGTCCTCTCTGTCTCTTTTTCTCTTTCACTCTGTGTTTGTTAAGCCGGTATGCAAAGAGCCTTATTCCCTAATGGGGCAGCCGCCATTAAACTATATGAAAACTTAGAATTCCCAGCTGAGAGTGCTTACTCACGTGAAAACGAATCTTGTTAGGAAACATTAAAGATTGACTGATTCAGTAGCTTACTGCAGAGCGGATTTACGATACAGTGACACTATCAGCGATAGTAATCATCTGTACTTCTGCAGCCGGGACTAAAGAATGACAGGTAAGGATTTTTCTCCTCTGAAAGGGGTTTGAATTGAAAGCCATTGTAAACCATTCAACCCCTTTTTCTCTCCGGGTCTCTCTTATTTGCTGGATTAGAGTGTAGAAGTGGAGATTTTTTCTTTAGGAGTTCAAATTTAATCAGCGGGAGACAAACTGTGAGGAGATAAAAGCCGACGCAGCGCACTACCTGGGCTCTACTTTTTCCTCCGTTCCATACCCGGAAAAAAAGAACGAGGTCCCCCCGATCCGTAGCCAATAGGACGTCGCCAAAGTGTGTCTGAAGTGTTAATATTTGAATGCACCAGCAGACAGTCATCTGACAGCAGTGAACACGCATCCTAATAGACAATCATTTTGCATGGAGATGAATTTCTAAGTAATCAGTGTCTCGTGTAATATAAACAGCCTAGCATGTTCTGCTGTTAGCAAGTAAACAGTTCAAGAGGTGACAAAAGATGGTGCATATTAGGTGTGTGTGATTACTGATTAGTGTGCGCTTCCCCGGTTCACGTGTGGTCGTTACCATAACCTTCCTCCTCACCCGTCACCGTCGTCACCGTCATCATCATCATCATCTGAGCATGATTCTTCCTGCTTCAGGGTTTCAAAGCATGTTGCTACTGCTAATTAATCAGCTTTTTCCTTTCTGTCTCTCTCTCTTTTTTTTATTTTTTATTTTTTTATTAATAGATGAATTGTTCAGTCAGCAAAGTTAGTTTCACAAACTGTCCAAAATCCAAAGATTTATCAATTTACAATAATATAAAACTAAGAAATGCAACGCTGGAATCAGCTAATGATGACCTCTAATGACGGATCAATCGTCACAAATGTTGTCAATTGACTAATTGATTAATTAAATAATAAATAATCTTTGTAGCACTCATGGTGGAACTGGACAGAAAACTGTAAAATGTATTTTTAATAAAAGTTTATTATTATTATTATAACATATATGTCATATTAGTATGTCATGTTTAGTACTACTATTATGAATTTGTGTTTGTCTTGTACTCCAACACAGATACTTTTAGGAAACAAAAGCGTGGCTGTTAAAATCAACACAAATACTAATATTTATTTCTGACACGGTTAGATCGTGCTTGTAAAAAAAAAAAAAAAAAATCAGCAGCTCTGCCTTTTTGTTTACTTGTTGTTGTTTTTTTATTATGTTTTAACCTTGAATTCTTCTTTTATGGTTTGTTATTTTTTACCTGAGAAAAAAAAAAGTATATCAAGATCTCATCTGTACTCAACAACCACTGTACGCCAGAATGGGCTGTGTGCAGCAGACAGGAAGTGTGTATGTGTTGGTGTGTTTCAGGTGTATGTGATTGCATGAGTGCATATGACGTGTGTGTGTGTGTGTGTGTGTGTGTGTGTGTGTCTGCACACTTATGAGTGTGCTTTTGTGTTTTGAATGTACTGTAGTTTCCACTAGCATCAATCATTCCGTACAATTAGCCCAATTCCCGCTCAATTTTCTGCTTTCTGAGGAGAGCAGCATTGCTGACTGCACAGACAGCTGTCTCTGACCAACACACACATATACACACACACACACACAGACACACACACACACACACATACATTTATAATCTCTCTCTCCTCTCATGCTTACAACAGATCACACATAGCCCTCCTAACATGTAGGGTGCAGGGAGGACAGCAGGTGTCTTGTCAGAGGAGGTGGTGTCTCGTATGTGGATGTCAGTTTTCTTTTATCAGGTATTTCTCTCACTACTTCAACTGGGCACACCTCTTCCTCTCCCCCTCCTCCCCCTCATAACCCTCCTCCTCCTCCTTTCTTCACCGCCATCAGCCTCAAGTGTCGTTTGTTTACCATAGCAACCGGATTAAATTAGTGAAAGTGATTACGGCTTATTAACAACCAAACGCTGTCAGTATATTCTTATAATTTGGTATGTAAACACTTTGCCCTCGTAGCGCTCTCTACGAGAAATTGCTTTGTACAGTGTGAGGGGGCCCCGGAGCTCAGTCATAATAAAAATATAATTATGAATCAGACAATAGCCACTCGTTGTGCCCCCCCCCACCCTCCTCCAACCACCCACCATTGCCCCTTTATCACCCCGCCCTCACACACACACCCACCCATGGCCAAGCAGCAGCCCCCCAAAAAAATTCCCAGGTACCACCAGAGAGCCACTTGTAATGAACAATAAAAATGCTAACCTCTTCTCATTTTTTCCCTCCTTGATTCTAACTAATAAACCTACTAGAATTAACATTCACACTTCATGTAATGAGGTGAGGGGAGGAGGGGTGGAGCGGGGGAGTCAGAGAAGAAGGAGGAGAGAGGTTGGGGTGGCATGGGGGAGTGTGTGTGTGTGTGTGTGTGTGTGTGTGTGGGGTTCAGACTTTAGTTCTCCATATTGACTGCTCTCGCCCTTAGCCCCACTTTGCATTTAATACAGTACTCGGGGCCAAAGTGATTGTCAAATTATTTCCTTGTTGTGTGGAGAGATATTTGTAATTAATATTAAAATTAAGCACTGCGTTGATGCTGGGTGGTGTATTATTACAAGAGCTGCTACCAAAAGGCCCCTGTGCTTGCCCACTGCTCTCATCTTTTCTCTCTCTCTCTCTCTCGTTATGCATCAAAATATTTCTCTCTGCTCACCTTTTTTATTCCATCTCTAACTGCTGTCTTTCCCCCGTTTGCTTTTTTTCCCCTCTGTCTCTCATTTACACTAAACCTCTCTCGCCCCTTCTCTTTTACTTGCCCTTTTTCTTATCCCTCTAATATTTCTTCCCTTGCCCTCCCCTCTCCTTTAAGACATCAATTATACACCCACAGATTATGTTTTCATGGGGTGTCCCACCGGTTTTGGCAGAGTGCTTTAGAAACACGGGATCATTTTAAATAAGCACCTACTCAGAGAAAAAGGAGGGGGGGGGGGGAGAAAGGGGTGGGGGGGGAGGAGGAAAAAAAAGAAAGATGAAGGAGTAAGAGAGAGAAAATAGAAAAAGAGAGAGGGGGCTGCTCTAGGCCAAGAGAATATGAGCAGGTGCAGCAGGGAAAATGAGTGCTATAAACAAGCCTAGGTCCTCGTAATTTATCATTAATCTGGGTGCCGGCGCTCGCAGGGCTGGGCTTATTCTGCATGCTGATAGCCATGTCATATTTCTTATCACAGATTTGTTTATGCTTTTATCCTTGTTTCTCAGGCTTTACACTTACTGCCATGGCATCAGCTATTACCACGCTGGCATTTGAGGGAAGGGAGAAGGTGAGTTGCGTGATGTGCGATGAGCCACAAAACAAGAATGATCCATGCATGTGTCACTCTGACATTAATGGATAAAACCGACAGCGAGGAGGGGCGAGAGAGGGTTTCACGGCGCACAGACGGATATACTTTTCTCATAAACAGTGAATATACAGCACGGCGCGTTTGCTGATCTTTTGACAGACGTGACAAAAAGTCAATCAGGCACTAATCAGAAACACATTAACAGTTGTGCTTGAGCTCGCTTTGGAAGTTCTTCCTTTGTACTGCCATATCTGAGTCCCTCAAACTAGAGACAGATTGCCACAGAAATCAGTTCAACTTTAAAGAGGCTCAGATGGGCATCAAATCTGTCCAAATGTTCTGTACATTGACAACACACACCAGATTTATCATGAATTTCTCATATTGGACTACTTCATTAAAAATGTTCCAACCATGTTTACTTGAATAATCAACCAACTAAGTGTATCTAAAGCAACAACATGATCTACTTTGGAAAATTATACCAGAGGCCTTACTGTTTGAGTGACTGTCTCTAATGTTTATTTTTCATCAAAGTTAGGACGATTAGAATGTCTTTTTTTCTCCCCCCCCCCCCCCCCCCCTTCATCCGCATTTGAATTGGTAATACTGCTTCTTTGTTTACTCTGTGCAATTTACTAATGAAAAATATGTGCAGAAGTTATTGATTCATGACCGTAATTGTTTAATTATTAATCAGTTTAGTCTTATATTAGCATTTTAAATGTAGCAGACAGCTTGAGAAAACTGAGACGCAGGTTCAAGTTTGTTTTTTGTTTTTTTTTTATTATTTTTTTTATGTGGCATCGGAGATTGTGTGAGACATCAAAGACAGACTTGTGCTAGACACGTGCTGGAACATGTGCAGTTTCAAATGCTGGTCCTACATTTAAAGATTTATTATATATAATATAGTAAAGTAAGAAAAAAAAAAAACAGTTTTAGAACTTTAAAAATTTTGCATGAATTGACTACATGATTTAAAAAAAAATTAAATTGAGTAAGATTGTCAGTACAAAACAGACAATGATGGCTCCCCCCCGATGATAAAATCCCACAAGAATCAAACTCTCCATAATTTCAGATGTAATTTGTTTTTTGTTGATGTGTGTGCTGTTTTTTTTTTCTGTTTTTTTCATTTTTTTATATATGCACAATTTCTCTCCAGCTGTTGATAAATAGAAGCAGCAGCGGAGTCTATAAAAGGAACGTGTTGAAGCCGCACTAATCAATATGTTTACATATATAAAATGTATCAAATTACTATGTGAATGTGAAAAGGGAAAGCTTATAGTCACAGACCCACAGAGAATTATCACCTCGCTTTGCACTGCCCTTTGGCTCTATTGAGTCTTGTCTTTCATAGTTTCTGTTTTATGAACTTTATGCAGTTATGAACTTGTGCAGCAAGCAACTGTTTGTAAGTAACTGCCCAACAGCAAACAGACAAGGTTAGAAAGTAGCTGGTGAACACAGGGGAATATTTACCAGGCAAAGAGCCAGACAGGAAGTTGGTGGAGACTAAAACAGAGCTAAAAGGAAACATTGGAATTATTTGTCAGTCAGATAAAAACACGAATCCAAATGAATACTAATCTCGGTCTATGCCTGTTCGACGCGTAAATAGGCTCACTTTGCAACGCAATCACCACAGCAGTGGTGATAATACATTATTGTTGTGTTTTCAGCTTAATCTGCTGCCCCCAAGTGGCCAATAAACACTGTTAATGCAGCTATACCTATACAAACTGATGATTTTCATTTCATTTCTGTGGTTCTTACTGTTTGCATTAGTGAATACAGCATAGTTAACATTCCTGATGAGTTGTTTTCCTCTGATGCATACTGTACACGGTTTTAAAGGACATCAAATTATTATCCGCACAGGCCGAAAGGTTCAACTTACTGATTTTGGATTGTTGGGTGTTTGTTGTTTCAGGCCTCTTGCTCTGTGTTCACACCACAGTAAACCTTAAATCTACATTTCACTAATCAACTAAGTCACATAATGAGAGGTACATTTAACTACCACAGCCTCAATCTAACCAGCCATTAGGCAGCAGCACAGGCATGCCGCTTCAAGTGAGCTGAATGCCTTTATGTATATAATGTATATTCTACATCAAAGTATGAATACTGTAAAAACACACAAGACTTTGGCATACTGGCATCAGTTTCTGTGTATGAACAATGCAAATCCATTGCTTTTAAGTGTCAAATAGTTCCAAAAGTAATTACCATATGACGTGAATGCAACAATACACTCATTCTTCACATGAACTAAAAAGCGAGGACAGGACAATGACGTCTAGCAGATGACGACGTGGGAATGCTGTATGTGGGCCCTTGTTCTCACACAGAGGGAAAAAGGTCAGTACAGGACTGTCACAGCCCCAAGGTCAGAGTCTGTACTTATCAATTTACTCACATCATATTTCCAGATTCAAGTCAAGTGCATAATTAATGATGTAGCTCTGAGGCACCAAACTCATTTTCAGCTGTGAAAACATAAAGGAAGTGTTTTATACCCAAATGAGATATCCTCCATTTGATAAATCTGACACCTGCTTTAAAAATGATTGCTGGCAGAACACCAAATGCAATGGTACCTTAGGGAAAATGTTTGCCTACAAATAAAAGAAAGGTGCACATGTTGAAACTTTCAGATTATTTGACATTTTTTTAAATAAATTTTGTCATATATTATTTGTATGGTTGTTTTTTGTTTTTTTTTCCTATTTGCTTTTATATGAACATCTTTAATTGTAAATTGCGGTTTTGGTTGTTCACTTGCTTGTCAAACTAGATACCATCCTGAAATAAAAGCCTTCAGACATCAAAAACTCGGAACAAACAGGCTTTTGGAAATGACATCGGTGGATGTCTATCTAAACAGGGTCCCATTTGACGGAGACCCAGGTGGGGTAGCAGGTGTCTTCACTCTGTGACCAATCCCAGCGATTAATGGATCAATTAAGTTCCAGGTAGAAGAGAAAAGCAGCTGCACCCACACCCATCCTCAACATCAGTGACCTATCTGTGAAGACTTTCATTTCAAAATGATTGCCATTACGAACGTACATCACATTACGGTTTGTTGCTCAATTCATAATTGAAGGGGTCCTATCCTGAATTGTCTTTTTTTTACACTCCATTGATATGTTATAATACTGTGACAACGCTTTACAAAGTCACACACATCACAGTGACTCCACTAATATTTCTGTCCGTGTGTAATACATAATAATATGCGCTGTACATAAACATGTATACTGTTAACATGAGAGCCACAGGTGGCCGTTACAATTAAAGGTTCAGTTTGCTTCATTCACATCATCAGTAAACTGTGGTCAGACAGAAAGTGAGTCAAACTGTGTGCAAGGTGAAATCCAAGCTGTATTAATTCATTTATGAGAAGAAAAAGGGAAAAATGAAGCCAATGGAGAAGTGCCTTAAACGCATTATTTATTTTAATGGCCAGCAGGGGGCGACCTATCTGGTTCCAAAAAGACATCTAAGACATATAAGTATGTTTACATGCAGCAAAAACTTGGAATTTCTGATCGTATCGGATAATGACATGCATAAGAACTCAGGGAATCGGATAAAAGGCCGGAGCATGGCTGACACTATGTGGCGCTGTAGCCCTTCCGCAGCAAAGAGCCACTTCCTGTTGACTTATCAGCAACAACAAATTATCTGACGGCATTCAAACAAAGATGGCGTTGGCGCTACCATGGCGATGCGTGAAGTGCCGCAGTTGGACCCCTGGGGAGCTCCTCCCAGCTTCTGCCTCCAAAAACAAGATGGTGGCCGGTCAAAATGACAAACTCCTCACTTCAAGGTGTCCATTATTTTTTAATGGTCAATGTCTAAAATCACTCCCTAGTTACGATACGACACTATATTTACCTTCCACCATTTTCAATATATTTTCCATATAATGCACTGTACAGTACACCACCACCACCACCGCCACCACCCACTACGCATAAACTAGAATCGCCACCTTTCTGTGAATGTCAACAAAAACTGTATAGGCTTCATAAAAAGTAGGAATTTATGGCAGAGCTGTTGAATTGGACTGCATATCCATTATTTATATTGCCCTCAAGAATTCCAACAAAAAAAAAAAAAAAAAAAAGCTGATAATTGAGCAAGAGTACGTTTTAAATCTTATAAACTCGACTTTTCATTAGCAAAATGAAGAATGTGTTATTCCTTTTTTTCAGGTGACAGAGTCTCACTTTAAAGCACACATAAATTGTAATTTGTTTAGCTTTTTTTTTTTTTTTTTTTAAATGCTGTTTCAGTACAATGTGAGCAGCGATTATTAAAAAACTGCATATGTGTGCTATTACAGTTTTAAACAGCACCAGCACAGTGTATTGAAGCTATATTTACTCTGTATTGAATATTCAGTGTGAACATGCAGACACACTTAATTCTAAAGGATTATCTAGGACTGTGTTTGGTAGGCTACTTAATGACCTAGTTAGAGAATGGGTTACGCTAAGAGCATCAAAATAGACATTAGCAAGACAAGCACATTACTTATAAGAACATTTCTCATCTCTTTTTATGTCTCGACAATATTACTGTGTTTATCTCGAATGTCGATCTCTAGGGTTGAGCATCTCTTTAGTCAATATCTCTGTCTTTTTAGAGTAGGGAGTCATATTTTTAGTAAGGTAGTAAGGTCTTCCTCTTTGAACTTTACATCCAATCTATGACAGCCTGTAACTGGTACCTCCTTAAAACTTACAGCGTGATGAAAGGTGGAGACTTTTAAGAGAGCAAAATGAGTTCTACTGCTGTCCTGTCCCACTTTTCACATGGGTTCAATTACATAAACACACACATATGGCACCCGCGCACACACACACATACACACACACACACACTGGCGTTCACACTTTCACACCAGCTCACACCGATACAAACAAAATTGATGCAAAGACAGGCAGAGATGCATGAAGACACGCGCGCGCACATTCAAAGTTGGTTACCTGAGCTTTGACGGGTGCAGCACTGTGAATGACGGGATTTGATTCTCAAGCACAGAGTTCATTTGCATATTTGTACTTTTCTCACAGCATCAGCACACTTCTCTTTTCTTTTTCAACCCCCTCCCTTACAAATTTTCCAATGCTGAAATGTGCGTGCGCTGAATGTATGTGTCATAGTGTGTTATTACAGAGGAGAGAGGGAGAAGCTTGTCTTTTTCAAGGAACACCCCCAGAACTAATGTTCCACACCTGTGCACAGCGCGGCACTCTTTATCGAGCATCACAGGTGCACTGCATTAATTGTGGGAGAAACCATTTCATTGGCGGGGTGGGGGGTGGGACGGCGGTGGTGCAAGTGGTGGTGGTGTGGGGGTCCTCTTCCACCTCCTCCTCCCCTGGCATGCATTCAATCACTCAATATTCACATCTGAATTGCTTTTAGCAATGAGGGCTTGGAGGTTTTTCGAAGCATCTGCATGGATGATATCAGAGAAAGAGCACCACCCTATTTTTAAGTAGTGATTTTTTTTTTTATGGTAGTTTGGCATAAGTCCCAGAGTGTGTTTTTGTGTGTGTGTGTGTGTGTGTGTGTGTGTGTGTATGTACCAGAGTTAGCCTTGCTGGCATGCTTTATAAAAAGCATGCAAGTCTTGCCAAATGCATGTAATGTTTGTAATGTTCCTTTGTGGTGAGGAGAGCAGACAGTAATAATAAGTGTATGTATGCGTGTGTGTGTGTGTGTGTGTGTGTTTGTGTGTGTGTGTAGGGCCTAAACACCTGCAGAACCCAGAGGTCAAACGTATGAGACTGCCCCCTCCGGTGACGCAATTACCATCCATAAATACCTTCCCTGCACTCCTTTTTTTTTCTTTCCTACTTCTTTTTTACTTCCAATTCCGTTCCTCTACATCACTTTCTATCGCTCCTTCCCCCTTCTCTCCAACCTCCTCTAATTTTTACCCTTCTTCTTCCTCTGCTGTGTCCTCCTCCTCCTCCTTCATCACCATCCTCTCTTTTTTTTCCCCCCTCTTCATCTTTTCCCGTGGAGCAGATTATGACTGTCTGTCAATCAGTCCATTTAACATCTGCTCTGGGTAAGACGAGGCAGACAATAACACATCACGGTCACTGAACTGAATATCCCTAAAGATTTCGGAGAAGGCCTCTTTTTTTTTTTTCTTTTGCATTTTCCTTTACATTTTTTTTTTCTCTCTCTCTCTCTTTCTTCTTTCCCTTCTTTTTTTTGGAGGTCCAGTAATGAGTAACAAAAGGTCATTGGAGCATTGCAGCTGCTCATCCACTCGTGCCGTAATCCACGGCACTCATGCCTGATTACCTCTCCAATGGTCAAAGGTAGGGGAGGGAGTAAAAACAATGGGTGCAAGGCATCAGGCTCCTCCAAGAAATATGGGCCAGGGGTGTTATTTTGGACGGCGCCAGTCAGAGAGAAATAACCCTGAGCAGATCCATTTATTCTTTTAAATCAAAATGCCTCGGCAGCGGCATGCAGCGAGGGGGAAAAACATGACACATTTTCTCCCTTCCCCTCCATCAACGGCCATTTTGATCTCCACAATTGACCTTCCATGGCATCATTTACAATGAGTCATATCACAGCCGCAAAGTGTTAAAGCTGCAGTGCACTTGCTCATGTGCGCACACACACACACACACACACACACACACACACAACTCAAACACAGATAATCATCCTCTTTTCTTACCCACACAAGCTTGCAGGCGCACACACACACACAAAGTTGCGCTCGCAGGCATGCGCATACACACACGCACCAACATTATCACACGCACACTTGTAGGCATAATAGCTTTAACTAGACCAAATTGTCCGCCCTTCATTTGTATGTCTATGGCGACCCACATTCTCCATGACTCGCCCTTTGACAAAGAGGGGTCATTCCCCCAGCGGAGAAAATGAAGCCCAGTAGATATTGTTTGATTGGATTTTGCCTTTTCAAGGTTTCAGGATCATTACAGGAATTCATTTGAAGTGTTGCTGAAAATGAAACCGCGACCCTCTTCCCGCGTTTAATTATTCTAATACCACTTTCTTTTTTGCTCTCATTCTCTCTTTTTTTTTTTTTTTTTTTGTCTGTCTGCAAGTGTTCCATTTCGAGAAATTAAAATCATCAGACTAGCCTTAAAATGAGACCAGGGTGGAGCAATTTTCACCCAGGAAGTTATTTTGTTTCCTCTCAGCCATCTCATTTCTCTCCTCTGCTTGTACACCGCCTGCCTCCAATTTATTTGTATCATCTTCATTCTCCTTTTTTTCCCCCCCAAAAAAACCATCCCTTGCTCTCGTATGTTTTTTTTTCCCACTCTGTCCTCTTCTAACTTCCTCTGTCTTTTCTTTTCCCTTCTCTCACTTTCGTCTCATCCCCCCACCCCCCACCACCTCCCTCCCTCCACATTTTTAAACACAAGCCAGCGCATTTGGTTCCAAACCAAATGTGTTCATTCCAACATTTCAATAAATTGAGTAGGGGAGGCATTAACGTTAATCACAGCGACCACATTGTGCTTTAGACACGTCGGTGGGATTATGGATTACTATTAGCTGGATGGAAACCGATTCTTTCATTTGAATTCCGACTTCCTCGTCTTGCTAAAATTAAAAAGAGAACTAATACTTCTTGGACAATAATACTTCTTCTTGGACAGGACTTTTGCTTTGCTCTCCTTCCCTCCGCCCTTTCTCTCTCTCGCGCTCTTTCTTTCTGTCTTCCTCTCCCTGATCTGCAGGAACACCCAAGGAGCAGCAGATGACAGACAACCAGACAGTTCACGTCTCAATTCAAATCGGAACCGCGTGAAGCGTATCGTGTCATTTAGGAAGACAGGAGGAAGTTTTTTTTAGTGCATAAACCAAGTAAAAATCTGTCTGAACACACCTTAATAGCTAATTGTAAGCTGACCAATAATGTCACTCCTAAAATCATATGTCTCTTTAACTTGCTCATGATATATAGCAGCTTGTTACAGTGTTTGGTGTTTGGTGCTGGCCAGGTAACTATTACTCAATATGTCAATATGAAAAAGGTTTACAGGGTTAAATTGTCAAACACAGCAAGCTTTTATAACCTACGTTTGTAATGAAACATTTTAAAGAAATGTTAGTAGTGTTTTTTAATGAATAAATAAATGCGTCTATGAGAATTTAGGGAGCAAAATAAGCTAAATAAAAGGCCTATTAAGAAAAGCAAACATCACACCTTTGTGGGTGTACCACACGGTCTCATGGTGCTACAGCATGCATGTGGGCTGCAGCACTGCAGGGGACGAGCGATACAGTATCTGGTCATACTGTAGACATGTGTAACAGATGGCCCGAGTTATGGCATCCATATCGTCTTTTTTTTTTTTTTTTTTTCATCTTCGTCTTTACTACAGGAATTTCCCTCCTCTGCACAACACTGTTGATCATCTTCATAACCTCGTGTTGGAGAAGTCGCCGCGTGCATGTACAGCTTCTGTTACTATTCTAAGGTTTGTTCGGGGGAGAAGCAGACGAAGTACAGTACGTGTCAGAGGAACCGCACGTGGAATCTTTGGACGCGATCAGATGAAGCGGAAAAAAAACTCTATTTACAGTAAATGCGGCACATTTGAGAATTTACAGTTGCATTTAGATTCCCTAAATATATCAATTAATACTGCTTTTGGACCTCTGATTTCTAAATTATACTTTTTAGCTGTGCCTTGCCAGAGACACCATTGAAAGAGAAAATCAAGTGAAAATACCCTCCCAACCTCCTCTTTCATCTCAAATAAGCCTGTTGGGACTATTTTGAGAGAGCCAAGTAGCTCTGTAATTCACACAGTCACATATTTAACAGGAATAATCATTTGAATCCACCTCTTTTGTCTCCTCTGATTCTCTCTTTGAAATGTTGCTGCAGCTACTGAAAAAAGAAACAGCTTTTCACTCAGTACGGTCACTATCGAGGCCTGAGCGTGTGACAGAGTGGGACGGAACCAGTCAAATAGCCTCTAGTGTTTAATCATCCACAGTATAACACATGTACACACACGTGTATAACACAATCAATGAATGTGCATAGACTGCTAATGTGTTTTACCAAATATGACTAAAACACTCAATTAAAGGAACAGTTTGATATTTTTCGGAATTACGCTACGAAGAAGATCAATCCAATGTTCACATCTGTATGGTAAATATGAAGCTACCATCAGGAGCTTATCTTAAGCATGAAGAAAAACATGTACCCTGCCTCTCTCCAGACATTACATAATCCACCCACCAGTGCCTCGAACTTTTACCAGTTAACATTTTATATCTGACAAAAAAAAATGCATTCAAAAATGACAAGTTGTTTTTATTGTCAGTGACGACAAGACTCCAGGAATAATAAGCAAATGTCAAAGTCTAAGAAAAGCACAGAGGTTTGATTAGAAAACCCTCAAGTCAGTGGTCAAATTTTTCAATATCTATAATGTACATATTTCCCTAATCTTGACCAAGTGCTTAAAACATGAATCTTGCTTTAGTAGCCAGTAGAGAAAAAAACAATGAAATATGTTGACTATAAATGTTTTGCAGATACAGTACTATCAATCTAAATGTTCCCAATTTCAGATTAGATTTAAATAAACATAATTGTTAGAAGACAAGGTTGCATATGTATAGAAATGTATAAATGCATAAAAGCCTTTTTGCTTAGCTGGCATCTCGAAGCCAGTTAATACAAGGTGGGTAAATTCACCAGAACTAATAAATCAGTGTATAAAAACAGCCAAACCTTTAATCTTAAGATTGTATTTAAGTTTTATTTTTACCATATGAGGAATGAGAAGCCATCTGTGATTTACAGTCCAACATTACAGTTATATTAAAGTTCACCCCGAGACGTGATATTTTTTTTGTTGTAATAAACTGAAATATATCACTTGTAAAAACTGACTTCAGATGATAAGAAAGTGTAGTAATCGGTTGCACCTGTCATTCTTTCATTTGAACACTATAGATAGTATTTTTGATAAGTATATCTAAAGCACCTCTGCAGGTCAGTGAATGTGTATGTGTATGAGTGTATTCCTCGGTGTGTGTGTGTCTCCCTGACGCTGCTGTCACCAGTGGATGGTATATGTCAGCCTTGACTACATGCTGGCTCCACTTCATCACCAGCTGCAGCCCAGCTCAGCTCCAGAAAAACTGGCAAACTGTTTGTCTGCCTGCCTGCTTGACACACAATAAAACTGTGTCTCCATTAGACAGGCCTCTGCAGGCCCTACACACACACACACACACACACACACACATAAACAACTGAAACGCAAACCTGCAGGCACACGCACACACAAACATCGTCAGGCGCGTGCTCAGATTAATGTGAAAACACACACAACGTCCTTATAGAAAGTGTGTCTGTAATTGGCGTGTGTTTGTGCATGTGTGTGTATGTGTGTGTCCTTTGTACCTTTTCTAGAGACAACTGCAGTCTGTGCCAGATACCATCATAATGTTGGACAGGTGTACAACATGGTAATCAGGGATTTACGAATGTGTGTGTATATGTGTGTGTGTGTGTATACGCAAGAAAAAAGAGGGGAGGAGAGACAGAAGGGAAAAAAAGGAGAGAAAAGCAGTTGGAAAAGATAAAGCCAAGTATTCAATGTTCTTTACCTGCGCTTCTGCTCAGAATCCTGTATTTGCCCTGCCTCACCTGATCTCCAATTGTGAGTGTGTGTGTGTGTCTGAGTGTGTGTGTGTGTGTCTGCGTGGGCTGTTTGTACAAGGTCAGCCTCCCTCTGTCCTCACTGCCCCTTCACGCCCCCCTTATAAAAGCCGATCACTTCCCCTCTTCCTCCTCCTCCTCCTCCTCCCTGAACTCCCTCATCTCCCTTCCTCTGCTCCACCATTCTCTCCTCTCTCCTTCTTTCTCTTTTACACGTTAATCCCCTTCCCCTCCTCCCTCCCTCCCTGTTATTTTCTACCTTTCTGTGGCTGCGGAGCTTAAATGACAGGCTGTCAGAGGACACTGAGTGCTCTGGCCTGGTTAGTTAATGTGTTAGTTACAGACACACCTGCCAGTGAAGGCACCATCAGGGATATAGACTGGAGATAACTGAAGGCAGGTGAATGAGCGAATCCATCAATCAATCAATTAGTGAACAAAGTCATCAAATTTGTACTTGCTCAACAGCCAATGGTGATCACTATACACAGATTGCCCCCCCTCCCTATATTTTCATATCTATTCCTCTATTCACCATTACCCTGGATATTGCACTGCACTGCCCTCATAGATGCACACACATTAGCACATAGCGCTGTCAACCTAAATGATACTTTTCACCATCTTTCCATTTGCACCTCCTCCTCCTCCTCTCGCCTTCCTGTGCCTTAAATTATTCAGATCTCTCTACATTTGATTTAGCATGCCTCCTGTCTGCCATTTCCCCCTCTTTTTTATACATTTCATTATGTTGTATGACTTTAGACCCACTGGCTGGAAAATGACAATTATTTTGCTCCAGCAGCCAGCTATTAACAGAGCTGAAGAATACATGGAGTGGCGTGCGGAGTGGAGACTGCAGTGTAAGACGCCGCCACGTGCATGCATATACACACACACACACAAAAACAAACACACACACACACACACATATGCATACAGGTAATTACTGCATATATATACAGTTTAACTTAAGTATTAACCAACTCGGAACACGTATGAACGTATGAAGCTACTGTACAGTTTGCTCACACACACACACACACACACACACACACACACACACACTTACATCTTATGCATACTCTTAACTGTACTTTAAAGCAACAAAAAGCTGGCTCGTGGCCGGGAGCGCATGAGGAATGATCCCATGGAAAGAGCAGAACAAAGAGAGAGATCCGTCACTGCAGAGTAATGCCTTTTAAATGTACCTTTAGCGTGGCCGGGGTAGTGAATTCAACCCATATCTAATGGTACGTTGTTTGGCCTTTTCATCAATTCTGCATAAATATATATGAGCCACAGGGAAACATACAAGGGGCCTAATAGAAACGAATGAACTACTCAACCATATATTTGCCGTGAGAGATATGCAGCTTGTGATTGGAAAGGGCATCCACTATCTGCAATATTGATAATACTTTTCAAATTTCATCTGCTTTTGTTTGCGTTCTGCGGCCGCCTGTTTAAACATGGTGAGAATTATAATGAGGCCAAACATTATCTCCACCGGTTGTTCGAGGCTGAACATATAACTTTATCACTGAAATGATTCCCGTACTTTGGCTGCATTGTAGCGTTTCCATTAGAGCTTGGCTATCTGACAGAACTCCAACCAATCGGCAGCAACTGTGGCCCACGTCTGATGGCCAAGCGGTGCCTGAATCTGTGACATTGCGCTGTGTGTGTGTGTGTGTGTGTATGTGTATATACAATGTGCCAGGATGTTTAATTGTAACCATCTCTGATCAAATACGCTGGAGGACAATGTGAACACACTCTATTTTACCTTGCATGGTATTTATTAAACATTACATATTTCTGTGTATTAACATCACTTTTTATGTTTATGACAGAAGTGGAAATATCAATTGTCTTCATTCATTTCTTCACTTTTTTTTTTCTCTCCTCATTTGTTCCGCTTTGCTTATTTATCTCTTGATGATCAAGTCTGGACAACGTAGACGTATTGATCACAATATGTAAGGCTGAGAAGATACACGCAACCTCTGCAGATCTACCCAGACACAGATGCTACTATATGGATACGCATAGGCCAACTCTCAACAACACTTCATGCAGCTTTACACTGACTGATGCAACATCCTGTCAAAGGGTGTTCAAGACGAAAAGAAAACAATATACGCGCAAGAAACAACTGCGCAAACTCCTCCGAATGACTAGAGCACGTGTTCGCCTATTTATCTCTTGGATGCGGATGACATCTGATCACAATGCCAGGTTGACCTTTTTGTGGTAACGCCGAAAATTACAGTTCTGCAGATCTACTGAGTGTAACGTAACACAAATTTGCAACAACGCATCATGACCCGACACACGTCTAACAGAAACAGCAGCGCTAACGTCTCCGAGCTACGAGCACGTATGTTCACTCGGATGTGGATCAGGATACTTCTGATCAAAATGTAAAGTTGACTTGTAATGGTAAGTTCTGCAAAGACACACATAAACTCTGCAGACGACATACAGATCTCCCCAATCTCAGCAATGTAGCTTTCTGCATATCAAACACGCTCACCGTTTTTTTTTTCCAGAAAGCAGGTTTGAAACAGAAGGAAACAAAAGGAAACAAAATAAAAAGGCTTAAATCCACAAGTATTAAAAAAGAAACAACACACAAACACATTTTGCTAACAGAAAAGTTAAAGGTATGTACACATTCATACACACTGCATACACATTGCAGCCACAACAGTTGTTCCTGTCTTAAGGCTGGTTTTGAGCCATCTTTTACTTCACTTTCTCATCTCATGATGAAATAATAAAACCAAAGAAACCATTAGAACTCATTAAAAGTGACACAGCAGTCTGTTAACAGACTAACGATATATCATTTGATATTACAGAATTTCTATCTATAGCATAGCAGTGCTACAGGTTAGTATAAGAGATAAGCAGCGGCTATTGTAGAAAACCTCTATTCTATTCTATTCTTTTTTTCCACCTCTGTTTCTATATTATTTCATTTTGTTCTGCTTGATTTTGCTCTTTTCTATAGAACATGATCCTCCTCAGTGGCTGCTGTCGGAGAGTCTTTTCAAAAGGTTCTCAGCTACAGAAGTATGCAGAGGTGAACTGTATTATATATCCTCTTAAGAAAGCACAGGAATCAGTCTCGCATGATTGCTCCTCACAGTGCCTCAGAGAGAGGGAGAGAGAGCAGGTTATCCATGTAGAAATTGCACAGCAGATATCATAAACCAAGCTCTGTCATGCACAAAGACGCTGGAAAAAGTAGCAAGACGATCTCTGAAATCCCAGACACACACTCTTCGAAGAGGAGCTCAGCCCCCCCGTGCAGGGACTGAGGGTTATTTGAACTAAAGCCTTGTACGGGGTTACAGGCGGCGTTAGGGCTGTAAGACCAGGGTTGGTCCGATGCCTGCCATGGACTTATGGTGATCTTGGTGACTTGGCCAAACATTGCAGCCCAGATCGAGCTGTGTCACCAGGGATAGACATATCAGAGGAGCTCAGTGAAGCTGGCAGATCATGATAGTCATCTTAGGGAGAAGGGTCCCAGTGATTAAATCCAGGCTGTTGGATCCCACCCTCTGGCACTTGACCACACACATGCGCGCGCAAATACACACACACACACACACAAAGATGCATGCGTGTCCAGAGTCCCAAACCCGGGATCATTAATATTTGCACATTATAACCCTCCTTTTTTCTCACACTGCTGCCACCAGATATACCAGCTGGGCCCGCCTATCCATTACCATAATGCCATCAGTGTGTGTGTGTGTGTGTGTGTGTGTGTGTGTTGTGTCTGGCTACATGTCATTTCTTGTGTGAGATTTTGCTGTATTTTGTATGTTCACACTTGGTACTGTTCTGTATGTTGGTGTATGTGATTTATGTGTGCGTCTTTTCTTATGCCTGCCTGTTACAGTGGGCACGCATATTCAAAATGGATTTAAGGGCTAAATTGTATAATGATTTCTGGGAAAACAATAAATTGAGGTTCCAAATAAAGGCCATTATGGAAATGAGATTAGGGAGCAATTGAATTAGGCTGTAATCACCGTTTCTATATGTCATTACAATGCAACTTTATACAGCATTACTCTGTGCCTGGGGCTATAAATGACAAACAGTGTTTCTTTGAGGGGTATTTCAGTAAATCCACAAGGGGAGGGTTTAATTCAGATCCACTCAAGGCAGCTCCACCTCCGCCACTTTATTTCTGAATTCACATTATTCCCATCGGATCCGACAATAAAAATACATATTTGCAAATTTAACAACTCACTCCCATGCTGCAGAGCAAAATATGACTAGAGACACAATAATTTTCCTAATAAACAATAGATAGGAATATTTTCTTTGAATATTCAAGTAATGTAATCAGTTCCAAACTGGCAAATGTGCCCCAAAATCCATCTAAATTCCTTTATTGTCTTTCTTAACTCAGACTGCATATTGCAAGTAATAACAAAAAAAACAAGGTTTAGCTTTGTATCAATATATATTTATGTAGGTCTACCTCTTTTGAGCAAAACAACTGTCGAGGCAGAATTTTAAGTATGTACTGTGCATGCAAAAGTAAACAGCCAGTGTGCAAAGTGCTTTTGTAATTTTCATTATGGTCAAGTGTACTTACAAAATGACTATTAATATGTTCATGGTGATAATTAATAGGAATAATTACTTTAATAATTCAATTAACAAAATAAAGAAGACAACAACACTACTCCTGTGTTCTGCAACATTCTGTAATTTTGACAATCGCGCCATACAGAAGAAGTGGTCAAGGTACTGCCGGGTCAGTAAATCTATGAATATTAAGTTTATTGCAGATATAAATGTATCAGTGTGTATGTGTACTTATAAGCAACTCAGAGATCTGAGTACATAAATACCTACCTAAATATATTTCAGATCATTTAGCGTTAAGTGTTGCCATTACATAGTTTGTCCACCAGAGAGCGCTGATATGCTCATATTTGTTTTAAGCTAAAATCGGTATATTTTTTTTTATAATATCAACATATCAAATGACAATGTATAATGCCAGAGGTGTTGTTCATAGTGACGAACCGACAGAGAATTATCAGTTTCTCTCGGCTTTACGGAGCTTTATAGCGACTTTCAGCTCATCGTTTATCTAGCTGCAGCTCTACAGGTTTGATTCACTCTCAGCACCCTCATAGTATCGTTTTCAGCCGCAGGAGGCAGCTGTTTTCAGACTAACTGAACACAGTTAGTGACTAGCTGGTGAACATAGCGGAGCGTTCAGTAGCTAAAGAGCCAGATATTTCCCTCAGGAGTTGGTAGAGACCAAACAGAGAGCTAAGAGGAGAGGGAGTTTTGATGTAAACTTTTATACTGGCTTTTTTTAAACTCTCAAATATGCCAATCCAGAAAGCAAATATGATGAAATTGCTGCTTTTCTGGGGTAATAATCCTTCAAAATGCAATGATGTGTTTCAATGCATCTAGACAATGCGTGGGGTAACAAAGACATTAGGCGCAGGTGTTTTGATGTGCATCAAACCCTGGTGGTGTAAGCGTGTGTGCAAACCACATAAACTTATCGAGCAAAACCTTCTAAGTTCAAACGCTGCAAACTGGAACGATTCGGACAGGAAAGGATCCAGTGACATTTAAGCAAGAGGAGCCAATGGAGACCAAGTTCATCTACGACAGTCAACAGTTGTATAAATATGTCCATTAGACATCTTTCATCATATACACATGTAAGGAAAAATTTTAAATCCCACAACAGGGACTATTAATCTTACCATTGTCTTACAAACAACACACACATACACAAATACATCATCACCAAGGAGAGTCCTCTCCTCCTGTTTTCTAGGGTCCATGGGGATTTGTCAGTGCTCGTCAACCAACCGTGTCAACCGTGACAGTCGTCCAGATGTCTCCCGCTGCCACAGAGATGACAGGAAGGACAGGAGGAGAGGAGGAGTGGAGGGATGGAGAGAGAGGAATATCCCTCATCTGACAAGCACTACAATGGGACATCGGTGAGCAGTCACATTCAGAGCACAGAACTAGCCACGTTGATGAGCGCTAATAAAGTGGAATCCATGCTTGTGCTACTTCAGGGAATTCACAAAGTTTGTGAGAGAGTCACCTTACCTGTTGAAGCGTAACTCTGGTTTTTTGTGCATGTGGACCCGGTTATATTATCGTTTTTTAATTCTGATCAAATTCTCAGCAGTCGTGACATCACTGAACGTTTCACTACTCTACTGCAAGCAGGTTTATCTATATATTCTGTGGAGCCAATGAACACTCAAACTTAAAGGCAAAAACTAAAATATATTTCATCAGTTTGTTAGCATGAGGACTCCTCCTTTACACAAGGCATATCAAATGACTGAAAAAACACCAATTGTTCTGCCTACAGGACACTAGTACTTATAGATCATGGACTAGTAGTTTTATTTTATTTTTAATGTGAGAAAATGGACATGTTAGATGTATAATGTGTTCATATTCTGGTCTGACTCATCAAAACTTGATGGAAATTGTTAATTTATTAATTTACGTGTATCATCATGCTGCCAATCAATGATCCCGTTTCCACTATTTTTTAGAAATACCTTTAACAATCCACAGAAGGCACGAAGAAGACTAAAATGCACATTAAATCTATTCCCATGCTTTATCCTTAGCATGTAGCTTGTTAGGTTGTTAGACTGATGTTTATAAAAGGCAACCAATCGGCACCAGATGGGAGCAGAAGGAAGCAAAATGCAATGACCTTACTCATCCCCCAAACCAGGTACACATAAAAAAATCTGCACTTTTTTCATCTTTTTTTTGTGTTATACAATTATTGTACAACAGTGGAGCAAGAGATGTGTGACCCATACAGTTTCACCATCACATATTCACAACCAACACTCTTGTAAGCACATTAAGCTCATATGGAGGGCATGGCAGGGCAGAGATCCAGCAGGATGGTGGCCTGTGCCAGGAAGTGCTCTGTAAAGCGCATGGTGAGAGCCTGCAGCACCAATCAGCCTGTACTGAGGTTGTCAATGGGCTCATTAGCGCTCATTACAGCGACCTCTTGGGCACCTGGGTGCCCTTCAGAGCTCTTAGAGCGGGGGTAGGGGGTGGGGGGGTGGGGCTGAGACGAAAAGCAAGGGAAAAACAAAGGAGCATAAAGGAGGCAACAAAAAACATATCCTATATGAGGTCAGGGCAATGGTGTTAAAATGCATAAGATTAACTGTGTTATCTTTTACTTTTTAACACTGCACTCTGATAAAAAGGACAATCACTCAGGGTTCACACAATGGTAAAAAAAATGGCCTGCATTGTTTTCATAAGGTGTTTTCAGACTGAACACAAAGAGAACTCATTGCAGTGTTCCTGCAGTCCGTCTATTAGCCCCAAACAGCCAATGTACTAACCGTACACTCATTAGCTGCAGCTAGCTAGCAACAGAAGTCAATCAAACTCCGGTGAGGACTACACAACTGGACCCAGACCAACAAAAAAAAAGACCTAGCTGACTTATGTTGTGAAAGTTAAACAGATTAAGTGTGAATTTAAAAGCGAAACTACTATTACATCCATCTGCTGATTGTGAACACTCCCCGTAATTTCTCCTATATTCATAGAAAGATGATTCCATACCATATTAAGACAAATGATTGTCACTGCATGAGTGAGCATTTTTTCCTGATCAATCACAAAGACAGTGAGAGGAGTTAAAACAGATTGCGAGTATTGTAGTAGTTCGTTATTAAAAAGTGAGTAAAATGCTTAAAACACACTGGCAATATCAAATTATAAAATACTGATGATGCAGGATGACAGTAGACAAGACTATCCAACGAATGAGTTAGCCATCAGTCAGTGGTGAGCGGAGTCCTGAAAATCTGTACTCAAGTAAAAGTACAATTACTCACCCAACCTCCTCTCTCCCCCTATTTCCCTCTCTGTCCCAGAGTGGACAAATCAAATGAACGTAATGTTGAAAATGACAATACATCAGGTTATCTGCTTTCTAGAACACACCAGTTTAAAAAGGCTGACAGCTACAAGATAAGTTAATGTCATTATCTTAACATCAAAGATTAACGTTACACACGAAAACATCGCATCGTGCTTCAATTCAATTGCGCTGCTACGGCAGTATATACGGTAAAAGGCGCTTTCCCTTAAGGCTGGCTTGACCACGGGATTGCAAACAGCGAAGTCTACACTCAAATCCCACATCTAGAGTAGATTAGTTGTAACAAAGGTATAAATGGCAGAAGTAAAAAGTAGCTCACCGCCTCAAAATTATACTCAGGTAAAGAGTCGACGTACAGTTTAACAAAAGGTACATGGAAAGTACTAAAAAACTACTATTCTACTCATGTGTGTTACTACCCACCCCTGATACCCCTTCATGCTTACGTTTGTTAATGTTTTTTTTAAATTACTATCACTACCGCTCAACACTAGGATATTCTGTGATTATTTCTGTATTATGTATCCAGATTTTGTGAATAATTATAATAATTATAATTAATTACATCCAGGCTGCATTTAATTTAACGGCGTCTTCAGAGAGCAACAAGTTCAGCTTCAGTAGTAACAGGTTAAAAAAAAAGCCGACATGAATTGACCTGAAAAAGCTCCTCTGCTTTCTCTTTCCGTGAGAAAGCTCTCACATGATTATACTCACCTGACAGCTTTGCTTTGTGTTGCTTTAGCGTTTAGACTCTACTTTCTGTTAAAGCTACAACTGTTTTACTTTCAGCGCCCTGTCTCTGGAGAAAAACATGATCAAGTCTATGCGGTGTCAGTAGTGCGCGCGTACAAACGAAGATACCGCAGAGAGAAGAAGCCGCCGTCGTAACGATCCACCTAAAGCGCCTCTTTACAAGCGGTTCAGAAAATCTAGCGGAGCCGAGGGACACCGGTGCTGTTTGAAAGGAGGAGCTCTCATTTTTGACACCGATAAAAGTAGACAGAACTGTCACAGGTATGTTTTACACAGAGATTGTAGAAACAGAGGGATTATAGTAAGAAAAAAAAATACATTAAAAAATAAAGATGACTAAGTACCGGAGTTCAGGACCTCCTGACTTACTACCACAGCCTGAAAGTAACACCCATCGAGGTCTCACAGTTCTCCTGTGGTTTCTTTTTTTTTTTACTATTACTGTTTTAGAAACACAAAAAAAAATTTGTTTTTTTGTTTTTTTAATTTTTTGAAGCACAAAATCCCAACAATGAATCGTCCACGATTAGTGGATTCACAGGCAGAAGAGAAGAATATTATTATTATTATATACATTTATCATGACTGGGTTAACTTTTTTTTAGGTTTAACATGCAAATTTGTACCATTAGCAAATGGTCTTGACATTGCTGAGGAACAGAGGGAAAGGCTGTCCAAAATGGAGGAAGCTGTGTTTCACCGCCACGGTGAAGAATGAATAATATTCAGCATGTTTTTTACACAGCTATGACAGCTACAAATATGTCTCTTAAATGATCGTCTTCTTCTTCTTTTAGTTTACTGTGTAAACTATTAGCAAGCTCGTTAGCTTGGTTGTTAATGCGACTAAGCTAACTTGCTTGCTAGCTGTAAACTTTACAGCTAGCAAGCAAATTAGCCGACATGCCTTTTTTCTGCTAACAGCTTCATAGAATTTGGGTTAGCTAGCAAACAATAAATAGGCTATTTTAAAGTTTCGGAAAAAAAATGAAATATTTATGTCTAAAAGGGCAACACCCAAAGTTTAAGTTGCTTCTTGTAGCTGAATGATTACAGTCTGTACCACATTACTGCAACATGTCCCCTTTTTTTTTTACCCTTGTTTCTTGTCCAGTAATGGTAAAAATGCATTTAATATCATCAACAGCTCTTCTTCAGGACTGTGTGGGGGTAGTTTGATAAGATTCGATTGACAGTGGTCTGGTAACATAAGGAAATAACCCAACAAATGTCATGTCTCACTTTTTTCCAACTGTCTACAAAGACTGTCTTCCTACAAACAACAACTAAAGAGATGAAATCATTTACTAGATACCTTGGATGGGCTGAGTCTAGGATGGATGAACCTGTCAAATGGAGAGAAGAATGCAGATGAGACAAAAAAGCAGCAAAGAGGTGGATACCTATACGCACGCTGTATATTGTTAGGTAGGAACTACATTCTGTACTATGCCATTATATTTTTTCAGCTTGTGTTTATTGTTCCCAAAAACTTTCTTTGAAAAATGTGGTAAAGCAGTGGAGCGGGGTTAAAGGTAGCATGGAGTGGCTCCTTAGGGAGAACAGGAGCATTACCAAGCAGTGCTGAAATACTGAAAAGGTAGGTAAGTAGGACAATGTCCCTTTAAAAAGCAGTAAGGAGAAAGAGAAGTGTGGGACATAAATTTTTAGTGCCTTTACAGACAAAGAGTACAGAGCTACAGAGATAGCAGGGAGAGATATAACAAGGTGAAGGTTTACAGGAGTGTAAAGGCAGCTCAGTGGAACATAATCCAAGAGGCCTTTTGTTCTCTTTGCAACGTGATACTGTTGGTTCATAAAAAAAAAAGCACTTCAATTGAGCGGGTGTATTGAGTGGGTGCATGAATTTGATTTCATTCCAAACAGCATTTCTAATACATATTCTGCTCAGGTGTCACCAAAGATGAAATACAATTAAGGGACCTCGTCAATCTGATATAACATCCCGCGCAGAGAAAACCTGGTAACAATGCTGGAAACACTAGAGCTGAAAATGTGGCCACTAAGAAGAATATTTAACATCAAAGACACCGATTCACAATATTACTCACACAGCACCTAGGAGCAAGGTAGCCTCTTAACCAGTGATGTCAATGAATGTTGCCTGCATCTAACATGACAGGGTTTTCTCCTCGAAAAGCTCACATTCAACAACAGCCCCCCCACCCATTTACAGTGCCTCAGATACCGTCATAAATGTTTCAGAAGCAACAGTACAATATGGAAACAAAAAAAGGGATGAATACTGAGCTCCCTGCAATGGGGATAAGGCCCCAAAATATGTTTTGGAAACATAATCAGCATCGCAGCAGCTCTGTGTGTCTGTTTACATTGTGGCCTCTACCACAGCTCCCCACTCCTCCAACAAACAAGAGGACGAGGGGGGGATGGAGGAGAGGAATAATATAAAAAAATAAAAAAAGCAGGAAATATCTTTTGCATATTATTTTAAGTAACTGTTCAAATTTCATTTCAGAATGGTAATCCACAAAACAAATATGTAGCGGCATATTTTAAAAAGGGAGGCTCCGCTCGCTTCAATTTCCTATTGTGGCGTTCGGCGTGTGTTTGCTCTTTGTGTCTGTTTGAATTGATTTGCACAGCTCGGCAGACAAGGGCTGAATGCTCAGACCAAGAATCCATAATTTCATATGATCTGATAGTTCTGCAGTATTAGATTGATTCCCCCCCACCCCCACACACACACACACACACACATCCGCCTCCCTTCTCTCCCCTCCTCTCCCTCTCTTTGGTGTTGATGTTAACAAACAAGCCGAGGTACCTGCGCTCATGGATCCAGACGAGAGCAAAGAGAGGCGTTTTGTTCAGGCTAAGGTGATAATGTGGAGACGGGGACATGTTTGTTTGAGAAGGGGATATGTTTGTGGTGTGTTGTTTTCTGAGTAGGTACTTCCCATCTAGCACATCTAGCTCCAGGACTAGAGGCTTTTCACACCCTGCTTATCTACAGCAGGTTAGGTCTGCAGGTAAAGGCCCATACTGTCATTACTGCACATGCGCACACACACACGCGCGCGGTACCTTCGGCCCCTGATGCCTCACTGTAGATCAATAGATTAGACATCTGAGCCTTTGGTCCTGTTGGGAAATAAACCACCCACCTTTGATATTGTAGGTCTATACCATTGTTGGAGGGAAAATGAGAACTGTCTTCTCCCATTCACTTACTGTACCAAACAACTTTTACTATAATTTAACACTGCTCCTAAATTTCTGTTCTGACTTTCTTTAGCTTCAGTTCACCAAATATCAGCACGGTATTTAGTCAGTTATCAACTGTTAGCCTGTTTCTTGATTGTTGATTGGTCCACTTACGTAACATTGCCAAAATCAGACGCATCATTTCTCAAGCGGATGCAGAAAAACTAGTCCATGCATTTGTTACTTCTAGGCTGGACTATTGTAACTCTTTGCTATCAGGCTGCTCTAATAAATCTCTTAAGAGTTTGCAGCTGATTCAGAACGCTGCTGCACGTGTTCTGACAGGAACCAAAATCAGAGATCACATCTCTCCCATTTTGGCTTCCTTGCACTGGCTACCCGTTAAATCTAGAATAGAATTTAAAATTCTTCTCCTAACTTACAAAGCTCTTCATGGTCAGGCACCATCATATTTAAAAGAGCTCATAGTACCTTACCACCCCACTAGAACATTGCGCTCCCAGGATGGTGGGTTCCTTGTGGTTCCTATAGTGTCTAAAAGTAGATTGGGAGCCAGAGCTTTTAGCTATTAAGCTCCTCTTCTGTGGAATAAACTACCACTCTGTGTTCGGGAGCCAGACACGGTCAACACCTTTAAGAGTAGACTTAAGACTTTCCTTTTTGATAAAGCTTATAGTTAGGGCTGGCTCAGGTCATCCCTTAGTTATGCTGCCATAGGACTAGACTACTAGATCTATCTATCTATCTATCTATCTATCTATCTATCTATCTATCTATCTATGAGAGTGTGATTGTGAGTGTACAATATGTGTGTGTTGATTTGTTCTGTACATGTGACATCATTGCACGTCTGTCCGTCCTGGGAGAGGGATCCCTCCTCTGTGGCTCTTCCTGAGGTTTCTTCCACCTTTTTCCCTGTTAAAAGGTTTTTTGGTGGGCAAGTTTTTCCTCACTCGAATCGAGGGTCTAAGGACAGAGGGTGTCACTCCCTGTACAGATTGTAAAACCCTCTGAGACAAATGTATTTTGTGATTTTGGGCTATATAAATAAAATTTGATTTGATTTGATTTGATTTATGTCGACTGTTCAGCCGACATTATATTCGGATTATATTTAAAGGGGAACTGCACTGATTTTACCCACCAGAGGGAGCTGTGTGGAATCTGATAGATTGCCTCAGATGATGTCACTTGAGTCAGCATTGGTACAGTTGAAGGCGAAAAGTGAGGTTAGCAGACCTCAGTAGCCTGGTCCTCGTGGTTGAGTTGCATTGTGGGTAAAGAGGGTGGCAAGTTTTGAAAAGGAGGAAAAATCAACGGTTTTGAGATATATATATATATATATATATATATTTATTTATTTTTTAAACCATCCATGTAAATCAACGTATGAATGTTAACCCTATATGTTACAGGAATTACTCTAGATTACTCTTACTAGCTGTTACTGGCCATTATAAAAACAAATCTAGAAAACATTAAAGGTCACATTCGCTAATGTGCACCAGCATCCTCTTCAGTAGCTAAAGCATGAGAGTGCACAATCAAGAACGGTCCTTCAGTAAAAGGCAACAGCAAACCCTAGAATTAGCATCTGTGCTTGATTTTCATCAGTAAGCAAGCCCAAATCTAATTTAGCATAAAAACAATAGCTTCACAAAATGTTGTGTCTATTGTTGTATACGTAAAACCACATTTTCACAAAAAATAGTCATTTTGTTTTCTGGTTTCTGAAGAATTATTGTTATTATTTAAAAAAAAAAAAATTTAAGTAAACATGAGTGCTTCATTCCACGAATTTTCCTACATGTTGGATACTGTAATTTCCACTTGTTCTGTCCGATAGTTTACTCATTGTAAATGACCCTATGCATGAACATAGTAATTCAATATAGAAGATCTTCATGTAAATAAACAGAATAAAATGTGGTTTCTATGCGAGTACGCAAATGGCAATGCCTCGCCCAGCCAGCACAAACACATAACCCCAGTTAACACTCTCAACATACTCTCTCATGCACCCGTGGCGATTTTCAATCTCAGTCCTTAAGAAGGTGATATAGGCTAGTTAAGACTTCTCAGAGTATTTCCATGACTACAGTAAACAAACATGGCGCCTGTAGAGGAACGTGCGCTCTTGTATTTACTGCATAGAAGAAAGACCAAAAGTAAATGTGAAGATGTGAACTTTGAATTAGTCACAAGAGGAAGGACAGGACGTTCCTGTATGAATGAAGAGGCGATAAAGATGAACAGCTTAGTATGATTGTTCTGAGCGCAAGGGAAGCTGGCCAATCAGAACAGAGCAGGCTCCTCGGGAGGAGGGCTTAAAGAAGCAGGAGCTAAATTGGCCTGTTTTAGACAGAGCTTGCAGGGCCAGTATAAAAATACAGTCCAGGAAATGTGTGTAATATCAATAAAAATTGAATTTTTAGATGACACATGAAATCGATCTTTCGCTAAGAGTGTGTGTGTATATGCGTTGCTTGCATGGAGCATGTTTGGGTCTTTGGTTCTGCAGCTATAATACTTGTGCACAGAGGTCTTCACAGTTTCAGTACTTTTGTATCCAAAATCTATCCATAAAAACCCACCCAAACCTGGTGCATGAATTCAGTTTCTAAAGAGAGAGGCCTCAGCCCAAAGAGACTCAAGGACAGTTAGACCTGACCTGAATCGACCTGAGACCAGATCCAGAAGCACAAAAAGAGAACAGAAAACGTGATCCTGAGTATGAATGCTGTTGTGGTCTTTTTCTTGTGTGTTCACACTCACTTTTCTTGACTCGTCCCTTAAGGGATGAACAATATAATACAATAAGGGATGAACGAATCTTTTGCACTGAACCAAATTAGTATCAGTATCCATTAAAGTGCAAAACAGTTGTACCTGAGAAGCTGTAGACATCATTTCCTGTATAGACTCAAGTGATGTTCTACTGATGCAAAAATGGAAACACTAAGATCGCATACAGGCCCTGACAAACAGTGCCTTATCACGAAAACTGAACAGCAGGAAAATGCATGTTGCATGATTTATATGAGGCAAAACAAGAATAAAACATATTTGCACTGTGCAGTGAAACAAATGAGGTTTCACTCTATATCGGGGAAATCAATACAATAACAGGCTCTACGCGCTACGCACTCAGTGTGCATGCTTAATAAGTGCTCTACCCTCCTGTACTGTTACGCCGAGGATACAGCCTGCAAAGTTACATTTTTTTCTCCCCGTGTTCTTTTTAAACTCTCAATCTCAAGTCGCTCGTTTGGGATTTGGTTTGAAGAGTGGGGTGTTAAGTACTAAAACCACAGTTCAGAAGAGGCTTATGTTAAAGGAGTCATCCTGAGACACTCACCCACCGCCTTAAAAAGAGACAGAGAACTGTGATGCTATCACTATAACTCCTGTACAACCCCCTCCACCCACCACCCCCACCTACCTTACCCCACCTGCCGTCAACTTGCACACACCTGTCACAGACTTATACAAATACTTAGCTCCTGCTAGCCAGGCAGGCAAACACCTCTGAGGGAAGACTGTGGGTGGGCTGGTGTGTGTGTGTGTGTGTGTGTGTGTGTTGAAAGAGACGGAAATGGAGAGACAATCAGAGAGAGAGAGAGCGGTACTAAGGCAGAGAAAGAAAGTCAATGATAGCGAGAGAGATGGGGTTAAAAAAAAAAAAAAGAAGCGATTGGGTTGAAAAGCGGTAATATCCTCTGAGCATTCTCCTATCAGCGGGGCGACAAAGCGGAGTGAAGCCCAGGTATTAGCCTTCCCTCTCTTCCTGTCTCACTCACTCTCCCTCTCATTCTCCTGCCGTGTGCCTCCTCTACCTGCCGCCGTCTATTTTAAGCCATTCCTTCAACGTGGCGTGTCAAACAAGCCTGAAATCCCTGCTAATACTAGTTACTCCTGAAACACTGATCTTACTGTTTGGCTTTTAGCTTAGACAAGTTCTCTACTTGCTTCCCCCCCCCCCCCCCCCACCTTTTTCCAAAAGGAAAAAAGTAAGAAGGGAAAAAAAAAAGTGTTTTGACATTGCCTTTACATTTTGAGCTCATTAAATCCTGGGATCTGTCTCACTTCTACCTGGATTTTTTTTTTTTTTTTTTACATTGGGAGATAAGCCAAATTAATATGAACTCGCCAGGGCCGGTTTTTAAATGCTTCATGTTATCCAAAGCCCTGCGCTCAATCTCCTTCTCGCTCACACTCTCTCTAAGTTATCATGAGGCCTGTGATAGCCTTTAAACTAGCAAGGTGAAGTGCTTTAATTAAAACTAGTAGCGTTCCCTGGGAAAAAGGAAAGGGAAACGGAGAGGGGGGGAGGACTTCATAATTCATCATACCAAAGGGCTTTCCCACTGGTGGCTGAAGTAAGAGGAAAAAGAGCTAAACATCTCTTAAGTAGAGGCATAAAAGATGGCCCCTTTTAAAGAGATGCATAGAAAGATAGAGCACACACCTCGGAGATGACAATGAAAGCCTTTTGATGTACGGTTTGCTCACAGGACACAATATATCCTCAGTAGATTCCTCTCATACGACTGGTCTCACTTATAAAAGTAGCGACACAAAATCAAGATTCAAAAGGGGTCCGTGTGCTTCTTCTCCTGTGCATTAAAAAAGGAGACATATATTAAAAATAGTGCACATATCGTATTGATAATAAAAAGTCAACCGCACCATGCCACTCCTGCAATGGTGCACTTAACATCCAGGGAAAAACCCTCTATGCAAGCCATGTAAATCAATCTGAGTTATATTGCTCTAAACTTTATGCAATATAGCCTCAGCTTTCATTGCTTCCATAATACACATTTACATACTGTCTACACAAACATGCACGGATAGCAGCATGTACACACACATGCGATACACGCACAAACTCCCTCTCTCACACACACACACACACACACACACACACACATACACACACTGACATGGAAGAAATCTATTGAGTGTATTTCTCTTTGCCAAGGATTTTTCTTTTTTTTTTTTTTTTTTTTTGCCTGAGTCAAAGATAATACAATTCCTTTTTCTTTTTTTTTTCTTATTTCCTTACAATACATCTTTCAGTTCTGCCTTTTGCGTGCATGAAATTCATTTTCTAATGGAAATATTTGTTTTGTAAATCAAATATGTATTATGCACAGAATGCAAAGCACAAATTAAATTATGTTAATGAAATGAAAGAGATATGAAATGCATATTTCATGGACAAAACATAACCCTGCCGAACAGCCATTTCTTGATAAAATCTTTAAACACAATCTCATTCGGAGAAAGACATATTGCCATGGCAGATAGCACCTCATTAAAATGGTCTCCTTTAATATCAGTGCTTAGTATATATGGGATTGTAAATAACCACTGGGGAAGAGGAACCAATAATGAAATACTGTCTTTAATAGCTTGCCATTGATGTCAGCATAAAAAGTCTACTAGAGGAATATTGGAAATTGGGTGTGCACACACATATAGTCAAAAGCTGTAAATGATTGCATATTTAAATAGAGCTGACTAAGGAAAAGATGATATAGATATTAGTAATAGGCAGAAAATTATGCTGACCTTACATAATTCCACAAAAAAAGCACAGACTGTTTTAAATTTTATATTGGTTACACTTAATGAATAATAGATTCTGTAGCTGTTGTTGTGCAGTCCATGATGTTAATAAAAGCCTAAAGAATAGGGGCCCTGCGCTGCCCGGCCGACTAGCAAATGAACTAGACTGGCTTTTCAGCAGAAATAAATGCAGCAATAAATACAAAAGAAGGGGGGTGGTGGTGGGGGGTGGGGGTGCTGAGTGGGTGAGGGCAAAGAAAAGGAGAGAAAACAGGGAAACGATAGAGTGAAGAGCGAGAAAGAAGAAAGATACAGTCATAGATAGAGGGGGGGAAGGTGTGAATAGAGGGGGAAAAGAGTGTGCAGCATGGTGGAGGTTAGGGTTAGGCATCCAACTGGACCTGACCTGACTGATACGGACTATATGTATCTACAAAGTTTGACTTAAAGTGCACTTTATTAGTTTAAAAGATGAGTAAGACACTGAGGATTCATACCTGTGGAGCTACAGACTAATGAGAAAGCATTAAAGGTGAAGGTAGTTGGAGTTTGTTACTTTGGGGAACTTATATTAGCTGGTTCTACTATCCAGCCATCCTCCCAGTTAACTGCTCTGACAAATACAGTAGCTACTTGTTCTATCGTTTTAACTACAACAATACACCGCCAACTATTTTAATTACCACCTTTAGAACAAAGAGGTGGGAAATGGATTATTTTTTTAAACTCATCTACCTTGTCCCACTGCCCCAAATCATACGTGCAACCATCACTTCTTTAGCATATATATCCAGAATAGCACGTGATCTCGTAAATAAAGCGGTCAGCTTGTCACCACTGGGCTGAAACAGATGTGACAACAGACACAGCAGGGCTCTGCTTTGATTACCAGATTATATATCTCAAATATGCTCAACTCAAAGAACACATGAATCATAATAACACGTACATTGTCTTAAGTGCGTTACATCAAATCAATCTGATTTTTTCTAATCACATGAATTTGATCTATTTCTACCATAAGCCAAACTATTATCTTATTTCCACTGAGAGAAGGTGATTTTCAAAGTCAAAGAGTGGACAGCGCTGGGCGTGACATTTTTTAATAGATAGATAGAGTTTGGCAAAGTTAAACATGTAAATGTTTATTACTGTGGCAAACACAGCAAAGAGGGACAATTGGAAAATGTGGAACTAGTGTTTCAAACTATTGCCAGGAAGTGAGTCCAAGACCTTTTATCCTAAATAAAAACCCAGTTCTGTAGTTAACCAACTCACACACACACACACACACAGTTTTTTTTAATCTATGTTGTAACAAGGGCATGCGTGGCTATTTCTAAACACCTTTCAATGTCACTCGAGTGCTTTATCCAGTCAAAAATAATCAGATTAACACTTTTTAATTGTGTTTTAGATAATTGTCATTCTGTTCCTCTCTTCATCCACAAAGGGGAGGCGTATGCTGCACACACAGACTGAGACAGAGAGGGAAAGAGGAGGCGCGGGGAGGGAGGAAGGGGAAGGGATGGGATGATGCAGAAGTGCATGAAAAAAAAATAGAAGAGAGGAAAAGAGAGAGTCAATATTTACCATTAAGCTAAATAATTTAATAATTTAAATAAAAACCTGCCAGTTAAGTTAGGCATTGTGCCCTTTTAGCTTCTTCAAGGCTTTTAATGTGGAGGAAGTAATGAGCTTCATTGACAGTAGCTTAAAATTGAACACAATATTGGGCAAAGTAGACTGTGATTAAAGAAAAATGTGTTTCTGTTAAAAGGAAAGAAACTTGGTGGAGCAGAGTGGAGAGTATGACATGACTCTGTGGTTTTACTGATGGCAATATTGCTGTCAAAATGAACATTTATAGTAAATCAGTCGAAAGGAGGAAGTGTTGATTTGTCATTAGCATCAATTCAAAGACATTTGAAATAAAGGCTGGTCTCTACTATGAGCTTGTTTCAAATAAATACTTACTCTCTGCAGTCGAGGCAATTAAAGGCTTTGGCTGCTATCTGAGAACTTATAGTCATTTCACTGTCTATAGGTCATACCACTAATCATTTATATCCACAGGTAAACACGCCCAGGATCCACTGAAGATCCAATCATTCGGTGTGGGAAAATGAAATCCAATGTCAGATACGGCAGTCATTTTTGAAACATATGTGTAATTCAGACATAATCCTGACACAAGACGCAGGCTGGTAGTTAAATATGAGGAAGACTAGTGAAACACAGCAGGGAGGAGATGAAGAGGGTCCCAGGGTCCACGCGGTGCCTGTATCTGTTGGAAGGGATCTTTGCAGGACGACTAGGAACAGAGAGTTTGTCTGAGTGTTGGTAGGGAGGAAGGTTCGCCGAGGAGCAGGCCGATTCTTGACAGGAGGTCACCACACTCAATCACTTCCTATCAACCTCACATTACACACCTAATTTACCTCCCGCTCCCCCTCCCGCTTCTCATTTCTCCCATTGCCCCTGAACTTCCCATCTCCTTCTTTCTCTGCTGCGTTCTCCTCTCCTTTCCTCACCTTTCTCTACCTGTACCCCGCTACTGCCACAGTGGACACTTTATGCTGCATTTGTCTGTCTTTCCAGTAGAAAATGTTGGTTTGGGTTCCGATCTGTTTGATCACATGATTTGCCTAAAACGATTAGCTTATTATTTCACATGGCACATTTTTTTGGGAGAGTGTTGTTTATTTCAGACTGTTTGCTGAACCTCTCTCCCAGACACTGATCCTGTCCAATCATAGTTTAGCAATTATTACTAGGTACAGCAGGCCTGTCAATAACATAGCAACGTTCTCATTACATTTGATGACTTTTTAGGCACCTATTTTTTTAAATTGATTGACAGACTTTAGTTCTTCTTCCTTGAAGAGAGCCGGCGGTATTCCTCCGTGTGGCTGTGACTCTCTGACTGACTGAGTTCAGTGAGCAGAGGAGAGCAGCAGCACGCTCAGTCGACCAATCACCAGCCAGACAGAAACGTGAATGTGCGTACTTAACAACCAATCACTGATCAACGACTGTCTCCTCTTGTTTTTATTCTGAATGATTTAACTTGACTATTTAAGTTTCTTTCTTTCTTTTTTTTCTTATAAAATACACAGTTTACAAGTGAATTTATTCCAGCGTCTGGATTCTCTCTACTCAGAACACTTCAGTCTACAACACCAACAAAGGAATATGCTTTTGAAATTAGAGGTAGATTTGTATGCATATTGATGAGAGGATATTAGCTTGCAAAATAATAATAGGTAATGATAAAGCTTAGAGTCAGTAAATTTTAATTTGGCTTTTCATTTTTTAACACGCACATATGCAAAGGAGGCGCATCGTGACATACTCTTTGACACTCTTACTCATACTCTTTTTTATTCTTTTCACTGAAAATATTGCAACAGAGATAAAATAGATGGATGGATGGATGGATGGATGGATGGATGGATGGATGGATGGATGGATAGATAGATAGATAGATAGATAGATAGATAGATAGATAGATAGATAGATAGATAGATAGATAGATAGATAGATAGATAGATAGATAGATAGATAGATAGATAGATAGATAGAACATTAAGTTTCATAAGCTTTGAGGAGTTTTTCATTGAGAGAAAATGCTTTTTTTTCCCATCATGATTTCGATGTGCACGCAGCACAGGCCTCGGGTAGCCAGCTGGGAGCAGATACGTAACCATTAAGCAATAACAGTGCAGCAGCCACTAAGGATTATGGTGGAGTTAAAGTTAAAAAAAAAAAGTTTTTGTTTTTTTTGCATATGTTGTCATGTGCGAAAAGACCCAAAATAAACTGTAAGCAAAGCATTTAAACAGTATTCTGTCCCAGGCTTTTTGATCCATGTCAGCAGTCGATTACTGTGATCACAATACGCCGTTCCACTGTGGTTATTCACTGTAGTTTTTACAGTTGGAGTTTGAATAAGGCTATTTTGTATTGTTGTAAATATTGGTCATGGTGAGAAGTCTCAGTGGATTAGATTTTTATTTTATTTTAGAACTAATCCAACGAAAAGAAACGTTTTAATCTGGATGAAGGATTTTTATTTTATTTTAGAGTACATCAACCTGCCCTCCACTGATTCAAATCATACGGTAGCAGCAAACATAGAAATGCCAATTTCCCTGCATCAAATTCTTTTTATAATTTAGAATAGAATACACTGGAATACTACTTTATTAATCCCATCCATGGGGAAATTAATCTTCTGCATTTAACCCTTCCAAACATCCCATATACAAACACACAGCCATAAAAATGCAGAGGCCTGAGGGCTCAATGGCAGGAGCCTGCATGTGAGAACTCTTCACGTCATTTTGTCAGATTTTTCTGTAATCTGGTCATGGATTCAAACCAGCAACCTTCCACTTCTCTAACCGCCCGCCTATTATTTCTGATATTTCTTCTGTGTGTATCAGAAAGAATCCTATAGTCAGGCTGACATATGGCTGTAATATGGCTGTAATATGTGGATTAAACTTAAAACAGTATACTGAAAAGTTAAAGAAACTTGACACAGGTAGATTTTCTATGGGTCTGCAAGGGGAAAAAATACTCATATCATATATGCTGCAGTCTGTCTTATCCGTTTTAAGATTTTATTTATCCATTTCATGATTTGTGTTTGGACATGTTTTAAAATACATATAAATGATGTACTTGAAATAATAAATGTACTTCTCAATCAACCCCTTAAAGGATAGAATAGGATAGAAGATAGAAGAATATTTTTCCTTTTCAAATTTCAGAGAAGATGTCTTCTACTTCAGTTAAACGTTGATTGCCGTAATGTACTAATCAAGGCATCACTTGGTACGGCCTGTAAAACAGTCGTACGGCAGAGTGGAAAAATCAACATCTGTGTGTGTTAACGTAGTGAACTATAGCTCAGCAGTGAGGGGGGGGAAAAATCACTCTGCAGCCCATCTCTGATCCATGCTCCCTCTTAACACAAACCATTGTCCTCCTCTGCTCCTCCACACTGAATATGGGAAACTTGGTAAATGTAGACAAAGGCCATATTGTGATGAGTTGACGCATCGTTTCTGAGTGGAGGACAAGAGAGCGAGGAACAATGGCACAATGAATCCCCATTTTCTAAAAGCTTAAAAAGAACCCAGGAAAAGGAAAGTTCTGGTGGGGAAAAAAAGACGTTCAAATTTAAAAATGGGACACTGCATATAGGCAATTAACACCATTCTTCTACTTTCCCTTTGAATCCTTGAAGAAAATACTGTTGAAGAAAGGATACCAACGGTAAATTTGGTGGTAGGGAGAGGTGACCTTGTTAGGTAATTAACATCTTATTCTGAGTTTAATTAGACAAACTAAATCAATTCAACCTAAGTATGAAAAGAGGGCGCCTCTGAAAACAGGGAAGGGAGAAGGAAGGTAGATTCTGTTTTAATTGTATGAAAGCATTAAAAATGCACCTGTTCGCCGGCAAATTGCCTCACTCATGGAAATCCACAGGGAGATGCAGCCCCTATTCAAAATAGCATCAAGTTGTTAAGATAGCTATTTATGTGCTTGGGTACATGGAAAAGGAAAACAGAGGAGGGGGGAAAAAAAATCCAAATTATGTTCCTTGTTGTTCACGGTCCCTCTTGTTAGGGATTCTAAACAATGCCTGAAAAACTTTTTAGATTTAGCGCTTTGTGTCTCTGTTGGCTTGTCTTTGCCAGCCAAACCCTGTCTTAACCCCCTTCGGTGTGCAGCGAACAGACTCAACCTCCCCGCAATCATTTCCTTGATGTTTTCATCCTCCCTCTCCTCTCTTCTCTTGGATCCCTGAGACGTTGCTTTATTTGCATCTAGTCCAAAAATAAAAGAAAGGGCCTCGGTTTCTCGTCAGGACGCGTTGAATGACAGGCCGGTGACAGGAGACTGGATATGAATCATAGATTCATCAGAAATTTAATTGAGATTGGGTCCAGAGGTCATGAAGTTAACGTAGCGGGGAAGCGTTGGCCTCATAACCATGATTGATAGCATGACAGTAGCCGCTCGACACCGCACCGGCACGTTCACGCGTGTGCGTCGCCCTTTTGAGCGGGTGTGTGTGCCGGCGGATGAAGTGTCATGTAGTGTGGAAGATGATCTCTCCAGCTACTATAGCTGACAGTTGTATTTACCGATCAATTCATCCATCCGTCTCCATACCTCCACTGATCCAACACCATCTACACGTCAAATCTAAGAGCTGATTAGATCAGAATTGGTTTTTTAAGCACATTTCCATTAAAAGGTTGCAGTTGTATCTGAATATTCCAATTAAAGTTTTATTAGTGCTGATTTCAAGGTTTGTTTTTTGTGTTAAATTGCACAGAAAAGATTATGAATATCTGTGTTTGATATGACTTACTGAAAATGAACTCTGTGCTGTTTGTGGTTATTAAGAGGAACCTGCTTTTTGAACTTGTGCGGCCACAGATACACTAATACCATGACAGAGACTAAACAACTCAGTGGGAGTTTCGTTTTGTTTCGTTTTCTTCCGCTTATCCGTGGTCGGGTCGCGGGGGCAGCATCTTCAGCAGGGAAGACCAGACTTCCCTCTCCCCAGCCACTTCTGCCAGAGCCAGCTTCTGCAACCGGGGGTCGGACCGCCAGGGTCCCCGCCTCCGACTGCCGCCCATCTCTCATCGCACCTCAGTGGGAGTGTCTTTACAAACTATTTTGTCAAAAAATCTTGCAGAATTTTATCATTCAGTTTTGTATTTTCATAAAATTGCGAGACTCAGATTAATTTCTGACCTTTAGTCCCCTCATGGGTCAAGCACCACCTTCCAAATGCATAAAAATGCAAAGACACTCAGATACTTTGTCAGTTTCAGGAAAGAGCTCACCTTGAGTATGCCACTGCTTTTGTGTAAACCGATGACTGTTAACAAAATGATGATCACCGACTGGAAGTTATAGTTTCCTCTCTTTGTCATGTTTACTATTATATCTATCCTCAACAAACCTGCGAGCATGTCTCCATTACTCCACAAAGGCAGCGTGTTATCGCGGAGCCGACGCCGCTGTTTGCGCTCGGCTTGATACAAACGGGATAAAGGAGAAAGAAACGCTTTTGCATCCAGCTGAATACAGATAAGGACAAATACAGTAGCTAAGCAAACAAACAGCAGATGCACACAGCGGATTGTTAGTCTGCGGTGAAAACAAGCGGTTGCTGAAGTGGCGAGACTCGCTCCCACAGTCGAACCACATGCAGCAGGTACTGAACACACTGTAACTGGCCACAATTGATGCTGTAATAACGCAGCCCTCACCTCCTGGCCCTCTCCAGTAGAGCCTTTTCTCTGCTTTTACAAAAAAAAACGAGGCACAAAGCTAACAGAGAGAGAGAAGGGGAAGAAACAGACAGAGATAGAGCAAAAGAGAAATAAAGAGAGGCCAGGCCACCATGAAAAGAAGACAGCGAACAAAACCACTCCACCTTGCATGAGACGAGCTCCGATTGGCAGCGCTTCATCCGGCCGCAATTATACAGACTAATTAGAGTTTCACAATTTTCTTGTTTGAAGTATAAAGAAACGACAATGGAGGCCATGTGAAAAGCTCTAATGCAGAGCGTAATGGCGTAAAAAATCCAAGGCCTTAATCCAACACTACCATGTGCCCTCTACGATAACACAGAAGACAGAGTGTAAAGAACAGAAGACGTTATATATTGTCAAAAAAAAAAAAAAGAACAGCTAAAATATTCCATCCTCCGCTCCATCCTTCCTTTCTCAACTCCTTTCCTCCCTCCATCCATGCTTTCCTCTTTTTCTTTTTTTTATTTCCAGAGCCTTCTTTTTTTTTAATTTTATGCCATCTGGTCCTCTCATCTTCCACCGTAAAAAAAAAAAAAAAAGAAAAAAAAAGAAAACTAATTCATGTTCCGAGTCATCCGCATGATGAATAGTGCAGGTCCAGGTGCTACCGGTGTAAAAAAGGAAAGAGAAAAAGGAGAGAAGGAGGGAGGGATGGTGGGAGAGAGACAGAGACAGATAGAAAGGAAGGGTAGAGTCAGAGAAAAGCAATATTATACATGTATACTAATTATGTATGTAAGCTAATATAGGCCTCATTTTAAAGGAGAGGTGAGGTCCATCTTAATATGATACATGCTCATATGTACGTTGAGAGATTTATTGGCTGCTGTAATCATTCCTTCTGTCCTTACTGGCCGAGAGGAGATCCTCTCCCAAATTAACTACACTGTAAAAGATTCACAGCTGTCGTTCAGTGCAAAAATGCATCCTGGGTTGTCTTGGTAACCCGGGGCTTTGAGACTCAGACCATGTCACTGAATCATTCACGCACACCAATTCCTGTCAGCCTTTTTCTGATTAAGCAAAGTCCAGCAGGTATCTTCCAAAATGATCTTTTTTTTTTTTTTAAGTATACATTATGACATTCATTAGGCTGACGACAAACAACCCCACTTAACAAACAGCTAAAAGCGTGTGGAGAACAACAGCACGAACGCCCGGAGTTGACTAAGATGGAGCGGCCTCAGCGTATCGTGGCGTGAAGGTAGGACGGCGCCGCTGCGATTCCCGAAAGAGTTTTGCTATGACATACAAGAGGAATCTAAAAGGGCCTCGCTCGACCGTTCATCATCCAGGGTCACACCAAAGTGACCTCTTGATGAGCCACAGTGGAAGGACGCTTCCTGTGGCAGAAAGCGTGCAGATGCGTTGCTTTACAGTCGTGCAATTACTTTGTTTTTCAGTCAAGAGCAGCTGGGTTGAGTAACTGAAGTGATGTGTAATGTTACTAATTATTTTTGCTAATTAGTTACAATGAATTAGTAATAATTACTTTAACATGCCCAATACTAACCAGCAATAAATACGCACAACTTAATTGATTTCGGCTGCGCTGTCTGAACTTGCAGGTTTTACACTGGCGGTGTGATCTTATGCAACTCTGTCGCCTTCAGTTTTCAGTCAGGCAAGACAGACTGCTCCTCGCTCTCTCTCTCTCTCTCTCTCTCTCTCTCTCATTCAGCCTCTCACTCTCTCTCTCCCTCCCTCCCTCTCTTTCTCACTCTCTCGCTGAAAAGTTTTCTATTGAAGGGAATTCAATCACTGTAATGAATCTGAGTCCGGGCAGCAATCTTCTTCACATAAAGAAATTGTAAGAGGTTATAGAATTTGTAAAATGAATAGCTCAGTGGAGGTAAATGGCCACATGTGACAAATGTACAGTATGTGTCTAGGTGTGGGAGTGTGTGCGCGCAGTCGTGTATGTTTGTCATTTACATGCGTGTTGTTTGTACACTAGAGGCGGGTCAGTTATCCTGGGACGAGAGGCGGTCATGAAAATGAAGGGGGCGTCATTCAGTGTGGTTGTGGGGAAATGTGCAGAATTCTGCTGGTTCTGATTGGTCAGTATGTGATGTTAAGGATGCAGCTCATCTTCCTCCCCTTCACTGGTTCCCTAGTAGGGTCGGGACACTCAAGAGATCGCAAGAAAAATCAGAGAGAGTGAACACACTGTGCGAGGCGAGGGTGTCCAAAGAACACAACCGTCACAAGGTTGTGAACCACTGTCTTAGCTGATTCTGCATGATTAGGTTGGTTTTCAGGCAATAATTACCTGTCTGCTCATTCTGCAATTTAAATCCCATCCAGAGCAACATCTTTGTATTTTCAGCCTCCCTAATATGACAGACAGAAATATGTTAACACTAACATATAGGCCTATACACAGTATGAGTAAATTCCATGACATATCACCGGTGAAATGCAGCTCGACCACAGTTACATCCTCATAGGTAATCCAGAGTTATTTGGCCGAGAAGGGAACCTTAACATTTTCACAATATGAGAAATCCAATATCATTTATAATTCTAAACCTCCACGACTTCACACTGCCTGCTAACATCACACTGTGTGCCATTATCCTGCAACAATAGCTGGCTCTGTACCACCTGAACATTGTGGTCAATAAAACCACAGAGAGACTGTGGAGCTGCAATAGAGTTGCCAGGACTGGCTGTGGCTGTAATGAACTCTTAAGACCTGGAAGTACTGGCTCTGTGTGTGTGTGTGTGTGTGTGTGAGAGAGAGAGACATGTCATCACATTAGTGTGTGCATGTATGTAAGCGCATGCACATACGTCAGTGCAATAGTATAGCCACTTTTGGACATTTATGGTTGCGCATCTCATGAGCGTGCGTGCATGTGCGTGCGTGTGTGTGTGTGTGCGTGTGTGTGTGTGTGAGATCGAGCCCAGTAGCTCATCAGTGTCAGGGCTGAAAAGGTTGTGGGATGAATGAGAGCAGAGAATCAAAGAGAGATTACACGTCTGACCATGTATCATCCTCGATATATTGAACACAGCCTTTGTGGAGATGGAGGCCGCTTATAAAAAGTGGCATTGTGCGGCAGCTGAAAGAGCGTGTGGGCTCAACTCCATGACTAATCTGTCCCCCCGCATTATTTTATTCAATCTTCCCCCGACTTTATGTCTTCGACATTTTTGCTACACTCAGTAACTTTGAGTTGAATGGACAATTTTAAAGATTTTTAAAAGGCGTTTGCTCAGGCCCATACGCTGAGAGAACAAAAAAAGAGACTATCTCTTTGTTTCAGTGCATAATTTATGACTTAAAATGGTCCTCCGACTAATTCTAGCGGGCAGGGTAAAGTCCTGAGCACATTCTTTTTAGACTCAATATTGAAAAGAGTGTTGAATTTCTAAAGGGGAAACATTTGATAATGCATAAAAGGATTCTCTTTCTTGCCTCTATAACCCACTTCACCCTACGAACTCACTTAGACAAAAAAAACACACACACACACACGCACGTTCACACGAGCATATGAACACACATTCGCTCCATCACTCTCTCTGCACACTGCGCTTGATCCTAACTGGAAAAGGATGTCACATACTCATGTGACTCTGAATGATAAAACCCACCACAGAGTCACAACAATGAACTGTATACAGCACGAGGCAGAGATTTAATTGCAGTGAGCATTCGGAGAAGCAGCTTGTTTTTTTTTTCTTCTTCTTCTTCTTTCCTTAAACACAGCATATCTACCCCATTTACTGGAGTAGTTCATTCTGAAGTTACACCTAACATACAGTCCACCGCAGAGATATGTCACAAGCAAGTTGTTTCTTTACACGTCAGATCAGGAGGATATCATCGCAGCTGCTCCTCTGTTGCAACTCACAGAGGACACAAAAATGCCCGGAGCCGTGGGACAAGAGTGAATTTGTGACCTTGACCCTCATGTGTTAGCCTTGGCGTCCCCGATTTCTTTTTGTATCATTGTGCCACTGCGAAGCTCATTTTCAAACATCTGTTGGAAAGACGTCATGTGATTTCGGTGTATTTCCTTGATATTGGTAACACAACCTAATCATTAACTGCCTTGTAGAATTAATGTGACGGACAAGCTAATAGAAGTTGCTTGATTGTAAGAATATTTACAATGTCTGCAAACAGCCTTATTCTCAGATGGTTTACTGTCAGTAATGTTGCGAGTAAGCCATACTTTGCTGTATTGGGCAAAGGCAGAATCAAACACCTCAGGCTGGTGAGTGGTGAATTATATGTTTGTGGAGATGATTACACATCTAATATTTAAAACGCCCATATTCAAATAGTAAGTTACATGTATTTAGAATCAAAAGTAAAATAAACCAAAACGTACCCAAAAATTTGTTCTGGAAGCTAAACTTTCATAAATAAGTCTTGGCAGACCGAGCTTAGTTCCCGGCTGTCTACCACCAATATAACGGCTGTGTTTAAGAATCCGCAATTCTTCTACTAACCCTCCTGCACCTCTACCTGCAGCAGGAAAGCTGGATTACTTATAAAAAATATTGTTAATTGTGCTAACTAACTAATAATTTAAATCTCTGTCTCTTTGCTCTGTTCTCTGTTTTTTCTTCAACAAACATCAGAACTAACTTGTTGGCAAGCTAAATCTGGTAACACTGAATACCCCCACCCCCTCCACCCCCTCCACCCCAAGCCTAGTGGTGTAGCCTGCAATGATGATTATTACAGTGCCAACTGGAAATGTCTATGCTTCAGATTAAAATAACCCATGTCTTATTTTACAGACTTTAGAGTGGAGGAAGAGGTCAGAAACGCAAGCAAGAACTAGAGAGCAGCAAGCAGTGAGAAGCAGTCCAGTCTGGGTTCTAAGAAATATGTTTTGATGTAATTAACCTAAAAATAAAATGAAATATTTCACTAAAAGTGAATGTGTGAATTATCAGTTCATCTACACTGTCAAACTTTTCAAGACATGATTAATAAAAAAACAACAACACACATTTAAACATAGTTACTACAAACATCTGACTGAATATGAATATTAGAATCAAATACCTACGTATGATTGATTGATAATATATCATGTATTTATTATGTGGCAGAGACTCATACAGCTAAACTGCTGTGTAATACAGTGTGCGGCATGTGTAGGCATACAGAAGTTCTGCGGTTGAGAAAATGTAGTACCAAAGGAAAGAGCTGTCTGACGGCAAGGTACAAAAATAATGTAAATACAAAAATATGTTTTGTTGTTGTCCTCGGTGACAGCAGTACGTCACTCAGCTTCTGTCTTCCGTCTTCTCTACTCCTGCAGTACCTCATGCAACCCCGCTTCAAAAACTCTGAACTATCCCTTTATCGCTGAAAGGGAAAGAACATCACTGTCTTCAGTAGGATGGACTCACGGTCGTGTTTGCGAGCTCGTTCTGGAGTTCTTCTGTCCTCTAAAGTTTTAATTTCATTCAATTTATTGGTCTTTGTGTGTTCATACGTAACATTCCTACACTTATGAAGGTGACCTGGTATACTGTAGATTACAGTGGATCAAGATACCGAGCCACACTCAGAAATCAGGTGATTTAACTCAGTCACTGTTTCAGAATCTGTGAACAAATACTGTACCAACACCTGCCACTTTTATATATATATCTGATAAAAAGTTGAACCAAGCCTGCAGTATTATTATTATTATTATTTTAATTTTTTTTGCCAGTGTTTCAGATTTCTGTTATGAACCATCTCTGAAGATGGCAAATCAGTTACTGTTTTCACCTGCAAAAATGTGTTTCTGCAGCAAGAGAACACTGATTAAATAGCAAAAGAAACCCCACTACTATCACACTGTCATCTTTATCTTTCTGGTCAATCTCTCTCACTCTTTCCACCCTCTCTCTCTCTGTCGCTCTCTCTCTCTCTTTTACCCTCATTCAAAGATACAGACGCATACACACACAGACACACACACAAAACACTCCTCTTTACCTTCAAAAAGCCAGGGGAAGGCAGTCGGCATGAATAAATAGTCTAAGTGCTTATATTTCTATTCCTGCTTACCCAACTGCTAACAAGACCCAGTTCACAGTCAATGAGCTACTTCGGCATTCATGAGGATCACTGACAGTCACTTTGCATTCAACGCCAATCACAAACAGCAGAAAAAAAAATGAGCACACACACACACACACACACACACGGTTGCTAACACACATAAAGAAGTCTGATTACAAGAGGCATTCTGCGGTGCTTCAGCATTCCCCAGTGTTTTACTAAAATAAAACAGGCAGCCTGTACCCATCCAGGCGCTTTGAAGCACACACATACAAGAGTATAGCAACAAGCAGGAAAACATGATTACCCTCCACGCATTTAGAGGTCACTGGCATTAGGAGATTAGGTAAAGTAAGCAATCATCATTTGGATATTTGATGATGAAACTATCCTGTTAAATTGATTATAGTGGTGCGCAGGGCAGGAGAGGGTGACAGCCACACCTGGCGACATATGGAGTGTGTGTGTGTGTGTGGGTGTGTGTGTGTGTGGTGGGGGTTGTTAGTGAATTCCTATCACATGTCATATCGGGCCACACCTGTCCTCCTTTGCTCTGCTCCTCTGTCCATCGTCTGTATGTGTGTGAGATCATTCTTGGAATTGTGCAAGTGCGTGCAAAATTGTGTGCGAGTGAGTGAGTGTGTGTGTGTGTGTGTGTGTGTGTGTACTACAAAAGATAATTGTCTGTTTTTGTATATTCACAGCCACAGTCATAGAAGCATATGCACACACACACAATGGAAAGAGGGTTCTGTCATGTGGATGAAGAGGGGATGAGCTTGCCATAACTGATTATGTCACTGCGTAGCACGACAGATAGAGTGTGTGTGTGTGTGTGTGTGTGTCTATCTTTTTGTCATAGTCGCATGAAAGCCGACAGACTGATTAATTAACTTACTTTTCATACCAAATGATCCATCGACAGTCAGACAGGCAGATTCAAATTAAGTACATTTACTCAACTAAAGGACAGGTCCGTCATTTTTCTAAAGTTTGTCCTAAAACAACAGTCCAACAGGTGCCCATGTGAACACTGAAATAAGCTTTACTTGCCATAACCAGTCCGTCTGTGAACGAAGACTTTCCATGTACAACATAAAATGTGATGCATTTGAATAAAAACCGTTTTCAAACCGAATTTAAAACTGAAAAGAACATGAATTAGCTGTAAGTGACGAAGTTAACCCTTTGACAACAAAACAAAACAACAGTTTAAATAGTTTCCATCGTATATAGTAAGAAAGAAATTGCAGAAGATTTGTAACTGTAAGTTTTAATATAGTTTATAAAGACTGGCTAAGCGTGTGAACACACTGACCATAAAACCAAACATGTGGTGCAGCCTGTGCTCATTAACCCGTGAATGAGAACCAATTAAGGACAAAACAGTCATGCAGTCTAATCTAAAGATGGATCGGGAAAGCATTTCTTCTCAGTTACTTGGCATTAACAGGAGCCGTATCCCAATTACAACAGAGGCGACACAAACAGAAATACTAATAATTATTATCATTACACTTATTTATTGGTGTGTTTCAGAGGGATACGTCTGCCAATGAGGGCAAAGGGGCAGCTGGAGTTTTTAGCCACTACACGTGCATATCAGTGCTCGGACTACCAACGGAAACGACTGAAAGGCTGCTCATTTCTCCTAAAGCATTATCAGAAAAATCAATTATATCACTGTACGCTGCCAAATAAAAATAATACTAATGTTTTAACACCCTCACGAGGGACAATATTCAAAATGAGCAGCCTTATTTTTTTTGATCGAGACGTTTTTGTCGCTATGCTTGCTTAGCTTGTCAGTTTTTTGAATGAAGACTTTTACTTTTAATTACTTTTTTTTTTTTTTTTCCTTTTTACATTTGCTACTTTAACCGAAAGCCTCATTTATTAATTTTTTAGCCACCTGCGCTTAGGAAAAAAAAAAAAAACAATCAAAACAAGCTGACAGAGACGCACTCCTGACACATTTCACAGCAGACATTTTAATTTGTCATTGTAGGAGAAGCACAGGTGTTACTAATGACATTAACGATGGCTCTGTAATATTCAGTAAGCCATGACAGTGTGACAATGAGCCAGCGTACACAATGCCAGGACCCCGAAACTGAAGCGGCTATAGAAATTCACCCATCACCCATTTTATTATTCACACCTGCCGCCGCCTTTTTACCTGCAAACTTCTGAAGGCTAGCAAACTCCAGCAGACTCAACGCGACATAAGCATCGATCCGAAGTCGTATGTCTTCTGGAATATATGAATATATGCGCTTTAAAAACCCAAACAAGCTAAAGGAAGCAGAGTTGGGTTGGATTTCAATGTGTTCTGGTCGCCACTGGCCTGCTCCATCCAGCTCACTGCTCCTAAACAAAACTCACCCGCAACAGCATTTGCGGGTGAGTGAAAAACTGGTTGGAGGTTATTAAGGCATGAATCACATACATTTATTCAATAATCGATAAACAAAAAAAAAATTTCTTCAGTATGCTACAACGGGGTTCAATGACTTTTCTTAGAAATCATAGATATTGTACTGCAAGCAGGGGTATGATGTGGTAGCAATGTTCTCGTCATCCTTTTCTCATTAAAATAAAAGCATGATTCAAACGATAAAGATTTTTCTTCTTTGCCCTCCCTCACCAATGCTTTGCTTTGCAGCCACGAGGTCTGGAATAATTCTTCAATCTGAAATTTAGAACATGGGATAATGACATTTAAGATATTTTTCCATCTGCAATGTTATCGCTTCAATATTAACCAATAAGAGTTGGAGTGTATGTTTCCAGAGGAACAATAAAACATTCTCACCTACATGTAGCACTGCACTTTACACACACACACACACACACACACACACACACACCAAACTAGTGCTGCTATATCCGTCAGCAGCTTGAGATCTCAGTTAAAACCCAGGAGGAGGCGGAGAGAAAACATGCTGGAAATACCCCGAGTTTAAAGTGCTAAAGTGAAGACTAAAACACAGATTTATTCAACAGAAGCCAAAGACCAAGGGAGAGTTTTAACACATTTACACCAGAGAGCCCTCTGAGGAGAGACGCACCAGTGGGTGGTTGTGTGAGAGCTTATTTGAGTATGTAGTGTATGTCTGACTGTGTGTGTGAGTGTGTGTGTGAGCGTGTGTGTGCGTGAGCGTGCGCGTATACTCCCATCGGCGCGTTCATTTCTCTTATCCGTACACCCACCTTTTTCTTGGTTTCGAGACAATCTCCCAGGATGCCTATTCTACATTAAACAGTGCTTTGAAGACAATTGAGCTGAGACCCAGGCTGATCAAGGCTCCCTTATCCCTCCCAGCACATCTATTATCAAAGCCTTCGTACCATTACCGTCATTATACACTATGTATTATTATTATTATTTTGAAAATGCAGCGCTGAGAGCGGGCGAGAGACGGGGGCCCCCGTAAACAAATCTATTATTGGTGATGAATTGCATAATAACACAGGCATAATGCCGTTCTCTCACAAAACTGGTGAAGGTGCTGAACTGGAAAAAGTACCCCGTCGGTAAAATTTGAATAAACAATGGGCGAGAGACGGAGAGAGACAAAGATGGAGTGGTCGTTAGATGCTGTGTTTTTACTTGAGAGCTAAAGACTGTAGTTTGCTCAGCGCATACCCCCCCACCTCCCCACCCCACACACACACACACACACACACACCCTCCCCTTCTGTGCTCTTGTCTCTCTGTTTGTTTTCAACCATCACTTATGTGTCATTAAAAAAAATAAAAAAAATAAAAAGGTACCCTCATTTTAAGGAAAGTGTACAAAGAAGCCAGAGTGACAAGCAAACAGATCAGATCAGCTGGTTTTGATTTTACATCATATGTCTTTCCCTTTGGAATTTGGAGAGTTTGGAAGATGTTTTCTCTCTCTCTCTCTCTCTCTCTCTCTCTCTCTAAGGCTAAATAATCACGAATCTCTTCCTGTGCTCACGATGGAAAAGCTGTGATAAACAAAGGCAGGCAAGATCCGATCCAAACGCTCTCATACGTATTATGATCATTAATATAGCACTTTCAGGTTATGACAACTTGGGTCTTACTTTGGAATTTCCGGTTATAATTCCATACCTGTATTAGTAACATTATTATTAGAAACACAATGAGTAAAATGAGCAACAAATAGCCAAACATTTTTGAAACTCTCAGAAATGTCTTCTTTTTGGTTTGAAGGGGTGGGCGTATGATCACAACTCATTTGTAGCCAATCGTGATCCAGTATGCGACTTACACGAGCGTGCATAAACCACCAGTGACACACACACAAACACACACACACACACACACACACACATATATGTATGATAATAGACTTTTCAATGAGGAGGAAAGAGTGAGTACATGTACTTTTAAGAATTTCTAGATGAGTAATTGAACGTTTTTTGTTTGTTTGTTTGTTTTTTTTGTGGGTTAAACCCTATTAGACTCAAGCAGAGTATTTGGACTTTATTATAATAATGTCACTGTGTTCTCAGATACATTTGTCATTATAGGGTTATCAAAACCAATTTGACCTATGTTATAATAAACTGGAACTCTTTTTTTTTAAAAGGTTCTTCCTTTCAATTTTTATCATCATGCATCATCTCCAACATTATGTAGTCATCTTCTAGATCCATGTGCGTACATTGTTGTACAGTTATTTTTCAAAGTTGACCTGCTCGTTATGATATGAAGTTTCGGAGCCAAAAAAAGCGAAACAACGTGACATGTCATCACGCTAAAAGCAAAAAGAAAATGCAATTTGTGTTTGTTTAGCACAGAGTTGATCAGTGTCTGGTTGTGTCTGGTGTTTAATATTGAGAGACTTCAATGTCTCCTCACAGTTTTACCGAGATGAAAATGAACATGTCAGACTAAATATATATAAATATATTATTAGCCCAGTGCACCTCTTGGTTAAGTTAGCTCTAATTGAAGAAATGCGGCACTACTGTGTTTTGCAGTAACTGTGAGATATATAAGCATGTTTAAACTGAGTTAAAGCTGCATTTACTGTGTGATTTTTCACTTTCATTTTCAGTTTACCTACAGTTGTTAGAGTTACGTACAGAACCTCGGCATTGGACTGAATTGTGAGGTGTGGAATCATCTAAGGAGTTTTCCTCTTCGTCTTTAGATTAATTGAATAATTGATTGGCAGTGGGAGGTCATCAACAGCACATGGGTCTATATTGGAGTGTAGTCATCCCACCGGTAGAGTAGCCTGTGGAGTAAACAGCATGTCAGCGAGGCCTCTGCTCCCGACCCTCGTCCACTCCACACACAGTAAAGTAATGACGGCTGTCAAACTGTACATCTCCTTCTCCTCCTCTCCCACGTACTTTCTCTTTCTTGTGGGTCAAAAGATGAACAAGAGTGTGAACGAATGTGGCCATGTTCCTCTGCACACGCGCGCGCGCACACACACACACACACACACAAAGACTTGCTAACACTCCTCTTCCTCAGAGTGCACACACTGTTTAGCTATGCTAATTTGAATATATTTTTGGGTCAATTGTGTGCTCACCAGAGACGGCTTCCACGCCTACCCTTTCCCGAACAATTTAAATTTTTAATATTCCATTTAATTTATATGGGCCACCACTGAGGCAATCTGACAATGCCAAAAAGCAGCCTTGATTTTTTTTTTCTTTTTTTTTTTTTTTTGAGTGTGTGTGTGTGTGTGTGTGTGAGGGGTTGGGGGGGGGGCTCTTTCTTAGAAATTCCATTGCCCTGGTTGCTGCCCTTCCCTCACCTGACTCCCTGTTCTTATCTATCTTAAAACCATTTCACCTTAAGAAATAATCAATAAAAACAATTATGAGTTCCAGGCCCAGCACCGATGCTCTCTCCTCTTCCTCATCTTTTGTTTTTTTTTCCTCCTCCTCTCCATCTCCTTCTCTTCCCTCTGCTTTTATCCTCTTGTCTCTTCTCCCACCATCCTCTCTCCTTGGTGATTCACCGGGTATAATATTTAATTATACTCTATAATTTATGCAGGTTATCAAACTCTGAGCGCATCATTTTATGTACATTGTGTAAATTGCTTTTTTTTTTCTCTCTCCCTCCCTGTCTCTCTTTCTCTTTCTGTCTTTTCTTTTCCGGGCTTTTATTTTTTTTTTTTCCTTGCATGGGAGGAGGGTAAATTCTTTGCAGGCATAGACAGAGATATTGAAGCCCGGGTGCAAATGTGAAATGAATAAACAGGCTGGATCTCTTCTTCAAGGGCCTAAATGAGATCTGCACAAAATAATTTAAACTAGGCCCATTCATCAAGCCCAGCCAGGGAATGTGTGTGGCAGCGGCCTGCGTATGTTGTCCATACTGTTTGTGTGTGTGGGTGTGTTTGTGTGTATTTTGTGCCCCTGGCAGCGGTTGTAGTGGTATCCTTCTATAGAGGGACAGAATGACAGAGATTAAGACTGAAACCAAATAAAGACTGAAGGTTTCATATGAAGTTTAGAAACATCTGAGCCACTACATACATACACACACGTTCTTGCTCTGCTTCATGATTTACCTGCCAAGCATCGGTACGCTCAAGAATATTTCCAGCCAAGTCTAACATTTTTGTCCAAAGACTAATATACAGTATATTTTTATAGAAGTATGTCACAATATCCATAATTTCATCATTTAATGTTACTGTCTGACTTACTGGCCAGTCTGGCGGGTGACCTTTATTGATTTATCCGCCAAAGACAAATTTTACCGGCATCCGGCGCTGGTCGGGTCTTAATTTCGGACCCTGGCAGGATGCCTGCATATACTGTTGCTGTTACCCTGCAGGAGTAGCACTATTAATAAGATATGTAGTCTTAGAATCCTGTATTTAATCATTGATAAAGTATTACCAGAGCACCAAGTATATTATCCCAGTGCCACTCTATTAATGTCAGAAGTGTCAGTATCTAAATCATGGCAGAAGTAGTCAGATCACTCCGCTAATTATGAGGAAAATTGGACTCGTGCTAATAAAAATATTTACATTGGGAAACAATCATAGTGATCTCACAATACACAGTTTTCTTCATTGTTCATTTGGTAAAAACATTATTTTTAAGAGGACTAATACCGCAATCAGTGACTTGATAAGATGTTCTTGCTGTGAATGAAACAGAGGTAAGTCCTTGGCAAATGCAGCTATTTAAACTAATAGAATAATCAGATGAATGAAAAACATTCAAGTTTTAATTGAAAACATTTAAACACTGGTGCACAAGTAATTAAAAAAAAACAGCATCATTCATAATAAATGATGAATTTAGTGAAACAAAAGTAAAAAATACTCGCAAAAATCATAGCTTCATCTCTACTGATGTCACCAAAACCTTGTTGTGATCAGTCTTAATATTTTCAGAATAAAGGCTTTACTTTATAATAAACCTTGTTGTTATTGTGAGCATGCTAGCATTCGGACTGTGCATAAGTAGAGCCTCGCAGATCCACCAACGTGCATTTCTCATGTTTGCTGTGCCACATTTGTGCCTATTTAGAGCTGCTGTTCAACTCTATCACAAAATATTACTTATAAAATGTTAGTTGTATACAAGTTCATGTTTTAACAAGTACTCCAAACAAAACGGCCAAATAAGCTGTTTGATCATGTGACTCCAGAGCGACCCATAGGAGAATTTTCATATCAGCAGTAATCAGCAGGACATTTGTCTGTGTTTTCTAAAACTATTATACATCACTGTTAGAAATAATGATGTTTTATAATGTGACACTGATGTGGTTAAAGTCTGATTAGGTTTAACTACAAAAATGAGGAAATGTGTCAACTTATATAAACGTCATCTGAACCATTTCTCTGACTCTTAATTACTATATAACATCCCAACCTATTGTGTGTTTTTATTGGTAGCACAGGTTCTTTTATACATATTTCTTTCCCGCCTCTTCAGCTTGTCTTGCAGCTCTTTTTGTAAATTCCATTAGCACTATGTTGGTCAGAGATGGAGAATTTTCTCCTCCAAAACTGACCGATTCTTTTTTCCTCATCCGAATACACCATCAACTCCTGTTAACGCGATGGTACGTCGTCTTATTATCTGAATGCATATGCAATGAGCAGCTCTCAAACGCTAAACAAAAATCACATGCAAAGTGTGACTCCAGCCTGCTGCCTCTTTATAATAAATATCGTCTTTGGTGTAGAATGTGTCACATCTGCCCCAAGGCCCTCAGTCTCGTTATTATTCATGCTAAGCTATAATTATTAATATGAAATTAGTCAAATTAGTGCAATAATACAAATAATACAATAACCAATTAGTGACATTTGCGTTTCAAAATATATAAAATAAGTCAGTGCCAGTAGTAATTGTAATCCCTGCAACAGTACAGTAGGTGTAATCAGATTCTACACATGCACCACCATTCATTTATTCTTTAGTTGTCCATTAAGGTTACAGGAACTAATACTAATTACCATACACAACCTTATCATTCTATTACAGAGTAGTGGCAAGGTTGGCCTCCGGCCTGAATACTGTAGGTCTATGGGAACACACACACACACAAGCACAAACACACACACATCCGCATGCACACCATGCTTCCCTTTATTTCACTCTCCAGTGTTTTAAATGTCATTGACCTGAGGGCAAAGCACATACCATCTCAAGCACACATCAGTCTTCCACTAGGAGACATACACACACCAACACACTAATCAAGTCTCAATAGGCTCCCTCACTCCCTTGTCTCCTCTCAGCCCCGCCCATCCCGCCTGCCTTTTCTTATAGTAGAGGTGGATTGGTGGAGACCTCATAGCAGGGGCAAAGCCATTGGGCGTGCACCTCTGCAAAAAAAAAAAAAAAAAAAAAAAAATTTAGAGGAATGGCTGACATCAATCAGTCATGACATTCACACCTCTCACTTTCCCATCAGTCACTGCTCTTTGCCGTCATATGATTGGCAGGTCAGGCAGTGCTGTTGAAGTAGACCCTGAGAGGGTTCAGGTCATACGCAGGGTGGTGATACTGAGGTTCCTTTGTGAGTAGTTTCTACAGAACTGATGATGATGTTATTTAGCTCAAACTTCAACAGAAGAACAAATACGTCACATTGGTGAACACACCTTTTGACTGATAGGTGATTTCTGGAAAGTGTAGTGTAGAAACACCACAGCACAAACACACAAGACAGAGCAAGCTGACACACCGAGCTCTATGCTAATATCTGAGGGTTTTTTCTTTTTAACATCGGTACCTATCACCCTTCAACACATACACACTTTACAGAAAGATAACACCACAAATGCCAAGGACACAACACTTTCACATGCATATGCATTTACAACACGCACACACACACACACACTTTCTAACTGACAAGTCCTGGTACATGAGGGGCTTAGATCCACAAACATAAATATCTAATGAGAGTAGTCTGAAGTGTGCCAGGGGAGACATTAGTGAGGGTGTCTGTGTGTGTCTGTCTGTGTGTGTGTGTGTGTGTGTGTGCGTGTGTGTGTGTGTGTGTAGGGGACTACCATTCTCAGTGCAGCTGTAACTTGTCTGCACACTCTCCCTCCCCTCTTTTATCCCCAATATGCCCCCAGCCTGCCTTAACAACCACATGTCAAATGCATAGGGAGTGGTAGGTGGGGAGCTGTGTCTGCGCGCCTGTGTGTGTGTGTGTGTGTGTACGTAAGCAGCTACACAAAGGTAACATGCATGGTAGCAAGTGTAATGTACAGTAGGGCTTTGAAAAGGGGAGAGGAGAGAAAGCCAGCATGTCGCTGCTCTGTTGGAAATGACATCATAGCAGGGGTTAAACAGCCACCGTTTACCTTGATTTATAATCCTCCCTCTCTCCCTCCGCCTCGCTTCCTCCTCTTCCTTCTCCATCCTCCTCACATGGAGGGGTGAGGCCTGACTGCTGTGGAGGGGGGGAAGCAAAGAGGAAAAAAAAAAAGCGAGAGGATGAGAATCATGGAGCAAAAGAATGGAAATTAATTAGACCATGAAAAATAAAGCATAATATTAAGGATGAATGTGTGAATCAATACAGGAGGGTTTTTCTATTGTCGGGCAAAAAGCTACTAACTCCAATTTCATGTTTTTGTTTCATTTGAAGGTTAAGATATACTGACACAAGACTCACACCGCATACTTATTCTAAGCAGGTTTTGAGTATGTACAGTGTTCACACTGGAACAGACTGGATTTAATTAACTACACTTTTTTAACACTCAAAGTTTGGTCTTCTTTATTAAGTTTAACAGTCACTGACAATCCAAAGTCATGGAGTCTGATTGATGTCTGACTGTTGCACATCTTAAATCATTTCCTGTTAGTCTAAGATATTAGAAATATAAGATAGTTTGTAGACTAACTGCTGTACCATAATGATTATTATGTAGTACGTTCTGTATGAATTTTCTGTACCTATGGGCAGAGTGATGCTTTGAGCTGAACGCTAATGTCAGCGTCACAGTGACAATGCTAACATGCATTAGCAGGTATATTGTTTACCATCTTAATTTAGCATGCTAGCATGCTAACATTTGCAGCGCAGCTGAGATTTTGTAGGCAATTTGTTTGTAAACCAAAGTACTGGACAAGTTACAAAAGCACAAATCTCAACCTCATGGTGGCGCTAAAGCAGATGTCAGGGGATTCATCCTACAGGACCATGAATGTTTCACAGTAATCCATCAGTAGTACCAACATCGTGGACTGATTGACAGACATCGCCATCCATGGAGTTATTGCACTCGCTTGGTTAAAAAAAATAAAGCTGTTTTTTATCAGTGACAGTTTAAATTGAGGATGAATGTATGGAGTGATGTATGTGCACAATCTGTGTGTGTATGTATGTGTTAGCCTGCCAGAGAAGACAGAGGGAGATCACAACATATTCCAATCCAAGCCTTTGCCTGAGGGCTGACTGAAGCTCAAGCCTAAATTCCTCATGTCTACCATAAAACAGTCCAGCATTCCACTACTTTTTGACACACACACACACACACACACTCCCTTCGCAGCGGTGGCAGCACTTCACAAAGGAACCATTGAAGGGGCTCCTTCAGTTTAAAAGTTGAAGAGTATGTCTAATTTTGGTCAGAGTTCATTAGGCAACACAAAAGTGGGAGCTTGCAGAGAACATGAGGACAGTCGCAGAGGCAAGTGCTTCATGCCAGGACCGATAAGAGCAGACAGGAACTACAAAGGCCCCTCTCCTTCAGAAGGAAGGATGAAGAAGGAAGAGAGGGAGGAGAGAAGCGGAAGAGAGAGAGAGAGAGAAAGAGAGAAAGAAACCAAACGACAAGCAAAAGACTTGGCCTAGAATGTTGTATGGTTTTAATACATGCATGTCAGTGTTTGTTAATGTGACCCAGAGAGTCTACAACGCACCAATATTCAACTTTAATATTCAGCTGGAAGAAAGAGGAGCCTCGCAAATGTAATGGGAAGCAAATGAAAATGAAATACTTTAAGTATGACTATTATATTGAGGGTATTAAATTGTCATCACGTCTAAGTGAGAGCGACATCAGAAACGGGACGCGACGACGTCAAATGCAAATCCACGCTCGCAAGTCAGCCCGCCATCTTCTCATTATGAGGGAGAAATGGAGAGAGAAAATAGAAGAGAAGCGACAACAGCAAAAAAGAGAAAAAAAGTAGAAAATAGCTTTTAAGTATCGCGGCTTCAGGATCACCGACACTGCTGAGAGCGTTGTGGAAAGAGTGTGAAGATATATGTGGACAGTGATCTGCCCATGAGATCTGTGTTTTTTACTGTAACTGGGATGCAATGCTGCTGCTTTAGTGCAAGGCCCTGAGCTGTAAATGGATATTGGAGATTAGATCTTTCATCTGAAGAGAGAGCCATGTCATTTTCCTATTTTTCTCTCTTATTGATTCTGGCCGCTCTCAGCTCCGCATGAACAAACCCTTTCAGACTGGGAAAGGCCAATCCAGAGTTGTTCATATTCCCTACTTATAGATTTCGGTGTATTATAAGAGATGCTGCAGCAGATGGGGGAGAGATCTGATAGATAAATGTGTAGATGCGTCGAGTGGTGGATATGCATCCACATGGCCAGTTATTTTTATTATTATTTTTATTGTAAGGCACCTCTTCTGTCATCTACACTACCTGCATCAGAATGTTAACATTGTCACTGATTTGCTTTACACAGGCATCCAGAGACTATTGGGGTAGCTGCTGGTTGTTTGGTGTAAAATAAGTAATGGTTGAGTTTAAATACAGTTTTATTACACTGATCTTTCTGTCTCTCAAACATACACAAGCACCTCCTCCTTCCTTCCTATGCCACTACTGCATTATTATATCTTAGTCATGCTCAGTCGCATATTTTAAGGACAGTATTTTAAGGATCGGTTCTTGGGTTCTCATCTATCGAGTCTGTCTTAAAACAGTAAAAAAAATCAAACGTTGGACAATGTTGATTTCGGAGTTGACAGTGCTGTGTTTGAGATTTTGTGAGATTGAGGTACAAAAGTTACTTGTTTAAAGTCCCCCCGCGGCTCAAAAATGTGTTTTTCTTCTTTTTCCATCAGTTTGATGTTTGAGTTTCAGTGTGCAGAATGACGTATGTGCCGAGTTTGTTTTCACATTCATGCTGAAGGAAGAAAGTTTCTCTGAGCTCACCTTAAATCTCACTCTAAGTATTTTTGTATGTCTTAAAATATATCTGCGGGGGAAAAAGTCAGAGGATCATTAGGTTTCATCCACTGGGAACCATTTAAAATATGTACGACATTCCATGACAGTCCATCCAATACAATTAGAGCTATTTCAGTCTGGACCAAAGTGCTGGATCATATATGATCTGCCCACATGTCCAATTTCTTTCAGCAAATCAAATATGAACTATGAAGCGAAATTAAATGGCAATTCATTCTGCTTATAAAGACAGAGTTCCCTGCATCTCCACATAACCCACCGCGTTACCAAAGGGCTGCACCACACACAGACGTCTGAATCCCTCTGAAGCAAACTGTACAGTAACACATAAGTCATTACTTCCACAAGAGGTCATTTATCAACAAAATGTAAACATAGGCTGTTTCAGGCATTTGAACAAACAACCAATGCTGTCGTTTTTACAGTGAAGACAGCTGAGTGACAGCTGTGGTTCTCCCAAGTCCACGTCACTCTGCCCTTGACTGGAGCTCCACCAGGCTGCAGGTTCGAAGACCAATGCAGCTTCTGGCCTAATTCGTTTTGCTAGCGAGGTCCATCCCATAATGTCTATCCCCAGCATAAGCTTCAGCCACCCACCTTCTTCCCCCACCGCAGACTTACACTAGCATTGGGAGCTAATGAAAACAAATGGCTTTTCAATGGGCAGACAAACCTATTTCAAACATTCATCATCAGCCTCATAGATTTCTAAAATCCCATCAAGTCTGTCCCTGGCCTATACCTCACTTTGTCTCTGGCTTTCTCTCTCTCTGACCGTCTATCTCTCTCCCTCTAAATCACACCCATAGACTGCAATCACAAACTTTGTAACTTTTCAGCATCATTTATACAAGCTCCACATAGAATTACCCGCCTGACAGTTATTCACACACCGAATCTCCATTGACAGAAACAAGTGGACAGGACAGTATTATCTAGAGGCGACAGAATGAATGGAAACTTGCTGCTAATTTCTCGGAGCAGCACATAGCGCAGCTCTGAGCTTCTACAAAACTTTCACATTTTCCACAGCAAATAAACAAAAAATTTGATTAGATAAGATCAGACTTTAATGATCCCTGTGAGGAAATGGGGTTGTTGCACACAGAGAAGAATATACTGTAGATAAGAACAGGACAGATATAAGAGTATTTGGAGAGAAAAAACAGCAAATATTAAGTAATAACAATACAGGAACGTAGTGACAATAATGCTGCAAATAAATATGTGAAGACAAAGCGTCTTCAGAGATATAATGCAGGTCATGCGCGTAACAGAAGATTAGATTGTGCATGTCAGACAGAGGTGCAGAGTACTGCTGAGCATAGCAAATGAACTTTAGATAGAAGCATTTTTGTGAGTCTGAAATCATCCCTTAGCCAGAAGTGCTTTTAATATCAGTCCTTACTGCAAGGAATAGGCAGAGAAACACACACCGGGTCCAATCAGCATCTTCTCAGAGGCAAAAGGATGCACTAACCTACAGGGTTAAAGTGTCCCTTCCGCTGCTCCACTTCTTAAGATGTTCTGATTGATAAGAGACTATACCGTCACCGTTAATATTTATGAGCAGCGGATTCATTTTACGGCCTCTCCAAAATCCTTGAAATCTCCTAATGAAGCAAAATAAATGCAAGATGTGTGTCACGAAAAAAAGGCAATATTTATTGAGGTATTTGTTTTATAATCAAATTACCAATGTAAACAAATGGTATATTTGAAGAAACCAGAAATCTCCATGTAGTATTTACCTGGAAAATTAATTTTGGTTCAGTAATACAAAAGGCTAACGTCATGCTCAGGGTCACAGCAGGCTGATGTCACATATTTAAAAAAAAAACATATTCACCATCTTGTTTCAGCGCTATAGCATGCTAACCTTTGCTCAACAATACTGAATACAAAGTAGAGCCGAGGATGATGGATATGTCATGCTGCCAAAGTGCTGGGAAAAATGACATTTTGGAGACAAGGAGATCAAAGTTACTACAATTCATCCTCTGGGGACCCATTAATGTGTGCACCAATTATCACAATAATGTATCCAATAGTTGATATTTCAAGATTTTTAAGAAAGAATGAAAAAGTCAACCTGATGGTGGCACTAAAGGAAAAGCCAAAGGACCACCAAATTCATTAGAATGTGTCCTCTGGGGAGTCAAAATATTTCAATCTGAAAAACAAATGTCAACCTCATGGTGGCGCTAGAGGGAAAGTAAAGAGATCACCAAAGTCAGTACGATTCATCCTCTGAGGACCAGGAATGTTTGTTCAAACTGTTGAGATAATTTCAGCGAGTCATCGACAGACAGATGCAGGTGTGAAGGAATTAATGTTTCTCAAAAAATACAGTTATGATGATGATTGATTGGAGGTCATAGTTTGCTCACCTTTTTATTTGCCACACTCCCCACCCCCCACCCCCACATCCCTTCAATTCCCCGGCTGGATGAGTGGCATACAGAAGGACACTCATCGTAACAGCAGGTCTGACTGATGGGCAATGATGATGTCATCAACGAGTGCCAATCCTGATCAGGGTGGTGGATCAGTGCCATGGCTGCTGGTGGCCGTGGCAACCAGATGCCAAGGCAACAATGCAACTCAGCCAATCGGAGACGAAAGGCACAATGATGGAACATGGCAGGTGCACTGTGGAGTTAACTGGCATATTTGTAACCATCTTAAACATTGTTTGGCTAATTATTTTCCACTAATACTTGTGTGTTTTAAGGTAAATCCATCTTAAGACACTCTGATAGCCTTGGATGAAATCAATTTGTCACGTTCAGTGCATTTCAGGAGGTAATTTGTCATGCAATAGTACAACTTCCTTTTCTACTGTACCGACATGGACTCAATCTGTATTGCTGTGTGTCGAATATTTCTAGGCAGAGAAAGCAACACTTGTGTCATTGTGCATTTTCTTAATTGAGAATAGTTGGGAGTGGAAGCTAAAGAAAGGTCTTTAGCTCTCATCTTTTCAGGGTACATTGTATTGAAGTTAATTTAGGTTGCTTGTCAATGAGAAAACACTTAACACCTGTAGCTTGGTATTTTAGTCCAGACTAAGGAAAGAAAAGACACATTGTTACCTTTTCGGTGTAATCTGTTTCATGTTCAGATAGACTTAGTATACACTAACAAATGAGAAAAATAATTAAGTCACATGGACTCAAAGGTAACTCATTTATTGGGCAGTTTTGGCGACTATCATCTTCCATCATTAGATCTACATGGACCCTTGTGGGAATAGCAAATTTCAGTGACGGAAAGCAAGCCTGTGACATCCATGTTCATTCATCTTCTATGGTGGTCATGAAGAGCTAATGAAGCAATAATTGACTTTGAGCATCATTAGTTAAGACTACAAGAGTTACTCGGTGGTAGGTTTCCACCCAAATGTAGAAAATCTGCAAAATGATGCAACTATAAGGAGTTGGTTCATCAAGATCAACAGCTGGTGGTGCTGATGTTACTGTTCTGATGCCATGAAGAAAGAAGAAAGCACAACAGGATGACAAAATTAAAAGAGCCTTGTCAAAGTCAATGGGTTTTGGGTTTTTTTAGTTTTTAGTTGGATGCATTAAATAAGGTCAGTGGTATATCCATTGCACTTTTGTCATATTTTGCTTTTATTGATACGCAGACTTTTCTACCAAGTCAAGCATAAAAACATTTTTTAAGCGTAAATTTAAAGTGCACATAAAAAGAAGTGATGTGGAGTTGCCAAAATAGATGGAACAGGACACACACACAGCACACCTCCTTTTCACAAAAAAAAAAAACAAAAAAAAAAAGGAATATTCTTGCACTGACACACTGACACACGTACATATTACCACCAAAGCCCATCTGAAACCACTCTTAGTGTATTCGGATGTATTTAGTATGAGGACAAGTAACTTTTGCAGGACAGCAAATTACAAACTCAGTCTACACTGTACCTTGTCTTATCTGTGTTACCCATTCTTTCTTTGTGCTTCTTCCTCTTTCTCATCCCATCTTCCTCTACTGATTCACAAAGTGGGAATTAACCCTGCTGTAATTACATGAAGCAGGTCAATGTGTAGAGTGGTTAGACATCCCTGGTCTCTCCGTTAAATGAGTCTAAGAATGGATGGATGACATGTCGACAGATGAACAAGTGGATCTGCAGATATCTGGATGAATATACAAGAATTAACTGTAGGCCTCTTTTGAACAAAACCAGAAATCAGATACAGCCGCGTATTTCTAGGACATCACATATGGTGTTGCATTGAAAAAACTAAACTGCCATCAGTTACTTAACGTAAATGACTCATCGGCTACTTTTTACTCATATTCCAAACTAACTTACACTGCTAAGCCGATTCATCTATCTCTGTTAACTGCACAATAGCCTATGCATTAGACTTAATTATGTCGCTGCATTTTAATAGTGCACGGTGTATCATTTAAACCACATCTTCAGCTGCGATTTTGACCTCCATGCTTTTTAAAACAGATAACGTAAATGAAATATTTCTCTCCACGCAATGCAATGTACACCAGATCTGCACGGAAGATTGTAACATGATAGTATGAAAATGCACAACAGAAAATATAACATCAAAATAGCAATTTTATACTTAAATTAATCATTTTTCTCTGTATCACACTGGCGATGTGTTCAATTTGCTGTTTTGTGTTTTCTCTCTCTCTCTCACTAGGTAGGAGCCCTCAGCAGCAGAAGCAGGAGTGGTGAACAGTTAATAGTGGCGCTGCAATAACAATAAAATGTCATCAATCTGTGGGCGCCTCCTGCCTCTGTCACACCAAGTTTGTACAGAGTAATGACATTAGGCCCGGAGTAGCAGGCACACTGCTCTCTTAAAGGCACCGCACCTCCCCAGCAAACAAACAAACAAACAAGAGAGTGAAATGGTGGGGGCTGAAATAGGAGGAAGGGATAGAGACAGGATGGAAGAGCAAGAAAGCCAAGGAAATGCTACAGAAACAGATGCTACATAGATGTTGCCACAGCCATTTTGGATTCACATAACACTCAACTAGAAGTAGCATAAAGCCAACATGCCAGGTTCCACACTGCTAGATCATTTTTGATGTAATAATGTTAGCCAACACAAAAAGACAAAAACAAAACAAAGCTACAGCAGTATTTCAGCATAGTATGTTTATAGTTGACTATAAACAAATAAGGGAGAGTGTAAGGGATTACATTAGTAATGTATATTACTACTTAATGCTACTTTGAGTTCGGTAGAGGCTTGATGTCTGTGTTCAGTAGACAGACCGGTCCAGTACGTGCTAGCTTGTTGTGGGGGTCTGAGGTGACAGTTCGCCACCACCTAAAGAAGATATATGTCTCTCCAGGTAACTTCAAAGTTGTTATTCACATGCTGTGTAAGGCTACATTCAGAAATCAGCTGGTTTAGTTCAGGAACGGAGGCTGTGAAAACAAAGCTGCTTCACTGAGAGGACAAGAGTCCATGCAGACGCCAACGGCTAACGTTAAGCTAGCCGATGATGGTCAGTAAATATATCCAGACTGCTGGCTGTCTGTTGAACCACTACATCTGCTTTTATTTTCCCACACGTTAAAACACTGAAGATGGGTTAGTGTGGAGGTTTGAGTTTTTTAATTACTTGCTTAACTTACTTGAAAAATGACAACATACTTACACTGTCTACGACTAGCTAACGTTCTGGCTAGCTCATAACTTATAGTGCTTTACTTGTCAGGACTTTCCATTTGTACTGTTTAGTTGGAACCTTGTTAACATTGCTGAAAGAAAACACATCCAGACAGCTGGTAAAGATGTGTTTAGAATGAACATTAAGTGGTGCAGTTGTATACGAATCCAATGATTATGACAATAGGGTACAAACGGATACTAATTCTAGGCAATAGGGGCAAAAACCTGTTTCAATTTGAGTGAAAATTTGTGCACTTTTACACAAGACTAGAGGTAAAAAGTAACACAGATAATGGGATTGATACTGAGTGGTAAGTGAGTTTGGAGATCAGTTGAGTCTGAGCTGTAGCATACAAATACACACACAGCTTCTCTTGTCATCTGTCAGGCAGTATGACTGTTTGGCGTGAATAAACACAAGACTGCAAAAACAAGCAATGCCCAGCAATGAAATTCACCAATTAACATGAGGTGGACGGTTTTTTTTTACATGGAGGCAAAATCTCAGGCTTAAAGCAAACCATAACGATTTTAGCACATTTGCTAACAGTTGTTTCTCTAGCTAATAGTTCATACAGCCAGAACTGCAAACATTCAAGTCTGTAAGAAATGGACAGCCCGCAGAAAAATGTGCAGTAATTGATCTTTAGTATTCCACAGAGGTATTCCTCACTTTTTACTATTTCCCTCAAAGCACATATAGCCAATTTATTATTATTATTATTATTATTATTATTATTATATATAAAATAGTTAGCCCTTTCCAAAAAAAACAAACAAAACAAAAAAAAACACTAAAGTTCATGACTCAGTATAATAATTCAAACAATGACATAATTGATAACACATAGCAGATGTTGGCAATGTCATGATCAGCACCAGTCTTCTAAAAACCCAGCACTGGTCAAACCATAAAACATTATCGTACGACTTAACATCATAATGTGCTCATGTTCATGTGTGTTTGTGCCTGACATGTGTAGGTGTGTAGGCTTTTGCATTGGTCTGTGTTTATGTGTGCCAATGTATGCTCATTGGGGTGTGTTGACTAGCATCCATCTGCATGCCTGTTGGTGACATATCAGCCAAGAGCCTCCATCAGTGACACACACACATGTGGGGGATGGGGGGCAGCCTGTGAGCGGCGGACAAAAGTGAATGTATGTGTGTGTTAGTGTAAGAGAAGAGAGAGGCAGAATGATAGAGAGAGAGAGAGGGGAGGGTCTGGCCAAGCGGCATTAACCCTGCGTTGCCTGAGGCCAAGCCGTGCCACCGATCCTGCTTCTGATTCACCCCTGCTGGCAGTGCTAATGCCAGCCACTACCAGTTACCACACAATCTGCTCAGGGGACTGCACAGCCCTGCGCAGCCCTGCACCCCTATAGTCATCTGGGCCGGGCTATACATGATGATTAGCATCCTGCTCAAACCTTGGATCTGCTCACACTGGGGGGGTATAATACACTGTATAGTGACTGTACAAAATATAAAATGATCTTTATTTTTAAAATACATCTCAAAATCGTCTTGTTTTAGGGCCAACTTTATGTTATTCTTATCTTCCATCTTTACCCATATTCACCTGACCTGTGTTTCCTCTGAGCTTGAAAAGCGTCTCAGGAAAGGAGACGAGATTAATGCAGTGCCACAATTAATGTATTTTAATTAAATGGCTATGCTAAAAATGAATCTTATCATATCACCTAATTGATTCTTGTTTGGCAACATGTTTCATTGTGTATGCTAGTTATTTGTATCATGCTGCATGTCTTAATTTGTTCCTATTACCCTTCATCTGAGCCATCACCAACCTGGTCTGTTAGTCACAATTCTTATATCTCTTCATTTTCCTTACTCCTCTGTTGCTTCTCACTCGCTGACTTGAAATTCAAACAATAAAGAAAGCTGATTGCTATTGTGAAGGCAAAGGAAAATGACTTGTAAGGTTAGTGGTTTTTTTTCTGAGGATTGATTTGGACTGGACATTGTTCTGATAAGTCTTTTTTTCCTAACTCGTCCCACTGTTAGCAGGATCCTGTCTATATGCAGTTGTGCTGTCTTCCCTGCCAACAAGAAAACATGCACCCTAGTTGAAAGCTGACTTCATTGTAGAGATGATTGACATCTCGGCTGCTTCAACCATAAAGCTGACAATGGCGGTAAAAACAAATTTCATCGTGCACCAGACTGAAAAAGTCTAAAGAGCTCATTAAGGCAGTGTGCAACGATCCCTTGTAGGTTAAGTAGTCTGTCTCTGACACACACTTTCTGTGAGTGTGTCTGGACATGGAACTAGAACTTGGGGGACTAGTCATTCCACTCATCTTTATGTCCCAATACAGGGAGCTGTGCAGTAGACACTTTAATTGTCTGACTGTTTTTTCTTTCTGTTTCTTATGCAACCAACCACAAGAGAGTAACCCAGTAATCTCAGCCAATAAGATTGCAACTCCTCTACTCATGATGGTGGACCATTCATTGGTGTACCTATGTCTCAATACCATAAGACGCTTAGAGAAATTATCCAACAGGCTGAACATTGCCTGCTGACTATTCCCCCAATAGCCATGTCTAGAGCTTGGACCATTGGAGAGGTTCTGCTAAAAGGAACCCTCCTAGGAGGTGTGATGTCATATGTATCATGTTCAGATACCTCTGTGAGCAGGTATGGGTGGATCTGACACGGACAATAGTTCGGACCTTGCAATATCAATAACCAAGGAACAACATACTTCAGTAAGTCACACCACCCCAGCTCCCAAAACACAGATGGACATCATTTCAAAGACAAGACAACCATAAGATGAATCATCACTTCATCCAGACATTATGAGGGGTCATTCAGATTGACCCTCCACCAAATCCCCTACAAGTAAATCACAATGGATTGTTGTGATAGCGCCATTGGATGGCACCGTAGAGCTGTAAAGATCATTTACATGCTAGTAGCCGCACCTGGGAAAATCTTCACGGAATCTGATAACAACAATACAACTGCTGCGTGGTTCAGCCTCAGCCAGAAACTAATTGCTTGGAAGTTAAAGTGAAGTACTAGGATCAATAAAGATGACCCAGGTCGTATACATCCTCCACCACCACAGTCAACAGGGACAAATGGACACTTTTAAAGTTAATGTAAAAAAACACAGGAGGATTGTCTTTAGTCATCAGCTCCTACAGGGAAGTGTTTATGACCAATGGCACATGCTGCCACTTCTGAATGAGAATTACACTTGCTGCTTCTTGGGACACTCTGTAGGGACCCTTTGAATCACTATGAAGCTGATGGTCTATTAGGACAGTGCTACTATCCATTCAAACTGTACGCGCACCGGAGAGGAACTGTCTCAGTGCTTCAGGAGAAACGTTTGTGCAGCTGTGTCGTGGTCAACACCATGCATTTAAAATTATAATGACCAATGAGAGGTGAGCTGTTCTCTGTTTGCCCGTCTAGTGGGCTTTGTTTTCCATAACACACATTCCACTGTGGTCTGTGCTTACCACATTATAAAGAGCCAGTAGGGGTAAGAGGCCACATTCAATACCCATGTCTGGGCTTATGTAGAAAAGAAATCTGGGCTCATAAGGGGCTCATAAGCACCAGCCTTGGGTGAGCAGTGTGTGTACATGGCAGAAACCTGTGTGAAAAAGGACATTGCTTGTGTATTATAATTGTACTTCTATAAAGATAGACATAGCCCTTTAACACTGTGCTATCATTTCACTCAACACTGAACCTCAGCGGATGCACTGGTAAACAGCCCCTTTTACAGGAGTCATATTCACAGGCTTAAATCGGGTTGGCTGGCTGAGTGTGCATTATGCAAATGTTCAGTTCATAGTATGTACATGGATGAAGGATTAAACCCAAAGATCCCTGTTACAGGGCTCCGCCTGCGTTCATAGAAATAGAACTAGAATACATAATCATTGTGTCCTCTACTTACCTCCCTGCATTTAGCAGTAGTATTGTAATTAGTAATTGCATGTGACAATTTCAAGGGAATCAAAGTATATATTTAAGAACGATGGAGAGTCAAATGGAAGTTCCTCAGGCGCTGTTAAGAAAATAACTTAATCCTTTATTTAATCAAGCATAGCCCTTCATACAAAGAATAAAAATACATTAGGATTTATTCTTCAAGCAGTGCAGGCAGGGTTATTCAAAAAGGAAATCAAAAGGTGACATTGAATATCTTGAGATATCAAATCCTACTTTAATTCTGTTAGATAAGAATTCAAATGTTGTTCACTTGTATTTTTGTGTCTTTGTTGCTGGTCGCTTAATTAATTTACTGAAGGATCAAAGCAGAATACGAACTACCCTCTGTGATCTTAAACACGCACGTTTTGAACAAAAGCCTTCTGAAAACCAAAAGTCAATGATTCCTTTATTGTGAACAGGCAGGCCTCAAGAGAGTATGATGCAAAGTCACTGTTTGTGTGTGTGTGTGTGTGTGTGTGTGCGCGCGCGTACATGGCTAAGAGCTAAGCTAAGCTCAGTATCAAGGCCCCATGCCTCCCTCATTTCACCATGTCAAGCGAGACAGACACACACACGCGTACACATTCACACATTCACACAAACACATTCCCTCTCCCCATGTAAGGGGGGTGGGGGGTTATGTTGGTTGCCTTGGAAACACTTCAGTCCAGATAATTATTACTGTAACTGTCTCTGCACACCCCACCTATAATAGAAATGGATCATAAATTATAATCACTGAGTGGCAGACTTCTGTTAGAGCTGCCTGCTCGCTGCTGCCACCCACTGGGCAGCAGAGGAAATGCAGGATATGACATGAAGATGTTGTATCTCATTTCACTGCCCTCGCCTGAACTGACACACACACACACACACATAAAAACAGCCAATGTCTACTTTTTGTTTTCTTTCCTCTATTTTCAGTAAATCATTTTCACTCCCAACGTCAAACCCGGATGACAATAACAATCATTTAAAAACATTAATGGCAGAATGGAAATATGGCATCATGCTGAATCTGTTTAAATATTTACAAAGGCCTATTCCCATGGCCCATTCCTAAGTAATCAAAAAACAATTAAATATTCTTCCCGGTTGAAAGTCGCTTTTTTGTTTGTTTGTTTTTTAAAACAAAATAATTCAAAGCCTTATAAAGAAGTAGTCTGGGGTTGAGTAGTAATTGCAAAGTGAGCGCCCTACTTTTTCTCTCCCCTTTGCAAGAACTGGGAAGCAACCACCAAAAGATGAAAAACAAGGAGGGAAAAAATGAATAAACAAACAAAAAAATAAATTAAAGTAGCATTAAGAACATAAACCAGCAGCCAAAGGAAATAATCTAATTGCCTGGCTGTGTATTTATCATGTCCTTTGTTTAGCAATCATATTCCACAAAAAAATGATGAGTTTCTGGCCTTTGGTTTGATAGCTATAGCATGCAGTTATGTGTGGTGGAAGACTTTCATTAGTGGAAGACGCTGCCACTTCCTCTTACACCATCTCTCGGTCTCCCCTTTTGCATTTGAAACTATGTATCACGTGTATCCCTTTAATAGAAACCTGCCTTTGCATTAGCTGCTAAACAGATGATTTCAATTCAACTTCTTTTTTTTTCTTTCGCTATGATGTTTTGTGATAGGAGACAAGTCTTCACCACACCGCCAATTACTGGCAATACGCAACCGCCTTAAATCAGCTTTCATTTCTAAACATAATTTCAACCACAGCGCCTCTTCTTCCTGTTCCCTAAAAGCGAGGGGGAGGAAGGGGGGAGTTTGGGTGAAGTCTCGTCATTATATTGGTCAGATTACTGTAAGACAGCAGGTTTGAAAGGCAAACCTCAACAGAAATTCAGGTTTCATATCCGGTGTCAGCACCGCTCACCTCTTGTGTTTTAAAAATGAGATGCCACAGCGTTTTACTTCCTGCAGCCACACACGGGTGAGCAGTAAAGTTTCAGGCTGTTCAAATGACCTCAGCATTATGATTGTAACTCTGCAGAAAGCTTGGCAATAAAACCTTTTAATCATCAATTGTTGTTTCTGCTGAAATCCCAGTCCATTTCTCTTCAAAGGACAGAGTCACGCACATGCACACACACACACACACACAAAATCATACACAGCGAATCCCTTTCAAAATAAAACAAAAGGAAACATCTTCCATCCAGTGACTGAACAACTTTAAATTACACGGCCTCACAACTTCATTTCAAACGCGGAGACGTGGCTGTTTCAGGAAGGAGGACCTTTGAAAAGTTGATGGCACCTCGTGTTAGCAGTTTACGGCCAGGGGTTTTTGCTCACTGCACAACGCAAATCACAGGTGGGTTTCCTCATTAGGCGCTATTGACAGGCCACATAAAACAGAATCTATCGCTCCTCCAAAAGGCTCGGCAGCCACCATCTAGCGGGCCCTTTCTTTTCTCAGCCCCTTCCTCTTGCCTTCCCTCCTCCTCTCTTCTTTTCTTCGCCATGCATATTTCAGATCAGGGATGGATGTCAGGCAGTGCGTGGGAATTATTAATCTCAGGTTCTGTACTTGTGGTGAGCTGTTTAAGGATTCATACTAACAAAGGGCAGCGGAGTCACGCAACAGGGCTGACAAGGCCTGTCTTTCTATCTCTGTACCTCCACCTGTCTCCTGCCTCTCCTTCTCCTACTATCCGTGCACACATTCACACACTTTTATTTTTTTTTATTTTAGTTTTTTTTGTCCGTTTCTCTCTCATTCCTTTCCTCTGTCTCTCTCTTCAGCTGACCTTTGGAGCCGCTTAGGTTCACAAAACACCTCCAAACAGTTCCTCTCTAATGGCCCACTACTCAAACAATCGGTAGAACGACCTGACGAAGATGATTGATCTCTGACAAGCGGCTCGATGCATTCCTGTGAGTCATTAGATCAGGCTGGATGGAGAGAGAGGGAGAGACAGAGATAGAAAGAGGGAGAGAGACCTATCGGAGAATTGGTACAGCTGTGCGCACAACCAGACCAGGCATTTATCTAATGTCAAGACGTGCAGACAACCTTTAGTCTGAGTTTGATGTTGGAGGAGCTTTGGAATGACAACATCCTCACTGGCGTGCACAAAACTCAGGCCCATCCACACACACATACACATATTATTTCTCATAGAAATAAAGGCACTCATACGTGTGCTCAAACGAAATAAATCTGTAAGAACACACAAACGTGCGCGCAAGCAGTCGGCAGTAAAACACTATCGCTAGAGCAGCTCAGTACCGTGGAAAAGAGAAATGTCTTCTTTAAAGATCCTCTTGTTGTGTTGTCGCACTAGGAGATAAGGACGGATTAGGCTGAGAGACGCTCTGAGCTGAGACACGCAAACATGCTGTTGAACATGGAAGTGAAGCACCAGAAACTCTCCTTCCACAGCCAATCAACACACACACACAGAGGACACAGTGCTGTGTAGTACAGTAGCTCACTGATGGTTGAGCAATGTGCAAGCAGAGTTTTTTTTTAAAGGCATCATCAGCTTGCACACAATGACCAACCCAGATGTCATCATCTTAAACTGACTCACATTTTGGAGTTTACCCTGTGTGTGTGTGTGTGTGTGTGTGTGTGTGTGTGCATGGGAGGACATCGCTCCCAAAGGCATAGAGCTAATGTGCGTAAAGCTCTACAGCAAAGTATGCTGTGAAATTTTAAACTGCACTGAAGGCAGAAACTGGGATATTAAGACTCATGGGTGAAATGGCTAAAATTATTCTTTAAAGCAGATTCAATTAAACTCGGACAAAAAAGGTCAACAGTCAATAGACAATAAAGGTCAATAGACACTAATAGAATTAATTTTAAACAGAACACAATCTCCTGCATTTGTCTTAAAGAAAAGAAGATGATATGAAAGAAAACTTTCTTAGTAGCACTGCTGACTTCTCTTCAGTTGTGTCACTGTGGGCAAAGACACGCAGGAAAACACAATAGAAGACAACACAATTTTTACAAACATGGAGCACCCCACGTAGCCAGATGGCCGCAGCAAATGCCACATAATCGGAACGTCCCTGGTTTATTTCCAATCGGGGACTTTTGATGCATGTCATACCCCTCCCTCTCCCCTTGTTTCCTGTCTTCCTCTTTACTGTTGACTGTCCAAACAGAGACAAAAATGCCCCAGAAATAATCTTTAAAAAAATCAAACAAACAAACTATAATATAGCAGATAAAAGGACATTTAACACGTTCTACAGTATTTGTCAACAATTATAATTTCTCCTATGAAGACATATTTTATATTACTAATTATAATAAGTGCCTTTCACCATATTGTCATTCATCATCTTGCCGCGCAACAGTACATTACATCAAATAAGTAAGTAATTGAAAAAGTCGCTGACATACAAGTTGATCTCTGCTGTGTGATCTATTGATATTAAACACTGCACAGGCCAAAACAACAACAATATAAAAACCGCTTCCAGTGGGAAACACGTGTGACCCTAACACACGCATGCATACAGCGTGCACTCAAACACACTTCCTGAGGCCTGGATATGAAAGGGGTTATCAAAGGCAGAGAGGAGAGGAAGTGATAAAAGTAGGTGAAAGAGTGAAGAGGATAATTCACTCCATCTTTCCATTAAAAATCTCTCAAAGATGATCCGAGGGGACGGGGTGTATCGTAGCTCTTGGTCCTGATCCAGCTACTTTTTCTGGCTATGTCTTCATCTTTTCCACAGATGACTATCGTCACGACTCACACGATTTTTAATCACATGGCCACAGTGACTTTATGACCGCCTGGGTCTTGTTAGGCTCAAGCCGAGCCCTGAAACAAAAAGGGACAGCTGGATACACCAAAAATGTACCGAGAATCTGAAATATGTCTGATCCAGGCTGGGTGAGTGATTAGTGGTGCAGGAGGGGGATAATGATAGAATGTTGTGTGTGTGTGTTTGTTTGTATATGTGTGTGCATATGGGGATCAGAAGACTGCAGCCTATTCACACACACACACACACACACACACACTACACAGCAAAAACCCTCCTCAACTGCAACGTCAGCTTCATTTTCAAAGACAACACCTTGTTTCTTTAATTGTTATAGACACAGGCGATTCACACACACAACACACAACCATACGCCTCACACTCGGGCGCCACGGGAACAAAGCAATCGGGTCGGGGGTCAGCCAATCGTGTTGAGGCTCATTTCCTGACGGCTTGTGTTTCACCCGGTGTCTTTGATATGTGGCCCATCCAAACGGCTACGGCTATATCCCGACTAAACGCTCATCCCTGACAACTTCCTGCTATCATCGCTGTCATCAGCCTCTATAATACACAGCACATGTTGTGAAAAAACATATTAACAACACACGCTGGTGGATAAAAACAGCTGCGACGTGGATGAATGAGCAAGGAATAAAATGCTCTATTAAAATAAATACATTGGAGCATGTGGAGGATCCAAATAGACTGCATAGATAGATAGATAGATAGATAGATAGATAGATAGATAGATAGATAGATAGATAGATAGATAGATAGATAGATAGATAGATAGATAGATAGATAGATAGATAGATAGATAGATAGATAGATAGAGGACAGGAGTTTCAAGGAGAAGAGGCTCAAAAGAGCAGAAGGAGAAAGCAACAGACAGAGGGGAAAGAAGGATAAATGAGGGTGAACAGAAAGAGTGAATAATGGAGAGGAGGGGAGAAAAATGAGGTGGAAAAAAATAGAGGGGGAGGCCAGATTGAGAGGAGGAGTGAGGGAAAAGGAAAAGAAGGAGATCTCTTTGTATCATTATCTCTTTCTATATCAGATTAGGATGAGAATCACGCTTCCATGATGGTGCAAGGCAGACAAGAATGAATTTAAAGTTATGTGATGGCACAGCAAAATTAATCTGCACGTCTTTCACTAAATATTTGCTTCCAGATGTAATGTAAGGACAACTGGCAGGGTTAATGTGGGAAATTAGTGTGACTGGCGAGCTAACTGCTAACACGCCAGCCAGCCGGATACGCTGCTACGCTACAGATATGCTAGCGCTAGTAAATCACTACTTCATAGGAGATGTGTTGTTTCCAATATCAAAACTTTATGTTTTATTAAATAGTTTACTGGTAAAAAGGCAATAACAAGGCAAAAAAATATATATATATCAGCAATAAAGTATATTACTGTTTTAACAGCTCCGTTAGACTTAAAGGCTCAATTTCATTTGGCATTGTCAGCATCGAACAACAGCATCTCACTGAATTCTCGTTCGCGTGAATTCTGCCGCAGGTTTGCCGCAATTTGAGTGATGTTGTTGAAAGACTCGGACCATAATATGTTCCCCTGTTCATCTCTCTTGCGGTTGCATTTTTTTGCTGTGAGAATTGTTTGGGCAGTTTGAAAGCGTGTAACTGAAGGTGAAAACATACGTCATGCTAGCTAGCTTGTTGGCTTAGCTCGGCAGCTAACGGGGTAATATCTTCACATCTCCTAAATGTGTAGCATTGACTCTCATTGTCTCTCAACTGTTTGCATATTATTCATGTTTTGTGGCGCTGTTAATACCCCAGCAGGGTTAACTAAAATGGATACGCTAACAAGCTACATTAGCTCCCTGCACGTTAGACGCATGCTTTTGGTTCATTCATAGTTCAGCACTGAAAAAATTGGTCAAGTAAAGTTCACCGAGGTTGAACTCAAACCAGAAAATGTGCATGAATTGACTTTGGCCCTGCAAGCACCACTGATCTCAGTGATTCCACTGGAATCAATTGATTTGCAACAAAATTTATTAGCTGGTATGACCAGGCCTTGATGCATCTACCTGTGTGTGTGTGTGTGTGTGTGTGTGTAATGGCCGGGTGAGGGGTTGTTAAGTTAAGAAACACACAAGCACACACAGAAGCACACAAGCACACACCCAACCCTTCTCCTCAATAGCCCCCACCTACTACTCCTCCATCCACCACAACCACAATCCAGCCCAGTGCCAAGGCAGCACAGATGCAAACTCCCCCCTGACCGGGAGGCTGCCAAGGCTCCGCTTCCGAAGCCTCTCCACCAGCTGGAGACTCTCTGATGAGGCCAACACATCCATTTCCCTGGTAACCAACAAGCCCAGGCACACACACGGGGACACACTTGCATAGAAACACGTATATGTAACCATGTGAATATGTATATGCCACACACACATACACACACACACACACACACACACAAACACACACACAGTGTCCCGTCCCCCCCCTCATGCAAACCACCCCCCTCCCCCTTGCCCTGTTTGCTGCCAGGTCTATTATCACACAGGATGGGTTGCAGGGCCACAACACAACAGCTAGACACATTTACACCCAGTTACCAGACATATGCAGCGTACAGCCCGCTGTTCCGATTAGCAGGACCCAAGATGTCACCTTTGCTTTTGTATGCAAGTGCTAAGATGCACCTCAAAAAGCCTGATTCAATTTGAGACATGAATAAAATATTCAAGATACTATGAAAAATGTGTCAAATCTAGATCGGAAAAATAGTTTCATAGATAGGAATATTGTCTATCAATTAAGAAGAGTTGTTTGACTGTCATCTGATGTGATGTAGCATACACTCAGTATTAAGGGTAACGTTGGCTTAATAACTGTAAAAATGCATGTTGCATTTACACTGAGTACAATCAAATCAATAAATCAAAACAAACAAAAACAACCATTTTAATTCTGTCACCAAATAGTTTTGTTATAAGCTATATGTAGTATTATCAGAATATGTCCTCCCAAGGAGCCATGGTATATATGTTATATATATATTCTTTTTCAGATCATGGTGTTTCTTATTAATTTCTACATGTCACCAAAAATCAGACTACGCAGAATAATATCGGGTGGGGGAAGATGCCCTTGGGGCATTTTGCCCCAAACCACTAGGGGGTGTATTGCCCCAGATGTGAATGTCTCACATTTTTATAATTATAACAGGAATCAATTTTATATTTTGCTCCAAACTAATGCTTCCTCATATCAATCTCCTCATTGGATGATACTCATGTGTACTCCCTGAAAACGTACAGTTACTAAAAAAAAAAAAATAAAAAAAAAAAAAACAGAAAGAGAAGTAATAAGATTTACACATTTACACACGAGAACCTTTAATGCAACACACTAGCTATTAGCTTTGTTGGTATTTTATAGGCACAGGCTGAGTTATAGGCGGGTGGGGGTGTTGCCTCAGGGTTTATCTTACACCATCTTACCCTACATGACAATTTAAGAGTGAAATCTAACATCTAGTCTGAGAAAAAATCCTGCACTTTGACTCCTGATTATCTGCCGCTCCGGGTCAGTGTGTCGGTGTGTTACTCTGGCATTTCCCAAGCCGTCACCATCTCATCCATCCACAGTGTAATCTGGCGACAAAGACAAAACTCAGGCACAGAATAAAGGTGCTTTGTAATTGAGGACGGGGGGGGGGAAGTCAGAAAAAGGGCAAAAAGGGAACGGCACTTATGGACAAGAGCGGAGAGGGCTGCTAAATATATCATCTCTTCAAACAGTCTAGGTCAGACAAACGGCACCTGTGTGTTTCGGCCAGACAAGGAATGGCAAGGAATAGCATGGCATGGAATGGCACAGAATGATACAAGAGGAAGGGGAAAGAGAGGAGGAATGTGGCTGCTGGAAGGAGATCAGTGGCTGAGCTTTAACCTTGGGCTCTTTGTGTTGGAAAAGGAGAAGGCCCTTAGCCTGCTCTGCTGCATGTACACACACAGGGCCAAAGGGGGTCTGAGGCTTCCCCTGTCCCTCCCTCCCTCCTGCATACAGCCACTCCACTCGCTGTCTAAGAGACGAGGAAGGTTCAGCCATGTTCACGTCGACAGAGCCCTGCGAAAGCCTTTTGATGTCCCTCTTTTTTTTTTTGAGGGGACCGCAGAAAGGCTGGAGGACTTTTTTGGATGTGATGCCAAGAACAACAAGCGAGGAGGCAGCTGTGTGCAAGAGGAGGCGGATCGGCCCAGGAATCAAAGATGGCTGATGAAGAAAGGAAAACAGCGTATCAAAGGAGGGGTCCCACGTAATTGGAGTCAGTCAGTGTCTTTAAATAAATTGACTTGGGCGGAGGCCACCAAAAGAACATATACGCTCAAGCAAAACGGCTGTCATGTCATGTTATCTAGAAGTTTCACTTTTCAGGAACTGACACTGTCAGAAGCAGCTAGAAATGACTGTAGCTTCTTAAAGGGGCAATACACCAATTTCACATGCAAATATCAGTTTACTAGTCATTAAAGCTGCTCTATTATACAACAGATCAAATGACTGTGTAATATGAAAGACGACGCTTGTAGCGACAACCCCTCAGAGAATTACTACCAGGTCCCCTCAGCTCTTTCTTATGACTTCCTTAATCTTATCGAGGCGCAACGCTAAATCGCTGGTGTGCTGGTATGTGTAGGAGAACCTACAGTGTCCGTGAAACTCGCAACAAATTAATTCTAAACATAATTATGAATATTATATTCTGTTTCTGCCAACAGATCCACCTAGATCCTACACACTGGTCCTGTAAAGCTAAAAGAACTGATCAGGTGCTGTAAATGACTGTGAAGCATTCAGCATGTTACAGGAAATGAATTTTGATTGATGATCAGATGGAATAAAAGAAACTGTTGCTCGGTCTAAATGGTGGAACCTCAAGATATCTCTCTAGTAACCAGTGACTTGATGATTCATTTATTATTTGAAATATATATGATATTCTGAACTAAATCACTTTAATGAAATATTGATTGATAGAGTCAACATTAATGAAAATAATCATTAGCCGCAGCTCTAATCATATTTTTATCATACCACCCTCTGATTATGATAATTATAAAGTACTCACAATGCACTTATGTTTTGCCTCTGATGCCATAAAACAGCTTAAGAGCACCACTTCAAGCAGTGTGTAAACCCAGCATCTCGCCTCCAACTCGCGCAGTTAAGTGAACATGAAGTGAACTTTATGCTACAAATACACACAGTTTTTCTATGTTCCACACTCCATTACAGCTGGGGGGGAAACAGCCTCTTAAGAGCAATCCAGACATTTCCTGAGGCTTCGTGCCCCTAGGGGCTCCCTCTCTTCGCCCTTAGCAGGAAGAAATCAGCAGCTAAAGCAACACCATCTCCTTTCCCTGCGGCTACTCCGACCATACACATGTACTGCTAATGCCTGGAAATCACATTTCCCCTTCACTTTACCACCACTGCTTCTTAAAAGCTTTTTTTTCCACCAGTTTAAGACAGGCAAGAAGATAAAAAGGATAATACAGCAGAATGATTTTGTTTTGTCAAGATATTTCTTAAAGGGAAGCGTCCTGGAGTAAAGAAATCTTTCAATCTGTTTAGCCATTGGTTGAATTGGGTGATGTGTTTTTATGTACTGGAAGGGCAGGGAATCACTGACTGACAGGCTGACTGAGAGAATAGTTTAGGTAATGACAAGCCTGCCTCAGTAGGAATAGAGTGAGTGACTGTTGTATGATCGTCTGTCTACCTCCTGTCTCTCATTCTGTGTTCTCTCCTTGCTATCTGTCACTCTATCCTAGAGAAGCGGCTGAATTTCGACCTCCAACTAAGTGGATAGAAAGAACTGTATGAAGTAGAAAGAATTTAAAGGGTCGCCCAGGTGGCGCAGCTCAAAAAACACTCCACAGGGAGCTGGGTTCAGTCCCTGCTGCACTGCAGGTGTTAAACAGGTAAGGGACGCTGTCTCTACAGTAGTGACCGACCTTCCACATGTGTTGCATCCAACCAGTGCACCACATCACAGCCACAGCCAAACATTCATGTTCAAATTAGATGATTCTGCAAAGTCCTGGAATATGTTTTATGACAAGGACTGTCATCGCCGCCCTTTTAAAAATCATTTTTTAAACAAAATCTCTGCTGGTTTAGGCCACTAAAACACACAGTTAAGGTGATTTTTAACCATTAATAAGCTAATAAAATTTTCTAAACAAAATTTCTCAAATATTTTTCAAATACCCTTCATGCTTATTTATTTTATTTTTTTTACACGTTCAGGATATTTCCTCGACCTGTTAATACCAAGGAATAAGTAACAATAGAACATATAATAATAAAGTAGTTACAAGTTTTTATTCCTATTTATAACACGCTATAATGTAGTCATATATAAAACAATGTTGTGAATGTTTTCGTCAACAACTATAACAATAACTGTAAAGATTGTAGGCAGATGAAAAACAGTCAAAATCTATGAAATATGAAATATGTCCGATCTTATTAATCATATGCATTAATATGTTTTATATTAAACATTTATTTCTTGTATTTATTAATTAAGTAATGAAGTAATAAAAGCTCCAAATATTTAGTCAGCCTGCTATTTTCAAGGTGAAGGAGATCAAGTACAATTATATCAATGAATACACTGCATAGGCTCATGTGTGCAATTGTGAATTAACTGTTTGTGCATACAGTCTAAAAATGTCCTTGTATTTGTTTACAACCACATTACATTGTGTTACAGAAAAAGAGGAATTGTATTGAACAATGAAATCATTATTAGCGAATGTTGCTGCAACAGGAATATTCCAGTATTATATAAATTATGAATGTTCAGTGTCCAGTAATTAAGACATAATGCCGAAAAGAAAATCTGCTGTCAAGTGTGGTAATGTTTCCATCCACAGGAAATGACAACACCATGTGACTTTAGTTTAAATCATCACAGAGCAGCCAGCTCATTAGCTCATTAGTGTGTGTGTGTGTGTGTGTGTGTGTGTGTTCTGGATAGTACAGTCAGACTGCATCTTACTACCACTTTGAGACGAGAGTGAACAAAGTTGCCGTATTGGTTAAAAGTCTTGTTCCAATCTGCATTTTTCAGAGATGTCATGGTAAAGGTGCTGAGGGGTTGAAGGTGTGGAAGTGTGAAAGATGATTCTGAACAGGCAGTGTTAAAAACAGGAGAAAAAGGAAGGTGTGGAAATGAGAAGAAAGAGGATATAGATGATTTTTCAGGGGGTGCAGGAAGAGTTGTTGAAGAGGGCATGAAAAGGGAAAAGCTAAAGGATGAAAGCAGAGCGAGCGAGGGGACAGGACATCCACCCTGCAGCCGCGTGTTATGATCAGCTGTCAGGTACTCACCCCCTCGTCTCGTTTCCGTTGATCTAAACCGCCTTCTGTTGTACTTAGCTGTCGTCTATCTTCCTCACCTTTCTTTGATGTTTACTCTCACCTCCTCTATTCTCCCCCTGCTCCTCTCTGCTCTTGTTTTACTGCCTCCCTCCCCCCCTCCCCCCACCCCCCTCCACACACACACACACACACACACACCCCACCCCCCTGTCTGAGATCAGATCCTTCACATTATGATTAGCTTCACAAATAAAAGCCCCGAGTTGTGATGTTTTTGCTGGTGTCTCATTTGGGACGTCTTTTTTTTTTTTTCTTCTCTTTTTTTTGTGATTCATTAAGTGGTTAATGAGCAAAAAGTATTTAACCAGATACTGAAAACTGGTGGTGTTACACTGGTGTGTTTACAGTTTGTGTGTCTGGCACAACAAGAATGTGATCAAATCTATTTTTTACTCAGATGCAAAAGACAGAAAGCTGTCACAATCCCAACATGTTGTGGTGTTAAGACATTTACTTTCAGCAGTTTCTCCGCTCGCTCATCACATAAGTAACTCCCGCCTGATTTACAAGTGAGGAGAATCAGGCAACAGAAAAAAAAAACTGCTTTAGCACTTTTTGTGCTTACAAAGCCTGATGAAGAATGGAATGGAGAGAGTATACAAAAGTGATAATGAGTCCCCTTTTCAGTGATGAGAAACTCATTTGAAACTGCCCAGATTTCTCCTACAAAGACACACACGACACCAAGACCGCATGTTAACGCCGTCTCCTCAGAATGTGGAAAAAAAAAAAGTGATTTTCTCCTCTGTCTCTCTGTGGGTATTTCTTGCTGCGGTGTCTGTCCACTGGCGTCCTTCTCCAACTGAATCGTCTTCAATCGCCTCCCGGAGGCCTTCATGGAGGATCTCTCAGAATCACACACACACTTGTACAGATGTATGTCTGTTCGCGCAACAGTCAAGCAGAGGTCTGATGCATTTTTCGTAAAGAAATTACATTTGAAATGGAATCTGTCGAGGGCTGCTTGTGGTAAACACTGTCATTTCAGGGAGACAGCTAAGCTCTACAAGGCTTTTCCGCCTAAAGGCTCCACTTAAAGCAAATTATCATTTACCTTTCGACGCGTGCCAGATCATTAGGCAGGGACATTAAAACCAGCTACCACAGCACCAGAGGGGGCCCGAGTGAACCGCTGCCCGGTACATAGCTGTATGGGAGTGTGTGTGTGTGTGTGTGTGTGTGGGAGGGGGGTTAGGGTTCGTCAAAGGGTGTGTAGGCGCATGCAGAAGCGCTTGTGTGAGTATTTTCATGTGAGTGCTCAAGAAAGTGTGTGTGCGTGCAAGCTTGGTGACATCAAAGGGGCCAGCAGCCCTGGGTTTCACCATGTGCCCAGAATCATTTGACACGAGCAGATGCATCATTAAAACACTGCCACACTCACTGGCCAGACGAGAGACCGGGCAGCATCACACACTCACACATATTAGCATTTCGTGTTTTTTTTTCATTCATTCTTTCGAAATGCTCCCAAATTCCACAAAGATGCGAAAATGCAAAAAGGTCAACGTATCCAGGACGGGCCTTTTTTTTTTTTTTTTTTTTACTTCTCCGTTTTCATATTTTCCACAGTGACTTTTTCAAGAGAGCCGTGCGAGTTTCGACAAGCGTGTGTGATTTCGGAGGGGAGTGACGTGGAGGTGGGGAATCGGCTGGGCGTGTGAGAGAGAGAGAGACAGTGCCTGCCCTAGTCATGGCAACCCAGCCCTACTCATTAAATCACCCAGAGCAGCTCGTGTCTGGGGTCGACTCTGGCCACATAATGCTCCCACACACACACAGACAGACAGACAGACAGACACACACGCTTGCACACACATAGTGACAGCGGGGCCGTCACTGGGCCAACGGTGGGCCTGTGATGTACAGCCAGAGGATAGATGTGGACAGACTTCACCTTCTTCTGCTCTGCTGCTGCTGCTGCTGCTGCTACTGCTGGGGAGCACACAACAGATGGCTGAAGCACAACTGCCTTTCTACTCACCCCTTTCTCACTTTCTTCTCTGTCTCTTCCTCTCTACTTAAAATTCATCCATCGTCCCCTATCCATCCATTCTTCCTCTCTCCCTCATCCTTCCTTCTCCCTCCTTCTTACAAAAGAAGAAGCAACCGTACATCGGACGAATGGCAACAAAAAAGGGACAAAAAGTCAAACTTTAGTCTAGAAGATATTCCAAATATTCAGTCGTATGAAATAATTAAAACAAAAACAAACAGATGAACAGTGAGTTGACTGAATCCTCTGAGATTTTGACATAGAATAAGGCCTGTGAAGTACTTCCCTGTACCTCCAGATGTATTAAAAACTAAAACACACAAACGCAACCTCTGAGCCGTAGCACGAGCATCACACACAACAATAAACGTGTGTCTGTACTTCCAACAGCCAACTTCTTTTCACATTACTGCTGAGTGTGCTTGAGATCGCTTCTTTTTCACGCGGTGAATAAAAGCTAGGCAACTCAGTCTTTTTAATAATCTGTTCTGTAACTTTATAATTGATCGATGCACCACAGGTTCAGCCTGGATCGCTTACAGTTGCTGTGCTAACACTTGAACTTGGTTTGGGTTACAGTCTCACACTCATATTAAAGACACAGTCATTCATTGTGCAACTTCTTGCATCAAGTTGTTAAACAACTGCTAACTAAGCTAAGCCACTGACATGTAGTTAAGTACTGTAATGTTAATGCCAATTCTTCATTATGTTGCTTTAAAGCGTTATTCTAGTGTTGTATTCATCCTACAAATTCATTCCAGACATCCCTGACAGCCACAATCTCTCCATCAACTTCATTTAATTGCTTTCCTTGTCAAACTGTAAGCATATTTTAACCAAGGTTTACTTGCCATAACCGTACTCTTTCTCTAACTCTGACCATCTATAGTTGCCAATTTTAAAAACATTGGCCTTGAACGTTAGAAACAGAGTTTTAGAGAATCGTCCAATATCAATATTCTGTCTGGCGATAAGGCTGCTTTTGGATTAAATACTCTAATAAGAGTGTCTCTCACAGACCCCCCACACACACACACACGCATATATAAACCAAAACCGTGTAGAGAAGAGAGGCGAGACATCTTAGAGTCAACATTTTGCTGTTCCAGTCTCTGTGATTCCCAGAGAGGAAGAGGATGTTTGGTCTTGGGTCTCATGTCTGCTGTCTAAGGAACTATAAATACACACCTAGACACTTCCAGGTGAAAGGACGGGGCAATGCAAACACACAAACACAGCTAGCCAGAGAGAAAGAGTATGGGAGAGTGAGAGAGGGAGGGAGGGGTAAAGCAGCCAAATAAAAATCTATTGAGCTTAACAATGGTGTTATAAAAATGTACAGAGGTAGTGTTTAACAATGTGGTAGGAAGAGACGGGGGTAAATACCTCTGGGAACGATGTGGCTTGGCTCAGCATCAAAGCCCTGGCAAGCACACAGCATTGTCTTTAAATTCACACCATTGTCTCCTTTAAACACACACATACACACCTCTATACATCTAAAATGATGATGTGGAGGGATATTTCTGGGGCTAAAACCCTTTTTGTTTGTCACTGTGGATTCTGAATCCAAGCTAGCGGCAGATTTTGCTACTGAACAATATTTATTTTTTTATTTTTTTGCAAAATTAAGAGTTTAAATCTAAACGAATTAGTTAGACATTTCGGGAAATGTATTTGCTTTCCTAATAAGAGTTATGAGAAATACGGAGCTACAGCCAGCTTAGCTTAGCCTTCAGTGCACCTTCATTATAACCAGCCAAGAAACAGTCAGCTTGTTAATTTTAAACTTTGGTTTTTGATTGGATTAAGCAAAAGGAGATATAACGTCAGCGTTAGAGGTGGCAGGTAGGCAAGTTGTTTTAGCTTTAGGCAGAGCCAAGCTAGCTGTTTCACTCTGCTTTGGGTCGTTGCCCTAAGGTTAGCTAACAGCCTCCTGTAGTTAGCTTCATATTCAACGTACACACCAAGCAGGAAGCTCTGGCTCTGAAAAAAAAACCATTCTATCTAATGACCAAGCGGCGGCGCCACTGGTTGCAAAAATAAATTAGTTTATATGGAAGTCTATGAGCCTACTTCTCACTTGATTTATTACCTCAGTAAACATTTTCCATGCATGTTTATGGTCGCAATTGCTAGTTTCGAGTCTTCTTGAATACAACATGATGTTCATTTTGTAAGTTATTAACAAGACCCTCTAAGGAGTCGGTTGTTCCGTTTTTCTAAAGTGCATTTCGTCTTGATGGGTTTAAACCTGTCTTTTCTAACCAAAATTAGCATTATCGTTATCATTATCACAGTTAACCACAGGCAGTAAATGCACCGGGCTAACCAAGCTGGCAGCTAGCATTAAGGTCAGCTCCACCCTCTCGTCCAAGTATGGTCACTTCTGGCTCCAAAAAGCCAAAATGGTGACGGTCAAATCCAAGACGGCGATGGTCAACACGCCATAGTCAAGACTTCAAAACAGGACACAAACCAATGCGTGACATCACAGTGACTACTTCGATTATTTTTTTTACAGTCTATGCTGTTCTTTGTGTTAACCTAATGGCCTTCTCTAAATTCTTTATGTCTATTTCAGCTATAGCAGCAAAGCATATTATATTCTCTTGAATAAATCACACTCAAGAGTTTACAGCACGGTGTGACCTAACAGAACATTCACGTCTTGTTAGCTATTCAAGCCACGGACATTGTTGGTGTCTCATCCTCTAAGGCACAATGACACCCTGTTCCGGTCTAGAGTTGAAATAAAATGCTCCACAAGGGTTAAGGTGAGCACCTGCAAAATCGAATCCAATTCACACAGTAAGTGTCCTGAAAATCCAGGACATGGTCCCAAAAGCCTAAATGAAAGAGGATTATGCTCTAACATCCACAGCACCCTCACTCCTGTGATCCTCCAGCTGACTTACCACCATCAGACTTTGCAGAGATGAGCTTCTAGCTGAAATAAAATTGATAAGTACACAAATATCCTCTGCGTAAAAAAAGCCATTTGGTAGTAAATAAGACATGAATATTTTCGCTCAGCCATTTTGCTAACCATACAGAAAATGCTCACAACATACTTACCGAGACTGACGAGGTGTTGCCGCGAATCCTTCAATAGCACCAGCAATAAAGAGCCGATTTATGGCCAACGTTTTCATCGCTTCACCTCTATCAGTTCCCCCTCTTCAAAATTAATTATTGATTAATCACTTTGCTTTTTAAGCAAAAATGCAGACCAGCAATATCAAACTATCACAAAAAAATGATTATACACCCAAATCGCATTTATCCGGCCCATTCATTACTATTGTATTGACAAGGACCGAGTTGCTTATCGCCAAAGCCAAAGAAATAAGGGCTGTCAGCATTTCCGTTGATCGGTCTAAACCAGATATATACAACAGGATGTAAGTTAATGGATTGATCAGAGCAGCAGGCAGAGATGGCGAGGCTAACCATGCAGAAGAAGGTGCATATGCATAATCATCAGTTTGCTTTAGTCTTAAGTCTACAGCGAAACAGCACTGAGACATGATGATACGGATACCGTGCGAGTGTGTGTATGGACATGTGCATGTGTGACTACATACTGAAACTGCAGCACGATTGCCAGTGCAGGCGGCCAGCAGTAAAAGGTCAAGGCAAAGTTTAGATGGCGTGTACCAGGGGCCTTAAGATATTCATAGCCAGCATTTTAGCCTGGAACATAATGAGATGGAACTGGTAAATATTTGCTGATGGCCTGAAAAATTCCAACCATGCTGGGAGCCTATTTTGAATACAAAAGATGTCGGGGGAGGATGATAAGTGAGGACGGGGGTGGGGGTGGGGGGGGCACCTGATAGCTAATTAGTACATTTGCCCAAATAATTAGAATGAGCGCTCATGGCTGATATCACACAGGAGAGCGGTGTGTGTAGCATCCTGAATGGGGGAATCTGCATTTCATAGGCCGCTGGCCGCTTATAATCCCGCCCCCAGAGGCCTTTAATGGACATATTTACCATTGCCACATATTGGTTATCTGTGATTAAGATTGACAGGTTGATGCACCAATGAGTGTGCGCTTCCTAACCATGATGTTTCCCCAACAAGAGGATTCTCCACCTGAATCTATGTTAAAATTTCTCCTGCTAGAAGGGGATCCTTGGGCTGCTTAGTGCAAGTGAACGTGGCAAAGGGGGGTTAAAAAAAACACAGCTTCATATGATTCTCCACCCCTCCCACCCCACCTCTCACCAGCGCTGAAAGAGAGCGGTCCACGTGTCGTTTAACAGCGTCTGGAGACACACATATTACACTGTGCAAATAGATACTCTGTCTCATTATCCTGTCCTTTAAGGAAAAGCCCAACGCCGCTGTTTGTGGTGCCCCTATTATTATTACCTCTTCACTTAGAATTCAAATACAGACAGTCGGGGAAATTGAGGAAGATGGAGATGTGAGTATGGAGGGAAGGGAAAAGAGGATTGGAGGGAGAGAGAGAAGCGGACTGAGCAGCACTTCATGTGCCATTTGCACAGGATGAATGTGTTAGGGTTTGTCTTCGTGGCCTTACAGCTTTACACTGTAAGCAGACAAAACAACTGGGCTTCACACGTTCATAATGTCGTGGAGTAGGTTTTTTTTCCCATTGCCCCATCCACACTGAGGTCAGAGGTCAGGGTAGTGAGTCGCACTTGTGCAGAGAAGATGCTATACAATAGATTCCTGCTGCTCCTTGACATCAGTGTGTTCCTGGATTATAGTTAAAGAGACTTAGACTGCACACTTTAGCATTTTGTTGACGCTGAGAAGAGAGGCTGCGTGAAGCTGCAACGGTAGATCCACAGAGACACTCGCCACATGATATGAAATATTACACAAAATATCTCACAACAAGTTTTCCAGTTGTCGTCCACATACATATTTTATGTTGCTTCTCTGGTTTTATTTCATGAGTATTTACATCTCATGTTTAAAAAGACTATAATCATAAATTGAATCAAATACAGTAATTCCACACGGAGTACATTGACTTTCAACTAAAAGTTGCTTTGCTAATTTGAATGTACAATTTAATGTATACAGGATTAAATAGGAAATATAAACAAAATCAAAAATAAAATCATCAGATCAGACTGTGAAGAGGCAGATACTGTATAAAAGGACTGAACGCAGAGTGAAAACTATGATCGGGACATCCATTTATGAGTTATTTCATACAAAGGCTCTGGCTTAGGGAACCTGAGCCTGTGCCTGTTTAACCCATTCAGTAATCCAGAAGCCAAATGCCTGCCTGAGCTGCATGTGCATTATTAAATCTTAAAAATGATTTAACATGAAAAATAGGTGAAATGTGATAGGTCCTTCTGCTGCTGCAAACTCTGGCCTGAAAAACATACCGGTAACTAACAGATGAAACGTAAGCGAACGAAGACGAGAGGTGAGAAGAAGAGAAGCAGGTGAGTGAGGAGCAGGAAGAAAAGGCTTCTTATTGGTTCACTGTAACTTAGACCTGGAAAGTTTTCAACGTCCTCTGCAAATCTACCTTCTAAATTCTTTTTTTCCCCATATTTTTCCGGTCATGACAAGAGCAGAAGAGGAGGAGGAGGAGGAGGAGGAGGAGAGTCAACATAACTGAAATAGAAATCTGAATTAGAAGCAAGGATACTGATCAAAATGTAATCCTGCTTATGGCTCGGTCAAGCCGAGGAGAGAGAGATTATGTGATACTGTGATACCTTACCCTATCTTTACAATTAGTTTCCTACTGGCACGGCACACTCCAAAATCACATTGAACAACTTCTCTAACAGGGTCAAGGAAAAGATGATTTAAGCCTCTACTATATTTACGTGCGGGGCTACAACAGCATGCCGCAATTTGTCTCTGTCTCGCTGTGTTTTAGCAACATCTGGCGCCCAGAGATTTAGGTTAGACAGGTAATTAGTGGCACATATTTGTCCTAAAGACAGGTGTATTTTCATTTAAGAAACACTCCATCACTTCTGCGGATGGGAGCCTGTTTGTTCCACTCTGTCTGAAGGATGCACACAAGCTCTGGAGCCCTGCGACGTGTCCGCTTGAGTCAGTTGGAGGATTTTGTACTGCAGAATGAGTGTGATGATGGCAGAGATTTTTTTTTTTTTAAAGCAATATCCCCATGGGTCCATGTTGACATGCCACCCATGCACTGGCAAAGCCCTACTTTCATTACACAGCCTTTGCATGATTGCAAGGTTTGGCACAGACTATACCAATATGTTTCTCCTGCTTAAGTATGAGGCATTACTCTATGTTAACAACTTCACGCAGGATTAAATATCTAATATCAATGTGCCTTCTAAAAAATTTCACCATCTCTAAATCATCTCTTCCTTCTTTTTTCCCCCCCAGTATCCATATGTATCCCTGTACTAGGTTAAGCAACATAATCAGTCATTTTAGTTAAAAATAAAATCTCAAATTTAATTAATTTTGAACTGACTTTCTGCTGCACCTCATTCCTTTCTTCCATTCTCTGCTCTGCTGTCATTAGCTCCTTCTCGTCGTGTTTCTCCGCTTTAACTTTAACTTCTTCCTCTCTACTAGATGAAGCTGTATAGTCTTTTAAAAAGGAAACGCACTTCATCATGGTCACTCGGCTCACGGTTCTAATAAATCAAGGGCCGTCCGCCATTGCTGCTCCTCTCTGGAAAACAAACTGCCCTGGACGGATCTCCTCAGCTGCTCCTAATGGAGGTCACATTCACAGAGACACATTTAACCACATGCCTGTAGAAAAAAAAAAAAAAAAAACACACAAATATGCTGTCCTGCCTGAACACAAAGCCTTTGGATCGAAGCATAGAGTTGAGGAAGAGTAGTTTAATGATTCTGCTGTGAGAAAAATCACTCCACGTGCTACAATGCATAAAAAAAACACACACTTCTATGCTAATTTCAACATGGACGAATCCAAATCAGCTGCTATTGATGTTAGATGATTGGTCAGGTGAAAACATATATACTGTGAACTACATTGTTATCACTTTCTATATAGTCTTTTAATACAGCTTGCTGTTGCCATGTATGCATATTGCATGCATTTACTAACATGTACTGGATGCTCATATTCAGATACTTGCAATTTTTTTTTTTGTTTGTTTGTTTTGTTTCACTGAGGCATATTTAGTGGCTTTGGCATAAACATCCTTCACAAATACCAGGCCTTCCACAAATTCCTCTCAAGTATTGCCTTTAAAGCATTTTTTAGTGCTGCAACTAATAACTATTATTTTTATTATCAATTAAGCTGCAGATTTTTCTCTCCGTTAATCACCCCGTCTGTAAAATGCTTGAAAATAGTGAAAAAGGCCTGAAAGAAACAAACAAAAAAACAAACACTGAAACGAAGAACGTCCTCATAGCTGAGAAACTGCAATCTATAAACGACTTAAACAATGAATCAATTATGAAAATGGAATAAATCTCTGTCAATTAACAAATCGATCAATGATTCCACTACCACATTTCATATTTTATTCACATTTTCCTGCCTCATACTTGCGAGAGCGGCACTCCGGATCCTCTGTGATGGGCAGGAGAAACATTACAATGCAAACTGTGCTTTTAGACGGAGGTAAAGCTCAACTTGTAGAGCAGAACGGTGCGTTACAGTAACATACAACCAATTACAAGATCTGATTTCATGAAGTTAATTAGAAAGTGCTCCATCACAGTCCTAACCTACATGCTGATATAGGTCATTATGAGGCATTAAAGGTCATTACACTAATCCTTACAATACCATGTGTTAAGTCAGGTTGCCTATATATCCTGGATATCGCATATGCATACAGTAACTGGTCATTATCGAGACATTTTTCTTCAAAAGTCTCAGTCAAATGTGCTGGCCTGCACGAACCAACAGCGTCCGCAGCCACTTTATCCATTCCTCTACATTTAATTGTAAGTGTGTGTGTGTGTGTGTGTGTGTGTGTGCGTGTGTTGGTGGTGGGGTGGGGTAAAACAATGAGATCAATTGTGATTCAACTCATTCCTCTGAATGGAATTATCTGCACACAAAAAGAAATTCAAAATGTCTCTGCTGTACAGGCTCAATCAAAATATTCTGATCCTAGTTACAGAAACTGAATATGTATGAACAGCTCAAATATGCTGAATTTATTTTGAATATTTAATGAGATATAAAATATAAGTCTATTTCAGCAACTAATAAAATCAGTCTTGTATGAATGTGCCGTAGATTGAAAATGAATGGTGAGAGAGGGGCGAGACGAGAGAGAGAGAGAGAGAGAGACGAGGGAGAAAAACAAAGGGTGTCAGAGCTTCATCAACATGCTATAACTGAGTGGCACGGCCATATTTTCCAGCATCAAGCTCAGTCAAAATACCAATGTGCAAATCTGAGAACCTCCTCCCCACCATCGCTCCATCTCTGCCCCCCCTCCCCCCCTTTCTCTCTTTCCCTCTATCTCTCTGTGTGTCCAATCACACGGCAGTCCTTCTCAATAAAACAAATTAACTGATTAGACATTTTAATCTCAGTTGTCTTTGACCTTGTAGAATATATTACTGATGTCTACATCGCTGAGAGCAGATAATGCGGCAGGCAGCTGCTTTTCTTAAAGACAAAACTGCCCTTTTTAAAGAGGCGCCAGACACACAAGCTAACAGGTTGGGGGCAGAAATCATCCCCCCCCCCACACACCCCATGCCCCCTCCTTCTTCTCCTCCTTCCTCCTCTTCAACACCACCCTCCCTCGCCCCCCTACACACACCCCCATACACTCTCACACACTCCCCTCCCCTCCCTGCAGGCTGCCAGCGGGGAAGGGGTTAAGGCGGAATGCATTAACAAAAGAAAATTATAGCGTAAACAGTTCATAAAATCTCACAGCCCCTGATGTCGGGGCTAGATCATTAAATTTCTGCAACAATTAGACCTTTTCTCACGGCGGCAAATTGGAGCCGTTGCCATGGCAAATCCGAGCCCTTAAGTCATATATCTTTGATTGCGGAAAGGTCAGGCGCAGACAGCCTAATAACTCAGGGAGCTGTTTGACAGATTTCATCCAAGCATGATCACATAACAGAGCCAAACTATGTCGGCAGTTGTTAAAAGCAAGGGAGGGGTCAGCGGGAAGGTTGGGGTTATGGAATGTTTCTGCTCGGCTGGGCCCAGCCTGATAATGTGCCTGACCGACTTTAAATCCACTGGAATAAAAAAAAAAAGAAAAAAAAATAGAAAAAGCTGCAGTATTTTACTTAGGGCATATTTCTTTAACTGTGGATCAATGGAAGCTGGATGGGGGGGCTGTTTCACTTGACCAGACCTGGATTAGGCTGTAAAGGAGGTGATGTTAGGGATGGGTGATTTAATGCCTACATGATGTGAGAGATGTCTTTTAAAAATAGAATAGAACAGAGCAGAGCAGGAGAAAAACAGAATAAGCGTGATGAACAGGAGTGACTGACAGTGTTTTGAGACGCCAATGATGAACCATGATTTATTTCCCGTTCAAACACATATGTTAAGGGAATTGAGATAGATGCGAGCTCCTGGTACGGTGTGGGATCGAGCGGCAGGCTGCTGTAGAAATCTCTGTCATCGACTCGTTAACGACCCTGACACACAGAACTTTGAATAACAATCAGCTTCTCCTGACTCCGTTAAGACTACATGTCTGTAGTGCTGGGTTGTTTAGACCCCCCCCCCCCCCTCCCCACACACACGCACACACACACACACACACACACACACACACATACACCCCTCCATCCTTCTGTCTCTGTAGGCAGTGCTGGCATTTCAGCTGTCTATCCCAAAAGGCCCCGGCGGAGAAACAAGAGGTAATAGCATCCCCTGCTGGGGGCAAGCGGCAACAGCTTGTATTCTGTCCCAGGAAATGAACACAGATGTGTACCAAGGCTGGACAAAATAACGGAAACATCTTAGAATGCAGATGTGGTGTTTTAATGCAAGATTCGGAAAAGGAAATTCCAGGTGATCATTTTAAAATGAACACACATACACACACTTTTGAACAGTGAATAACAGGGCTATAGTACTGCTCACTAAATCTGAGTGTAAACATTCTTAAATTAAAGCTTGAAGTCATTCATTGTAAACTCATTGTTTATAGATATATAGAGTATAGAGCCATTGCAACATAAAAAGTGTCCCTGTCCAAATAGAAAATGAGACTTTTTCAGGCTGAGGTGTTGCTAGTGCTCCTCCTTTCTAAGGCCTACTTGCACTCCCTCTCGTTAAAGTGTTTAAAGACAGCCAGTGATAACGTACAGATCCATGTCTGTCAGCGTAACCCCTCCCATCTCCCTTCCCTCAGTAGGGACTGGAAAAGCAAAGGCCACTGGGACTTGTAGGACAAAGGGGAGGGGAGATGCTGGAGGCTAATGGGGAGGAGGGCTCAGCTGTGGCACAGATGTCTCTCTGGCAATGAAGTCTTTAATATCCTCTCCCCGAGTCCCACCATGAGTCAAAGATCTCCTAGAGCGCCTCATAGCTTCTCGCCTCCCTGGACTGCTGGTCCCACAGTGGTTACCCAAGCCCCCACCCCGAGCACAGACAACGCTGCCACATCTACACACACACACACACACACATACTCTAGGTTTCCATCCTACAGTTTAGCCGCAACCAACTAACTATACAATACCAATACACCAGGGCCGCCATGTGCAACTCCTTTTATGCACTAACAAAGCATGAAAAGGCATATTCTGCTGATAAGGCTGGCCAAGGATTGTCCATTTTAGCAACAGGATGTCACCGTATGAGCTTTTAAACTCTGAAAGCCTACAGTACTTAGAGAACAAATAACATGTTCAGGAGTGCAAGCTTGTTCCTGCGGTGCTCGCTAACGGTTGCTTTGACGTTGCGATTCTTTGTGTTAAAAACCTTTAAACACTTAGCAGCATTAGTCATTTGTTCAATGACTGAAAACCTCTAGGACCTCTAGTTCTAGAGACTAGCATGGGTTGTCTGTTTGGTAAAAAGGTAAAAACAGGGTGACATTTTAGAGGCCAAAACCGTGTAAGAAGGCGGTTGAGGTGGATGGATGAGTTAAAGGGGACATGCTTATTATTCTTTTTTGTGATTTTCTGTTATTTATATCCTGCTATGATGTTAGATATCAATGTTAAACAAAGTCCAAGGTCCCAAACTTGAGATTAACGTATGTAGAAAAGCCAAAGGGCTTCCACGTCCTGTTTTTTCCTACATTGGCTCGTCGTACATGCCTATAAATGGTATAAATTGTATTGTCCGCTCTCATACAATATATATTTCAGATCAGATTCTGGTTCAAACATGTACGGGTGTATTGGAGAAGTTGACATTTCGAGTAAAGAACGAGTAAAAGTAGTGAAATCCTGCTATAGTTTGTTTACGTTGCCTATCAAGTGGCTTGAAGTAGCTTCCGTTAAGCTAACCAATCAGAACAGAGGGAGGTTTAAAGAGACAGGAGCCAGAAAGGCCTGTTTTTTATGAAAGGTCCTGGCTCCAAACGGAAAAGATGGTGCTGACCGTAAGGAATACAAAACAATGGGTGACACCTCGTTACGTCCATACAGTTTCAGACAAAGGCTCAACTGAGGAGCTGCATAAAGGGGAAGTATGAGTTAGTATGTTTTTTTTTCCAGTTTCCCACCTCCAGTCAACACTTTCTTTTAACCATGACCTTGTTACTCAATCTTAACAGTAGCTGGTCTTTTAAACATGAAGATAAAAGTTTTCAAACTTTAAGGTTAATGAAACATTGTGGTTTGGGTTGAAAACCGCTTTGTTAATGAAGTCAATCTTTAAAACCAATCCGTGATCTCACACTTTAACTAATAACCACCAAAATGTAACTAAGTCTGTTGCTTGCCGATCAGCCAACAATCAAATGAATCACTTTTGTAGAGGTCATTTGTAATGGATTTGGAAGACACTGACAAACAAAGCTATCCAGGGACGTCAGATTACAGAATACTCGTACAGCATGTTTAAGGTAAAGAGACGTAAAATATTTTGTTTCTTAGTCTGGAGGACTTGGCCTCTATCATGACCTTTATTTATATATTCTTATTTTGATTTCCTTAATGTCTTAAAGTATTTTAAAGTAGTTATAATATTTATATAAATACCCAGAATTATGGGCAGGTTGGTTTATATTCAGGGTTTTTTTACATTAAAAATAGGGTTTGTTTCATAACTAACACAACAGGGGTGAACACAGATCCATTTTTGTTGCTCTGTTACTAAGATCTTGGCACTCTTCTTTCACCTTTAAGACAGACTTGTTGATGCTGACAAATAAACACCAAACTGCCTTATATTTTGATTGACAAGCATGTATATTTGCAGTTATATAATAGGCTCAGTTTCACAGGCTGGGAGCCCCAAGCGCACAGATTCCCAATCACACAGTGAGCTGCCTGGTGGTACTCTTTGAGGGCTCAACATTAGTTGAGCTGACTCACACTAGACATTTAAAGATATCACAACATTTGGTGCCTCACATAATTTATATAATATTTCAGATAGGCTAGTCAGTCACAAGTGTTTTGATGAGTCATGTCATAAGTCATTCAGCACAAAGAGCTAAATGGGACCGCCCTTTAGGTGGTGCTCCTGCTACCAGAGTATCACTCAGTAGAACTACTCAACTTCCCTGTTACACAAAGCAAAAGGAGCCAGTAGGGCCTTCCTGGACCTACTGTAAGACACCTGGACAGTGACATCACTTACAATAGAGAGAATAAAGTGGAGGGGTGAGGGCATGGGGGGTGTGGTGGTGGTGGGGAGTTAATTAATAGAGGAATTTTAAAGCGAGCACATATCGCTCCCACGTCCTCCGAAACAGCAGGAATCCACGATAAGCAGCTCATCACACACACTTCACCAGGAGAGGAGTGTGTGTGTGTGAGAAGCAGACAGGCAGAATGTGTGAGAGCTAATGTCCGTGAGTGTGTGTTTGTGTGTGTAAAAAAGAGAGGATCATGTGAGAGTATGAGAAGGAAAACCTGTGTGTGTGTGTGTGTGTATGAGTGTGTGTGTTGTTCCTCCGCAGGCAGCCAGGCAGCTCTTTTCGATGAATGTTGCCTGAGGTTTGCCGGGCCTCCCGCTGCTCCCCGGCACTCCAGGCGTCGGTGAGCGGGGAGGTAATTCGCTGACACTGTGTCACTTGTGATAATTGGGGAACGTCAGTGCGCTCGCTCACCTGTCTCCGTGCAGGTGCTGGGATGTCATAGCCCACCGGAGAGGGACAGCTCCTCTTCCTCTTCCTCCTCCTCCTCCTCCTCCTCCACCTCTGCTGCCTCTCACCACCCAAACAGCTGCTGTGCCTATGATTAAGAGAGCAGAGAAAAGAAGCTGCTTCAGAAAGGTGTCTTTTGTAATTTAGAATCTTAATTGTCTTCTGTCTGTGATTGGTTGGAATTGCATCCACACATTTTGGTCTCACTCCCTAAGCTAATGTAAAAAATGCATTATTATAGAAGGTAATGTATGTAATAATGAACCACGTCAGGTAATCGGAGGTTATATTTTCAGAATATTTCTTTCACAGAACAACATTTGAACATGTGATAAAAGCACTGGGAATATTAAAAATAATCCCGGTTGTTTTCATAACTTCAGTCTTTCTGTCCGTCATGAAAACATACATATACTCAGAAACGTTACACTATGATGACATCAGACAAGTTCTACACGTGCCAACAGTTATCGAAACCAAAAACATGCAACCTTTTTCGCTAACAACATTAATATCGGATGATTCTGCAAAACCCCAGATTGTGTTCACTGACAACATGTTGGTTTCTTTTTGATGCCATTTATTTTCCAACTTATCAATATTTTGTAGTAAAGTAACTAAATATCATTGGGCCTCGTGGTTTCTGGAAAATCGATACCACTGAACCACATGTTCAGACAGCTCTGACTGGCCTTTTTTTTAATATTTGGAGGATTTTATGACGTATAGCAATCGTAGAGAGAAAGGAACCAAGAGACTGGGAAGAACACGCTCATACTCAGCCACCACCCGACCTCCACACACATACTTTATACCTTTCTACACGAAGAGCGCACTACTTCATGCATTGGCACTGGTATAAATTGTGAGGTGTAGAATTGTTCAATATGGACATAATTCCTAAAAATACTGGTCTGAATTATTTGGAGGAAAAACCAGAAGCAAGAACTCAAAATCCTGTCGATAATCCCCCCATTACACAGAAAAAAACGAAATCTGAAAATAATAGTAGGTCAAAAGTTAAACCAGGAAGTTTGTTTAGTTTGTTTATACCCTGCCAACTTGTCTATTTGCTCCTGTGAGCTCTCCTGTCTGCAAATATGCAAGCAATGCAGAAGAATGCAAGACATGAGCAGGAACTCCCATCATGCTTTTTTTGTCCTTTGACCGGCATACCACCTGATGGTTATATCAACCAACCAAAATAAGAAGCCACGTAGATCGTAGGACATGGTTGGACGTTAACAATGAAAAAGCATCCCTGTTAGTACGTAGAAACATGTGGTGTGTCTGAAAGAAGGCCTCATGCTACAGGGTTAACTTGATCTGTAAGGGCAAAGACAAAAAAAAGTCAGGACAAACAACAAATGTCAGATTAGGCGAGAAGAGAAACAGGAGGCGAGGGGGGCCACGCGCGAAACGAGGCAAGAAGGAGCGACAGCCAAACCACTTGGGAGTAATGGTCTGTGAGGCTAATATTTCCTCTGTCTCTGCTGAACCCTGAAGGAGAGGGGGTGGGGGCTCACTTGTTGTCGGTGTGATGTTGGGAGGGAGGAGGGGGGGGGGCAGGAGTGGGTCACCTGTAATGGCAGAGCGCTGCACTGTGGCCATTCCACACTCATTACACCATTTACAATTACTGCTACCTATCAGCCCCCCTCCCCCTCCCAACTCCCCAAGAGGCCAGGCTCAACCATTAGCACCACGACTCAAATGAAGTGGATAATTGTGTCTCTCTGTGGCATATCATGAGGCAAGAGAGTCAGAGAAGAAAAGAGAGGGACCAAAGAGAGAAGGAGAGAGTGAAATGTTGAGACAGAGAGAGAGACGTATTAAATTTAAAAAGGGTGATGTGCTGCCATCGGAGTCCCTTTGACTTTTATACAGCACTGCACACACACTTCAGTCACTCTGAAGGCAAAAGCTAAATGAAAATTTGGGCTCAATGTCATTTCCAAAATGCCTTAAATGTACTACTTTAATTCTGTTGGAGAATTAGGAGCTCTACACGTGTTCACAACCCCCCCCCCCCCCCCCCCCCCCACCACCACCACCACCACCACCACCAGATATGAAACTGCTCAAAACAAGGCCTGTGGATTATCTTGAGTAACCGGGTCATGATTTCTATAAAGAGACGTTCCATTTGAGTTTTTTTTTTTAAATGTATTTCCTCTTTAGTCTTTGGAGTCGCATTCAGCTCAATTGTATTGGAGTGACAACAGATATCTCCAATCACACCAAATCAATCTAGATGGATAGATAGCGCTCGAGTAAGGGGGACAATTTGGGTGAACTGACCCTTTAAGTCAGTCTTTTTCTTGTCTTGATGTAGCGATAAAATGAATGTTTAATATTATCTGAAGTTTTAGTCTTGGCTCATGCAAATACGTGACGTTTAATGATGTGAACATTGTCAACAACCAATAGGTGCACTCGACCCTCCACCAAACAGGAAGCAGAAAAACGGGTAGATAGTAACATGGCGGGAACTCCCTCGCGTTACGATCAAATGCTGATAGGCTGACGCTCGTTGCTAACGCACAACAGACACTTAAGGCCCAGGATATGATGGGCTGGCAGAGCGTCCCTCAAGTGCAACGGAGGAAAGGTGGAGCGGCTGCCATCAACCTGATGCGTCTCATCTCTGGAGACCTCCAAGTGGCTTCAGGGTCTAAGTGTTAAGGACTAACGTGGATAACAACAACAGCTACCAGATCCTGACGGACTAATGACAGCTACCATCTCCAAACGGGAAAGCCTACCACTGTGCATCTTCATTCAAAATGGAACACTTCTTATATTTTGCACTTAGGGTGGGAAAACAGAATTCATGAATAGGAAAGTGAACAAAAATAGAGATTCATCTCATAGCGTCTCTTGAATGCTAAATATAAGATGAAGGCCGTTGATTTTAGGGCAAGCCCAGGCAGACTTGTCAAACTTTGTGCCATTACTATCCTTTGTCTTAGCACAGTTGTCATGTAAGGCCTGTACCCATATGAAATATTAATTTTGCATAATAACTTTCAAAGGGGAATAAAGCATGCAGTTAATTATTAATAGCATGTGTATTCAAGGCATCTCTCTTTTTTTTTCAGACGCAGAAAAATATTCCCTGACAGTTGCCACTCGAAAGTCGAGAATCCCCATAATGCCGCGCTAAAGCAGAAATGACAATCACTAAACACTGACGCAAGTTCCACGAAACATCTAATCTACATTTCGCAGGTATCAGAGGGAAATTCACCAGCGCTCTGCACTCCTGTCTCTTCTCCCGCTCAGAAAACCGGAGTCCCACCTGCTCTACGCGTTTAGAGACTGTATCAAACTGACACAAATATAACAACCGGCTCCAGGACACAGGAAATTAGCATGCAAGATGTCCTGAAAACATATCTTAAAGCCACTTTTTTTTTCTTCTCAGAACAAGCTGAAAACACAACATTGACATATCATCACGGTTTGAAGTTATCGTGGTGACTGTTTTGTGAGCAGTTACCCATCAAGCAGACATGAAGCCACGTTAGCATTCATTTGGAGTCATGTTTCATGTCCAATATTCACTCACTGCTTTTGTAGCTGCTAAATGTTCACCGAACTTGGTCTACGTGCCACAGGTGGTGTACGGTGGTATTATCAGAGCTGCCTGTTGCAACTGGAGACTAAGCTGATGAGAGCGATGGGAGTGAACCAAAACAGGCCGTGAAAACAAAACGAGCTGAAACTCTCTATAAAGCTAAAGGGATCCTGCACGGTTGGGTGATAACTCTCTGTGACTCCTCCCACATTACACGTGTTAAGTAGTTAATATTTGATATTAAAAAAAATATGAACTACTGCATCTTTCTTAAGCACCTGTCACAAAAAATGAGAGATTCTGGTTGTTAATTTCTCATAAAAAATATACACACAAACAGCTAGATTGTACAGGTTTTAGATATGGTACAGGGTGTGTGTGTGTGTGTGTGTGTGTGCGTGTGTGTGGAGACAACGAGGCCAAGGTCAGTTAATTTAGGGTGGCTACGTCATAAACCCATCAGGCGTCAGTAGGGGAGGAAATCAAGCTAGCCGCTGTGATGAGGGGAAATGCTATCTGCTAGACGATGGATATCTCATTTACTGCATTTCTGTCCCATTTCAACACAATTTGCCCAGAGCCCGTTAATATGCACGTTATCCGACTGCGCTGAGGGGGCGTATGGAGCCGGCCAGAGAGAGAGGAGGGGGGGGCAGGAGGTTTAGGCGAGACAGACCATTTCAGTGTCAATTTACAGCAATTCCCGCCGTCAAAAATGAGAGGGAAAAAGTGAGAGTACTTCCCATTTTCTTCCCAGATCTCTTTTAGTTTAATTCAATTGGACCTTTCAATATCTTATTTATGACACACAGGAAGCATTCGCCCTATTGCATTATGGGGGTGTGGGGGAGAGATAAAGATGCTGATTCTTTAAAGCTCTTCGGCACAAAGGGAGATAAAAGCAGATAAAAAGAAGAGTGTGTTTTTCATTGTGTTCCGTACTGTAAGGGAGGAGAGGATTAAGTCGCCTCATATTGCTGCCTGCCTTCGTTCGGGAGACGAAACATGAGCTAACACGTTTAACTAAACTCAGGCTATGTTTGACTTCTCTTCTCAGGGTGACGACACACTAAACTTACACTTAGAAGTTAGGAGGCCTTTCCTTCGGTGGATCAAAGTGTTTTTTTGCTGAGGAGACAGGAAAAGTTCTCCTCAGTTCATTCCTTAATCTTAGGGTGTGTAATAAGCACGTTACACAGTATTCTCTAAGTATGAATCCCTGAAAACAAAGGGGATCGCTCCGAGACAATAGCAACAACTCCCGCCTGCAACATATGAATAACAGGTCAGATTTGATCGAACAGCTCCATCTGCAGCAATGGAGAGCTGGTAAATCTCTTCTTTTCCAGGAATCTCAATCAATAAACAGTCACTAATGTCTCTGACTGAGTGAGACGCCTGAATCCATATTTAAATAACGAGGGGGGGGGGGGGGGTGTTGAGGGCATTGTTGCACACATCATCTCCCTCAAGTCATATGTGATTAGGCACGACTGCTACACCCGGTGGAGAAAAATAAAGAGTGGAGGGGGTTGCATTAAACAAATCGAGCGTTCACGTTTGAATATGTTAAAGAATACATTCGCTGTTAATGATTCGCTTTTTTTGTCTGAGACTTATAGTGGTTTCTTGAGCATTTAACCTCCGCCTTTCCAGGATCACAACCGCTGCCCGCTCACCTACACAGGCCTTCCACACAGCGGAGCACAGAGGGAGGTTGCCAGATAAAACATAATAAAATGACACATTCCCTCACTGAGTAGCACCGCCATGATGGCTCCAGGCGCTACCTTTGTCTCCATCACAGCGATGACTAAAATCAAGCATTGTAACTCGACACCCCTGATTTCATGCAATATGGCGGATTATGGATATGAATTGAAAGCTCGGCTCCTCTTTTTTTTTTTTGTGTTCCGATTTCCAAATTAGGATTTTCTGCCTTCATAATGACACAAAGTATTCTCTTAGTCAAATCAATGGCAGCTATTTATATGAGCGGTAATCCCTCACCCAGCTCTGAACTGCCAGAAGAGAGGGATGGCTTTTAAAGTAATGCTACAAAACAAAAAAAAAAGGAGACACTAAATAAATGCAAATTGGCTCCTCCGTCTTTCTCAATGTCCATCTCTGAGTGCACGGTCCAGGATAAAAAACCAAACGGCTGATTAAGACGGCTCATTTGGTAAATAACCCACAACGCCATACTCGCAACCAGTTAAGCTTAGAATAAAAATGTTCAAATAAGCACCCCCCTCCCGTCCACCAGCACCAGCAGCAGCAGCTCATTCCTCTCTGTCTTACATTTCAACAGAACAGGGCATGAATGCCTGACAAGTAGGCTATCATCCAAGAGATCATTAAGCACAAGGGTTGAAGTGCCATCTTCAGTGCCATGGCAACAGGGTTGAGAGATGAGATAAAAACAATGCGAGGCAGGAGGCAGCGGGCGGGGCGGGCGCTCAACGATCGCCACTGATCGATGGATCTCTCTCTCTCTCTCTCTCTGTCTCCCCCTCTTCAGAGGCCAGGCACAGGAAGGGGAGGACAGCGAGAGGGAGGGAAGGATGGGGGGCTGGGGTGGTGGTGGGGCGGTGCAAGCTGCTTTAGGGCTTCATAGGTGCACTAACAGTGGGAACGGTCTCTCTTCAAAGCGCCAATCGTTTTTACTTCACAAGGGTCTAATTGAACGTGTCAAACAGTGCATTTGCATGGGAATGATTATTTTTTACTTTGTAGCGAGGCTGAGCCAGAGGCCTCGCGTATGCAAACCTCTAAAGAGGTTCCGTATCAAACCAATATTGCTGATTATTTTACAGCTGTTGAATCTAAAATCTAAAAATGGCGCCGTCTAAAAATGGCGCCTGACCTCACAAATCTGGGCGTATCTGACTGTCTTTGTGTTTGCACTCCAAACAGATCAGCCACACAGTACTGTACTGTAGGTTTGTGAGGCATAAGCACTTTTAGTGAAGTGAGTGTATGCATACAGTATCTATTCACTCCTTCTCTAACAGCCGTTTAGAGTATGATAGAGGTGAGGCGAGAGGAGCGAGTGTATTATCTTTTGCAGCTGTCAGCACTGTTTTGTGCAGAAGCTCCACGGGACTTGCACTAAATGCCATCAGGTTACGACTGTGTTTTTTTTATTTTTTTTATTTTATTTTAGCAGTAATGCTTTTCGAAGCGTGCGATAAGCACTCTCCCCCTCCACCACCCCCACCCCTCAGCAGCATCATCACCGTGCACCCGCAAACACACACGCAAAGACATGCAAAACGTACACGAACCCAGTTTGGGAAGTTGTTTCTCTCACAACATGTGCTAATCAATCTGCTGAAAGCAATCTGTCAGGAAATCTTTAGCTTTAAACAACCCAGTGTGAATAGAGGATGAGGCCCTTTCCATGGGGCAGGGCACTGCAGGGACTTAGCAATAGCTGTCTTTACGCATCCCGGAGTGTCAATAAGGATTATGAGAGCGAGCTTTTATCTCTTCAAACACACAGACCAGTCACTCATTTAAATGGATGAACAATTCAGGTCTGCTCAATAAAAAATAAATAAAAAAAAAAGAATATACTTCCATAAATACATTCAAATCCCAACTCCATTCAAATTCCAGCAACCATATGCTTAATTTAAGATCTAATCTCCCTTTTTCTATTTCCACCAATTCACGCAAGGCAAATCTTTGTACACATAGTTGTTTAAGACCTCAAAGGATAAACACAGACTACCTATTGTTGATGGCAATGCACCTTTATCCTCAACTTAAGACCCACAGTTCCTTTGAGAGTGCTCCTGGCAGATGCCGTATGCAAAGTAGGTGCACGGAGGGGAAACATGCCCGACAAAAGAGACATTATTGCATTTCACAACCTCCCAAAAAGACGAGCGGAATATTAAAGGTGACACAACTGTATTTACACATCATTTCAATAGACCTAAAATAACCTCATTTCTATCTTGCTCTATCAAATAAAAGGAGGCAATAAAATCTGCCAAGAGAAGAACAAATAAAAGCAAATTTTGACATTTTGCTTTTTGACGCCTTCCATTTATAGGTCAGAGGAAACACCAGCCGACCTCTCATTGTTTTTTAAATGCCATTTTGTAAGGCTGGGAAGCAGGAATTAATTAATGCGTGGGTAGCTGCCACTGTCACAAGGCGACACATTAAAATCAATGATTAATAAATTCAAAACACACAACAAACTCAGCTGGGAGATGAAAATAGTATTGTGTGCTCCATAGGAAGCAGCCCCAGTGCGGGTCCTCCCACTGAACGAGGCGTCCACTCAGATGGCTAATGGAAAGTAGCCGGTGCCAGCTGTGTGCCTGTGAATAAAATCACTTTAATTAAAGGAATTACAATGGAAAAGGAACCGGGGATGTGTGGAGTAGTATCGACAGGAAACGGCCTCTCATGTGTGACACACACACACACACACACACATATATATATACACTTGCATACACACGCATACACATGCAAACACACATTATGAAATCCCATAAAGACTTAAAAGAACAGAGCGCCTTTGTGTTCGCATTATTAAATAGGTCTAATCCACACATGCTCTATTGTACTGTACAGCTCCAAGATTTACTCCAAATATGTCCTCCTCAGTCTACATTATAGGGGGAGATACAGATACTTTAGTAATGTCTGGGAGCATGACACCCACTGAAGAATAAAAGCTAATAGGCCTATGTCTTGAGCAAATAACAAATCCCTAAATACAATTTAATAAGGTACAACAGAATTAATGACAGACAAATATTAGATCCCGCTGGTTTGTCTATGAGAGAATGATAACGAGAGTGGTTTTATTTAACCTTTTTATCAAGCATGCCATGAGAATGAAGCACTTTGTCAGGGGTTTTAGAAGTTCTGGGTCTGCCGCAAACCCACTTCCAGATCTGCATGAAATTTACACCGGGTTATATTTAATGGAAAAGCAACAAATTTAGCGGCATTAGCCCACCAGACACCAGTCATACGTGAGCATCTGCGTGTCTTCCCTTGCAGTCGGTGGCTGCCGAGTTGTTGTTTGTGTCCCGTTAATAATAATCTGTCGATAATTGTCTTGATTAATCATTTGGTCGGTAATGGAATGTCGGTAAATAGTAAAAAAAAAAAGACCAAAAATGAGTCCATGGTGACGTCTTCAAATGTCTTAACAGTGCAAAACTCAAATATATTCAGTTTCTTATCATGCATGACAAAGAACAGAATTAAATCATCAGGTTTATAAAGCAGTGACCAGAAGGTTTGGGGCATTTTTACTTGAAAAATGACAACAACAAAAAAAACACGTTTGTGACTGTTTTTTGTTGCCATGTTAGACTGGATTAAATCTATGGACATTGCATAAATGTACATATTACTGAAGTAGAATAAATTATGGAACATTTCAGATCAAATGTTGAAATATAAATTTACATTTTTTTCTACAATTTAGATGTCATGAGTGTTATGTGCAGAACGGGAGCTTGGATGTGATTAGCGTAGCATAAAGAGTAGAAGCAGGGGAAAACAGCTAGCTTGGTACTTTCCAAAGGTCAAAAATATGCATATCGACAGCTCTAGAGCTCAGTAATTAACCCTGTATTCTGTTTGTTTGATCCGTTCACAAACAGAAATCTTATAACGACAATTTGTGGTTTCAGGGAGAGTTTCGTACACCAGTAAGACACCCGGCAGAAACGGCCGAAAAACACGTGAAACCACAAATAGTAATTTGTACATTCTTGTTTTTTATATGGATGAAACAAATAAGGCTAATTAGTTAGCTATACAGGTGTTGTTAGGATTATTCTTTAAAAATCTGGACAGAGCCAGTTTAGCTTTTATCCTTTATGCTAATGCTAAGCTAATCACTGTTTCATACTTAACGCACACATACGCGGGTGCTATCGATCTGTGTATACGTTCTGATGGTAACATGTTGGTAGAAGGAGGAAAGAATGACCATTAACCATGAAAGTAAGTTAGTCTTCAAATAACGAATCAAAAGCAGAGAAAAACGCTTGACCTTCACAATGACAAAAACAACATAATGTGACAAACCTTGGGAAAAATTTTATTGGGCGTGAACTTTAATTTTTTAATACAAATACTGCAACCAACCACCAGGGGGCGATCCAGATATTTTTGCTTCACTTTTGCAACCCTGCATAATTAGTTTCATTTCAATCTTATATGTTCCTTTTTACTATTAATCCAACTCATTGAATCACAACAGCAGACACAGCAAGAAAAGCACAGACGTATTAAAACATCAGCGATGTCTCTATGACAGCAAGCCAACAAGCACAATACCAGGACACTGAAACTGAACCACATTCAACTTATTATTTACACATGTGCTTTTCATTCTATGACCGGTCAAAGTGTCCATCCAATCTCCATCTATCCTCTGGAAAAATTACCAGAATCATGAATCATATGATTGATTTAATGTACTGCGCTTTCTTATCGTAGAGTAGCTACTTGGCGGTTCAGTCAGAGACACTTACGACAAGAAATTGAGCATTTATAGCAAATGATTATACAGTTAGATTTGGCATTAAAGGCTCTTCTGTGAGGGGATGCTCTCAAAGAATTCAAGCAGCGACGAGAGGCTGACGGAGCTAATATTTCTCATAATAAACATACATGAACTTAAACATTAGAAATACCACGAGGAGGAGATGGTGGAGAGAACCATGACAGCAGCATGTTACACGTTCCCATCTCCTCAGCTGAAGCTCAGACAGTACAGCTCAGATGAACATTTAACTAACAGTATGCCAATTCAAGGAAAATATTCTATAAGAAGCATCAAGCATGTTCAGATTCTCCTAGAATGCAAGCAAAGCTCTTCTTTGACATACCTCAGTTATACTGATTACACTCATAAACATACAGCATACACATTATTTTGTTAACAATCGACCAAAGATATTCAGTTTCCTGTTATATTAGACAAAGAACCCAGAAGATATTCAGATTTCTGAAGCTGCAATCAGCAATGAGCTTTTTTTTAAATGACTCAAACAATTAGTTAATATACCTAACTACTACCTGTAATTGATTGATGGTTGCAGCTCTAGTATAGCTTAGTACCTGTGAAAGAAAACACATGCTGCCCTTACGCAAACCAGACCTCCTCCTCCCTGTTAAAGCAATGAGCAGGAGTTCAGCTGTAGATTTCACTATGATATGATCAATCAAAACCAATGATCAGAGTGTGTCAGAGCGTGAAGCGAGGAGGTGTGTCAGGTCAGCTGTTAGCATGTTTATCAGAGTAAACAGTGTTATTGTTGCTCAGCCAACACACCATCCCGTACTTCAGCAAACAAAACCTACAATCAGTCTATAAAACCTGATACATAATACATCATTTAGGTATTGCTATATGTAAATGCAGTGCTTTTATTTTAGAATTGGATTTTCTTTTAGTGTGACATTACTCGTCTGAATACCATCACTGTTGTGTTTCCTCAATAACCACATTAATCACACAATTTGCAATCAAGTCGCACAGATTTTGTGCTCAACTGAGAACTGTGATGCCAGTTAAATAACTTGTAAACAGCCTGGAAATACAATGCGAATCATATCTATTTTTAGGGATGTATTTAATCAACGGTATGTACAATTCCCTCTAAGACACACACACACACAGCTCACGCTGCTCCTATAAACATGTTCTTTCCTCTGTCTCAGCGGAGTGAGGATGAGGGAATCTGGGCTTCGTGGAGTGGTCATGTATTTAATTAGAGTAGCCACAAGAGGGAGGCAGATACACATTTAAAACAGCATGACAGACAGGCCGGCATGTACAGTACATGACGAGTCCCTGAGCATTTCAACACAGACGTCTTTCTCACAGTTTTAAGGGTACTTCAGGGTTTCCTGGTAGCCCCTAAACAATAACCGGCCCTTCAGCAACACATATTAATCAACTGGAAATCATACAGGATTTGCCTGCCATGCTTAAGGTGCATCATACACTATGTGCTGCTGCTGTCATGTTTGTGATTAAGATACGAGTGATTCCTTTAAGTTTCTTGGAAAAAAAACAACAACAATTAATAGTCAATATCTCACTCTGCTGTTGTGGATTAGCCATAGTCCATAAAATATTTAAGAGAAAGAGAAACTAAGTCAGCTGGTGACATCAAAGTGTTTGCTAATATACACTGAAGCAACTTGTTTACATGGGATGGTGGCAAAGCCCTGAGGGAGGTCTGGCCTGGTTCTGACTCAAACAACAGCATCAGCATCAGCATCAGCAGCGTGAAGCGCCGGAGACAAACAAGTCCATGACGACGACGATGGCGGTTAACAGCAACATCCGTGTGGTTGCTGATCTAGTTTCAGTGGGGCTTTTCACAGCTGCTTCTCATGCAGGTGTGTGTATTTCTGTACCAGTATGTCATCACTCCAAAAAACATGAAGAGAAAAATCAATCAGTGTCAAATATAATTTCACTTCCTGGTAAAAGTATAAGTATAATAAGTATAAGTAAAATGTTTTCAGACACAGGTTTGAAGAAAGAAAGAAAGAAAAAAAAATAGAGCCCTGCAGACTTGAGATAGTTAAATACTAAATTCAGACTTGATAAAATTCCGGACGCTAAAAAATAAGACACTTAATGTTTTAATTATTGGGCACTTAGGATTTGGATTCCGTCTGCTTTCTTTTCACTTTTCTGTTGTTCTCAAGTCAGCTGGGGTTATATAAACTTTACTCAATTATGTAAAATAAAATAATAACTAAGCCCAGGAAACCTATTTTTATCAATCAGCTTCTTATGTGGATGAAGGGCACGTTAACACCAACTTTGATTTCTGTTTTTCCCACCTTTTTTTCTTAGTGCTTTATAGCGAGCAGGACTGTTTTTAGAAAAGGGTGATTTCAGGAATTTATGTGCACAAATCAATTTAGCAACATTTCAAACGATCTGAAAACAGCTGCGGGGTTGTTTGCTTATGTTTGGAGCAATGTCAATCATATCTCACCCACACGTGCCTGATAAATAATACATGGAGTGCCTAAGGGTTTATCAACTGTTAACACTGCACACTCTGCCGCTCAATAAAGGCACAAAATGTCCCCCCCCCCCTTTTTTTTTTAAAGTATATCGCATAGGAGTAAAGGACTCATTAAAACACACACAGCACCATGTACACTTGTGTCTTTAGTGATGGTGTTTCTTCCTGTCGTGGAGTGTACTGCATCGTCTTCATGGCCAAAACAGCACCACACTGACATCTAGTGGAATAAAGCTTGAGTGCATTTCTGAATACTTGGAAAAAAAAATAAAATTTGGGTTACATCAATCTCCATCCACACGAGTGTTTCAGCACCGTTTCAGAATTAATGTTTTATTAATTCATTAATATTAGTGGTTAAGACGCCAACCAAGAACTTTTGTTGCATCTCTCAAAAAAGAAAAATCACTGAGAAGCTATAAGAACAAAGTATGAAATTATTCAAGACTCTTCAGAAACAATCTTTAATGGAAAATATGTAGCAGCATTTTATTTTAAAAAGTCAGATATAAATCTTACATTTTGGTGGTGGGGAGAAAAAAAAAAAAGAAGAAAAAAAACGCTGGTTGGGATAAAAATAGAAGTTAAATACAATCAATATTTTAGCTTCTGAAGCCTGGCTGGTTCACTTGTCCATTTAGGTAGCCAAGCTACTGGTCCCATAGCAAAACATGGCCATGTTTTGTCCAAGTAAATGGCAAGAGTCAAACCACAAACACACACGCACGCACACACACACACACATCATGCAAAGCCCACCTTTATAGCAGCACATAGAGCCAAATATGACCCTAGGAATAGTTTTTGGGCAAATGAGGCCACCAATAGATTAAAACACACCCATCACAAAAAAAGAAAAAAGAAAAACACACCCGCTCTCTCTCTCTCTCACACACACACACACAAGATCAAGTAGAGACTCCATAAAATGTCCATTCAATTTGGCCTCCGCATAGAAAATAAAAATACCATTGTAGGTGTGGTTGGTAGTTAATGCAAGCATTTGGGTGCAATGCTATTAAAAACAACAACAACAAGCCCTCCTCCTGGGCAGCCCCATCCCAAAACACCATTTGTTCTGTGTCTTCACCCAAACTGAGGGTTTAAATGTAGGTATGATTCCTGGGGGGGGAGGGGGGCATCCGAGCTCATTGTGTGTCACTGTTTCCCAATTTAGCAAAAAATCATTGTGTGCACCCACTACACAGACATAAAAAAAAAAAAAAAAAAGAAAAAATCATGTGGATCCAAGTTATCAGTGTGAACTTAAACTGGGAAAATATAATTCCATCAATGTTGGAAAACTCCATAGTACATATGCGCTACGGCACAGAGGCGGCGCGTTCGCAGTCACCACACCCGCGTGTCCTTTCTCACCATACAGCTATAATGGAAAGACCCAATCAGATTTGTTGGGCTACTCAGGAAGGTGGTGCTGTGGGGATGGAGTGCGCATCCTCGGTCGGATTTTCGGCACTGCTGCGTCCACTCGCACCAACTCTTCAGTTTTCTCACTGCTCAGGGGCGGGGTCAGGACACCTGAAGGGACAGGACAGTTGCCGTGACGCTCCAACTCCACATCCTGGTAAGAGTAGGCCTTGTCCTGTATACAGACACACACAGAGCAGAAAGAGATTAAGTGATTAATTCCTGTGTATTATATTTGTAAGCTCAGTCTGACTTGGTGGTTGAAAGAATTTTAGATGTTCAGATCATCTCTAAACTTTAACACATTGAAACTAACACAGCGTCTCTTATCGTGTTGCTTTCATACTACCGTATGTAGGAAGCAAGAGCCACTTACGAGCCATGTCAGGTAGGCTTTATGGGTCTGGATGTTGTGCATGTCATCAGCAGGGATTCCTGTAAACGTTTTCATAGATGACCCACCAATCTCCCGTAGCGCCATCGCAAACGGCACCATCCACCTCACGCACTCCTCGACCTCCGCCCTCTTCAGGGCTACATGAACAGAAAGATGATCAAAAGACATGAGTCAGGGTGAAACAAGCAGGGGAGCAGGTAAAAGCAGATGCTTTAATTAACAGGAAAGAAGAGGTTCATTTAGCATGAGCTGGTTTTTCACCTGAGACGTTTTCCACCAGCTCCAGAGAGGAGAAGTGAAACAGGGCCGAAGCAGCGAGGACGCCGTTGGAAAACTCAAGGCAATGCATGTCTAGCATACACAGGTCCAACAACTGGGGGGAAAAGCAGGTAAAGAAACTAATTAAAACATCAGAGCATGACTCGTAGGAAGTCAACATATTTGCTTTTACTCATTAAAAGCTACACCACAAAACCACACACACACACACACACACACGAGACACTGTAGGGGAGCAGCAAGTACAATAACTTGTATATAGCAGAAATGTAGAAGTTGCTCCGTGCATGAGACACTAAATGAAAGGTCACGGCAGCAACTGGTTTAATATGAACGTTGAGATACTGTAAAGTGTTTCTTAAACCTGCAGGTCTGTGACACCTAAAACCTGAAAACGTAATGAAATCTCATATGGAGATGTTCAGGAGTAAGTTTGTTTATCATTATGCAAGTTTAATATTATCACTACTATGGACAGTGACTGCTTTTTACCGTTGTTTAACAACTGTATCCAACAGGATATGAGTGAAGGACATTTAGTCCATGGGGGACAAAAATAAAACCAAACACTGGTTTGGAACCAGGTAGAACTGGATCACTGCGTTTATATAAATGTACAGACATATATTCTTTATAGTACATTTTGTCACTAAATCTATGAAGATATTAGTAGGAGGTACATATTGAAAAACAGGAAGTGGTACCTCTGCGATCTGTGTGAAGGTAGTTTGTGGATATCTGGGGATGAGCAGCTCATCTGTCTCTTTCAGGTAGGCCACCTGCATGTACACATTGAGCCAGGAGATGGGAGTCTGTGGACTAAGACTCCACTTCAGCTCCTGTGTTAGAAAAAAAAAATAGAAAGAGCAGACAGACTACACAGTTAGAGAAGTAACACCATCACCAACAGCAACACAACCACTGACAACGTGCCAGACAGGGTTGTGACATGGATTAACAAGGAGCATGTGTGTGTGTGTGTGTGTGTGTGTGTGTGTTCTTTACCTTCATAATAATGATTTCCATACTGAGAATCTCGTCTTCAGTGCAGGCTTCATCTGTGACGTAAGCAAACTGGTGAACCTTAGGAGGATACATTTCCTGGGAGGAAAAAAAAAAGGGAGACAAGCTTTATGATAACCTCTCTATAATCTGTCATAGATATATATTAATATACAAAGAGCACTGAGAATGCCATCTGCCAAGGTTGCATGTTCATGATTTGAGAAAAGTTTTATTTTATTGTGAGCCCTCTTATTTTTTTAAAACAATATTGTATATTATTTGCTGTATAGATGTTATTCGTTGTTTCTGAATGTTTTAACATTTTATAGTCTTCTTTAAAAATATAGTGAAGTGTTGCAGAACAAGAAAGGGGTTAAAAATGATGTACCAAAGCTATAAAGATCAAGAGAGCACTAATCGTTACTTAACGTGGGATTTTAATGCCCTGCTCACCTCGACTTTGGCAGCGATGAAGAGACACGTGATGCCTATGAGCTGCAGCGTGGATTTGAAGACGTTTCTTTGCGTGGCCATGAAGCGATCAAAGTAATCCTGAGCGAGATGGTACGTCTCCCTGTGCAGTTTGTACACCTCACTCACCTAAAAACGTGCAAACAAAAAAGTATGTACTGTTAACTCTCTAATAAGCAAAGTTATTCTGCCAGTATCCAACTCAAACAACACCATTTGCATCTTTGTTTCTAATGTAACAGAGCAAAGACAAACTGGACCAAAAAGGACTCTCAAAGTTGACATTTTGCTCTTTTGAAAGAAACCTTTAGATCTCAAGACTGTCTGATGACGGCCCACATTACTTCCGCCCACCCTTATCACCATTACTCATAATAATTTATACTCTGATATGAGGAGAAACCAAAATCAAAAGGCTAAAGCAGATAGGGTCTTTATTGAATGTGATGAGGCCAAATCAGTTTGGTTGATCTCTTTCAGGCACCGAACTCATTAATCAATAGCAGCTCATTCAGTTTCAGTACAATGATGTTCAGAGCACATAGGCTTTTTTTTTCCCTCCACTGCCCCACAAGATAGCATCGAGTGTTATTAAACCGTTTGTGGCACAGGATGTTAAGCACCCAACTCTAATGAACTCTGATCGCATCTATTATTGCTGTTAACAGAAAGCATAATGGTCAATCTATTTATTTGGAAAGTGCAATCCAGTAGATGGACGTGCTACACACCTCCATGAGCCAGTCCAGGAGAATTGCCCTCATCTTGGGCTGAAGATGAGGATGCTTCTCCATCATGTTGACGTCTCTGGTGTAAGTTTTATCCTTCTCCAACATGTTGTTCCAAACCACATCTTTACTCGCCCAGCTGATAACCACAAAAAAAAAAAAAAAAAAACCCACATTGGTTAAAAAGATTCTTCATGGGTGTGAACACACAACTTTTACAATGAAGTGATTGATTTGTTGGCCAAAGATCAGTTGCATTTTAAGTAAGATTTTTGGACTGATCCATACACCACAAAAACAAAAAAGAACCAACAGGAACAAAGTGAAAGCAATAGTTTTAAATGTTTTTACCTACTGGTAAATCATTTTATTTTAACCAAAGTTGGAGACGGTGATAAATGGAGAAGGGGACAGTCAGCTGAAACACAGAAAATTGAATACAGTGGCTGCAGATGTGCAAGATAAGCCTGCTGTCATAAAAACTACAGATACGTGCCAATTCTTGATGGCAGATTCCCTGCTCCTCATCATTGCCTCCAAGTGACACATTGGGTTTTTTCCCCCTTATGGACACGTGAACAACTCAGCTTTTTTTCTCCCATATCAGACATGGGCCACTTGCGGATGTTCTAGATGTGATTAATATCTGATTTCTAGCTATGCACTGCTGTCAGGATAGTCAGATTGGGATTTTTTTTTATATACATCGCGTGTCGGGAAAAACTAAAGTGGAGGAGATGGGGAAAAATTAGGCAACTTCTATAGAGCAAACAATCACATCAACCGTGTTTATGAATTGACTGTCGCTCAAATTATCATTTGCACACTCAAACCGCTCACTGACTCCTGTATGTATTCACCTTCATTTATTATGGTTTTCTAGACTCAGTCATTCAGGTTTTTTGCCTTTAAATCTACCACACTGCCTCTTTGTGCTTTGACAGAAGAGAGCAGGGGGGGAGATAATGAGCTTTACTACTTACCACAGGGCAGGGAGGGGGGCACAGTGCACAGGCGTTGCAAATATGTTGTTAAAGTTGTAGTGGGGGAAGCCAGCGTTTATCAAGGTAACCGGTTGGTCCTCTTCCTGATCAGGTGTGGGGATCCACCTGTGTGGACTGGTGTAGACGGCATCAGGCCTCCAGCCAAGCTTCACAGGAGAGATGAAACAAGGACAATGTGAAGGAGAGGTGCAACTTTTCCAAAACACTGATAGCAGGCATAACAACAACTTTTGATACAATACAGACATAGTGGTGAGACTCTGTGGAGCTGTAGATACATGACCAGAAGTAAGACTGGGCTGAAGCACATGTTGTACGATGATAACCAAGCCTACCTCACATTCACGCTGCTTCTTCTTAGTCATCTCTGCTACCTCCTCATCCAGATCTTGTAAATACTGGAGGATCAAAGAAGGAAAGGATGTTAGTTTGTATGTGATGTGGCAGCTGGTTGGATCACTTTCACAGCACATGACAGCTTGTGAAGATGTAGAACCCTGATCCTAGGATGGGTTTTTGTATTGCAAGTTAGAATTATAAAGAAAAAAAAACACAAATAAATATAGCTGTGCTCATGTGTAATATAATAGCAGCTACATCATTAAGTAATACTTCAGTGAAAGCACATGTTCCAGCACTGAGGGATAAATGCATCACCTTTTTTTTTTTTACATTTTGGTTATTGAAAAAGGCCTACATCAGAGGGGTTTAGCAAGCCTTTCAGACTACTTACAATAGCAACATCTGCCTTCCTCTTTCTCGGTCGCACTGTATTTTCTTTGGGTGCCTCGGGAGCAACAGACCTCGGTTCTGTCTCTTCCCTAAAGAAAAAATAGAAACGCCACACAACCAAAACGTAGCTGTAAGTCTTCAGAGTGGACACAAACAGTTCAGTAAGCTTGGTTAAATGTGTCAATGTGGGCAAAACAAGGTCCTATAGCAACAAGCTAACTAGCCGGATGGCTAAAGCTCCATCAACTCAACTTTTCTTTCCGTCGTCACACACACTTTGATTGACGACCTTGATAAAGACATGCATTAGCTCAATATTACACTCACCGTCTTCCTAGCATTATACTCAGAGGGTTGGCCGTCAGTTTCGGAGTAAACCTGTGAAGTTGAAATTGTTTTAAAAGTTGTATTTTGGGACTTAAACAAACACATTCACACACACTCCCAACCCCCACCCTCAACTCCCTCCTTCTGACAAAGCCCGGCTCATCCTGGCGCGGGGAAATGGAAACAGTACGCAATGTTAAAAGTCGCCAAAAAGTACCACACAATGCAGGTATGTTCACGAAACTAGCCAGTGATAAACAGCAGACACTATATTATCGGCTCATTGTTGTTATGTTGCACATTTCTACCGGGAAACTGGTCATTTTCTCCCACTAAGTTTGGACAGCTGGCATGCCAGATAATGGCCGAGCCCGGCAACACTGAGACGCCTGTTTTCAACGCAAAATTTAACGACAACAGCAAAGACATCGAGTCTCCAGTTATACACAAGCCACATTTAACTTTGAGCATCCACACAAGTATTGAATTCATTGCCCGCATTTCAAAGCTGGTGCGGGTTTAGCTAGCATTTAACTCAGCTCATATACAGGAGCTGCGACTGAAACTAGCTGAACTAACTTCGTAGTTTGTTCCATCCACTCACCTCAAGATTATCTCCTTGAAGTTCACTCTTCTCCTCGTCGAAAGAATAAATATAAGTATTGTATAGGTTTCCCCGCCTGTAGTTGAGAGTAGAGCTGCTGTGTGTGAGTGTACAGGCCGGGCTGCTGCTTGCTCTGAGCTGGCGCCTTGCAGGGAAGGAACAGATGACCTGAAAGCATCAACGTCAGGGAGGAGGCGATTTAACTTGGCGCTAAAACACCAACTCGACCGCCTCTTTATAGGCTCGTTATAACTCCATGTATCACGGGTTCACACGTATAGCCTATACAAAGCAAATATGTTTAATAGAGTCGATGTATATTGCGTGAAATAAAAGGAAAAATGAGTTTATAACGTAGCCGGTGAGCGGGAGGCGTGACGGCTGTCGGTGACAGCTGCAGGGGCGGGTCTCCAGAAGAGGAAGTGCCCCGGCACCGCGTGGCTAGTCTGTCAGATGTAAACAAAGCCGGAGTAGTCTGGATTTAGGCATAAAATAAAGCATAACACGACATAATTATGTTGAAATAATGGAGCCCCGTCGTTGTGTATACTCTAGAGATGGTTGTCAGTCGCTGTCACCCTGGGCGCGTCTATTATTTAGCAAAATCTGGACTATGTTAGCCTGTCGATGCTACCGGGCGCCCAATCAGTCCCAGCCCGGGTTGCCATACCTGCTCTTAATCCTCCTACGCAACCACTCATGTTAACCTTTAAACAAATGTTTTGAAAAGGTTAACACGGCTAAAGTAAGCTACATACATTTTAACTAGGGAGAGAGGGAAGAAAAAGTGTATTGTATTTTGCTGTATCACTAGTTTGATATAGATTTTTAGGATATTTGAATATTGACCCTTGCCCAGTCATGTGACCCCCATGCTCAGAAAGACAAAAAAACAAGATTTTTTTCCCTACTGCTCTCTGGTTGCTGCACAAAATCGGAAAACATGAAATTTTTGGACCTTTTTGGGCGCTTAAAACCTGTGGTTATTGGAATGATTCATGTCAAAGCTTTACCAGGTAAACTAAGATCCTACTTGACCCTTCCTTCCAATGTTTAATGGAATATTTAGTTCCCTTACTTAAGTACATGTAGCACTACGCTATTTTAATAAATACATAAAAAATTACTTTAAGTATCAAAAGTGCTCTTTTTTTTAATGGCCTACACAATGCCATGCTACTATAAATTACATTATCAGATTATTTGAGCTCCTGTATTAATGCGTGAGTAGCATTTTGCTTTTATAGGTGTAGATCATTTGAACTATTTTACTGTTGGGCAGCTTATAATACAATATTCATATATTGATGAGTGTACAATTACTTCAAATTTCTATTTAACTATAGCACTTGAGTTAATGTGCTTACTTACATTCCACCACTGACAATCTGGGATATCTTATAATATATATAACCAAGTTTCTCGTGTATTCCAGGCACCCCGTTAGGATGTATGAAAATGTCCCAGATCGTTGAAGAAGCCTGCAGGGAGGCGGCGATCTACCGTGATGCAGGGATTGTAAGTGGTTACGCATTTTGTGAAATCCTTAGACATTTGAAGTCTTTTTTCCAGGCGAAGCAAGTAACCGTTGCTCGTAAACGCTTCTCTCAGGATGGAGTGATCATTGAGAACATGCACGACATCCCCTACTCGTTCTCCGTGGGCCCCGAGGTGTCCGCCTGTATGACTTCAGTATGTGCTGCTGTGAGAGGCCTCTGTCCATCTATGCCGCTCGGAGTGCAAATACTGTCCTCTGCTAACCAGCACGCACTGGCCGTAGCTCTGGCTTCAGGTTTAACATTAATAATATATTATGATTACTGTTGTATGCTGTATGTGAAGCTATAATCAGCTGCAGCCAAAGCTTTTAGAACAAAGGTCAACCACACAATTAACAGGTTTCGGTAGACAAAGTCTTCTTAGCATTTGTCTCAGTGGTTATTTAACTTATATTTAAACAGCTTTGTCATGTCTCTGTGTTGTCACAGGCCTGGATTTTATCAGAGCTGAGGGTTTTGTCTTCTCTCACGTTGCTGACGAGGGCCTCCTGAACGCATGTGCCGGGGACTTACTGAGATATCGCAAGCAGATCGGAGCTGAGCATGTACAGATCTTTACTGACATCAAGAAGAAGCACAGGTGAGATCAACATCTGCATAGTTTTACCAGTTAAAAGAATCTGACATCCACTGCCTTAACTGTCTATTGAACCAGGAAGGATTTTTTTTACAAATTTAAATGTATAGTTTTAGATCACATGCTTGTGTAGTATACCGTATGCGTGTTTTCCCAGCTCCCATGCCCTGACATCAGATGTGAGCATTGAGGAGACGGCACGAGCTGCTGAGTTCTTCCTCTCAGATGGACTCATCGTCACCGGAGCAGCTACTGGACTGCAGGCTGACCCGCAGGAGCTCAGAGGTAGTGCTTAAAAACTCCACGCTTCATACAACCAGCAGCTATAATGAATGCTAGTTCTCATCATGATTAGCTGTTTAGTCTATGAAATGTCAAAAAAAACAACAACCATAAAGGTATTGAATACAGTAAAATGAAACAGAGAAAAGTAACGCAGCACAGTGTTATTTACATCATTGTGAGTCAGTGCCCCGTCTGTCCAGCAGAGGACGCTCTCACTTGTGGTAAGTTCCTGTCAGCAGTGATCTGTGCTCCTCTATTGGTCAGGACAGTTTACATTCAAACCTGAATCAAACCAGTGATCAGCAGTCACCCAATATGGCAGCCATCTGAAGCCTGGGTACACTGTGGCTCAGTTTAAGAATGCTGGATGAGCATCTGTCTCTCTCACACACTCTATACAGTGAAGACTTTAAGGGTTGTGTTGTGTGAGCTGCACTGGGTTCCACTGCATGTGTTGTTATTCTAGCACACACACACACACAGAGGGAAATATTTTTATTCCACTACATATATTTGACAGCTATAGTTACTACTGTAGTTACTTTACAGATTTTACATACAACACGTATGACTTATCTTATACAATATGATGCATTTCCAACACTTCCACCAGCTACATTAATAAAACTCTGCTTACAGGTTAATGAATCAGTAATATATAAAACACTGAAAAGGAGCCATTTCCCTCATAATCATTAATACTTTATGTGTTTATTATGTTTTACTTAAATAAGGTTTTTAATGCAAAATGCTTTTACAAGAGTTTAAATAGTTGCATTGATATATTTAATCGAGTAAAACATCTGAGTACTTCTTCAATCACTGTGCATTTTAGTTGAAATATTGTACATAATTAACTGCACTGCATTGATTTAACAGCTACGGTAACTAGTTATTTTGCAGAATCCAGTTTTATATGAAATGTAAACATGATCTACTTCTAAGTCAGTGACCATAGGTGTGTGTCTCTGTGGAGGGTCAGTGGGTCTGAAATCTAGCAGCAACAGCGGGCTGCTATTTTAAGCCCGGTCTCCAACACAACCGACAAGACTATAAACACTCAGAGCTAAACAGGCACTCAGCCTTGGTTTCATACACACGAGTGTCCTGACACACGTGAACAAACACACACACATTTTCCCAGATCACTCTTTCTCTCTCTCTCTCACACACACACATACGTGCACTCTTGCGGCTTGAACATGCAGGCACTTGTCAGAGCTCACATGCCTGTGTGGAGGTCGACCCCTACTGTGTCCAAAGTTCACCGGGTGCATCACATCCTCTCTTAGCTGCATTACAACAGACAGTGTGGGTAACTATTCATAAACAGGTCCCACAGGTCTCACACATATTTGTGTGTATTTTGAAAACCTTTTTTTCTTTGCCTTTGCAGAGGTTTCCCAGTCTGTGAGGATCCCAGTGCTGATAGGCTCTGGAGTGACCTATGACAACATCGAACGTTACCTTAACGCAAATGGAATGATCATTGGGTCTCATTTCAAAAAGAATGGCCACTGGGCCAACCCAGTCGAGCCGGAGCGAGTGAAGAGGTTCATGGGAAAGATGTGTGAACTTCGAAAATAAGAGGCTGATCAATAAAAGGCGCTTCCTGTGGGATAGAAACCTGAAGAAATAAAAGCCATGTTTTATTCCACTTTGCCAACCCCCCCCCCCCACATTACACACGTTCAGCCGCCACCTTAACAAAACAAGATTTATTTGCAATTTTTTTGTACATTTTTATAAATACACTCAAATTTAAAAAAAAACACATATAGTTATCAACTGTATTTACACTCATGAGTCTAATGTGAACAATTTGTGTAACATAAAAAGATGACTAAAAAGTAGTCCCAATACAAACCATGAACAGTGGTTTTGTAATCATTCACTAACATTTGTTCTGAAATTCACAGAGTACGGTTATGAGTACTGTACAGGTCAACATGATATGAAAATCAGCATTTAACTTGCATTACACTTGTCATGAGATAGTCTAAAGCTAAGGCACATGATATAACACATACTGAACACGAGGAATAATCAATCAAAATGTGCCAACTCATCATATTCTACAGGTGTGACGTTTTCTCAGCTTTGGATCAGTTTCACACACTGTGACAGTAACAACAACTTTACAATATCTTTCACACACTTGCAACTTTCTATAAGTCCTACGTATGTCTAATAAATCTAAACAAGTCAAACAAATCAACTGCTCTCATTTGATAATGTACAAAGGCTTTATTTCTATTTGTTACTAACTAGCTTTCCAATCTGGGGGAGCGACGGTGTCATTTATCATGTCAGGAGGTCAGTGGTTTCACATGTGAGGGTTGCAGTGCAGGTTGCCTACATCATAATAAAAGCTTGTTAGGCTGATGTTCGGCCGTTTACAGAATTACGTGTTATGAGGTAAAACCATTTTGCAAAACCTGTGTCGGATTCGGAGTCAAGGCACTGTGCCGCACACTGAGCTGTGGTGGAGGTGACCTGATGAGCACCCTCACCAGCAGATCTATCGCATCCTGCATCAGTAGTTGTAAAGGCGCTGGCAGGGCTGCTTGAAGTGGCCGTAGCGTCTCTCTGCAGGGGAGAATCGCATCTTAGCCAGGTTCTGCCTATGGAGGGCGCTGCGGCTCAGCTTCTTGTGCTCAGCCTGGGTCCTCGCCCTCTGGACGGCCAGCAGCTGGATGTTGCAGGGTAGAGGGATTCCCCAGGCAGCCAGACGCCAGGAGACGTGCCGCCTCACTGCCACTGGCCTGAGCAAACACAGAGGAAGAGGAAGTGTTAGAGTACTTGTTGATGAAATAGCAGAACCAGCTCAGGCCTATCACATTGTACGATAACATAATTATCAACATTATCATGTTCATATTTCAACTTATCGTATGCTATATGGATATATGGCTACCACCTCCTGAACCCACTAAAAGCTGCTGCAATTACAGGCCGACCATGTGCACGTTTACATGTGATGCGGGAGGTGGGAGCCGTGTGGAGTCAGTCCTTTCTAATTCCAATGTATGAATCTGAATATTCCCTAGAATTAAATAGTACATTGTTCTATTAAAAGGTGTACTTGCATTACGATGCTCTTATATATTAAGCGCCATAAAATGCTCTTAACATGACAATAATATATTTATTAATATATCGTATTGTCCAATAAAATTTGTTTTCATTTTTCAAAAGGTTAGTTTAGGATCAATCTTGAGATTGGGATTAAAATAGATCTTTGTGTGTCCACATCTATCTGTTTTGTTTGTGCAACTACATGCCAGCTATTTCCAGTATAACTCAGAATAACTGGTGCAGAACTGAAAGTTCATTCTAATGTTACAGGAGGAGGTGAGTTGTTAAATATTTTCCTCTCCCCCCTTGTTCCTTTTACCCGCTGATAACAGGAGCTGGTTCTGTAACAGACATCGATATGCTGCGAATGAAAACCATGTAACCTTCACCACAGATGGCCTTGGTATTATTTTTAACATTAGTATTATTTGCCAATGATTATTCAGCTGTTATTATTTTACAGTTATAAAGGGACTTTTATATGTAATATATGTAATTTTATTTGTTTCTTTTCTGTGCGATCTATCACGTCACAAACTCATTTTCTACTTCATCAGCTGCCACACTGAACACCGAGCTGATAAAACTCTACAACAGCGAACAGCTTTATGTATAAAAGCTCAAAAATACATTTAAATTTAAAATGTAAGTCGATATCAGAGATCTCCCTGAAAATGGGGGCTTTTGGAATCAAGACGTAGCCAACATAAGCTGCTTGGGTTGCATTTTTGGAGCTGTATGGATATTCATGTTGGGTTGTGTGTGATCTGGTCATAGTGTGTCAATAGAAAACAACCTGGAGGAGTCCTCTTCATCTTCATCAGAGCCTTCCTCCTCCTCGTCCCGTTCCTCTACTCCACTCATCCTGCGTCTTATCTGGTAGACAGACATGCTGGGGTGTTCGATCAGCAGGTTCTCAAGAGGGTCCACCTCAGGGACGGACAGTGGCTCGTTCTCTGCGAGAGAAAACAACCAGATTTTCATCCCAGTATAAGATGCAGCCTCACTGAGCCGTGAACAAGTTGTATCACTAACCTGGGAGATTAACAATGACCCATCCTCCCTCCTCAAACTCCATCAGCTCTTCAAAAGAGTCATCTGCCGCTTCAAAGTCGTCGCCGGCGTTCCCAAGCAGATGAGAAAGAATCTTCCCGATCATCTTAACTCCTCTATTGCCTGTAAAATAACAACAGCGAGAGGAATGCATGAAGACAAAAATCTGAGTCCTCTTTTGTTTTTGTAGCAGTTTAAACAGTACAAATGGCTCCACCTTGTGGCCATTCCAGTAAACACCCACAACACCTGATGCCTGTTCTGTATCAACAACCGCTTCCGTTACGACAGCACAGAAACCCGAGCAGGCCGAGTTGTTATGTCACAGGGAACGCGATGATACAAGAGGCTGAAATTACACTGAGAGCAGCAGGATTATAAACTCTGTGATGTTGGCTGAGATTCCTTCCATGAAAGAAGGAAGCCAGCCTCATGCGTGACCCCAGACTAGCAGCTGATTGACCTTTTGTCCCGAGCCAGCTGACGACCCTGTAGCCTTTGCTCTGGTATTAAGTTCAATTCATACCAACACTGCTTGTTTGTTTTTTGTTAGTCTGTGGTTACAGCTTTCTCTCCTATTCTAATATTACTATTTTAATACATCTGACCTCAGTGTAACACATCTGTGGAAATATTCAATACTTGAATACATTTGCAGACTCCAGTTTAATATAACAGAACTATATAATGTATAATGCTACATTTTTTCCACCACAGCAGCACAGTATGTGGAGGATTAATGCTATCAAGGCTAACATTTTTTATGGTATTCATGATCAACAGGCCTACTTTTTCTTAGCTCTACCAAAATAGGATATGACCATTGCCAATATGCTCCAATATATTGCATTATTATATATATTATTACAGTTCTGTTGTTATTGTTTAAGAAAAAGGTTGATCCATAAATAGAGCTGTGTTTTTCCCCGGTGTCTGATATTTGTCAGTGTCTGTCCGGACTCTAATGTCAGCAGACCCCTCCCTGCAAATACAGACACACTGCAAAAAAAAAACCCTGAGGATGACACAGCATAACATCAGCTGATTACAAAAAAAAATTCATTTTTTAATAATCGCAGCTGCAAAGTTGATGTCAAGTTCAAGTAAAAGGCAAGTAAAAGGCTACTCTGTGGTCAGGCATCAGAGAGCCAAGAGGATTGCAGTAAGAGAACAAAAGACAAAAGCTATTCACGGCTTATAAATGGTTATGTTTCACCCTGATGCTCAGAAATTTTAGATTTTGACTCACCGGACAAAAATAAAATAAAAATATATCTTTGGGTGCGGTCGTTGTGCAGAAGAGATCCTGCTATGTTGTTGTTCTTCACAGATTGTTTTGATCTCAGAAGTTGTTTATCGCCAAGAGTCCTCCTTGTGTCCTGAAACGTCATCAAACTCCGCCCAAAGAGGCGGGGCGAATGAGCGTCACTCCCTACGTCAACCGTCAACAACACAAATGTTAGCCGTTGAAAGCGCTAATGGCGACAGTTGTTTTCTATATTTGTCCGCGTTAATGTGAACACAGCCGAGTCTTCTGAAAGTGTCACTCGCTGGAAAACAATTTAACGTACAAAAAGTTATTTCTACAGTGTCGAAGCCTCCATTTAACGTTGTAGAAAAAGGCCAATAATGTACGCTACCCCCAAAAATGTCCACTTGAGGTTAAGGAACATGAACAAACTAGCTACACATGCAAGTAACTTCTCATTTAATACGAATATAAATACGCGAGCAAGCGGGACTAGCTAATTACATATTACCATAATTTTGTGCTTTTGATATTTTTATCCAAGACTTCTTCAGTGCAAGATAATTCACTCCTCCGCCAAACACCAGTCTTTACTTTGTTTTGTAATGAAACGGTCAACAGATACCTGTATTTTTGTGTCATTTTGATTTTCATGCAGTATCTCAAAATATATGAGCTCAATATTACTCACTAGTTCACACTTACCAACACAACTGATTATTGGAGTCATAATTACAGCTCATGGAAACAGTTGTTTTTTTTTGTTTGTATTGACTTTACTGTGAGGATTTTTCTTTGAATGGAGAAGGGAGTACAATATCATCTTCAGTACAAAAATGTATATATTATATGATTAATTGTCTCGACTGTAATGACTTGTAATTGATCTAATGCAGTGATTAGGACAAGGCGTCATTGGATTAATCAAAGAGGGTTGTAAGATAATAAAACAGGATAGGATACAGAAAAAAATTACACAAAATTGTGATTTTTTTTCAACCTTTTTTCAAATTTTTTTCTTTACTTGTGCATTTCTGTATTTTACCTCTAAAAGTTCAAATTAACAAAATAGACGATTCATTAATTAGTTTATCCACAGAAGATTAATCATCAACTATTTTGATAACTGATACAAGCAAAAATGTAAAAAAAACAAACAAAAAAACCCCTTTATTTTCAATTCTTATGGTTTATTTGTTAAAAACAAGCAAACAAAAAAACTAACAAATCCTGTTTCCTGCATGTCGCTCTTGCTCCGGTAAAAAAAACCAAGGACAAACAAACAAAAACAAACAAATACTATACTATACACAACTAAACATGCTAAACGAAGAAACAATTAGCAAAAATTTAAACCCTTTATTGTAAAGGGTCACAGGCTAAAAAGGTTTGGTCAAATTTTTTTGTAGAGGGGACATATCTTGTATCGAACTTCTGTTACTCTTTGATTTCCCATCATGCATTGCGAGGACCATCCGTTTGAGAAAAGTTGAATACATGAGTAGAACAACAACAATTAGCTTCCCGCACATTCAGGACAGGACTGTAGGTAAGAAATATATAGAAATATATATTATTTTATTCAGGTTGGACTCATATTTTGTTCGGCAATAAAACATAAACGTATCGTGACGTAGTGTAAAGTTTGAACCAGTCATTTGCTGATTAAATCTATTGTTTTCAGTGTCAACTCGTACTCAGTAATTAATAAAAACTCCATTCATCCATAAGAACTCCATTCAGAAAAATCATGATAACTTTGGTTGCTGCCAAAAAATAACAACTCTGCAGTTTACTTGAGATATTTTAAGGAGGTGACAGCAGCCATGTGTAACTTGCACGTGCAAAACATGTCGATAGAGCGGGGACTGATATAGTTGATTTAGTTGATTCATTTATATTTATCACACAACTGTTTGCTGTGCTGAACTCTAAAGTCAAAGTGAAACCAACCGACTTCTGCTGTACATGGTTGTTTGTTTGCTTTAATTTGTCACCCTTCCAGTTTTAAATGCTTTTTAAATGAGCGAACAAGAGTAGAAGCTTCAATTAAAGCTGTCAATTTTCATCTAAAAGTGAATTGTAAGTACACTTACCTGCGAGACATGGTCTGACATTAGTTTTTGAACATTTAACAACGTTTTTCTTAATAGACTACTTCATAAATATATATGTCCCCAGTTCAGTTCTAGTGTTTAGTGTTAAATGTGTTTGGTCATTCACACTCACAATAGTACATCATCTATTATCTATCTACAAAATCTATGATGTTATTTTCAAACGTGTAAAGCTGCAACACCTGATGACACAAAGAATCTCAGTCATGACGTGTTTGCCCACTTTCCTTTCTTCCAGTGGCTCAACACAGAGATGGCTCCGCGGATGGATGACATCATGCGTCTGTGCTGTGAGATATCAGCTCACGATCAGATTAAAGTCGCGGTGAAAAACTCCACCACAGGAGCGATTGCGGCAGGAGGAGCTGCGTTTGTGGGAGGGATGCTCGGTGGACCTCCTGGAATCGCTGTTGGTAAGAAGCTAACATTCACTTGGAGTTGTGTTCCTGTTCCACTTGACGAATGGAAGTTCGTTATTCCTTCTCCCTTTTGGCTCTGTTTTTACTCCTGAGGGAGATATCTGGCTCTTGAGCTGCTACAAGCGGCTTTATCAGAGCTTTGTTACTGAACTTGTGAACCAAAACAATAAAGTTTCAGGCTGTTAAACCAAAACCACGTTGGTTTGCCACTAGAAGCATTCACATCACTATTCTTAATAGTCTCCATTGCTAATATACTGTAAACCATTTCTAGTTTTTACAACACATATCAGACTTTATTTATACTTATTTTCCCAGGATTTCTTTCTAATATGAAAACTATAAATGATGACCATATTAATCTTGTAAGATGCTGCGTTGTGTGAGTTTTCTTAAAGCACTGAACATGTAACAGAGCCATGGTCCCTTCCTCTCTGCGTCTCTACCAGGTGCAACAGTCGGTGGTCTGTTGGGCAGCTGGCTGACCAGCGGTCAGTTCAAGCCTCTGCCTCAGATCCTGATGGAGCTGACACCCGCCCAGCAGCAAAGGCTCTACAGTGACGTAGTGGCCGTCTTAGGCAACCTGAACTGGATGGATGCAGCCCAGCTCATTACCCTAGTGATGGGCAACGTCACTCTCCAGCAGAAGGTCACTTCCGCATTGCTTAACTACGTCGTAAAGGAACTGAAAGCAGACGTGCGTTATCAAGACTGAATTACTTTCTAACGGGAATGTTTGTATTTAATAGGAAAGACTGTGAACAACCGATGTTTCACTTTCATAACTGTACAACGACAACGAGCAGTTAGCCTTTGCTGTCACTGTCTATCCTTAAAAAAAACTATTATCACTGCACAATCACTATTGAAACTGAGCTGCAATACTCAGTCTCTGAATGGATTATGACTACTGAGCAAATAATGTTTTATTGATCTTAACATCAATAATTTTTTAACTCTAAGATATTGTGCCTTAGTTATTTATTCTGGACTCTTTCACACACTCTGTATCAGGGTATTTCTATTATACGACATATCAAATAAATATTTGCTGCCACTTCTGACTGATATTTTATTTTTTTATTTATCTCAGGACTATAAGAGCACATTTTGATAAATTTGTAGCACGAATCACAGAAGATTTAATTTCATTATTTCATGTAGGGCTGTACAATACAGGCAAATTAACATGAATGTGTATATATATTGTGTAATAAAATAATCACAAAGATCATAAATTGACTCATTATGTTTTGAGCATAGATTACACAATCTGTTCCCAAATATAAATATGAACTTTCATGCAGATTTAGATTTTTGTCTATATAACTATACCTGTTTGACCTTTTTATTTTAAATTATATTAGGTTTTATTAAGTCCTTGTAGTAAAACCTACAGAAACCCATTATGGCCAGGAAAAGACAGCATTGATAATACTGATAAATACTCATGATGAATCAGAAGTTATAATAAAAAAAAATCTGATTATAGTATTATTGTTTTGATTTAGGAGCAAATTATTTTGTTTTTAGTAAGTCTAAATTTTAACTTATCTCGTAGTTTTGACTTTGTATCTCAATAAATTGGTTTAGTACGTCAAAAATTATGACAATAACTCATATTATTGTCATATAATGTTGACTGCCAAAGCTTTTTTAACACAATCTGGAACTTCACCTTAACTATCCTAAAAGTGAGTTTAACAACGTGAAATGATGAGAACAAAATAAAAGATAACATTAACACACTACTCTGTGATAATCCTGATGAATAATCTCTTATTCTCGACCTTTTGACTGAGATTATTTACTTGGTGAAGATAACCGTATACATGCTTTGTGTCAGACAGACTGAAATACAAAGATTACTGTGGAACATTAGACAAAGCAGTAGACAAATTAATCAAATTCTCTATGCATAAATATAAAATGAAATGAGCCAAGAGTTAAAATGTAGCCCTAGAGCCTTTACTATTTCACTTATCTTGCTCACACATATTATATTAATAAATAGCTGTGTATTTGTGACAGACTAATAACTAATCGATACACAATAGACAGCAATGTACAGACCAGTATAAATTCTGCATAAATTCCCCAGTGACTTTTTTTTTTTACATTGATATTTTGATTGTTACTATTTGCTTCGATCAGTTATGTTTGTTTTAGCAGCTTTCTGCATTGCTTTACTCTGACCAGCAGGTGGGGCTGTAGCCCCTTCAGCAAGTACCTGATGATAAATGCATTATTATTGGTGGATGTGATCAGCTTCTCAGACTGATCAAACATGTAAACTGAAACTGTAGGATAGAGGTTGCTGTAGTAGTGGGGCAGGACAAACCAGTTCAGTATCTATCTGAGGAACTACTATCTACATACAAGACATTATATTTCATTCATATTTCAAGTGGTGGAACCTGTATTTTTAATGTCAATGTAAATAATGTCTTTACTGGATGACGAAAGGTGAGACCTGAGTCTGCACTGAGAAATTGTAATTAAAAATACCACTTATTTATTTATTTTTTTACATTTGTTGCTTCAGTTGTACACTTGTGACACAAATGTCACAAATTCTCCCTGGTGTCGTTCGTAGTTTCTCTTAACACACCTTGCAGAAATGGTGGTTACTCAACACAAGCCAGCAAGCTCATATTAGATAGATACTAGATACTATTAGTCAACCTAAACCGGTTTCAACATAGAATGAAGGATTATGTGATGTGTTTTCTTCTTCTACTAATGCAGAAAAACCCTGCGCAACAAACAACAGCACTTCAGTTGAAGCTCTGAGTTGAATGGATGCAAACTGAGTCTTATTGTCAGTTTTGGTATCTACAGTTTAGTTTAACATGACCTTGTATTGAGCCGTGTTTACATCAGTTATTTGGGTATTAAATAAAGACTGAAGCCACGAGGCTGAGAGTTCAAAGCTAATGAAAGCTTGTATTTCTGTGGCCTCATTTGGATCCTGGTGTAAACTTGTGGTCCAGCTAAGAAAAAAAAAAATATTGTATGTTTTCTGTAACATTAGTGCAACATTATGCCAAAGCATACTGTGAGTGGACTGGATAAAGAGAACCAGTTAAGAAACAAATCTCCTACCCAACTGGGGGCATCAGAAACAGGTTTTAAGCACAACACTGACATATTAGCATAAAGGTGATATGGTGAACTTGTTAGCAGTTGCTTACACATACAGCAAATATTAAGCAACATTATCATTCATATGAGTCGTGTCTCTGGTGACCCAGTGACCCTTGACCTCTGTTATGGTCTCCACCAACTCCTAAAGGAAGTATCTAGTGACTAAATGCTACACTATGTTCACCAGCTAATACATTGCTGGCTTATGAGTTATAAACCACAATGTCTTATTTTTGTTTCATGTCATTCCTCATTTTTCGTACTGTTCGTTCTGTAATAAAGGAATAAAACTGTCCAAAAGACACTAAATGAAATGCCAAAAAAAAAAGAGCTAGTTAGCTAGCAACATGCTAGGCAGGTATCATACAGTGGTTTTATTTGAAGCTATTTGTTAATAGCAGCTAAAACCCACTGAGGTGAATTGATGATAACACTATGGGTTAATCACTCTGAGCGACACCTTTCACATTACACATTGGAGCCACTGCTAATATAAAATATTGATGAAGCTTTAAACTAATGCCAGCTGGTACCAACAGTATCCGTGTTTCCGTGGTCCTGTGACAGACTAAAACGAACATCAGCATTTACTTACTGGGCTGAGTCACCTGATTAGCTTAGCTTAGCTTAGCATAAAGACTGTAAAGAGATAGACTGACTCCAAAGATGAAGAGAAATGCCTTCCAGCACATCTAAAGATTACAAATTAGTTAACACATTACATCTCATCTGTCTAATTCATACAAAACACAGTTTTATGAGGTTATGTGCGGAACAATTTCTTGGCCGGATGCAGTAGCTTGTTTTTTTTTTTTGTTATTACTCTTCATTTTGTGTATGAATTAAACAAACAAGATGTGTGAAGTCAGCTTCAGATGTCCCGGCAGGTGTATGTTTAAGGTGATTTGGGGTTTTTTAAACTAGTCAGTCATTTCTCCATTCGCAGTCTTTCTGCTGAACTAACCGTCTCCTGGCTCCACCTTCAAATTCAATGTACAGATACGAATGTTATTGATCTTCTCATCATTTCTCCCAAGAAAGTTAAAAGGCTTATTTCCCAAAACATAACTATTCCCTTAACATAAAATATATAAAAATGATCTGTTAGCTGACCTTTAAGAAGCAAAAACTGTTGTGTTTCAATTTAATTTTTATACTAGCTTATAAATTATTCAAAATCACAGATAATATGTATGAAACCTTTTTAGACTGCATATTTTTAAAGACCTTTGAACCCACTTTTTAGGAGTCTGTTATAGTGTCTGTTGTGTTGTGCTTTAAAAGACGAGGACATCAAATATGTCATCAAGGTATATGACAAAAGTACAATTTATAAAACAGAAAATACATCAAACGGTATTGAAACATACATAGAAATATTACTGTTGGCAGTGCTCTGTGAATTAATGCATTTAGACAGTAGTGAGAGAGTGGGGTAGTGCTTTAGAATTTAATATTACTCCATTTAAAGGCCCTTTCTGTACGTGACAATGTAGTAAAAGCTCAAAAGGCACAACTGTGTGAAGGATTAGGGCCAGAGTTTTATAAATACGAGGAGAAAGGTTGACACTGAATTGAATCGCTGTCAGAAATCACTACACGTTTTGATTGTGTTAACTATACTAGTTATTTTAGTGTGTGAAATTTCTTTAAAGTGTAGCTTAAAAATTCCCACAACGAAAACAAAAAAAATGTAGCATTCAAAGTCTACTTTCAGCTATAACAAATCCCCTCACAATGCTTAGCTCTGCCTTTGCTCCTGAGACGACAGACGGTGTCAATTGTGTGAAATAAGTAAGAATTTTGAGATTCAAGTCAAAATTCTCTTGTCTAAATCTATCGGATGTGATTCTCTTTTCTCCAACAAGTGCAAAATGGGCAAGAAGTTGAGCAAAGCTTCCAAGTTCTGTGCAACAATTGTTTCAAACACTACAAGAATAAAATAGAAAAACTATCAGAACATCAATCAATTATTGAATTCATTGGTATGTTTGGAAATCTAATTAAGGCTTTCTAACACTCCTCAAAATGTTTCAGTGAGAAATAAAAGGCAATAATCAAGCAGCAAAAAATAAAAACCAAACACCATTTCAAGACTTTGGAGCTGCAAAAAACTAAAGAAGCATTCACAGCCTCTTGCACCACCCGCATGTCGGCTAAGGTGCTCACAGTGTGAGTACACACACACACACACACACACACACACACACACACACACACACACACACACACACACACACACACACACACACACACACACACACACACACACACACACACACACACACACACACACACACACACACACACACACACACACACACACACACACACACAGAGTACAGGGCAGGTTTAAAGCAGTGACGTATTAGTAAAGCTGTGTGCCAAAAATACATTTCTTTTCATTTACATGTAGACTAATAAAAAAAGAAAAGAATTTACACTGTACAATACAACAGTTCCAATCTAAAGTGAGGGAGGAGAGTACATGTGGAGTAACGCTGGTGCTGCAGGGAGTCTAGAACTGTTCAGAGAGGAGATCACACAGTCTCTGAGACACGGAGTCCCTGCTGGTCCGGAGGGTGAGACGGTACATCTGAAGCAAAAAAACAAAACAAAACAGTTAAACAATACATCGGTGTATGATGATTTAATACAGGGTTGCATGTGTGTGTGTTGATGTTTACCTCTGCTTGTGTGTTGGGCTCCAGTCTGAGGAGGCAGCCCACCTGAGTGTTCTTTGTGTGGATGACTCCTGCTCCAACAAAGTTTTCAGGATTGGGATCCACCCTGTCCAGCAGAGCTACACCGAAGCCTAAGATCTGCAGGAAAAAGATATGATTATATGTACATGACAGAGCACGTTTACACTGTGCCATCTGATCTGGAACGCAACAAACACATCAAACAGTTTGATGCGACTAGGTTCCTAAAAATATATTCCCTATGTGGAGTTTATTCTCGACTGTGAAACGGCAGCGGAGCTTTTCTGTCAACGTGCGCAGAATGAAAGAAAGTCTGAACACGTCTGGGTCCATGACAACGGAGGACCGTGTGAGAGATGGTTGAAGGCTACAGAACAAGCGAGTAGCTTGACATTGAGTCACAAGTGTTATAAAGTCTATATGCTTCTGCAGAGATGGGCACAAACCGCTCATGTTTATGTACGTACAATCAGAAGTTATTATTTTTCTCATAGGAATAACTATATACACACACACACGATTATCTGTGCGTTCCAAAAACTAATTTTTTCTCTGACTGTACTTCAAACAATTTCAGACAGATTCTCTCTATGACTTAAACGCTGTATCATATTTTAGTGGCAGCATGTTAAAATGAATGTGAATTTTCACATGTAAAGATGTCTAAAGGAGACATAAACATATTTTACCTTGGCCTTAGTGACATCTATGTCCATCGAGTGTTTGGCTTTGAAGATTTTCTGAACCTCTTGCTGAGGACTGCAGAGAGGAGAGAGGAGAAGAATCAGTTTTCTACGACACCAGTACATTTTTGGATATTTTTTTGGATTAATGGATGCCGTTCTCATCAGTACCCAAATAGAATATATTGAGACATTTAGAATGATCAGTATCAATCGACAGATCAAAATAGAGCCTAAAAAGTTTTCAGATCAGCAAGAAAATTAAAATATGATCCGTCGATATCTCAACTTTGGGCCAATGTTAACGAATCATACAGGGTCAAGTCGATAATAGAGAAGGCAGCAACCTCAGTGTGCTCCACCTCTGACTAAACATCTCTATTTGATTATGATGTGAAACAGAAGTGTGTGTGTGTGTGTGTGTGTGTGTGTGTGTGTGTGTGTGTGTGGGTCGGGGGTGTCTCCTGCTGAGCTGATCTTACGCTCCGAGCTGTTTCCAGCGCTGGAAGAAATCTTGGGATGTCATCTCTGTGGGCTGAAAAAACTTGTTAAGCATCACGGGGAGCTTCACTGCAATCTTCTGAAGGGCTCCGCCGTATCTGTTTACACACAGAGGACCAGAAATTTACATATAAAATTAACTGACTACAGCAATTTTTTTTAAAAGTCACATTCAGGCACCAACCTGAACTGGATGTCGAGCACTGGTGTATCTGTAAAATCGGACACACATTCAATGTTGAGGATCTGCTGGACCTGAGCGCCGCCTTCTATTACAGGGTCTACTTTCTTAGTGTGGACATTCAGCTGTGGAAGCCATGTGTTAAGAGTTTTTTTCTTATTTAAGCTAGTATGAATCTCGGCACACGTGCAGAGCTCAAATACAAGTGTACTGAGGAGGAACTAGTTGGTGAGTTAACTGTTGTTAGAACAGAGGAAGCCAGCTAGCAGCAGAAAGGATATGAGTTTTGAGCGAGTCCTGACTGGTCACCGCTGAAGAGAAGCTGAGGAACTGGGTAGATGTCTTGTTGCCAAAGAACACATACATACGACCTGGGGACAACACAAGGTGTTTAAATCTAATGAACTGATTTCCCAAAACAGAAAGATGCATAATAGATATTGTAAAGCTCACCCAGGTTCTGCCTGTACTCTGACTTAAGTCCAATCTGCAGAAGCTGGTTCTCGTAGAGAACGCCGTTGTTCTTACAAACAAATCTGCACACACATATGAAGAATATTTTTGATAAATTGCATTTTTCACTGATGTGGCAATTTAGTCCAAAGCAGCAAATGCGTTTAAAACGTTTATGCTACATGCTGTATTTCTCTGCTGATTTCACCTGGAGAAATTCTCCTCGCAGACGTCCGTGGGAGCAGGAGTGGAGTTGTCACAGAAGACATCGATCAACAGGCTGCCTCCTGCTGAGGGAGCGGAGTTCAGGTTCAGCAGGTCTGTGAAGGGGTGGGCGGAACTCTGGGAGAGAAACAGCAGCAAACGTTGTCTTTGACGTACAGTCACATCACACACAGCGCACCAAAACATGAGGATGAGTCAAAAGACTACTTTACACTTCAGTAGTAATGAATGAAATAGTTGCTTCTAGCTACAGTATCAGTATCAGTATACCATGGTCCCAGCAGAGTGTATGATGGGACTAGAGAAGACAGGGCGGGGTCTGTTGGTGGGGAGGAGGTCTGTCACCAGTGAAGGAGAAGACTGAAGGAGAAAGAGAAGGAGTGGGACAGAAAGAGTAGAGGAGTGAAGAAGGGGAAGGAGAAAGGACAAGTGGAAGATCAAGGAAAGGTTAAAAACAGAGGAAGATAAAGACAAAGGCCAAAAGGCTGGAAAGCAGTACTTGACAATCTTCAATCATTTCGCTCTTAGCTCTTCCAGCGCTGCCGTGGAGTTACCGTGCTTGTGGCTTCACTGCTCTCGCTGTGCTCCGTGCTGCCATTAACGTTCCGCCGGGCGTCGTCGATGTCGGGCAGGTGGCCTGGACCCTTCTTCCTCTTCAGCTTGGCCAGGATTGAAGACTCTCTCTCTGGGAACGGAGGCATCTCTTCTAAAACTGTGGCCTGGGGAGGGACGGCGAGAGCAACAGGATACTATAACACATCTATTACTGACACTCAGAATCAAACCGATCGGGACTGGATGACACTGTGAAAGTCACTTTGTATTCAAAGTAAAAACTTATTTTCATCATTCTTGTGTGTGTGTGTGTGTGTGTGTGTGTGTGTGTGTGTGTGTGTGTGTGTGTGTGTGTGTGTGTGTGTGTGCATGTGAAGCTATATGTAGAAATCACTAACCAATATATCTGTGCTGGCGATGCAGCTGAGCCTCAGGTACTCCACGGCTCTCTGCTGAAGCTCCACGTCGGCGTTGCGGAGCTGGCTGTCTGAGCGCAGGACGTCCTGGATGGTGGCCTTCACTTCTGGAAACAGGTTAATGAACTTGATGTAGGCCGACAGCAACAGCGCCCGGGTGGGCACAGAGCACAGGTGGAACTTGGAGTGGAGTAGGTTGAACTGGACCAGAGGGCTGAAGGAGAAGATAACACAGTGACAGTAAAGCATCAGCTTTGTGCAGATATTTCCACTGTATATTAAACCATACTTGCTGATAGATAACATTATACTCCTCTAACTGTTTGTACCTGGAGCGTGAGTCACCAGCAATCAGGTTTCCAAATTCTCCCAGGATGTAACCTCCCACTTTGACCAGGTTCTCGTGGCAGGCGGGAGCCTGTAGTGCCTACAAGTGTTCACAGAGCATGAGGACACGAGGTTAGAAACAATATGAAAGAAACCACACGATGCCATCTAAGTAAGAGTTTGAATAGAATAGAAGGTAACGCCCTACCAACATGTCCATGTGGACCCAACATACCCAACATCCTTGAGGATTTCTTAAGTGTTTTCAGCTCAAAGGGCCTCTTTCAACTGTCCACAGATCAAACTTAGTTCATAACAGTCATAACTCTTGGTTATTTGTCTACTATTTTATTTTTAACCCAATGTTTTTTATATTTTCCTCTGTCTTCCCTGTGGAACAAATTGTGGTTTCCCGCTTCCTAGCATTTACACTCAATACTTCTTAAATGTGTATTATTGTAATTGTCCTCCTTAATAAAAGCACAATTAGTGTAAAGCAGCAAAACATTTACATTTACAAGACATTCATAGTTGTTGCTCTGTTAGCAGGTTAGTCTGAGTGTGAATTGGAAAAAAGACATTTCTAGTTTTTCTATTTTTAAATTTGGTCCCTTTCAGAAGGTCTTGGCCAGATCATCAGTACACATGCCCACCTCAAACACAGTCTTGGCAGCGTAGCCTTGGACGTCATCTCTGTTTATGACGATCTGGATGACTCGATACCACACCTCCTCACTGACGTAGTCCCCGGCGATGCGGATGAGGTTGAGAATGGTGTCCACGTACCACGTATAATCCACGGCGTACTTCTCTGCCAGGATGGCCACCTTGAGCACCTGAGGAATAAAAGCGACTGGTTAAGGGTGAGAGCAGAGTGCAGGGCAACTACGTGGTGAATAGGCCTGTATGGGTGACTCACTATCTCCTCCCTGATGGAGTAATCCGCATTCTCTAGGTAGCTCAACATCTCTGTCACGATCTGCTTGGCGTTGCTGCGGTCGCACATGGCGTAGAGCAGATCTACAGCCCGCTGGCGCACGCTCACATCTCGCTCAGTCTGTACAGGAAACATATCGACACAATATGTGAAATGACAAAAGGCAGGTCTCTCACACAGTTGAGCAGGTGTAGCTGCTATTTACATCTGGGTGCAGTATTTTCACAGACAACAACATTGTGGATTATAAACATTTAGGAAATTACCAACAACTTTAGGAGTAATGATTCATCATCTGGGGAATGAACGTTTTTGCCGAATGTGGTAAATATGTAAAGGAAGCAAAGAGGAGCTCTATACAATACAGTAAGAAAATATTGTTATGTAATATTATCATATTCAGTGAATCGTGTAGCTCCTGATTTATATTTAGTATCTGGACAGATATCAAATATCAAACATAGCAAAATGTGCATTTTCAGTTATTATGATGATGTGATAACAGCCTGTAGAATTATTCTGAGTCAGAGACTGATTGAGTCCAGTGGTGGAGAAATTATTCTGTCTATGCTTAATATTAAAATGCGGATGAAGATTAGACTATTATTGGACTGTTTGGAGGACAAACATTTGTAGAGAATTACATTTGCTGATGTGAAACATCTGGCACAGTAAAACTGTGACTTTGAATCCAAATATGATGTGCAGGCTTGGCATAAAATATTTCTCTCAAGTCCGATGAAGAAAAAAAAACAAACACCATCATAAATATATTACTGTTATAATAAGATGCTAACAAAAGTTTTTCTTTTATTGGTACTCAGTATTTCAGTGTGGCACACTGGTTGCATGTCTTTAAATTTAAGACAGGCCATAAGATATCATATATATTATGTATTTAATAATTGGAAGGACATTACACCATCCTTGAACAAAGACAGGAGTTACAATCTGTTACAAAGGGGTTACGAAGATAATAAGTAGACCTTTGAACTGAGATTATAACATTACACAGAGAATTTCCATGATAACTCTTAACTTTTCATTCATTCAATTATTAATTGCTTATAAATAACCGGACTGAAAAAAAAATATGAAAGAGCTATCAGGTTCTGAAACAAGTTATACAAGCTGTACACATCATTTTTACATGAAAACCTGAAAATGCTAAGTAAAGGCAGGACTCACCTTTAGAGCGTTGATCACAGTATCTATGTGCGTCTTTACTGCCTCGTGAGAGAACTCAGAGCTGGCCAGCGTACACATGCTCTCCAAAGCCAAATAACGCAGGTTGGTTTCCCTGTGCTGCAGGAACTGACCGAGCTGGTTGCTGGCTCGAACCAACAGGGTGGGCTCACTGAGAGACGAAGAAACAACAATTAACACGCAAACCCACAAGTGCTGCACGAGAATTTGGCCCGGTGACCAAGTTTTAACATCAAGCATATCCAAGTCAGAGGACAGCCTTCTGTTGCTACAGCTGAACTGAACCCAATACAACTGATTGTTAAAAAGCCTATACAGTTGCAGAGAAACGTAACCCAAACCTGTCGTGGTGAATGATAAGGGAGATGGCTTCAAACAGAACGGCGTTCTTTGCGTTGGAGTGTTGGACCTTCTTGGACTTGGGTGGCTCCTGGGCTTTATTGAGGATGGTCTCCAGGCATTCTGTCAGACGACTTCGCAGCGCTGCATCCTCTGAAACAACAGACGGCTAGGTTCATTACTCTGCATTAACTCTCAGTATTAAGTCTTCATTATGATATTAACAGTGAATCAGATCATTCTCTGGCACTTTCAGCTGCTGAAAGCTCATCGTTTCAGTTAGCTGAAGTAAACGAGTTGTTGAAGAGAGCTGAACAGCTTCTGAGCTAAAGAGAGAGAGATTGATACCATTCTCACAACTGTGTGTTAAGTAGCTAATAGAGATAATATGTGGAAATGTGTGTTTAGCTTAGGTAAGCATATTGTGAACTAAGACACTGTGTTGCCCTTTGGAGGTGTGTATAGGTGTGTGTTTTTTTTCCCCCATTTCTGATAGAGCCAGCTGGCTGTTTCTCACCGACTCTAGTCTTTATTCTAAAGTAAACAATTGCATGGCTGTACTTAATGATTTTGATTTTCTCATCACACGCTAATAGAGAAAGATATATAATAACTCTAAGCTCTGCAAAAATTATCATTACTCTGTAAGGAAATATTTTTGGGAAAGATTATATTAAGTGTCAAGCCGAGGAGTTGACTAGACGGCTGATTACGATGGGATTTCTTAAACCATTAGTTTTATTCAATACGCACAGCAAATTTGCTAAAAAAAAAAAAGTGCCAATTAGTTAGCTTAAGGAAAAAGACGATAATCTGACCTGTCAGTATAGTAGAGGGCAAATACCAGTAATCATCACATCAAGAATCCATATTGTATTTTCAGATATCCTACTGTGGACCAATTTGTTGGAAAAAAAAAAACATCCCTTGCACTGTTAAGAAAGAAACTAGAGTGGACTTAAACAATTTTAAATACAAGAATCTCCAATGAGTGCTGCTCTAAAGTTTACAGTGATGACGCTCCACCTGTCGGGTGATGAAGCTGTTTTCACCTGACCTCATTTTCTCTTCCATAAACACAGGACTGTACTGTACCATACCAGGTGGAGGGTAGCACTGTAGCAGACGCAGCAGTTTAACAGACAGCCAGGGTGCAGCGACAAAGTAGTATGTGTAGTCCTGGAGGTCGATGGATGCTGAGGTCACAATCTGGACAAGCGAGGACAAGATATCACATCGATACATACAAAAATATATACACATTTTACCTTTAAAGACATTGTGTGAAGCTACAGGTTGACACCCACCCTGCTCAGCCTGGCTATTGCCAGTGAGATAGATGTCTTGAATTCGTCGGGACTCTTCTGAGCCAGAGTGGTGATAAGGCTGGCGGCTGCTGTCACAACCCCCTAAAATAAACAGACAAAAAAACAAAACAGGCCCACATACACAGAATGTCATAATCCGGGAAACTCTTCCTGCGGCACGCAGTAGTTACAGTGTTATTGGGACAGTAGAGAGGCTTACCAGGTGCTGATCGTTGAGCAGATGAACCACTCGGGCTGTCCATTCACCCATGGGCACCAGGTCAGGACACGTCCTGTTGAGTCGTAGCAGACATAGCGCTGCGCTCTGCTTCACACTGTCCATAGTGTCCCTGCTCCAAGCGAGCACAGTACAGCTTCACTAATCATAATCCAATTATAAGCATTATAATATACACTATAAGATACTTTTCAAATAGTCATTTCACAATATCACTTTTTGAAGATTGAATTCTCAAGACTTCAGTCCTGATTGATTTAGTGACACCAATATCATAATCATTCATGGCGGCAATAACTATAGAATTACATGAGACCCCAACAGATCTAGATCTAGAACACCTTTAAACTCATAGAGGCCCATGCGAACCGATTTATCGGATTTTTTATCGTCATAGTAATGTGAACGTGTGCAAGAAAGACGCACTAATAATCAGCTTGTTACTGCTGTTCACGGCTGTGCTAACACGCAGAAGGTTCACAGTATACTTCAGGTTCATCTCACAAAAAGGTAATTCAATCAAAAAACGCTCCCAACAGCCGTCTTTTTCTGGAGATGAACTCACGGTGGACCATCCAGATACTGGTGTTATCAACACCACGTTACTAACAAACATTTAGAAAATCGATTTTGACATCTGTGAAACAAAACTTGCCCAAAGGGGTATTTATATTATATTTATTTCCTAATTTTAGCTAATTTTCTCTCAATTTAGTGGCCCTGCTCTATTTCAAATTTCCCCCATCATACTTTAGATCTCACTCAATGGTAAGCACCTTGTTGGGTTGTGGACATCAGCTATTCAGTGTTTGGGGTCTATGTTAGCAGTGTATTGAAGCAGAAAGACATAGGAACTATAGCTAACAGGCTCACTGTTTATTATATTTTTTTAGTATATTTATTTATTTATTTATCGCAAATCATATCTTCACCTCACTATTGAACAATGTTCCTCATATACAGCTGTTTTCTCTCGTTTGTCAGCAAGGCCACTGAAGAAAAATGTGTTATTTTGTTGATGCAACCACTTCCTGTTGGCTGCTGAACAATAAAATCCAGTTGGATGCTTTTAATATGAAGCAGCAGCATCAGCAGTAGGAAATGTTTGGTCGGGTTTGCATTAGCTGTAACTTACTGGAATACAGCTGTGTTATGGCTGAATAGCAATTACACAATGTTAATACACTGAATGTCAGAAAGAACGCTGACCACAAATGGTGTCAAAATAGGGGCTGAAACCATAAAAATCTTAAGAATTATAATTCAAGTAAAAGCCTGATTTGGGCTGACATTAAACCACTGACCAGTGTGTATCATTCTCCATCATTACCAAAGTTTTTTTTTTGTTTTTTTTTCATGACTAACTACTACTTGAGTCACTCTGTTTATATTCATGTACACACCCTGCCACCAAGATGCGTGGAATATCTGAAGTGAAAGCCTCGGCCATTTCTCTGCTGCCCACGTTGGCGATGCAGTGCAGGGCCAGGTTCATGAAGGTCGGGTTGCGGCTGCCCAGGTCGTTCTTGATGCCGTTGTTGATCAGACGGATCAGGTCGCTGTTGGAGTTCACCAGCACTGAGATGAACAGGTAACCCTGAAAGGGAGACGTGGTAAAGTTGAAACGATTGTACATTTGCTTGTTACATTATCAATACACAAATCACTTTTTGTGAGTTTCTTTCTACTTACAATTTGTTTCTCTGTGTACTTGTTGGAGCTGAGGAGGTTGACAGCCTCCATGTGTCCAAAGTCGATATCATGGCCCAGAAGGAAGATGAAGAGCAGCTTGCAGACATACTTTTTTTTACTGTAGCCGTCTAGAGCTTTGTCTCCTATCCAAACATGAGCAAATACACACGCACACATCCACGCCCACACACCACAAAGATGGATTTGAATGTCTGCATGAAGTTACAAATGTGGTCTGAAGTTGCCCTGTGACCACGGTATTAAGCATTAATCCTCATTAGTTTACAGTTTTGATAATACTAAGCAGAACTCAAACAAAAGATAAAAGTCTCCTTGTTTCGTTGTTCCAAAAACTGTGTGGTGATTTAAAACTGTTGTAAAATATGCCACTGATTAAAGAAACTCCCAATAATCATAAAATGCAATAATAATTTCCATTCAAGGTAAAAAGAGTTTATTATGTTTCTTGGGAATGTCCTGCATGTGAGTATCTTTGCTACTTTAGGAAGTTCAACATGCTTCTTGTTTGCCCTTGAATTCGAGGCTTAGTGCTTCTTCGTGATCACAACAAACTCTGCACGCTTCATGGTCAAGGTTTAGGTAATAGATTGGAAACAGTTTCAGTTCTGCTAACGTTAAATGGGGAACTAGTGAAGCTTCGGAGTCAAGTAAAGAAAACAACGGTTCTAGGGAGAAAAAAACTTCTGTTTAAAGTTTGATTTTAAGTATTTCTACTAGTATTTTTGCAGAAAACTGGTGATAGCAAGTGTTCACATTTTTTTCAAGGATTTGTTCATGTTCATATTCAAGTCAACCTTTTACTTCATTTAGCCAAGGACATCTTATCATCAGAGGCTTTTTATTTTTAATTTTGTTAAAAGTGTCTGTACAGAATTCAATGTTGTTGTTGCTGCTGTTTAAATTTTCCAATGTCATTTTTCAAAGCTTTTACAGCCAACTTTCAGAGACATCCCAACACCTTGGCACACAGCCTTGTTTTAAGTTTGCTGGGTGTCAGCTATTGACAATATAAATGAGGGGTTGTGTGATTTCGTAGTTACAACCCCCACCTCCACACACACACACACAGACACACAGACACACACACCCTTCAGGTTTCTGATGTCAAGACCACTACCCTATAGAGGGCACCATGAAAAGAGGGGTATGATTCCAAGAAGGAAATAGGACTGTCTGTGATCGTCTCAGATTAAATATACAACAGACGTTAGAGACACAATCACAGGAAAATAATCATTCACGCTGGCAACGTGCGGGGGCAGGAGAGCAGATACTAGAGGAAATAAAGGAGGGCAGAATGCTGGACGCTACGGGCAGAGGACGCAGCTTCATTCTGGAGCAAACTAATTTTAGGCAGCGTGGAACAGGTGGCAGGAGAAACAACACCAGCTACACATTCACAGCGAAGGAGCGCGAACACAGCAACAGTCGTTAAGAAACTAAAAGAGGGGCAAAGGCAACAGCGACAGGGATGGAAGGTTGTCATTCAAACCAAAAAATGATACCCAGTGATCGGGATCAGTCTGTGGATTGAAGGGCAACCTGTGGCCCTCCATGACATATGCTTCAATATCGCTAAAACTTTAGCATGGATTTATTAGAATTGTTCACCTACCTTTAAATTTGGAACGGATATTGGCCAGTTCTTTGTTTATCCTCTTAATCTCTGCCTCTTTACTTTTACCTGCGGATAAATCAAGATATTTTGCACGTTATGGGTGAATTGAGGACAGTAGTACAGAGACATGTTGCAAATCTGTCCTCCTGTCACAGACCCTACATCAGCAGTAAGCGATAGTCAAAACACCTGCGGCAGCTACATTGCCTCTTCACTGGGATTTCACTGCTGACAGGTGTGTGTGGTTATGATGAGACATTTCCAACAAATCACAATGCGGTCACATTAGTCAGTCATTATCGATATCTTTTAAAAGCCTCAAACCTTAAGGAAGTAGATTTTAATCAGATGTAATCTCTAGTTTCTATGAGATGTGAAAGTCAATTTATCTCAATGAGCTTCTCAGTCAATCTCTTTCAAATTTTGAGCAGAATTCTTTAAAAAAAAAAAAAGGACATGTTTCACAAATTTGAAGCCTCGTATAAACTACAGATAAACCTAAATACATTTTTGCACAAAATAATTTCCTCTGAAAACATTTGAAGGGGATCTTTTACCAGACTGTATGAACAGGAGGAGGTGAGATTACACTCACTGTTCATATGGACACCTGACAAATGTTTGGCAACAGTTATAGAAATACATTTCTATTCACAGTGAATAAGACGACTCTGAAGTTAACCCCAAAGCTGCAGATTCTCCATTTTTTCACCACTTACACTTATTAAAAAGTGTTAAGACATCACAGCAAAAAGCCATTATGCTGCTTAAACCGACTTTTTAAATTTATGAAACATTCATTCAAACTGACATAAAGGGCAATTTCACTGATATTTGTCCATCCAGACCACATAAGACCAGGTCAAAACCCATTACAAAACACTATGACTACTTTTCAATTTCAACAAATAGAATACAGGTTTCACAAATCTCAAAGTCTCCGGAGTCTCTTTGGTAATCTAATCCAGATTTGACAGGTCTACAGTGGTTTTTGATCCGGAGCTGGTCTAATGTGGTCTGGATGGAGAAATATCAGTGAAAAAGACACTTTTTTTTCAGTATTCAAAAACATAAATGTGTCACAAATCTAAAGTGGGTCTAAACATCATTTTTCCATAAGTGTGAGTGGTGGAAACACTGAGCTAAATATTATTTATGTTTCCCTTAACCACGACTGGGGAAACCTAACTGAGCATCGTGTACGATACGTGGTATTTCTGTATGTGTGTGGTCACAATGGAGCCTGCAATTATATATAAATCTTCATAAACTAACAACTGGGTGATTGCATAAACCTGACAGCCAGTTCCTGTAAAGCTCATGTCTATTTAACCCGACGGGCGAATGTAAATAATGATTTAGTTGAACGAGGGTTAAACCCACTTTATGTTGGGCAAAACTATATGTAAAAACACACTCGAACTTTTTATTAATTTACTTTATCGGAGCAGCTCTAAACAACTCTAACTTAACGTTACTGCTACTGTCAGTCGCAACGTTGCACACATTTTTGTTAATTAAGAGTCAGTGAAGCATCCAAACCGAGCTGAATTTGTTGATGTCTAATAGAAGAAACTTTGAGAGGTATAAAATGAACAACTCTGAAACGCTTTAGTTCACTAAAAATGCTGCCTGTCTGCCGTTATCTTGCAATTATTGTTGCGGTCCACGCCCTTCAGCATAACGTTAGCAACTGGAAGCTAAGTTAGCAGCTAACATTAATTAGCTAGCCAGCTGTGTGGTTGTCAAAATTCCACTTTCATATGGTGAAGTTAGCGAAACTGCGGGTAGAAAGGGCAAGAGACACATTCTTCTTCTTGACTGAACCTATTCTCTAAACCAGCTGTCAGACCTCTAATGTTGGCCAACGTTAACTTACAACAACCTGTTATAAGCTAACCAAGAACTGTGTGTGAATGTGATAAACAAACTTACAGTTCCTGATGTCAGAGATGAACACGGCCAGGCCACGCATCCCATCTCCTTTAGACACCGCAGGCATTTTGTCCGCTCACTGTTAATGGCAACTTTCCTATTCTGTATAACGAGAAACCCAAAGAATAACTTTAAAAGTTGTTTTGCTAAAACGTCAGCAGGCGCTATAGACCGCTGGCAGCCCTGATGTATGACTGAGCCCGGAACCAGACAAACGGCGGCTGCGTTCCATACATGCGGAGCTACACCTAACAGCAGGGCTAGGTTCCATACATGTGGAGCAATAACTAACCGGGCTGCGTTCCATACATTTGGAGCAATAACTAAGAACAGAGCTGGGTTCCATACATGCGGAGCTACACCTAACAGCAGGGCTGGGTTCCATACATGTGGAGCAATAACTAAGAACAGGGCTGGGTTCCATACATGTGGAGCAATAACTAAGAACAGGGCTGCGTTCCATACATGTGGAGCTACACCTAACAGCAGGGCTGGGTTCCATACATGTAGAGCAATAACTAACAGGGCTGCGTTCCATACATGTGGAGCTACACCTAACAGCAGGGCTGGGTTCCATACATGTAAGGCAATAACTAACAGGGCTGGGTTCCATACATGTGGAGCAATAACTAACAACAGGGCTGCGTTCCATAGATGTGGAGCAATAACTAAGAACAGGGCTGCGTTCCATACATGCGGAGCTACACCTAACAGCAGGACTGGGTTCCATACATGTGGAGCAATAACTAAGAACAGGGCTGCGTTCCATACATGTGGAGCAATAACTAACAACAGGGCTGCGTTCCATACATGCGGAGCTACACCTAACAGCAGGGCTGGGTTCCATACATGTGGAGCAATAACTAAGAACAGGGCTGCGTTCCATACATGTGGAGCTACACCTAACAGCAGGGCTGGGTTCCATACATGTAGAGCAATAACTAACAGGGCTGCGTTCCATACATGCAGAGCTACACCTAACAGCAGGGCTGGGTTCCCTACATGTAAGGCAATAACTAACAGGGCTGGGTTCCATACATGTGGAGCAATAACTAACAGGGCTGGGTTCTATACATGTGGAGCAATAACTAAGAACAGGGCTGCGTTCCATACATGCGGAGCTACACCTAACAGCAGGACTGGGTTTCATACATGTAGAGCAATAACTAACAACAGGGCTGCGTTCCATACATGTGGAGCTACACCTAACAGCAGGGCTGGGTTCCATACATGTAGAGCAATAACTAACAACAGGGCTGCGTTCCATACATGCGGAGCTACACCTAACAGCAGGGCTGGGTTCCATACATGTGGAGCAATAACTAAGAACAGGGCTGCGTTCCATACATGTGGAGCAATAACTAACAACAGGGCTGGGTTCCATACATGTGGAGCTACATATAACAGCAGGGCTGGGTTTCATACATGTGGAGCAATAACTAACAGGGCTGCGTTCCATACATGTGGAGCAATAACTAACAACAGGGCTGCGTTCCATACATGCGGAGCTACACCTAACAACATGGCTACATTCCATACATGTGAAGCTGCACCTAACAATAGGACTGTGTTCCATACATGTGGAGCTACACCTAACAGCAGGGCTGGGTTCCATACATGTAGAGCAATAACTAACAGCAGGGCTGGGTTCCATACATGTAAGGCAATAACTAACAGGGCTGGGTTCCATACATGTGGAGCAATAACTAACAGGGCTGGGTTCCATACATGTGGAGCAATAACTAAGAACAGGGCTGCGTTCCATACATGCGGAGCTACACCTAACAGCAGGACTGGGTTTCATACATGTAGAGCAATAACTAACAACAGGGCTGCGTTCCATACATGTGGAGCTACACCTAACAGCAGGGCTGGGTTCCATACATGTAGAGCAATAACTAACAACAGGGCTGCGTTCTATACATGCGGAGCTACACCTAACAGCAGGGCTGGGTTCCATACATGTGGAGCAATAACTAAGAACAGGGCTGCGTTCCATACATGTGGAGCAATAACTAACAACAGGGCTGGGTTCCATACATGTGGAGCTACATATAACAGCAGGGCTGGGTTTCATACATGTGGAGCAATAACTAACAGGGCTGCGTTCCATACATGTGGAGCAATAACTAACAACAGGGCTGCGTTCCATACATGCGGAGCTACACCTAACAACATGGCTACATTCCATACATGTGAAGCTGCACCTAACAATAGGACTGTGTTCCATACATGTGGAGCTACACCTAACAGCAGGGCTGGGTTCCATACATGTGGAGCAATAACTAAGAACAGGGCTGCGTTCCATACATGTGGAGCAATAACTAACAACAGGGCTGGGTTCCATACATGTGGAGCTACATATAACAGCAGGGCTGGGTTTCATACATGTGGAGCAATAACTAACAGGGCTGCGTTCCATACATGTGGAGCAATAACTAACAACAGGGCTGCGTTCCATACATGCGGAGCTACACCTAACAACATGGCTACATTCCATACATGTGAAGCTGCACCTAACAATAGGACTGTGTTCCATACATGTGGAGCTACACCTAACAGCAGGGCTGGGTTCCATACATGTAGAGCAATAACTAACAGCAGGGCTGGGTTCCATACATGTAAGGCAATAACTAACAGGGCTGGGTTCCATACATGTGGAGCAATAACTAACAGGGCTGGGTTCCATACATGTGGAGCAATAACTAAGAACAGGGCTGCGTTCCATACATGCGGAGCTACACCTAACAGCAGGACTGGGTTTCATACATGTAGAGCAATAACTAACAACAGGGCTGCGTTCCATACATGTGGAGCTACACCTAACAGCAGGGCTGGGTTCCATACATGTAGAGCAATAACTAACAACAGGGCTGCGTTCTATACATGCGGAGCTACACCTAACAGCAGGGCTGGGTTCCATACATGTGGAGCAATAACTAAGAACAGGGCTGCGTTCCATACATGTGGAGCAATAACTAACAACAGGGCTGGGTTCCATACATGTGGAGCTACATATAACAGCAGGGCTGGGTTTCATACATGTGGAGCAATAACTAACAGGGCTGCGTTCCATACATGTGGAGCAATAACTAACAACAGGGCTGCGTTCCATACATGCGGAGCTACACCTAACAACATGGCTACATTCCATACATGTGAAGCTGCACCTAACAATAGGACTGTGTTCCATACATGTGGAGCTACACCTAACAGCAGGGCTGGGTTCCATACATGTAGAGCAATAACTAACAGCAGGGCTGGGTTCCATACATGTAAGGCAATAACTAACAGGGCTGGGTTCCATATATGTGGAGCAATAACTAACAGGGCTGGGTTCCATACATGTGGAGCAATAACTAAGAACCGGGCTGCGTTCCATACATGCGGAGCTACACCTAACAGCAGGACTGGGTTCCATACATGTGGAGCAATAACTAAGAACAGGGCTGCGTTCCATACATGTGGAGCAATAACTAACAACAGGGCTGCGTTCCATACATGCGGAGCTACACCTAACAGCAGGGCTGGGTTCCATACATGTAGAGCAATAACTAACAACAGGGCTGCGTTCCATACATGCGGAGCTACACCTAACAGCAGGGCTGGGTTCCATACATGTAAAGCAATAACTAACAGGGCTGGGTTCCATACATGTGGAGCAATAACTAACAACAGGGCTGCGTTCCATACATGTGGAGCAATAACTAAGAACAGGGCTGCGTTCCATACATGTGGAGCAATAACTTACAATAGGACTGTGTTCCATACATGTGGAGCTACACCTAACAGCAGGGCTGGGTTCCATACATGTAGAGCAATAACTAACAGCAGGGCTGGGTTCCATACATGTAGAGCTACCCCTTAACAATAGGGCTGCGTTCCATACATGTGGAGCAATAACTAAGAACAGGGCTGCGTTCCATACATGTGGAGCTACACCTAACAGCAGGGCTGGGTTCCATACATGTAGAGCAATAACTAACAGGGCTGCGTTCCATACATGCAGAGCTACACCTAACAGCAGGGCTGGGTTCCCTACATGTAAGGCAATAACTAACAGGGCTGGGTTCCATACATGTAAAGCAATAACTAACAGGGCTGGGTTCCATACATGTGGAGCAATAACTAACAACAGGGCTGCGTTCCATACATGTGGAGCAATAACTAAGAACAGGGCTGCGTTCCATACATGTGGAGCAATAACTAACAATAGGACTGTGTGCCATACATGTGGAGCTACACCTAACAGCAGGGCTGGGTTCCATACATGTAGAGCAATAACTAACAGCAGGGCTGGGTTCCATACATGTAGAGCTACCCCTTAACAATAGGGCTGCGTTCCATACATGTGGAGCTACACCTAACAGCAGGGCTGGGTTCCATACATCAAATCAAATCAAATCAAATTTTATTTATATAGCCCAAAATCACAAAATACATTTGTCTCAGAGGGCTTTACAATCTGTACAAGGAGTGACACCCTCTGTCCTTAGACCCTCGATTCGAGTGAGGAAAAACTTGCCCACCAAAAAACCTTTTAACAGTGAAAAAGGTGGAAGAAACCTCAGGAAGAGCCACAGAGGAGGGATCCCTTTCCCAGGACAGACAGACGTGCAATGGATGTCACATGTACAGAACAAACATACATGTGGAGCTACACCTAACAACAGGGCTGCGTTCCATACATGTGGAGCTACACCTAACAATAGGGCTGCGTTCCATACATGTGGAGCTACACCTAACAGCAGGGCTGGGTTCTATACATGTAGAGCAATAACTAACAACAGGGCTGGGTTCCATACATGTAGAGCTACCCCTTAACACTAGGACTGTGTTCCATACATGTGGAGCTACACCTAACAGCAGGGCTGCATTCAATACATGTGGAGCTACACGTAACAACATGGCTTCATACCATACATGTGGAGCTACACCTAACAGCAGGGCTGGGTTCCATACATGTTGAGCTTACCAAATCTTTCTGTTCATAATACATGCGTACTGCTGTGAGCACATATGGAAATAATTAAAAGCGACGAGCTGCATATTTCATCATTTCCTCTCCCTCCTCTCATCAGGATTTTGGCAGCTGGTCACTGTTTACTTTTTAAATACATGAGCTTAAGTTTCTACATGGACACATAGGAATCAAATGATGTCACCAGTACTTTGGCTTGGAAGAGTCACTCATCTTGTCTAAAATAACAGGGGACGCAGTCCTTCCTACAAAATCAGCTCTGCCAGAATGCATGCATTCCTTTAAAGTCACCTTCCGCTCAAAACAATGTTTGATTTGTTACTTGTGTTTTTTTTTTTTTTTTACATCAATCTCCAGAAGGAGGAGGAGGGGAAAGTTTCACCTTAAATCTCAGTTTAAGGTATGTACACAAGCAGGATTTGTGACTTCACAACTATAATTGGCATGTAACTTAATCGAGTGTGATGTTGAAACTCAATACCTTCAGAGCACATACACCGAGAATGGAATGAACTATGAGACATCTTGTGACCAGCAACATTATTGTATATTTATAGATTCTGTATATTTCAATGAGGGAGAAGAAGTAGACGCTATTTTAATGTTTATGACGATTTTTCACTGATTATTCGGTATCTTGTCTGTGAATAGGTGTAGTGTACAACAATGAGTTACAACTTCCAAACATTGAATGGCAAGATTTCCATCTTGGATTGATAGAATTTCTATATATTTATACGCTACATGTGAACCATTTTGTTGGATATTCATATTATAATGAATGCAGGTAGCATGAAAGAAAACCAAAAGCATTTGTAGGGAGAGCTGGTCTGCTTATTTATGGAATATTAAAATGGATAAATAAAAACTAATTAAACAAAGAAATTAAATACAATACACATTTGTTATTTTGTATTTAATTTTTTTTATATGTTTACTGTGTCATAATTAAATCAATAGCATATGTTAAAAGGATAATTCGTTTTTTGTGTTTAACAATGGGATTGTTGAAATGATTTTTTTTTTTCATGCAATATTCAAATCAAATCACAACACAGTTGGTGTATTGCGTTTTAGTGTTTTTAGTGGCCAGCAGAGGGCATTAAATGCAAAAGCACTGACTGATTAGTTTTCATGAGGAGGTGTAAGGGAGTTTTTTCTTTAATGGGATGGAGAGTGACTGTCAATACCAAAATGAAAACTGATCTATACAGCTCTTTGGTAATTTGCCGCTGGCTCCAATATGCTAATATCTGTAGCATTTTGGTTTATGATGTTAATTCCTTTTTGGAAGATAAATGTTGGACTCACGGCTGACATCTAATAATTGCAGCTGCCACATTAGTTTGTCTGAATGTAAAGTGAAGCTTCATGTTTTTACAACAGTGCCGTGTCTGGGCTTCTATATATACAGACGTCAACACATTTCAACCAGTATAAATGTATTAAATTGAGCAGATTGATATTAAATTTCACGTTGTTTTATTAAACTACAGTTTGGGGTTTTATTAAAGCTACATTACATTACCGAATAAAAATTGATTGCACCTCTCTGTCAACAAAGTTATTTTTTGTGAAAAACAAAAAAATAAATAAATAATAAGATTAACTTGTGATACAACATCTGCATAGCATCCATTATATTTTATATTAAAGGCTATAGATATTTATCTCTCTTATCACCACGATATTCTTACACCATTCAGCACGCTCATTTGTTCAGATTAGACATGACTGTTCACTATCATTTTGCTAGGTTTCGTTAGTTTAGATAGTGAGATATCATTATGACCAACAATTTATAATTGATAACTTATAGTTCATCCACCTGCCATAAATTCCCGCCATACTGATGTTATCAGCACCTCTGAGATATATTATGCACTGGTTATATTTACTTATATACTCATATTCAACATTACAAAATTATTGCTGATCACATTGTTCATTATTTCATTCATTTTTATTATTGATCTATTTGCTAGATTCAGTTTCTATTCTATTGTTCATCTTTATTTTATGTATCTATTTGTTAGACTTCTTTGTTCTACCCCGTTTGAGAGAGACAATGTGTATGTGTATATGATTTTAATTATTTTTTGTTCTTCATAGCTAACAGAGCCTCTCAATCTTGTGGTAATGGATCTGGTGGGTAAACTCACACAGATGGTGGCAACCAGTACATAGGCTATGTGTCATGGCTGAGTATTTCACCAAATGTGCAGTGGCCTACCCACTGAAGAGCAAAAGAGAAGATGAGGTGGCAAGTTGTATTCTTGATTTCTTTTACAAATTTGGTGCACCAAGACACTAAATAACTTACAATTACAATTAAAACAGTTCCAAAGGTTCAAAAGAAGCAGCAGTGAATAAAAACTAGGTACTAAAAAAGTACCTTCACAGAGGTCAATGGATACATTATGGGACAAATTTCTGAATGTATGAGCAGAAAAAAGGGAGAGAAGTTTAAAGCTGACTCAAATAATCAATCTGATGCCGATCTGGTGTCAGACGAAGGAAAAATAGACAATGAAAATCAACACTGACGTGATGCATTATGTCCAGCCAGAGGAGAGGATCCCTGCCAAAAAAAAATAAAAAATTAGATCCCTCTCTTGTGGATATACATATGCAACACACAGACATGCACCACATCTGCTGAAAGCCTATCCACGTACCACAAGGCCATACAACCCAGAAATAGGTGAGTAAACTTCCACACCCTAAATTATGCATTCCACAAATAAGTGACATTAATTATTATTTATTTTTTTTTTTCATATATTGATCTGGTGACTACAGTCTGCCAGAGTTCACAAAAACGACCTTTACTGATGCGTACGTCATCGTGACAGCTGTCATGATGAGTGTCAGGGACTTGGCGGCTGCTCAGGGTGCAGCTGCTTTGTTAGTAAGCACTTAGAGCTTAATGCGTGTGTGCATGATCTTGGTTTGAATCATGATCGAACGCCACGTGTTTCAGTTTTGTGTGGATTTCAGTAGTTTTCAAAGTGGAGAATTGTCATGATGAAGGAGAGAGAACCAGAGCATGGTCTGGTCCTAAATACAGGTGTATAGAGGTAAATACAGGCTATAGAGGTGAGCCACACCTCCTCTGATGACCCTCACCCTTCACTCTGCATCTATGCACCCCAAACACATAACCCAGGTTTGTTTATTATATATCATATTTACAATTTATTTTTTTTATTAATAGGGGCAGATTTTGAGCACTTATTGAGCTGGACAACATCAAACCAATCTGAGCATTAAAAAAATCTATAGCAGGATTACTGATGCAATACATCAGACAAAACAGCTCACACACATAATATGAATAATTAACAAGGTTCCTCTTTGTGTTTCCACTGTATTTCACAACCTGGGATGTTTCTCATCTTCTTTCACACTATACCATCGTGAAATACAAGTTTATAATGCCAAGTGTGAATCTTTCCCAAGCTGGTTGATGGAACAAAATCGCATCCAGCATGTGGAACCCCTGTATAGTTTTACTGTTTGTTCCGCTGCACGCTTTGTTTTATCTTTAATTTGTTTCTTGCAACATTTGGCTGTGATGTATCCCTATTTCTTCCTGAAAAAGAAATGTTTTTTTGCCAACTAAAGTGGAAGAACAGTGGAAGAAAAAGAAGTAGAAAGAAGGAGCAGACAATGGCTAGAATGTTATGTTTCATAACTGTCCTTCAATGATAAGACCTATATGATTATATTAACACAATAGCACTGAAAATCACCCCTATAGAATAATGATAGTTATGGCCCAGCACTAGTGAAACAACACTAAAGCAGGCTTCACAAAGATTAACTGTAAGCTTTATATTGAGCTGCCTGCACTGCCTGAAAGCGTTAGGAGCTGCACAGACAACTTGTGCATGTCTAGCTGGGTTTTTCTTATATTTCTTTCTTACATTTCAGTGCTCATTATGTTTTTATGTGAAATTAATAAATGAGTATTACCCAACAGGCATCTCAACTTATATATTTGGAAAGTGATGCAAATAAAATAAAAAAAAGTATATTAACACAGCAAAATGACTAAAACTTGAAAACTTTCATTGATTTTACATTGGCGACCTCCTGATTTATAGGGGCATTTCCTGTAGTCCAAGAAGGACACCCAACGTGCAGTCACACGTTGGGTGGGACCCCAGCTTTCAAGCAAAATTATTACAAGTCCATCAGACCTCATACAGCTTAAACAGTCTGAGTAAAGTTGTTTAGAAGGTCCTAATTGACTATTTCCAACTAAAGGTATGAGTACACTTTTGTCCTTCTAGGACCACAGGAGCTCAAGAAAAAAACACACAAAAGGATATGTGAGTTAGTGTTCGAACCACAGACAGACTTTCTACATTTACAGCCTAATAATGAGCATGTGTGTATCCCAGCTCATTATTTTCAGGATATCAACTCACCCTTTTGTCATCCTTCATGCCAGGCCAGTAACACCAGCGAACAATTGCTCTGTAGGTTCTCTCCACTCCACGGTGTTCACCAAAGTGACTGGAATGCATTTATGTAAACCCAGAGACGTTTGATGAAGCCTCCATGGGCCCCCCCACCCAGCGGCTGGGCCCTTCTTATGGGCGGCCCTGAGTCATTTATTGTACCTTTACCTTTCAAACCCCACATGTCCTGTTTCTGTGGCCTGCACTCTAGTTCAGCGCTTAAAGTGGGACGTTTTCAATTCGTTTCACACAACGTGATTGTTCGCACTCCTGCGTAATCTCCGGTAACCCAGAACATCCTTCTCTGTATAGATACATTATGCGTATCTTCTGAGAAGCATCATTTCCAGCTTTTGGACAAGCCTTCAGTCAGCCTTAGCAGTGATTTACTGCTGCATCTATCATCCATGTGAATTATTCCAAAATGATCCATGAAAGGGCATGGCATAATACAATAAAGCAACAAATGAACATGTGTTTGGGCGATGACCTTGCACAGAGACCATTCAGCGTTACAACATATTGGACCAACCTCTCAAAGGCCTGGGCTTTCTAATTGTATAAACAGAGAGCAGGCGGATCACACTCTTAAGATTGGTTTTCATTAAGCTTCTCAAAGGAGCAGAGCTGCATCAAGGTCAGATTTACCTCTCAGAAAATCCCGGCTGCTGACAAGTTGTTACTCATGAACCTGCATCGGTAATTTTTTCTTCTCAGAGGGTTGCTAAAGGTCAGATCCGGTTGTAAATGTATTTACATATGCCAGGACTCATATGGAGCCTCCTAGAGACAGGCTACTATTCCAGGCAAAATTAAAGAGCCACATAGAGACTTCCTGTCTCTGGATATAATTACAGATACTCATCATAGTGGGATGACAAAGTGGGCATATGGGTCTAAATAATTGTATAGGACCATACCCATAGATAAACAGGAGAAATATAAGTTTGTGTTTATATATACGGTATATCGGTCAAGTAGTCCGCCACTTTGATCGGAATAGAAATAATCTGGATAGACTGCCACCTAATTTTAAACAATCATTCTCCTCAGAGGATTACCTACTGACATTGACGGGCCCCTGATGTTTGACCAGCAGGATACAGTTTTTACTTCTCCAGTGAACAATAACCACATGGAACGGCTCAAATTTTAGTAGATATGACCATGATGCCAGCTCTCCAGAAGGAAAGCCAAAATATCCCATTCGCCTCATTCTGGCTGGTTGGAATAAAGGTAATAAACATAGCTCTCTCCAAATTAGTGAACAGGACATGAGCCAAACACTTAACACAGGTTCCTAGGGTGATTCTAGAGGATGATATTCTTACAGTACAAGAAAAAAGGTTGGAAGGCCTGCATCAAGCTTCATTCTCTTTGGATGTCCCACATTGCTGCTGTGCTCTCCATTACTCACAGTGAATCTTGACATGCCATATGCTTCAAGGTTTGCACTCTGTTGATAGACTTGCTAAAGCCATTCAGTTAGTTTATAGATATGATATCAGTTGAAAAGGTCATGAAAACCAAAGCACTGGGTGATAAATGAGATAATTTGATGAGGAGACACAGCAGAGGAAGAAGAGGGGCTCTGAGTCTGGTTCCTGCAGTGTGTTCCAAGACGATGTGAGGATAAAGAACAGGATAACAAAAATGGAGAAGAACCAAGGAAACAACATTCTTTGAACTCGTGACGAGGAAACCAAAGCTGTCACCTGATCCTCATTGAATGTCAGCACAGAAGAACATCACAATGACAATGTCAAGGATGAAGGACAAAAACACAGTGTCAATCTAAATGGACACCAGAGATGAATTTGAAGCTAAATACCAGCAGCTTAACTTACTCACTGAAGGAAAACACAGCATTTCCCTTTCTCTGTCATGGCTGTCATGATGCAGATCTGGACCAGCAGGATCCAGGAAGTCTGCAACAATCTCTCTACTGAATTGGTATGATGTAAACTCTGATGCTGGAACGTCCCTTTTTGTTGACCTTTGTAAACACAGTGAGGTGAAAGCTCTTTCTGAAGCAGCTTGTAGACGCTTCAACAGAAACACATCTTCGACCAGGAAATCAAGGTAGAAAACATCTTAATAGAAACCAGCTGTTTGAACCTGGGCTAAGCTGCTTTGTAAAGAAGGAATCATCTTATCAGATCTTTTACAGTATCTCAGCATAAATTCACTGGAGTGATATGAATGCTAAAGGTGGCTAGATTCATAATGTATTTTTAGCCCTCCGTCCAGACTAAATAGCATTTTTTGTAACCAGATGTAAACAGATGGTGGCAGTGACGCGGCATTTCATTAGAAGAGTAAGAAAAAGAAGACTCAACAATGGCTTCATGAGAGTATTGTTGTCTTCATTGGCTGCTTTCATTAAGTTAAACTACCGCCTTTCTCTCGCTGAGACTGTTGTAATCTGCTTGTAACAACCAAAATATCCGGAAGCCATGCAGAAACAGAAACATTAGTACCATACTTTTCTTCTTCGCTGGTTTTCTGTGACTTGCTCTACCTCGCATGCCCAGTAGGAGGAGTATTTTAATGTACCGTATTTTTCGGACTATAATCCAGTGCACCTTATGTGTGACCTTTGGTTGTGTTTACTAACCTCGAACCGATTTTATGTTGTACACATACACTAATAACGTATTACTCCGCGAGTCAGGAGCCTCGCAGAGGTTCATCACTGAACAGCCTGGTGACAGCAACGAGACTGACCATCCAACTGTTAAGCTCTGAACAACGGTTTTGTATTTTTGTGTTAAAACTAAACAATGAGAGGGATCCGGGCATGTTTGATGCAGAAATCGCCCACTTAAACTTGTATTTTTTGTTTTCCACTTATTGCGCCTTATAATCAGATGCACCTTATGGGCCGAAACATACGGTAGACGGAAGTATTTACAGAAAAGAGCTGTGAACATATGTCATTGTCAAAAAAGGCATATTAGAATTTAGCCTTCTCATTGCACACATGGTCTTAATGCCTTTGTGTCGACTCCACCAACACCAACACTTTTGTCTTGACAATAGGAACATTTGCGATACCCGCTATGACTCTTCAGTCTGTGTGGCCTAACTCCTCCATCAGTGATGCAAAACAGACGTCATTCCTGTGTTTCCTCTCCATCATCATGGTGTGGGAGCAAATCACGGAGCCATATCCTCGGTCTGAGTCATGTGCACCACAGGAGTCCTGATACTGCAAGCATGGTTTCTCCCTTGAATGTTAGGAATCAATATCCTATTTTTGTTTAATATAAATTGAAAGTACATTAATCCAGTACACATATGTTAAATTTGAACCAAATAGTCTTCTAAAACTAAAACTACTGTCATGTGAAGAAACTCTCAGCCATTCCGTGAGAACGTGTGATTCACAGTTTTTCCAGCAGAGGAAATCTCATTATTTTCACTCCTAATGTTGCTAACGAAGGTGAGCGCTTGTAAACGTATTAGGAACCACATCATTAACAGACCATGAGGTCTTTAGTACATTTAACGAATGACTCACCCACTATATAAAGTTCACATTAGAGTATCAGATTGGTTACACCTCATTTCTACCTTGGTAAGTACAAAGACATCTGATTAAGCAAAGCGTTCACACTTTCCACCTGGATGAGAGAATATGACAAGCAGTTTTCTATATTTCAGTTTTGTTTTTTGAGAATTGCCGCCAGAATATCCAATGACACACTTCTTCTTTTGCCTGAAACTTGAGAAAGTTCTACATGTATGTAATAGCAACAAGTCGATGGTTTGATCAATTTGATCAGCCTGGTTTATAGAGACTGGATTAAACATCCAACAACCTAAAATTACACTGCTCCTGAATTCTAGCAATACTATTATGCAAGTTGCATACTTTTTGTTTACTTTTTATTATTTGTTTAAATGTGTGTAGGCCTACACACCTCCATTTGGGAAAATATATATGTATGAATGCAAGTTGTTTAAGAAGGTGTGGTTGTTTAAGAAGGGATACATCTCTTACATTGCAGTCAGCTTTGATGTTTTCAAGTTGCACAATAAAGAATTCTGTATTGTGACTGCAACAGTCTGTGTCATGCATTCTGATTTCTGCACCTCATTACAATTTTGAGTGCTTTTGTGGGACTATTCAAACCAGGGTAATTTCCTGCAGTAAGTATTCTCTAAACAATTAGGAATTGGGGTTAACACGTAAACATCCACGAAAAAAAAATACCGCCAAATACCGTTATACCGTGATAATTTAAAAAAATACCGTGATATCAATTTTTGGTCATACCGCCCAGCTCTATGTAGTACCCTACTTTGGTGTGCATGTCAGATCATGTGACATCTAATGTGCCCTCCCCTCCACCGGGGCTTCATAAATACTGCAGCATTTTGCTCTGCAAATCATACTGTAGCTGATCTGGAAGTCTGCTGCTGCTGCTGCTGCTGCTGCTGAGAGAAGTCGCTGTCATCTAGCGTCAAGCTTAGTTTTAGACCGTGTAGAATAAACAACTCTTTACTAAGTTATATATCACACTTGTACTAATCCAGAGAGAGGCATGCATGCAAAGAAGTCTGAAGAACAGGGGCCACGCAGAGGAAGGTCGTTTGACTCAGCTTATGAGGAGAAGCAGCTCAACAACGAAGTAAGTGGCATTATTGATACCACATATCATATATAGTCAAACACTTATATCCACTTTTTCTCTGTTGATTTATTTAAATGCAACAAAGCCAATCAAGATGTAGACCGGCGTAATTTAAACTACAGGGAAAAAAAGTTGTCTAATATCTAAAAGACTGATTATTGTACTGATTATTAACAGCAGTATTTATGATATAGTTGCCTGCAGGTTTATTTGCTTCCATCAGCCAAGGTGTTAGGAGGATACATGTTTACCTGGTATTGCTGGTTAATCCGCTGGCTGTGCAGGAGGATTAAAGAGAGACTATCATTATAGATGCCTCCTGTCTGAGTGAGATTGCTGCTCATGTCATTGCAAGTCCAGCATTATCTAAACAAAAACAATCACATTAAAACTTCTAGAAGAAGGAAATGTCATTATCTCATTAATAATCTCATTATAACAAGAAAATGTATATATATATATATATATTTACTATGAGAATTTGAAGAAAATGTGTTTGTTTTAATGTAAATAAACTAAACTAAAAGTTGTTTCTCTCATTATGATGATGAATTAAATCATTATAACGAGAAAACGTTTCCGTTATAATGAAATACTTATTAAGATAGTTTTGTTTTTGTTTTTGTTTGTTACTCCAGATGAATAAGGTAACATTCAGTAGAATTGATGAGAACCAGGACAACAGGAGCATCAGCAAAGGAAGGCCCAGCAGTTCTCAGAAAGGCGGTGCAACTATCATCTTCTCACTAAAAAATGAAATTGGAGGTCTCGTCAAAGCACTTAGGTTTTTCCAGGTGGGTGTTTCGTTTAAAGTTTTAAAAGCATGCTCTATGTGTGCTTCCCCATATTTAAGTCTATAGACTCAAATTCATCTTTTGTGTTATGTATGTGCAGGAAAAACACGTCAACCTTGTTCATATCGAGTCCCGCAAATCCAAACGAAGGAATTCAGACTTTGAGATCTTTGTGGATTGTGACTCTGACCACGAGCAGCTCAAGGAGCTGTCTCAGCTGCTGAGGAAGCACGCTGACATCGTTGAGATTCTTCCGTCCGACAACTCCTCTCTACCTGATGATAGTAGGATGCACCTTACATTAAACTAATTCACAGTATGAGAAATACGTGGGATTCTCATGCAAAAGCAGAAACCAAATAGTAACACGTCTGATTTAAAATAGTCACCTGTAACTGTTTCAGAAATGGCTGATGCACCCTGGTTCCCTAAGAAGATTTCTGATTTGGATCAGTGTGCCAATCGGGTTTTGATGTACGGCTCTGACTTGGATGCAGATCATCCGGTATGTAGGACAAAAATATTTAATGTTTTGCACAAATGTTCTCGTCTAACATGTGCTAAAAAAAAAGTTTTGATTCTAATATGTGTGAATGTAAATGTGTTTTTTTTGCAGGGATTTAAGGACAACATATATCGTAAAAGAAGAAAATATTTTGCTGATTTGGCGATGAGCTACAGACAGTGAGTTCCGTTGCATTTGAAATTGTTTCATTTTGTTCAACATTTAACAAAAAGCCCCATCGAGATGCATCATCTTAACGTTATGCCAATGGTGCAAACTGTTTTCACAATTATAAACACTAGAAAAGAAGATTTATTATTATTATTTATTATTATTAACCAACTCAGCCATTAGTTATATTTCACTGGAGTCAACAAGCTAAACTGTGTGTCTGTCTGCCAGCGGCGATGCTATTCCTCACATAGACTTCACAGCAGAGGAGGTTCGTACCTGGGGTGTGGTGTTCAGGGAACTCAACAATCTGTACCCCAGCCATGCCTGCAAGGAGTATCTGAAGAACCTCCCTCTGCTGTCCAAGTGCTGCAACTACAGAGAGGACAACATCCCCCAGCTGGAAGACGTCTCACGCTTCCTCAAGGGTAAATAACAACAACAACAGCAGTTTATCTAATATTAAAACTAAGTTGGTAAATGAGTAAAATGTTGAGATCTTTTATTTTATTTGTGGTTCGTGCATTCGGCCCAATGTAATGTGTGTGTGTGTGTGTGTGTACGTGTGTGTACGGGTGTGTTTGACTAGAGCGCTCAGGCTTCACCATCAGGCCAGTGGCAGGTTACCTCTCCCCCAGGGACTTTCTAGCAGGCCTGGCCTTCAGAGTGTTCCACTGCACCCAGTATGTCCGCCACAGCTTCGATCCCCTGTACACACCTGAACCGTGAGTACACACAGATATATGCACAACACAACATGTTCGCTTGTTATTGCTTCCAAAGTCACTTGTTTTACTATAAATGTGTGTGTTTGATGCAGAGACACATGTCATGAGCTACTGGGTCACGTTCCCCTGCTTGCTGAGCCCAGCTTCGCTCAGTTCTCTCAAGAGATTGGCTTAGCGTCGCTGGGGGCTTCAGATGATGCTGTACAGAAACTGGCCACAGTGAGTAAAACATTTATCCTAACACTAGCTATTACCACCTAACCATGCCTAACCCTAAACCCACAACCCATCACTTTAAAACAAGTCTTCACCTTAAAATCAATGGATGGCATGAAGTAAAATGTAAAACTTGTTGTGTTTTAGTGTTATTTCTTCACGGTGGAGTTTGGTCTGTGTAAGCAGGATGGCAGGCTGAGGGCCTATGGAGCAGGACTCCTGTCCTCCATCAGTGAACTCAAGGTAACATATTTATAAGATGTCTTACCTGGGTGAACCTATGTACAGGTTACTCTGATCCCTGTTAATGTTGCTGTTGAAATAAAATTAAGATCCGTCTCTTTTTTTTTTTTTTTTTTTACCTCCATAAAGGTTTTAATTACTGTTTGTCTGTAAAAGTTCAATAAGGAGAAGGAAACGACCTTTGATCAATAGTCAGGATGTAGGTAACAGATCTAATAGCGTGACCGTTGTGTGTAAACGCGGACATTTACCAAAACATTTTGGATCAGAACTCCTGGATCAAGAAATAGTTTTTTAGCACAATTTTAGTTGCCTTGGTCGCACAAACCAAAATTTTTTTTCTTTTCTTTTTCTGTCCAATTACATTCATTCAACATCACTCATCTACAGAAATCTGTGTTAAGCGGAAACTCTTCTGTTTATTCTCATATTCACTCTGAGCTAATAGTAACCCTGTTATAACATGTATGCGGTGACCTGTCTGGTTAAGGAGGGCATTGTCCCAGTGTGTAAATGTTGTGACTAACATGTGACTCGCAAATCTGACCACAGTATTTCTCTTTCTTCTATTAGCATGCTTTGTCTGGCAAGGCTCATATCCTTCCATTTGACCCCGTGGTGACCTGTAATCAGGATTGCATGATAACTACATTCCAGGAAGTTTACTTTGTTTCAGAGAGTTTTGAGGAAGCCAAGAACCAGATGAGGTTAGTAGAATCCTGTCAAAAGCTATTCCAACCATTCGCCCCTTTCAGATTCATATTTGCAAGCATATTTGAACTAAATCGTTATCGATATAAATGATGTTGCTGTGTATACAGGGAGTTTGCCAAGACCATCCGTCGCCCATTCACCGTATGCTACAACCCTTACACCCAGAGCATGGATGTCCTGAAGGACACAAGCAGCATCAACAGCATGGTGAAGGACATCCGGCATGAGCTGGACATTGTAGAGGACGCCCTGACCCGACTCAACAAACACCAGAGAGTCTGAGGCGAGCTGGGGTTGGCTGAAGGAGGCTCGGCTTGTTGGTTTATTAGATTCAGAAGAGGCTTGATGGAGATGGAGTATTTTGGGTCGGGTGTATTGAGTTGGATGTACTGGGTATAAATGAGTGGGAATATGTGAGATTGGATAGGGATTATTTAGTTAAAATGATATGATACACAGTGAGTTCTCATCCAAGGGATCCGATATTATAACTTAAGTTAAAGTTGCAATATGTCGTCAGCTTAGACTTAGGCCAATGATAGAAGTAGCATAGAAAATGTGTTTGAAAGCCAGTTAGCTGTGCATTAAGTGGTTTGCATCATGGAAACCTTAGTGACTAGTTCCATCTGAGTACGATTGCTGTGTTTGAGTCTGATTCAACTGGACTGGAAATGCAGCAAAACTAACTTCAAAAGAAACCAGTGGCTGATTTAAACGTTCTTGTCACTGAAATAGAGGCCCCGAATAATCAATAATGACAAATAACAAATGGCAGCAATGACGTCCTGAGTCGTTCGTTATCCTATTGGCGTCTATCAGCTTCACTATCAGCCATAAATGTTATTAAATGCGCGTGAAAGTGCATATTTGTGTGACTGTAGAATTGTTGTCAATTACATGTTGTAATATATGGTGATAGAAGTGTATGACACGTGGTGTGATAACGTTGTAATTTATGTTACTTTATGTGATAGTATTTTAATAGATGCATTATTTAATAGATGGCAAACTTTTCAAAAGTAATAAAAGTTTGTTGCCACAATTTGAAAGTTAAACTCTGATGCTACCAATATGGCTCTAAATGAAACTGACACTGTAGCATTGATTGTCTGTAGCTTGTAACCGTAATTGTTTCTGATAAATGAATGTTCATTGTTGGTGTTGAAATGTTTGTTTGTTTACTTTCTTATTTTTTATTAAATGGATCATTTTAGCGACCCGCGATAGTTTGGTTTCATACACTAACAAGAATATGTGTGACACAATCATTCAAAGCCCAGTTGGAGTTTAATGTCTTAAAGTAATGTCCAAAGATCTTTGGAATTAACTCAGCTATAAATCAGCCGCTACTGCAGAATTCAAATATAACAATAAACCAAAAAAGGTCATAAAATAGAAGAAATAGAAAGACAACAGGATCATTAAACTCGATATTTTACATATTTTATAATCACTGTTTTAAACCCTTTAATGAATTAATCATTGAACATATTATCCCAAAAAAGTGAAGAAATCACATCACTTTACAGCATTCTAACGAAAACAGAAATATTCCTGTAGATAAATTCAACATCGACACACACAATATTAAATGAAAACACCAACGATCAATTTCAGACGTTTTCAATAAAATGGATCCACAAGAAAACAGGATATTTCCTGAAATGATGGAAAAATGCAAAGCAGCGTTTCTGTTCTACAAAGAATAAACTAAGGCAATTTAAAATGATATTATACTTCATCACAGCCAATATAAAATGGACATAAGGGATGACAAAATGTGACCCTGCTGTAGGAAATCTATCTGTTGTGGGACTGCAGTAAATTGAAAGACCTTTGGTTTGGCATTAAAAAAAAACACTAATATAGCATAACGTCAGCACAGTGTATTCAAATAATAAAATCATCACTTCTCTAAATGTCACAATAATAAAAAAATCCAAGACGGTCATTTTTTATTTATTTTTTGGCTCTTTTTTTGACTTAAGCTTATACCTGTTGTCTTCTTTTTCTGCCAGTCAAGTCAATAAAACAAAAAACAAAAAAACAAATATGTGTGACACAGGATATGAATGTTGGATGGTATAGAGAAATATAATCAGATAGCGTTGGTGTGATTTGTTGACCGTAAGAAGAATCCAGTTCTCTCCAGTGTATTGGTGAAATACACATAGAATCCAACACTCACATTGCTTATAGGAACAAATGGACAAATTATAATGCAGCTGTATGCAGCTCTTGCTACAGCTAAATACCACCCTCTTGTGGTTACTTTATGGATGACCAAGCAAGTTTATTATAATTATTTGCATACTGAGATCTATGAATGGCGGCAATGAAACACTAATCGCAGGTGTTATTGTAAAGGCGTGTGGATCAGTTGTCTTTATCTAGATACGGGTCATATATAAACACCAGGTGGAATTAAAGCAGATGTGACCAGATATTAAGATCACATCAGTTCAACAGAAGCAGTTCCATTCCCTCATTAGACTTGTATTATAGATTTTCGACCGTCAATAAAGTAAAAGCACTACTAAATCAATCATCATAACAATATGAAGTAAATCATTTTTCTCAAACATTACTCAAACAGAAGTAAATAGTTGCAGTTGGTGGGAACTATGTTGCCAGTTGATGCCTTTCACTAGTATAATACTGGCAGGTCACGTTTAATCTGACCAAAGAAATCTTATTTAATTACTCAACTGTTGCGGCAAACTTAATTTAAAAGTATGTCTAATGAGATTTTCTGCTTATAGTTTACAGAGAATCCTCGGAGGTCATTAGTTGAAATGATTGAAATGTAAATTGTAATAAGGGCAAAAAATATTTATTTATTTTGTGTAACTCTGCTTAAATCGACTGCTACAGCAAACACACAACTTTTACTTTGTAAATATGAATGAACCAAATCTCTGTATGAAGACTTGACTACTGAAGACCCGCCTTGATGAGAAGACAGACAGATTGCATTTTTATTTTCATTCTGACCTCAAAAGAGCGTGGTGACATTATTTTATTAAATACAATAAACTGGCTATGCTGCTTCCCTTATTGCATTTGAATATTGTTGACTGTACAGCAGGTTAAAACTTTAAAAATCAAATGTCAAATGTTGGTTTTATTTTCATTTTCAACTTGTTAGAAAAAATGATTGAATTCATTGAATTAACATTTGAAAATTGTGCATTGTACAGCATGGCCTTTAAATGTCAAACCGCTCTTTTAGTTTCATTTAACATAGTCGTAGGAAACAGCCACACATGAATGTGAAAATCAAAATTGGATTATTACACTTTCATTTTCACGTTGAACTCAAATAACTCGTACATATGTGGAACATTATAATGCTATTGCTATTGTGTGGAATTACATATTCATTTTCACGTTTTTATATGATCATTTTAAAAATGTCCCCTTCCATATAAATGATAAATTCAAAAGTATGTCTATTTTCTGCTTATAGTTTACAGAGAATCCTCGGAGGTTTGAAATGTAAATTGAAATAAGGGCACAATAAAATAATTTAACCCTTCCTGTTGTTCCAATGAAAAATGAGGCACTTCCTCTCAGTAAAACCTCCCTGAGTAAAAAAAAAGTTTTTTTTTAAGTGTTCCAAATAATGGAAATTTGAGAAAACCAGTAGCTATGAACTGAATATGAGAACTAATCTAGAATTAAACCCTGCAATTATATAGAAAGTCAAACAAATGTGAAAAGTAAAACTCTTTCCAACCAGTATGGCCATGTTAATGACAGTCAGCTTCCTGCCCTGACTGATCCCACACATTTAAGTCCTACTTGACATTGAACCTTGTTCATCGTTTGAATAAGGACAAAATAAATCTGTGTAAAAATCTACTTTCAGCCTTTCAATCTTTAAAGAAATATAAATACATGAGCCAGTTGACTGAAGCCAGTTTGTTGACCTGAATAATTGATCCCACATGTCAATTAAATCTCTAATACTAACAATTAATTAGTCTTCCTTGACCAATAATATCATTTAATGTCATGTTTCTTGTTGCAACTCATTCATCATCTGACTGAGTTTATGATCACATTAATCAGGCAAAATGAAAAGAACAGAGCAGCTGTCGAGAATTCACACTTCTGAAACATGGACATTCGGCCTTCAAAGTAAAATGTGTCATTATGGGAATAATACAAGCTGAAAATAGATTACTGACTTTAATACTTACTTACTTTATATGTCACCCTCCATCACATGAGACAAATAAGGGATGAAACCTTTGCAGACATGGACGTTTGTCATGTTTAAAAAAAACTATAAAAAAAAACTTCTGTAAACTATTAAGAATGCAAAGAAGCTTTTTTGGAGAAAATTCTGAGGAGAAAGCAGAGATGATGTGTTAAAGTTCATAACTCTAATAGTATTAGTGAAGAGGGGCAACGCTAAATAAAAATACCAATGACACGAAGGCAGAACTGATACATTATGGTAAATCACCTCAGTGAATCATAGAAAAACATCTATTGGAAATATGTAATAAAGTTTGTGAGAAGGGAAAATGACCACAAATCTGGAGAGAAGCTGTTGTTGCTACGATACGTAAACCAGGAAAAAAATTGCACCAACCCAAGGAATTATTGCATCAACATCCAATGATGAAAAATAATGGACAGAATGAGAAATGAAACGGCCCAAATACAATATGCTCTGCTTTATGTTTAGAACATGCTATAAGGAAAGCACAGATTAATAGGAAAGCCTGTGATATGATGAGGAAAGAAGCGTTATTAATTCAAATAAGTGGATTATGAGTTAATGGCTCGATGTATCAGTGGATAAAGGACTTTTTATATGGAAGAACAATGCAAGTAAGAGGGATGTGTTCAGGAAATTCTGTTGTCAAAGATGGAACATCTCTAGATAGTATAATGTGTCCTTTGTTATTTTCTATTAGGATAAATGATTTTTCTGAGTATGGAGAATGGGAGGGGGGGTTTCTCTTTTAGTGGAGAGAGGTAGAAGTTTGGAATTTATTGTGAAGAAAGTACAAGAGACTACTGTTAAAATAGAAGAATGGTCTGTAGACTTCTTTTGGCAGTTATTTAAAAAAATAAATTAAAAAAATGATAGAATCAAGAACTGGAGAGAGTGAAACATCTTAAATTATTAGGATCGTGGTTGGATGAAAGAATTATATGTTAGCATTACAATGGGTGGAAGATGTGAGACTTTTGAGAGCAGTGATATGCAGCCAGCCCGTCATTAACCAGCTTGAATCACAGCCATTCAGAGAGCAGAGTTTTAATAGATATACAGAACCTTAAATGACGGGACTAAATATGACACTAGCACATATAGGAATCAGAGGAAATGAAATAACTGACAAGTGTGTAAAGGAAAAAGACCGTAATATTATGTGATACAAGGAAGGGGCATAATACACAAGTAACTTTATTTCATGAATTATTTCAGAGCATGTTGTGTGAAACTACAGCAAACACTCACCTAAAGGAAATATGAATTATGTTCATTATGTTCATTATTTAGGCTATTTATGTATTTATTTATTTAGTATAACTCTCCCTAAATCGACTGCTACAGCAAACACACAACTTTTACTTTGTAAATATGAATGAACCAAATCTCTGTATGAGGACTTAACTACTGAAGACCCGCCTTGATGAGAAGACTGACAGATTGCATTTTTATTTTCATTCTGACCCCAAAAGAGCGTGGTGACATTATTTTATTAAATACAATAAACTGGCTATGCTGCTTCCCTTATTGCATTTGAGGTTAAATCTTTAAAAATCAAATGTCAAATGTTGGTTTCATTTTCATCTTCAAATTGTAAGAAAATTGCACTTTAAATTCAATTTAATTCATTTTGAATGTGACTTAAGTATTGCTTGCATAAATGGAAAATGAGGAATTTTCAACTTGTTAGAAAAAAATGTATGAATTCATTGAATTAACATTTGAAAATTGCGTATTGTACAGCATGGCCTTTGACATTTTAATTTCAGTTTAATTTAACATAGTAATAGGAAACGGTCATTTTCACGTTGATAACTCGTACATGTGTGGCAAAATATAATGCTATTGCTATTGTGTGGAATTACATATTCATTTTCACGTTTTTATATGATCATTTTTTTTAAAAAAGGCCCCTTCCATATAAATGCAAAAAACCCCCCCCAAAAAAACAATTAAATTAAAAATTAAAAACAACAGCAACAGCCACTAGATGGCGGTAAACATACACACAAACAACATTTTGGATGCCAACCCAACCAGCTGGCGGTATCTGCAGAAGAAGGCTTATGAGGGCGGGGCTGGGTGTTGTCTGTGTCGGGGTGAACGCAGCCTTACTGTGGAGACTCAGACTGTTACGCGCCGTTGCCGCCGTCCCGCTAAGTCTGCGCTAAACATCTCTATCTACGGTCCACCATGGGAGTCGAAGGCTGCACCAAATGCATCAAGTATCTTCTCTTCTTCACCAACTTCATTTTCTGGGTAAGCATCCTTGTGGGGGTTTTTTTCTCTCTCGCCACATTGTGCGTGTTTGTGTTGAGAGTGTGGCGCAGGTTAGCGGGCTTTGGTTTGTTTAGCCCGCTAGTCCGTCATGAATGGACGGTGCTGGAGAAACACGTCCGTTACGTCTCAGACATTTCGTGTCGTTAAGCAGCTTTTCTACCTCAAGCCTGAGTTATGGTTAAAAAAAGAGGGTCACTGAATGAATGGCTACAAAATACACGCGTGGTTATTTTCTTTACGTAACCGCAAAACGCATCAATGAGGCTCATAATAAACACATGTGAGTTTAGTCATAGAGAGGTGAAGAGAATAGTGCCATTAACCTCATTAATACAAGCCCAGCTGATAGTATAGATAGTATTTACTGTGGTATAAACATTTATTTTAAATTGTTTAATATATATATATATATATATATATATATATATATATATATATATATATTAATTCACTTTATGAAGCTGAAGCGACTCGTTTTAGTTTGCGACGCTTCACCGTTAGATGTCTGGCAGCAGGGGAGACTGGTTGTTTGGGCTTGAAGAATGGCTTTGTTTGGATTATAACCTCCACCGACTTGTGTGTGTGTGTGTGTGTGTGTGTGTGTGTGTGTGTGTAGGGGGACTCATGGTGGTTTCCATTTGGTGAGTCAAGGCCCTGTGTTGGGTGATGGATCATGGAAACATTTCTGGGTTTTTAGGTATTTTTTTTTTTTAAGATGCTGCATAGTTTTCTCATAAACTGCCTTCACTGATCTCTGTTTACCATTGATGGGGTTTCTCTTCTTCTTTTTCCGTTTTATTTATTTATGTATGTATGTATGTATGTATTTATTTATTTTTTTAAATAAATAAGTTCAGCAGTCAAATCAAGTGGGAGTAGATTGAACCCCATCTAATGCAGTATGTTTACTGGAAGCTGCCTGACTTCACTCTCAGAATGACAAATTAAAACTGATGAATCCAGAAACGTCTGTTTTTTCTTCGGTATCCAACTGCAGAAAGCGTCACAGAGCTTGTTGGGGCTGTGGCTGCTTACTGACTCACTCCCGAGGCTACTGCAATAACAGAATAATTAAGAGGTAGACGTGGGTTATACAAGCCAACTATAATGACTGCGTGTGGCCATGATTATCATCTACGATATCATATTCATAATAAATATGCTGTCTTCCTTACAAGCGTTTAAATGAAGAGTCTTGACACATTGGAGGATGTTCTAATACACACAGAGCTTCAACATGATATAAACAGGACATGAGTGAGAGTTTGGACTGAAGTGTTCAGCAACACTAATGTTCTGCAGGAACAATAGGGTCCAGTTTTGTTTCTTTTCATATAGATGTCGGCCGGCTGTTAATCCTGACGACAGCTTGCTGTCCTCAGTGATGAATGACAACTCAAGTGATACCGTTAAAAAGAAAGCAAGAGGCTCTTTGTTCCGTTTGCTGCCCTTTTTCCTCTCAGTGTGAGTGTTCAGGGTTCAGAAAGTTAATAATAAAGCTACAGTACCAACATTATCTGGCATAGATAACAGGCTGTACGTCGAAAATGAAAGGACGGGGGGGCCTTTTCCGTAAGAAGCGTTA